>CP054670.1:3750000-5000000 GCA_013348765.1 Carpinus viminea | reverse complement strand
TGTGGGAATTAAACTTTGAATCTCATGTGTTTGTTTTTGGGTTTGATCGGTGATTAGGCCTTTGAATCAGGACTGATTCATTTAGCAGGCAATAAGCTTCTATAGATATGCAAACCCAGCCTGTATTGCAAACCAATATCTGATTTTTTTTAGAATTGGCAGATATTTTAGAGGAATCCCTTTTTTGGACATCAATTTTCTAGCCGAGCTTCTTTTTCCTCCTCTTTCCCACCATCTCCTATCCCTCTCTCTCTGCGCCATGTATGTGTCGGATAATGTAGTGGCTTACCACTAGGAATGCTTTACAAAGAATGCTTGGTATGGGACTTACTGAATACTGAATTAGAATATGGACTCTATGCGCGATTTTAACTTTAAGCCAAGGTTAAGCAGGGTTGATGTTGTTCTAAAAAGAATGACTGTTTGTTCTGCTGTTTTTCATTGATTAAGAGGTTATTTAGGTTGAGACCAGGTTGCCCTCAACTCATTTTCCCTTTGGAGAGTGGAAGTCCTGAGTTTGGATGTTGGGCTTAAAGCCTTCTTGTTGAAATAGGAAAAAGGGGTTTTCTTTAGTTTAGTATCACATTGATTAGACATACCCTTGATCTTAAAGAGGAAGAAGTGCCATATGGGCTCGGACCCGCTGCCTCAACTGTCTATATACTTCAATATCAGTATATATTCAAATCTCTCATGCTCCAGAACCTTGTGTGATCTGTTAGGAAATCGTTTTACTTGAAAGTTAAATAAACATGTCAGTTTATAGCAGACATAATGAAACTTTTACTTCTTTTGTTTTT
Source organism: Carpinus viminea (assembly GCA_013348765.1). NCBI lineage: Eukaryota > Viridiplantae > Streptophyta > Magnoliopsida > Fagales > Betulaceae > Carpinus > Carpinus viminea. The sequence goes on along the minus strand of CP054670.1, from coordinate 4,999,200 downwards.
TGAACATTTACCTATTGTAATAGAAGTAAACTGCTCTCGTTATCCCCTGATCTTGTCATCTGGTCCAATGAAGCTATTACATACTTAATCATGAACGTGTTCTACAATTTTGTGATTCAGTAAGAGGATAATATATTCTTACTTCTATATTGTAACTCAATATCCTCTACATCTTAGTGCAGTTGTGCGATCTTCTCAAGTCGAGGCTTGAATGCCCTGACTTCCTTGAAAAGCTAGAGTGTGCACAGACATCACTTCCACAAAATATTGCTGGTAGGCTTGCTGATAGACCCCTTTTTTCTGACTTTTTGTCAAGTACACACAACTTATTTCTTCTTGATTTTGAAGTTCAGGCATTAGCAACTTTTTTGCTTAGATTAATGATAGCCATATTTTTCTCTTGATGGTCTGGATGCTAAAAAGCTCTTGTTCTATAGCAGAAGAAGGTAGTTCTTGGGATATGGTTAATGAAAATGATTTATGGGAAGATGAAGATCTTGATTCAGAACAGAGGATTACGTTCTTGTTAGGCAAGAAGATATAGTTGAGGGCATTGCCTGCTTCATGGCTGCATACTTATTGTCCCTAAAACAGACTAAGGTATGCTACATTTCTGCTCTTTTTGAATGGGAAGAAGCAAGCTGTTGCATGTTCTCGTTGTGCAAACGGAAAAGAGGCATAATTGAATAAAGATTAGCATGTGTTAGTGTGATTTTTTTAATGATTTTAATTTTTCAGATGTATAGATTTTTTAGAATTACTCACAATCAGCATCTTGTTGGATTGCAATGATGGTTTGTTGACTGCATATATTTATTTAGTAAGCAATGTTGGTACAGTCATGAAGGGCATCACACTGCATTTTAGGGTCTCCACAGTGCACTTTTAGAGAATATCATGCCAATGATGCCTTTTGCTTTGAATACAAAATGAGAATCATTAGAATTTGTTTGTTATGTATGTGCTCACTTTAACATGTGTTTACTTCCTGGGTTTTACTATTTCACTGCTGAGTCCAATTTAAATTGACAAACTGGGTAGGGAAAAACTTCTACTTGACCTGCAAAATATTATTGATTTGCACTTGGATCTTTCAATCTTTTCAATTTAAGACCCATAAATATTTAAATGTCACTAAGCAAAAGTCATATATCAGAGGATGAGCCTTAAGGATCTGTTGTGGGTTTCATGTTAAATACTTGCAATCATTTATTGATGAACCCAGGTTATTGCTTTTGACAAGGTTTTTCTCCAGTCTTGACTGTGTCACGATTTGAATGAAAGGGAGAGCATGTCAAATAAAAGGAGGTTACAAAGAAAAAAGATGATGTTATACTTATTTGAAGAATTGGATGTTTTTTTTGAATAATTGACGTTTATTTTGCAGGATTTGACCCCTAACCAACTCCAGGATGGTAGGTTTGCTTGCCTTCCTTCTTGATTCATGCTTTATCTTTCTTTCAACATCCAATGAGAAATCCAATGAAAATATTTCTTTAGTTATCCTTCATTTGCTCATTCCAAATACAATTTGTGTACTTTTAACAGTTTTTGTTGTTGAGATGTAGAAATGGAGTTCTGACATTCTCTGAATTCTCTTTTAGCACTTAGCAAGACATTCTCAGTGAAAAAGAAAAAGGGAAAGCTTCGTAAGGCTTGGGATGGAAGCAAAGTTATTTACAATGTGGCATCTTGGGGTGCAACAGCTTTAGGGTAGGTTAAGTGAAATCCCACCTAATCCAATGATTTATATATATCCTGCCTCCATTATGAGGGTTGTCTTGGTTTTAGTGTGGGCTCCTAGTATGAAGCATACGCTGTTGTCTGATGGGTTCCTTACCAAGTTCCAAGAATCTTACTTTGCGTTTCTGCATCTTTGTTTGATTTATCAATCAGTGCTACTATATATTTATATTTTCCTTCATTTTTCTTCTCCAACAGGATATACCAAAACCCTGTTATTCTAAGGGCTGCAACGAATGCATTCTGGACTTCTTGTCATGTAATATCAAAGCTTCTATGATTTGCCTGTGCTGCATGGAGTAAAGTCGTGGTGTTAGGATTCACGGTTGTATTTGTGGTGGTGCTAATGTGGTGTTCGCAAGTTGTATAACATTAATGGGACATGTTTCATAACCACTGATTGATTAATTTCTCGTCATGATTTTTAATCTTGTAAATATCTCTTTCTTTGTAGCATTTTCAGGGTGCAATTCAAATTCATTTGGAAAAAATCTCGTCTTTATTCTTGCAGTTTTGTTTGACTTTAGCACTGATTTATCGTATTGAGTCCCAAGTTATTGTGCGATTGTTAAGACTTTAGAACCAGGTTGTGGACAATGCATCTCATTCAGACTTTTCCGTTTGACTGTCGCCCTCCATGGGACCTTTGCAAACAGGTGGACAAAGCAACTTGCCCCTGTTGGAGGTAAACTATTAGCAATCCTGCATAATACAGCTAATTAAGTGAAAAACCAGGGTGCAAATGAGGTAACAAAAAACAAATAAATAATAATTTTCTTTAAAAAAAAAAAAAAATTTGAAGGCAGGTGGCTTGATTTAGACTCGTCACTTGAGATTGTTGCAGGGGTATAATTAGGTACAAGATGCAAGCTTTGTCGTGAAGGAGGGTCCAAAAAATCTTCTTTAAGGGCATCATGTTTCTTCAATTCGGAGATGTCTTACAAATTGGTGAGTGGGTGGTTTGGCAAAATGCCTACCATTGAAATGCATAGTAGGTGTTTGGTTTGTTTTGGACGACAAGCGGTTGAGTGCCTTCAGATACCTTTTAATGTATTTCTTAGGTCGGACGACAAGCGGTTGAGTGCCTCTATTTTAATATGCAAAATCCTAGCTTAATCCAGAAACAATCTCATTTCAATTGTTCACTGCCTCGTACTTTCTTTTTTCCTTTTTTATTTATTTATTTTAATTGTTATAATCTCCTTTGGAAAGATGAGCTCAATAACTAGGTAACATGACCTCAATTAAAAAATGGTTGACCAAAATTGATAAAGGCAAAGCCACTGAAGCATTATAGAGAGATTACATAGAAGAGGGTGAGAATCAGGTATGGAAAATAAATAGGAAAATAAATAGGAAAACAAAAACAAAACGGGAACCCTCTGAAGAGAGCAGACTCATGGTTCTGGAGCAGTCGAGTTGCTTGCTTCCTATACAAAAAAGTTTGAAGCCCCAGCAGTTATGGAGACTACGTATGCATCTTGATGACCAAAAAGACCCATGTATGTTTCAGCTGGCCAATGAGATCATCCATCATCTTTGTATATGTTCAACGTTTACTCCCCTGTTTTTGCTAAGCTAAGATATATGCCTCCCCTCTGAGCCCTCTCCCCTTCTATGTACATAAATGGGCTTAGTAGTAGTACGTGTTGTCCTTGTTATTGGGAGCACCATCCTTACAAAGAATTGAACGGACTTCCATCACAGATCTAGGCGGCTCCAGGTCCTTCTCTTGAACTGTATTTCCAAGCAGCTGCTGCATCTGTGAGGCAAAGGTATCATCCAGAATCTGCAATGCAAGGAAACCCCAGATATCAGAAGGGGGAAAAAGTACAGAATGAACGTAAAATGACAGAAACCTTTTACTGGATCACACCGTGTTTTTTTTTTTTGGTGATAATTGGATCAGGCAGTTAATATATAAATCTGATCAACTCTTAAATTTAGCTGTAATTAGGAACTGACTATATCATTGGGCATATGCATGCAAACTACAATCTGTTCTAACTGAAATTCAGTATCTAGATTACAACTAAATAACTGAAGCTATAGCACTACTACTCATCAAAGGAAAAAGGATTTGTACTTACAGTTACTGCAATTCGTGAACCTTTATACCATGACCTATTCTCTTTCCTGTTCTCCAAGAAACTTAAAACATCCTGTGACAGAATATAAATATATATATATATATATATATATATATAAATAATTGTGAAAAACATTAACCTTGAGACTGAATCTGGAACCTAACATTAGTAAGATGGATGCAACTAGCTTACCTGCCCCAGCCGGTCCCAGTAACCTCGACAGATTGAAATGAAAACATGAGTCTCAAAGACCGTATGAAGGTGACTTATTGTATTTGTCACCTGCTCTTTCAGTGGTTGCATTTTACCCCGTACATCAGATTCCACCACAGTTTCCTTTGAATCTTGAAGAATCTTTTTCAATTTTGTAGCATTCTGTAATTTTGTCTGGAACAACAAAAAGAAAGGAAGCAAATCAATGACGCAACAGAAATCCCAGCCAAATTTAGATTTTCAGACGGGAAAAATTACTCTGAACAAAAGGGGAAAACATGGCTGCTGCACACAAATGCAGAAGAGCAGATATTTAAGTCTATGCATTTATTTGGACTATAATTATAGGAATGCCCGAGTGTGTGGGGTCACTTCTAACTCCAACAAGAACATTACACATGGACTATACGGTGTGCCATTAGTCATATATATAATCTTGCTGGCATTGTTATGGTAGATAATCAAGAGGAGGATCCACAGCCTCCAAGTTTGAGGACACACTTACACAAAAAACTGTACTTTAACAGCAAATCATCTTTGCACATTGTCAAAGATCTTTCATTTATCCTTACGAAAAAAATAGAAAAGAAACATGTCTTCCGTTTAGTTATAGTTTCATCTACTGTTCCAAAATATATATTGTATCTCAATTCATAATCAGTTATCGAATCATGTAAAATCCAAGCAAATAATGTGTGATTTGAGGATGATACCCACATTCTCTGAAAGTTTCTCCACAACTGCTTGCAGATAATTTCTAAACTTGGCTCTCAACATCACTGTTACTTCACTGAGACGCTCTCCAGGAACTGTGTTTCCACCATTAGGGATGCAAGAACCCCAAGACTTGAATTGAGCTTCTATTTTGGGGCGCAATACATCAAGCATCCTCTTCATGGAATTCAGTAGAATTCCAGCTGGAAAACAACAGAAGACTATCAAACCAAAAGAATATGCTTGATGTACCTATCAAAGGAACCTTAAAGATTTGAGAAGTTACAACTGACCTCATCGGGAACTACATAGGGGCATACAGAACGTTTGGCAAGTTTTTGGACATACTTGAGGCCAAATTTCTTGGGCGCCATATTTTCCTTCACTGGTGACAAGACATCTGCATATTGCTTGTCTAAAGCTTCCACAATTGCCTTTTCAACGTCAGCAATAGCCTTTTGTGGAAAACATAGTCCAAAAAACAAGAAGTTTAGTATATATAAATTTTTTTTAATTCCAATTAACATATTGAGCAAAACTTCAATCTTGTCTTTCAAGTTCTAGTGCTACATAAAAGCATTGGATATTTGGTAAAAGATATATATATATTGGATAAGTAATTCAATTTTATTAGAAGGTGCAACCCAAGTACACAGAGTATATAAGACTTGAGAGAGGGATGCCCAATTGGGGAGAAGAGGAAGAACACAAATATAATAATTCTTGAAAATTAGAAAAAATGAGAACTGATGAGAGTTTTGAATGCCAAAGCTTTTAACTCCACATTTCTCTCACAATCTTCAAACTACTAGCATTGCGTTCTCTCCAAATGAAGGATGAGTATGTGAGAATGCAAATAGCAGTGTTATAAGATGACAAGGAAGACTATATATACATATTCCTTCATTTTTAAACAAATTTTCCTCTTTATTTATATGCGATAAACAGTTGTATGGGACAGTGCAGTCCTTTCCTTGACATGCAGGAATAACTTGCTCAATCTTTAAGCCCTTAACCTTGTTTTTGGCACCCAACCTCACTAGTCACTTAAATTAAGCCTACAAATTTTGTAAGTCCATGACCAAGCAACAAGGCTAGTAACCAGTGTTACACAATGGCCAGAAATATATAAAACATACGAAAACAAAAGTGATTGCAACTCAACCAGCCGTGTACGCTATATGGAGAGAAAGAAATGCGAGATCCCATCATGATTGAGCCAGACATGTGTATACTATCATTCAGGATATCATGTTTTGTGTCCGTGCTAGAATCAATTCCCTCCAGGGTCTCAATCCATCTCAAGAAAATAGATGGCTTCAAAGATCATGGGGAGACCTGGAAGAGATATTTAGGAAAAAGTTGAGCAGTCTATGTTGGCTTCTTGAGTTGAGATGAGGTCCATGAGATCCCCAGATCTTAATAATATTAGAGAAAACCCCACACAAAGTTGATAGTGATATCAGCAACCAAATAAGAAAATAAAGACTCAGAGATAAGGAAACCATCAGGACATACATTCTCCAAACCAAAAATATATTCTGGCCATCGGCAAATGATAACCTCATAGTCGCTCAAAGTTTCCTTCAATCGGTCATACATGTCATCAACAAAAGGAGTAGTAGAATGTTGTGTCCTAACTCCCGACCATTTTACCTGAGAGTACATAACTTTCAGACAACCCTTGCATGCAGAGATTATAAAGTACAAATTCTGATTGGCAAAAAATTGAAGCTTCAAAAATTTTCAAAGAATCATCTGTCATCATAGTCCTCCAAATTTTGGCAAAGATACGGAGTGAATAGCATATATTAATACTGGTGTTTAACATATGTACCTTATCTAATTTGCATGACTCGAGCAAAGAGAGACGCTTATCTTGTATCCATACCATAATATACAAGTGGAACAATTCTTTTGCATCAACTCCACCTTTGACAGGGCTGTGAAAGAACGTAAAATTGGGTTAGAACCAAGCAAAGTAATAACAACTATAATAGTAGTCCACTCTTTCTGGTATGAAAATATACTGCAGAAGAAGTAGCATTACCTGATATTCCAGCTGGAAAGATCCCTTTGAAAATCTGCAGTAGTGATAACAAGTTCTGCAACAGGAGGTGAAGGGCCCGTTGGGGGGCAAGCAATGAGGAAAGCACGCAATCTGTTGCAAAGCTCTGTGCTGTAGATGGCTGTAGACAGATTTGGGAGGTCTATAAAACTGCACAATAGATATTCAAAATATTAGAATCCTACTTGTTTGGCATGAGATTGCCAGACAAAAAACCAAGTAGATAAGCAACAAGAAAATTGAGAACAAGTATGCAACAGTGAACTTAAGGATGATGCCAAGACTGTGTTAGCCAATCATATCAATCAAAATATCCAAGTGAGTTCAATATATATATATTAAAAGCAATAAATCATTGCATTATGTTTATTTTAAGATAAGAAGGAAAAAATGGAGGCATATTCGGATTCTTTAAGATTGAGTTAATTATTTATCATGTTGTTTGCCCTCTTCAGTGAAATATTTCATTTTTCTGAGAATTAAATTGTTCCATTTAAATTTCCGCAATATTGCATAAAAGCCAAAATTTGCAGCCATGCACTGTCAAATGTGAAATCATACATTTTTAAGTTGAAAATTGGACTTTGCAACTTTTAAAAATCAAAAAATCAATACATTACACATAATTCAGTCATGAATATTGTTGCACAACTACATAATTACTCCCATGGTGAAAAAGAGGAATTTGCATGACATTATATTTTTGTAGAATTAATGAATCAACAAATTGATTAGTTGAAAATGTATATGGCTTTTGTATAAAATTTTATTATTAATATTACTTGTGATGGACAGTTCTCTGAATCTAATGCACGTGATCAATACATGCTACAGATCTTACAGATAGAAGAGTAGACACTGCTAAGTATACAGGTGGCAACCTGAGGAACATACCTTGGAAGTATATGTTGATTATGGATCTCAATGTCAGTAAAAACTTCATTCTTAATGTTCATGCACAGGGATATCATCTTCCGGTAAGCAGTAGACATAGTAACAGTGTCCACCAAACTGCCTTCATTATTGTTGGTAACATATTCATCTGTCTCAGTCAAGTGCCTTCTTGATCTCTTCTTTGCAGCAACCTGCGGAGACACTACCTCTAATTAAAACAGAAATGTAACTCATGCAAGCATCATAACGAAAAATGTCTGTCAATCTCTCAGACCTGAAAATAATGGCATAAAGTAGTCTGAGCCTCGGGAGACAAGATGTCATGAAGAAGCGTATATAATTTGACAGCAGGTTCCAGTGCAGGTGCTGCTAGCCCAGTTGCAGGCTTGAAAACCTCCATGATACCCGAGGGCAGGATTCATCAAGTGACTTGTAGTTCTCAAAAACTAAGCCGAGTATCTGTTCAATTTGATCCTTAGTTTCTCCCAAAATTCGATTCTGACGAGGCAACCAGAATTTATGCAAATTTGTGTTAGAAGAGGTATCAAGATCTGGCAAAGTACAATAAACCAAAAATAAAAAATACCAATATAACAAAAATGTAACTTCAAAAATGAGAAAGATACAATGTAAACTATACAAAACAATAACATCAAGAACCATATAACAATAAGAAACAATTATTGTATGCTTCAAACTTGGAAAGTTCCATCCATACCTCTTGATGACTCAATGTGTTCTTGCTGTGGCCTTTCATAACAACAGGCATTAACAAGTCATACACCAAGGTGAGGCAGTCAGCTGTCGGGGTTGACACATCCATGACATATGAAAGATACCTATTGACAATGCACATTGACACATCAATTCAGAGTAAACAGCCAAAGAACAAAAACTGGTTTTCAAAACTTATTATATTACATGGCCTAATGATGGTATCAATAGAAAGAGGCAATTAACATTAACATCCAATTACCTCAGCTTAGTGTATACATCAGAAACCCCATAGTATGAGGCAAACTCCGTTAAGAGCCACTTCCAAGGACCATGCAACAATAGATTTCGTTGTTGAAAAAGCTGAACTTTCATAGCAACCTCCAAAACTAGATCATATGCAACCGTTTCTGCGACAGAGCCACACTAGGACCAAAAGGAATAGCATATTATCATCAAGATATTCAGCAAGACATGACATAAAACAAAGAATCCATGTTTCCACTTTCAGACAATGAACGATTGTTCTTCAAAGAAAATCCCCAGGTTCAAAAGGTGAGGAAAGGTACAACTTCTTTTTTCATTTTTTTGCTCAAGATATGGTGTGGAAGACTGTATCCTTAATTAAGAAATTTTTTAAATAAATAAATAAATTGTTTACTTGAAAATCTCCCACTATGTTATAGAGGGCATGCATTTGATTGTCTATAAGATGTAATAGAAACATTGAGGCAAAATAGTATGGCTACTTGCCACTCTGATTAAAGAGTTTTGAGCGATAATGATAATTATTGGAGCATATTTCACCATACCAGAAGATACACTATATCTCTATATGTTCAACTAAGTTAAATTCTACAGTTATTAACCAAATTGCAAAATTAATTACTCTCTCCATTCCACAATGAATAGCCCAGTTGCTAATGCACAGATAATTAAGGAAATGCAAACATTTTTCAAACTTTTAACTTAAGAAAAAACTTTTAACCTTGGTGCAATAAGTAACCACAAGGTCATATCTAACAAAATAATTAGTAGCATGTCTCACAGCCCATAAGAAAAAAATAAACATAAAAATAAGGTAGAATGTCTCAATCCTGATCTTTCAATGGTCATTTATATTAGCAACGTTCTGCTACATTAGAATAAGATTTGCTAGTGCTTCAGATAAACAAATATCTTGTCATGATTCAATTATGACTCAACAGCTTACAAACAACTCTTTATATACCTAATTCAATGGAAGATTATTCCAGTATAGTAACTCACCTTGGGTTGACTGTGATCATCAGAACTAGTTGAATAATTTATATACAGCTGTATCTTGCCCACAAGCTCATGTTCTGGCTCACGATATACAGACCACCAGCGTAACTTGTCAGCCTGCATTCAACTTTAATATCAGCATCATATCTGAACAATTTACACACCAATTTGTACTTAAAAGCAAATGTCAAGGAACAAGAAACATTACTGGGTCATCAGCAACAGTAGCCACTTGAACAAGGACACGGCCAAACTGCTTCCCCTTGGAATCCTGGATTTCAACTAGTAGATCATCTCCTATACTATCTGGAAAGCTGTAGAGTTGTCAGTCTCTTTCTCAAGAAAATTTAGAATACATAGAATAAACACAGGAAGAGAACATACAAGACATGGGTATCACCAGATCCAGGTTGCATTCGGATTGTGTCATCTTCAGGCGAACTTTTCAGCCTCAACAGACAAGAGTACGTTTCTGACGACATTTGCAGGTGAAAAAGAAATATTGAGAACAAAAAGAAAGAGAATGGACCAGGTAAAATATTACACACTACTATGAGTGTAAGCCCTGAACTCAATGCAAATACATCATCAATAAAGCAGAGAGTTTGCAATTTTTGATACCTTGCACAGCTTCATATGATGATGAGCTGTTGCGTAGAGTTGTTACGCCTGTCTTTAGGAGTCCAGACACCTGTTTTATATACCGAGTACCAGCATGTACATATGCCAAACTCTGACGTGAAAGAGAACCATTTGCAGGTAGACGCGGTACAGCACGAATCTTTCTTACAGCTTGCCATCCAGAAGAAAGTGTTGACTGCAAATTGGAGAGGCGAAATCGAATGGACTCCAATTTAATTACTGGAGGCCTAAAAGATGTGATACTACAGCCAGTTGGTGGGTCCAGGGCCATTTTCACTTTGCGCACTGCACGATCAACAAGATATTAGGAAGTCCCCTTACTAAGCACTTGAACAACGAGAAAGCAAGAGCTAAGATTAATAACCTACCTTGCACCCTCATCTTGCCAATGATTTTCTTAGGCTTTGGAGCAACCCCCTCACTGGCAAGCTCTGAAGTATGCTTCACCAATAATTCATCTTCTGATTGTAATAGCACTTGTCGTAACCTACAATATATTATGTTAAGACGTGTAAGCATAAAACATTAGAAAATATTGTATGTTGTGCAGTATCTACTCCTTGAGAAAGCTTCCACAATCTGCATAACTAGCAGAATCTTTCAATGGAAAATAGTTGAATTTCACATGTCAGTACTAAGCATGTGGCTAAATGTAGCTGAAAATATTAGCTTTATTGAATCCAATGAACCTTGAAGCCCAGGAAAAAAAAAATCCCATAAACCTGGAAGTTCCAATTTTAACTTCTGTAAGTTACAGATCTTAATTCGAAAACCATACCAATCTTTTGGTTATAAAATCCAGAGATTTCTATAGTCTATTCCTGGGTCAATTTATAGAGCGACTTAAATTTTAAATGCAGAGACATCCAAAAAGCTAAATTGCACAAGTGCAAGTCTGATTAAATATGATCATTGCTTTGCAAACCTAGATAAAGCAAGACATTGGCAAAGTAGGGTAGGACAGCACCTCATTACAACATAAGTGCTTGTATGGACTCTAATCTCAGATAGGGCAGGCACGTTGGAAGAAATTATCCAGGAGAGTAGGATTCATTATATCACTTATGAAATTGAAATTTCAACAGGACAGATGCAGCAGTGAGACACAACAAAAATTAGAGGAATATATAATTTTAAAATAATATGGAAAGCAGATATTACTAATAAGAATGTAAATACAAAAAGCTATCAGGAGCAACTCTGAGTCAAGATGAATAAGCTAACTCAAGAATGGAGCAATTAATCAAAATATCGATAATGAAAATTTGTGGGAAAGGAAAGCAGGGGATGTATGGGGCACAGTAGGAGCATTAAAACCATATATGAGGGAAATGGAGTTCACTTTGATCCAGTGATTTAAATACATACTTTCTGGGTAAGGACAAATGTACTGACTGGCAAAATAATAAAACCAAATGGGCTTTGCATTGCTGAGGAGAAAATAAACAAAGGTGAGGGTGTCAATATTCCCAATTAGTCATATTAAGAACTATTTTAGCTATTAATGGAACCATGCAAACCTAACAATAGTAGCTAGCCACAAGCAAGTAATGCTTTAGACGTTGGGATAGGTTTAGTGGTAATTGCTAATATATAAATAAGAAAATGCAATTAACTTGGTGCAATAAGATGCAAGAAGAGCCAGACTGCTAAGGAAGGCTAGAATCTATAGATCAATAAGAACCTATAGAAATTAAAATTATCATTTCTTACATTACAAAACCACAAATGAAGATTCTTGTTGTTGGCCACAAACATATAAGATATGGCTTATTGTAGATACTGAGGATATAATTTTTTCCTCTCCCCACCTCCCCACTTTCAAATTATAGAAAGTGAAATTTTAGAATATTGTTCTTTACAATGAATCCCTCCACCATCTATGCCTTCTGGTTTCACAGTTTCAGCTTAACAAAGCTAACAATCCTTATTTCCAGTTTCAGAAAATCATTAAAAAGAACAACAACAAAAAAACAGCCTGAATTAATGACATTAAAGATGAACAATAAGAAGAAGAGACTGAACCCACCCAAAAGCATCCCGTAATAGAGCACATTCATTTTCCAAGAACATTGGAGCTTCCATGCATTCCATTGCCCAAGCATGAAGACAAAGTCGCACACATGCATCATATGCAATCACACCATGCCATGGCCCTAGAGCACTGAATTTAATTTACAAATCAAATATGAACGGTTAATGAACACAATTGATAAAGGCTCTAGATTTATCATCAGCACCATCTACAATTGTTGTGTTGGTTAGAAATACCTCGCATGAAATGTTGGGAGGCGAGCTGGATATGAACCTGAAGATGCACCTGCTTCTGAACTGGCTCTAGTTCTGTCATCGGATAATACAACAAAACTGCTTATATTTTCCAAAATTTATGATAAAAACTCGAAAATTCATTGTTAAAGCACACAAACAAAGTATAATGTCCACCAAGTGAATATGTGCTTGTGAGATTCCAAGTTTAATGTGCATTTCAAAAACATGTTTGGTTATGGCTTTAGCCAAAAAACAACCATCAAAGAATGATACAAACCTTACAAACTGGTCAGGATTCCTATTTCCATTATCATTCTCCGGCTTAACACTGGATGTGCTTTCTAATGTATTTCGATCCTTTTTGGTTGAAACTTCACATGAACCTGCCACACACGGTGTACTACATACTTTAGATGCATGACTTCTTTCAGAACCTTGTTTAATTTCATGAACGGAACCACAAATTGGAGGGGCACTGGGAACATCATCATCTTCATCAGAGAACTTTTCATTCTGCAGGTTTCTCGAATGCAAATCCTGCAAGATAGACCAATTTAGGCAAAGACAGTAAATAAGATTCAATTGACAGAAGAATGCAAATGCTGAACATGCAAAGAATACAATGGGGATACTATTCTTTAAATCTAAACACACAACATCAACAAAGTCATGTTTCAACAAACAACAAAAATGAAAAGTAAACTTAATGAAGCATCACAAACCTTTTCAGCAGCACTTTCCATATTCACCCGTGATGGCACACTGGAAGCATATCCCTCTGAAACATAAGCTCTAGCCTGGGGCACGGCACCATTGATGCTTCCCACTTGCGTAGTAGAAAATTCCGAGCTAGCAGCAGAATCTGAAGACTCGTCCTCCGTGTAACCATACTGCCCAACCGGGTACCTCCCATTTCCCTTCACCAACCTCTCCGCCACATGCCCTTGTCTCCCTGCTACCGTTTCCATCGACGAACTGACATCAGAGTACATAGAATCACTAGCATACTGTGACCGCCTCTGCGCCAGGTTCCCATGTCTATTAGCAGTAGTACCATTGGGAATTCTATCATCTTGTGGCGACGAATCCAACGAATATCTACCTCCATACACCTCCTCCTCTGAATCAGTGCTCATATCATTTTCAGAATTCGACCCACTCTCATCTGCATCACCCCGTAAAGTTCGAGATACAGGTATGGCATTTGAGGGCAAATGCCCGCTTCTGAATTTTGACGGAGGGGGCAATCCGAATCCCCTGCTAACGCCATTGCGAATGCCGGTAATGGGATCGATTCGAGATCTCAGACCCGAATTCGGAAATGCACCATCCTTCTGGTTAGAAACGAAACCCAGAAAATTAAATTTTTATTTTTTATTTTGATTTTGAGTAAAAAATATTACCAACAATTTAACACACACCCAGATCCCAAAACACTATGAACAAGCAAAACTCACTAAGGAAAATAATGGAAATAATTCACAGAAAATCGAAAATAGCAACAACAACAACCAAGGGGAGAAGGAAATGGAGCTCACCTCTCTAACCCATCGAAGCGCATTTCGATCAAGACCTTCCGTGAACATGATTCCTAGGGCTCTGCCTTCTTCACCTGCACCGAAAATCAATTCCCAATCACTTTTCATACCCAAAAAAGGAAGAAAAAACTGAACAAAGAACTCAGATGCTATACACAGGGATTATAGTCCTCCAAAAAATAAAAAGAAAAGAACAAGAGGAACCCAAATTTACCCACATATGAATCGAACTCAGGGCTTCACTGCTGCAGGAGCTAAACAAAGAGTAATGCCAAAAGCGAGAGAGAGAGTTGAAAGGAGATCAACTTAGAATATTTAACAATACGGAGCAAGATTTGAGAAAACGAAAAGGTTTTTGCTTTGCCCGAAAGCTTTCTCTGCTCAGCTGTGAGAGACTGAAGAGACTAACAAAAGCGCTCTGCAAATCTTTACTGGGTTTTGTTTACTCTCTTTCTCTTTGTGAGCTTTAATTAATTAATTAATTTAGTAATAAACCTTTTTGGTAGATTCCCTCAAATTCAAATTAAAAATATCCCCCAAACGGCGTCGTAATAGATTACTAAAGAAACGGAAACCCCTAAAGAGTCGGGAAAATAAAGCCCACGTAGGTGTGAACAGTGTAACGGGCAGTCAACGTGGCAAAAGACCTCCGTTCTGTTTTGTGTTTTTTTTTTATCCAAAAAAAAAAAAACATTAAATAAGTCGAACGTTGTAGTGGGGACGCGTTTACTCTGAATTCCCGCTACTACGCAGTACTAGAAGAGAAGGGCAATGCCAATGCACATGGAGTGGTGGGTCCCACGTTGTCCCATACTTTTCTCCTTTCTCAGCAGTGTGTGCCGTCGTCGGTTGTGTGTTTGTGTTGTGGGCAAAATCCCTAAAACGCCCCATTGTAAAATAAAATAAAAACCCCGTCATATGCTGATCCTAAGAGTCAGAGGGGGGACGTCCCAAATTTGTTTTTATGCAACATCAACGGCTCCAAGAGCATCAAAAGGGTAGCTAGCAACTTTAATTTGAAAAATTTGAACATGCCAGCAGCTGAGTTCTTTTTGTTGTTTTTTTTGGATGATCCAACGTTGAGCTGGTGCATGGCATTAGGATGGGGCCAACCACCAACCCCACCTATAAGTATTAAGTACTTGCCAAAACTGCCAGAATAAGATAATGACTTTAAAAATAATAATCCTTCAAATTTCGCCCAAGAGTCCACAGATTGATAGAATTTTAGGCATAATTTAATCGGGTCCAAAGGGATGATGCAATGAGAAAATGATGGGCAGCTCAAGATGGACTCTAATGGGTCCCGTTCACATGAGGGATTATTATTATTATTTTTTTATTATTTTCAATTTGAATTTGCTGGTGAAGTGAAGCCATCAACAAACATTATTCATTCTTCCAGTACTTGACAATCAGTGCAAGTTGGGTTGGGTGGATTTGACAATGAGATGGCCCAATTCTTGATTTTAAAGTATACCATGTAAATTCAAGTTTGATCATTATTATGACTTGAGTATTGTTGCATGCTAAACCCTATTTTACTAGCCACGTCTGGCTAGTAAAATAGGGTTTATACCATACTTTGTGTTTCAAAGTATGGTTTTAGAGTGCCCAAGAGTCCCAGAGTGGTCATGCAACGACACAAAGGATGGAATTGAATTTGAATTTGCAGGCGAAGAGAAGCCAGACAAACAAACATTCTTGTTTTTATTTTGAGAGAAGAGAAAACAAAAAGACAAGGAAATAGAAATTTTAAGAAACAGTTACAGAAGGACTGTGGATGGAATATTATTGTTTAAACAAAAATTCCCACTTGCAATGAAGTGGCAGTGCAACAGACAGGAACAAAATCAACTTATTGTGGTTCTTGTGTGTAAACTCGAAAACAACAAAAACATGGCAACAATTCCTTTTGTTGCCAGCCAACTTAACTTAAGCATACAACTCATCGACATTACACTCCCCAAGGAAAACTTTGATGCTCCGCGGTGAACCACAACTGCCTTCAGCAAGAAGAGCTCTATCATTGGCAGCCATGTGAGCGACAATCTTGTAAATCATTTCGATCTGAGAAAAATACACAAACAAACAAACAAAAATAATAATTAAAAAAAAAAGGTGTTAGCTGGGCATTTACTACAGTGTGTGAGAGACGGTTCTAAAAGGGGAAATAGAAAATATTGCATTTACATCTTCAGGAGCATGGCAACGATCGGCTACTTCATCAAGGCTCAACGGTTCTACAGGCTCTTTACAGCTGCAAAAAGAGACGCATTCAACCTCAAGGGAGATCTAAAATGACGTATTTTGGCATAAACAACAACCTGCTCCAAACCCTTTTGTTTTCAAGCAAGCTTTCTCATGTGAGGAACAATTGACATATTGTTCCAAGACTACTAAAGATTTGACATTGTACCTGGCCTCATTGAGTACTGCCAAAACACGCTTCTGAAGAGCTAATACTTCTCCTGCAGCTTTTTTCCCAGCTTCCACACCTGAGTTAACAATTAAAAGCAGGAAGATACACAGAGAGAGAGAGAGAAACAAGAGGAACACCAGTCAGATTCATTTGATCAGATGTCCATAAAGAACAATTCTCACTTCAGGGCCAAAAGTTTCTACAATGGGCAAAACAGAGTAAATATTTACCAGGTTGATGGTAAGCATTAATGTTGACAAGTGCGGCATATATCCCAACTGCCCGCTCATAAAGTGCAATAAGTGCACCCACGGTTCTGGGTGTGACTTCTTGTACTGTGACCGTAATGGACTCGCGGTCATTAGAATACAAAGCCGACCTTGTTCCCTGTGTAAAATGGTATCAGTATGTGCAGATTACAAGATAAAAGTAACAGCCCTTTATCAGCTAAAACAACAAACCAAACTATTATCTTTCAATTCAGAGCCATCTGAGAGCGTTCAATAACTGGCTGCAGTAATAAATCTAACCTGTAGCATGCCAAAGAGGTAGTCACCACATGTGACACCAGGTTCAAGCTCCCAATCATGACCAGGGGGTCTATCACGAAGCACCTCAATGAATGTCACAAAGAAATTGTGCACACCTTCCCTCAGTTGTTGAATGTAACTACAAAAAACAACAGGCGCATCAGGACAAAGTATAGTTACATCACAAGATATATCATATAAAGCCCAAAACCAAAAACTCACGCATGCTGATCAGTGCTTCCTTTGTTCCCGTAGACAGTAAGTCCTTGATTTACCTGTGACATCAAAAAGTCAAAATTTAAATTTACAGAAGTATTTAAACATCTTGACAAGAGTAAAAAAAGCTTTGATGATGAGTATTTCCAATTAAGTATTTGACTCAGAGCAAGACCATATTTTAGGGTAAAGAGGTCCTCTATGCTAGGTCACCAAAAATGCCGGGACCCCTCAACATCTCATGTTAAATTTGATGGAAATCAACTCATCAAGTCTCACATGATTTGATATATACAAGACATATATAACCAAGAGACCAAGGACTCACAGAAATACATTGAATTTGAAGCTAAAGCTTTCTACTAAGATATTTCTGAACACATTTTTTTTTAGTTAATACTTCCAAAAACTTCTAATTTGTATATATATTTACACTTTTATACATCAAGATCATATATAAATAAGATATTTTTACACCAACTAGTCTAGGTGATAAGGCGTCATCATTGTCCAGGTACAGAAGCTTAGGTTCAGAGTTTGAACCCATTTACATTCAGTAACAAGTCAAGAAACAAATAAATATTTTTTTTTGATAAGTAGAAACAAATAAATATATAAACACAACATTAATCTTTTAGCAATTTGAATGCTTGATCCAATGTCGAACTAGTGAATATGCTTGACCCAATTATGATAGCCATGCTGAAGACCATACAAAAACAAAGATCGAGTGATTAAATAGCTCAAGGAAAACAAGAGTAGACAGATGGTAGCAAAGGGAGACTCCCCTCACCAAGAAGCTAACAGTACCATTTCAATCTAACTAACTATTATGGCAAATGAACTTGAACTAATCTTCTAGAATTTCAACTTTTACGCCACTCAAAAGTTAAGTTACACGAACAAAAGCTAGGTAATCAAATTTGTTGTACATACACGATTACCGTCCAGGTCAAACTCCTTCCCAATAGATTCCATGACCAGCTGCTGCAAATACCGACTAAATAACAATAGGCTGTCCTTGTAAGGAAGAACAACCATATCCTGAGAAAAATAAAGAAATAAGAGCAAAACCAATATAAGAGAATCTGAAATTTACCACAATCCAGACATTATGTAAATCTTATTAGAGTATTAAGTACCTTTGATCCTATTCCATCAGAAGCCCAATACCAGCATAAAGCTAGTAATGCTGCAGGATTATTCCGGACCTGGAGCCAAAAAAGGAAAAGCAAAGGGGTTATCATTTTCCTGTCTTTTCTTTTGTGTTTTTCTCTTCTTCTTTTTTTGAGAAGGGGGGGGAACAAATATCACAAATGAAAATAGAACTCAGACAATAAATCTTGCCATCATTTCACAACATGCAATTTTGTCTCAAGAAAAAACAAAGAGTTCAACTTATGCAGAACGTGGCAAGAGTTAATTGGGTCCTATAGTTTTTATTTTTTCATTTTTTTATAAGTAATCACAAATTCAATAAAAAGTGCAAAGGCAAAACCCATACACATGAAGACACAAGAGAGAAGCCCAGCAAACAGCAGAGAGGAGATCTAAAAAAGCATGAAAATTCAAAAAACAATATGAGGCAGCAGCCCAAAGAAAGTGAATCTTAAAAGAACAAATCCTTTAATATGTATCTATCTTCCTTTGGGTGCTTCTTTCAAAGCCAAATCTATTTGGGATGACATTATTGAGGAGGTTGAGCGTTGTTTGGCTGGCTGTAAGTGGTTGTACATGTCTAAAGGAGGTAAGGTTACCTTGATCAAGAGCACCTTGTCAAATCTGCCTACCTACTCCATGTCTTTGTTTCCCTTGATCGCTACGCTTGTGGAGAGGTTTGGGTGTAGCGGTCAAATTCCACTTGGTAAACTGGTCCAAGGTATGTTCTCTGATCAATGAAGGTATGTCCAATCAAGCCCTTTTGGGAAAGTGGTCATGGCATTGCGCTTATTAGAGAAGGGCTCTTTGGAGAATGGTAGTCTGTGTTAAATATGGTAGTCAAAGGGGTGGTTGGTACTCTAACAGAGTCATTGGGTTATATGGGATGGGTCTTTGGAAATTCATTAGAAGGGGTCGGGAGAAGTTTGGGGTGAGAGATGACTCTATGATTAGTTTTTGACACGACATGTAGTGTGGGGAATGCCTCCTTAAGGTAGAGTTTTCGGAGTTGTTTAGCATTGCCTACCTTAGGGATGCTTTTGTGGCAAATCATCTTTAGTTCTCTAATGGATCTGCTCAATGGAACATTAATTTTGTTAGAGCAGCGTATGATTGAGAGTTGGAATTATTTTCCTCATTTTTTGATCAATTGTATGCCATAAATTTGGAACAAGAAGGGATACAAGCTTTGTTGGAATCCCCCTGAGAGAGGGTTGTTTGATGTAAGAACTTTCTATAATGTCTTAATCCTCAATGTTAGCACTCGCTTTCCTTGGAGGTGTATTGGCAGAGTAAGGCCCCTTTGAGAGTGGCTTTCTTTGCTTTGGTTGGTTGCTTTTAGGTGAGATCCTCACTTTGTAAAACTTAAGAAGTGGAATACCATTATGGTATATTGGTGCTGCATGTGTAAGAGTGGAGAATCCGTTGACCACCTCCTACTCCATTGCGAGATAGCTAATGCTTATGGATCCCCATTTTTGGTTTATTCGGGTTAGTGTGGGTAATACTAACACACCTAAATTTTGACCATAAAAGATCCCGCTTCTAAATGTATCAAAGTGAACCTAACCCAAAAAAAAAAGTATCAAAGTGACCTACAATTCACATTTGATTTTACATTCCTCTCGAGATTGAATCACTGCTATAAGCAATCATGAGTTCAAGTTATTCAATTGACAATAGTTTATGGAATAACAATTCACATATTCCAGTTTAGTGTATTCCCAACCACACCAACTTGTCAATCAAAAACTTTACTTCCATGATCAAGATAGATCATCATGATTAATATGTTATAACCTTATCTGATGAAATGCCCAATCTCATCACCAACTATGAACTAAACAAACAAGAGCGGTATCATATTACAAGAATGATTAGAAAGAAAGATCCAAGGCAATTCTTACCACAGTGTTTCTATTCGCCTCATCCATTATCGATGCACCAGCAAGCATTTCTCTTATGTCAATTCCCTGTAGATTGCATATAAATAACCATAAAACATAGAAGGATAATGACAACAAATTCTGAACTCAAGTCTCACTAACCTGAAGTGCTGCTGGAAGCAGACCAACAGCGGACATTTCAGATGTCCTACCACCCACCCAATCAAACATAGGGAATCTCGCTAACCAACCCTCTATTCTTGCAGTGTTGTCTAACAATGAATTTTCTTGCGTTATGGCAACACCCTGAAAAAATACATTTTTAAATAAGCATATCACAAATTTGCAGTCAAATTAACCGGGAGAAAATTTTCAGGCATAGATGTAGGTCTCCATCAAAGTAAGAGCCAATCAGACCTCGAAAGGTAAAAATCATTGCTATAGATAAGTCTGCTAAGTGGTTCATGCACTGTGGCAGCAGATTTGCAAGTGACAGAGTCTTAAAGTCTGAAAACAAGGAAAGGTTTAAAAAAAAAAAACTTTTGGCTAGGGTTTTACTAGAGATTTCTAGTATAAACAATGTACAATCAAGGGTATCTACACCTCTGATCATCTACCATATTAGTGTTGGAAGCTAACGGGTAAGACTTCCTCATGCATAACCATATTGGTCGGTTGAAAACAAGGCAAATGACAAAAATTGAAGAATAATAGAAGTTCACATGGTAATGACCAAAATTAGATGCAAGTATAGAGTATTTCTACTCACTCATACATGCAAATTAATCTACATTTAGCTAGTGCTAATGCCTTGCAATATCTTATTTTGTGACACTATATAAGAATTATCATTGGAAAATTATTTTGATTTGTACTATGAAGCAGGGTATATTAATTAAAGCAGAAAGAAAAACCTGAGATCAAAACCTGTTTTGCAAATTCCAGGCCAGCTTCACGAAAAGCCTTCTGTACTTCCAATAAACCATTTCTAGTTTCAGGAGTGCCTCCGCTCTAAGAAAAATAGATATTTGACATTATATAAGCAACAAACTTTACAGCATAATCCAGAACAACAGTAATTAAGAATGCAAAACACATTTTAAGGAAGGACAATTTCCATGCAGACCTTTGAAATCACTATTACAAGTGTAGATGCCAGCTCAGAGCCAAGCTGTGCAATCTGATGATCAATTCCTGCTGGATCCGTATTGTCAATGAATCTTATCTGCCAATAAGACAATAAAATATCATCTGCACATTCAAAAAGGACGGAATAGAATTTAACAAAATTGTATAGGTCCCCCTTCCCCCTCCCCCTTGGGGTCAATTACTTATAGAAATTTAAAAAAAAAATACAGCATTGTATACTTAGGTTAAAACATTGAAAAATGGAGTATTCACCATTCCTTCAGCATGTATATATTGTAAACTGGCCCTTACTCAGCATGAGGAATATAAACAAGCCAATGGGTAGCTAGGTTATATGATATAATTCAAAAACCGACAATTAGGGCACTCCATCATGTGGCGTGTAATATATCTACCAGATAAGCACTCATGTTAAATACTTCTCAACCAAATATTGAACTTCTTGAAGTCTTCTATTTACTTCAAGTTTTCATTAAAAAAGTTGTTCAACCTGCAAAGTAAGAGCAATATAGAAAGAGTTTTTTTTTTTTTTGGGGGTGGGGTTTACAAAGTAGGATAGAGAAAATCACGATTCATCAAGAAAAGACAAAGCAGGCAAAAAATCTTCTTCAACATGCATATGTCATCCTGCACACGGGGGTATGAAATAATGGAAGATATAAGATGACAAACAATGCAAGGGGTAAAAATTCATCACAGTTACACATTATACTTCCAATGTGGGCAATTAAAGAAGAAGCAAAATCATCACCACTAAAGATCCAAGTAAAAGGGCCTCACATACCTTTAGAGGAGGATTATCAGGTGCCAATGCCTCTGCAACAAACTGTGGTCCAAGAGCTGAACCTCCAATCCCAACAGAAAGTACTTGAGTAAAGCGACCTTCTGGAGAAGATGGGGGCTTGATCTGCAATTTTGAATTCAATCAAACAGCACATCAGACAAGCTGCCAAAGTAGACACCATAAAACAGAAAGTATTGAGGTGCCATCCCATTTATCAGAAGTTTAGCGCGCATTTAAAAAACATGCAATAGATATCTTAAACCTAGAGCAAATAATAGAAATGAGAGCCCAATTCCATTCAACATATCCTGAATATCATTCAGCATTCTCAACCCACCAAGTGGTGTACCATTTTTTTTTTAATTAATAGAATATGATAAACACAATGAAAACTCTATCAAGTTTCTAGCAATAACTATTCATACAAAACCAACCTTGCATCAAAAATTGACAATAAGAAAAGAACAATAGAAGGGAAAGTCAAAGACAAACTGACCTTACCGCTGACGACGTCGTCTGCGAAGTCGCAAAGAGAGTCAAGAGTCTTCTCAATCTGCAACCTCAAGAAGGAGTTGGGCGCGAGCTTGGGGTTCCTGAGCCAGTAGTGGCCGACCATGCGGGACTCGTCCGGGTTCGCAATCGCACCCTTCTCCAGCTCCTCCATGGCGCGGAAGGCGGCGACGAACCGGGGCTCCATCTCCGCCACGAACTCATCCGTGAACCCGACCCGGCTCACGTCCAGGTACAACCCCAGATCCTTGTGCTGGTAAAGCCAGTCCACGTACCTCCTCCACAGCGCACGGGGGTCTTTCTCCAGCAAACCCTTCTTCGTCCCCTTCAGAACCCCGTCGCCGGTCTTCGACAGCTCCGTCGAAACCTCCCGAGCCACTGACTGAGGCGGCGCGAGACACAGGCTCCGATCGGCAAGCCTGGAGCGAGCAGGGAATGCGACCGAGTCTCTGCGGAGCAAGTTCACGGGTTTGAGGAGGTGCGTTCGGGACTTGAGAGATGGGGAAGAGGAGCAAATGCCTGAGATTGAAGCCATTAGACAAGAACGAGCAAGCGAACGAGCGATGATCACGATGCTTAGATGTCTGCGATCGCTACTACTAGTCCCCCATGCCTGGCTTTGTTCGATTTTTTTTTTTTTTTTCTCTGAATTTTCTCAGCTGAAATGGTTTTAATTTTGTCTTCTGGTTCAGGGTGACATGGTTCACACAATGATTGGTAGGTGTTTCAAATCAAGTTGACGGAAATGGGCAACTGCGGATTTCTATTTTAGAGCATCCACGGCACCTCTTCAAATTTTCCACTTCAAAATAATCAAAAACACATTTTTAATTATTTTAACAGTCTATTTTTTAGAGCACACTTTTCAACCTCTCTACTTTAACAATTCACTTTCACTATTTCGTTAAAATATTATTTTTCAAAGATTTATTTATTATTTCTCTAACTTTTGAGTATTAAAGTTACTGAAATGCCCATGTTATAATAAAATATAAAATATAAAAAACCTAAACAAAACTTGGTCGTTTTGCTGCAACCTAAAAAATAAAATACCCTTCTTCCCCCTCCTTCCCCCATGTTCACGAGTTCAGTCGCTCTCCAAGTCCAAAAAAGAAAGCCAGTGTAGGCTCTGGGCGTCGTCAAGCTCAAGAGTTTAGAAGCTCAGACGACAAGTTCGAAGCTCCAAGCGAGTGAGAGAATCGGGGAATGACACCGAGTTCGAGCACGCAGGCCGACGACACCCTCCGGCCGATTACGCTGCCGAGCACCGTTGACGAACCAGATGAGCGTCAGACACCTCTTCCGGGCGAATCGAACGCGCCACCGTCGATGAACTGAACATCAACGACACCCCCTCCGATTACATATCGACGGCGTCATTGAGCTTGATGGAATTATTATCAAAATTAACTTGATGGTCAAACCATCAGCCACGTCAATGGTTTGACACCGTCAATGGTTTCCTGTGCACCATCAGCCACCAGAAACAGAGGGCTGCGGAAAGAGAAAGGATAGAGGAAAAAGGAAAAAAGAAAGAGAGAGAAAATATAGTTGTTTAGTAAATGAAGAGGAATAGTAAATGTTAAATATGAAGAATCTTTCTTCATTAGTTTTTGTTAAAATGGAGAGTCTGAAAAGTGGGGTTTTTTAGCTTTTTTGTTAAATTGGCTCTTCAAACTAACCAAAAATTGAGTTTGAAGAGCCTGCAGTTACAATACTGCCTTGAATATCCCTCCTCCTACTCTGTCTTTTTTCATTATAATCTGTTGCCTCGTTCGTTGTCGCTTCTAAAAGTGCTTCTTCTTTCCAGTTTGGGATACTACTCCTTGCTGGCGGACACAACTAACAAAACATGGTATGAGAAATCCGATTTCTGCGACACATTTTTAAGTCCATATTTTTAAGGAAACTTTGTTTAATCTTCTGAATTTTTATTATTTTACAATTTTTTTTTAAGTTCAAAGAATTATTAATTTAGTGTATTTAATTTTTAAAAAGTTTACAATATCATCCTTCTTATTTTCTATTAAATCCAACCAGAAGTTTTGAAAAAACTTGTGTTTTTTATATATTTAATTAATGTAGTTTTATTAATTTACAGATAACTTCAGGGGATGATTGTAATAGCAATAAAAGTTTATTGGGTTAAGTAAAATTTCTCATATTTTTAAGTGCATATTTCTTAATGTACCTATGGAAAACACCATTATATTCAAAATTTAGTGATAATTTTCACTACTATGCCAATGAATGTACACTTGAAAGTATACTCACGAGAGTGCATGTAGCATTGATATTTGGGGGGCAATTCTTAAGCGCATTCTAATTAGATGAGCTTAAGGAGTGTGGCTCATTAATGAGATTGGGTTATTTTAGTTAAGAGGAATGTTATAAACTATATTTTTATCTTATAATTATTTTACAATGTTGATGTGACAGTCCCAACTTTTGGATTAGTCATTCAAATAAACAATTAAAAATAATAATAGTTCGTTGTGACTGTCACATCGAACTACATAGACCAAAACACCTTTAAAGCATAAACATAAATATTTGTTTATCTTAAAGTTTTATATATGAATAAAATGGTTAGTCTAATGGATTAGTTAGCAACATTAATACTAGAGAGCAAAATATCCACAAAAACAACATTATATTTTGTACTAATTTTACCTATTTCCTTAAAAGGATCATTTTAACAAAATAATATAGTCCTAATCCTAAAACCCTAGCCACCCTTCAACTCTTGTTGCATCAATGCAACCACAAGTAATAGGTTTAGGCTGATGAAGTTGTACCTAATTGTCTTAGACTTACCTACAACTACCATGCTTGCCTCCAATGTGCTTGGCATTACACTACTCTCAAATCTCAACCCATCCCATTGAGCGCTCAAATTTCCACATTTTTTTCTTAGACCCATACGCTCTACAAAAATAAAATATGAACAATTAATAGTGTTGTTAAATTTTGCACAACTGAGCAAATTATGATCCTCTTTAGTTCACTTGAACGGGATAATATTCAGTTGTGCACCGTTAATATTTTAAATCAATATACCAACTACAAATATGTACATTAATATTTAAAACTCCCACTAACCAGACGTTTTGGAGAGTATGCAGTAATTTATGGGTTAATATTATCTAAATTGCATCAAAATTTTGTGAGATTCCAAAATTCAATCTTCCATTTTGATTTACAAAACAAAGTTGCGTATAAGTTGCTTCTGATCTATAACAAGCAAGACCACATGCATTCAAAAGAAACCTATACCTTTGTCACGCACTTTATTATTTACTTGGTGTGTTTGTGTACACTCTAAAGTTCTAGTATGATCTTTAGATTAAACCTCCACCATACAAGAATAAAACTTAGTCGTTGGTGTATATACAAAAAGTAATGATTAAAGAGAAACATAAAAATTTTGATACAATTTGATTAAACTTAATTAGTGATGAACAAAAGCACATATGCTAAGAATTTCACATTTTCATTTACTTGATGAGTGAGTAAATACTGGACACCAATAATAGAAAAGAAATCTTGTAAAAATAAAAATAAAAAGCAGAACAATACTCTAAACAATCATTTAATGTAAGCTTTTTAGTTAATAAATATATTAAATATGCAAAAAAAAAAATCATAATTATTTTTTTAACAATTTGACGGATATTTTTTTATCTTTTTATTTTTAGAAAATACATCACCATTATAACTATATGTTCACCTGAATCGGAGCGGATATAATTCAAATATTTTATGTTTCTCTTTTTATCTCGCACGGGTTCATCTAGAAATTTCCCAGAGTAAAGAAAAGAGATAGAAGTTTGGAGCTTTTAGAGTTGTCAACACTCGCGGCACGCCGATACGTAGGACCACCGACCACCTCAGAGGATTATCCCCTTCAGAAACCTCCGCAATTCTGTGTTTTCACGGTTTCCCTCTCTGCCTGGTTAGTCGAAGAATACACAACATGATTTGGGACGAGTGGGACGACAATGTAACCGACCACGAACATTCCGACCAAGACTCCCACGTTAATTTCGATTTCGTCTCTGCATTGTCCAAGCCCAAGGTTTATGCTTCTTCCTCAAAACCTTTTTTTTTTTTTTTTTTCGTTTTTTTGTGGTTACATTTCCGTATAATTTATTTTTATTTTATTGTAGGATTACTATAAGATATTGGAGGTGGATTATGATGCTACAGACGATGCCATTCGATGCAATTACATCCGCCTAGCGCTGGTTTGTGTTTAGTTTATTATTTTTATAATTAATTATTATTATTTTTTGTTTGGGTGTCACAAGCGATTTTAGTAATAAGGTAATCCTTTAATTTGTGCCTGAACTTGCTTTATGCAGAAATGGCATCCGGATAAGCAAAAAGACGAGGACAACGCGACTTCGAGGTTTCAAGAGATAAACGAGGCCTACCAGGGTCAGTCTTCGTCTTTGACTGTTTTAAGCTTTCTTTTTTTTTTTTGGTGTATATTAACGTTATAAAGTTTTATGCATTTGCTCATGTTCATTGCTGTATATTGAGGTGCACTGTGTGATGTGATGGCATAATTCGTGGCATAAACGTTGTTCTAAGGCTTTGGATTTTTATTTTTGTTTTGAATGTTTGCATTTTAGAGAGTAAGAGATAAACTAGGTATATCTCTCTTTAGATTTGTTCATGGTGTATTTTATCTCAGGAAGAAGGGGTTTATGGACACCATATTCCATTAAGAAGGAAATTTAGAGTGGCATGATTCATTGTGCTGGTAGGGTATTTGATTAGGAATACAATCCCAATATAGGTGCATATTTTATCTCATGGACACTTAAAGGAGCTAGATCTTAAATATAGCTAGGTACGAGTCAGAAGTGACTTGTTTTACCAACTCCTACAGGTTTTACAGATGGTCAGAGGATTACTTGATCTGTATTTTTGGGGGGCCGTGGGGTTGGGGGTGGGATGTTCCTGGTTGTGTTTTTCTTGAGTCTATTTGTGATGATAGGGAAGGTTTGATTTGGGTGAAGGAAGTGTGGGTTTGTTTGCTTTTGTGGGTTAGGTTGCTGTTCAGGGCATGTTTTAAAAGCAGTGTGATGGAACCCCACATCTGAAGGATAATATTAACTTCTTTCAGGTAGGATATACCACAATAGCTCCTTCGAGTAGGAGAGACCACAAAACTCCATTCAGGGCGGGAGAATACCACAACTTCTTTATTAATCTTTCATAATCAAAACTATTGCTATGACCTCCTATTTATAATCTAAGAATTACAAAATAACATAGACTAGAGATTCTAAGTAACGTAGGACTCAAACACTAAGTAACGTAGGACTAAGACTCTCTAGATATTAAATAAGAAAGCAACTAACAGACCCCTTGGTGCAAGTAAATAACAAAACACTAATAGATTCTTTATTGTGGTGGAACTCTATCACAGTGGACTATGTTTGATGGCATGGCTGACAAATATATCAACATATGTTAGTTACTTATCAATATATGTATATATACAACATATGTTATATGCAAAACTTGGTGAGCGGTGGCTCTTGCATTTTGTGGTGTGTTTTGTGAAGAAAACAACCAAATAATTTTCAGGATTTTGAGCGCTGAGTTGTAGGTGTGATACTTGAATTTAAGGTATATTTGTACATGGATGTCCACAATGGTGGAAACTGCAAAGCTTCTGTGTCTTGGGGACTCTCTGGTGATTACTGCTTAGCAAGGGTGTAAGATTTGTAGAGTTCTTTTTTTGGTTGTGGTATTCATTATGCTTATATGGAATTTGCTCAGTTCTTGTTGTCCGTCCTCAGAGATATGATTAATTAGGAGGAAAGTTAGGAAAGTTCATGCGTGTATTTCCTTTGTTAATGCCATACTGCTTTATGCTTTAGAGATATTGATTGGTGTTCTGAGGATAAATAATGCTTTTGAAGTTGATTAACTTATTTGACAAAACCTAGTTGTAGATTTTGTGGAAGAAGAGTTTTATTTTGTCTAGATGAGTTTGATTTCTGTAAACAATATAGCGTTGACAGAGGTGTGCTTGTTTCACTTGAGCTAGGTGAGAATTGTGTCTCCAGACTGCCTCTGGGTCCAGACTGGCTCTGCCAGCGCTATTATTTTGTGTTTTGCCTGTTTTCTTGGGCTGTTAAGTTGAAGTTTTCTGGGAAGCACCTTTTGAAATGACATGTAATTCTAGAAATGAAACTCATTTATTTTAAAAGGGTGTGAAAAATGACATGTAAATGAAAAGAATTGAAGGAGAGAAATGGCAAAGACAAAAAAGTTGAGTGAAGAAATGGCAAGAGAACTATGTGGGGAACTTGATCATGTTGCAAAATTCATATCACACATCTTTTTTGTGCATTGCCCAGTCAGTCCTTGGGTTGAGAGTGTTTTATGTATCTCCATGTTTCCAATGCACTTATCAAAAAGGTTTCCTAGGAAGCACATTTTGGAAATGTGGTTTCTTTGAATCTTTTAGATTCTAAGAGGTAGCTCAATTGGCTGGGGGCTATGTCTTATGAAGTAAATGTCAAATTCAAACCTCTCCTCTCTCCTCTCTCCCTTCCATCTCCTTGGGGTAAAAAAAAAAGAAGTTATCAAAGAGTAATGGGTAACAAATTCTTCATGTCTAACAAAGTTTGTTCATTCTATTGAACAGTTTTGAGTGATCCTGTCAAAAGGAGCGAATATGACAAGAAAGGGATGCTTTATGTCTATGATTATAATATAATCGTGAGTGTTTCTCCCCTTTCTCTGCCCTGAAAAATGTTTGTTTTTATTTTATGTATGTTTATTCACACTGTAATTTATCATTTGTTGGCTGCAGGAGTATCTCAACCGTCACAAAGGCCTTATATTGACATGCAATGGTCTAGGGATAAGGCATTCAATATGGTAACCGGTGATAACATGCAGAGATTAACCTTTCAGTACATCTCGGACAAACTTTCATGGTGCCATTTGGGGGGGGGGGGGGGGTTAGTAATATCATGTTATGATCGTTTGCAAATGGAGAACTTACCAACATCTTGTAATATCTTACCCGTCCATTTTACCTCTACTTGGAGGTCTGTTGATTATGCATCTCTTTTTTTTTTTTTTTTTCTTCCCCCCTCTGTAATGGCTGAGTGGAAGGTCTTCTATGCCCTCCCTTGCCTAGTTGCCTGTGCTGTATATCTAATGCTGGATATAATTAACAATGATGTTGCTGTTGAACCAAAGTAGCCCCATGTTATTTGAAGTTATTCTTTCTATTTGTTTTGCATGTTTTTCCCCTGCTCTTGCATGTAAATTGGGGCTTTTGCAACTCATTTGCCAATGTTGATAATAGAATGAGGGAGGCCGGAGGCTAGATGTGATTTATCATTATATTACTTTAACTGGACTGTGGCACGTATCCGTCCACAAATTGAGGGGAAAGGGATCTTAATTTGCGAATTTAAAACGTGCAATTAAAAAATAATGATTTTAAAATGCTTGCTTAAAAATTATATTTTTTAAAAATATGTGCTATTTTTTTTTAAAAAAAATTTATCCATTTTTTTATTTCACCATTTAAAAAAATATTGAATAAGATGGACGAGAAATAAAAAATAAAGAATTTAAAAATTAATAATAATGAATTTAAAAATGCATAATAAAAAAATAAAAAATTTAAACCAGTGCCAAACGCAGTGCGGACGCCGGACGATGCAAAACAAATAATTTTGTTCATTTCGCTCGACTCTATCCTCTCATATTTCCTTCTTCTCTCTTCTATACTCTCCCTCTCTACACAAAGGAGTCCCTCTTCCACTCTCGGTGAAATCTGCATTTAATCCCTCACTCTGAGCTCAACTCTAACCCAATTTCTCTCCATCCCTATCGCAGTCGAATTGGGTCTGAGTCACCAAGGTGATCGGACACGGTTGGAGCGCCAGATAATTGAGGTTGGAAACGCTGCATTTTGGGTGGGGTATAGTTTGGGATTGATTCGAGCGAGAGGACGACGACAGAGAAAGAGGAGGTTTAGCTATGGATGCTGATTCTTGGAGCCCTGAAGCAGGTCTATAGCACACCTTTTTTATGTAATTATTTTTCAACTACTTTCAATTGCAATCAGTGCTTTCTGGCATTTAATAATCGTGGGCAATTGGGATTAGAGTCCTAAATTCCACGGTTGAACTGAGAAACTATTGGAGAGTGTATTTTTGGAAAGTGCTGGGATTCTTGGACTTTAGGATCAGCATTGAGACGAACAATACTTTACAAGAAGAAGAATAAAAGGTTTAGTTAGACTGGCGAGCAAGCCATGCTGATGTTTGAATCATCTTGTTTCCTGTTGTCTGTTTGACACTTTGAAGGCATCTTAGATTATTAAAGATGGTTCCTAGGATTTGCCCACTGATTCTTTGTATGTGCTCTGCTAGATGTTCATGTTATGGTTTCATTAGGTTTTAACTGTTCTTCCTGAGATGGAAATTTCATGTATGCATTCATGCATTAGGATTACTCTATATTTATGTATCTTTTCTCTATGATTTGTCTCTTGTCTAGATATTCTTGTCCTTTTTATAATTAGCTTATAACATTTATGTGCAGGCCACTGCTTGCTTTGATTCTTCATTTCTAGTGCTACTTTTTACACCAGCTTATGAAATAAGTTGCTGTACAAAAATAAAAACTAATAGATTCTCTACTTCTTCAGATGACAGGGCTGGATGAAAACAGAAATGGTTTTTATGAATTTTGTTGCAGCATCTTTTACTAGGCGCAGGTGGTTCTCCTCCTCTCCCCCTTCAGCACCATCATCTTCACTTCCATGGATCTCTCCTCTTCAATTGTCAAAAGCCACTTTGCCCAAACCAGACCCTCCAACCAAACCCTCTGTAGAAGTTCAAAAGAAATCCAAGTATATCTCTCACGAATATGCCATCAACCTAATCAAACGTGAGAGAGATCCACAACATGCCCTGGAAATATTTCACTTGGTAGCAGAGCAAAAAGGTTTTAATCACAATTGCGCAACTTATGCTACTATCCTCGACAAGCTCGCCTGGTCCAAGAAGTTTCAGGCTGTTGATGCAGTTCTTCGTCAAATGACTTATGAAACTTGCAAAATTCACGAGGGTATATTCCTTAATCTTATGAAGCATTTTTCAAAATCCTCTCTGCATGAAAGAGTGCTTGAGATGTTCTATGCGATCCAGCCAGTTGCTCGTGAAAAGCCCTCTCTCAAAGCCATCAGCACTTGTCTCAATCTCCTAGTTGAATCAAACCGGATTGATTTGGCACGACAGTTGCTCTTGCATTCAAAGAAGAAGCTTGAATTGGAGCTGAATACCTGCATTTGTAACATCTTGGTTAAGCACCATTGCAAGAACAGGGATCTTGAATCTGCCTTTGAAGTTGTTAATGAAATGAAAAGATCCAAGATTTCCTATCCTAATTTGATTACGTACTCAACCCTGATGGATGGTCTTTGTGAAAGTGGAAGACTCAAAGAAGCTGTTGAACTGTTTGAGGAAATGGTCTCAAAGGATCAGATCTTTCCTGATGCACTAACATACAATGTTTTGATCAATGGGTTTTGCCATGGAGGGAAAGTTGATCAGGCTAGGAAGATAGTGGAATTTATGAGGAGCAATGGATGCAATCCAAACGTATTCAATTACTCAACCCTGATGAATGGGTTTTGTAAGGAGGCAAGACTGCAAGAGGCCAAGGAGGTTTTCGATGAGATGAAGAGCTTTGATCTGAAACCGGATACAGTTGGCTACACTACTTTAATCAATTGCTTCTGTAGGGCTGGGAAACTCGACGAAGCCACGGAGTTGCTCAAAGAGATGAAAGAAAAAGAATGCAAAGCCGATACGGTGACTTTCAATGTGATACTTGGAGGACTGTGCAGAGTAGGTAGATTCGAGGAGGCCCTTGATATGCTTGCGAAACTTCCCTACGATGGTATTTATCTGAACAAAGCAAGTTACAGGATTGTGTTGAATTTCTTATGCCAAAAAGGGGAGTTGAACAAGGCGGCAGAGTTGTTGGATTTGATGCTGGGTAGGGGGTTTCTGCCACATTACGCAACTTCAAATGAGTTGCTGGTTCGCCTTTGCAAGGCTGCAATGGTGGATAATGCAGTTATTGCATTGCTTGGATTGGTAGAAATGGGGTTTAAACCAGAGCCTGACTCATGGACTCACGTGCTTGAACTGATTTGCAGAGAAAGAAGGCTGTTGTCTGCATTTGAACTGCTTGATGAATTGGTTGATCCCATCAACTAAATATTGGAAGCAACAAGAAAATTGAATCCTTGGTGTGACAAGAACGCAGATGAAATCAGGTGTAGATAATGTTAGAAAAGAAACAGGCAGCGGCCCTTTTGATCGATTCTGTAATCTTTACCTATATAATCAACGGTTGGTTAGAAATTGTCATGTATTATGAGGTGATACGCATTCTATAACAAAGCTTGCACGTTGGTGCTTCCTTCAGAGCTGAAGTTAATTGACCAAATGTTGTACAATCGGTGTACTTTAATCATGCTATAGACATCAAATTGACTTCTTCAACAATGAATTGAATTCATTTAAACTCATTTTCGGTTCTTTTGCTTAATTTGAATAACCTTCGTACCAAGCTGCTGGACGTCAGTCAGCGTATGGCAATGCGTGAGGGCACCAGCCACCGTTTCGTGGCGAGTGGAGGTGGTTTTGAATCTTTGATATCATGTTAAAAAAACAAAAATAAAAACGTAAAAGTTAATTTTGTATTTCTGAATACATATTAAATTGTAAAATGGTCAGAATTATAGATGCTAGTGAAAAAAAAATGAAAATACTATAAACATAACATTAAGAATTAAAACAAATTGATTTACAACAATTATGGTGAAGATTTAAGTATGAACAAGAAAAATCATTATTAGATTTTGGATGGATCTATTTAATCTTTGAGCTGTGAGGTGAGGATATAAGGTCCAACCAGGGGGCAGATCAAGAAACGCGTCGGAGAGAGTTGACGGTTGGGCTCCACCTCTGCCACTGGCGCCTGTAAGGCCCAACAAGGCCCAAACTCTTATCTCTTTCTTTCAGTCCAATTCTAAGAATTATCATTGGCCGAAAAACGCGCACGGCGCGCACACACACACACGAAAAGGTGACAAAATACCTCTTTCAAAAAAAAAAAAAAGGTGACAAAATACCACTTTACTCTCCCACTCAAATCCAACGGCCACCACTCCACTCACACAGTAGTCTCACATACACCACACCTCTCATATACACCGACCAGAGCTGTCCTTCTTTCTCTCTCGCCCCACAAGCCTCAACCCCCCTCTCTCTCTCTGTCTCTCTGTCTCTGATAGCCGGTGACAATGGCGACCACGATTCCTGATAACCTAAGCCGAGAGCAGTACGTGTTCCTGGCGAAGCTGGCGGAGCAAGCGGAGCGCTACGAGGAAATGGTGCAGTTCATGCAGAAGCTGGTCCTGGGGTCGACCCCGGCATCGGAGCTCAACGTGGAGGAGCGGAACCTCATGTCCGTGGCCTACAAGAACGTGATCGGGTCGCTGCGAGCTGCGTGGCGGATCGTGTCCTCGATCGAGCAGAAGGAGGAGAGTCGCAAGAACGAGGAGCACGTGGCCTTAGTCAAGGAGTACAGATCGAAGGTCGAGGCCGAGCTCTCGGAGGTCTGCGCTAGCATTCTCAGGCTCCTGGACTCCAATCTCGTGCCCTCGGCTTTGGCTAGTGAGTCCAAGGTCTTCTACTTGAAGATGAAGGGGGACTATCATCGCTACATGGCGGAGTTCAAGGTCGGGGATGAGAGGAAAGCTGCTGCGGAGGATACTATGCTTGCGTATAAGGCTGCTCAGGTACTCTCGCTCGCTCTGGTGTGGGTTTTTGGTTTTTGGGCTCTGTTCGGTTGGTTAGAAAGTGCGAGGAAAGTGACGCGGAGTGGAAAATTTGCGGGTTTTTTCGTTTTCGGACTTGAATTAGGTTTGAAATTTTGAATGATCTGAACTAATTAAAGGTTTAATTAGAGGGAGGGTGCTTAGGTAACTGTGGACTTAGGGTTTTGACTCGGTGAGTTTTAACTTGGAATTGAATGCGGCTAATGAATTGATTTATGAGGCACGGTGGTTTTGATTAGAAGCGTAGGATTGGAACTTCTGGTTTCCATTTTTTTGGGTGGGTTTTCGAATTGGTGTTTGTTTATTGTTGATGTTTGTGTGTATTTTGAAGGATATTGCTCTTACGGATCTTGCTCCAACGCATCCAATAAGGTTGGGCCTAGCGCTCAACTTCTCTGTGTTCTACTTCGAGATTCTCAACCAGTCAGACAAAGCGTGTAGCATGGCTAAACAGGTATTCTTCTTCATCTCCAATTACCCAAGTAATATGTCTCAAAAATCATTTCTGTTTTCTAGTCTTTTTCTGGATTTTGAGAGCCATGATTATGTGTTGCTCAGTTCAGTTTGAACTAGGTCGAGGTTCTATATGTTTTTTTTTCCTTTCTTTTTCTTTTTTGCTTTAAAGTTCCAATTCCTTTAATTTTAGAACTTTTTGTTAGATAAGGAAATAAAAGATTCTTGTGAATATTTATCGTCAAAACCGGTTTTTGGATGGCTTACATGTCATAGACTTAGACGTAGAATTAGATGTACGAATTCAGGAAGGGCCTTAGGGCCCTGGCCCCGCAAAGTCCTACCAAGTTTAAAACTTAGCTTTAGAAAGTACTTATAAGTACACTGTACACAGAAGCCCTTTGATAAAAATAGCAGTGGTCCCTTCTAGGTTATGACATTTATGACCCGTGGCTAACTAACAGGCTCCTTCCTCAAAGGGAAAAAAAAAAAGTTGTAGTCCGTTGAGCTGTTCTTGATGAACTTGAATCGGGCTCCCATTAGGTTATTGCTGATTGACTTAATTGTAAGGATAATGCTTGGTGTCCCGAAGGGTTTTCCCGAAAACCCTTCCCGAATGACGTGGCAACTTTTTTTTTCTTTAAAAAATTCTATTTCTCTCTTACAAGCTCTTCGTCCTCCCACCCCAAGTCATTCTCTAGCAAAACCAAAGGGAAAAATGAGTGCTTTTTCACATTTTCATCATAGTTCTCACTCTCTTTCTGTTCTTCCTCCACACCATTTTCTTCTTCAAAACTCTCTTCCGCACAGAACAGAGCATCAAGGAGCATTGGTGGGCTTTGCAGCTGTTGGGTTTCTTCTTCTTGCAGAGCCATCACCTTCTAAGAAGAAGAGTTTGAGGCCTCTGTTCATTATACCACGAAAAGTTCAAAGCTTGAACTCAAACCCATATCAATATCCATCCTCTGCATATGTTTCTCTCCACCACTTTACAATATTCAGAAAGAGAGAGAGAGAGAGAGAGATCCAAATGGAGTAAGCAGGTGAAGGGTTTTATCTGAGACGCCCTCCACACCCAATATTTTCCACAATAAAATAAAGGACAATAAAGGGAAAGACAAGTGAGAAACATGAGAGAGAGAAATAGAATTTTTTAAAGAAAAAAAGGCTGCCACGTCATTCGGGAAGAGATTTCGGGAAAACCCTTCGGGACACCTAGCAGCCTCCTAATTGTAATGTTTATTCATTATTTGGCATTTTAGTCTGCATATTTTGGCTTATTTTATGAATTTATGAGGTATCTGGAGAAAATTTTGGATAGCAATCCCTTGCATTATATCATAGTGGAAAAAAGGGATAGAAAAGAAAAAGAAATCTATTGCATAAATTTCTTGAAATCTTTGCTCTGACTATTGATGCTGTGGTTTCTTATGCTAGTTCTGTTGCTTGTGTATTTTGTTTGGCTTAATCACTTAAATCTGTAAAATGTCAGCCGGAAGTTTGTAGTCCATCCTGTTGATGGTTGGATCAAGCAAAATTCCAATCAACTATCTTTATGTGAGTGGCTATTCCTGTCAATCTTCGAACTGTTGGAAAACTATATTCTTTTGCTGCAGTGAGATTGAATTTCATATCGCAGTTTTGGAATACTGATGAGGTCGTTTAGGGGTAGAAATTTGACTAATGAGATGCATGTATACTCCCACCTCTTTTCCTTTGTGTGTCTGGAAGCGGGTGGCTGGGTGATATAGTAATGGAACTTCGTGTTTGACATGCTTGGTTTATATGTTTTTTATTGTTTTTCTTGGTATTTTGCATGATTCATTAGACTCTTGGATCACTTGGTGATGGTAGAGTTGCTTGTGTTGAATCACGGGCATACATTGTCATTGAATTGCTAATTTCCCATGTGCTTCATCTTGGGTGAGATGAGCAATAAAATCATGCATGTGGAAATTTACGTGGTAAACTTTTGAGACGGTGTTCATTTTTTAGTTTTATTTATTTATTTATTTTTAATTTTAGTTTTTTAATTTTATTAATTTTTAATTTTGGTTTTTAAGAAAAAATTACCACTTTTCCATCCATTGAAGGATGGGCTTGTTTTGACAAAAGTTGTAGTTTAACGTATCCAAATGTTACACTTGGTAGTTTGAAATCCCAAATAAAAAAGGGTTCAACGGAGTAAAGTATATTTTCCCTAAGATATTTATATGTCAAATATTACTAGACAAATATAGTATATCATACAAAATAATTGTAGCTTATGGTATTATAATAAAAACATATAAATTACATGTGGTAATATTACAAAAATATGATTCATAATATTTATGTTATTTGTATAGTATTGTAATATTTTCTTCAAACTCGAGATAGAAGTTGGAAGTTAATTTAAGTTAAAATATGGTTTGGAGGATAAGATTGAGCGTGGGTCAAATTTTGAGATAGAAGGCAGGTCGAAGTACAAATTGAATGGGAGTTGAATTTGACCCTTGTAGTTGGTTATGAGGAACTCACATATGTGAACCTATGAGCCATGTACGTAGGTAACTTTGCTGCGATTAACTTCATTGCAAGTGTTGCAGATGAGATCAGTGTACGTGCCATGTGGACACCATGGCAATAGGGCAGTTCATATAATCATACATGGCAACAGGTTCCTTCATCGTAGTTTTATTGTAATCTTGTTGTAGTTAAGATCCGGTGATGTATTTGTGGGAGTTACTTTATGCAATCAATAGGATGAGACTATTCTGTGAGATAAATGCTGCTGCATGAGATGCCGGCAATAGTTGCTTGCTGAAAGTCATCAACGTGAAGCTTTAAATATGTCACCATGGTAGCTCTACTATCTTGGTGCTCCAATTTTTTTTTTACCTTAAGTATTGTGGCTTTGACAGCGTTTTTTTCATTAGCCTTTTATTTTCCCGGTACTGCTTGTTCATAGGCAAAAAATCCGTCATTGTTTACATTGTGTAAATGTTAGAAATGCATTGAATTGCCTTTCCTTTTGTGAAGGCATTTGAGGAAGCCATCGCTGAGCTAGACACTTTGGGAGAAGAATCATACAAGGACAGCACCCTCATCATGCAACTTCTAAGGGACAACCTCACTCTTTGGACCTCTGATGTGCAGGTAAGTCTCCCCATCCATTCACTCTCTCTCTCTCTCTCATTTGTGTGGCAAGGGGAAAGAGTAATTATACTGTGTTTGAAGCAGTTTTTTTTTTTTTTTTTAAGTGGCAGACATGGGGAGCCACTTAAATATAGTGGCTTAATGAAACATCCTGGGATTAATGATTAGATAAATTAATTGATCATGATCTAATGCTAGATTATGTTTGGCTTCCTGCAGGACCAGTTAGATGAACCATAGAAAAAAATATTGAAAAAGCTTGAGGGGGTCCTATTCTTCTTCTGGAGGAGGTGGGCTTCGAATGTCATTTGTGTGTTGTTTAATAGTGTGTAATATTTTGAAGATTATGGGCATCAACCCATAACATGATGTTTTTATATTCAGACTAAACCAATTTGTATGGAAAAGGGTAGCATTTGATAAGAGTTTGACGCAAGCTTCATATTGTCGTGGTTAATGGCATCATATTATTTTCAAATAGAGGGGAAGCAAAGAACAAATGAAAATTGACTATAAAATCATAAACCAAAATATACATAGCAATCATCATGCTCTTATTGTTATTGTGAAAGTGAAATGTATATATATTTTCAAATTGATCGGTGTCTCTAATAACTGCTTATATTTTAGCCGGCTAAAATGTAAAAAGAACATTTATATTCGGCTAGCCAAATTATAAAAAGCTAAACTTGACTAATCCAGTAGTAAAAACTCACCCGTCTTGCTCTCCAAATTAGCTAAAAATTTTGTTGAATGGCAAAGCCAGAAAATTGAGTTTTAAATCTCTATTCTTTACTCTCAGATGGATTTGAAGCGAGTTTGTAAGAAAAGAAAAAAATAAAAATAATTGAAATGGAATAGAGGAACATGTGGACAGTAGAACGAGGGTTGTTTTTTTTTAAAAGTAGTGGCTAAAATAGGAAAAAAAGAAAAAAGAAAAAGAAAAAGAAAAAAAAAAAAGGGATGTGAATGCTCTGGCGTCTTGCAGACATCTGTCCTGGCTGTTCTGTATTGCAATCAATCCTTGGTTATAATTTTCATTTAATCAGTTACCAAACAAAAAAACAAACTTCCAACTCTACCATTGGCTGGGCCGAATATTAGGTCTTCATCAATCCTCCTTTTTTTTTTTTTTTTCAAATTAACTAGATAAAGAAATAGCAGGTCTCGTTGTAGAATGTTTGACCAATCCAATGATGGGGGCATTTTCAGGTTTGTCTAATTATGGTCACCTTGGAAGGTAAGAAACCCCGGTGATACAAGCCTTGCTCCATGTGATCTCACATGCATGCTTGTATCTCCATCAATCCCACCCACCATGCAAACTTAAGCGCGATATGCTTGCAATGAAACTGTTTCAGGTTAAAAACAACCAATAAGTTGCTTCCATGTCATCCCCAGTTCCATCCAGCAATGACTTGTAATTTGTAAAGTATAAGCTCCAAGCAAGGCAGATCATTTTTCTGATTTTCCCCCCTTTAAAAGCAGCTTTACCTATTGAAACGCGGATAATGGGAGACTTAACTCATTTATCACGCTTGTTTTACACCGGCTAACATAACATATTCTAAGTGGTTTCTCATATCAGCCACTTAAAATACGCCTCGTCACTAGTGTGAAATGATTGAGAAAAAATAGTATTATTCAAGATTTAATAGTTAATCCACACAAGGCAAGACACTTGGGAACAAGGCTGTATATCTTATACTATTTAAGAAGTCACAAACAGGGACACAATGCAATCCTTTTTACATCATGCCAAAAGATGACATGCCAGCTTATTTGAGTCTACCACGCACCTGCACACGCTCAAGTCCATAAAGAGTCCATCCACACGTACAATCCAAAAGGTAATACCTGTTACTTCAACAAATGCTTGGATAGCTTCATCAATATCTTGATGAGTGCGAAAGTCAGTCCCTTGTGCTGTTTTTGATCCATTCT
The DNA here is from genome assembly GCA_013348765.1 of Carpinus viminea. NCBI lineage: Eukaryota > Viridiplantae > Streptophyta > Magnoliopsida > Fagales > Betulaceae > Carpinus > Carpinus viminea. Next base: position 4,958,952 of record CP054670.1, on the reverse strand, counting down.
AAATACTGGAGACTGCCACCAGTGATGGGCAAGGCAATCACTTCCGGTACACTGAGATAGACAAGGAAAAGGGCATGAGGGAGGAAAGAAAATCTTATTTCATCCAAAGGGATCGTCTGCTTTCAGAGTCATGGGAATGCAGTAGGTACAAGTCAGAAATGTCTACTCCATAGTATGTAAAATACTTAAGCAAGTTACTTAAAATATTTTTAAGAAAATACAATGCAGAGGGTTTGGGCTTACTCATATTCATGGTTTGCTTTGACATGCTCTGTGAGAGCTTCTAAAAGGGATTGCCTAGTCTTGATTATAAGAAGTTCCTCAGAATCTGTCTGGATCTGAACCCACAATACAAAACCAACAGAAATAAGCTACAGAACAAGTTGTAAACTTATTCGTGCGACTCATTCTTGGATATGCAAATATACAAGAACGTGTAAACTGTCCAACTGATTACAAGTAAAGGCTCAAAAGGTTGATATCCACTCTTCTCTATATTCAAATGGCACTCTTAATTAATGGGGAAATGCAGTCCATACCTCTCCCTTCCACTGATACACTGACTCAATACCTGTAAACACAAAATAAACATGGTCACAAAAAAATCCAATAAAGGAAACAGTATCTATGCCAATTCCATTCTTCTCTACTTTGTTATGCAACAACCTACAAACTACCACAACCCAATTCCATCCTGATGCCAAGTTGCCAACAAAGCCAAGGCCATCGGAAGAACCATAAAATTCAACTCTAAATCCAAGATAAATATATTGGGGGGATAATAAAAAAAGAACCGACAGCTTGAAATAGAGAGAAAGAGAGATGTCCAGAAACAAACTTACAACAGTTTAAATAAAGAGCCATGGTCAAAATGGATCGAGTATTGTTTGAAATCTCTAGTTCATCATGCATGGCTAAAGCAGGTGTATATTCAAAAGCAACAAGTACTTACATACCTTTCTAAACATGGTTAGACACTACATAACATCTGACAAATAACCCCACTTCAAAAGTTTTTCAAATGTTATTTTCAGTCAGGTGATTTCAGAAAGTTAGACCATGAAGATTCATAATTGAGAAACATTTCTAGACACAGAAAATCCTAGCTGAAATTTTTAAATAATCCAAACCTTCAAAATGAATGCATAAAACAATGTCAACCTGAAAAATTTAGTTCACCATTTTCATTAGAACAAGCAATTTAATATTTCAATTACATATGAATAAAAAAAATTAGAACAAGCAATTTGTACTTAAAAAAAAAATGTCAAATTTGCCAATCCATGCTCTAATCTTTCACTTAACCATTACCCAGGGAGGGAACATGCAATTCAATGTTGTATGCTGAGGGAAAGAATTATGAAGTGCATACCTGGTACTCTGTTTACACATGCTGCAAGTTTTTCTTTGACAATGCTTTCAGCCAACTTCTTACCTAGACAAAGATTGTTCATTCCCCAATAAGTTAGTAATTTAGGACCCAAATCTTCCATCTAATATAAATGACTTAAGAACATTCCCATTGGTTTATGTAAATTTTTTATGCAAAATGGCTAACCAAAACTCACTTCATCTAGTTTAGTTAACCACTTTTCAAAACTACGTCCAACCGTTTATCTAAATTTCTTCTCTATTTATTAAAATAATCATTTTTATAATTTTTTATGCATTTTTCCACCAAGAACACCAAATGAAACCCATCACCCAGCAGCAGCATCTTGAAGAAGGAAAAAAAGCCCAAACAACAAACAAACACTTTTAAACAACAGTTAACAGCTAAACAAAATTAACAACCAAAACAAAATTGGATCAAAATTCGCTGGAGAGAAATTTGGTGATGGAACTTTGATGAAGACGACGGTGGAAATTCATTTCATTGCGATAATGAAAAGGATTCAAGAACTTAGAACTTGATCATATCTGGAATGAGGGAATTCCTCACCCTGAAACACACCAAAACTTTGCATATATTGTTGCACTCTTCCATCGCCGGAACCAAACCTCAAATCATAAGCTACGGGTCCCAATTCAGTCATAAAGTCCCGAGCCCATAGACTTTTTCCATACTTCTCAACACCAGGTCTACCATAGTTCTCATCAAAGCCTCAACCTTCCCGAACATAATTCTCAGTCATCCACAAACCCATTATTGAAAGAAGATGATGGAGCTTCGAAAAAGACGATGGTGAAGCTTCGTTGGAGAGAGACAAAAATGAAAAATGGAAGGAGAAGCGTAAAAGATTCGTTGATGGTGAAGATTGGAGAGACAAAAATGAAAAAGGAAGAAAAGCTTCGTTGAAGGAAGAGAGAAGGAGAAAGAAATCATTAAAGAGAAGATGGATTTGTATGCAGGGTCACATCACATATGGAGTGACACTGCACACAAATGGATGAAAAATACAAAATGCATAAACCTCAAGTCCCCAATGAACGAAACCGCAAAAGAAGCTATAAACCAAACTGACAAAATGACCATTGCCCTCAACTTGTGAGTACTCTACTATAATAGCAATCCAAAAGCTAAAGTATAAGGATCAATGACACTCAGCTACAAATGTAATAACTTCAAAAATCACATCTTCAGCTTATTTATCTCAAACCCTCAAAAAAGAAAAAGAAAAATCGAAAAACACATACCCAGTTCTTTGTTAGGAACGGTAACATAGACGACGATACTTGGCACAGTGTTGCTACTCCCTTCCATTCTGATACTATGGACGTTCTTAGCTGGCGATTGCCCACCAAACTTCGATCTGAAACGCAATTACACAAAAATGGCTGTCAAATTTGAATGAAATCAATAAAACCCACAACATATATATCGCAGAGTGTCAGAGATAGTGGTGGGTACCGTAAGAGGGGGGCAAATGGGAGTGACTGAGCACAACCCGTTTTTAGGGAAGAGCTGTATGAGAGACAGAGATTGGAGAGGCCAAAACTGAGCATGCAAAAGGCGCCGACCAGTGGCAAACGGCGTCGTAGTGTGGCCGCAGAGACGATGGACCAGGACGGGGATGCTCTGCAGCAGAGGCTTAATGCCATGTTTTTATACAGACTTTGTATTTAATGGGTTTGGGTTTGGTTTGGGGTTCGTTGCTTGATGCTCTTGCTATGGAACAAAGACAAATTCCGGCTCCAGAAGCTGGTAATTGTACTGATGTGTGCTCCTGATTGTGCCACGTGAGAATGGAAGTTTGATTGGACGGTGGTCATCTCTCCAGCTGGAGTTAGTGGGCCCAGCTTAAACAAGTGTTTTTGTTTAATTTGGGTTTGATTTTGATGCTCCATCCCCTTGAGAAGTAAACAAAAGCTAGAGAGTTTTGTGGCTCTAGGCCCATTGCAGCCCAACTCAACTGAGATCATGGGGCCAAGAGTATGATATTTAGCTCAAGAAACCAACTTTAGAAGAAACTACATGCCAGTAAAGCGAGTAATGTCTTAAGCTTACGTGACGTGCTCTTTTTAACTAAAAACTCAGTCTTTATACACCAAATGCTATAATGGATCATGCTACATAAACCTTAAAGAGATGCGGATGCTCGTTGCATAGAGCTATTGCTTGAAATTCTTTAATTTTGTTTTTATTTTACCTTTGTGGCTCTAGGCAAGAGAATTGATAAGAATAAAGGAACCAATCTTTAGAAGATTTTCTTAGTTTATTACACTTAATAATCAAGCTCTTTGTTTTTGGTTTGTTTGCTAAATGGGCTGTGCATTCTCATTTCTTCTCCAACATGTGAAAGTGGTTAATTCCTACGTCAAACCCTTTTGCCTTGGCAACAAACATAGCTCTAAGGCCCATGGATTTAGTGTTTGAACCAGAAAGTCATAAATGGTCCACATGCATTTGTGGTTAGTATTGGACTATGCCCCGACCGTTGCCTTATATGCCTTAGTGGGTTGGCAGAATTCTGCAGAATTCTTCATCTGCAACAAATTGGAAATCCCCTCAGCAAGCAACCAACCTGCGATGGCAGAAAATGCAATAAAACATAGTTGAATGACAAACAAAAAAGACAGAAGACAAATCAAGTAGAGACATGGTTTCATTCAACTACATTGTTTTGGACTGTGGTTATGATTATGAATGTCGTTAATTGGTCAAGGAAGCACATTGGCACTTGCACTTTTTATGTCAGGTCGATCGGTTCCTAATGGCTATGACATTATCCTAATCCCCCACCATTTACAATCCCCATGGTGAGAGTGCACTTGACTATTCCTATAAAACATCAAATCGAGGCTATAGCTCACAATTAAATAATCCCAACGGAGACAATGGAGACTCCAAATTTTGGTCTAAGAAAGAAACCATGTTTCCCCAAGCATCTGATATATGGTCCCTAACACCAAAACTCACCCACCAATGGCTTTTTCTTCAAATTTATTTTTTTAATTTTTGACAACTTTGAAGAAGACAGGACTTAAGCCAAGACAGGTGTGACTTTGACAGCTCAAACTGGTATTTCTTGAATATATAACTCATATTAAGAATGTTGTGACCAATAAGACACCAAAGTTGCAAGAACTGAGGAATTTTTTTTTTATTTTTTATTTTTATATATGTATATTTGTTTTCAATTTTTTTTGTTAAATTGATGGCTCAGATTGTTAGTGGAGACACAGAAGATACGGCGGATGTTCTGGAAGCTTTTGATGGCGGACAGGGAAGTTGTCTTGGTTTCACATGCCCAGGTGACCAACTGTTACAAGCTCAATGCATAGGCTAGGGAGGAACTTTTTTCTTATTATTTTCTGTATTTAATTTGTCTTTTTCTTAATCCTGATCTGTTTGTAATTACTAGGTAAACGCTGCTGATTTGTATTATATAAGCTTGGAATGAGATTATAGTAGTGGTGAATCTCAAGGACTTGCATAGGATGCAAGAATTATTACTTAAATACCATATCTAAATCGCAATTTACTCATTGGCTTGCAACCAGATTCCGTTATGTGGATTTATGGCTCCTCAATGGTATTGTGTTCTTGTCATTTTCTTTGGGGCTAGCAAGAAGATAAAATAAAAATTTTAAAAAATAAATTAAAAGGCCAGACCTTGGAATTTCCTTTCTTGGGTATTACTTATCTATGTATGTTACACTTAAAATATTCCAGAAATATTAAATAAATTAATAAACTTATTTTTGTTTTTGTAAGGTACTTTCTGGAGAAAACAAAAGTCTATGGACCATGGGAAAAACAATGGATTGATTATGATAGTTGTCAAAAAAAGAACACCAAGAAGGCATAAAATATATTACTTCTGTAATTAATGTTCACTACTTATGAGAATTTTCAAACAACTATAGCCACGTGCGTAAAGATAACCCAAAAACCATAATATGATATGGCTATCCATACGACCAATTGACCAAATATACAAGAAAGATCCAATTTTTAAGGTGGTAGTGATCTTAATGTGTTTCTCAAATAAAATTAAAAAAAAAGAGTAATCTAATGTGCTCATATTCACACACAAAGTCATAGAGTGAACTATGTCATAGCTATGTGGCTATTATTATGTTTATAAACTATGCTATAGAAAGGAGTGACCTACATTTTATCTTGGGGGCCATACCCCAAAATGCTTTAAAATTGTCATAGTTTTAGCCCCCCAAAGCTCATTTTTTATCAAGTCATTAAACAAGTTAGTATTTTGGTATGGCCCGGCTCGTCGAAGCTAATTTTTAACCCTCCTAGCTACACAAAATTCTAATTCCACCCTCGGTCATTGACCAGGATTTTAGAATTGAGAGACCTATTTAAAGAATCAGGTTAATTTGATAGATTATCTTTTGAGGGACCATTTATATAAAGAATTATACTTAGAATGCAAGGAAAACTTAGAGCATTTCAAAAAGGGGGTTCAATGTAGTGCTGCTGCTGCTTCCTGCCAAACACATGACCTAACATTGGAGTTGTAGCAGCAAAGGAAAGAAAAGAAAGGAAAAACAATCTGAAGGGATGAGTTAAAAAAATGTGTAGTGGGGTTGTGATCTGTGAATGACACTCTGTTAAGCTCGGATCTCAAACAGTTTAGGAAGACTCCCTTTAGGGTTTTAGACCATGAGGAAAAGTCTTTGGGGGGGCCTTCACTCGTGCTTCTCATACCCTTAAAATAAAGGTGGAATATAGTCTTTGAAATTTGCACAAACTGACATGAGCCATATGATCCAGCAAAGTGTTTGGTTGCTTTGGAATTGGCCCTCACAAAAAATTTCTAGACTGAATCTGCAAAAGTGGAAAAGGATGAATTCCAAAGAGCAGGAAAAAAAAAGGGGGATTTTAAAAGAATGAAGGGGATAAAAAGGGTTAGAAATTTGTGTCCCTAAAGTTTCTTTAGGAAATCCATTTTTTTTAGCATGTGAGTGAATCCAAGAACAAGCATCCTAAGTAAAATTTAGTTACCTTTGGTCAGTGGTCCAATTTTTACCGTTGATTTCACTGATTATGGTCAATATAGATTTCAAAGCATGGAATTTCACTTTAGTATTTGCAGGCTTAAATAGTTGAGAAGGATCTTAGACAACTATTGGACCAAGCTTCGGAAGAATTTCAACCACATCTTTCTTAGTTGGCTTATCCCACGGAATGCAGTACTTTTTTTCTTTTTCTTTTTGGCCTAAAGATTACAACAAGGGACAGGAGAACAGGATGAAAATTATAAAAACAAATACCGAAAGAGGGTTGGGCAACCCAACATAAGCCCTGATACAACCTACTTAGTAAAAGTAAACAAAAATTGAAAGGGAATGTGTCCATTAAATGACACAACCTTACGTATTATTGAAATTGGTTCTAGGAAAATTGGCCGCCAAAAAAGGCGGTACAAGAAAGGACACGAACTTCGAAAGATCCCTCAATCCTTTCCGAACCCTCACAAGAAACCCACTACATTAGCACATCAAATGAGAACCACAGTAGCACGAAATGCAATACTTAATAAGAGTCATGTAACCCCATCTTTGTTTTTATTCAACCAAGTATATCGATCCAAAATGCTTGTGAGAATTAGATATTATATTAAAAATACATGTAAAAATTACATGCATTTGGAACAAATGTCGATTTAATAGACTGTATTGAAGTTTAACTTTGTCCTAGACCAAATGAGAGAAGCAAATCCCATTATCCAACAAAAAACAGTAGACAAATTAAGTGGAAAACCTTAATATTTATCTTATGGTTGTCTAAACCTTTTTGAAATTTCCTTTCCAAGTAGAGAGAAAGGCTATTGTACCACCATATAAATCAATGAGGTACAAATTACAATAATTGGACTATATCTAGGGCTTGTCATAGCAGTAAGACCACCGAATTCTTTGTGCACACACACAAAGATGGGGGGGAAAGAAAAGGTAAAAGTCAAAACGGTAGATAATTAGTCAATTGAGAAACACCTAGTCGAGGGGCATCTGGTGAAGGATATTGAACCACAAAAATTGGACCAACTTGTTGACAGAATATGTTTGATCCCTAAACTTGCTCGTCTTTAACAATTTCCATGATTCACCTCCCCCACCTCCTCCAAGAACAAAGAAGAAAAAAATAAAGTTAAACACCATTGCCAATGCAATGACCAGTAATGCTGAACCCTCCAGTCAACTAGATATTTCTTGGATAATCCTAATCATAATCTCAAATTAGCAATCTTTTTTAAAAAAAAAAAAAAAATTAATTTTTTTCTTTTTTTAATGTTGAGGGTCAAATATTGGGTACGCAGACCGGACAAGACAGAGATACGTGATTCCAAGAAATCAATAGCACTTACAAAAATTTCAAACCTCAACATTGATGGACCCAAGACGTGCACCGCTAGGGCAACCCCTTTGGGCTGTCAAATTACCAATCTTTGAATGTTGAGGGTCAAATATAAGGTAAGTGCAAAGCACACATTTCGCACGGATCGAACTAAACAGAGATACGTGTGAAGTTTCGAACTTTGACCTTGACGGACCTAAGATATGCACCGCTTGGGCGACCCGTTCGGGTTGTCAAATTAGCAATCTTTGAATGTTTATCAGCTCTTATTAGTCATATCCTTTTCACTAAGTACACCTCAATGTCTTAATCTAGCAGTGATTGCTGAATGTTAGAAAAATTTTGTACTTTCCAAATTGTCGTCCACAATTTAAACGCCACAAAAGGGAGACGCGCCCAAAAGTGAAAAAAAGTAGAAAAGAGTGCATCTCTTTTTGTAATTCTTTGGCCTGTCTAGACTCTAGAGGGACAATCCTTTGATTTCCCCCAACCTATCTTTTGGCCGACTTGGACAAGATTTCCACGTTTCATCATTAAGATTTATCTTTGCTGGTCACTGAAAATGACACAGGCTGGACCAAGTTTCACAAGATACAATACACCTTCCAGCTTTGCAACAAATACAGGATAGAGTTGGCATAGATAAACTTATACTCATGTTTTCACTACTCGAACCTCGAATGTGAAATTTTAGGGTTGACAAATTTTTATACAACCCATAAACTTAATACAAATCTAACACAAAATTAGCCGTTAGGGTTAAAAGGTATGACTCGTTTAATTAAATGGATTGAGTTATAGTTGACTTATATAATCTCGTACCTATTTATTGACACGACCCAAACTCAATATGTAAATACGAATTGTCACTCCTAATGTCACCTGAAAACCATGGTATTACAAAGGCAAAACAAAAAGAAAGAAAGAAAAAGGCTTAATTAAGTAAGAAACATAATATTTAAGGGTTTATACCTATATGCTCTTACTTAATTAATATGAATCATCTATACAAGACATACCAAGTATATTTCTTTAACACAAAGATGCGACTGGTGTAGTTATGTCAAGTATATCTCTTGTCATGTCAAATTGCAAAAGAACAAACGAGAACCCTAATATATATATATAGTAATATAGATAATCAATTTTATATTACAGTTTTGGTGTGGTTATCTTATGGACAACTGATGTAGCCATTTCGATCAAATCCAGTAGATTATATCATTCTTTTTGTTTTATTGAAGTGGATGAGTAATATGATGTGTGTCATGATGGTATTCAACCCTTTTTTCTCTTTTTTGGACGACTCCTAGGTTAACATCTTTGCATTCCTTATATAATTTTATATTTTAAGTTCATAAAAAGTGAAATTTAATAATTTAATATTGTTTTTTTACATGTGGGTCTAAACCTCAATATAGAGAGGAGAGAAAAGGAAAATTACAAAAGAAAGAAGAGTATCAACAACCCCTAAACAACGAAAAAAAACGATGAAAAAAAACAAGTAAATTTACTCTCAATGCGGGTTTAAACTTCATCTTTTGTGTACATAAAATATTCAACCGTAAATTGTAAAATTGGGATTCAAACTTAGAATGACAAAATCTTTATTTCAATATCTCGGTAACTCTGATATTTTTTGTTGTTGATAAAATTAAGTGGCAAAGTCTATTTCCTCACTTGCAATGGCGTGTTTGATAACCCTTTTTTAGGATGTGTATTTTGGTTGAAATATTGTTTTGACGTGACATAAATGTAAACATAATTTTTTTGAACTTTTTGTGAGGAAATTATTTATTAATATTCTTTGAATAAGAGAAAGTTAAAAAAATTATTATATTTTTGACAACTAGAACTCGGTTAGATTATAATGCACCTAAATCATTCAATTAAACACAAATAGATTTGATTGACCCCAATATTCGATGTTTCCTTTTTATCTTTTTTATTTTTTTAAATCTTCCAAATTAATAGACGAATCCCAATCATTAAACACCTTCTTTTTCAAACAACTGGTCAGAAAAAACTTCACAAAATTCAACTCTAATTTTCAAAAAAAAAAACATGTCTTATCTTATAATAAGTTTCTATTAATTTTTTATATATATAAAACAAATGGCGTATATTAAGGAAATATATATATATATATATATTTTAAGCAAAAAAAAGGCCAAAGACTGGAAAAGCTCGAGTCATATCGTAATTTCACAAAGGAAACGGGTGCTTCCCAGTCACCACCTGCATACTCAGAGTACGCGCGTCGGCGTGAGAGGAAAAAGACAAACTCTTGCCCGGTTGGTTTGGTCACGTCACTCCCCACACCGTCCATTTTACGCTTTTGTCCTTGCAACTTGAATCATATTACTGCACCGAATCATGTCGTTTTCTTTCCTGACATAAAAAGGGTAAGGCCCTTAAAAACCGTCTCATTAGAACATGATTCCATGAATATGACGAAGTTCAACAAAGTGGAGGATAGCAAGGAAAGTTAACACATGACAGAAAGATAAAAAAACAAAATAAAATAAATAATTGTGCTCAAATATTTTAATAACAGAAAGTAAAAAATAAAATAAAATTAAGAACAGGGTTCTCTTTATTGATGTGTTGTATTAAAGGTTATTTATTTTTTATTTAAACTAATTTTTTTGATTATTTGTTAATTCTTTTATTTTTAAAAACAAGAAGAAGAAAAAAAACAATAGAGTTTAAGCAAAGAAATCTTCTCCTAATAATCAGATTCAAGGAATTTTTGTTATTTATTTTTTGACAAATATATATAAGAAATCTAAAAAAAGAAAATGGTTAACCATGTTTAGTTTTGCCACGTAAATATCCGAAATTGAATAATGGAATTCGATCTTAGTTTTTCACGTAGACCCTTTGATTTCGATTTTCATTGGTGCCCATTAGACATCCACTTTCCTGACAAGACACTCTTCACACACAAACACACACACTCTACTCTATCTCTCCCCTATAAAGACGCACTGATTTTTCTTCATAAACCCTTCTCAAGCAGCAGTCTTTGCAGCCCCATCTTTGAGAGAAGAGAGCAAGGGATAGAGGGGGAGCGAGAGAGAGGAAGAGGCTGCCTCACTACGTTGCATTTCTGTATTATCTCCTTTATATCATTCACTGTTCTTCAAGAAAACAAAACAAAACAAAAATCTCTGCTTCTTGGTCTACAATATCTTAAATCAAACAGTACTCAAAGCCCAAGTTTTTTATTCTGTTTCTCATTTGACGAAACTACTTGTTTAGAGAGAGAGAGAGAGATTTCTTAGGCCTTGCAAATGGCACCCAGTTTTGACTCTGCAGTTTCAAGCCTTCTTTGTGCGGAAGACAACAGCATATTCGATGAGAACGATTATGGGGCCGTGGAGGAAGAGCTTGAGGACACGTGGCTTCATCGGAATCATCGAAACCACGGCGAAGACCGGAGCTTTGGCGGTGGCGATGGGGTGCCCTTGCAGAGTGACGAGTGTTTGGCTTTGATGGTTGAAAAGGAATGCCAGCATTTGCCTGCTTCTGATTACTTGAAGAGGCTGCGAACCGGGGACTTGGACTTGGGGGCTAGAAGACAGACTGTTGATTGGATTGGAAAGGTGGGTTTATGGCATTTTTTGATGGGTTTCTAAAGTTTGCCAATCGATTTCTTTTTTTGCTGGCGTGAATGAATGGAGACACCGGTATTGTTTGTTTCCCCTTATAATTAGTCTTATCTTTTTCTTTTGAGGTGATAAGATTCACTTGAAACTGGGTTTATGCAGATAAATTGCTGCCTTTACGATTATTATTAGTTTCATTCTCTTGTTTTTGTAAATGGTGATTTTTTCCCCCATTTTTTGGCCTTGGAAATCCTCAAAAATGTCGAACACAATCAAGTGGTATTGGACATCGGTGGTGGCATCACTCTGTCTTTTCTTGAAGGGCAGATGTTGGCATCTTAATCCTATATATGCGTTTCTTCCTTCTGCAAACCTCTGATTTGCTTTCATTCCCTTCTCCTTGTTTAGCAACCGCTGAAGAACTGTTTGATTAATTTTTTTCCATTGACATTAATTGACGATCGACGCTAATGGTTATACTGGTGTAACAGGTACACGCCCATTTCAGTTTTGGACCTCTGTGTGCATATTTAGCTGTAAACTACTTGGATCGTTTCCTTTCTGCTTATGAATTACCTGTAAGTTGAGAAAAGAACGAGCTATTCTTTTGGTTCCAATCTTTGATGCATCATGTTCCGAAGTCCATTTCTGATTGCATAAACTCTGCGTGTACATTTGCAGAAGAGCAAACATTGGACAATGCAATTGTTGGCTGTGGCATGTTTATCTCTTGCTGCCAAAGTTGAGGAGACCGAAGTTCCTCTATCTCTAGATTTACAGGTTATAATGAATCTCGATTGCCATCTGCATAGATGTTCAGTTCTCTTTTCATCTGTGACCTGATGATCATAATCCTCTTAACAGGTGGGTGATGCGAAATTTGTGTTTGAAGCTAAAACAATACAAAGGATGGAACTTCTGGTTTTGAGTACCTTGAGGTGGAGAATGCAAGCAGTTACCCCTTTCTCATTCATAGACTACTTCCTCTGCAAGATCAATGGTGATCAAACCCCACTTAGAACATCAATCTTGACATCAATCCAACTCATATTAAGCACAATAAAAGGTGACACAAACGGGAATGTAGTGCTATAGTTTTTTTTTTAACTTTCTGCAGTGGTAACAATTATGATATAGAGAGATGATAGAGGGTTTTAATGTTTTGGTGGATGGGAATTCAATGCAGGGATTGATTTCTTGGAGTTCAGGCCTTCAGAGGTTGCAGCAGCTGTGGCAATAGCTGTTGCGGGAGAAACCCAGACAGTAGACATTGAGACAGCAACTTCTCTTCTCATTGAACATGTCAAAAAGGTATATAGTCATTGGTCCACCGAACCACAAAAGGATATTCATATGATGCTTTTGCTTTTGCTTTTGCTCTTATCATTCTTTCCTGATTACTTGCCAATTTGATTTTAAGTGAGACATGTTAATTAATGTTAATTCCCCGTCCCAATTATGGTTGATGCAGGAGAGAGTGATCAAGTGTCTTAATATGATCCGAGATTTGTCATTAATCAGTGACTCTGTTAAGGATTCGACCGCATCAGCCCCATCTATACCCCAAAGCCCAATTGGGGTGTTGGATGCTGCATGCTTGAGCTATAAAAGTGATGAAGTTACAGTTGGTTCATGTGCAAATTCTTCACATAATACCCCAGATGCTAAAAGGAGGAAGCTAAACAGAACCTTTGAAGTGGAGCTATAAGGTCATGGAATGTGGAATTTTTCACTTGGCTTCCTGAACAAATGTGTGATTGATTTTGTTACATAGGAACTTTAGTTTTGATTATTCAGGTGGGCCTTGAAAGGATACCCAAAAAGAATGAAGATAAGGAAGAGGGGTTGAAAAGGAAAAGGAGGGAGGTAGAAAAATTGGAGGTATAAGAGGACTTGAATAAGTTGAGTCATGGGTAGATGATGCATGGTGGATGAGGAACAGAATTAGCATACTTCATGCTCTAAGCATGAAGAACACTCACCAGCTGTTAAATATTAGAATTCTTAACAGCTAGAGACGAGCTAGAGAAAAAGTGTTGTGTTTGAGAGATTAGTTTGCGTGTGTCTGGAGTTTTCATTGGTTGGAAAAAAGAAAAAAGATAAAAAGTAAAGATATATTTGCGAGAATTGTATAATTTAAGAATTTTTCATATGTTTGTTTATTATTATGTCATAATATTCTATGCTTTTCAATTTACTGAATTGATTATCTACTTTATTCAGAGCCATGTCAGCAATTCTTTGTTTGACCATGCCTGGTTAGACTGTGGTTGCAGCATACGAAACTGCAATATATTAATGCATGCCTAGCAACCCCATAATAGTATATATATATATATGTAATTGAAGTGAGAGCCTTGATTGGGGTGCTCTGTGTGACCCCATTTGTTAATGCTTTTTAAAAAGTGAATTTATTTTTGTTTTTGTTTCTTTCTTTTAATGTTTTGATGGGACATAAAATAAATTCAAAAAAAAAAATTATCAAACACTATTTCTGCTGTCCTTAGTCAATCCGATAAGGACACACTCAAAAACAATATATTTTAGGGCCAAAAAAAAAAAAAAGGTCTGTCACCAGTGTTTATGAAGTAGCACTGATCTGCATTATTCTGAAAATATTAAAAATGCATCTAAGTTGGAGGAATTCAGAGACATTGAATGTCCAAGTATATAAAGGCCTCACCAACTATCAGATACGATTCCATAATCGCTTAAAAGCGGGGTGCATGAAGTATAAATAGAGCACCAATAGCACTGATCATGGATCTATAATATTAATGTGATTATTAAAAGCATATTAATTTTCGTCCGTATGTGAACTACTTAATGCCTGACGAGCTGTGGAAAAGAAAGGCACTCTCTAATTAATGCCAAGTGGTTCAATAGCAGCAGGCCAATGAAGCCATGCTCTGTATCAATCCTGGTTAGGGGTTGGCTGCTCTTAGACTCGGCTCGGTTGGGTTAAATTCGATTTCATTTTGGTTTGAATAAAACATAAATTATTCGTGAACATAATTGAATATTAAACGAGACATACTTATATGCATATATATAAATTTGAGATTAGATTATTTAAGATTCAAGTTAATTATTTAACTAACTCAAATGATAAAATTTTAACAATATTTAATTAACTAATGATTAGTATGAATTTACGAAAAGATAAACAATCATGATATTTAATTTATATAAAAAATGAATAAGTTAGTTGAGCACCTCGTGATAAGCTCGAACTCAATTAGTGTTTGAAATGAAATCAAATGAGCCAAGCTAAAACAAAATTTCTAACTCGGTGACAAGTTCGAGCTTGACTCATGTTTGAAATAAAATTAAATGAGTCAAGCTTGAACATTCAATAATCGGCTCGACTTAGCTCGAATGTAGCTCTAATCCTGATACATGACCATTAATGAAATTCGTTTGTCTAGTCACATATGATTATCATTTTGTGAGAAAAATCTAGAATCTCTTAAAGAGTACAGCCATGCAATCCTCTTGATCGATATTGGCTACGGCATATTCCAAGAGCTTCCTAATTACACTAAACAGCTAATCTTTCCATGAGTGATAGCCCAAAAAGAAATTACCAACAAAAAAAAAAAACACGACAATAGCTTAAAAAGATTTGGCTATCTCCTATCTGTCAACAATGCCAACTCTCGACCCTACCAAAGTGATTGTGTTCCTTCGGGTTTGGTAGTTATTTTCAGAAAATTTATATACATGTCCTTCGAGTTTGACTCATTATTGATTCTTCTTAGGAATGCTTTGTGGCGTTTGTTATTTATTTTCTTCTAATTCCCCTTTTCCCCTACCCACATTGAATAGGGGAAAAAAAAATTGAGCCTTCTTCCCCTTTTTTATATGGTGTGTTTTCCTGCGCTGTAATTAACTTTTCTGACCCAGCTGGGTTCTTATTGGGCTTATCTTGGCCTAGGAGTCCATCATTTTTATAAGAATTAAACGACATAGCCGAATCCTATACAATATGGCAATATGCATACATATACACTAAAACCTGCAGATAGTCCATAGATAGTCCATGTGGTGTCATCCAAAGAACCAATCGAGCGCATATTTTGCACTCTAAAGCTACAAGTTGTGGTTTGCATGGACATATATATTGCTATTGGAAACGGATCCAGGAGAGCATCCATTTTAGGAGGGCATAATTGTCCAAAACATTTTGCCCAAATAGACAATATTATTGTCCTCCTAATTGCACTAAATGGATGCTCTCCATTTCAAGTGAAATGGACAATCCTTTTCCATTGCTATTCTGATGTGATCTGGTAAGTGTGGGTGATGTCCGTAACTTTTCCATGCTGGTGCTGTCGTTGTGTGAGGAGTTTCTAAACATTTTTGGAGGCATTGGAGTTTACAGGGAAGACCCCTGCTTGGTGCCGTCAGTGGTGGAGCCATAATTTTCATTCAAGAGTATCAATTGCCATTGTAGGAATTGGGGGTGGCCGCACCACCCCCAGAGGGCCTCATCGTGGCCTTCTGGGGGTGGTGCAAGGGTAGTGCCATCGAAGGTGGCCATGGCCATCCTCGCCAACACTTAAGGGTGGCCACAATCACCCCTAGAGGTAGGGGTGTGCATATTAACCATTTATTGCTTACTAACCGCCTATCAACTACGATTGAACCAACATTAACCGTCTACCACCAAAAGTCGGTCAGTAATCGGTTAAAGATTTTTATATTAAAGTTGGTTCGGTTAATTGGTATAATTATTTTTTTATCGGTTAACCGATTAACTAATAAGATTTTTTTTTTTTTTTGGTATAACATATGGTGGACTCTTATTGTGTTAATTAATTGGCCCATTTAATTGTTCAATAAGCTATTTTAGCCCAAAAAGCAAAAATCAATCAATTTTTAGTCAAATTAAAAAAACTCATGGTTAAAAAAATATATCAATTAACCAATTAATTGAACCGTTATTAACCAATTAACTGTTTTAAACAAAATTTTCGGAATGATTTCTTATCAAAATGTTATCGGTTAATTAATCAAACTAACAATAATTTTGGTTAATTGTCGAAAATAGGTTTATCGGTACCTTTAGGGATTACAGCTAAGGTAAACTTTCTTTATTAAGGTAATCTTGGTCACCCTCGATGGCACTAGGTGTGGCTGCGCCACCCCGAGAAGACCACAGCGAGGCCCTCCAAGGGTGGTGCGGTCACTCAAAAGGTTTTTGTTTTTGTTTTTTTTTTTTTGGGTTGTAGAGAAAATTATATATGTGTGTGTCAGTGTGTGTGTGTGTTTGGTAAACTTAGGCCCCGTTTGGTTTGTGAAATGAGTATTCCATTAGGAAAATAAATAGGTATTACTAGAATATAAGATGTTGAAATTTAATAATTATTCCAAATATTTAATTTGGTAGCAATACATATTTCAGAATTGGAATTGAACTAAAATTATTAAAAAAAAAAATCAATTTAATTTCTATTTTTCTTTTTCCAAAACTCAAATTAAAAGAAGAAAAATTGGTTGAACATGTGGTGGCTGACCACCCCAATGGGTGGCCGGCCACCCACATCATGCACTAGGGGTGGCATAATAATATTATAGGAATAGATTCTTACCAAATAAAAGAATGGTCAGTCCATATGAATAGCCATTCCATTTCAGGGGTTTATTCCACAAACCAAACGGGCTGGTGGTTATTTCCCTCAAGAATAGCTATTATTTTTTAAAGGAGTAGTTATTCATGTGTGTGAGGGATTAATAATTCTCACGGGAATAATTATTTATAGGAATATACCTTTACCAAACAAAAGAATGACTATTTAATAAGAATAATCATTTCATTTCAGGAGTCTATTCCGCGAATCAAACAAACCCAAAGGCCACATTTGGTTTGTGGAATAGAGCCCTTGGAATAGACTAGCTAATCCTAAGTATAACTATTCATTTGTTTGGTAACACATTATTCATGAGAATAGTTTATTCTTATGGGACTACTAATTTCATACACACAGAATTAGCTAAACCACCAATTTCATACCCATATAATTTTTTTTAAAAAAATTTAAACTTGAAACAAAATAAAAAAAAAATGAAAAATAAAGTGGGTGGCTTGACCACCCCCATTGGGGTGGTCGGCCACCCACATAAGAGGTCAGGGGTGGTCGTACCACCCCTAGGCGCCCCCGTTGTTACACCCTTATTAGGGTGACCAACCACCCCACACCTTTTGCTTTCAGTTTTTTTTTTTTAATTATATATATATATATGAGTTTTAAAAAAATTATATGGGGTTTTTCAAAATGTTGACTCAATTCCAATTTTTGCATGTGTCTTGTTACTAAACTAAGAAGTATGAATAACTATTTTATTTCACACTCTCCTATTCCTAGTAGTACCTATTCATTTTTCAGCGGATTAGACATTTTGTGAACCAAACGAGATATAAGTGTTTTGACGGAATTTGATTGCAGAGATTAAATTATTATTTTGGCCTACCCTAAAGACTTCTTTAATATTTTTTTTATATAGTTGTTGACACTGGCTAACCATAAAAATTGATTTTACATATATCCTTATTTTAAAAATTTGAGAATTCTAATCCCAAGTCGAAGCCTGCACACAAACATAGTCGGCAAGGATTCGGCTTAGGCGCGGTAGTGCAAAACTACCGCACCCTGTTGTAGCTCGTTTTGGGCAATAATTTTTTTTTTTTAAAAAAAGTAATAATAAATAATTAATTAAATATTAAAAATCAATAATAAAAAAAATAAAACCATTAAAAAAGAAAAGAAAAAAAAATTATGTTGCTATATTTCAAACGACTAGTAGTTTGGATGTTTTTTTTATATATTTTTCCCTTTTCTTTTGACCTTTTGGGGTGGCCGGACCACTCCCTTGAGGTGGTTCACCCACCCTAGACTGGCCATGAAGCCACCCCCTTGGCTGGAGTGACCCTTTGATTTTGATTTTTTTCTTTTGTTTTTTTAATTATTGATTTTTTAATATTTAATTAATTTTATATTATTACTTAAAAAATATTATTTTTTTATTGCCCAAAACCACCCCAAACTAGGGGTGTTCAAGCGGTTATAACCGGCGGTTATTTGCAATAACCGCAACCGCCTCCGCTTTAGGCGGTTATCGGATTTTCAATAACCGCAACCGCCTCCGCCTAGGCGGTTAGCGTTATTTTATAACCGGTTAGCGGTTATTCAAACCGCTAACAAGCTTTATAACCGCTTTTTTAAACGCTTTTTAAAAATGGGCTTTTGGACTTTTTTTAATATTTTGGGCCTTCATTTTTCATATTTTTTGGGTTTATTTCACACTACAAACCACTCATTGAAAGTTTGAAACCAAGATCAAAACATACTACAACCAAAACCTAACGAGTGAGAGTCTGAGAGACAAAAGTGAGATGAGAGAGCGAGTGAGAGAGGGCTACAACTTGAGAACTCAAAGTTAAGATGAAACCTAACGAGTAAGACTCTGTGAGAAAAAGGCTACAACTTCTGTGAAATGTAAATGTATGGGAGAATAAGATAGGGTTTCATCTTATAGACTTATATAATATAAATAATATATAACGAGTGAGAGAGGGGATGTGGCGTTGTTTTGTTTTGTTTTTATATTTAATTAATATAAATAATTTATATATATTTATATAATTATATATAAATAAAAGCGGTTAAGTTATAACCGCTTTCATACCTCTAAAACCGCTAACTTAACCGCCATAGGCGGTTAGCGATTTTAATAACCCATTTTACAAAGCGGTTATTAATTGATTATAAAAAGCGGTTATAAGCGGTTAGCGGTTATAACGCTTACCCCAAACTATAAATAAGTTTATAAACCGAGTCCAGTCGGCAATACGTTTATAAATCGGCAGTACTATAAATCGTGAGCAAGCCCCGAACCCAATTTCATCACTTAAAGCCCTAACCTAAACCTTCGACCTGCAAGTTATCGATGGGATCCACTGCGGATTCTTGCGGTTCAGCTACTTCAATCCCCCCAACCCTATCTCCCCCAAACCCTAAACCTAAACCTGCTTCTGCAATTCCTTCGACCTCCCCTGCGGTCCAAGCTCCCTGGTTCATGAAATCCGGGCGCGCCCCGCCCCTGCGGATCCCATGTGTACGCCTAAACTGCCACAGGTAGATTACTTAATCTCGCTTTGCCTGGTTGTTGTGTTTTGTTTGGGTATTTGTTTTGCACAATTGTTTTTGATCTTTTTCTTTGCACTTTCTTCACAAATCTCGTGTTTTTACGTGGATTTGTTCATATCGACATTTGAATGGCTGTAATTTGACATTGTAACTATATAATTATAGGCTTGTGCAAGGATACAGTATATAATTATAGGTCAGAGAGTGAATATCTGACGATAATTTTGTCAGCAAATGCTAGGTAATAAAGTTACCTCGTAGATAAAAATTACTTGGCTTAAAAGATGACGTTGATGCAACCAATGCTGTGTCTAGATCAAGCATTCTAGTCTAAAGGGTTAAAGAACAATTTTTTGGCATTAGTTCCCTTTTGTAGAGTAAAGACACGCTTTATTTCTAAAGATGTATTTGAATCGATTTAGTGATCATCTAGGTCATGTTTATAATACTCTTATGATCATCTAGGTTTATAATATTCTTATGATCATCTAGGTCTGCTTAATGGAGGTCATATATGATGTGGTTCCACATGATAGAGGAAGCAGGCGTAAGCTCTTTGAAGTCATGGATACACTCATGTATACCCCAGGTACCAAATCATCGTTTAAAATGTCTGAAATGTAGAAAAATATTTGTTCTTGTTGTATCTTTTGCATAATCCAAAAACTTCAATCTGGTCTGCGACTGATATTTCATTCATGCAATTTCATATATATGTAGGGTTTAAGGCTTATAGCTTGGACTTTTCGAACTGCAAACTAACCCTGAGAGGATTCATGATCAATGTCGCCAAGGTCGAGCAAATGTTGGGCGAAGTTTGTTATGCAAAAACTTTCAACGTAGGGCGAGCAAAAACACCAGTGAAACATTTTTCAGGTTTATCAGAGGGTACAAATGTAGGACAAATGTAGAAGGAGGGCCTGAAATGGTCATTGTTTAGGCATGATATATGTTGAAGATTACTAGCTTGTGGTATCGTACGTATGGTTGTTTGTTAGTGCTCGTATGAGTTGACTACCAACTGGCAACTGCAAAGAAAGAATCAGTAGGGCTAGCAAAGAAAGAGAACACTTAAGAGCTTGCTAAAACCATTTTTATTGAACTCTTTAAATTTGGTTGTTCTTCAAAATTTTACAGACAAATTTGATGAACAAACCTCTCCAAATATCAAAATTCATTTCCCCTCTCTTACATCTGTCAAGAACAAAATAATAATATTTAACTAGAATAGAAGAAAATATAGAGAATTTGATGTTTGATTCATTTTAAAAGTTGCTTTTCAAGTTTAAAAGAGCCGGCTTTTTTCTTTAAATTTAACTTTTCTAAGTCATTAAGACTACACCAAAAACTGAGGCTGAGAAGCTACATGCATGTGCTATCTTGTTAAATGAACTACCAAAATTCGGATCATATGAATCCCGATCCAATAAAAATCGGTGAGGGACAATAAGTTTTGTAGATGAAAGGACTTTTTTTTTCTTTTTTTTTCTTTTTTTTTCTTTTCTTTTTTCTTTCAGTATGCCAAAGGATAATCAACTCTCATAAGGATAATTTTGTTGGGCTCCAATGGCCCAAGTGTCAAACAAACGAACACAACAATGATCTTTTATCATAGAACAAAAACGAAATGGAGATCGAGTTATTATTCTTTAAGTCTTTTACTGAAAATAACTACCAAGACTACAGATGCACTAATAAAAACATGTAGATAATCCTAATTGATGGTTTGGTGTAGTTGTTCAACCAAGAACATGAGAATAAAACCTCGGACATCCATCAGTCCCTCCCCTTAAACTCCACTCTGTTACTCACTTGGTAAGGAATACAAATTTAATGTTACGAGCTTATTGGGCTTGCATGCATCTTCTCGAGAATTGACTAGCTGCAGTCCATGTGGTTCTCATGCGCCGAGTCTGGAGAAGTAGGAATAATGTGGAGTAGTGCGGAGTAACAGGAGCAGTTGCCATATGTTGTTTCATTTCTAGAAGCCACGAAGGGTTGGTGGACATGAAGCGACCAGGGCACACTCATGGGTCATGGGCCATTGTGTGTAGCAGTTATTTCCATGTTTTATGATAGTTGTTGGGCCACGAGTTAGTGGGTAGTTTATTTCAGTTATCTAACTTGTATTTAAGTACCTAGTTTTTTTTTTTTTTTTTGGAAAAAGTACCTAGTTATTTTCAATGAATGACAATCTATTCAGCCAAGAAATACCACTGTTAGTGTTGAGAAGTCTGGACCCTCGAAGTTCCAAAAAAAACTATTGTTTCTTGCTAGGGGTGGGCACGGGTCGGGCCGGGCCGGGCCAGATATTTGGCATTTTGGCTGCCCAGCCCGCATGGTGCGAGTATTGAAAATCTAGGCCTGCAACCCGCTCAAATTTGTAATATCCACTGGGTTTTTGGATAGTGCAGGGCGTGTCGGGTATTTTGTTAGTGCTATTTTTTTTTTTTCACTTCTATTCATTTGATTTGGGTTGGCCCTAATCCTACGTGGGCTTCTTCTTTCTTTTTTTTTTTGTATATAATGGGCTTTCTTCCCTTTTTGTGTATTGTTTACAATTTACTTAAAACTGATGGGCTTTTTTGTGTAAATCAAATTACATGATAATACATAAATTACAAGATAATAATATCATGTTCATCAGAATTCATAAGCAATTTGATACACCAACATTAAGAGGGTTAAACATGTCTAATTCCAACTTGCCAGTAGGAATCGCGTATTTACGAGTAGGCTAATTTTCCTGGAGTTGAGGGTTCTCCTAGGAAGGAAGGTTTTCCCAGAGAGGAAGGTATTCCTCGTTTTCCCCAATGCTCTCTTCGATGGTTTCCATGTTGAAATAAACAGTAGAGAATGAGAGATGAGGTTTAGGGTTTAGTGGGTATAACAAACCAGAGTGGTCATTGGTCGTAGCATTAATAATGAGATTGAAATTATGCAATAAAAAAAAAAAAGAGAGTTCATAAATTATGCATTAAGATCTTGAAAAAGACAAAAGTAGCTTATTCTTTAGAGTGCAATCATATGCAATGTCTACTTTAATGTCTACAGCTGAAAACATAACCCAAAAAATCTCTTTAACGACGTGATATATATTTTTTTGCAATCTCAGGTTTCATTACCTGATACTCAAAGAAGGTAATCATCCTCTTTTCCGAGAGATTATGTTTTGTATTAATTTGGTTTCTAATTTTTTGTTTGTGGCGAATTTCAATCGATTTTTTTTTTCCTATAAATTGATTGGATTTTTCTATGTCAAACAAATGAGAAGGTAGTAGCACTCTAAAGAATAAGCTATTTTTGTCTTTTTTGAGATCTTAATTTTGTTTGAAATCTTAAATTTTAATTTTTTTTTTCTTTTTTTGAGATCTTAATGCAATATCAAAACTTCAATCTAGATTTATTTGTGCAGCTACTTTATCATACATGCATCCTTTTTGGTTTTGCAAAGAGACTCTACTACATCCTTTCACGGTTGTTGTACTACTAAATTCATTACTACCAATGATTACCAAATATCAATGGTACCATTACCATATATATATATATATATATATATATATATATATATATATATATGAATTTTTGAATTTGGCTTTCTATGAGGCCGATGCGACTACATTATCTCAAGTAATCAGCATGCATTATATACATATGTTGAATTGGTATATATATTTATCATGTTTTATATTGATTTGGTCATTGATTTAAGCTGAATCTGGGTGCCGAGGACAAAGCGGCAATTGCAGTATCTGATGCAAAACCTGCTACAAATCCTTCAATAAAGGTAATTCTCATATAGTGTTATGTATATTCCTCTCTTCTTCCTTTTTCGTGTTTTGTATTGATTTGGCGGTTGATTTTTATTTTTTTTTGTGGCAAATTTAAGCTGAATTTGGTTGCGATACCCATTTCCATTCCCATTGCCAAAGCGGTTGCAGTACCTGATGCACACTCTTTTACAAATCCTTCAATGAAGGTAATTCTCATTTAGTGTTATGTGTATTTCTCTTATTCAGGTGCTATGTTTTGTATTGATTTGACAATTATTTTTTGTTTGCGGATTATTATTTTTTTGAAAAAAGCTTTAATTTTAAGTTTTTTTTGTTCGAAAGTGCTAATAAGGGAAGGGAAAGGTTACAAG
The DNA here is from genome assembly GCA_013348765.1 of Carpinus viminea. Taxonomy (NCBI): domain Eukaryota; kingdom Viridiplantae; phylum Streptophyta; class Magnoliopsida; order Fagales; family Betulaceae; genus Carpinus; species Carpinus viminea. Next base: position 4,935,282 of record CP054670.1, on the reverse strand, counting down.
ATAAGAGTTTTTCCCATTCTTGATCCTCCTAAGTCATTATTACAAAGCAAATTGCGATCATTTTTCATATCATATCCAAACATTTTTGAGTTGAATAGAATTACAAATTTGATGAGAGATTTAAGGCAACCGGGTTCGTAGAATTAACAATGTGATTGAAATTATGCAATAAAAAAATTGAGAGTTTAGAAATTGTGAATTAAGATCTCGAAAAAGACAAAAGTAGCTTATTCTTTAGAGTGCAATCACATGCAATGTCTACTTTAACATCTATAGCCGAAAACATAACCCAAAAAATCTATTTTACGACATGATTTTTTTTTTTTTTTTTGGCAATATCAGGTTTCATTACCTGATACTCAAAAAAGGTGATCATCCTCTTTTTTGAGAGATTATGTTTTGTATTAATTTGCTTTCTGATTTTTTGTTTGTTGCAAATTTCAGCCGATTTTATTTTTGTCTCTCAATAAAATTGATTGGATTTTTCTATGTAAAAAAAAACGAGAAGGTAGTAGCACTTTAAAGAATAAGCTATTTTTGTCTTTTTTGAGATCTTAATTTTGTTTGAAATCTTATTATTATTATTATTATTATTATTATTATTTATCTTAATGCAATATCAAAACTTTAATCTATATTTATTTTTGCAGCTAGTATATCATACATGCATCCTTTTTGGTTTTGCATAGAGTTGTCTACACTATACTACATCCTTTCATGGTTGTTGTACTGCTCCAACTTGCCAGTAGGAATCACGTATTTGCGGGTAGGCTGCTTTTCCTGAAGTGGAGGTTCTCTCAGGAAGGAAGGTTTTCCCGGAGAGGAAGGTTTTCCTCATTTTCCCTGATGCTATCTTCGAAGGTTTCCATGTTGAAAGAAACATTAAAGCAAGATGGGGCTTAGGGTTTAGTGGGTATAACAAACCAGAATGGTCACAGGTGGGGGAGGATAGCTGAATGCATTGGATAACCGCTGAAAAGCAATAAGTAATATTGTGCGTTTAGTTGAATATAAGACACAACTGGGCTTCTGTTAGAAAACTTGTTAACTCGCAATGTGCGTTATATTGGGCTAGGTCATTGGGCCCCTTAGAAATCTGTTAGTGGCAAAACCGATTTGGGCTCTATATGATCAGCTAATATACCTGTTAGAAGCTATGAAAATCTAAATTTGGGCTTTGATTTTCTATCTTCTACAATCCATCTCATTCATTCTTTGGGAACAATATAAAGTTTTTTGGGAAGAAGGTGAGCTTGGGCCATTGGACCAACTTCAATTCCAAATTTCATGGCATGCTCTAAATTTGTTGTTTGATGGTCACATTCATATCCAAAATTATGGGTTTCTTCCCAAACCATTTTATTTATTTATGATGGGAAAATCCCAACATAAGTCTTATTTCAATTCATGTTGTAATTTTTTGTTTTTGTTATATTTTGGGGGGTCTTCTAACGAGTTCACATATCAATATAAGTTTAAAGGAAAAAGTACAGAATGCCTTGAGTTTTAGGCCTTAAAAAATAAAAATAAAAAATAAATCCTTGAGTTTCACTTTTAAAAAATTCATGGCAACTTTTCTTCAAAGTATTGAGAAGGATTACATGGCCATGACAAGGATGAAGATGACAAATCAGGGATTCTACCAATGAAGATTCTATTATTGACAATTGATTTATACCGGATCTTCTTGACGACCATTCCCAGGCACTTTCTCCTACGGATATATACCCTCAAGAAAGAATAGCTTCTTGCAACAGTGACCAAAATTAAAACATATGTGATCTTCTTGCCCTAGTTCCAAAGGTGGGCCTAGAACTTTATGGGTTGTAATAAGATTTGTTGTTTTGGGTTGTTGGGCCTCTTCTATCTATATCCATCGAACAAAAAGATGAGTATGAAAGGTAGATTGAGGTCGCATAAATAAATATATATTACACCTTATAATCTTTTTATTTTGACATCAAACTTTTGATCTTATTCAAATTCTCAGCTTCATTCCAACAAGAAATTTGGGCTTAGGCCCGGGCTCATTGGGTGTAGAAGAGTAGTACTCTGCTTCACTCCTAGTAGAGTAATTGTAACGACCAAGGGAAAAACGCTAACCACATCTGTGTTATTATTCCGAAAGGACTAGTCAATTTGAAGTTTTTATAAAATTTATTATAAAGCCCAGTTTTACCTAGTAACTAGGCAATGTGAGACTTAATACTCATAACTATCTTTATAAATTGCTCACTCTATGTATGTTTCTTATCATCTTCTCAATATAGAACTGGGGTGTTACAGTAGTACTTAGAGTTGGTTTGCTTCACCAACTCTTTCTCCAAGTCTTCCTAGGTGTAGGTGTTTGATATTGACTTGGATAAGTTCTTTTGACCGAGTTTTTATGCTTAGAGGGCCACCTCATTACATTTTTAGGCCTAAGGCAAAAAAATTTAGCAAGGCCTTTTTCTTCAATTTAAATATTAACTAAATAATATTTAATTTAATATTATATTTTTATTCAAAAAGCATTTTTCTCACATTTTGGAATGCAAAATTACTTATTAATGTTTTATATTCAAGTTTTTCTAACATCTCCTTTTTTATTTTATTTTATTTTAATCACTAATTGGATATGAAATTATTTTAAGGATTTAAACAATTAGTTGTTGGAAAATAATAAAATTGGAGAAAAAAAAAAGAATTCAAATTTGAATAGAGAAATAGAGAGAAAAAATAGAAACTTATAAATATGAGTTTGTAATTGAATAAAATATTGAAAGACTTTCCATCTTCTTAACATTTTTTTTTTAAAGGTTGGAATCTGATCATAAATTCATATTTTGTGGACAAAGCAAGCAACCTATGTGTCACGTTGAAAAAAAAAAAAAAACCCTCATATCTCATGCAATGATTATCCAATTGTCAATAGGGACTTGGTATCATCATTTATTGCTGATTAGTGTCATTGTAAATTAATAGGGGAATCTTTCTTATCACAAGGCCCAAAATACCTCTACATTTAACATGAGAATTTTATTTAAGAATGACTCTCCTATATTAAATAGGTGTTTAATTTTAAATCATTAGATCTCTTTAATGGCTGAGATTTTCAAAAAAACTGGCTAACAATTTTGAAAAAATTGTTGGGGATCTTGATCATTGATATTAATATATTATTTGATTTCCTTACTTAATGCTATTAATTATTATAATACTTGTTTCAAGAATGGAATGTTTCAGATTTTAAAGCCCCAATTTATCGGATCTGGCTTGTATGCTGTAGTTAAAACTACTGCATACTGTTATAAATTGAATGGTGAAGATTTCATTAAAGTAATTAAATGGTTCTTGAAGGATGGAGATCTATCATAATAAATACAAATAAATAAATGAAGTGATAGATGAAAGAGAAAATTAGTATTTATTATGATATATCTGAACCATTCAATTACTTTAATGAAATCCTCACCATTTAATTTTTTAACCGCATGTATACTGTAGTTTAACCGTATGATCCGTATCCCAATTTACCATAAATTGGGGCCTTAATTAAATAATATTGATGGTAATTAAGGGTTTAAATATTTTTTTATGGAAACAATCTTCAATAATATTTATTAATTAGGGGCCTTAGACAGCAGCCTAATCCGCCTAAGGTTCTAGCTGGCCATGTGTGCTTATAAAAGGCATATTATAGTCCATAGAAAGGTGTGATGCACTAGTTCAAAGAAAAATAGGGAAATTGTTTCTTTGAAGAGTTGGGCGCCCAAGTAGTAGAGAAGAAAGCTAGAAGCCCTTGTTCTTGAGGTGCTACACAAGTGAGGAAGAAACTAAGAGTTGTCTTCAGATTTGTGGTGTTGTACAAGGAGAAAACCCAGTTGAGTGAAAGCTGCTCAACAAAGGAGAAAGACTTTGAATTGCACACGCACAGTTTGTCAGTGTGAGTTGCAATCTCTTTTCTATTCTCAAGTTCTCTTTTATGCGCGTGATGGTAAGATTTGAGTGTATTAGGGTTTTGAGTGATATTCTCTATACTATATTTTTGTACTTCATTTTTCATAGTAAATTTCTTCGGAATCACCTCCACCAGTGGACGTATCTTACATTGAGGGAACCACTTAAATCTTAGTGTTATCTTGTGTATTATGTTATTGCACAACATTAAGGAAAAAAAAGATCAAGTTTTAGGCCTTTTTGAAAATAAAATAAAAAATCCTCCATGAGTTGCAATTCACTTCCTTTTTTTGCTTCGTGTAATATAACCACTTCAGAATACAATAAATATTGGTTTTGGCTGCTTCTTTTAGATAGGAGAAAAAGCAAGTAGCAATTTTGTAGGTGCTGATTATTCAGCTTTAGTGTAAATCTGGGCTGATGTACATAACCAATGCAGGAGGATGATGATGGTGTAGAGATGTATATTGATACCTTACATGTTCAAAGTTCAAACTCATTATGGATTCTTTTTGTAACATGAACAATAGAGAAATAGCATTTTTTTTTGTCCAAGGATCCTGCAGCCTATTTATGTCAACTCAATAGAGATTGTTCCTAAACAAACTTTGATTGAGGATATGAAACTAGAACCGCTAGACAGAACTTAGGTTTGACATGTCATTACTTATGGGGTAAACCCGCTTGGGAAAAGGTTTCCTAGCTTCGCTTCACACATAATCCTCATCTTTATAGGAGGAGAAAAAAGGAAAACATAAATCGAGGCATAGGCTTCCCAACATTTTCTTACTTATTTCCTTACTAATCAAAACAACAATAAAATTTTCTTATATATGCTGATATATCTTTGTTCAGGTAATTAGAAATTTGAGGTGCTCCTGCTTGAAGCAATACAGTAACGTCTAAAATCAGAGTCAGAAAGCTTATTAATGCCACTGTAACTAAAAATTGAGATTTTAACTTTACTATTTTTTAACTTTCACCAAACTTTTTTATTTTTGTTAAAATAAATAATTAGATTGTGGTCATTTGAGTGATTTTTTACCCTAATTTATATTTTGTTAGCCAAAATAACTTTTGACTTGCACCATAGGAATGCTCAGATAATTTGGTCTTCAATATTTCAGCACAACCACATATAAAATAATCAAAGATGTGGTCCAAGCTAAATAATAAGAAATCCCAAAAGAGAGAATCAATAGGATGTAGCAGCAAAGAGACTAAGTCTTTGTTTTTGTTTAATTTTTTTGGTCTTCTAACCATAGAAATTTATGGGCCTAATTCATCTCACAAAACCGATTCTACAAAAGAGGGTTGTCTATTCCTTATAAATATGCCCAAAATCTTATCCACAGGCAATGTGAGATTATTCCTTAACACCTTTCCTTACGTGCAGGCCTGTTTTTTTATTTTATTTTATTTTTTTTTATCTTTTTTAGAAGATAAGTAGTGTGAGCCTCAATCATCATGTGGTAGGCTGAGGAAAAAATACAGAATGCGGCAATGTTGCTCTTTTTATAAGCACATGCGTAGGCGGTTGTAGGGAGATTTGATTGGTTGCTGCGCCTTGTTGGGCTGAGGAAATTTGGGCTTAGGTTCGGGCTCGCTGGGAGAATCAAAGAGAAGGGTGTTCAAGCCTTCTGGGTTCAGCCCAAACAGAAGATTAAGCCCAAGCCGAACGTGAAGCTATTCACATGTCAACCTGTCAGACTTGAGAAATTAATTGAAAAAGAAAAAGAAGATGGGTTGGGTACAGGAGAGTGCCTAAAACCCTAAGCCCAAGAGGAAATAGCATGAGTGCATCCGATTGTTGGTCTTGGGTCTGGTGTGGGATTAGCCACTGGGTCTGGTCATAGCATCGTCTTGAACTTTCTTAATAATTAGGCATAGGAGGTTTGTGATCATCAAACCAATCCAATTTATCATAATCGATTAGTTAACATGTTGTTAACCATATTATGAAACATGGAAAAACAAAACAAAAAATCATTGGTTTATCAAATTATCAATTGAGCTGTGCAAAAAATTTAACAAAAAATAAAAACGAATCCGCTATCTATTTTACGTCAAGCAATTCATCAAGTAACTCTCGACATAACAATAAAAGTAAGACATGTAAGCGGATCGACTCATCAAGTTTTTACTGAAATAAGATTCGCATAAAGAAAAGTACTTGCCATTCGTTGATTATTAAGGGTAAACAAGGGTCAAATCAAACCATGTGAATATAAATTGATAGTAATCTTATCGAGCTGAGTTGGGATGGAAGGAAAGGTGTGTACTATGTGAAGGTGGGATTAGCGACATGATTATCCAGCGTGATAGATAGGCCAAACCTAGGTCTAATTTTCCGGGTAGACGAGCACATTCGTCAAACAAATTGCCTCGTAAAGTAATACGAAGTCCGCAATTTTACCACTGGGGAGAAGTAAATAATGTATATTATTATTTAGACAGACGGTCTATTACTATAGCGCACGCTTGGCGGTGACTTGATGTATATGGACTTAGAAAATTACGATACCACCATCTCGAATGTGCACTCGTGCACTAGAATCATGAGCTCTAAAAGACAATTTCGTACACGAAAAAGGATATAATACCATCCATTGTAATTAGCCTCTACGAGTACGAGATATGTTTAACGTTATTTTTTGATTTATGTGCTTCTTAGTTCTTATGAACGTGAGCTAGGAATATGGGTCACAAAGTCTACCAAGACCTAATAAATTATAACACGATGATTTTTGGAAGATTTAAATTGTATTTTTTGAAGGGTATTAGTTAATATGTCTTAAAAATATATATATTAATTTTAAATATTGCCAACAATTCAAAGTTAAAATAAGGAGTGGTTGGTTCGTGAAAATTATTAAAATTAAATTAATTAAAATAAAATAATGCTATAAATATTTCTAAATTTTTTCAAAATCTTTATAAAGTTAATTTAAATGTGATGTAATTTTTAAAATTAATAGATCAAAAATTAATAAATCTGATTTCAAATTCAACAATAATTTTAAAAGTTATATTACATTTAATATGATCTTAAGAAACCTTATAATATTAATCATTAAAATATGTTTTCATTATATAAGATATTTGAGATTAAAAATTACTGGTAAATGGTGATCCACCTTGACTTGGAACAGAAACCACTTTTTTGGGGGCACAGAGAGTCAACGATAGCCCCCTACGAGGTTGACGGTGGAAATGAAAATGAAATTCCCGAAAATATATTGGGTGGGGGTGAAAACAGAAATACGGAAAAGAGCAAGCACCTAGCCAAGAAAATCACCGCAAAGTACGTAAAAAGTGAATAAAACTTCCAGCTAATAGACGCCAAAGCAAGCACGCCACTGGCGGCTACGCGTCCTGAATAGCCGCCGATGAATGGGCCCCACCACGCCCAGTCTGACACACGTCACACATCCGTGACTCCACACCCCCCCAACTCCATCCATCTCTATCTTGCCTCTCAAATCCCCCCACCCCTCGCGTGCATGGTAGCCCATTTAACTATAGTTTGACCGCAAATACTCACGCACACACACAACACTCTCTCTCTCTCTCTTGGAAACGCGAGCCAAGGCGTGCACGAATGCATGCGCCTCTAGATCCCTACGGTGATGCGGTGCACACACACACACACAGAGCCTGCCCTGTTTCACGCTCATCATTTGTTGCTTCTTTTATCTCTACCCGCCTGTTATCGAGGCGTGACCTTTTGATTCCCGCCACGTGTGAATCCACTTTCTCCGTATTTCTTTTTCTTTTGTTTTTTAATCCCAAATGTTCCGACATCTCAATATTCAACGCCCGCTATCCAAGGGCCACAATTTCATCCAATATATTTATTGTAGTGATCGGACGGCCGAGATAGGACAGCGTGTTAATTAAAGGCCATGAGCCGCGTGAGAAGCTTTTCTCCTAAAGTCTGATGTTTCTTACTGTACGAAGAGATTTGGTGGTCGGGATTGCAAGATTTTCGTTCCATTTTTTTAATTAACATCCGGTAAACCCGAAATATCTTTCCCTTTTTAGGTTATCTTATTTTTCTAATATCGGGTAGCCCCTAGATGAGGCGTGATAATCTTTTCTTACAGGATTGCAATTACAGTTATGGCCCTCCTCCATGTGGAATGTGTATTGTCTTGTTAAATTATTAAAAATAATCTAATAATTAGTTGAAATTTTCACATAAATGTGAAATAAGGGTATTTGATAAAATTATAAGAATGCTTCTTCTTTTTTTAATGATTTCAATAATTACTCTATTTATTTTTAGTTTTATAAGAAAAGTTGAAGGTTTTTCATTATGGATTTTATTTATTTGTTTATTTTATCTAATAGAAAATTATAAAGTTGGAGTAAAGAAGCAAAGGAGTGGAAAATAAGATTGAAACTCCCTACGATTGATTGTTTAAATTGCGCGAAATTCAAACAACCTTATAAAAGTGAAAAAATAATCATCTTCATTTTAAATGAAATGAAAAAATTATTCGGGTAATGTATATTAGATGGGTGAAAGTGTCTACAAAATTAAAATAATAATTTTACTCCTCTTAAAAACGAATTAGGATTCTAAAAAAGGTTAAATACTCTATTAGTCCCTAGGGTTTGGAAACTTTATTTTTTTCTATACTGTTTGAAAAGTGACCAAATGAGTCATTGTGGTTTTGAAAAGTAATCAAATTAGTCGTTCTGTTAGTTGACTGTTAGTTGACTTAATGGACTGACACTTGGACCAATTAGAAGTTGACATATGACCAATTAATTAAATTTTTTATTTTTTTTAAATATTTTTTTTCGAAATTATAATAAAAAAAAAAAAAAAAACCATTGGGTGGTCGAAACCACCCTCAATGGAGGTTCTTCTGGCAATACAGGAGCCTATGAGGCAGTACAGGTTGAGGATTCCGGCAAAGACTTCGACTTCTATGTCGTTGATTTTGAGGTCTTCCTTTTTGTAGATTACCGCTCCACTCATTACTTCAGTATCTGAAACATCATGTTGAGAAAATAAGCTAGAAAATTCATGAAAATATATACTTATAATTCATTAAAAAAAAAAGTTGAAGATTCCTGACCAACCCAGTAAAACGGAAGTGTTAGAGGCCAAAATTGCACAAGAAAGGGCATATACGTTGGTTTTGGTCTTCATTGGAGGATCAAAATCCTCAATAGGTTTCTAGGGTTGGTCGGAAATTTTTTTTTTCTCTCTCTTTTTTTTTTTGAATTTTTTATTGATTTTTTTTAAAAAAAATATATAAAAATTTAATTAGATGGTTACGTGTCAACTTTTAATTGGTCCACATGTTAGTCTCGTTAAGTCAACTAACGGTCAACTGACCGAATGATTAATTTGGTCACTTTTCAAACCCTAGGGAGGAAAAAATAAAGTTTTCAAACCCTAAGGACTAAAGAGGTATTTAACCATTCTAAAAAACACCATTCCATAAAGAGAAATATTATGTGTTTTTTTAATACGCTCTTGGTGTTCTCTAAATTGGAAATTATGATGTTACTTTTGAAATCACTAATAAATTAAAAGTTAATAATGATAATCTTAAATTTAAGGAGAAATTACTTTACCTCGAGTATCCATCCATTTTTACTCCAAAGTTTAAAATGTGTGACACTTTACATTTAACCTATTTGATTTATTTATTCCCAAAATGCCCCTAACACTTTTTTTTTTAAAAAAAAAAATCCAAAAAAAAGGGGTGGCCAGCCACCACCTATAGGGTAGTTCGGCCACCTTAGCATATATTTATATATTTTTTTGGTTTTTTTTTTTGGAATTTTTTTTTTAGAAAAACAAAATGTTGGGGGCATTTTGGGAATAAATAGGCCAAATATGTTAAATTGCCACAATTTGAAAGTTTGGGGAGGGTAAAGTGTCACATTTTAAACTTTTGAGGTACAAGTGAAAATGGGTGGATACTTCAGGGGGTAAAGTGTAATTTTTTCTAAATTCAACATTAATTTTAAAAGGCACATCACATTTGAAGGATACCAAAAAAATTAAAAGAGCACCTAACATTTTTTTTTTTCCATAAAAGGGATGCAAAACCCATAAACGTTGAAATTTAATTTCAATTTTTCCTTTAAAAAAAAAGGAAGAAAAAAAAGCTGCAATATCTAAACTCAGAACAAAGTTTTCCTCCCATTTTCGATCATAATCTTTTTACTTTCACCCCAAAAATATGTACATGAACATGATTCAAAAGCATAACCTATTAATTTTAAGCGGAAATCACTAATTCAAATTTTGCATTCTCCTTTTTATTGTATGGACATATTAAAAAAATAATTACAACCCATCAACCTAGCCAGGAACCCAACCCTCTATTATTAATAGCACTAGCAACAACAAGAAGCGTTTTCTTCAGGAAAATCTAAAGCTCTTAAATTTGATGATTTTATTTTATTTTTTTAAAAAGTTAATGTTCAAATATGTTTTTAATTGTTGAAATTCAGTGTAGTATTGATTCCTGTATTTAAAATTTAAAAACTTTTGATTTTTGTAAACAATTTCAAAAATGAAAAAATATATATATCCAAATTTTAATAATATCCGCATGAGTTGCACTTCAACAGCACATCAGATTCAATTATTGGGCATTGAACGCAATAATATTAAAAGCACTAAAGGGCATGAACTCATAACTCTTTGATCAAGATTTTCAGCAATTTTTGTAAAATTGTCGTTTAGTTTTTTTAAAAATCTTAGCTATTGAAGTAATGTGATGACTCAAAATAAAACACTCAATTTTTTAATGGATAGCATATATTTCGGGTTGAATTTCAAAATTCAAAATTTTAAGTTTATCTCTCTTATATTGAATGGGTGTTTAATTTTGAACAATTATATCTCTTTAATGGCTAAGATTTTTAAAACTGACTAGAAATTTTCCAAAATTGCTAAAATCTTGATCCATAACTCTTCCGTAGAAATGGGACAATTAGTATGCTTCTTTTAAAGCCACATGGTAATTATGTTACTGATTCTACTATTAGGAATTGCATTATGGGTTGGATAATCTTGACCTATCAATGCAAGTTGAAGAAAAAGGCCAACCCCCAATTCAACCTCTATAATGGAAAGCCTAACTCTTTGGTTAATTTGTCATGAAGAGTTGAAGAAATAATTAGCAAGACTCATAATTATATCTATGCCCTTCGCTTTTCAAGCTTAAAATAGAAGATTAACGTGGGAAGCCGTGTAATAATTATTATTACTTGGAAATGGACGCACGGAGCAACTCTCTACAATCACTCCCACATGAAAGCGACGATCACATAATATTCCTAATAAGCCTCAAAGGAAGTCACTTGCACATCAAGGTCGTGTTGAAACTTTAATATAAAATTATATAGGCTAATTTTAATTCAATTTTTTTTAAAAAAAAATGGGTCATACCCGGCCCTCAGTCTTAATTTATTAATTTTATGTCGATTCGTAGATTATATAAAACTTGTCAACCCTAATGTATATAAGAGTTCACGAGTATAAAATTATATAGGTAACCGTAATCCGACCCATTTAATTAAAATTTTCAAGCAAAACCCACTTGTTAAGGTCGTGAATCATGCCAAAAACTATCATCGATATACTACTACTGCTTGTGGTCAGTGAGTTAGTGGGTGCATAGGTGGTTTCATCAGCACTCTTGGGTTGCCGTACTAAGAAACGAGAAATGGATGCTTTAGCGTGTTTATATCCAACTAACTTGGGGTAGTTGATCGATATGATTAATACCACCATCTTCGATCTCCACTGTCGAAAACCAATATCTTTCTGTTATAAAAGCAAACTCGATCGTTGCACCGCATTTCAGTGGGAGGAAAAGGAAAATGGGAAGTTAATCTCATCTTCGATCAATATCACATCTAAAAGATTACGATGAGAAGTTTTGTGTTCTTGCCATCAGAGGGACATAAAATCTGCAACAACTGGTCTAAATTAATGATGTTCCATCACTTTTTTACTATGGGCTTCCACCTAGTGCGGTGTCTTATGTGGGAGAATGTATAAAAATAGATGGTTGCTTCAAAACCCATATTACTCATAAAAAGATATAAAAAGAAAGAGAGAAACCAAAATGGGTATCATGCTTATCTAGTCATATATATATATGGGGTTGATCATAAGCGTGGGTTGGGCAGGTGAATTTTTTTCAAAACTAACCATATATACCCTATGAATGGTCTCATCTAAAAGCCACTAAACTAACCACCCGACCCACCATTAAAAAAGGATATGAGAGGGTTGACACTTTCTAATGGAACTTTTCTTTTTTATTTGAAATAAATGAATAGATGAATATGTGTGTGTGTATAAATATAAAGTGTAGTGGGAAAAAAGTCTAAGAAAGTGGGTGATATGTGGCATATATAATATTTGAGGAAGGGACATGGATTCCCCTCCTTTTGCTCTTTGTATTGGTGTGGGTTAATTTTCAAAAGCACAACATATGACCCTTTTAGTGCGGGCTGGTGGAGAGGGTATTGTTTTCTGCTTTCCAAGCGTGTACGTTTTTGTTGGAGAATCCACAACCAAATGGCTCCATGGTCTCATGCCCCACGTTTCCCCCATCATACTCAATTACAAGTTAATGGATTGGCCGCTCTACAAAGAAGAAGCCTTGTCAAACGTTATACAACTTATACTTAAACTTTGACATGATATGAACCTGAAATATGATATTTAGATGCTGATAATTTTTTATATGATCTGTGAACTTGGCATGAATTTCACATGAAATTAGTCAGTTAGGGTTGAAGGTTTTGATTCGTTTAATTAAATATCTCGAATTATGATTGACCTATATATAATCTTATACTCATACATCAACATGACTTGAACTTCATATGTGAACATAAATTACAACCCTTACTCTCAACCGATGCTTAATTGTGAGTTGTGACTCGCAATTTTTAATATGACTTGTGAATTAGATATGAACCCAACATGAATTAGTGAGCGAGGGTTGATGGACTTGATCTGTTCACTAAATATGTTTGAGTTAGAGTTGACATATATAGTCTTGTACTCAAACCTTGACATGATACGAACCTAAACCCGAAATGCAATTTTTAGTGTAGATAATTTTTTACACGAACTTAACATAAAATTAGTATATTAAGGTTGAAGGGTTTGACATGTTTAATTAAATTGTTCGAATTATGATTTAACTTATATAGTATTATACTCATACCTTAACACTACTTGAACTTGACATGCGAACACTAATTGCGAACGCTTTCTCTCAACTGATGTTGCTTGATTAATATTGTTTGTTTGCACTTCTGTTATTGTTTAAACTTGCTAGACCGACCTCAATGTATGCATACAGATATTATAGAGTTAACACAAGCATGTCAATTTTCATGCAATTCCATAAGCATCAAGGATTGTTATGTATCCTTTGTAACCATTTTTTCATTGGCTTTTAAGGGAAGAAAAAAAAAGGATTGTCAAAGATTATACAGGCATCATATTCTTAAAGGAATAACATTGTAGGCTTGCAGCATATTAAATGTATCATTCTCATCCGTTGAACATGGGGGGTCCAATTCCAAGTGAACATACATCTCCAATAGCCAATATTATGCATTTGTGCGTTACACTTTTTTTTTTTTTAAATGAACACAATGGAATAGGCTTGAAAACGAACGAGCCCAGAAAAATCATCGGTCGTCGTTGATTAGCATCTAAGCTTGAGGAGGAGATAAAAACACAAAACCCTAACCGGCAAATTACAGAAGAAAACACGCAAAAAGTTGTACAGTTATAATTCTAAAAACTGATAATTAAAGTGAGCATGATGATTAAATGACACAAGGCGTGTGGAGGAATCGTTTTCATGTTTGATGAGCAAAGCAAAGGAATCCTTTGCTTTACACCTCATTTGGTTGTAGATGGGGGGAGCGTTTTGGTGGCACCAAAAGGAGGAGGAGGGGAGGGGTGGGGGGTTGATTGGGCGTGGTCTATTGTTCCCTCCAGTCCAAACAATAGGGCATGAAAGTATGCATTATATGTCACTATCAATTAAATACGTTTATAATTGGATCTTCTCACCTGTGCTAAGATCTCTTTCACCTGATTAAATCATGTGCCGCCCTTTTTTAAATTTAATCTTGCGGGTACATCCAACCATACCCTGCATCGCCACTCTTATGTTTTCTTGCTTTACTCTCTCTCTCTCTCTCTCTCTAAGTCGTGTTTGGCGGCCTGCTTATTTTAAGGCAGAGGGTAAAAGTGAAATTGTTTTCACCACTCAATCTTCTCTTATTTTTGTTATTAAAAAAAAAAAAATCCATTTTTATTTTTAGTTACTCATTTTTATTTTATATCTTACTGTTTGTTTTAGCTAATTCATATTAACTGTTTTATTTAAATATTATTTATCAATAATATATTCATTTTTTATTGAGAGGAGAGAGAATGTGAGAGATTGGAAAATGATTTATTTTTTTTTATGGGTATATGCTTTATTCACCCATGTGGTTTAATTTTTTTGTTTTTCTAACCTCAGAGTTTAATTTTTGTCGCAGGACGGAGATGATCTCTATTAAACTTTAGTCCAAAATTTTATGGAACATCTTGTCAGCACCAATTATGGTTTGACACGTGTTTATATAATTAATTAATTTAAAACATAATTTTTTTAATTACATTTGAAAAAAATGGGGTAACTAGCCACTCATATTGGCAATGGGAGTGGCCGAACCACCCCATGTTTTCTCTCTCTTCTCATCTATTCAAATGCCTCTATCTCTTGATGTCTCTCTCTTTCTCTGCTAACATAAGGTAATTTTTTCTCTACACCTAGTCCCTCTCTTCTGATCTCTCTTCGGTGTCTATTTGTCATGGGGTTTCTCTTGATTTCGTGGTATGGGAAATAGTGGATTGGTGTTTTGAAGAAAGCTTTGTTAGGGACCAAATTATGAATAATGGGTCAAACCTAATTTTTTGGCATATATATAAAATTTTAGGTTAGAGTGTAAAACGAAAAAAATAAAAAGAAGAATTTTTTATTATTATTATTTTAAAAGGACTACTTAAAATATAAGAAGAGTTTTTTTTTTTAAAGGACAATATAAGAGTTATATATATATTTCTGTCTTGTTATTGGGTGATGGCAGTTTGAATTAGGAGGAGAAAAAGAGGTTAAAATGATGATGATAAATTAAAAGAAAAGTGAGGTAGTAATTGAGATGCATAATGAAACTTAATCAAACACTCCCAATCGGCAATCCCTCCGGCATGGGCCAGCAAGTGATGGGTGTTTTGATGGTTTAGACACATCCATGCATCACATCAACGAAAAGTATGACCCTTTTTACCCCTCCCCTTAAAAAGGTTTGGCCATCCATGATCCATGTATAATATATAACACCAGAGATACACCGTTAGCTGGATTGATCTTATGTACCCCTTGCCTCATCAACTGGGACCCTTGTCTTTTTAGCTAGGTTTCTATTATTCTTACTTTCAACGGTCAAGCTGCAAATCATTGGTGTTCATGTTTTACATCGGATACCTTCCTTTTTTCTATCTCCATGATCTCTTTTTTTTTTTTTTTTTCTTAGCAACGGATTTTTTTTTTTTTTTTGGGAAACAAAGTCATTTTCAATTCATTTGAAATTTAGTTATATTAGAGTGATATTTTCGTTTTTTCCCTTTTTGATGAACAAAAATATTCTTATAATATAATTAACCTGAGATGATTCTAATTCCAGAATTTGGAGCAATGACTTGGGACCAATCCTCGTACCAAATGTTTATTTTGATATTTATATGTAAAATAAAGGCCCATTTGGTTCGCGGAATACACTCTTAGAACATAATGGTTATTTCTATGGAATAATTATTCTTTTGTTTGGTAATGATCTATTCCTAAAAATAGTGATTCCCATCCCTTATACACAGGAATAGTCATTCATCTAAAAAATGAGAGGAATAACTATTCCGAAGGCAATGACAAGATTTTTCATAAAAGACCATTTTTTATTTTTTCTCTCAAACTTATAAAAAAAATGTTAAAATAAAAAAATAGATAGGTGGCCGGCCACCCACAAAAGGCCCTGGGGGCCATCAAGGGTGGCCAAGACCACCCCCTGATGGGAATCGAGGGTGGCTAGGCCACCCCAATTTTTACCGAGGGTGGCCGTGCCACCTGAGGGCCACAATGAGGCTCTCTGGGGGTGGTGCGGCCACCCATTTGATTTTTCGATTTTTTTTTTAATTTTTTACTCACCCCAATTCTTACCAGGGGTGGCGGGCCACCCATTTGATTTTTTTCTTTAGTTGAACGTTGTTTTTGTTTTGTTATTTTTTTTTTGGAAAAATTGAGTTTTAGAAAAATTTAAAATCAAATGGGCTTTTTAGTCATTTTAGTTTAATTCCAATTATCAAATATGTGTTGCTACCAAACTAAATAATTAGAATACTTATTTTATTCCAACATTTTATATTCCTAGTAATACTTATTCTTTTTTCCAATTAAATACTCATTTTGCAAATTAAAGGACCCTAAGTGAGGCAAGAATCTAACAAGATCCGGCAGATTCTTAAATATTTTAATTCACAAATGTTAAAATACAAACAATAAACGTCACGCATGATAGATATGATATTCTTGATTACTCAAATAACCCATATAATAAAGTAACCCATATAATAAAGTACATGTTTGGTCAGAGGGAAACAAAAAACCTGCACCATTTGACACTTAGAATACATTTGACTTCACTCTTCCGGATAAGTTTTTATAAAACATTACATTTGATCGAAATATTGAAATAATTTTTGTCTCAATATTCTCTTCAAGTCAATTTCAATAACTAAAAATGATTAATTTAAATTTGTTCCAAGTTAATATTACATGATCATGGCCAAGAAAACCTCCCAAAAAACATAAAAATAACAGAAACCAATGGAATCTCGTTGGGTTTTAGATGTCACCTGCAAACCCTATTGTAATTAAAGATAATCAAGGAAGTGATAATCTAATAGGGTCTCATTTCTGGTTTTTGTTTCAATAAAAATTATTTTTCACATTTTATTCCACTTCATAATACCTTTTTCAATAAAAAACAAAACAAAACAAAACAAAAAAACCAATATATCAAAGGTATTAACTAACAAACGAAGCCATTTTTTTTTAAAAAAAGGGTTGAAGGACTTTTATTTTTATATTTTAAAATTTAGTCTATTAAATTGACATGTTTTTAGAATAATGCTATAAATTATATTTTTATCTCATAAGAATTTCACAATGTTGACATGATAGTTCTAATCAACCATTATTAGAACTTGTTAAAAAAATAAACATAAAATCTATATAAAACAAAAATTTAAAAATTGTGAAGGGCACAAAAGCATAAATAATTCACTCTATCAATATTGTAAGGTAGTTGTTAAATAAACAAAAAAATAGCATGCTTGGATCACAATTTTTTTTTTTTAATGTTTTTATAATGTGTACAAGAGCGGAATAACGCTGGGTTTTGAAGGACCTTCGACCCCCCAAGGCCCAAAGTGATCCCAAAAAAAAAAAATTATAAAATTTAATTTTTTACCTCCCAAAATTATATTTTTTATAATTTTATCTCCAAAAAAAATCTTTGGTTCATCCCTAACGTGTCACGCCCTATTAATTTTATTAAAAAAAATAAAACGTGATATATGAGATGCTCTAATTGGATGTCAGTTTGTCCTATTAGAAATTGCTCTATGGAGTAGCCGTAGGCATGATAATATTCCCGGCAGAGGATTGGTCCGTATGATAAAACCGGCCTCGGAGCAGAACGTGTGGGTGGTGTTCGAATTCCAGGGACATGGTCAACAACAAGACCAGGACATGGAAGTCATTTTTAAAATCAGAGTGTACCAAAAGGTCATTATACAGCCTGATGAGAGTTTTTTCTACTGTGCTTCATGATTGTACACTAATACCTTGCGTGCACTCCTCGCGCACACGTATCAAACTCACTTTTTTAATTGATTTTTATTTTATTTTTTCTTATTTTCTATGATTCCCCAACCGAATAGGGATATGTATGTCACTTTCGATTCTTTATAATCTTATCTTCCCCGTGCTCTCTCTCTAAGCTTCGACTTTGACTTTACCTCTCTCTCTCTCTCTCTCTCTCTCTGTGGAAAACGCCTATTTTTAAGTGTTGGGTGTTCGATCTGGGTCTCTGAGAAGCATTGGGGTTTGAGGGTTCTGCAAATTTGAGATCTTTGTAGCTTCTTGTTCTGGAATTGGGTCTGAGCGCTGTCTGGGTTTTTCAGTGTAAGTTGGCTGTTCTCTGTTGGTCTCTGGGCTTAATGTTGAATGATTGTTTCTGAAATGTTATCTTAATTTTGCGTGATGCTTTGTTTGTGGTGGGTTGACTCTCTTTGATTTTTTTGGGTCCATTGTTTGCTCAGGTTGACTTCCTTGGGTTTTCCTGGTCCATGTTGTTGTTGATCCTTCTCGTTTTGGGCTTTTGGCTCTTGTGAATTAAGTTTCCGTTTTTTTGTTCCTTTTTATGTTTTGATTCTACCCATTTGTGTATTTGTCTCTAAAGTCTCTGTTTCTAGTTGATTGATTTTCCTCAGTTTCTCTCTCCCTCTCTCTTTCTCTTGCCTGTGATTATTTCCCCTGTTGAGTATTCTCAGTTTCTTTGAATAGCTACTCTATCTCTTTGTTGTGTTTTTTTCATGTGCTATGCATGCTTAATTCTTCTTCTTGAAAAAAAAAGAAGGTTTGCATCTCCTTTTTCTGCTAGATATTTCCACTGTCACTGTCTATTTTTTGATGGGTTGCTCTCTGCTTGGTCCCTGAGAAACTTTTATCGGATCAAATTCATGAGCTAAACACAAATAAATTTGTAACACACACATACACGTGTATGTATTGCTTCATCGATTCCAAATAACCAAAAAAAAATAATAAATAAGAGATATTGGAATCAACTTTTATGTAGTAGATTTGTGTCTGATGTCTGAGAATCTGCTGCAGGGCCTTGGAATAGAGGAATAGTCGTGCGATCTGTTTTGTGGAGAAGAAGAGAACAGCATGCGGTGGTGGTTGAGCCTCTCTGTTGATGTTTTCCGCAAAGTCATCTCACTGAACCTTTATTGTAGAGTGATTCTATAATTCCTTCATTCTTATTCAGACCCCTCAAGCTTTCTCGGCCTCTTTTTACCTCACTCTTTTATTTTCAATGGGATCCAGCTTCTTTGTCGTTGTTCCTTGTTATGTCCGTCAGATTAGTTGAATACTAGTGGATTTTCTTCCCATATTTCCTTTTGAATCGTTTTCTTCGCAGTAGATTTCTTGTTTTGTTCTATTTTCCATTTCATCTACCTGGTTAGCTATATTGGGTTTCTATTTCTCTGTGATAAATTTTCGGTTTTCTGTTAGTTTGGTCTCTCTCTTGTTAAAGTATTACGGACTCTTGAAGGCTTTGTTCTCTAGGACAGTTGGGTTTCCTTTCCTCATAGTGAAGTGTTTGAAAGTAGTTATGGTAAGCCAAGCAGCGAGCCAGACAAGATTTCGGGCAATGAAACACGAAAATGGGATTGCAGGGAGCGCGACCATTATTGTTAGAGTAATAGCTTGCTTTCAACCTCTCCAAGACTGCCAGGTTTGTAATATATTATTGGATGCATTTAATCGAATTGCTTTTGAAAGAACGGATAAGCAATTAGTAAATACTGTGGTCATTTTGTTGTATTCTCATGGTCAATTTAGAAAATCCCTTGCTCCTTTTGGTTCTTGATAATGTTTCAGAAACTTATATGATGCCTACTAATTATGTTTCTTGGGTTTTTGCCAGGCTGAATATTTCCGTCATTTGCTCAAACCTGTTACGTAGATTACTTTTGCACAGTAGTGTTCGAGTTATAAGCTGGAGTTTTTAGTTAGTTTCCTTCCTGATAGAGAGAGAATATAATCAGCTATTTCTAGGCCTAAAACGTCCTTCGGGTACGATTTATGTTGTCTGGTTCATGAATTCTATTTGGTCTTCTAATTACATTGATAAATTGTGAAGTTTTATGGTATTTGTCTTTTAATCTCTAGGTGATTGTTTTGGTTGGATGGGAGGAGACTGTGGAACCTGGTTTCCTCAGCTGGATTTTCATTGGCAATCATCCAATTTGAATTCATTGGGTGCTCCCCTTGACATGGGGCAGCAAAATCCCATCTCTGCATATATAAACCCTGGCACTAATATAGCTTCGACAAATGGGACTGTGCCAGTATATGCATCTTCTAGACTACTACCGCATTCTCGGGTTGGCCAAGCAACTGAACCCCATGGTTGGTTTTATTGTTTGCCTCGATTCCGGCAATCCTTCACTCCGTACTCAAATTACACCATTGGCAATGGCAGACTTCCTACTGACCCTTATCAGAGCTGTGGGGAGGCCATCGCACCCAATGCAGGGTCTGATTGCTTCCAGAAGAGGTTTGTTGTTGTTGATCAATCGAGGGACCAAACCACTTTGATCTTT
Organism: Carpinus viminea; assembly: GCA_013348765.1. Classification (NCBI taxonomy): domain Eukaryota; kingdom Viridiplantae; phylum Streptophyta; class Magnoliopsida; order Fagales; family Betulaceae; genus Carpinus; species Carpinus viminea. The sequence goes on along the minus strand of CP054670.1, from coordinate 4,914,824 downwards.
AGTTCTGGGATTGGGTCTCCTGTCCAGTGCCTTACTTCTTTGAGGCCAAAACCTAATGCCGCTTGTAATATGAATGGGGAAGATCCTGAGATTAAAAGAGATTCGAATTATCTCAGGGGACCAATATTGACAGGCGAATTTAATGAAAATCCCGGAACTGATTTGCAAAGCGAGATGCATGAAGACACAGAAGAACTCAACGCTTTACTTTACTCAGATGATGAGAGTGATTATACTGAAGAAGATGGTGAAGTTACTAGCACAGCTCATTCACCCTGTACAATGACATCTCATGATAAGAAAGATTGGTACGAGGGAAGTGCTGAAGAAGTTGCTAGTTCTGCTGGACCAACAAAAAAACGGAAACTATATGATGGAGGTTATGATCATTTGCCATCACTGATGGACACTGCAAGTTCTATGAAACCTGACAGACCCTTTGACGAATATGAAGCCGATGCGGAATCTAGTTGTGCAAATGGCAACAATGCAGGGTCAGGAGAATTGGGTTGCTTATCAGGCAGCAAGAGGATGAAGAAGGAAAAAATTCGCGAGACTGTGAACATTCTGCAAAGCATGATTCCTGGTGTTCAGGGCAAGGATGCAATTGTTGTTCTTGATGAAACCATCCGTTACTTGAAATCTTTGAAGCACAGAGCCATGGCTTTAGGACTCGATGCTCTCTGAGATGCAGGATATATTAGAATTTGCTAGTAGTATTATTAGTATTACGTGGCATTATCAGTTCTAAATGGCATGTTGGGTGTGAATTTGCCTGGTTGGAGTTCCCTGCAATGGAGATCAAATCCAGAAACAGTGGAGAGAAAGCTTGAATACACCTTCCAAGTCTTTCTTGAATGATTAAGTTGGTAATCAGCAGCCTTGGCTTGTAGATCCTAATCTCTCTCTGATTTCTAGAGAGAGGAAGAAAGAGGTGCGGTATATTATGTCCCAATAAAGGGTGGTGAATCATTAGTCTTGTCTTAGGGTCTAGAGAAAGTAATACTGATCACACCTGGGCGTGGGGTGTGTGGTGTGGATGAGAAGACTGGTTGTTCCTGAAGGGACCCAGATAAGAGAAGAGCGTGCACGCCCCATGGGTGTCTTGGGACCCAATTTACACTTTCACTTTCTCAACTCTTTTTGTATTCTTGTCATGTTTAATTGCTTGTGGGGCTGTCTTTTTTCCCTTGATGTAGAAATCTGCACCAGCCAAAAAGCCGTCCACTTCATCATGCAACTTGCTGGAGAGGGCCCTGAATTCACCATTTTCACGCGTCCTTTGAAGTTTGAAGCCCCAAAAAGCTTTTTTTGGGGGATTAGATTTTCCTATTTATGGTTTACTATTGTAATTTGATCGTGGGAGGAACCGCTGTTGTTGGGTTTATTATTATTATTATTATTATTATTATTACTACTACTACTAGTAGTTGCTTGTGTTTTGTGGTGGTTTGGTTTGTTAGCATATGATGATCAATATCCTTGTTGGGTGCGATTTTCTTTTGCTTTGTTGGGTTTTGTTGTCTGTTTCTATGCCTTTGTTCCTACGTCGCATGCACGCATTTATTATCACGAGACAGCGATGTGTTTTGTGATTTCTTTCTTCATTGCTGTTTCATGTGCTCCCGGCTTGTGCTTCTTCGCGGAGATGATGGCGTGCGACTCTCAGGGGCCACACGCTTCCATTATTAGGGAGAGGACGAGGATGCATACGTGAATGAGCACATCCTCCAAACTAAATCATATTAATTGGTTTTCATGTTTTTAAATTATTCTTTTTTAACTTTCTATATTATATAACTCATCATGTCATTGATGTGATTTATCTATTTATATAATAATATTATTTTTATACATAAGTAATAGACTCAGATGCATAAACTACCCAAAATGATTTGAATTGTCCCTTTTTTAAATTTGATTTGGGATTGTGTAAGAGAAATTAAGTTTTTATGTCAAAATGATCTTTTGGATAAGACCTTTATTTTTACATTTTTGTTAAAAGTGTATTCTAGATATTTTAAAGTTTTTTTTAACTTTCAAAAGCGCTTTTAACATTTTTCAGCAAATGAGTGTGTTTTTTTTTTTTTTTTTAAACGGAATTTTTGAGTATTTATTTTTAGCCTTTTAAATTTTTTAAACACAATCTGAAATAAACTTAAAGAGTTGTAATATTTGAGGATAAAGTGTACTTTTAACCTATTTTATTGATATAGCTTGCGTATAATTTCATTTTTTATCATTAATTTTGAAAACTTGAACTTGGTCTTATTTATTATAACTTGAAAATTTTATGAAATAACATTACTTTATATATATAATTATTATTTTTTTATATATTCGTACAAGAGATATTAATAATTTTTACTTCATGGGATTTGATTTGCAGTTTGATTTGCGGTTGATCGAACTACTCACCAAAACTTTTTTAATATAGGGTTATTAATTAATTGTTGTCAAGCGGGCTATTTGTGTTTGTACACTAACAATATATATATTTGTACGACATAAAGGATATTAGTCATCAGATCAAGAACAAACAAAAAAGTACTACCAAGAGTGAAGAAAAGGACAAGCAACACCAAACAGTACTTTGAAATGGCTCTAGAAACAGTTCAAAGATATATATATATATATATATATATATATATATATATATATATTGAGCATTGATTATTCTATGGCCGAGCCTAACCGACCAACACCTACTATGACTACTTAGACTGCGGACGAGAGATGGCATAATTTTTTTATTTTTGAATTTTTTAGTGCGGTAGGTAGAAGAAGTTTTTTTTAACTTAATTTAATTTATTAACAAATTTTTTATTTTTTCACATATTAACATTACCAACCGCTATTTGATTTCGAGAAATAAATTTGGCACAATAAGTCAATGATATTATTGATTTTACTGACATTGTCGGTTCAAAAGGCAATTTTTTTTTGTTTACTGGTTTTTTTTTTTTTTTTGAAGTGTTTTGTTTACTGAAATTGACATTACCAATCTACGCTCCACCCTAGATTAATCTTCCCATAAAATTAGACATTTTTATTTTTCAAAAAAATAACAGCTGTATCTTTTATTATTAAGGCGAAGAATGTAATTATTGATTGACAATAGAAAATTTTGTTTCTCTTTCTCTGTTTCTCCCATCTTTTCTTTTTTGTTTTTGTTTGTGGTTGGGGGTTAACTGAGGCTGGAATATATTCCGCGTGACATAAAAAAGATTCCTGATCCTAAACATGCTTTCTACCTCCTGGGATAAACAACAAACCACTTTCCTAAATGTCGACATAGTTTTAGAAAAACAAAATAATATTCAAATTTTAAGGTTTTAGAACAAACTAAACCACGGATATCTACTTTACTGTATTTTTTGAATTTCTTATATTAAATTTTGAGCACATCCACTTGATATTATTATTAGGAAAATGCAAGGGTTTTTCTCTTAATGTTCTCTTAATCTTACGTAAAACATAATTTAAGAAAAAAAATAAAATTGTAGTGACCTCTATTACTTATTTTTTTAGACATTAACACTAAATTTGAGGCATTAGCACTAAATTTAGGATGACCAAATCCATTTTGGGTGATTCCATCTCTAAAGGATTAACCTTTCCACCCTTATGTTTTAATTTTGAATCCAAAAATAAGTTTTAAAGCATTAGAACCTAAATATTAACTCATAAAAATAACTCGTTGGCAAAAAAACGATACAAGAATTTTATTTTTTCTTAAATCATGTTATATGTAAGACTAAAAAAACACTAAGAGAATACTAAGAAGAAAACCCCTTATTATTATTATTAATTTACTATAGCGGGAGCTTCTATTTTTATGAGCATATTAATATTAATATTAAACAAAGCATCAAAGTCATAACTAAATTTTGTCACATTCATTTGGTTGAAAGATGATTGGCTTAAAATACCCCAATTAATATTAATTTGACTTCAATTTAGTTAAATAATCTTGAAAGGAAAAGACAACACTCCAATCTGTGACAGCATACTCCAATATGACAACAAATCATTTAAATTTATTTTGAATACTATAATATAATTTACAAAGAAAAAGATAAAGTAAAGGTGAAAAATATTTAAATATTAAAATAATATAAACTATGGAAAAGGAAGCAAGAAAATAGCCTTAGAGGCCTATACCTACCACTACTAAGTGTGTAATATGGGCATATTTTGGTCCAACAAAACAAAATAGTGAAAAAGCCTATTTATAGAGCATATAGATGTAGAATATAAAAAACATAAATCTTTATAATAATCATATTCTAAAATGATTGCAGGACGAGATGCAATCAGGAGCAAATCAAACTTATTTTCAATATTATTAAAGGAAAATACTATATGTTTTTTTTTTTTAGTGTTATCTTGATTTTGATGTTGCTTTTAAAATTATTGTTCAATTTAAAATTATTATTGACTTTTAATCTATTGGTAATTTTAAAAATCACATCATAATTAAAAGATACCAAGAAAACATTAGAAGAATACCTAGTATTGCCAATTATTGTTTCCAAAAGGTAACTCGATCGATTGTGAATCACGTCTTATGAAATGTAGATTACAAGTTCGAATCCCTCATTCTTTTATCCTTGTGTAAATATATCAAAAAAATATATATATATTGCCAATTACTAATATATATATATATTAAACGTCATTTCAGCCTATGGGACGCTTCGTGCAGCATGAAAAATGGCTTTTATTTACTATTTTAAATTTAAACGTGAAGGTTTTCTAACTTTATATGTATTTATCTTTTTCCAAAACAGGCTGCCAATCTGGCGCACGCTCTGGTCTCCGAAGACGTAAACCAGTCCAAATACAATGCACCAAATTGCTTAAAATGAAGTTGTGTTAATTTAAGCAATTGTTTATATGACTCCTATGGGATAGAGAGTAATTAAGTGGATCAAGTTATGATTGATCTATATAGATATATATATATACATATGCTTCGACATGACTTAAACCTAACATATAATATAATGCTTGACAATTTTGGACCTGATTTGTAAAATAGACACGAACTCAATACAAAATTAGAGGATCAAGATTAAGGGGTTTGTCTTGTTTAATTAAATAGGTTGAGTTATGATTAACTTATATAGTCTTATACTCATACTTCGACTCGACGTTAGAACACAAATTACCACCCTTAGTTTTAATCCAAAAAAGTTTCCCATTCAACATAAAAAAAAATAAATAAAAATAAAAAAGAAAGGAGAATGTATAATAACTTAATAAGTCTCTGAGTCAACCCTCCAAAATTAAAAACTCCATAATTTTTTATTTTTCGAAAATTTACTCATTTAGTCAATCGAAATCACAATAAACTCCATATTGTCAACAAATTTTAATAGTCGTTAGTCGAATTAAGATCCCCTCCAATTATTTAAAATTAAATATTTTCATGGTACAAAATCATGGCCATTTATTTTAAATCTAATGGTTTATAAAATCATTTAAATCTTAATAAAACAGAAGTGAGCTTAAAATCAAAATTTAATGCATCGATTATACAAAAGCAGATGACATCTTATAGACTATTGAATTTAAACTTAAGGGCCACAATTTCGTAACATGAGATTTTCTAATTTTGAGTAATCGAAGAGAATCTCAATCCTTGTTAGTCTAGGTAAAAACACACTGTTTGACCTTATTAAATATTAATTTTTTAAAAATCTAATTTAAAATTTTAAATCTAATTTTTTTTAAATGACAGCCATTGGGGTGGCAACCACCCCTTTGGGGTGGTTCGGCCACCTCCTAGGGCCAAACCCTAAAAAATAGTTATGCGGTTATTGGGTTAAATAACCGCTAACCGCCAGTTATAAAATAACCGATAATGCCTAGGTGGTTGCGGTTATTAAAAACCAATAACCATCCAAGTCAGTTGTGGTTTTAGCCAATAACCGACGGTTATAACTGTTTGAACATCCCTATTAATCATTCAATATTTCAAATTGGTTAATAAACATTATGGGAAACTTCAATTTAGACTAAAAAATTATCATGTGATTTGACTACCCCCTTTGAACTTTGAAACCTCTTAATTTAGATTCTTGAACTTTCAATTATAATCGATTTGAATTCCTCCGTCATAACATTAAAAGTGAAACAATGATGTTTATACCTTAGACTTTTTTTATAAAATTTCAAATTTACCATTAATTTCAAATTATAAATTAAAAATATATATTATAGGAAAAAAATCACAAGCTGACCCACGATTGAGCTACCTTGTGACCTTTTTTTTTTTTTTTTCAATTTTTGTTTAATAAGAAGAAAATTGAAGGGTAATTTTGTCTTTTTAGATGTTTTAATGGCAAAAATTGATGGATGTTGGGGTAAATTGACTGCAATTGAAAGTTTCAAAGGTTTAAATTGAGAGGTTTTAAAATTCAAAGGGTATATCAAATCGTATAGTAGTTTAGTGGTTTAAAGTGAAGTTTCCCCTAAACATTATCAATCTATGATTGAGGTTATAATGTCTCAATTTGTCTATAAAAAGACATTCTTAAAAAAAAAAAAAAAATCCAAAACAATAAAATAGCATCTATTATTGAGGTTGTAATTCTATTTACTATATTGTTACATGACTGTCATATAATTTGTTGATATAAAATATAAATCACTCTTTAACATTGAATTAGTGTTTAATTTTTTAAGTGTTGATTCATGGATTGATTTTCATTACCACATCATCAAGTTATATGACAGTCATAATAAATAGCATTACTCATTCATAATTTTTTAAATTTTAATTTTTTGTTTTATAATATTCACTAATCAATAATTGTTTATATAGTATGTTAATCGGTATAATGCTCTTTTCTTTCTGGGTAACAATTATATTCACCTGGACTCTTCAATTAATCATTTCCATGAAAAATTCAATCCAAGTTGGAGCCCATATTGTTCTAGTAAAGCCCAAGACTGGTTGGACAGTCCAACATCCATATGGGCATTGGGATGCTGCATGTGCCTCCCAATACCTGTTCCTAAGATTAATAAGAAATAAAAGTCCGTTACATTTATTTTAAAATACTGATTAGGACCAAATATCAATTAAATCGATGACGTTCTAAAGGGTAGTTCAATCAGATATGGATTACGCTTCATAAAACGGAAGTTATTAGTTCAATTTCTCTCATCTTTTTGTATGAACATATTAAAAAATAATAATCAAAAAATAAATCAAAAACAGTAGAGTAATTTTCGCCTCTACAATTTTTCTCATAATATCAATAAAATTTGATATTGGCACTGTTACTGGGTCACCCAAGTCTTGTTGGGCCAATCCGTGCATTGGAAGAAGACAGAAAAAGAAAAACATTTTAATAATATGATTATGATTATTCAAAATTCAAAATTTTCGATTTCAAACTGCTTGGCGTGTAATTCTGTTACAATTTTTTTTAATCAATTTGGGAAAGGGTTACGTGGGGTTAAAGTATCGAAAATGGGGCAAGCTACTCAAAACAAAACTAATAGCAAAAGAAGAACCAAATAATAAAAAATATGTCAAATTAATTATTTGATTATTTTCGAAGGCCGCATAAAGCGTTTATTAAAGCAAAATAAGCACAAAAAGAGTTATGAACCTCAAGTGATTTCTTAACTCTATTTAAGGGTGCACAAACCCCAAGATTCAAACTTATATGCACCATCGCTAGAAATTGCACCAATCACTCGTAAAAAGCTGAAGTGGAGAAGATACTGTTAAAATTCAAATCAATAACCAAAGAAAATGGAGTACTATCTCCGACCACTAGTCTCATCATTCATCAGCAAAATCAAACCTCAATAATACAGCCTATACAGAAAAACTACAGCCCACAAAACTCAACAGACACGATACAAAATACAGAAAAATAAAAGTAAAGAAATAGAGTAAACAACAAACAACAAGGAGATTAACACAACACCCCCAAAAAAAAAAAGTAGCTTTCTCATTAAATTTTGAAATATGGCTTATTTTATGAAAAATGATCATCTTCATTTCAAATCCTCTTCATTTTCTCCGGTTAGTGCATCTAAAAAGGGTAAAATTGTCAAATTTTGGTGAGACCAAAATTTTTTGACAACTACCCCTCATAAAACACTAACTGAATGAAATGGAGAGGATTTGAAATGAAGAGAAAATGCATAAGTTTCTCCCACTAAGTGCTTGTTCGAGTGTGCATCTGAGGACGTAAAAGTAAAAGTAAAAATAATAATAATAATAATTAAAAGTACATGTTTGGTAAAATAAAAATAAAACACTTTTAAGGGTTTGAAAAACTTAAAAATAGTTTATAAGTGTTTACCAAAAAGCTGTTTTCTTTTTTTATCGAAGAGGAGTATTCAATCTGACATGACTTAATAAACAGATGATCATTAATCACTCCTTTTGTGTACATGTCAAACATTTTTTTTTTTTTTTTTAACTTAAAAACACCATTTTTCAAACACAATTTCAAACATACTCTAATTCTTATACGACTTATTAACACTTGTAAGTATGTAATTGGTCCGCATTAACAATTAAAAAAGAAAAAAAATAATATATTGTCTATCATTACGTTTTTCATAAATCCTATTTCATAACTTCTTCTGTAAGGCATGGAATGTAACACATGGACATCAACTAGAAGGCTCCCGTGGAACCGTGAAAGACTGAAGAGCCACTGCACGAGTCACGTATATAATAAAAAATAAACCACGAAGGGCGATCCTTGCTTATTCGGATGCGCCCGAGATAAAGAAAGTTGTCGAAGCAGTTAGACAGAAGGTTCGGAACCGCCTTTTCCAGGAGCTGATCGAACCAGTTATCGGAGTCGATCGGGGGTAGGGGTTTCGGGAGGGGTTTCTCGGAGCTCATTCAATGGAGTCGTTTGGTTTTCACGACGGCAACATCTACGATAGGCTTGAGACCCGTCGCTTCGACTTTCGCCAAGTATTTTCCCATTTCTGTGATAATTGGATTATTGCTGATGATCGTTCTCTGTGAATCGAATTTGTTTTTGAACTTTTGCGTTTGAATCCCTATTCCACTTTTGCACTGCGAGTGAAGCATGTTTTGGATGAATAGAGGCATTAACTCAATTTTAGTCGATTGGCATATGAATCAAAGGAACTAGGAAGGGGGAATAGGAGGGTTAAGGAGTTGCTCGGTCTGAATTTCTTTGAAACTTGCTTGTCTGACGTCACAGTTCTTGAAGTTTTTGTTTGCGTATTAGATGCTCGTGAGTACTTCTTGCTCGTATTTTCTTTATAAGTGGTGCGCACACTTTCGTTGAATTGGCGGACGATGAATTTCTTATCATGTTAAGGCTCGGTGAACATGAATTTGTTATGAAAGATTGGGGTTATGTGAGGTTGGGGAGAGTGTCAAGTACATCTTGATGTGATTTAGTGATGTGGGTGTGTAGTCATAATTGAGAGTTTGAATTTGGTACTCTTTTTATTTTTTTAATAACCGGTGAATTCTACTTATTTCTTGTTAATATTCTGAACGTGATGATGGAACGAGATACAATTTAAAGCAAGTGTAAGATAGATGATTCAGCTACGTGCTATTGTGTGGTGTTCATTTTGCCCTAAGGTTGTCCTTTTTAGGGCAGGTAATATTGCTCTTCTAATAGAGACTGGCGAGAATGCAATGTTGCGAGCACTTTTGTTTGTTTTGGGACAAGGTTTCCTCAGTTATGCATTTTAACATTGTGAAGCTTTGGATGGATTTTGTTGTGATACCTAATGCGATGGATTTTGGATGGATTTATCCCAAACGATCCTCTTGGGGAATTGAATATCTTGACTTTTCTTTTTCTAGCATTTGTTTATAGCATCTTCCACTAGTTTATGTCATATTGCCACCTGGGGCATAGATTTTGATTTACATAGGTTTTTGATATTTTATGTGATAAATAATTATTCTCTATTCAAGGTCTAAGAGAATATTTTGGTACCTATATAGGATGTTAATCAGAGTTTACAGATGCACTCATCATTGATACGGAGGCTCTCCCTTGAAAAAGTAATGGAGGTTAGTTTATTTAGCATTTAATGTTTTTGTGAACAATGCACTGGTCATGGTTTATGTGGCTGTATTACATATTCATATTGTCTCTTTCTTTTTTTTGTTTTCATTGTACTCTGTTAATGTAATCTCAAATTTCTAACTTTTCCTTGTGATCCTGTCATCGTATATAATAGATTTTAAAATGTCTACCTATGTGGATCCACATTATATAGAAATAATGTAGTAAAAAGGCCAAACCGATATGGAAGTTTAAGGCACTCTAGAAATATTATTATTTTTTATTGAAATACCAAAACTATGCTGAATCAAAATTATATTTTCTACTATGCTCAAAAACAGCCACTAAGAGTTCAACCAATGTCTCCTTAAAGAAGCCATGAAGATTTGTTATGTGAAAGCCCTTGCTAATTTGTGACTACTAGGACTTTGCAATAGCGATTACCAAAAAGGAGTGCCATGCTAAGGACTCATGGCATTTTAATCATTATGTAAAACTATGTGTAATATAGTATTTGGTCTCTTAGTTCCTACTATATTTTAAAAATTACTGTATTTATCACCTTTCTCTCTCTCTCTCTCTCTCTCATTAGGGACATCAAGGTTGTGTTAATGCTGTGGCTTGGAATTCTAAAGGTTCTCTTTTGATATCTGGATCAGATGACACAAGGGTATAATTCTTTTTAGATTAATGCTACTCTTTATATTATAACACTCATTGCACACCAGCTAATGTGACTTGTTTTAAGTGGCTAACATCTTTTTTTTAGCTGTTGTGAAGTTGGTGTAATAAATGGAATTGAAAAATAGCATTGCTCTTCATTTTATATTTAGAAGTTTAAATTTACTCTCTATTGATTGATAATAAGTATCATTGTATTTCTCATTCGGTTACATTGGAGCATGTGTGACCTATTTTTGCTTTATCTAAGTATTATGTGCTGTGCATAAGAAAATTTCACATGTGCTATGTATTGGTATCATATTTGATCAGAGTAGGCCACATTTAAATATATATATATATATATATATATATATATACACTGCATTCTCGATTCCTCTTTATTTTGTAAAAATTTCCTGATAAGCTTTGTTGATAAACCCTAGCCATTTGCTTTGAGTGATTTATCATGTGCTTCATGCCACATCATTCTGTTAAATTTATAAAAATTTAGTCTTGTGAATAAGAAGTGGTTTGGTGTCTTGAAAAATGCAAATAGATAATTGGTGATTGAGAAATGCTATGGGTACCAAATTTTTTACCAAAAGATGGATATCAAAATCGTGGATCTTATTTATTGGTACCTGTAGCATTTCTCTTGATTAATTGTTTTGATCTTCTCCAATGAATAAGCTCTACATCATTTTGGTACCAATCTCTTGGTAAAAGATTTGGTACCCCTAACATTTCTCTTGGTGATTTGTATATTGTGTCACATCACTGTGCAATGAAAAGTTTTGGTTACTTGATGGAGCGAGTGAGCATTTTGTCCGAAGATTGCAAAAATGTTTCATTGCTGGAGTCTTGAGAGGAAAAATAATGATTTTTTAGGAGCAGCTAGAATGCCAACCTGATGGCTCCTAACAGACGAGGCTGTCAGGGCTAGATGAAGTTATTGCAGACCCTGTGATTATCAATTACAACATGCATTACCTTATGCAGAATTTTATTGTTGTGGTGATATGTAGTTACAGTGCATTATTTTCTGCAGTAGTTTCATGATAATTGCTCCGGAGTGTGACCATACTTCCTCCATAAGGGTGTCTTTGATGAAATGAAGTAGGGGAGAGTGCTATTTAGCTAATTGACTTATCAGCTAGGGATGCTAGATTTTCTATGCTGTTTCTTCAACACTCTTATGTACACATATTGTCATGTGATTATTAATGCTCAGTTTTCATACAGCTTAATATTTGGAGTTACTCTAGCCGGAAGCTTTTGCATTCTATAGACACAGGGCATTCTGCAAACATATTCTGTGCAAAGTTTGTGCCTGAAACCTCTGATGAGCTTGTAGTCTCTGGAGCTGGAGATGCAGAAGTATTTTCCTAATCAATTTATATGTTTATAGGTTGATGCTGTCTGTGTGCTGTTAGATATCATTGGTGAATTGCACTTACTGATTCTTTTGCAGGTGCGGTTATTTAATTTGTCTCGCTTAAGTGGGAGAGGATCAGATGATAATGTTATTCCTCCATCTGCACTGTATCAGTGTCACACTAAAAGAGTAAAAAAATTAGCTGTAAGAATTTTGTTTAAAATCATTTGTAAAGAGAGTTAATTTGCTGCTATTGTTAACATGCTTTAATAGAATAATAAGTGCGGTTTTTTATTGTGGTAAATCTTAACAGTCAGTAAGTTGCTTTTGCTTCTAATAATGTCTACCAGCCTTTTTTTGGTTGCAGGTTGAAGTTGGAAACCCCAATGTGGTATGGAGTGCTAGTGAAGATGGGACTTTGAGACAGCATGATTTTCGAGAGGGCACATCTTGTCCTCCAGCTGGATCTTCTCGTCAAGAATGTCGCAATGTTCTAGTAAGTGGCATATACAATTGTTTCTTTTTTCCCATTCATCTTTTATCATTGAATGCATTCTGAAATTTCCAATTGCCTTTGTTGACAAATGAGTTATCCAATGGCATATAAAATATTTACTAGCTGCATATTGTAGAAGGCATGTTGATCTAACAACTTAACTCTTGCTATTTGCATGGTTATTGGCACATGCTTGCTATAGAGCTTGGCTTCCATATGCTTGTCAGGTGTTGGCTTGATGCTATTGACTTTGCGTGATTGTTCCTTTTAGATGTGCATATGGCATTGCTTTTCTTGTCCACATATTGATATTTAGGGTGGAAGAAATATTACATATTAGTTGTCAGCCATTAAGACACTGTAAATGAAAAGGACACATGTATAATCCTTCCTGTATAAGACCTCAGAAACTATGTGCTTATTTAACAAATAATTTTCTCTTGATTGTGTCTTAAACCCAATTTGCCTTTCGTCGAAGTGTACTAGTTCTAACAATTGAAATCTATATTTCTATGAATTTTTGCTTCTTTATGTTCAAGTGATTACACAACTTGATGTTTTTACTTCTGTCATGGTACTCTGAAAAGTATCTCAAATATTGCAGATTTATTTTTCTTGCGGAAGTTTACATGGAAACCCTAATATGAGAGGGATCTTCATGGAACCAACATGAGTGAGAGACCTTACGTTAGTAGACCCAATGCCAACAGCTTGATCCTTCGAGACAGTAGGCCGTTGTCCACATTGTAGTTGCCTTTGGCTATATTTACATATTGGCCCTGGAAATATACTTTCTAGTTTTGTTAACTTATGAATCTTTTGCATTTCTGACTCTGAGGTGCTTTCTGTTTGAATTGTCCTCCAGCTGAATTCCTTGGAAATCATTGTTTTCTCATTTAATACATAATGGCAGCTTGACTTGCGGTGTGGAGCAAAGAGGTCACTTTCGGATCCTCCTAAACAAATTCTTGCTCTAAAATCTTTCGATATCAGTTCCACTAGACCTCATTTGCTCCTTGTTGGTGGGAGGTACTTTATTGTTGCTTAATAATACTATTTGCTTAAGATCTCTCCCTCCTTCCCCCTCTCCCCAACAAACATACTCTGTTCCTACAGATCTCTGATTCCTGAATGTTTGCAGTGATTCATTTGCACGTTTATATGATAGAAGGATGCTGCCCCCACTGTCCTCTTGTCAGAATAGGATGTCACCACCTCCTTGTGTTAACTATTTCTGCCCGATGCATCTCTCTGAGCGAGTGAGTTCAGAAGTTCCTAATGACTACTATTGCACCATATTATTATTACTCCTAGTTCTTACTTAATTGCTGCACTGATATAATATTATTTTTGCTAATAGTGCTCAGACGTATGCTGCCCACCTTCTCATTTTAACTAGTTCTGCACTATCATCCATATGAAAAGTGTTCTAGGATGCTTTAAGATTGAGCCCTAAGGAATGTAAACATGTTTTCCCTATCACCAAAAGGGCAATTCCATGGCAATACTCAAGTCTCAAATTTGCTTCAAATATGAGAGACAATCCAAGTGGGACATCTAAAACCCAGAAGATTGTATTAAATGCATAACATGAAAGGTACACACACACACACACACACAAACACATGCATGTATGTGTGTATCTCTCATATTTGAAGCAGATTTGAGACTTGAGTATTGCCATGGAATTGCCCTTTCGGTGATAGGGAAAACATGTTTACATTCCTTAGGGCTCAATCATAGAACTTGCTTGTGTATTTTGATTAGAATGGGACAATTGTAATTGGAGAACACGAATCTGATGCGGTTTAGTGTTGATATGTGTGTGTTATCACAATCTGAAAAATACAAATGGTTCCTAAGTGAACTTAATCACAATTGATGAAGGCTGAAAGTGTTGGGCACAATGCACAAGAAACGATTGGAGTTGAGGTGAAAGAGAGCGAGATCTGTGTGGAGGCCTAGTGGTTGGAGGTATCCGGTAATGTTTGCATGGTTGATGGCAATGGCTACAACCACTTTGAGGGAGGCATTGGTAGGAGATGGGGCAGAATAGACAACCATGTAGGAGCAGACGTTTAAGTCATTCCAGCTGGCTATGAAGTTGAATGGGTCTAAGAAGATGGCTGATTTCCAAGCTTGGAGGCCATGTCTGCTTGGTGAAGCCTTGGGTCCTCAGACTCAATGTTTGTATTTATGACCTTAATCAACTCTTCATCTTTGTGGGTTGCCCAGCTGATCTTGACGAAAAAAGAGGAAATTGAAGCAAGCAAGAAAAGAATCAAGAAAGAGGCTTGGAGGTGTAGGAGACATTGGTGGTAAGGGAAAGAACCGGACAAGAATGTATCCAGTTTTGGTGCTAGCTGTGGGTGGGTGGGGCTGTTTGGGTTGTGCCGGTGGATTTGTGTGAAAAGAGGTCTGGGCTGGGATGGGGTGTTTTAATACCTTGCAGTCCCTTCAGGGCAAATCTAGTCAGTTAATTAATTGATAAAGCATGTGTAACCATGAGTTACGTTTTCCATCCAGGTTAATACACGATTTTGACGGAAGAAATATTACAACAAATTTCTTCGAACTAGGGGGACAATTGAGCAAATTTAAATTTTAGACGAACTTGCAATATGGGGTGGTAGTTTTGGGAGAGGAGTATAATTTATCTTATTATTTTTTTCTTCTTTTGTATTGCTTATGATACATCTTTTGATCGTGTTTCATATGTAAGCTAGCATACTTAGAACCACACAAGAAGCATAATTATAGAACTATGATCTTTATTCTCTCTCTCTCTCTCTTTCCTTTTTTCCAGGGGCGTACAAGCTTGCACCTCACTCATGTTACATTTAGTCCAATGGGAGAAGAGGTTCTTCTTAGTTATAGTGGAGAGCATGTATACCTGATGGATGTAAATAATGGTATGTTTATTCTCCCAAAATCCTTCACTCCTATGCAATTGAATTGCCTTCAACAAAAGGGTACTTGTACCTGAAACAGACACAAGTAGGCCAGTAGAGAATATCTAAGGGCACGAGACATCTCATTCGATTAAGACATTGTTATGCCTTTACAATACTTAGTTGTTTCATTTGGGGCTATTGACTAACGAATGTGGGGATAAAAACAGTTTTGACTGAAGAATCATGTGTTTAGTTTCGTCACCACATGCCTTGTTGATATACTGTTAAGTCACATGCATTGTAATTGGTTCTTGGGAGATGTCTTTGATCATTAATTCCTAAGAAATTTAGTTATGTGTTAGACCTCAAAAGCTTCTTGTGTTAGACCTTAAAAGCTTCAACTTGATTACCTCTTTGGTTTGATACGGCACCAGAATAATTTGAATTTTTGTAACAGTTGAGAACCTCAGTTTTCACTTTGTAAAAAATTTATTTTCCAATGCAAGAACAATTAATTTGCAAACTTCATGACTACATTTCCATATTGCTTTCTTGAATCGAAGTTTTTATTTATTGATTTATTCCTTCTCCAAGAGATTGAGGGATATTTGTCATTCTTTAGCAGTAGTAGTTCTAGCAATCTTTTTGTGTATCATCTTTCTCCTTTTAAATTTATTCTTTCTTGTCCAAAAAAAGAGAGTGTTGGATATACGTCCATACTTTTCAATGTTTGTTAAGCTTCCTTTGTGTGTACGGTTATAGGCATTAGAGATGAAACTTACTGGCTCTAAACCTCTTATTGCTGGCTGTTATGGATTTCCTATAAGATTTTCAGTTTAGGACTTCTTTTTAAAGGTCATAATGATAATGCGATTGAAGCTGTTATTGATATGAAATGGGTATCTTTTTCAGGTTGACTAACCGCTAGCATAAGTTTTGGTTTAAGATCTAAATATATTGTAGTTTAGACATGCAAAATAATCCAGTTGTATCGCTATAGTTTTTGTATCTTCTTTTTGCTTTTTAGTCGATATTCATGTTATTTGGTACAGTTGGATTAGCAATGTTGTTAAGCTGATATACTCAAGTTTTTGAAATTCATAGCTAGCAGGAGCGCTATGCAATATACTTCAGGGGATGTTTCAAAGCTGATGAGCTTCACACCTATACTCAATGGGGCAGAATTGCAGTCACCAGTGTCCAATATCCTCCCAAGCTGTCATACTAGAAAAGGAAATGTTGCCACAATGGTATGCATCTTTGCTTATTTAGGTATTCTTTGGTAATCGTAACCATGTCTCTATTATTGGTGTAGAGTTGTTTCCAAGAAATGGTTGTCTGATATTTCCAAAATATGTTTTGGCTTCTCTGACATAGTTGTTACAGCTTGAAAAGCGCAGGAAACTAATTAAAATTGCGGAAAAATCTTTAGAGGAGGCAACAAATTGTTTCTATGGAATTGAGGCTTGCAATGAGATTTTGGATGGATGTTGTCGTGACATTGAGCCCATGCTAAAGCATGGATGTCTATGTCTACGTGCTGCTTTATTGCTCAAGGTTTTCTAACAAGTTACTTGGTTGGAAGTTTAGACTCATTCATTTGATATTTATCAGTGTATTATTTTTTCTTCTTTTTCCCTTTCCAGCGGAAGTGGAAAAATGATGCTCATATGGCTATAAGAGATTGCTACAATGCCCAGAGAATTGATAATTCCTCTTTTCAAGCACTTTGCCATATGTCTGAAGCTCTATCACAGGTGATTTTGAGGCACTTACTGCAATTGAGCATATGATCACAGCATAATTGTTACCCAGTGCCCAAGCAACTCCAGCTGACTTGATTGTGTGCCTCGTTGGTTGCCCAGATTGGCCACAGTTCGTTAAATCCCATTTCTAGGCCTTACTTCCTATCATATTTTTCAACTTATCTCATAAATGACTACAGTTTTTTTTCTTTTTTGATAAGTAATAACTAGTCTTATTTAAAATGACTACAGTTAAAAGTAGGTTTCTTTCAGTTAACCAAGCAGGATGAGTCAAGATTATCATGAGTGAGGTCCTTGTAATGCTAGGTGATGCATAGCAAATTGTGTGCAATCTTTTGATGTCACATTTATCCAATATATGGTGCTCATAATATGTTTAGTGTTGAGCTTGCAACTACACAATATTCTTCTGGTTTAGGTGCTTTCACAGAATGCAATGTGAAACTTACTTGTTTGTATTATGCTGCACTGGGAACTGTGAGAAAACCCTTATCGTCTAGGCATGCGACTTTGATTACTGAATCTGCCCCTCCAGTCGGGCCTTATTATTAGTTCCTAATTCTTATTTCTTGCAGTTAGGCAAACATAAAGACGCATTAGACTACGCCATTGCAGCCCAACATTTGGCCCCATCGAATTCTAAAGTGGCAGAAAGAGTGGAGAATGTCAAAAAAGATCTTGCTGCAGGTTTATGTCTATGCCCTTCTACATTTATAATTGCACTAATTGGTGCATACCTGTAAACTGCAGTTTATACCGGCACCATCATAGTTTTGGAATTTAACTTCATATTATGCTAGTTTATCACTTTACGTCTGTTGTCTAATGCCATAAGGAGGCAGTGATCTTATCTTTATAGCTTAAAGAGTATGTGAATTAATCTGATTTTCTTTTTTATTGTCATTAAATGGAAAAAGGATTTCCTTTTCGTTTATGCAGAGGTTGTGTGGTAACATAAACTTGTACCTCACCGCATAGGGGGCAAAACAAAGGATGGAATCTGCCCTAACAATGCCATAACTTGTTACTTTTTTTTTTTTAAAAAAAAAAAAAAAAAAACCACTGAACAAGACATAACTTGTCAGCAGCTTCTCCTTTTTTAATCAGAAGGGGCTATAATAAATTTCGAAATATTATATGAATCAAAGTCTTCTATTTTCTCTAGCCTAAGATTTTTGAAATGAAAGATCTTCCCTTTGGATTGATCACACGATCATAGGCCTCCCGTCCATTATTTAACTATCAAATTTGGGACATAGATTGCTGATAGCCGCAAAGTTTTGTTTCAAAGCAATTCTGTCATCTTGCATTGGAGCACTATATTCTTATTTTTTGGTCATTATTGAAAGTGAGGTGAGTTGCCTGCTTTAAGCAAGCGCTTGAAGCAAACTCTATGTTATTAGCATTGTATCACAAATTTCCATTTTTAGGCAACAAAGAAGGACTGAGCATTTGTGAATTGGTAGTAGTTTTGAGATTTGATTGAAAAGGCTTTTGGATAAGGATTAATATGTATCATTTGCATGGTTTCCGTTCACTTCCAACTTTGCACATTCAGTTTTCTCTGCACTAGGAACTTTTCATATGAGATAAAAGAAGATATTCTTTGGAAGGTGGAGTTTAGCTTGTGCAATCTAGTGCAAGATAGATTTGCCAGCTATCATCACTGCTTGAACAGGTCTTGGAGGATGTGTCATGCTTGTAATGGTTATGAGATGTTATATTATGAATATGGAATATTCTTGTCTAGAAACTTGGTCACCACATTTTATATTTTGTATGTGCAAAAACCTATGTTCGATTTAGCCCTTGGAAAGTGTTTCTGTACTGTTCTATTTAGGCAGGCTACCCTGCAACCTGGGAGGTACCAAATAAATGAGTACCCAAGTCAATGTGAATATGAATGATTTTTTGTGTGAGAACCACGTCATACAATATCTTTTTGTTTTATTTTTAATTTCATGGCATTATGTAAATCTAACAGCATGATTACATGACTAGTTGAAGCTGAAAAAAATAATAAAGCAAATGATGGAGTGCCAAGGTCTGAATTGAGAGGTGGAAGAATACTCTCATTAAGTGATATACTCTACCGATCAGAGGCTAATAGTGATGCTTCGCAAGACGGACCAAGATCTGAAAGAGAAGATTCTGATTACGATGAGGAAGTGGAGTTGGACTTTGAAACTTCAATATCTGGCGATGAAGGCCATGACGTTGAATCAAACATTCTTCATGGGAGTTTAAATGTGAGATTTCATCGAAGGGGTGATTCACCAAGAGAAAGTGCTGGTGCAAATGGAACATGTGGATCACCTTCTTCATCATCACAAAATGACAGGATATCTTATCAGGTTCACTTTCATTTTTTATTTTTTTTTATATACATTCAATTGTTTCTGGATTTGCCTTTCATAAATGTTATGTTTTGCTTAATATCTCACCTTTATAATTGGATCATTCATTTCAATTGCCAATTAACAGGCACCTATAGGTGTAGTAAATAGGTAGCCCCAAATTTAAATCTTTTTGTTCTCTTTGTTGTCATACGTTATGGAATTTTCTCATTCATCTAGCTTTGGGTATTTATGTCATGCTTCTGTTTCTGCAGCCTGAGGCAGTAATTGATATGAAGCAGAGATATGTTGGCCACTGTAATGTTGGAACTGACATAAAACAGGCCAGTTTTCTTGGCCAGAAAGGTACTTTTCTTCAGTACGGGTCTTTATTATCATTGGATCATCCTATGCAAGTTACGTTTGCCCTGGTGTTTAATTTCAAATGCTAATGGTTTTTGGAAACTACTTTTATTCAGTACTCGTTTCACCATATATCAGTCTCACAAAAAGATCAACAGTAACATTCTCTACCACATGTAGACTTGCCAGATAACACTGGACCAAATCTGGCCCTTGCACTTGTTGGATGAAGATATTAACAAAGACAGGACAACGACTTCATAGAATCAGGATACATTACCATTTGGTTAATAGCCAGATAGAAAATGTAAAATATTGTGAAAATACAACCATATAGAGTGGTTGGCCTCTTGGTATGTATTTTAGTACAAATGTAAAAACTACACGATTACCACCTAAGAGTTGTTCCTTTCAGAAGATTACAAACTTTAAAATTATTTTTTAATAAAAATCTCATCTTAACTTTCATCATAAATGATTATTGGTGATTATGGCTCATCTAACAAATTTGGGCTTCTAAAATATTAAGTAGATAATGTTTAATTAGTTAAAAACCCTAAACCCTCCTTATCTGTTTTTGGCCTTTTAAATTTATTTTAGTCTTACCATAGATCAAGTTAGGATAGAGGGCGATGGTAAATGTGAGCCCTGTGGGTGCGTGTGTTAATATGTATACGCATATATATTTGAAACTTATTTTCATTAACGAATTGAATGTCTCAACACTAGTTTCTGTCCTACTCCTAAATTACTTTTGATACTTGATATTCATATTGATATCGTTATTGGTATTTCCATGTCTTGGAACCTTGATTGACAGTTGATATTGATCCTTGTTTAATGTTTATTACTGATTATCTTGGTTGTAACCTGTGAGTCATGCATCTTTCAGGTTCAATGAATGAGTTTGAGTCCATAGGCAATATAATGTAGTAATAGCTCCCTTATATGATAATGTTTCTTTATTGATTTATAGGTGAGTATGTTGCAAGTGGAAGTGATGATGGGAGATGGTTTATCTGGGAAAAGCAAACTGGTAGACTGATAAAAATGCTTCTTGGAGATGATGCTGGTATTTTTTTCCTTCACTCTAAGCTGAATGAGATTAGTTACCGACTGTTGTAGTCTTTTAATTAATTGTATTGTATATGAGATCCTTTTTTTATTTTTTATTTTTCATGTCCTTCCATAGTTGTGAACTGCGTCCAGTGCCATCCATTTGATTCTGTTGTGGCAACTAGTGGGATTGACAACACAATAAAGGTGAGGGTGATTAGAAGTATTCTATATGGTAGAGCAGACAAGGTTACTTTCTGAATTTTGGTGGTGTTGTTCTAGATATGGACTCCAAGTGCTCCTGTTCCATCAATTGTAGCAGGTGGAGCAGAACGACCAGAAACTGCTGATGTGCTGGTTGCCATGGAAAATAATCAACGCAAATTATGCCGTAATCGTGAAGCTTTCCTGTAAGGCGTCTGTTGTCATTACCACCTGATATTTTAGTAGATCATTATTCTGATGGTTTATCTACTTGCTGTATTGGCTAGTACATTATGGAAATAGCTGGTCCTACTTATGTCAGTGAGTTTCCTTTCTCACTAGCCTCTTAGCATGTAGGTTTGCCCCATGTCGAAGTTTCTCTGCCCCGAGAAAAATAAGATAGGGCTAGGACTGTGTTGGTTAAGAAATATGATTAAACAAATGTTTTTTAATACTCAAATTACGTCATTGACATGTTCATTTAAATGCTTGGTTTTATTGTGCAATTATTCAGGTAAAGGGATTTTTGGGAATAAAAGTGAAAATGTTGTCCATTGGTTTGTTCTCTTTCTTAGTACAAAGAGTGGTGAAGGAAAAACCACTAAAAACCCAAAACTCACTCCCACACAATAGAAAATTTTGACAAAAGAGAAATCTCTCTAATTCTCTCATTGCCTTGCGGCACTCCAAATTTGTGAGCAGTTTGTGCGGCTTGCAGCTGTCTTCTTTCTCTTTTCTCTCTCTCATGCTCATTTACTTCACAAAAGACCAGATAGAATGTTTTTATTTTTAAAGTCTGAGGCAAGACAAAACAATGCATATCTTGAAGCTCTCTGTTATTTCTCATTCGCAGTCTTATTTTTGGGAATTGCTCTCTTCAATATCCCCATTCACTTTACTATATACACACATAGATACCCATTTTTCGAATTGAGAGAGGAGAGACCAGATAATAAAATGACCTTTCCTAGCCGTCAAACTTTGAGCCGTATCTTGTTGCGGAGATATATTTTCCAAAATAATAGTTTATAAAAATAACAAATGACTGTTTTGAAAAGGGAAAGAGAATTTAAAAAATTGATATTGTAAAGTGATGTTTCTTATATAGTTTTTGAGATATTTTTGTAGTTTGTGTTTCACCAAGGAATAGAATTAGTTTTTTTCTCTTGAATGGAATGCATTATATCAATATCTTTAAAAAAACTAAACTCAATTTTAATGGCTATGTTTGGCAACATATTTGTATTCTTGTTTTTTGTATTCATCTTGAATTTCTCTCTCTTCACAAATACATTAATAAACAACACAAAACACTTTTTATTAAAAAAAAAAAAAAAATGTATACCTTGTTCTTGGAATATTTTATTAAAAAATAAAAAGGATTAGAGTGGCTACATGGCCACCCCTATCTAGTCGAGGTGGCTGTGCAGCCACCCTTGTCCTAGTCAGAGGTGGCCGCACACCAAGACGGGTGGTTGCACAGCTATCCTTCTTTTCCACTAAGGGTGGTCACACAACTTTTTTATTTATTTATTTATTTTTATCAATGAGTTGGTTTTGCATTTGTTATTTTTGTACTTACCAAAAAACTTTGTTTTATTTTACTCCATAGGAAAAATGTTTTTCAAATGTGGATCCCACTAGAATACACTTCAAAAAACATTCTCACCTTATTTCACATCAAAACACTTACCCAAATACATTAACATTGCATGCATTGATCCTGGGTTTAGTGAATGATTGTTTTCTCCCTACGCAAGGGCAGAGAGAGGGTGGTTTTGGACTGAAAACTAACCTGTTAAAAAGAAGAAAAAGATTTAGTTTTGAAGGTGCAGACTAGCATGCATGTCAAATAAAAGTGTGAGCAAGCAAGCAAACATCAAACGATGTTTGTGATAAAAGATTATGTCTTCTGTTAATGTCATTATCTTGTCATGATTTCTTACTTACTATGGCTACATTCACCTGGATTACCATGTTAATGTGCAGGCCTTTCGAAATTCTTGAGCGATTTCGAATGCATGAGTTTAATGAAGGTACATTTCATCCGTTTGAGTGTACTCAGAGCTAATCAGGTTCCTCACTGCAGCATGCGTGTAAGTTAAGAACTTTCTTTATTCATTTATATGTTGTATGCGTATACTAGTTCTTCGTCTCTGAAAATTTACAAAAGAAAGAAAAATATACTTGCATTCTCCTAATTAGGAGAAATCTGGGGATTGTTTTTGTAGTTACCAATTTAGCAAATAGTGAATGTTGAGGTATAAGATGTAATACAAAATTTCCACAAATTTATTCTCCTTGTGACAAGTAAATTTTGACTTTCAAGTATGAAACTTCTAATATGCTGTGCTTTTATGTTTCATTACTTGTATATAAGCTCTTTAAATTCAACAAATCTTGTGGGTAGGGTGTGAGATCATGATGCTGAAGCAAAAGGCTGATGTACGTTACATGCATATTCTGGGCCTGGGAAGCTTTGGATTTGGTTTGTAGAATTGTAAACAAGAACGTTATATTCCAGAGCCTGATTTGTACCGTGACAGATGCTGCCTAAGTGTAAATTGAGTGGTGGAGTTCCTACATTATGCAGAAGGTCGGAAAGGGGAGAAACAAACAACCATTTCGTTGGTAAATAGGAAATTAGTTGACACTGTGAAGTCCTTTGGCGTCCTGCAATAATAAATTTAATGATTAAATGAGGACAGCTGTGATCCTGTGGTTAGCCCTAGAGCGCTTTTTGTTAGTATCACATAAATATATTTTCAATTTTTTGTTCATTCTGTTTGGTAATATATATCTGAAATTTTCTTGTATAGTTGAATCTTTTGTTTTAGTTTTTTGGTTGGTGTACAGAGTAAAAGCGCACAATACCCCCATTCGTGTTTTGTTGTCAATATGCAATCATTTAATCATTCTGTACTGTTGCATTTTGAATTCTACAATTCACTTATTCTATGGTCACAGGAAGTTTGAATAATGAGCTCCTGATGATTGCTTTGTATTTGATCTCCCTATCTTCTATCTCTACTTGTGCTGCTGCTACAAAACCTATGGCATGGCTTCATTTAGTCTCTAATTTGGCGATCTCCAAATGTTATAACGACTATTTCATGTAGATAGTGGTTGGAAATTTTCATTTTTATAAAGCCCTAGAAGGGGTGATGTTGCTATGTCTAAAGAGACAGCCATGTTGTAGTTTCAATTGCTTACTGCTAAAAGAGAATCTTTAGCAATTTTTTGCTCAAATGGTTAGCAATTTGGGTAGCACATGGTGGGAGAATAAGAAATGTGTAATAAGTTATGATTCACGTGTACGTCAAAGAGAGAGCGAGAGACACGATGAACATTTTTTTTTTCCTGTTTTGTAGGCGATGGGAATGATTAGGAAGCTTCGCACACGTGCTTGCTTGAAGACAGTTCTGGATATTGGGGGAGCATCCTCTGAGATGTCCATGTTATTTGGAAGAAAGGGAACGTGTAGAAGCACATGGATCACATGACAAAAACGCACCGTGTTGGTCTTTATTTGCTCATGAAAAATAGTAATCAGAAACTGCGTTTTGGATTCTTTGTATTTGATGGCCACCTGGGAAGGATGTCAAAGATTTGAAACTTTTTAATTGATAGTTTTGTTAATAATAATTTATGTGACGTTGGGTTGTTTGTACTCTCTCGCATAGGAAAACAAAATGCATATACATCTATATGATAAAGTTTTTTTTCAAACTAAGTTAAAGAAATTGTTTTCAATTTAGTTTATAAAAGTGACGTGTCTCTTGAATAATGAATAATTTGAAATAAATTCTTTTAATCCAATTTGAAGTTAAACTTTATCCAATAAATAATAATAGTAAAGAAAAAAAAAAAGATTGATGTTTATGATTTTTTTTTTTGGAAAAATACTGATCTCATTGAGGTAAAAGTCAAAAGCACGAAACTTATACAATGCAGAGCAACAAAACTCTAGACAAATCTTAACCATAACCAAGACAAACATAGCCAAAATTGCGACTTCACCAACCGGCTAACCTATGTGTGACTTCCGATACTAGAACAAATCTACAACAAGCATAGGTGTAGCCCCTAACGGAACCCCCACAACCTAAGGCTAGGGGACTAAACCATCCACAACCCAAAAGGCCAGGATGCCTTATTACAAGAAAAACAACTAAAGGTAACTCATGTGCCAGATCTACATCAAACAATTAAAATCTAGAACATGAATAGTCCAAACACAACAACAAAAAAAAACTTGAAAAACTAAAAAACTCCACAAGCAGCAGTGGAGGAGCCCGACATCGAAGAGATCCCTAGGAAGAAGCACCAAGGTTGCCTGAAACGGAGACTGGAGGAAACACCGAGCATTGCTGCCATAGAGGGGAGAGGAGGAAAAATCTAAATCTAAATCTAAATCTAAATCTAGATCTTTCCTCTTCAAAGCTTTTTATTAATTTTGAAGAGGAAGAAGGAATAAATGGTTTCTAGAGAGAAGATAAAGCCTCTCTCTTTATAAATAGTTTAGGTATTGATGGTTATGAATTATGAATTATGAATGTACTCCTCCTCTATTCAATCAATCAATCATGATGGGCCAAATATGGAGGTGCATCAATTAGCGTCAATCAACAAACTTGAGTTATGCAAAGAAGGAAGGAAACCTAATACCTATGCCTAATTGGTCACTGCCTACTTTCCAGGCAAGATGTCACGTTCCCATTTCTCCATCTGTGCCTGATTAGCAAGCAATTAGGGTCCAATTATAAATTAATTCCTAATTTCCTTTCTATTCACCAAAAAAAGCACCGGAACTTTCCTACCTACCCATCCTCGGAAACAACCTTCATTTTTTTTTCAAACAAAGGTAGCCTATTGTCATCATTCCATTAAAAAATTGTGATATATATTAATTACTTTAAAAATTGTGGAAATGTGGTGATTTAATTTTAGACCAAGAAACAACCTTCATTTTTTTTTTCCTGGTAGCCTATTGTCATCATTCCATTAAAAAATTGTGATATATATTAATTACTTTAAAAATTGTGGAAATGTGTGATTTGTAATATATATAAGCGTTTTCAAAGTAAACATCTCCACCTATTATTCTCCGATCATCAATTGTATGAAGGTTTGACTTAGAAAGAATTATTATTAGGCACTCTATCTCAGATTTTTTGTGAGAATAAAATTGACAGTAATTAACGCTCTAAAATACTAATAATTAATAGTCTAAATTACTAAAAAATTAATATAAATAATTTTCACATAATTAAGTGCACAAATTGTGGTGGTCCCCGTTGTGTTTGATCTGGCAGGTGGCAACATTATGAAATTATTTTATTACGTTTGACACACGGCGACCAGAAAATGATGCCAAAGTACTTTATTTAACGCGATAAACACCGTCAACGTGTTTCTGGCGTCGGCCTATCTTTCATTCTACCCCCCATCATCAGTCATCACCTCTCTCTCTCTCTCTCTCTCTCTCTATGAAAGAAGCGCTATGAGATGACAACAAGCAAGGAGACGATTGCATCGTCACTGCAGCCAGGGCTCGAGTGTTGCATGTGCGGGGATTGTGGCTTCTCCTACGAGCTTTTCCAATGCAAAGTTTGCCAATTCAGATCGCAGCACAGGTACCCACAAAAAACTTCAATGGGATTTTGATTTGATTTGATTGCTCTTCCTCTGAACAATTCAATCTCGCAGGTACTGTAGCAATCTCTATCCGAGGGCCGAGTCTTACCGGATTTGCAATTGGTGTCTGACTCAGAAGGACGACGCCAAAGAAAAGTCGCAAAATTCTTCCAATTCTTCATCATCCAACAAGAACCCAGCCGAAGACGACACCATGAACAACATAAGGAACCGTAAAAACGGCGATCTTGGGAATCTAAAGGGTCAAAGAGGCAGTACTCTGCAGTTGAAACTCTATGGTCCCATCAAGAAACAGAGATCGCCGGATGGATCGCCGTCGCCGTCGCCTTCGCCATCTCCATCGCCGTCGGCCCGAAGAAGGATCCTCACGAATGCTCGAATGGAGGAGAAGCTCAGGCGAACAAGGTCAGAGGAGACATCAAACAGAATTGGAGCGGCGAGGCCGGTGTTCAGGAATAAGGCCAGGAGGTATAAGCTTTTGGATGAGGTTTCAAGCTAATTATCAATCAGGAAAAAAAAAAAAAAAAAACTACAGATAATTAATAATTAATAATTTTCTTTTCTCTTTTTGTAACAGTATCATGTACAGTACAGAAAACCCAGATGAGTATATCGCTCATGTCATATTGGTTTTATCATTTGCTGCAAAAATCTTGGATTTATTACCAAATAAAATACCAATTATCTGCACTTAACACGTTTCTTGACTTTCTTTACACACAAAGTCTTGGTAAAATTGACGGCTTTCGTTTTTGGCATTTTCTCCTTTCCTAGTCATCATCAGTATTTTTTTTTCTCTAAGCAGTCATCATCAGTATATATGTGTACACAACTGCTGAAACATCCGGTTTACTGATGCAGTTTTTGTTTTAGAAAATCGTTAAATTGGCTCCAAAAGAGAGAGAGAGAAAACCTTAAATAACAATGGTTATGGTTGGTTGTGGTTGTGGTTTTCTGGTTGTGGTCAACTGCTACCTTTGTATTCATAAAAAAGGAAAATAAAAAATGAAAAAGAACTCCTATCTTTGTTTCACAGTCACATGAATGAGAGAGATTTATATAATCGAAAATTGTTGTGCTACAAGAGAATATGTCCTACTTTTTCGATAGACTGCAAAATGTCTTGGATTCCCTGGAAAGTTTTAGAAAGCTAGTGGTAATATGCATTATGCGCCTAATTAATGATCGGGAAAGAAAGAAAGAAAGTATAAACATCATTATTTTGTTAACTTTTTTATATAATTTTTTTACAAAAATTAGTTATTACATCTGTAAAACTTATATCGGCAAAGATATGAATCTCAAAAATTTAAATTTAATGATCGATAAAAGATAAGAGAATGATAAATGACACGATAAAAGGCATTGTGAACAGTATGTAGACTAAGATGAGAATACAAAACCACTATTATCTTGAAACCCGACTTCATTTATCCTTTTTATAGCGTGTTCAAGAGATAATAATTATACACATGTGCTTAATTAAATTGTTTGGACACATTCTTTTGATATTGAGTAACAAAGTAGGCCATCTAATGTTTAGAGTACACGAAAAGCTCATAAGTTAATCTCATTGTTAATGTGAATGAGATGTGACTTATCATTACTGCTTTTATAAGTAATGGACCCCTGCCCATTGGATACATTTTTGTAGGGGTTGTGAATCATGCAACGGCCAAAAATGGGGGAAAAAATTGAAATGAACAGAAAATAGAAAACCATAACAAATATTTATATTCTATCAACTTTTTATAATGTACAATTACAGAATACAGGGGAAACAGGAAATAACAAAAACTCCCTCCCTGCTATCCGACATCTAGCAGACTAGCACTATCTTTGCTCTCAGTTTTTAGGCTTCATGTTGCCTAATGCCTTGACAAGCTCTTCTATGTCCTCTCCTTTCTTGGCTAGCCGTAGTAAGTCTCTCTTTGCTGGACGTTGTGTGCACTTGTTGTTTCTTCGTAGACGCAGTGCCTCTACTAAACGACCGGGTAATTGTCTCTTTGACCTCCTTACATCGAAAGCTTTTGCAAAACAGATTTTGTTTAACATGTGCTCAACATTCATCATTCCTCATTCCTCTCAGGGTTACTTTCATGTTGCTCAGGTCAAACTGCGAGTAATCAATCCCTGAATATACAAAATTTTGCATGAATTAAGATACTTTCCATAATTCTATTGTTATGCTAAGATACATACATACATACAAAAATAATTTTTTGCTAGAATTTCAGAAAAAAAAAAAAAATTTCTAGTTTTCAGAAGTTCAAACTAATTGCATAAGATCAAGATAAATGTGCACTATGTGAAACACAACAAAAACCGGTTTCATTACTATATCTTTCGAACATTACCAGTATAATCATGCAGTTTACTCCAAATTATATTAACCATGTAGGAGCCAATAATATCTACGCTTCAATGACAATGAATTGACCTCATTTATCTCACCTAATTATTGTATAAATAGATACCAGATAAAGAATATAAAACTAACCCCTAATGGGTAACCTACAATTAAAATAATGTCATGGTAAGACAGGCACATGATGGGAGAACAACTTTATGGTTTGGGCGTCAAAGACCTAAAAGATCTGGAGAATCAACTAGAAATGAGTCTGCAGGGTGTACGACAGACGAAATACAAGAACTAAACCAAAATGTCTTCTTTCCAGAGAAAAAAAAAAAAACAAAACACTAGTTGTTTGTCACAATTTCCTATCAAGAATTATGTCATCTATAAAAGCTATTCTTTTTTATTACAGGGAAATCTTATCCATCACGAAAATCTAGAACAGTATAAGGAAACCTTAGACGTCAAGAAAACAGGAAATTGTACAAGAAGGTATTCTGATTTATAACACCCCAACTCCAAACATCCCTCAAGAACTTATAAACCATCCTTACATTCCCCTTGAAATGGTAAGATATGAGACTAGTAGACTTTGATGATTTCCGCTAATGATTCTAACCAAAATAAATTAGGACAAATTCTCACATTTAAATTATGTGGCAAGGCAGATGTACTAATACCCTTATTACACTGGGAGTAATCTATGCTAAGATACATACATACAAACAAAAATAATATTTTTCTACAATTTCAGAAAAA
Organism: Carpinus viminea; assembly: GCA_013348765.1. NCBI lineage: Eukaryota > Viridiplantae > Streptophyta > Magnoliopsida > Fagales > Betulaceae > Carpinus > Carpinus viminea. The sequence continues at coordinate 4,884,852 of CP054670.1, read as the reverse complement.
AAACAAGGGTCAATTTAAACAATGATTTGTAGTATACAGTATGTACATACCTGGAGAATCAGAGAGGGTTTCCATGACTTCAGAGAGCTTGCGACAGCTTTCTATATTATGTGGAACAACGTCAAATACGGCCTCCATTGAGAAGATCTAAATAATAATCAAGAATAACAGATCTTATAAATATAAATATGATATAAAATCCACATCAAAATACGAGAATGCGTGCAAAGAAAAAGATGAAAAACAATTAAGTAATCTACCTGGCACAATTCAGGCGAATACGCAGGGGCGCCCTCAGGAGAAGGTTTAGGGTTAGGGTTTGAGGGAAATAGGGAAGTAGCGGAACAGAAATTCGTCGGTTGTGCAGATTTCACGAACAAGGGATTCAAAGGAGTTGTAGGGTTAGGGTTTGGGGGAAATAGGGAAGCAACGGAAGAGCCAGATTTCGACCCCATCGGTAGTACGAAGGCGTAAGGCTCTGCGTGAGGATCGAACAGTGGAGGCGTAATCGAACGCTGTTAGGGTTTTCAGATGAAGTCAACGGATAGAAAGAATGAAGAAAGGCTCACTGGCGGCATAATCGACAGAGAGAATCCGAGCCCCATTTATGTGAGGAAATAGGTTTGCTGTAGTTTGAAGGATGTTTGATACCCGATTTGTGGGTCTCTCCACCACACCGGTCACTATTCTTCAGAGACACAGAGTGAGAGAAAGAATCTAAAGAGCGAAGAGTTAGAGCATCTACACTAGCGTGTTCAAATTTTTCTCTTCAAAGAAGTATATTATTTGTTATTTTAACATGCCCATCTTTTTAGAGCACATTTTTCGGCCAATCTATTTTAATAATTAATTTTTACTATTTCATTAAAATATTAATTTTTCAATAAATTTGTTTATTCTCTCTCAGTGCTGAGGATCGTCGGCGGGAGCTCCACACCACGCCGTGTGGGTACCATGGCTTCCTCTTCTTCCCCTCTCCTTCAAAAATCCCCCCTCCCTCTTCTTCCCCTCTCCTTCCTCCCAACTGCTCTCGCTCTTGCGCGTGCGCTCGCACGCTATAAGTCCTCACCGGCGAGATCCCCTCTGATTTCTCTAATCTGACCTTCCTCCGTAGCCTTTACCTCCAAAACAACGCGCTCTCCGGTGGGTTCCCACCCAGCTTGACCCGGTTGACTCGCTTGGTTCGCCTCGATCTCTCGACCAACAAATTTTCGGGTCCAATCCCATTCTCAATTAACAATCTCACCAACTTGACCGGTCTGTTCTTGGAAAACAACACCTTCTCGGGTCCACTGCCGAGCATCGCCGCTGGTTTGTTAGACTTGAACATCTCAAACAACAACTTCAACGGTTCGATCCCCAAAAGCTTAGAAAGATTTCCTACAAACGCATTCGCCGAAAACAAAAATCTCTGTGGGAAACCATTGGCATCGTGCAATCCATTCTTTCCGTCATCTTTAGCGCCATCAGAAACTCATTTTTGGCAAACAGTGAGAGAGGCAAAAAGCTGAGAGAGGGGAAAAAAACAAGACCTGCGGAGAGAAAAAAAGGAGAGAAAAAAAAAAAAATGATGAGAGATAAAATATAATTGTTTAAAGAGTAGAGAGGAAATAGTAAATAAGTAATTATTAATGGTGTTTGACAACCATTTTTGTTACATGTTCATGGTTGAAAGTGGTGTTTTTAACGTGATAAATGAGCTTTTCAAACTAATTAAAAAATGTGTTTCATCGCTGAGTGCTATTAGAGAAGAAGATTAAACAACTTATATATGCCTTTCATCTTCAAAGAAGAATGAAATGTGGAATGTTTGATTCGATTTGGTTCATAGTATATAGAGAGAAACTCATATTGAGAGGAAATAGAGCTCTCATATTATAACGTTGATCCATCCATTTTAATCTAATCAGATCCATCCGTGTCACATTAATATATAATAAAATATTAATTAACTTTTTTAAAAGAGAAATTAAAATTAAAATCAAATTTACTGTATCGATCATCCGACCACCCGCAAGCCTATCTTCCTCACCGTGAAGATCACCACCTTCATTTTTCAAAACCCACAACACCCAAACAACCAAGGGCATGAAATCAAAAAAAAAAATAAGGGCAAAATGTCCTCCGCCATTGTAGCCTAGGAGATGGCTTCGAGATGATGAAGCGGCATTCCAGGTAAGAAAACCCAATCACCGATTGAGGGACAAAAAAATAAACCCACTTTGCCTTGTTCTTTAGATCTCCTTGTTCTTTCTTCAATCGCCATTTTCGAAGTGGTCTTACAAGGGTAAACTGTAATTTATTAACCTAACGTTTTAATAAAAGTCTTAATTAATATTTTATTATATAATTAAGTGGGACATGTGGCATAATATGGACTGTTGGATAAAAAATGGATGGCTCTGATTATAATATGAGACTCTCATATTTCCCCTCAAATATGAGGGGATCCGGATCCATAGATTTCACCAAAACGACATAGTTTGGTTTTAGAAAAAACATACCCAAAACAATCCCAACCTTCCATTATTTTCACAGCAGATGTGCGGTAGTTTTAAGCTACCGTACTGAAGCCGAATCCGAAGTATAAACGCCTGTGTAGGCGGTTGCAGGGAGATTGGACCAGGTGCTGCACCTTATTGGGCTGAAGAAGTTTGGGTTTAGTCTCAGGCCTGCTGGGAGAATCGAAGGGAAGGGTCTTCAGGCCTTCTGGGTTCAGCCCAAGCAGATGATTAAGCCCAACTTTTAGCCCAAGCCAAACAGGCCGTATTTCAGCGCTAAGACCAAATCCAGTTCCGGCCCGGCCACTGGGATTCCAGAGACTTCGACAGGGTCTTGCCGGAGGATCCTCTGACGATTGGTCTGGTCCCGGAGACATGGAGATTCAAGAACAATTGATGATCGGTGGAGACTCAAGAACAATTGGGACCAAGGAGATCATAGTCACAAATAGAGCTCTCATCGTCAATAACAGTGTTGTATCATCATGCCAAACAACAGGATATAAATTTTGTTTGGCAGCCGGAGAGAAAGCGACATTTTCCATTGAAATCAGCTTATAGATTGGATCAACAAGAAAGTCGTTTCACCAATTAAAGCCCCATTAACTAAAAAGCAGTTGAAATCCTTTTTGGAAACCAAAATCTACAAGAGACTTAAAGCCTTTTATCTAACAAATCACTTGGTGTATACTTTTATTGCTCTTTATGCAACTCATCTGCAATTTCTCTTCCCCATAAAGTTATAAATTTTCTCCCAAATGGCCATAAAGGATAATTGGATTAAGCTTAGATTCCATTTACTTTGACGATAAAATAGTTTTTACCGAAAAACATTGTTAGAAAAGTTTTTTTTTCTAAAAATATTTTATGCCAAAAATCGTAAATTGTATTTACAGCACGTAGGAAAAATCAATTTTTTCTTATATATATATTTTCACTAAATCTTATTAAACTCCAAATTACGATAAAATATCCTGACCAAATTTTAGAAATGTTTGAACCGAATTTCACAAAGACCCCACTGCGATTCACCTGAGACTCATCCAGTCCCTCGCCTAGACTTTATTAGGATCTCGTTGGGATCAACTTGAGACCCTGGCAGGACTCACTCAAGATCCAATAAATACATTTTGTAATTTAATATTTAATATGATTTTACGTACACAAATAATACCGGAAAATGTTATCTCTATATGTATAACTCCAGGTCACAAATTACATGACTTCAAAGTCGACTATTAACAGCCTACCCCAATATCCACGCAAAATGAGACAACCCGCCATTGCTAATTTGCTTCCTTTCAGTTCTTCACTCCACATAAATCCAAAGCAAGAGAAGAGTTTCTTATGCACGAAAACTTTTCCAAAAAAAAAAAAAAGCCATCTTCAAACAGTATACGAATTTGCACCATTTATTCCTTTCGTCTTTTTTATGGTAAATTAAAACAGAAGAACTGGAAAATTCAAAAAAAGAAAACTCACCCACCTAATTTTTCTAAAACGTTTGAACGGAATTCAATTACTTTCCCAAGAACCAAACACAAAAACAGAAGATTAAGGACACACACAGAGAAAGAAACATACTTGGAGTTTGGTGACGTCCGTGAAAAGGGCAAGATAAATAGTATTTCCAATGATGCCAAACTCCTTCATAGCCAAACTAGGACCCGCACAGGTCCTGCGGATCCCAAGCAGGTCCTGGCGGGGTTTTAAGCGGTTTTGGACGAGTTTCAAACAGGTCATAGGCAAGTCCCGATAAGATCCTGGGCGAGTCTTGATGAAGTCCATCGATTTAAAAATGAGATGCTAAAAGTCAAAAAATAGTTTAAATAGTAAACTATTTTTAAAAATTAAAGAAGAATTTTCAGTGAAAAAAAAAAAATTCTGTTAACCACTGTTTTATATTGCAGTAAACACCGTAAAATGTGGAAATCATTTTCCAAAAACCATTTTTTAAAAAAAAATCAAATATGGAAAAGGTTACAAAGGATTTGAAGATCATTTTACGTTTAAGTAAACAAAACCTTAGCGTAAATCCTAGCATCATCTTAATCAATAATCATACTAATCTTACTATTTACACTTTATTTTACACCGCCTAACAACTGTTGACATAAATAGTTTTCCATGTCAACCACTTTAAATATACACAGTCCACTCTAAATACATATGTTCCATTTGTATTCTTCGTCCAATACCTCATTTGCTGAAGAGAAAAAAAAAAATGCAAAAAGACATGTAAATGGCTCTATACACGTTCCCAAATGACTTGGTTGGTTAAGTTGGAACGAAAATGGGGTTTGTTAGGGGTTCTCCCTATAGTGTTCTCCTAACGTTATTTCAGTCTTATGTAGAACATGATTTAAGAAAAAATAAAATTATAGTACCATTTTTTTACTAACAGATTAATTTTTATGAGTTAATAGTTAGGTTCTAATGTTTTAAAACTTGTTTTTGATTTAAAACTAAAACCTAAGGATGAAAGGTTAACCTTTGAGAGATGATATCACCCCAAATTGATTTGATCATCCTAAATTTGATCTAATACCTCAATTTTAGCTAATGCCTCACAAATTTGGTGTTAATGTTTTAAATTTGGTGATAATGCCTAAAAAAATCGGTGGTGGAGGTCACTATAATTTTTTTTTTTTTTAAATCATGTTTTACCTAAGATTAAAAGAACGTCAGGAGAACCTACGAGGAAAACCCCTAACATTTTCCAAGGAAAATATGGCCCTCCATCACCTAACAAGACGTAAAAGATACGTATCTCAATTCTAACAATAGTTGGTATGAAAGAGAAAGAAATAAGAAAGTCTTATAATAAAGTGTGTTCAAACATACAACCTTTGGTGCCGTAGTCCGTTTTGTTGTTTTGGGTCGTTGGGCTCTTTCTACCTCTGTCCATATGAGAAAAAGATGACAGTGAAAGGTAGATGGAGGTGGCATAAATAAAGATATATTACACCTACCTTGTAATATTATTATTTTGACATCAAACTTTCAATCTTATTTGACTACAATTCTCAGAAATTGACACTCAAATTTTTGCAGCCAAACTAGATCTCACACGTACGTTCATGCCTTGCCCTCCATGAAATGTAACTCCATTTTTAACACCAAATGCTCACAGGCCTCATTCCAACAAGAAGGAACACATCATTAGAAGAGTGCCCACCGGCACTGGGTGATTATATATATATATATATTAATGCATGTACGGCTAATTCTACCTGTTTCTATTTTTATTGAATAAAATGTCCCCTCTCACATAAGCATTATTAACCTAATTTAGGGCAGTGACCAAATTGGAGAGCATTTTGAATATCACATGGACCCCATTGAAGCCCTAAATTCAGAAAGAATTCTCCAGAAGTAGACCAGGTTAGGTAGAAGGCCCAATCCAATTAATCCATTATTTTGATTAACTTAAAGTTGAAATTGAATAATTTCGTGTTGTAAAACCGCCTTAGTTTCTGCAATTGTGGACCAACTTATTTTTTAGTTTTTTTTTTTTAATTAAAAAAATATGCTTTTATTGCGGGGAGAGAGTGATTCAACTAGTAAGCTTTTACGATATCTCATTACAAAGAATGAAAGCTACCAATTAGAAAAGAAAAAAAAGTTTAATTTTTTTAAAATCATATTTATTTCATGCTAATGATCATTATTCCTTTGAAACACAACATCAATTGCAAGTAATTTAACATTCTATAGTTTTCAATGAATAACTAAATCAACTGTAAATCATGCCTAATGTAACGAATGTCACTATTTCGAATCATCCCTCCTCCTTTTCTTGTATCAACATTAAAAAAACAAAAAAAGAAATCTACGCTTTACAACCTTTGTTGCGGTTTTTTTTTTTCATTATATAAATATAAACACAACCATATTTTTGAACGTGCAAGAGTATGGGTCTGAAACTGGGATACGTATGATGGCAAACACGTGGATTTCACAACCCATGGACATATATGGATACGAGGATTGAAAAGAAAAAAAGAAAAAGAAAAGGGCCCATGTGCAGCTGGTTCATGCTAATCAATCACCTAATTTTTGTGTTTCTGTGTATAATGTTTTTGCGAGTATATATGTAGATATTTTCATACTAACATTATTGTTATATGCATTCGAATTAGCTTTCATCATCAAACATTATTATAAAAAGCTTTTAGATGATAAATGGAATGATGGGGCACGTATGTTAACTCTTATAATTATGCCGAATCATAATGATTTGCTCCATATTTTAATCTCATCTCTCATCACATCAACCTAATGCAAAATGTAGAAAAATAGTTCCGCCTAATTATTCAATACTTCTTCATGTTGAACTGTGTAGGAAGGACGGAAATAGCATTTTGTGTTTTGGGGAGGCGAAACTAAGAAACAAAAAAATTAGGCGGTTAAATTCTAATTTTTTTAAAAAAACACATGTTTTAGGCATTTTTAAAATTTTTGGAGAACAACATGGTGCCTCGGCACAAAATAGTACTTCTGCCATTGCATGTAGGAGAGATAAGTCCCCTTCGATAAATATTTTTTAAGATTTTTTTTATTTGACGTGAAATAAAAATAAAAATAATTTTAAGTATTTTATGTTTGAATTTTGTTTTTTTTTTTTGTTAGAAATGTGGTCAAATTAGGCTGGGCATTTTAAAAATTAGTCGTACTTGTAAAATTTGATACGGTTAGATGTCACATAACTTGATGTGTGTGATTCTATGACCAGCCTAATTTTAATTGAAACTGGTCCAACTGGAGTCAAGCCGAGTTAACATAATTAAGTATTTTGAAATTTTAAGTGAAATTAAGCCAAATTAACAGGATCATTACTTTTGAAATTCTCGATTGCCAAAAACAATTTGAAGATGAATGGGTGGGGACAAAACTCAAAGTCAAAGTGACGATTTCTTAGGAAAAAAGTCAGAAAATTCAATGCGTGTAGAAACGTTACCAAAAAGGAAGAGCGTACCAGTTTTGAAAAATTGCACGCCTATTGCAGATAGATGGGCATCAATTAAGGTTGGTAGGTCGATTTGAACCACGCCATTTCTTTCTTTGTGCTCCATACCCATGGCCCCACACCCCACACCTTACGGAATGAAAATCTATCCCACGTGTCCAACTCTGGTTGAAAATGGAATCAACTAACTTCTTGGACGCATTCGCTGGATCGCAGTTGTTGGGGATCGATCTAAATGGAATGGAAACCTCCACTAACCCCATTGATAATAATATTATCCTTTTTTTTTTTAGCAACTTTATTATTAACAAAAAATGGAAGATTGATTGATTGATTATTATTATTATTATTTTAATTAAAGGTAAAAAGTAACAATAGTGTGAGTCATGGTCTAATGCATCGGGGCCCATGGGCAGCACTCAAAGCAGCTCTTTAGACCAACCCAAGAACCGAGAAAGAAAAAGAGAAATTCCCTGAGTCCCTCTCAAAGAAAGAAGCACGCGTTTGCATGTAAACAACCAATAATATATTTGAAAACCACACGTTCAAGATTCGGGGGAAAAAAATTTTCAAAGCTTCGATTTGATTGTTTTATATTTTTCACAATCTCTCTCCGAAGCTGTAAAACAGCGATACGACTTTAGAGAACACAACGTAACCCACACCCCCTAAAACCCACTTTTGCAGTAATGGGTTTTCCACCACCTCCTCCACCCCCACAACCACCTTTACCACCTCTTCTTCACGCTTTTTGTCCCTTTTTCACTCTCTCTTCGATTTTTGTATCTGATTCGAAGCCTCCATCCTGTTTGTCTCTCGGAGACCCACCTGAATAGCGAGCGAGCTAATTAAGCATGGGCTATCTGTCTTGCAATGCGGAGTCCGCCATAGCCACCTGCGATCCTTACTACTGGGATCTCAAGAAGAAAGGTAGAACCAAACCCAATAAGGGAGTCAAGAAAATCAGAGAGTTTTCGTTTGCTGAGCTCGTCGCCGCCACCGGTGGGTTCTCAGCGGAGAGCTTTTTAGGCAAAGGTAGCCACGGCAGTGTCTACAAAGCCGTCCTCGACGACGGAAAGCTCGTCGCCGCCGTCAAGAAGACAAAGCTTCTCCACCCATCAACAACAACGAGCTTCCAAAGGCACCGCAACAACAACAACAACTGCACCAGCCCCTCCGAGAACGAGATTGAGATACTCTCCAGAGTACAACACCCTCGGCTCGTGAATCTCGTAGGCTTCTGTGCCGACTCCAACGACACCAAACTCCTTGTCGTCGAGTACATGCCCAACGGCTCCCTCTACGACCTCTTACACTCGCCCTCCAGATCACCCCCCGGTTGGATCCGCCGCGTCCGGTTCGCCGTCCAGATAGCGAAGGCGGTCCAAGCGCTGCACTCGGCCAACCCGCCGGTGATTCACCGAGACATCAAGTCCTCCAACGTGTTGATCGACGAGAACCGGAACGCGAGGCTGGGGGATTTCGGGTTAGCCCTGAGGGGCCACGTGGAGGACGTGCGGATTAAGTGCACGCCTCCGGCGAGGGACGTTAGGGTACCTCGACCCGGGCTATCTTGCGCCTGGGGATCTCAGCGCCAAGAGCGACGTGTTCAGTTTCGGGATCTTGCTGTTGGAGATCATCAGCGGCAGGCACGCCATCGACGTTAACTACAGTCCGCCCTCCGTGGTCGACTGGGCCGTGCCGTTGATCAAGCACGGCGAATTCGCCGAAATCTGCGACCGCCGAATCGGTTCTCCGGCTGATCCTTCGGTGATCCGGCAGCTCGCGGTGCTCGCCGCCAGGTGCGTCCGATCGAGCGCGACGAAGCGGCCGGCGATGTCGGAGGTGATTGAATCTTTAAAAATTACCTCCAAGAAGGTCCACGCGCCACCGATCTGGAACAGTATAAAGCGGCGCGTGAGTCGTGCGGAGGATTCTCAGCCATTAATGAAGTTGGAAGTGTATGACAGGAGTGAAGAAGTCGTTAAGGTTGCGAAACTTGGAACCATGAGGAATAGGAGAAAAGTATCCAGTGTTCCGGGTGCCGAGTACGGGAGTGAAGCTATTGGTTTGTCGGTTGGTGACCGAATGGTAAGGTCGAAATCGGTCGGTTATTTTCGCGAAACCAAAGTGGGGCCCGATTCAAGTTTTGGCGCTAATCGATGTTTCTTGGGTCGGAGAAAGCCGGGGGTGGCGGTGAAAGTGCCGGTGGTGCGGCTGAGCAAGTCAAGGTCGATGGGAGTGCTGCACAGTCCACGGCTATTACAGTGCAAGAGCAGAGGATTTGTGTTCGATTTTGGAGGGAATAATAATCCCCACAGTACTTCAACGGAATTGGATTTCTCCAAGCTGGTGATTAGTTTCGACGACAAGTCTGAAAACGAAACGCTTGAGAAACCATTGTTTTCCATGTAAAATCAACAAGTACTTTAAATTGTTTCAGCAGTAGTAAGGTTGTCTCAATATCATCTGCCCTACAACTGCGTCGTGTCTTGCAGACGAGGTTGGTCCACATGTCGTAGGGGTTATATTTTTCCTTCCCATTGTTTTGTTTTGTTTACCAGTGTGATGTAAATTGAGATGGGGCCAATTTATATTCACCTCTGATAATTGGAGAGGTTCAATTATTTGTGAGTGTAATTTCATGGTTAAATTAAACTCCCCTAAAATATGCATCGAGTTGCATGCTTATGGACTTTTTTTACAGCTTTAATTACGCATTTGTATTGACTTTAAGTAATTGTAGTTAGGCTACAGGCCAGGCCCATCCCGATGAATTATTCTATAAATAAACAAATGTAAAATTGAAAGAAATTATGTCGAGTGATTGGATGGTCCAACTTCAAGCATCCCATTAAGATGATTGGTCACTCTAAATTAATTAATTATTTGTCCCCGTAATTCCCTGTTAGAAGATAGCTTTGGACAGCTAGTTCTGTTGATGTTATTTAACCCGTTAATTTTGTGAAGAAAATAAATTCTTCAGCGCTAGTTAGGCAAACATTTTACTTTTGAAGTGATGGATTCATACCCATTATCCAGTTTGTTTTCCAATATGATGATGTGACACAATATTCCGCTCCTTGTACTATGCTGCATATTCATTACTTTATATTAAAAATTATTCAACGCATTCTAACGAGAAACGTTCAATATTTTATATGATAACAGGAGATATTCTCAACCAATTAAGCAGTGGTACTTTGAATTCTTCTTGATTAAAAAACTGTTTGGTGGTGGGTACTATATATTCTCGATTCTGGTTGAAATTATGGTGTATTATTTCAATTAAATTAAGCTCGAATCAGGGTTAGTGTGAAGTGCATTCAATAAGGTTCTCTCATTCTTAAGTAAATTAATCAAACAAGAAGTATCTTCTTGCATAGGAAACGAGAAACTGGGTCTGTCTTTGCTTCAGGGAAAAGACAAGAATCCCCGGAATTGAAGGCAAAGGCAGGTGCTTTGAGCTTGAGGCATGCAGCGAGCTTCTTCTCCAGGCTATAGAGAGGGGATTGATCACTGATTAGAATATCAAAAATTGGAAAAATCAATTCATTTTTTTACGTACTCCACAGTAATAGAAAAGGCATTGGATGCTTTGGAGTTTGGATCAGAGGCCGATAATTTTCTGTGTATGTGGCGACCAATGGAAGAGTCGTCACCATATAAGTGTCCCACATCATTAATTTCCAATATTGGCACCAAGTTATTAAATTCTATGGCTGTCAAACAAAAAAACGAAGAAGAGAGATTATATTTATTACCCGTCTGTCATTCTAGAATGAGGAAAAACCAATAGGCTTGGCGTCATATTGGTTTGTCTTTGTCCTGTTGCCTTGTCACTTTCAATTTTGCTCTGCAACGATCTCCAGCAATAATCCTTGTGTGGAAGTGAAAGCAAATGCTGTCACGCTGTTATGATTGGATTTCTACCATGAATTGATTGGTGTGGTGGAGGCCATTCTGTCAATCTCTGTTATGCCTCACATGCCATCTGTGATTCTTTGCATTTTCCAACCATTTTTTCACAACGGTTGTACATTTTTAATTGGTTCATGTAATAAATTCCTTTTTTCTTTTCATACCCAACAACTATAAGTTCAGCTCTCTCCTTATTAAATCCCATTCCTCTTGGAAAGACAAGTTTGAGAAACTTCATTTACTTTCTAATTTTGACCACTTTTATAGATATTTATCGTTTCAAATTTGATTTACAGTTGAATTTTGGTTTTCACTTTATCCATTCTGCATGTAAAATCTTAATAAAATTAATTACTCAAACTACACATCATTTTGAAAATGGTGTAGTTATGGAGTCAGGAGTAAAATTGGAATTACGCGATTTTCTGTATATGAACGAATAAAAGGAGAAAACCAAAGCCGATACACCTTATTTTAACATTGTAAAAATATTTGCAAATGCCAAACATCGGAAGAAAGTGAAGTTTCCCCGACAAGTTTTAAGTTGATAAGGAAAATGTAAATTTAATTACTTAATTATTAGTTTAACATTAATAATATAGAAATAATCAAATTTTTTAACTTTAATAAATATAGATTTCAACCTGGCTTCTTAAAATACTAGTACTAACAAAAATAATTTCTCAAAACAAGTGTTTATTTTTTGTTGGTACAAAAAAAAAAAAAAATTATTTGTGATATTCTCCATAGGTGGTTTGTGACAATGGAGGGTCGTCGCAGATGTGGCTAACGACACGGTAGACAATGGCTGTTGAAGCTGGAGGGCCTATGAAGATAACAATGATTGATAGAATTGTCATAAATGGCGGGAGAAGGTGAAGAGCCTTCAAGAGATGACAATGGATTGTGGCTAACAATAACAAAGAGCCTTTAGAGACGACAGCGAATAATACAATGAGGACAACGGACACATTGGATGGCCCCCAAATATAGTTTTTTTATGTATTTTTTTAAAAAAAAAATAGTATCCTCCGCTCAAATAAATGTATTAACAAATTTGTGCAGTGATAAAAGTGTAAAAAAATTGGAAAATTGAAGTGTTGGTCATAGACATTAATAATATTGGGCTTAGAGTTGTATTTTGAGGCCCGCTCCAGCTTAAAAGATGCCATTGGTTTTGGGTCTATTCACCATCCACACCCAAAAATACGCCATTTTCAAACCCAGGGCGCAATACTTGAACCATCACTGAGCAAGCATCTAAGGACTGACTAGGGGAAGGAAGGAAGGAAGCATGGCATCCAAATATTATTCCAACATATTTGTTTGTTTCTCTCTCTTCACATTTATAGAAAGATCCAAATAGCAATAAAGGTAAGGCTGCCAACAGGCCAGACCTAATTTAATTTGGACCACCTTCTGGCGTTTTAAGCAGGCTGAACATGTTTTTTTTTAAAAAAAACCCCTTCATAGAATTGTGACATGTAACGTGAGCCCATTACTAGCGTGTCATAGTTTCAGCCAAGCCGCCACCCCCTCTCCAAGAACGCCGTAACTACAAGGGAGGAGGGATGGCCTCCTCCCCACATCTATTTCGCACCGGGTTCTAGTAATTTACTTGATGTCCCTAAACCCGTGTCCCCATCCCTTTTCCTCATCCCCTGCCTCCATCCCAGTTTTTTTTTTGGTGTTTTGCTAAATTACTTTTCTGTTTGTTTTTGTGTTTTTTGAGTTTTTTTGTAGTTTCTGCTGATCTTCTCTGCGCCGGTTTCGCTGCCCTCCGTCCATTGCTGAGCTTCTTTCGTTTCCCCACCGACAAGCTTCAACCGTGCTCTTCTTTGTACAGAGGTCAACGTACACGTGATCGGTTTCTTTCCCTATATTTCTTTTTGCTTGTATTCAGTTATGTTGCTTTTCTTTTCCCTGTATTTATTTGCTTGTAATAATGCCCTAGCCTCAATGGTTCGATTGGATCCCCTTTGATCCTGATCTCTGTGTCGTGAATGTGTATGTTACCTTGGCTTTCAGGTCGAGGAGGAAAAATGGTCTGAGGGTTTACCTCTTAGGGTGTGGAATAAATGCTTCATGTGCAGCTGATAGCGTCTGCTTGGTTCAGTAGTCTTTGAACCTGCCAAGCAGATTTGAATGGGATGAGAATTGAATATGTAGCATTACACACGCAATATCCCTATGTAACATAAACGTAAAGACTAGCATTAACTAAAAACAAAAACAAAAACAAAAATCACGAAATAGTGACTCTTGCGATGTGAAATTTTAAGTCCCTTTGAATCTTAAAAACAAAAACAAAACAACAAAAACAAAAACCTAAAAATGTTTGATCAAAAACTCCTTTTGAATCTTGATGGTAATTAATGTTAAAGCAATGATTAAGTAATTAAATTTTTAGGGTAAGTAGCAATTAACATGGTATTAAAGCCAAATGTTTTTAGATCGAACATTAACTTCGTCAATTCACTTCATTTAAATTAAATACTTCACGTATTGAGCCTCATCTATTGAAAGAGAGTTTAAGTCCACACATAAAAAAAAAAAATTAAAATATTGATTAAATGATTAAGTTTACCTCTTTTTATAAACTTACTTTTGTGATAATCGGTAATTTAATAAATTGTGATGTTAGTTAAGTTAAAATTAATGGAAATCATTAAAATGACATATTCATATAATAAATTAAGAACCCAATCTAAAATGGGCCAAAGAAATGCCTGGATAAAGGTCCCACAAAGGTGGGTGTGGCGAATAACGGAATAACATTTAAAAAATAAAAATAAAAATAATTAAAAAAATAAAAATGAGAAAGGCTGCCAAAAAGCAAAGGATATGGAAATCAAGATTAGATCCCCTTCTCCACTCCTTTCCTCGTCTTGTCGCCATGCTTGTTTCCCTTTCCCCGCATTTCTTTCTCCTTTTTCTCCCTCCCCCTCCCTTCTACGCGACCAGAACAAACTCTACCTTAATAAAGACAACAAACAAAATATATCCTACCCTCATTCTTAACCTTTTTATTTTTTTATTTTTTATTATCATTAGATGTAAAATTACAATGATTAATCTCAAATCCCCAAACTAACACTCAATCATTTCTATGCATTAAGATCATGCATGGAAACTATAGACTTTGAAAATTTGTTTACTTTTATGTTAAAACAGTAGCTAGGTATCTATAAAACACTCAAGGTATAACTCACTACTTTAAAACACTTTTTTTGGTTGATTAGAATAGATTATGATTATGAATATATGATTGTGATGCATCGTGATTAGATGGGATGCAAAGAAAACAGTAACAAGAACAAATGATAGATAATTATAGACCCTAAGTCTATCAAATATCTAAGAATTCTTGTCAAAATGCTAGAATCTATCTACGGTTTGAAAGAAAAAGATAAAGAAAGTCAACTCTAAGTATTATTATTCATAAAAACTCACATATAATCAAAAGCTGCATTATAGGTTCTATAAAACATGTATTTATAGGCTTCTAAACCCTAAACCTAAAAGCAATACGAAATAAAGACGGAATTGAAATTTTACGAGGCCCCCATTTAGGCCCCATGTCCCGTCCCTCTTTATGAAATCCCTAACTTTCTAGTCTACATCATTCTTCGCAGATTAAAGAGAATTCGTAATCAATTCAAACCCTTATTATTGAGATCCGTAGGGGGTAAGTTCTACCCATTCCCCCATGCATACATCAGATTGTAAATCTATGATTCATCAAAACTCACTCTCAATGACCTCTCCATGCATTCGAAGCGAAAGGGAAAGCTTTTGTAACGCTTCTTCACGGTTTGAGCCTTTAAATAGAAAACATTTTGGAGTTGCATGCACACTCCCGTTCAAGGGAATATGTCGTTGTTCAAATGGCGCTACATTAGAATCAAAATATCTAAGCTCCGTCAATGCCACGTGTCACTGTACATTGCATGTGCAGATTCTCTATGGTCTACCCTTTTTTGAACGCCGGCCACATGATGTACGTTTAGCATTAAACTTGCGTTAAATTAGTTGTTCCGACACGTGTTTGAATAAGAGGCGCTGATCATTTGCAAACATGTGATATTATGATGCCACGTGGATATACCCTTATTTAAATCGGGTGCATCTAGAGTGCCCAAGAATTATATTTATCCTTTAGAGGGAACGGTTGGCAGAAGCCAAAGGGTTCGAAAAGGAATGGTTAATGTTAGTTAAGTTAACGTTAACATTTTTTTAAGAGACTGATCATGGGTGAGCTAGCTAGGTGGTAATATTTTAGCCCTTGGAAATATATTTTCTTTTAATAGGTGGCCTCCTCTATTTAAAAGTTAGAGAAAATGGAGGCTCACAATTAAAGGGAGTGGCACCCGAAATATTTGACTCTAAATATCCTCCATACATTTGAAATATTCAAATATTGGACTGGATTTTAAATATACTCCAAAATTGACCCGTCATTAGAATTTTATGCGAAACTCATGTATATATGTTACTATGTATAAGTCATTTAATTTCTTTGAAAACTCGCATTTGATCTTAGATTCTTTTGGCAAGCATGTGAAATTCTCAAGTTTGTAAAGGCAAAAGCAGAATACAAAATAATAATAATAATAATGCCCTATACCACATAAATATTTTACGAAACTGACATGATAAAGTCTAGACATATATATTGAATTGCTATCCCTAAAAAGAATAAAAAATTCAATAAATACTAAAACTTGACACGTCAATTTTGTGAGATTGATCAATATTTATTTGATGTTTGCGTGGTATACAACATTACTTTAAGGGTAATATAAGGATTTGCTGATATGGACAAAACAGATTTGAGGAGGGAGCATTGATCTACTCCCTCCTCTCTCCCATTCCTTTCTACTACCTGCCATCCCCCTCCCCTTCTGTTTTATTTTTATTTTATTTTTTGAATGTTTGTAGGTGTTCTATGACAATATCAGCCTCTCCGCCATGCGTTCATCCATCTTCCACTGTGTTGTGTCATTCATCTCCTCCCCGATCGTTGCTACTGCTTACTGGTTGTTTATTTGTATTTTTTTTAATAAAATGTTTATTCTCTCTAGATCTGCTTTCGTGAGCGATGATTAATAATTAGATGTGAAATCATAGATAACACTTGATTGTAAGAATTTTTATTTATATCTTTGGCTTTGTAACCTCATAGCATGGCTATGATTTTGCAAAGCTTTAAGTCATATAGCATATGACTTTGTGACCTCTTAGATTCTGCTATGTAAGAGTTTTATACTTGTAATTTTTAATCAATTAAATCATTAGATTTCCGTTAAAAAAAAATTACTTTAAAAGCAAAAGATCAAAAAGCCAATTGTGCAGCCAAATTAAATTTACCAGTTATAAACCGTAATCATATTTTCTTTTTTATAAAATAAAAAACAAAAAAAGATTTATAACTCTTTTGTATTTTTGTTAATAATTTATTAACAATTATTAATGTAATTATAAGTATAAAAAAATTATTGACTAAATTTTTATAATAAAAAAAGCTATAAAAACTTGAACGTGCAGCTTTTTTTTGTTTTGTTTTTTTAGGGGGATGGGTGATGGTAAAAAGAGAGATTAATAAATTTTGACAAAATGGAAAGCATCAGAAAGCCTTTCTTCGAGTAAAGACACCTCTTTCCTGCAGGAAATTGATGACCACACTCTCCCTTCCTTATCTCCTCCTCCTCCTCCCTGCTTACAAGCTAAGATAGAAATAAATCAGTAATCATCAGATGTAAAAATATATATATAAAGTAAGCTTCTTCTTTTTTTTTGGGAAAAAAAATAAATTAAATAGTCTCCGGCGAGAGTGCTTGTCGATCGATTTTCTCAGTATAGATCTTCCCCCATCACAGAGAAAATGGAATTCGACGACCACGAAGAGCAAGAAGAAGATATGATGGAGATTCCCACTCCGCCGCCGGGGTATGAGTCGGTGAGCAACTCAGCAAGGCCCAAAATGGGGTCCAACCGCGGTGAGTCAACGAAAGCCGGCGGTAGTACGACGTCCTTCAGGTACAGAGAATGCCTGAAGAACCACGCGGTCAACATAGGCGGCCACGCCGTGGACGGCTGCGGGGAGTTCATGGCAGCGGGAGAGGAAGGAACCCTCGACGCCCTCAAGTGCGCCGCTTGCGGCTGCCACCGCAATTTCCACCGCAAGGAGAGCAACGGATCATCAGAGCCCTTGTTGTACCGCCAATTCTCATCCTACTATCGCTCCGCACAGCCACCTCAGCAGGCCGGGTACCACCACTTCCGCTTGGCGAAGCCGTTGGCTTTGCCTTCAGCCTCGGGAGGCGGCGGCGGCGGGGGCCACAGCCGGGAGGGCGAGGATATGTCTAACCCGAGTAGCAGCGGTGGCGGCGGTGGGAGTTCCGGGCTAAAAAAGAGGTTTAGGACGAAGTTTAGCCAAGAGCAGAAGGAGAAGATGCTTGCTTTCGCGGAGAGTGTCGGGTGGCGGATCCAGAAGCACGATGAGGCGGCGGTGGAACAATTTTGTACCGACAACGGCATCAAACGACATGTTCTAAAGGTGTGGATGCACAACAACAAGCAAACTCTTGGTAAGAAACCCTAATTTTTTAAGAGAAATTGGTTCCACGTTCATGGGAGTGTGGAATTAATGAAAAATGGTGCTGTAAATTGAATGGATGTCGATCTAACGAGCTAGGGTTGAAGCTTCTTTCCCATCATTATTAATACTTGTTTTTTGTTTTTGGTTTTTATTTTAGCTTCAATTAATTAATTCTTAACTTGATCTCTTTGGATAAGAGCTTTTAATTAATTAAGCATGTGATTAGAGTTCCAAAATTCACATTGCACTGACTTGTATGTAATTTGCACCCCGTGTCATCACCATCATCATCATCATCGTTATCATGATTGAAATTAAGGATGAAGAGAATTCCAAAAGCTGAATCAAACGTGGGCTGCATGCAGCAATGCAAAAAGCTGCAGTTTTTGTGTGTCCTATTCTCACCTGTCATCTTCTCCTTCATCCGCTCCATCTCACCGCTTCAGCTTTTATTACTCTCTCTCTCTCTCTTATATGAATATTAACTTGATTCAACCTCCGTTAGCTTTCTTTCTTTGTTTCTGGGGACACTTGGGAGTTCAAAAAATCAGAAATTAATAAGAGTCAGAGGACAGATGTAGCGAGTACAGAAGTAAGGTTGTATTTAGTGGATTGGGCCATCCCATGCACATATTTCCTCGTCCTCTTCTATTATTTCCTGTTTTTTCCCACCTGCCTTTGCGCCAGCACCTCTGATTTTTCTGTCCTCTCTCTTCGCTTTATTTCTCTCATGCTTTCCTTTGAATCCTATGCTTCCTCGTCTTCCTCACTTACCAGCCCTATTTTTACCTTCTTCTTTTTTCTTTTCTTTCTTTTTTTTACTAGTTTGTGAGGGTTTTATTCACCGATCGAGTTTGTGCTTTTTAATGTGACAGCGAGAGTTCTGACATCAATCTGTCGGAATTTAGACCAACGGAAACTTATGTAAGTAAACAAGAAAATACAGACATTCATACAAACAAGCTGTGCCCTACACATTGATGGCATATATCAACCAAAATCACTATCAAGAATGTAGGAACTATATATATATATATATATATATCTTGGTTGCGAGTGCTATTTGTTTATTTATTTATTTTTTTGAAAAATTATATTTTTGTATGTTTTTAAAAGATAGTTTAAGGTATTATTTTGTATTTTACTAAATTCTTAACTTTATTTTTAAAAATTGTATTTTGAAATTGTTATTGTCGTATTTGATAAACCTTTAAGATGGGGCTTCAGTTTCTTTAGTTGAAAAAGTGTGTTTGATGTGATATAAAAGATAAAATGAGTTTTTTTTTTTTTTTTAATTTTGAGCGGAAAGTTGAGAAAGTTAACTGATAATGCTTTGATTTTTTTGGGTAGAAAGGAGAAAGAAGAATGGGAGAGGTTTATCAAACAAGATCGCTGGCTATTTTTTTTAAACATGCACATTTTGAAACTGTTAAAATAAACATACACTAAATCTCACAAACCACACTTAAACCACAGCCCTGATATTCAATTTTTTCAAAATTTTAATACACCTAAATTTAATTAATTGACATTTTCCAAACTAATTCTATGAAGAAACCTACTCCACGGTCTCCAAACAACCTTCTCTTAATCACATAATTTTTTATTTTTTATTTTTTGAGCAAAAAGGGTAGGCTGGAGAGACTAATTATGGTTATTCTACTTGGACGTGACTATTGTAGCACCCACTCGCTGAGAGTTGTTGAGGAGGGGCCTAGATGGTGGAAACTACAGACGCTCCCTCAAATCCGACTAAGTCATAACCTGGCTTAACTCTATCAGGGCATTAATGGAAACCAAATTGACTAACATTAATCAAGCATATGTGAGGATTTTTCATTATGAAAATTCGAATCCACACCCTTGTTCATCATGTCTAACCACTTTGAAAATTTACTTGGACCATTAAACCACCATCCTTGATGGTAATCACATGATTCTTTTACATGGGAAGATCATCTTGTGCCGAAGCCATCACTTCAACCGTAGTTATTAAATATTTATAAGCAATTAATAATGATTTATAGTCCTCATCAACTCCTATTTCCTGGTAGATAAGAAACACCAAATTATTTATGTCATAATTAAGGAAGACAAACTAAATTATTTCTTTGATCAGGAAAATACTTTCCACCCACATATATCAAGAAGTTAACCCCAACAAGTAGAACATTATTGGGACAATTTTAAAATCAAAATTTTTTTTCAGTAAACCAAAAAAAAAAAAAACCAATATATATATTAAATGGGGAGAGAGTGAAAATAAATAGTGGGAGATGTCGATGTT
This sequence comes from Carpinus viminea, assembly GCA_013348765.1. Classification (NCBI taxonomy): domain Eukaryota; kingdom Viridiplantae; phylum Streptophyta; class Magnoliopsida; order Fagales; family Betulaceae; genus Carpinus; species Carpinus viminea. The sequence goes on along the minus strand of CP054670.1, from coordinate 4,864,573 downwards.
GGAGAAAGTCAAGTAAGGAATAAATAGTGTAAGTGAGTGAGTTGAAGGTGTCGGAAAAATGAGATCTCAAAGCTAGATTTCTTGATTTTCATCACACGACATTGCTGCTTTATTCTGCTGCACTAAGACTTGCGGGCCCCCTCCTCAATGTGATTGACATTACATCTCATGTACTCATGGTCTCTTATTGTCTTTTATATGGAATGATATAAAGACGACTAGAGTTTTTTAGAATCCCGTCATAAAATTATTATTAGCTTTAAAATGATCATTATTAAATTTTAATTAATTAATTATTTAAATGTCACATGACATTTGAAATGAAAATTTAGAAAAGTTTTAATCATCTTTATATCATTACTCCTTTTATTCCACTATTTCAAGTTAGGTTTTCCCGCACTTGTCTATCCTTTCAAACCTTTCCACGTTTGCATTCAGATTTTAAAACTTCATATATAAATTTTATAATTACGTAAAAGCATTGGAGTTGAAAAGGAAAACCATTACGCATTCATATCTTATTTATTTTGTATTCATCTATTTTTTAATGAAATATTTATTCATCTCTTGTATAAAAATAAGCAAATCACTGACAAAACATAAAAACCAAACATTTCTTATAAGAAAAATGCATAATTAGTTTATGAGATTTTATTAGGCTGCAAATAGATTTTTTAGAGTTTAAATAGTTTTTTTAGAGTTTAAATAGTGACCGAATCTTTCTAGGGTAATTAGAAAACACAAATAAGTCATTTCCTTGAATGTGTTTTCTATTAGTAATTTAGACAAAATTTGTAAATTTCTCGTGTCATCACTAATAAAATTGCGACACGTATCTTTTGAAAAAGTTTTGATTTAACACCAAAGAGGGAGCCATTGTATTGCCTTTGTTTGTTGGTAGTGAAGGGGTATAGTGGTGAATGTTGGTGATCACAATGGGTAATTTATCATCGTTTCACCCACGGGTTGCTTGATAGATATGGATAAGATTTTTATTATTATTATTCTTTTTATTTATATATATTTTTTAATTTGTTGGATAACATTTTATGCGTATTGATTAGTTTTTATTTTTTTTTGTGATTTTAAAACACATCTTCTACTAAGGAAGTCGTTTTTGGTACATACATTCAATGACCAGTTTTTACCCACCGCGGGTCTGTGGAGCCCTGGAGACCCACGACTGGGTCTCCATGGGTAGGTCACTGTTGAGATTTTTTTTTTTTTTTTTTAAAGAAGAATAAATAATTCAAGGGTATATTTGTATTTTTATACATCTCACAGGGATATAATAGACATTTCCCACAATTTTCCATCAAAGATAATAGAAAATTTTAACAGCAAGGGGCTAAATAAAGTTTAAGGGAATGTTGCAATTGAGTTGTTAGTTCTTCTTCTTTTTCTTTTTTTTCCTAAGCAAAATGGCGGAAAGGGACAACCAATGTAATTTTCTCCCTTGGGCGTGACTATTGGGGTTCCCACCCACTGTGAAATGTTCGGTTTGATCCATAACTATTGCCTGAAAATGCGAGTCCGTCACCACAGCAAATTGAGTTGTTAGTTCATCCTTTCATGGAGTAAGTTTAGTTTTTCCAAGTTATAAATATGATAGAATGTAATACTAAAACAATATAAGACAAGATACATGCAAAATAAATAAATAAATAAAAATAATCGAAAATAATGCTTTTAAAACCTATTTTCAAATAGTTGTTTCTTATCTTGTATTTAGGTTGCAAGAACATGCACTTTCCCAGTCTCACTCAACAATTATTTAATTACAATTCAACCTTTTTGACTAAATAAACAGTCTAAATTAAAGATATTGCACCTCATGCAATACCTTAGATGTCACACATGATCGTAATCCGACCTAATCTCTCCACAAATGTATACTATTAAGGAAAGTGCAAACAGACAAAAATTAGTTAATTCATACAAACCAGTCTAATTAAGTGAAATGTGTTCTTAAAATATGCGAGAAACATATTTTCTTATTAATACGTTAGAATACATGTTATTAAAAAAAGAAAAAGAAAAAGAAAAAAAAACACATGTGAGGTGCTTAAAATGTTCTGAATACTTATTTTCAATACTACCACTATTAATAAAATTAACTAGCATATATATTAACCACGCGTGGTCAATTTCATTAGGTTGATTTAATCTAAGATTGGGATGTTACATCTGTTATCATCATAGAAATAGCTTGGCCACAATAGATTTTCAGCTTTATTTGTGCACCTTCCACCCTTTAAGCCCAAGTAAGAAATGGTAAAATACATTCTGATTCTTCATACAACCTAATTAACTGACCTTAATTCCTAAATATTGCTGTGATTTTGATTGTCTTATCTTCTTCGGTTTATTACGACGAGTTTTCACTGCTCTAGAATTGAGCGCAGATTAAAATTTACGATTAACTGCTAAAATTACTTGTTCAAATAAGTGATCTGGACAACCAAAAATTTATTTAGCTACCGGGCGCTGCATCCATGGCTTTCTATTTTGCTGGCAAGTATGGGCCCTGCTGGACACCTTTTCTAACTTGGTCGTGGCCCTACTTGATACTTCAGTGTGTCTTCGTTTCCGACAGAAACATGGGCCAATCACACGTTTCATATAATGTGCAAGAACCAAGATTGGTCCAAAAGGACTATTTATATTTATAATAGTAAAATATGTGAAGATCCTGATACTGTTCGGAATTATTTTTTCCTACCTGAGTTTTCCCCTGGGGGACGATAGTTTTGCTCCACCCTGGGGCTTGTGCAATATTTTGTTTCTATCTCTATCCGTGGCTCTACTCGGTGTAACATGGGCTTTTAGGCATGTCAATGTCAATGGGTGCCCAACAAATACCAAATTGTGCTCCTATTTGTGGTATAAAATGGGCCCTTTTGAGTTCGTTTCCTTAACATAACAATAAGTCAACCAAGAAAAAGATCGGTCAATCTTAACCGTTCGTTGCGACAAACGGCTGTTGCTAAAAACGGCTAAAAACGAGCCACATTGTTACTAATTACTAATTCAAACCGAACCTGTAGCTTTCAATAATGCAGATCTAATCAAAATGTTTCCCTTTTGTCCATGTTCCAAGAATGGTGGAACTATGCACAACAGTGAATGATGAAAAGTGCATCACACACATCAGGATCCTCATAATTGCAACATTTTCCTAAATGTAATCCAACCAGCACAACGAACAGAGTGACTAGAAGGCCAAAGGGGGAGTGAAATAATTATAAGTGTGTACACTGTTCATAAATTATAATAATCACCCAAGAAACAAGAACATAATAATTAAAAATGAAGAATGTTGGACATGTGAAATGAACTTAATAAAAAATGCAATAAACTTAATATTACAATCTTAGTCACCTTCACCACAAACTCAATAATTTATTACTCTAAAAAAGGGTACGAAATAAAAAATGTAACTTCAAACAACTAACAGATTGACTATACCCATCACCACACCAAATATGTCGCAGAGCCATGATCATAAAGAATTGAGTTGCAACAAGGAATACCCAAAAGCATACAAAATACATATTTTTGCTCAGATATCCGATATTCGGAGCAAATATTTTAACTAATCAACTTGTTCACAATATAATGCTCCTACAGGCGTGGTCAACTGCTTGGCCTTTTTGCATCATAAGTTGGGGGGCTGCAGTGCTCCTAGAAGATTTTTCACGGCACCATCATAGTGTACAAAGCCCAGAAACCAAAATTCATGGTTGTCGACAGAGATAACCTGTATGTACTTTTCCCCTGGCTTGACTTTGCTTGTTGATGGATTCACTGCCCTCAACTGATGTAATGGAATAACCACCTGTTTTATGCACAAGAGAAAGCATGCACGCCAATATCATTAACCCATTGAAGAGAAACTCAATGAATGAGAGCCCTAAAACTTAGTATACAAAAACTACACAAACAAAACATACATAATTGCTTACTAAAAGGAGTGGATAAAATTTGTAAACTCCATTCTAGATCTAATCATTGGCAGATTTGACCATAATTATGGAAACCAGTACGGCAGAAGATTGATGTGCTATTGCAGGGCACAGGTCGCAAGAGTGTCTCAATACACTTTCACTGAATCATCTGTGAGCCCAATTAATCATCAGGATATTCAATAAAAATCATTGTGTTTTATGCTTAGGTTCATTACTTCAGGATGGATAATGAGGCCAAATGGATCGACCTTCTCACAAACAGCATGCATTACTTTCCCATCATCAATGGCCTTGGTAACCTTCATATATTCAACAAATCCAATGTATCTCCATCCACCACCTCTCTCTCTTCGTTTGTCTTAAAAGAATACGCAAGCCAAAAGGTAAAGGAGCACAGCTTCAAATTACAAGTCAAAAATAACTTCTGCGATTTCATTTCTAAGTTTTTCTTCTTCCCTCATGATGATATTCACATTGTTTTTGTCATTTTGGCATCAATAGCTTACCTAGCATTATGTATCAAACTAAATCAGGTCTTCTGAGGCATTGCAATGTCATAACTTATAGCTATCTGAAAATTCGGCTCTCTTGTTTAAACATAATTGTTATCATGAAACCTCCACAAGGTTGTAGGTTCAGAATTTTCACATCTAAGACAGGCATGTCATTCTTTGGCATTCTATAGCTCATTTATGAATCCTTTATCTGGAAAAATTTGGGGCAAATCTTATTTCCTCCTTTCCTCGCAACAAGTATATATCACTAAAGATATAATCTGAGAAAAATTTATTGCCTGACAAACATGTATGCCCTTTCCATGGGAACAAATTATCAACTTTTCAAGCAGAACCACAAAACATAATTCAGTTCAGTGTACAATTAAATACATTTCTCCAATATATATATTCCAAAAGGAAAAAGGCAACAAAAGGGAGGGGGAAAAGGTGGAAAAAAAAACCACCATGGACAAAACTTAAAGTCTTGTACAAAATATTGAACCTTAACCACAAATCCAGTAATTTCCTAATTTGAATTGCGACTGAGATAACTAAAGTAAACATAAATGGGCAAACAGCTGTTAAAAGCTTTTCATATAACTTGAAGGTTTCCACTCAAAATGCATCAATTATCAAGCATTGCAAACTAAAAAGTATGAGCTTTGACGTCATTTTATTACTTACTCCTATTTCAACTAGAAATTAATGTGTTTTAATTAACAATCATCCTAGCACCATAGTTCAGTGAAAATCACAAATCAAGATATCAATTTACATCACAAAAAACATATATTTAGCAATCCATCATCAAAGATAGGATAGGTATGATGTCATTAACTTCATTAGGGTCATTAGGGGTGAGCAGATTAACCATTTTCCGCCTACCAACCGCTAACGACTATGACCGAACCGACATCAGTTCAATTCGGTTCGGTTAATCGGTATAAATATTTTTTTTGTTGGTTAACCAAATTAACTGATAAGTAACCGATAATAAATATTCTAGGACCAATTTATTAGTAGAAGTGTAATACATAAATATGGTGGACTCTTATTGTGTTAATTAATAGGCCCATTTAAAATTTATTTGGTTCAATAAGCTATTTTAGCCCAAAAACAATTTGTGCCCCCAAAATAATCAATTTTTGGCCCAATTAACAAACCTCACAGTTAACCGATTTTAACTGAAATATGAAACTTTCGACATAAATCATTATCGAAATGTAATCGATGAATTAATTGATTTAACAGACAATTTCGGTTAACCGACCGAAAATGGCTCTACCAAACCGAACCGAACTGAATTCATTACGCCAATAACTAGCACCTAACACAAACAAATTAAGATTATAATCAATCAATGCCAGAAAGTATAAGGAGTAGTCAGTTTACCTTATAATAGCTCCATTCTTTCTGGCCACCCGCTTCATAAGAAAGCGGAGTATCACTACAAAACGCAAGCTTCACTGTGGACAGATACATAGTTCCCATCACTGGTCCAGCAGACGTGGACAGATAGCACGCAAATGACTTCAGAAGCTTCTCCTCGGGCACTGTCTCAAAATTTTGTCGAAAAACCTTCTCATACCCACCTTCCGTGAGAACTTTTGTTCCTTGAGCAATCCTTCCCACAGCGGCATCGGTAAAACTAGGACCCGTTTTCACTGATCCAAGAAACTTGATAAGAAGACATTATCAAGCTTCAAATTATTCCAAAATCTTAAACCCACTACTATCACCTACTATTGCTGCTACAACAGAAAATAACATTTACAGTATTTCAAGCATAAACAAGCCATGGATGAAGAACATGAAACAGAGAGGTGATAGCAGTCGACAAAACGAAACCAGGCAGCACAAAAACTTCAAAATTAGCAACTCATCAAAACGTAGAAACATTTTCATAATTACCATAAACAAAATGAACAAGAAAACCTAAACGTTTAGGGCAAAGTATAATACTCACAGTGTTGCCACATGTTCCCAGCAAGATCCTCGGCCTTCTTAGTGGCTTCGGTCGCCTTCTTCCCCCACTTCCCAAGCACATCTTTCACGGACTCCATCGTATCTGACAAAAAATTCCAGAACCACTTTCAAAAAAATTCACGCCACAATCACCACCAACAACTTCAAATCCTTAACAAAATTAAAATGAACCGAAGGTACTCACTCTTGACGGACGCGGGTGCGGGCGCCGGCGCCGGAGAGATATAGGGATTCGAATCCTGCGGCAGCGTAGTGGCGGCTTGGCCGGAGATCGGAGCCCTGGCTTCGCTATTCACCGTTTGCGGCTGGGAGCCCATGGGCACGTGGCTCCAATTCTCAATGGGAGGGGGAGCGACGTCGTTTGGGTCGAGCTTAGGGTATGGAGCATAGTCGCCGGAGTGCTGTGGAACGTGTTTGGGATCGGACTCTGATGGTTTCGCCAGCTGGGTATGATCAGTGCTCATGGTTTTCTCAGCTTGGATCTCTCTGTTTCTGTTTGGTTGTAAGAAGGATCGGGAATTCCCACAAAACGAGAGGAACTTTGAATTTTTGTATCAGATAAAAAGATGGGGGTCAAATGCGTCAAATCGTCAAACAGCCTGACCAGCTGGCAGCCGTTGTTCCGTTGTAGCCTCGGTCGTTTTAAATTCTTGAAAGTTGATAGGCCCAATGGGAGTCGCTCTTCTTTTTGTGGGCCGTGGGCACTCCTTCACACGAATTAGTCTAAGCCCAGAAGGCCAGAAGCCTAGTAGACTTAGCTCTTTCCTTTTTTGGGCTTTTTTTTTTACTCATCTTCAGAATTTGTCTCTCTTATTTTGGGAGTTTAAGCAAAATATTTCAGAAAAATTGAGTTTTATTTTAGCAAAATAAAAATGCAATTAAAAATCAAAAAATTGAACGAGAAGTAATAGGTTTATGAAAGAAATTAGTTGGAATGCTCTATCTATATTTGACAATAATCATTATTATCGGCTCTATAGTTTTATAATATAATCAAATAATTTGATCACAACAATGTAATACAAGTTAACAACAAATCGCACAATTTAAAATCCTTTTTTTTTAATCATACATCTTAAAATCACAAACTCAAACAAACCCTAAATAAAGCCAAAAAAAGTAGCACCCGTGTTTTTCTTTCTCTGTTTAGTCATTACGATAAATAAATTAAAAACAAAGAAACTTCACAAAACCCCCTAAACATCTACATGTTTTAAAAGTACTCCCAAAGTTCAAAAAAAATCAATTAAAAATATCAATCTTTCAATTTTTTTTCAATTACCCTTTTCCTTTCAAATTGTTTGTTAAATCTTGTAAAATTCTCAAAACACCCATGTTTTTTATTATAAAAAAAATAAAAGTAAAATATTTAAAAGATTCGTGCATTTATTTTTTGTTAAAAAAAACATACATTTGCACATTTTTATTATTTTAAAATAATAAAAACAACGGTATTTTGTACATTTTGACAAAAAAAATTAAATTAACGAAAAATCCTAAGGGAATAAGATAATTGAAAAGAATTGAAAGTCCAATACCCTTAATCGAAAGTTTTTAAACTTTAAAAGATAACGTCAAAATGAGTGAGAGTTTATGAAATTTTTTTAAAGTTTTCCCAAAAAAAAAAGGCAGGCAAAGAAGAAGAAAGTCAAGGTCCTATTCATTAATCCTTGGCTCCTACTTGCAATACATTTTTGCTAAAGTGTAATGATAAATGATTGGGCCCTTAAATGTCATTATCAAATAGTGGGTGAGGTACCGAAAACATTTTTCCAAACGTATAGTTTAAACCTACTTTCCCTTCTTCTTCTTCTTCTTTTTGTTGTTGGGTCCAGGAGTTAAACCTACTTTCCATTAGCTTTATACACCTTCCACAGCTTTTTGGGAAGAAGTGGTCCTTCACAGAGCTCGTAGCCACTCCCTAGGCCATATACAGGCTAGGAAATGGAGCTATCCCACCTCTAAACGACAAATGAAAACAAAACAAAAGCTGTGTAGTTTAGAGCCAAGGGCATATATAATTATATATATATATAGACTTCACTTTTATGAAATTAAGGAGAAGGGAAATGCACGTTCAATTCTTCATTAAAACATTCCCACAATTTCAAGTTATTTGAGACAGTTTCTTACATAAATTTCTCCGATGTGGGAAACATCTGCAGTAATTACCTTGCATTAGTTGCATATTATTGTCCCACAGCTCAAAGCTCGTACTCCTTCCTATTGCTTGCATAGCTAAAAAGGCTATCCCACAAAGGATCCATGCCACTTACTCAAAATTAATGCTTTGAATTAGGCACGTTAACCTTAAAAAACACACACGCACTGACCCACACAAAAATAAAAACAACGTAGGAGGAGGTTGTTTGACCACTCTTAGAAGTGGTCCATCCTATTTTATCCTTTGAGGATGATCCAAGAAAATATTAAAAACACACTAAGAAAAACCGCATCATTTCTCGGGTGAGCAGCGATTAGATTTGCATGGAAAATTTATGGAATCCCAACGCTTGGGCAGGTAGCTATCTCATGACAAGATCATCTCTGCAGAAAATGAGTTGTCAAGACAATATGAAATCCCGAGTTCAGAGGTGATAATAACCAAGTGAGAGCCTCTCTCTCTTTTTTTTTTAATCTTTTTTGGAAGTAACAAGAAAAAAAAAATCTTTTGAGTTTTGTCAGTGAAGCGAATGAACCGAGGCGCACAAGGTAGCGAGCATTTCAGATAATGAAGAACTGAATGATACTTTAATCATAATCGCTTGAGCCACTTTACAAGCGTGTTCCCTTAGATTTCATGGATAGTGACTCTTCCTCAACGCTTTGCTTATTAATATTAATTTTAAACTAATTATATATCCAGTTTCTTAATATAGTAAAAATAATTAAACAATTTAGGAAAACAAAATATATATATCGGTAATTGCATCCACTGTACACTCAACTTTTATGATATCCGTTTTCTGATGCATGAAACAGAGCGAAAGATGCTGCTTTATATTTCCGTTTTTTCTTTTGTTTTTGTCGTTAAAAAAATAATTAATCGAATTAATGTTTAATATATATATTTTTTGCATATATATTAATTTATTACTAAAAATTAGTTATATAAATTTAACATAAGTATATTAGTAATTTTAAGTAATGTAAATGACTTAATATTTATATTTATATTATAAATAAATGTCTATAATTTGTTTTAATATCTAGGCTTGAACTCTGCTCAAATCATACATTCAAGAATTTAATTGTAACTTCTCATATTGTTTAGGTGTGAAAAAGATAATGTATTTATATAAAATATGCTCTCTCTAAATGGTATTAAGGCATTTTGGGAGTAAATTCAATACTAAAATCATGCGAGATTGGCCCAAAGCCAATAATATCAAATTATTTTGGGCAAGACGTCAACTCAAATAGCACATTCTCAACGAACTCGAAAGTTTGAGCTTAAGTTCACCTAAACTTTAAACGAGTTAAGCTTGAACATACATTTCATAGCTTAACTCGAGTAAGCATTTTCATAAATGAGTCAGTCTTGAAATCTTAAAAGCTTGGCTGATTACGACCATACTTTTAACGTTTAAAAGAACATGTACACTGCATCAAAATTGATAGCTCAATGGGTAAAATTGATAGTTTTTTAAATTTTAAGGGTCTTTTCAAAATGCACAACAATTCTAGTAACTTAAATAAAATTTCTTAAAAGAAATAAATAAATATTACTAATATTTTTATAATTCCAAGAGTACTAGACAGGCTGCAAGAGTACTCGTCATTTATCCTGGTCACGAGAGGCCTCAAATATATATATTTAAATTTTTTGAGTGACTCCAAGCTTTTCTTGTCACACTATAATATGAAGTGGGATTTCATAATATTATAGTACCTACCTAGCATGGACACTGAGATGTCACGGTATGGACAGAGCTTGATTTTTTTTGGAAATGGAGACATAGCCAGGTTTCCTAAAATACTGCTGAAAACAGTTGAATTATGAGATCCTGCTCTGGCTGCCATGAGATCCTACATATTCATTATTGTCTCAATTAAAAGCTTACTTTATATCTGTCATTATTGCTTCATTTAAAATTCAAGTGTTTGAAGATAAGAATTTGGATGGATTTCAGTACTTTTATTCAAATAGTTCAGTACTCTTATTCAAATAGCTTGAGTGAAATATAGAGTAAATTTCACTTATTCTCTAAATTTGTGTGGTTTTTGCATATATTCATCAATGTTCAAAAGTTTTCACTTAGGTGTATCAAACTTTGGTTTTCTCTCTCTTTGCTCATTTTATACATAAAATTCTTCGCAATGCTAATTTTACCCTTTATTCCAAAACTATACCGTTCTCAAAATGACACGTTGTTTTGGGATAAAATTGGCATTCCGTTAAAATTTTTTGTATGAAATGGGCAAAGTGAGAGAAAACAAAACTTTGATACACTTAAATGAAAGATTTTGAACATTAAAAGGGTATCTGCAAAAGTGGTCAAAGTTCAAGGGGTAAGTTAAGTTTCCCCTGAAATATAAGATGTACTCAGGTTTTTTTTTTTTTTTACTAAAGAATTCATTGAGCAATTTGAATTTTGAGGTTATTATATATAAAAGCATCTTCGACAGACGCTTCATTTTAACTATTTAGCTAAATTTCAACTTTTCGTCCTCCAACAGATGCTTCATCTTAACAGGTTTCCTTGCAAAAGTTACAGTGGACTTTCATATATGAAAGTCAACTGTAGCACCTGTTAAGACTTTTTTATGATTTTTTCTCTCTCTCACTCTCTCTCTCTCTCGCTCGTCTTCTTCCCCAACCGTAGCATTTTCACGAACAGTTCATTGTAGCATTTTTAGAAAACAGGTCCTCATTTTTTTTAGAAAAAGGAAAAAATTTAATGGAACCTGCTACTCCATGAATGGCTTGCAGCCTTGCACTCCATGAGATAGGCAATCTGCTCGTTGAGGTCCATATTGCTCTTCTTCTCTAGAATCGAACCACGACGAAACCCATTCACACATTTTCTGGTGAAACCCATTTCGACAAAACCCATCGGAACCCATTTGTGCGGATACTGGTGTTTCATAGAGAAAAGGAAGAGAAGAGGAAGAGAAGAGGAAGAGAGATTTGTGCAGATACTGGTGTTTCAGAGAGAAAAGAAAAGGAAGAGGAAGAGAAAAGGAAGAGAGATGGGGAAGAAAATGGGTGGGTCACAACAGTGGAGTGTGTAAAATGAAAAAGATAAAAAATAATAATAAAATGATATTTAATTAAAAGAGATGGTTAAAATAGATGGTCCGCTAGAGTGTGTAATGAAAAACTAGTAACTAAAATGAAAAAAGTGGTATTTTCAGAGTAGCTAAAATGAAAGGTGTTGCTGGAGATACTCTAAGCTTCACTCCAACTTATTGCATACTAACGAAAATGAGAAATGTTAGGTGTTCTTCTAATATTTTCTTAGTGATGTACATGTGGGAAATACTAGGTGTTCTTCGATCTACTGTTCTCTTAGTGTTAAAACGGTAATTTTAAAAGTTACATCATAATTAGGAGAACACCAAAAGTTTCTACTAAAGAATTCATTGAGGAATTTGAAATTTCAAGTTATTATATATAAGCTTCACTCCAATTTATTGCATATTAACGGAAATGAGAAATGTTAAGTGTTATTCTAGTATTCTCTTGATGATGTAGGAAATGCTAGGTGTTCTTCGATCTAGTGTTCTCTTAGTGTTCATGTTAAAACGGTAATTTTAAAAGTCACATCATAATTAGGAGAACACTAAAATAAAAATAAAAGAACACCTAGCATTTCCCAATAAAAATATAACACAACTAAAATAAAACATAATAGTAGCATGACAGTTAAATTATTATCCGTTCTTCCTATTCCTTAATGCGTTGACATGCATTAATATATATATATATAAACGACTTGCAAGGAAATAAGTTTAAAGAGTTTAAACTTAATCTATGTGGGATACTAAGATTATACTAAACTATGCTCCGCAATCAATATCCATGGTGGTCTACTCTATTGAGATTGACTCAATAGTGACTTTTTTTCCTTTTGGTAGTGCCACTCATCTATCACTGCCTATATAGGTTGCCCTCTTTATAACTAAACTACAAAACCGCAACCTCTTCGATCGGTTCCATACTCAACAAGTTGTGTCTGATCTCATACTTGACCTAATGTTGGTTCTAACACCAAATGATACAAATCTTCGAATACCATTGAAACCCAACTTGCAAAGAACGGGAATCAAAGAGCTTCTATGAAGCGTTTCATACTCTCATGATTGTTCTTTGAATATATATATACCTGAATTCGAAATCCTTAAATTCAAAAGCAACCTACGTACGTACGTACGTGAATAATAACATTTCAACGACCATATATAATGCATGCTCTACGTACATATAATTGTGGTTTGAAGATTCTGGCTGGTTGAGTTGCAAAACATCGTTTGGCGTACAAAGAATTGGTCGGATATATATGAAGATTAAAGACGGAAACATGGGTCTCCAAACGCGGTGTTGCTGGGAATCTGGCCCCGGTCTGAAAGTTGTAGATCCTAAAATCAGCGTCCAAACAAAACAATATATTTGATTCTTTGAGTTTTCTTTTTCTTTTTCTCTAAAACACGCACACACGGACAGACAATATTATGAGTCACCATCGACACAAAGTTATCTGTTTTCCTCAATCTTCAACGCTTTCCTAATACCCTGTTGAAAAAACTGAGCTATAAAGTTGCATCGTCATTGTGTGGTCAATCCATGAAACCACCATTTTTCCCAGCTTCCCACTCTTGTACTTATGGGTTTTCAAAAAGCCGAGGAAAATGCCATATTAAAGAGCACGTAGGAAATTACTATTTTTTAGGAAAGTAAATACATTTTTTTTAAAAAAAATTGTAAATAAAAGAAATTAAGTTAAATATTGGAGTAGCCATTCTGATCATCATGACTCGTGGTGAAGGAAATGTCCATATACGTATTTGTTTTATAAAGACAAAAAAGGGTAGATATACCCTCCATCAACGGCGTATAAGAGGCTGAGAGGAACCGCTACGAAAATGGTGACGGTTTGGTTTTACTATGGGTGGCATTTGAGATTTGGAATCAATGATGAACTTTACTATTTGGTTTTTTCTTGATTTATTTTTATGTTAGGTCAATCTATGTATTTTTTGTTGTGATCAAGGAAATTAGACACGTGTTATTATATCATTGGTGAAGACATGTCAAGTTAACAAATTCTGTTAATTTTTTTGACGGCAGAGACTTTTTATTGGTTCGGCCGTTAACCTTATTAGTCATCAGCATATCCTATCATGCTCAAATATTTACACAAGAAAGCATAAAAGACCCAAGAAAAGCTACTAACCAATTACGAGTTTAATTTAAAGGATGATAAATTTTTAATTATTTGTATACCGAGAAATTTGTTTTATGTCAAATAACAACAGTTAAAAATATGGAAAAAAAAAATTAAAAGTAAAATTTAACAAGGATTTCACTCATTAACACCAGAAGTTAATGAGGATTGGATCCATGGACCATGGGTAATACATAGACTATTTGTATGACGTCATATTTACATATGCCAAAAGACAAGCATAGTACAAATTGAATCTTTTTTTATTTTTTTATTTTTGGTGTTGAAAAGTTGAATCTTAATTATTGCCATGAGTTTACTCAATAATTTTCTTCTTTCGTGTGTATGTGTGAAAAAATAGTACATTAATCTTTACTAAAAGAAGGGTTAGAGGTAGATTTTATTCCCGAAAAGGGCCATATATATGCTCTCGTTTAGATTCATCTCCCAAAAATGACCACTGACATTTTCAATATACATATATTATCCATATAATTCGAGGGTTAAATAAGTAATTTTGGTTCAAAGAAAAATAAAGGAAAGTGTAAAGATTAGATGCAACAAAGGTCCCATTATTGGCCCGTTCAATCCAGCCACTCTCTTTTCTTTCTTCCTATTTTTTTTCTTCTCTACATTCATTATCTTTTATCTTTATGTCATTTTTACTTCTTAACAACAATAATTTCTTCAATACAGTCTCTAAAAGTCACGCATTCTTAAAAACATATGAGAGTCAGTCATATGTTGTTTTGCTAATCATATTAAAAAATCACGTAAGAAACACATGATACTAAAAAAGAGCAATAATGTTCACATGTCCATATAATTTTTTTACTATTTCACTCTCTCCTTCTATTTTTCTTTAATATTTTCTTCTTTTTCTTTTTTATATAGTTTATTGTGTTAGAAAAATATATAACCATTTTTAAAAATGCCCGTTAAAAAAACCCGTTTGGGATATATTTTGCCTTTCAAAATTTATTAGTTAAACTAGATAAAATGAGTTTCGATTAACTATTTTACATAAAAATTTAGATAAATTAATGTGAATTTTTTAAGGAACATACTCAACTTTTAGAGACTAAGTTTGAAAAAAAAATTAAAATATTTATTTCTAACATGCTAAAAGACACATCTCATTTTTAAAGGCCCAATTATAAGAATTTTTATAGAACTATTAATTTTTAATATGATTCACAAATCTAATGTAAAATTAAATGTGTTAAAGTCTAGGAGTATGAACTATTTAATTAAATTTGATTAGATATTAATCAACTTATATAGTCTTTAATCTCGTGTTTTGACATGATTGAACTCAAAGATAGTACATAATGACGCAACTGCCATCTTTAAATTTTTCTTCAAAATTTCTAACAAGAAAAAAATACAGTAAAAGCTGGTTCGGAACAAATTACAGCGCGTGAATGAGACGCTCAGCACGGCCTTCTAAATATAGGATGTATCAGCCTTTGTCCAATGCCAACAACAGTGGAATTGCTTTATGTCAATAACAGTTTACTCCAATCTGATTGGACCGTGGATTATAGTTGCGCTAGAAAATGCGTAGAGATAAAGCTCTAATGAAACCAATAAGGGAGGTCTGAATAATAATGTTTTTATTATTATTATTTTTCTTCTGTTTTTAGTGGTATTTGTGAAAAAGTCCACTTCTTGGTTTTGGTTATTAACAATTCCACCCATGGACTCTGAAAATATTTTTTAACAAACCCTCGATTCAAATTCCATTGTCAAACGTCAAATCGCGATTGCAAAAAAACAAAGCACCCTATATAAATCACAGCATCTAGCATATGATGTTTGGACTGACATATTTAAATGTTAAATCCCGTCATATTTGAAGTCTAGATTAGCTGCATTTCTATATTCTACTAATAAAATATACATCATTTCAATTCCTATATATATATATATATATATTTTCTGATAGCATTTGAACTCGTTCATAGTGGTTTATATATATATATATATATATATATATATACTAGAAATAGAGAAAGATTATAGTGTTATAGATGGAACACAAAAGACTCACAAGTTTTTTAATTTAAGTTTGGATAGAAATTTAAAATTGAGTTTTGTTTGAACGCAAAGAAATCTCTAAGGCCGTGTTTGATAAACGGTGTAGAGGTTGACAACGGCATGCCATTGTTCAAAAAAAGACAGCCATCACTTATTGCAGTTGTTTCTCTCTCCGACTTGCGCATGGCAATTTTTTAAAACGTAGCTTCTCAGTATAGTAGCCCGTCATTTTTCTAAAAATGCCCTCACACCCTCATACCTCCTCAACTGCTGCCCTGGGTTTCATTTATCTCTAAAAGCATTTGTCTTCATTTTTTTTTCCCCCTCAGCTCTCCTCCTCGGCTCCCCCATTATCTTCTTCATTTTCTGCAACCCATTAACACATATACCTTCAACAACGGCTCCACTCACTAGAGCTCAAACTAAGGTAATTTTCTCATATTACTTTTATTTTCATTATTTGTTTACCACACATGACAAAATGTATGAATAATTATTTGTTTACCAGGGCAGCAATTTAGGAGATATGAGGGTGTGAAGGGATTTTTGAAAAAAAATGACAGGCTGCTATACCGAAGAAGCTACTGCGTTTTGAAAAATTGACATGCATGAGTTTGAGAGAAGCATCTGCAGTGAGTGATGATTGTCTTTTCTTAAACAGTATCGTGTCGTTGCCAACCTCTACACCGTTTATCAAACAAACCCTAAATGACCGTTAGGGGTGTGCATGGGATAAAATGAATGGTTGAAACTAAAATTTGAGGAATCTGTTTGAATGAGAACGGCATCTCCACGTGTAGTTGTTAAATATTTGCTAAATACACGAACTTCTCAAATATAGACTCCATTTGTTTTGACGTAAAATATCTTTCTTATTTTTCAGTGTTTAGTGACCTAAAATAATAATCAAACCAAAAAAATATTTTTGATTTGACCTAAAAAGCTTATTTAGTTTTAGAAAATGGTTTTCATTTTTAAATTTCGTAAATCATATTTTGAATTTGAGTTTCTCATTCTCAGACCACCGAACTATCCCTCACCTCCGTTGTACATCTATCAGACCATCTCTAGTCCTCCCTTGAACCATTGCCAAACCTCCCTCAAACACCAACTAACCTTTGCCAAAGATTACTCAAAGTCGCCAATCGTTGTCTGCAATCGCTCATTTTTCGTGCAGGTCGAATGCCAACAAATAGTTTTTGGATTTTTTTTTTGGTTCCTTTCTAAAATATGATTTAAATTACGGGACACAAAGAACTTAAATCTTTTAATTCATTAAATCCCATGTAATAATAATAGATACCATAACAACTCACAAAACACTCTCCCTAGTTAAAAAGAAAAAAAAGAGGTGAGCTTGAGCCAGAGCCCACTCATTTGGAAAATGATGGCATCAATGAAATCCTAAGAATGATAATTATTAATTAGGCTCAAGTCCAAGCTGTATTTAAAATTAAGACATTTATAGACGAGTAATTAGGAAGTGGTATTTAGAATAATTGAATAACAAGGGCTTCGAAACACTCCCAAGTCCCAACCGACCCTGGAAGAAATGGGCTCATTGATCTGGGAAAATGATTAATGAAATGGCATGGAAGAAGAAAATAAGCGTAGTGTGGTGGTGTTAAATATATTTATGTATGAGTTTGTGGAGATATTTATGAATAACTCAAGAATATAAGGGCTCCATCCACAACCACAATCCACAACCCCCTCCTCACTTCTTTATTATATTCATATATTTTATGATATAAAAATTGAACCAAGAATAGGCTCACTGTTGCGACGCTTTCGGTACCAGGGACCCTCTCTCTCTCTCTCTCTCTCTCTCTCTATCTCTCTCAGCCCCTCCACGCTACCAAAAGCTCACGATCTAGTTTAATTAAAATAAGCCTTTTTCTTATGAAAACCTAGATCAGAGAGGAGAAAGAGAGGGAGAGAGACAGAGTGACTCACCCTTAGCATGAGAAAGGACCGGACGGAAATGTCCGAAGACGACGATCGCTCCCCGCCGTTGGATCTTCGAGGAGCGGATATAGCTGAGTCGTCCAGCAAGACCCGGAACTGCAGTGGAGTGACCGGCTCGGTGGCGGGGCCCGGGCCGAGTTCCATGGATTTTCAGGCACCGTACCCGGACCAGGTGCTGGAGAACGTGCTGGAGAACGTGCTCCAGTTCCTGAGCACACGGCGGGACCGGAACGCGGCGTCATTGGTGTGCAAGTCGTGGTGCCGCGTGGAGGCGCTGACCCGATCCGAGCTCTTCATCGGGAACTGCTACTCGGTGTCGCCCCGGCGGGCCACAGCCCGGTTCGCGCGGGTACAGGCTGTGGCCATCAAGGGCCGGCCGAGGTTCGCCGACTTCAACCTGATGCCGCCGAACTGGGGGGCTTTTTTCTCGCCCTGGGTGCTCGCCATGGCCGCCGCCTACCCCTGGCTTGAGAAGGTGTACCTGAAGCGCATGTCCGTCTCCGACGACGATCTGGGCCGCCTAGCCGATTCCTTCCCGTCCTTCAAAGAGCTCGTCCTTGTCTGTTGTGACGGCTTCGGCACCCGTGGCCTCGCCGTCGTCGCCAGCAAGTGCAGGTACCCCCTAAGCTCTGACCTATTTAGATCCATCTCAGTATATGTGCGTACGCACGCGTGTATTTAAGCTACTGAGGGTTTTATTCCTCTTCTGTTTGGGCTTCTGTTTTTTTGTGTTTTTTTGGTAAGAGGAGACGAGCGTGCAGATCTGTTTGGCGGATTTGGTTGGTTTGATGTGATTTTGTGATGCTTTGCTAATTATGGTAATAAGAACACTAATTAGTAAGTGATGAGAGTGAGGAAATGTTGGTGAATTTGGGATGGGAAAGATGAGTTCTAGTGTTATATGTGGATGTTGAATGTGATTTTTTGCTATTTAACTTTTGTTGTCAGACTTCTGAGAGTGCTTGATCTGATCGAATCTGAGCTTTTGGAGGATGATGTGGATTGGATAGCTTGTTTTCCGGAGAGCGGAACGAGCTGTCTGGAGTCGCTGATTTTCGATTGCGTAGAACGCCCAATAAATTTCGAGGCATTGGAGAGGCTGGTGATTAGGTCCCCCTCCTTGAAGAAGCTTAGATTGAACCGCTTTGTTTCGATTGGGCAGCTGTACCGCCTGATGGTTCGAGCTCCGCAGCTCACACACATTGGAACCGGCGCGTTTAGTGCACCAGAGGGCTTCGCTCAGGGTGATCCAGAGCCTGACTATACCGCTGCCTTTGCTGCTTGCAAATCGTTAGTTTGTCTCTCGGGCTTCAGGGAAATCTTGGCAGATTACTTACCGGCCATCCACCCTGTGTGTGCTAATCTCACCTCCCTGAATTTCAGCTATGCGAATATTAACACAGAACAGCTCAAATCAGTGATACTCCACTGCCACAAGCTCCAGACTTTCTGGGTAAGTTTCTGTGTGGGTGTTGTATTTATGTGCAAATTTGTGATCTAGTTTTTGACTTGTGGAGCGTACTTGTGCTTTTCATAATGCAGGTCCTCGATTCAATATGCGATGAAGGACTTCAAGCTGTGGCTGCAACTTGCAAGGACCTGCGCGAGCTTCGGGTTTTCCCTATCGATGCTCAGGAGGATATTGAGGGCCCTGTTTCTGAAGTGGGCCTCCAAGCAATCTCTGAGGGTTGTAGGAAACTACAATCGATTCTGTATTTCTGCCAGCACATGACAAATGCGGCTGTGATAACCATGTCAAACAACTGCCCGGATCTTGAGGTGTTCCGTCTATGTATAATGGGTCGACACCGTCCTGACCATGTGACTAATGAGCCAATGGATGAAGGTTTTGGAGCCATTGTTAGGAACTGTAAGAAGCTCACTCGGCTAGCTGTTTCTGGTTTACTGACTGATCTTGCTTTCAATTACATTGGAAAATATGGGAAGTTAGTTCGGACTCTGTCAGTTGCGTTTGCTGGAGATAGTGACATGGGGCTTAAATACGTGCTTGAGGGCTGTCCTAGACTGCAAAAGCTTGAGATCAGGGATAGCCCATTTGGGGATGCAGCTTTGCTTTCTGGTTTACATCACTATTACAATATGAGATTCCTGTGGATGTCTTCGTGTAGGTTATCTCCCCCAGGTTGTCAAGAGATTGCCCGAACATTGCCCCGGCTGGTGGTTGAAGTGATCAGTAATGAAGCTGACAAGCTGAATGGGGATGACACTGTTGACATATTATACATGTATCGATCTCTTGAAGGGCCAAGAGAAGATGCCCCGGGATTTGTGACCATCTTGCAGTAAAAGAAGCTGATTTGGCTGTTTGGTAGCTACTGAGCAAGTTGAGAGCATTTTTGGGGAAAAAATTGAAGACAGCGGGTGGCTTTTATACAACCCGCAAGGATGTCCATGCAATCCTTGTCTGTCAAACAAAGATGAACGAACGACTCCTGTTCCTGGCTTGAGCAGTTGCAAAAGCATCCAAAGCAGAGGCAAGGTATTGGACCTTCCAATATTGTTCTATTGGTAGCGCTTCTAAATTTTAAGTTTCTTTTGCTTTCCTATTCATTTTATCATAAACCAAGGCTGCCAGAAGAGGAGAAAGGGGGAGCGGTTGCGAAGCTGCACTGAGAGAGACTATAAAATGAGTGTAACCTGGATCATATCATTTATCCTTTGGTTAAGAGATGGAGATGGGTCTTGAAGAATTGGAGGTTCAGAAAGGTGGAATTTCGATTTTCTCTTCCATGCCACCACCAGTAGAGAAGCAGGAGCTAGTGTTCACTATTGGAAAAACTTAAATCTGTTTATTTTGATTCAAATGGTAGTTAGTTTAAGCTGTAGCTGCTGAGAACTAAATGCCCAGGTTATTGCATCTCTCTTTCTCTCTCTCTTTCGAAGTGTTTGTTTTTTTTCAGTTGTGTTGTAGCACCTGACTGTTGAATTTATTATTGTTATTGTTAGCAAATGTGAGATGGGTAATAAATGCCAAATATGCATGGACCATATGCCATATATATACTTGGTGGGATCTATCTTTGCCTCTGTTTTTTTTGTGTTTTGTTTTTTTTGCTGGATGTTGAATGATCAATTGACAGTGAAGTCCATTAATGATGTGCCAAAAGTGCTGTATAAGTACTGCACAAGAATTCCCTCCATTTCAAATGAAATGTACATACACCATCATCATAATCCCATTTCTCTTTGGTCGTTGGATGTTGTTGATGTTCTCTCAGAT
Organism: Carpinus viminea; assembly: GCA_013348765.1. Classification (NCBI taxonomy): domain Eukaryota; kingdom Viridiplantae; phylum Streptophyta; class Magnoliopsida; order Fagales; family Betulaceae; genus Carpinus; species Carpinus viminea. The sequence continues at coordinate 4,843,485 of CP054670.1, read as the reverse complement.
CCTTGGAGGAGGAGGAGGAGCCTTCCTTTTAAAATCAAAATGGAAACACCAGGGGTGTTTTACTTTGTTTACTCTGTTTAGCTAGCTACTGAATTGCATTTGCATATTTGTTGAATTGCTTCTGACTTTCATTCAAGTATGTGGTGCTATTGGTGGGGTGTGGGGCCTATGATGATTTGTCACAACCCCTGCGTTTGCGTTATAAAGCAGCCAAGGTCCACCAATGGTCTATCTCTTTCTCCCTCTCGCTCATAATGAGGATAGATATCCATCTGCCTTCTTTGTTGGTATTCTCTCTGGCAGGACGGTAAAAGCAAGCCTATCATCAAAGTGGGATCTGACTGTGCAATTGAATAAGTGATGGGAAGCAAAGCTTCGGCTTTCTTTCTTGTCGATCCATTCGCAGCCGGCCAGCTCTCTAAGCAAGTGGACCTACGCCCAAATGTTTTCCTTCTTGCCCACCAGCCGAATGGGAAATCAGGAATTTTCCTTTTCTCTCCATGTTTGTGTTATGCGTATGATGACTTGATGAGGCTGAGGGCCAGTTTAAAGGATAAGGGAGGAAGGGGATGTGGGTGGGTTCTGCAGAAACCGATAAAAACAACATACATTTGGGTTTCAGTACTTTCTTCTCTTAGCTTATCCATATTGCTTACGGTGGGAATAGTGAACAGTGAATAGTCCCCTGGACGACCATTGCCAACGAATCATTCATAGCCGTTGCTTTTTAATTATATCTTCCCAGTTCACCTTTTATTTTTCTTTTTCAGCAACCATCCCTGTCCCCATGTCAAAAAGTGAAATCCCACCCCCCCCCCCCCCCCAAAAAAAATTTTTTTAAAAAAATTTTAAAAAATGATAATGACCTTATAACTTACCCAAGGACGGCGACGATTTAGTGATTTACATCCCCTCTCCATCACGGCCGTCTGATATTTATCAATCCCATCATTTCGCAGATAAATATTCACCAAATTATGTGGTCCTGAATGAGTAAACACATCAACCCCATTTCCATTTGGTTAGCACATGCATTATACTGTTTACTAAGCACATACAAATAATAATAATAATAATATAATAATAATAATATGGTGCAATGACAAAAGTTGTGCTGCTTTGGGGGGTTGATTGGCTGAGACCCATCTCAACCTCTGTCCCACCACCTGATCATTCAGTGTGTGGGACGTACGGCATGGGAGCTGGAATACATTAATGCCCCTTGGCTCTTGCACACATTAAAAAAAAAAAAAAAACATATATATATATTATTAATACTATTGTATCCTTATTATTGTTTATATAGTACGTACAGGGGAACAGACAAGAAAAACCAACTAATTTGCAGGTAGGTGGTGCTAGTCCAGTGGGTGCAGTGGTGGGAGATAATTAAAGTCGGTGAAGAAGCCAAAAGGGGTTTGTCTGTTAAGCACATTCAAATTTGATAATATTTTGCTAATTATATTTGAGGAGTATTTTAGTTCCTTAAAAGAGTAAAAAGATAAAAATATCATCAACATAATTGACTATATATTATCTAATTCAAATAAACTGAAGATGATCCTGTTCCGTGAAGCTTGGGGTCTCATATTTCTTAGCTTCATTGAATTCAGCATGAAATTTCACTTGGAGTTGGAACCATCCACCCCCATTAATTTATATTTGCTCTGGGAGCTCTGCAGATCTCCATCCGATCGGACAAAACAGAGGTGATTTGTTTAATCTAATATTTTTATTTTATTTTATTAATATTAGAGCTTAGTAGGCCTGATGGAGACAGTGTTGCCAAATGTGGCATGCTTAAGACCTTCTAATTAACCTCAAAAGTGAATAACAGATAAAAATGATAAAGATGAATCTTTGGAAATTGTGGGCATAAACATCCCTAAAAACAAAAACTTTGGCTTTGACGCAAACCTAATATTTGACTTCATTTGAATGGACAAACCATATATAATATAAAAATTTCTCAATCAAAGCTATAATAACACTAGACGCTCTATTTTATCGACACTGATCTGATGGCTTTTTTTTTTTCTTTCTTTCTTTCTTTCTTTTGGTGATTCTACTCATTTATGGTTCATACATAATATCAAGACATTTTAATTTAGTGTATTGGTCATCTCCTTTGTGACTCAACTACAAATTAATGTTATACTTAAGTTATGTAAAACACTTAAAATAATATATATCTTCAATATATTTAAATCATATGAGACGCTTAACACAATTTATATATTTGACGGTGTCAAATGTAAAAGAAAAAGCGGCTATTACTTTTTAATGAGTTAATAATTTAAGGAAATGGGAAGAGTAGCGTACTAGATCTATCATGCACCGGTAGTTTTTCTTTTTTCCTTTTTTTCAATGAATGAACCTAAAAGTAGCATCATTAAGGTGTCATTCAAGCGACTAATCACCCAATTTAAGAGCTGTGTCGTTTATGTATGTTTGGTTTATATATATGGACGTATCCTAGATATAGGGCTTTAAGCATGTTTGAGATTGTATTTAAAAAATAGAATTTTTAAGATAAAAAATATTTTTTGCCAAAACCTTATGCCAAAAGTGCGTTTTGGCTATTTTTTGACTTTTTGAATCCTTAAAAATGCTTTCAATTTTTTTAGCAAACGGATACTTTTTTATTATTTAAATGGGCTTTTTTAGTGTTAAAAATATTTTTAAACTCTTCAAACGTACACCTAAATCACATCAATTGTTGCTCCAATCGTTGATGTCATGAACAACAATATTCTATGTCGTACGACCACTAAGTATCAAACGAGTACACAACAACTGCACTTTCTATTGAAATTTCTTCCCAAGTTGTAACAAAGATCTCCATACGAGAGGCGGCTAGCGATTGGTGTGTCTCAAAAATAGGTCAAACTTAGTTTCTCTGATCTCATCAACCATGCTCGTAGCTTCCATCTTTTACAGTATCCTATATGCTATACACATGTCAAAAATGTGTCGTTTGAAACGGCGCAATAAAGATCCTTGAAAATCGTAAATTCTAAAATTATGTGAATTCATGCCATTTTTTTTGCATTAAACTGATAAAGAATACTACTTGTTCAAAATGTGGCATGTTACCAAGACAACAAAAATTAATTTGTCTTCACTTTCAAAGACAAGACACGCTTTTTCTTCAATAAATCAAAAGATGCAAGAATCCAATAAAAGCATACTCATTTCTCATTGGTAACATATTACATTTTTAATATGTAAGATTTTTCAAATTGTTCGACCTAAATTCATATAATTTGAGAATCTATAATATTTCAAAAATTGTAAGGAATCCTTATCCTGCTATGCATTGTACAGATTGAGATCATGTGTCATACTTAGGGTATATGCATTCTTGATAGTTCTTTTTGAATGAATGATCAAATTTTTGCCTCACATCTCTACCCACCACTGCCTCTTTCTGTTCTACTCTTCTGTGAAAGAAATGTGCACGTGAGAAAAGATTTGACGATCACGATTAGAGCTTGAGAAAGTGCATATGAACAGGGAAAGCACTCCAGGATGATAGAGATGATTTGGTAAAATTGACCTTTTGGCCAAACCAATTAAATGATTTATCTAAGCAAGATAAGATGGATAAGGCTTTAGAGATATTTGGTCTTGAAAAATCATCGACTCATCTTCAAAGAGCAAATGAGAAATGGGAGGGCTATGTGTAAAGATTTTGATGCCATGAATTGACCCATTTAATTATTTTCTTCTTTCAGAATAAGTTTCGAAAAGAACTTCAGATCCCATAATAAAAAATAATTAAAAAGATAAAAAATAAAAAAGAAAATAGAGAATCTACTTGTCTAGGCCACACAGAAGAAATAATTTGCCTTGTAAAAAGGCATCAAAAAGAATGGAGAAGAGACGAGAAGAGGCTGTGGAAAGGCATACCCCTTACTTAGGCATGCGCTTCATGTGCCAAAAAGGCTGACATGGTAGAAGTGCACCATGCATCCATGCACCCATGCACCCAATAGGCTGACGTGTTAGCATGCCTCACATCCACTCGTCGGGGTCCAAATCAAAGTAGACCCGTCCAGTTTCCTACCGACCACAACCCAACAAGCTAAGGTTCGAATCAAATTTGACCCGATTCGTACCCAGTATCGATGGTCTTGCCTTCCTTCTCTAATGAAAGAGGTCTCTTGCTTTTCTTTCAACTTATTTAGTTGGTTTCTGTCAAGTTCGGTATCCTGCCCGACGCCCGTTCGTTTCGGTCCACGCTTTTGACCCGTCCGACCTTAGTATTCGAGATGGGTTAATCCAGCCCGTTCACCTAACTTGACTGTTCCAAATCGGCTACATGCTCAGACCCGATCAAACTAATTAGAAGTAGAAAAATGAATAAAACCACGTGCTTCTCACGCTCATGGAGTCGTTCATATCGCACAAATGCACAATCTTATTTAGGATCTTTTTGGGTGTGTGTGAGGCTTAAAAGTGAGTTTAACATTTAAAAAATTTGTTTAAAAAAAAGTATTCATTTGGTAAAAAAAATTGAAAGCGCTTTTAAGAATCTACAAAACTTAAAAATGATGAAAACGTACTTTGACAAAAACTTAAAAATGAAACATTTGCCAAAACACTTTTTAACTTAAAAACTTTATTTCTTAAACGTAATCTTAAACATGCTCTTAGCATATAATTAACGTTGGACTTGACACATACATGTCTTCGTAATCTACCCATTTCATAATTTGAATTACTACGATTCTTATGTCTAAGCCCGTTCCTAATTATATGCACAATTCATACAATCTGTATGCTTTTTTATATCGTCCACTCACGTTGAGTTTGAAGGGGATGTTAGATGTAACATCCCGATTTTATATTAGGAAGATAAGAAGAAGCCCATATAGAGTAAATGGTTTACAAAGATGACCATGAGTATTAAGTCTCATATTGTTTAGTTACTAGGTAAAATTGGGTTTTATAATAAATTCTATGAAAGCTTAAAATTGACTGATCATTTTGTGGTGATAGCACAAATGTGACAAGTGTTTTTCCCTGAATTGTTACATTATATTACTAAACATTAATTATGCTACCATTCTATAATTGAATTGTGTGTATTTTATTGTTACTTTTGGAATACAATATATTTCTTGCAAAAATCCCCTCATGTAATACAAGATAGTGATCAAGTCAATAATAAAAAAGATGTAATCTATTGGACTTTATAGCTAGGTCATAGGCGTAGGTTTAATAGACCGAATCATTTTAATTCCTGGGGTTCTTTTTTACCCCCAATATTTTATACTTTATTCTATTTTCTTTTTATATTTAATTACCTTTCTTCCTTATTTATTTTCATATTTGTTTCTGTCCATTGAATTTAACTTTGACTTATGGCATATAATTTCTTTTCCCCGTCCTTTTAGTCAATGTATGTAGTACTTTGGACTATAGCCTTTCAATTTAATTCATACATTTGTAAACCATTTAGAGGGTGGGAATCTATTGATTTAGAGTGATGTTGTAAGATTTCATAAATATCTCGTTACGTTGATATGGTGGCGGCGTCTAGTTACTATTAGATTAGTCATTGTTAAAAAAATAAAGAGTTAAGTACAAAATTTTTTCATATCAAATCTGAGTTTTCAAAAGTGATAAAACTAGTCATTATACTTTCTGAGAGCGTAAAATCAATTCTCATGTCTATTTTCGTTAACAAACTATTTTGTCTTGGTAATTCTTGGTTATAGTTGAAGAGTGACGATGTAGGGGTAACAACAATGGATTAGGCGTAGAAGAAAATCCTTAATTTAATGATGGGTTAAATGCGATTTTGATTCTGGTGATGTGGTAGGACCGATGTGAAGTCAGAGAACCACCATATGGAGAATTGATTTGACAATATTTGATGATTGTTGTCAAGCAATGATTATATGAAGATGATGCACGTGACATAACATGATTGATTTTGAATTGTCAGAAAGTACTAAATTTACAATATTTGAAAACTTAAAAATCAATTTGATCCGCACCAAAGCACATGGACCATTTTTGTATTTTACCCTAAAAAAAAAATCTAATGACTCTTAGACTTTATCACATCAACATAACGAGATATTTGTGAAAGTTTGATTTGATATATATATAGAGAGAGAGCATTTCTCTTTGACACATAGCTCTTATTTAAGCTCACCGAGGAGGTGATAGAAGGTTGAAAAATCTGTATGGGCAGACAACAGCGGTGTTTTGGAGACCCCCGCCTAAGAAGTCTACGTGCCCAAATTGTATGGTTAGATGTGGGGGGTCCTCACCCCTTGTCTAATTTTTCTTCTTTGTTTATGAGGGACACCATTATTTGGCTCTAGAAGACTCAGATTGAACCCACTTTAAATGTTCCTCCCCATTCAAAAAGGCACTGAAAGGAAACCTCTTTTATCTCTTATCTCCATGCCCCTCAACCATTGTCCCAACCGCCAATTACTACAATCAATCTCTAACCATTGCCCACCAAATTATTATTATTATTATAACCATTCTTTCTCACTAAATTTTAAGCAGAAAAGTATTTTCCCTTTTGACCAGAAGAAAGAAACCCCATCCAACTTCCAATCAAGTTGGACAGCAGGGAAAATTAAAAAATAAATAAGAAGATTATTGGGGAAAGTGGTTTTCTTTCATGCATAATAGAAACGCATTTAGGGATTACAGCATTCGTTTTGGGACGTGGCCGCCACTTGCAGCACAAAGAGAGGGTGAATCGGGTCAACATCCATCAGTGGATAGCTCCAACTCCAAGCAAAAAACTAATGTGGTTTCTTTTTTCTTTTTTTCAAGGGTCAATGGTCTTTTTGCATAGAGATAGATGGATACAAGTGGTGACGTGGCGGATTGAACAGCTCTGCCCACTTGTGGGATATTAAATCAGGGGCTCCAGAGGGCCTTTTTAGATGCATGATTTGAAAGAGAGAGGGAGGGAATCTGCTAATCATTTCTCCTTTAGAACCATCAAAATTCCGCCATATCTACTACCTCTTTGGGAGGGGTGGAAAGGGGAAGGAGAAGAAGGGGAAGGGGGGGGATCTTTGATCTTTAATGTTTGATGTGTACCAATAGTGTTTGAATTTCTCTCTCAATGCATCTGAAAAATCTTTTTATTTTCCCACTCATTGAGAAGGAAGACCACCATTTCAAAAAGAAAGTGGGGTGGTCACCTACCATCAACTTGCCTTTCAGAAAAAGAAATTAAAAATTAAAATTAAAAATATATATATGTATATATAAAGTAGTGTTTCAGGTTTCAGCTTGGTCAAAGAACCTTGAAAAGATTTTCCAGATTTTTTCAATGGTGGAGCCCGTTTTGGTCATGATTGACATCCCCTTTCAACATAACCCATCTTAATATCTAGAACCATCCATAAAGGAAACATCCAAGCTTGAAAAGAAGGCTACACCAACTATTGGAAGCTACTCTATCATGCAATTTGCAATGCCCTTCTAATTTACCCTTAAATCCTACCGGATGAAGGGTATATGACTATTTTAAAACCCATTGACGACCTCACCCACAGCCAAGTGTGAGTCTATTCTATTTTTTAAGTTAAAGGCTATAATTGTAATTTTCAAAATTCTTTAGGAGTGTAATGGTCATTTTTACATAACATGGGGTCGCATGATGTTCTTGTCGTCTAACTTTATGGAAATTATTGATGGAGGGAGACATTGCAACTCCAATGATAAATTGATAAGAGACATTGCAAATTTATTACATTATTAACAAAATTGGCTGATTGGGAGGAAACATTACAAATTGCTTGGCGGAATGAGGGGACTAAATATAATTTCCCCTTAATAAGGATAATCCATTTCTATTATTCACGTGAATATGATTCTGTTTCATTTTATTGTCATGATTTAATATTTGGCGTATCTTAGTGCAGGTGATATCACTTGATAAATATATTGGCATACCATTCAAAAAGTTCAAATGATATGACATCATTTACACCGTTAAATGCAACAATACTAAATCCCGACAATTAAATGGCTCATCTCCATCTCAGATGAAATCGTGTCGGATTTCATATTACGCATGTGCCCTCACAATGCCATAAAAACATAGCAAATTTGCAACAAATAACCACGACGAAGATTCAAGTTATACACTCTAAGGAGCCAACCGCTGAATTTCCCACACTCGTCCTCCATTGATCTCCCGAGGAGAGTACTGCAACCTGTTAAGAAGATATAACCGTGATAATGATGAACACATATAAGATCAACACAACCATGGAAAGCAGCAAGGAATGGAGGAATCTGCGAATTCACTGGCGGGTTCTGGAGATTCAAGACAAACCCAACTGGGATTTTTGAATTTACAAAACAGGCCCAACGAAATTCTATTTGAACCTCTTTAATATATGAACCTAAATTTAACTGAATTTGGCCCAAACCAGCTCTCCATTCATTCATCACAGGCGAATCACAGAAATAGTAGCAAGAAAAATGGAATAAAAAACGCGTTTCATAAATGGGATGAAAACCACCTGTCGTGCAAGCGAGACGGCTGTCCTTGCCAAAACTCAAACAGCTCTGGTTTAAGCCTGTATCCTCCCCAGTTTTTAGGTTTTGGAATCCAACTTCTGCAGAGGCAAAACAAGAAAATTTTATATCAAATTTCTCTGTAGTATATATATTTATATAAGACAGTACTCTTTTGGGTGTGGGTGGGTGGGAATAAGTACTTATATTCTTTGACATTTGTGATTTTAGCTTATAAAGGTCTAAATACAAGGAGGGTTAAAATTATTGCGAAATTTTTTACTTATGGTCCACAGGCAGGGACAATCATCTCAAGCACTTAATCAAGTGTCTTTAGCAGAATACTTGCACAAGCCAAATTGTCAAAAATAAAAAAATAAAAATTAGCCATTCAAATATCTTACCCTTCTTCAGCTAAACCCGGCCCAAAAAAAAAAAAAACCACATAAAGAAAAGAGAAAAAAACTTACCCATCAGAAAATTTTTGCTCCAGTTCTTTATATTGTTGGTGTAGAACATGCCTTCCAGGTACTACTGTACTCTGAAGATAGCAAGGTAATGATATCATACATCTATACAAATATGTTGATAACCTTGGCGAAAATAAATCTCAGTTCAGAAGAAAAAGGGCAGAATAGGAAAATATTCTGATCCTTAAAATCGCTAAAGTTTCTCAAAACAACTTCCTTCCCACTCCAATTTAATTACTTGGAAATTCTCACAACATTAACTTCTTAGCCCACTTATCTTTATTTATTTATTTTTTTATTAATAAGTTACACATGCATTCAGCAAATATTGACCATGACTTTACCTTTCACCCTATTCTTACGGGAAGAGGAGGTGATATTTGAAATTTTTACAACATCACTTCCTTAACCCACTTATATTTCCTCTCATTAGATTTATTTTTCTATTTTTTTCATGTTGGTTTTAGCTTTAATTAATTTAAGACTCCTACTAACCATTGCAACATTGGAATAATCCTAGAATTCAACTAACATAAAAAGGAAAAAAAAAAGAAACAGATTAATATAACAAAAAATCACAGCAAAAGAAGAATTATGCTACAATTTGTGGATCGTCTCTACTGCTCATAAAAGGTTTGCTAGAACTTTTTTTTACCACATATTATTATATATAGCTGAAATATTAAAAGCCTCTAGAATTACTGCAAAATATCTGCAAGAAACACTTTTTAGAAAAGAATAAATAAAATAAGACTATGCACATTCTTTGTGTGTACAGTAAGGGCATTCAATAATCATAAAAACATAGTGAAATAAACCTGCTTGCTGACTATTGCTCCAATCTGACTTCCTCGAGGACGGCTATGAAAATACTGCTCAGATTCCTCATCAGAAACTTTCTCCACAGATCCTTCAATCCTCACCTAGAAATCAAAATTAATGTTAAATTTGGTTTCATCCAGCAAGACTGATAATGAATTGTGTTTTTAGTGCAAAAGTTAGTTAAATTCCCCTTTTTATGGCAATTTTAGATTGAAAAATGGCAGCTTGGTAAAGATTAGGTTGCATCGTCTAAAGATCTAGCAGACTTTCCCATACTGAACTACAATGTTCTTTCAGAATGCCAAAACAGATTTACATTACCATAAGGATTTACTATGGAAATTTCAAACATTAACTAATTGCAAAAGAGCAGATTTCACAATTCATAAACATGGAGACCTGGATGCATTAGGGTGTCGCAAGGCAGTGACCTCACAAAATACCTTAGATGATGAGAAACAAATTCCATAGCACACCGCCACCACAACCACTTTTCCAAAAGAGCTCGATTGAATTGAATCAAATTTCTAATTCCCAACCCACCTGATTTTATTGGAGTGCAAATCCTTTCCCAATTCACCAAGTGAAATTTGAACTCATCCCCAATACCATTCCATAGAAAATCCCTCTAAAGTGCAAATCCTTGCCCGATTCACTATTTTTATTATATATTTTTATTGTGCTTTAATGGATTGTCAACAAGGTTCATCCACTATAAACATATTTCTAATATATATAATATATAGATTACTTCTGTACGATACAAATGAAACTCTCACAGGATTCGTGTATCTACTCCAATCATACTTATTTGTTCTGTACCATTATGGAAGAAGATTCGGCCTAGCATCTTCAACTCCAACCTGGAGGCTAGCACATCCAGACTTCATCAGACCCCATTCTCAACCTTCAAAACAGCCTTATTGACTCTCATTTGCAATGAACCAGGGACAATGACATGGTAGCCATCCACTAACGTAATGAACCCCATTCACCCCCTCTTTTGATCCTTAGCTCTATACCTTTGCTGACTGGTTGTCCCACAGGGACTACACCCTGCTTTTTTTCTTTTTTGATAAGTACTCCATGCTTTTTTCTTAATTGTTAGATGGGGAAGAACAAGGTTAGACTGTCTTTGGGCAGCAAAACCTACTATTGATGATGGTCTTTAAGTTTTGAATCTACAGGATTGTCAACAATCTTACAACCAAGCATCCTTGTTTCCTTGAGTGGATCAAGAACATATTCTACAGGGAGAGGAATATACCGTGTCTTGATCTTGCTACTTCAATACCCCAAGAATATTTTAAATAAGTTAACTTCATCATACTTGTTTGACAGTACATTCCAAAAATTGGGGCCATATTTCAAGAACTGAGGACTTTCTTCAAACACTATTTCCAAGTGGCTCAAGAGGATTATAGGATGCATGATTCCAGGTCAATTCATTACTCTACTGGTTTTCAGCACCATGTTAATGTAATTATAATTTTTGCATAATAATCCAGTTTATCAAATTTCTAAGCAAGATAACAAGTCTCAAAATTGTTTTAAACTGATGATAGTGTACCACTAGTCCCAAAAGCCTAGCCTAAGCTAGTGGGAAGTGAGAAATTTAATCGTGTAATTCTTATTCTAACAACTCAGAAGTGCAGTTACCTGTCGATTAAGACCATCCCAAAAGAAAAGCAGTGATGCATGGGGATTATCAGATAATTCACATGCCTTTCGACTTTCATAATTGGTGTACCTGCATATAGTAACAGCAGTAAGATAAGAAAAAACAAGCATTTGCAGGAAAACATTGTCAACTGTATGTAATACCACAACAGTTAAGAGATTAGTACAAACCAGACAAAACCATCCCTATCAACTCCTTTTAGCAACACCATTCGTGATGACCTATAGCAGAAAGTAAGATGACGTAGAATGAGTAAGAATAGGTCAAAAAGTTCCATAGATGAATTCAACATTCATATAAACATTCAAAATGAGACAATGGGCATGAAACTTGCTTATTTTCATCAAATCCCCATCCGTTTCTTTGGTGAAACCCAAGACCAAAGGTGATATGCATGTTCTGAATGCAGCCCCTCCGCCAAATCATCATAAAATTGTTAAGCAAGAGGAGACTACATACAAGAAGTGGACAAATCGAGCCTTTTTCACTAAATTTGGGGGAAGTTTTGAAGGTTCAGCACCGATCTCCTTCATTTTAAAGGCTTAAAACCAACCCGAGTGAAATAATTAACTGGCTGTGGTGCATAAGTGCATACTAGGCTTCCCCCTATTTAGGAAGGGTGTTTTTTCTGTTATCCTCTGTATACAAGAACCTAAATAAGGAAAATATAGAACAGAAATGGTAGAATAATGAAGGGTGGCAGCTGACTCAACTAACTCACGCATTACAACAAGATAGATTATTTCTTGATATCTGTGCAAATATGTTGAATTAGAATGGCAATGATTGTTGAATTTGACACAGTTTACAACAATAAGACTTCGATTCCCATGCGAGTCAAATTCCAAAAGGCTCACAGGGTACTTAGTTAGAAGAGTTATTGTGCACGTATTAATATCAATAGAACAAGCCAAAACAGCAAAGGAGTGAATCTTGATATCTGTGGATATGTCGAATTAGAATGGCAACAAATACCGAATTTGACACATTTAAATCTTTAAAGTATTAAGATTTAGATTCCCATGTAAGTCAATGTCCAGAAGGGTGACAAGGAACTTGGAAGAATTATCAAGCATATATTAATATCAAGAATCAAGCCAAATTAGCAAAGGAAGTGAATCTTACGGTTTTCCGTCCTTCCCAGCGGTTGACAATGCCATAGCATTTGGTTCCCTCAAGCCAGCAGCCACAGCATCATCAAACCATTTGCGAAACTGCAAGAAAGCTAACAGCTTATTTCTAATGTGACTGATGGATTTTGCTGTGAAAACTTTCAAATTGTGACAATTTAACCCATTTGACCTATTTATTCCCAAAATACCCCCACAAAAAAAAATCCAAAAAACAAAACGGTGGCGGCCACCACCTATGGGTGGTTACCAACATATATTTATATATTTTTGGGTTTTTTTGGAATTTTTTAGAAAAGAAAAAAAAAAAAAGTGTTGGGGTATTTTGAAATAAATAGGTCAAATAGTTAAAATTGCCACAATTGACAAAGTGAAAGATCAAACTTAAAAAAAAATGAATTTAAAGTAAATTAAATTATTCAGCTCAAAAGCATTAAGAAAATAAATATATGAACCTGGATTAATTCTTTACTTGAGCTAATACCTGATCAATGGGATCAGCCTCCACCTTGTCCTCGCGGAATTCTGGAGAAATATAGTTCTCTCTGAGTGCTGATATATCAATTTTTGAAGGCTTTCCTATTCGGACGCACATTGAAGTGCCAGGGTATGGTGGAAGACGAAGCTTATATTTTTCTGCAACAGATGGTGGGACAAATCTACCACCTAGAAAGTGGAGTGGGCCACAAAACTTCTTTGCACACAACTTTGGAGCAGTTAAAGAAACCTAGAAAAATACCAAAGTTGCATTTCTTTATTTCTTCAATATGTAAGTTCGTGTAATTCACTAGGAACATTTTGAAGCATGTTTGCCTAATTGAGATTTCTATCAGAAACATACCAACATGTCAGGTTTAATGCCTTCACCATCAATGTCTCCTTCTTCAACATGCCACCCAGATGGAATGTCTATAGAGACAATAACAGGGAATTTTTGACGTGCTTGGTCATACTGTCGTAAAGAAATCAGTCTTCGTATTAGATCATCAAAAGGCGGCCTTGGGGTACCTAACAAATTAAAAAAAAGTACTTAAGAGTTTGAAAACGCACAACACTATATGAGTAGGTTCCAATCAGACAGCACCCCTACCATCAGCCCATGATCATTCACATAATGGAGCCTTAAACTATCAAAGAAGAAATGTAATGGTGACAACACAATGTTGAGCTTTTGGTCGCAGATGCACTATATACATTTGAAACACTTAGGAATTAGTCTAAAATTCATAAGATTTTCTAGTTCTTAATAACATCCATACGACAAGTACAAACCATAAAAGCTAAAATACTAGCAATGAAGAGTATACTGGCCTATAGTAGACATTAACCCATAAAATTAACAACCACTTAAAAGAAAACGACTGATTACCATGGAACGAGAACCCAAACATTGCATCTACCAGAATATCAAAATCCTTTGACAAGTCCAAAGGCAGATCTTCCACTGACAAGAAAGGAACCGACAGCGATTCCAGCTACAAAAGTAATAAATCAAATAAGATAAATTCCGACCAACCCAAAATTCAAAAATAAAAAGAAGGGGCACTATCTAAACCTGAGTGACCAAACCAGAATAAAGAGGCTTCGGAGTACGCTTTGGATAACAAACAAAGGGTTTGTAACCAAAGTGATGTAGATGACGAGCAGCCACAAGACCATCGCCACCGTTGTTCCCAGGACCGCAAATAGCGAGAACACGGTTGTACTCACTTGCTTTGTAAGCCTGTCCAAAACAGATACAAATATTTGTGGCTATTTTCACACACAAAAGCAAAGCATCAATGCAGGCCTTGAATTCCTACTACATTACCTCCGCTATGGATGTGGCCACGCTCAAACCAGCCAATTCCTAATTGCACGAACGAAAACGATTCTCAGGGAAAACAATACACAAAAGACAAAAAGAAAGAAGAATAGGAAAATCAATCGGTGATTAAGAACGACCATAAGCTGATCGACGCTAAACCCGAGAGGACCCATGAGGGTCTCATCGATCTCGGCGGCTTCTCGCTGCGTCAGGTACGATATAGAGTCCGCCGGGCTTTGAGCCACTTTATCTCCCATTCCTCCACTTCCCTTGGAACAAAAAGCACGAATTGCAGGACCCGGAATTGGAAAGCGAAAACCCTGGAAAGCGAGTGGGTTGGTAACAATTGTTAGTTACAGTGATTCAAAGCTTATGAGAGAGCGAGAGAGAGAGAGGGGAGGCTTACCGGGAAGAGTGTGGGGAGATGATTGTGGAGAGAGTGAGAAAGTTTGTGAACGTTGGAGGGGTTAAAAATGGGAGCGAGGGAGTGTGGAGCGAGAGAAAGGCATGTCATAGTTCGGCTTTTGCGCACCAACGACCACCACATTCTTGAACGCAGCGTTTGGTTTGGGCGTTTTGCATCTCTCCAAAATGGTTGTTGCTGGTTTTGGTTTCTTGGATTGTGTTGGAACTTGGATGTGGTGGATGATGGAAATGCCAATGGGCGAGAGTTGTCTGGTTCCTGCTTAATTTTGTTGGCGGCCACTATCACCGTTCGCGGTAGCTACCGTCACCTTAAGCTGCAATTTGTCCACGTAAATAAGTTTGCGAGTTTCATCTTATTTTTAAATTAAATTTTTATGTTTAATTTTGTATCTAAGTCCTTTGTGATTCTTTTTTCTTTTTCTTTTTATATATAAATCCTTTAATTTTATATCTAAAACCAGTCCATATCATGATTTTTTTTTTTTTTTTTTTTTGACATGTCTACACAAGAAGGGAAAGGAAAATTTGAACTAAAAATAGATATCCACTTCATTAGGCGTAATTTCAACCGATTGAACTATCTTTTGAAGACATGTCATGTCATGATTTTATTGAGCTAAAATATTGAGACATGTGTCCTTTGTTGTTAAAATGTCCAAAAAATAACAAAGTGAAAATTTAAAAATGCCTTGCACGCATCCACGGCTTCACTTTTTTTTTTTAATCAAAATTTTGCTTTAACAAGACGAAGGGCATTAAGACATGATGATTAAAGAGAAATGTTTCTTTGCAATCAAATATCTATATTTTTCCCATAAATACTGAGGTGGCAAATCCATTTACTAATATTTTATTATTATTTTTAAATAAATTGAAATCAAAATAAAAACTAAACAAAAGTTATAAAAAAAAATTAAAAAATATAAGGGGTGGGGGATGGCCAGCCACCCTAGTATGGCAAAGGGGTGGCCGAAGACCGGCGGTCTAGGGTGGCCGAAGCCACCCTTGGCCCTTGGGCGGTGGATCGACCACCCTCAATGGCCAAAAAGATTTTTTAAAAAAAAAAAAGGTTTGGCCCTTGGGGGTGGCCGATCCACCCCCAAGAGCCATTGGTGGCTTCCACACCCAAACTGCCACTGGTGGATTCGCAGCATGGCCCTTGGGTGGATCGCCACCCCAAGGGCCAAACCCATTTTTTTTTAAAAAAAAATAATTAATTATTTTTGGCCCTTGGGGGTGGACAATCCACCCCCAAGGGCTTATATTTTTTTAAGTTTTTTTTTAAAAACTTTTGTTTATTTTTATTTTGATTTAAATTTATTTTAAAAAAATACTAAAATATTAATAAGTGGTCTGCCAACTCAGCATTTATGGGAAAATATGGAGATTTAATTGCATTGTAGCAAGACCCATGATTAAAAGTTTAGGGTTAATAATTTTGTAAGTACACGTGTTTGCAGGTGTTTTTTTTTAACCTAAATTTTAAAGAGTCATAAATAGTACTTGACATACAAGAAAAAATTAACATGATACTTTTGTTAAGTTCTAATGTTCCATTATCATATAAAAATGTTGCATGTCCTAAAAAAATTTTAAACTGAACCTTCAAAAAAAATTTCCTGGGGTGGTCGGCCACCCCAAACTGGCCTTGGGGGTGGCTGACCACCCCATGAATTTTTCAATTTTTTTTAAGGTATAGTTTTTTTATTATTAATTATTTTTTTAGGACTTGTAGCATTTCTTTGCTACAACACATGTCATTATGTTAGTTTGGGTTAACAGACTTAACGAAGGTAACAAGTTGATATTTTCCGGTAGGTTAGGTTCCATTTGTGATTATTTTAGATACGAGAAAAAATTTTAAAAAATATAAATTGCAAACCTAGGTACTAAAAAAGCTATTAACCTTTTATTGTTTTTTTCTAAGCCAATCACAAGGGAATGTTTATATAGGGGATCCTTCTCTCTATTGATCATAATAGAAGAGAAGATAGAGTATTATTGGAATACTTCTAAATACAAGATTGGTAGCGGTCCACTTGACAAGATGGTGCGCACGAAAGTTTATATTTCTTAAAACTTTTGCAACATTTTAATCTTGAAAATGTTGTCAGAAATGATAAGAGCAAAGAACCAGTCTAAGAAAAGAAAAAGGGCCAGTCTAAAAAAAGAGATGACTGATTGATGGCTATAATTATAATTAAAGAGTCACCTTAAGCATCAACTTAAAATAGTCATAGGGCAAGGTCCACTTCCGGTAGAGATACCATAGATTGGCCTTTATTAACATCCAGATAGTTCAACTTTTTGGTGAAGGCCAAACACAAGGTCCTCTCTCATTTAGAAGTCAGAAAACGAGTGTTGTTCAAGAAGGTTACACAAGTTAGACGATTATAAATTAGAAAAAGTGCCATTCGGATGTTGAAAAGGCCATTTTAGTAAATGATGATAATAAAAGATTCTGTCGAAAAGGCCCTTTTCGATTGTTTAACATAATTTTATATTAAAAAAAAAGGGTAAGAATTTCCTCCGCACCTGATTTGAAGAAAATTTGTCTAAAATAAAAGGTCAAGGTGGGTTTTGCCATATGAGTTTTGTGAAAATTTTCTTTGACCTACTATAATACTTGATAAGTATCATCTTTCACATATTTTGTTTAATATTTTTAAAAGTCATTTATTATCATTCTACCAAACATAGGAATATAAACAATGATTTCTAAAAAACTCAAGTATGAATAGGTAGAAGGAAATTTTCTCTAAGCAGGTTTGAAAGAAATTTGTATTCTTGCCATATATATCATGCATCAATTAATTGCAAACATTTGAATGTAAAAAAAACAGGATATCTTACTTAGAACTAATCCCTAAACATGTTGGATAAGTTCACTGTATAGATAAAATATGGAGAAGTTATTGATCTCTAACATTTATTTAGAATAAAACACATATTATTTGATTTTCTAATGCCAGAAAAGCATCCTCGTATGAGAATCTCGCCGCTACTCTTCTTTCTCGGACAACATCCTTTGAATCCTCTCAATGAAGCTCTCCACAGTTTGCGAACTCTTTTCATCTGAAATATAAAAAAGAAAAATTTACATCCACCCGCAAGCGTACAAGAATTGTAGAGAGAGAGAGAGAGAGAGAGAGAGAGACGTAAATTACCAAGTCTGGGTACTGTATGGCCCTTGGGATGATGAATCACTACAGAGTCTACACAACATTCCAAGAGCTCCTTTCCATATGGCTTCAAGAAATCCGTCTCTCCTGCAACAATTCATTTCTCGATTGGTTTTACTATCATCAAGCTTAGCTCGTTAATCAAATTATACGTGAGGGTTTAAATTTTTCATTAATTTTTTTAAAATTTAATTAAATGGGATAAAATAGATAGATTAAGAAACAACCAACGTTACTTCCAACAACAATAAAAACAAACAAACAAACAACCAACGAATTTACCTAAAAAGTGGAGGGACGGGCATTGAATGGGTGAGGAGTATGCATTCTCAGCCACCGATGACGCTTTGAACTTGGCGCCTCCGACAACGACGAGAAATTTAATCTTAGGAACCTTCGTCAGCGCCACGCCCTGTAACCATTCAACCAAAACCAGAAGCCCCGACTTAGCTTACCCCATCAAATCATTATCTCAATTTTACCCGTTAACCAATCAACTGTTTACACGTACCTTCGCTTGCAGCCCCGGCAGCCCAGCCGACAATATAGCCCCCTGCGAATCGCCGACGAATTGTAGATGAAATGAAATCCAAATTGAATGCTTTTCGAATTACTTGTTCAATTTTTGGTATTTTATTTTTAAACAATGTGAATCAGTTACCTGAGAGAAACCAAGGAGGCCATCAAACGGTCCGTGCTTAATCATGAAATCCTCGATGAACGCAAGACACTCGTCGAAGTTCGTGTACTCTGTATATTCCTGTTGGAAAGCAAAGCTTCTTCAGGGCTAAGATAATTGCTTTGCTTGTCAATAAATGAAGTCAAGGAAACAAGAAAGAGGTAAAACTGACCTTGTTGAACTGGAACCATTCGTAATAAGGAGGATCGAAAATTCCCTCGACGTCGGATTTGCCTTGGGACGGAAAAGGACCATCGGCAAAGACGAGGTCGATTTTTTGTAGCACGGATTCCGGCCACTTCCCCAGCTGTTTCTTGAGAATCTCTCCGCTCGTTCTGAATCCGTGAAGGCATAGAAACCTCGGCTTCCGCACAATCTCACCTTCACTTCCCATCTTTCTTTCTTTCTTCCTCTTTTGTTTTTTTCGTAAATTTGTTTCTTTATAAATAACACAAGTCCTTGGGAGGTTCCCGCTAGAATGGGGGAGGTAGATGGGGGGTTTGGCGCAATTTAAAGGCTAGTCATGACGCGCCGCTTGGGAGCCACCGCCTCTCAAAGAGGCAATCGATTGAGATTCGAAACGGCGGCGTTTGAGAGATGAAAGGGTGACGAAAGTGCGCAGGTGCACGGGAGTTTATTGCTGGGGATTGTCAACCATTGCCCATTGGTCCGTTGTGGTGTGGACAACGTGCACAAACACACTCGCCTCACCGGCGGGTCACGCGTTTAATTTATGTTTTATTTGAGGGAAATCTGCGCGTTGCTTTGACTCGCGTGTGCTCCCACCAGCCACCGAATTTCTTGGAAAAACAGAACTCCCTCCAAGTCGGTATATAAAAAAAGTAATGATATCGTATAACCGGCGTAAGTTGATAGTTCACCACGCGAGTTTAAGAAAATATAAAATATTATTAAAAAAATAATTCACTTACATTCATTAAAAATATATATAAAATATTATTAAAAAAATAAATCAACAATCATTTTTAAAAAAATAATTACTCATTTTAATAATATTTTATATTTTTTTAAATCGGCGTGAGTGAATTACTTTTTTTTAATAATAATTTTTTAAACCCGCGTGAGTGAACTGTTCACTCACGCCGATTGTAGCAATATCATTACTCATATAAAAATATTATCTATTTTCTTCAATAAGTAACTCTATCGACTATAACCACACCTAATAAAATGAAAGTCAATAGTTTAAAGAGGGCCGCTAAGTGTCCCAATTTTTTTTAATTCTTCCCAAATGAAGTGGAATACACTATTTTAGGAATGAGTGGGAAGCAAAGGAAAGAGAATGAGAATTTTTTAAGAAAAAAATGCTTGTCAGTTGCCACATCATTTGGGAAGCATTTTGGGAAGAATCCCTTGGAATGTCTAGCATTATCCTAGTTTCGAATCCCCCTCCCCCTCTTGTGCCGACATATTAAAAATATGGAAAAAAATAATAATAATAAAATGGCCTCCCAAATTACTAGTCATTTGTAATGTAACCTCCAAAAGTTTTAATTGGTATAAAATAGCCCTCAAATACTAACTCCTTATAAAATAACCCCTTCCGTCAGATGAAACGATGAAAATTGATAAAAAAAAAAAAAAACTCAAAAGATGCAGAGTTACTAAAATATCTTTGTTAAAATAAAAAATAAAATTAAAAAACTCTCCCATAAAAAGGGCATCTCTGATCCCAAGGAAGTCTAAGGGATAACTTCACAAGACCCTCCAAACTATCAGCCGTTTTGAAATAATCCCCCAATCTTCAAAAACTTTCAATTTAACCCCCTGAACTTTTAATTGCTCTCAATTTAGACCCATCCGTACAAATTAGGGCACAAAATTTTTCAAAAAAACCAAAATACCACTGATTTTCATTTAAAAAATCAAAAAACATTTTGGAAGTTGAAATTTTAAATAGTGAATTTTAAACGGTGACTTTTGTATAAAATTCCATCTTCCAGATATTTTATTTTATTTTTTAAAAAATAAAAATTAGGGGTATTTTGGTCTTTTTGAAAAATTTTGTGCCCTAATTTGTACGGAAGGGTATAAATTGAGAGCAATTGAAAGTTCATGGGGTTAAATTGAGAATTTTGAAGGATTGGGAGGGTTATTTCAAAATGATTGTAGTTCGAGGGTCTTGTGAAGTTTTCTTGAAGTCTAACAACGAATAGTGGAAGACCACCATCCGATTGTATAACTATAGATCCTTGATCATGTATATAAGGAAAATTCAGTTAATGAGAACGAGAGACATATTCAGATAGTAATGGTCCCTTCTTCATTTTTCTCTTCTCTTTGACTCTTAATTATGGCGTGTGTTCCCTTTGATTATTGTTATTTAGTTGATGCATGCACTAATGATGCACATTAACTTAAGTCTCCAAGTGACTGGAAATTGTGTTGACACCAATAAATAAAATTCCTCTAATTTTTGGAATAAAAATTTGTTAGAATTTCTCATAGCAAAAACCAACTTTCCTAAAACGTAATAGGTTGTTGCATGGTTGAATAATTGCCTCATGTGATATATAATTTTCTAAGGAAAACTTGATTTATCCTTCATAAATTATCACCTTTTGCAATATTCCGTAAATAATGATAATAAAAAATGATGTGGAAAAGGCTTTTATTCCAAAAAAAAGAAAAGGCTTCGGTGGGCTTTGCTATATGAATCAATTTATTACAAGCACTAGAAGGTAAAAAAAGGATATATGACTCATTCGGACAAATTTTTTTTCAAATTGGTTTTAAAAAAATATATTTCAACTCATATAAAATTGTGTCAAGTAAGTATAAATATTTAAAATGCACATTAAATTTAGTTTAAGTTAATAAACTGCTATTAATGAGATTACAAATTTAATATGCATTATAAATATTTATAAACACTTACACTATTTTATATAGTAGGAGGATATTTCATCTATATTGATTTGAAGAAAATTTCGATAGATTCATAATTAATCCCTTAACACGTTGAACGAAACACATAATAAACTTAACAAATGCTCAACTTATCTCATACCTCTTATTTAAAAAGTTTTTTTTAAAAAAAAAACTAAATTAAATTTAAAACACTAAATTCTAATTTTTTTAATATTTTTTAAATAAAATATTAAAAAAAATTAAATTTTTATTAAGCCTATATTGTAACTTTCAACATTTTTCTCTCCAAAATGGAGAAGGGCGATGGCTCTGTTGGGGCCCTTGGGGGGTTTGGCGGGCGCAATTTAAAGCTGAGTAAGGCGCGCGCCGCTTGGGATCCCCCTGCCCACCCGTCACGTCGACCTCTTAATGAGGTAAATCGATGGAAGATTCGAAACGGCGGCATTTGAGAGCTGAACCACCGGAGATGAAATTACACACGCGTACAGGAATTGTCAACCATTGTTCCGTCGTGGTGTGTGGACAATTTGCACAAAAAAGTGATCAACGCGACAAATTTTTTTTTTTAAAAAAATTATTTAAAGAAAGTGTATCCTATATAGACTATTTTTTCACACGTGCCGACCTTAACGATCCGACTACTGTTGGCAAACTCATAAATAGAAAACGGGTGTCCTATCTTTCAAGCCGTCCGATCAAAAAAAATTGAGAACGAACGAGTGGATTTCTTCTCCGACACATCATCATTCACCATCAACCATTCCGTGTAAATTTAGGAGTCGCGGTACCGAAGCCAGCCAATATCGATCATCTTTATCAGCTTCCCCTGAACTTCGCGCTGGCGTTTGAATTGAATTGAATTCCTCTCGCACGATTCCACGCAGTCTTCTTTTCTTCGTCCTAGGGTTTCCTTCTTCTTCTCCTTCATCTTCAATGGCTTCGTCCAATTCCTTTTACGGCGGTGCAGCCCCGTACCGATCAAGGTACTTAGGCCTTAGGGTTTCTCTTCGCTATTTCTCTCATGTTATGCTCCTTTTGAAAATTTCGAGGAGTTCTGTTTCTTTATTTTTTCCTTTTAAATTTGCGAAATGTTGTTTGAATTTGGGTTTGCAGAGAGGGTCTTAGCACGAGACCAGTGGCTAGTTCGGATGAAATCCAGTTGCGGATTGATCCGATGCACGCTGATTTGGACGACGAGATCACCGGTCTCCGTAGCCAAGTCAAAAAATTGAGAAACGTATGTCCTTCAATTTTTATGCCTTTTTTGTTTTCAATTACAAGTTGGCTGCATAAAAGATATTGATTAGGCTTGTGAAACGAAACAAAAAGATGCGCGTAAATAAATAAATAAGTGCTAATATTATTTTTTTGGTGGTTCTGACTCTGGGTTCTATGCAACTTTGATATCTAATGGCTTTGTGGATTTTACAATTTGTATTTGTTCTCTGTAATTGCTTGTTCCAAGTATTATGTGCTGTTCAATGAAGAGTGAACTTTTCTTTAGAGGTGCAAAGTGGACTAGTTGTTAATATGCCCGTGTCTTGAGCATTTTCTTTCTTGTAGCACTTGAGAGAATAAATTACTTTTTGAGGTGGCACGCCTCCATTTTAGAAAGCATTTGGAAAAATGTGTACCTGATTTTGGGGGTGTCTGAAATGCTGCTAATCGGCAGCTTCTTTTTAGAAGTAGATGGTGGCATTAAAATTCCAACAAAGCCAAACATTGGCCATATGTTGGTGACGCTCTCGCATCTCCTGGGTTCTATTCATAGTATTAAAGTATAAAGAATTAGCTTTGCTATGCAAATTGTTATGAATAGAGAAGGGAATTGAAGCTATTTTATTTGACATAGTATTATAGGCTATTTGCCGTGAATATATGATATATGATATATGATATATGAGTGCATGCTGCCATGCTCTAATATTTGGTACATGTATTTGAGGGCATGTTCTACTTTTGCATCTCGATTGCATGTATAATAGAAAGCAGTGTTTTTTTGTTTGTTGCTTTTCTTTGGTAATGGTTAGACAGATTTCGAACCCCAGGCACAAATTTCACTATTGGTTGCTATTAGCTTTAGTAATATTGGGATATGTGAGCCAGCTAGAGGTTTCTTATTTGGGCTTAGTTTTGATTTGTAACAGACGGATTATTTTTTTATACTCAGTGCAGTATCCTAGTTCCTGGAAAATTGTTTTGAGTGTTCAAAATAATTAATTTATATTAAGAAGGTTAATTTTGTTTGAACTGATTCTTTATATTCATAGTTCTAGCTAGGAGAACCATGTAACCCTCAATTATCATAAGGAGATTGAACCTAGGACCTTTGATCCAAAACAAGGAATTTGAATTCAAAGTCTTAAAAAGGCCTTGTGACGCAATGAAAGGTGTAGGGATGTGAGTTAAGCAATGTTAACTCAAAAAGATCTAGAACCCATCATAAGGAAACTAGAATCAATCAAAAAAAGAGAAAATTATCTTTGATCATTCGGAGTTAACTAGTGACTCTCATTAATGGAATGCAAGTTTTTAGAGCGACACACAATTAGGAGGTGGATGTCTTTACTTTGTTTTTTACTTTGTGGTACTCCTTTTGTTGATGTTAGTTATTTCTACAATGTCGTTGTTCACTCCTTTGTCATGGAAAAGTATTTGGCAGAATAAGGTCCCCATGATATTAATGATGTATAGGCATTTTTTCCTTTATTAGATGATGCAATCTAATTAATTGTTCAATTTTCTAGATTTTACTTTATTCGTCCCCATTTCTCTTAATTTCAATATTTCTGGTGCAGGTTGCTGAAGAGATAGGGACAGAAGCAAGATTTCAAACAGATTTTCTTAATCAGCTGGTATAGCAAGTTCAAATACCTTTGATCCACACATACACATGTATATTCTTAAGATATGTCGTAATCTCTTAGGTGTTATTGTCAGGTTATCCTGAATTTTGTCAGAGGGACTATCACTTCTAATTAAATTTTTAATTGAGCATGATGAGTCTATTAAGTAAATTTTTTAAACTGGTCTGCTGAAAATAGAGAGGAATAGGGAGGGATAATACAGTCAGCATGTAGTAATATAAAAAAATTCAGGACAGAGAGCTGATTACAGTAAGTGCAAGCACCTATTACTTAGAATTTGTAACATTAGTTAAAAATGAATGAAAGGATGATATGAGTAATAACATGTGTATTGCTGTTGTGCTTATAAGAAAGAACTAAAATGATGAGGACTTTGTCATATGTTTACCAGTGGTTCCATGTTTCACCAAATAAGAATCTTTTCTGACAGAATCATTTCCAACAATCTCTCTCTTTCTCTCTCTCGGGAAAAAAGGAAAAATTTTGGCTTATCTTGTCTTTGATACATCTTTGGAATTGTTTGTTGGCCTTTTTAGTCATTAAGTAGATAATAGCATTTTGCATAGGACAGCCTTCTTGAAAGTCTTTCATCTATTCATTACAGCAAATGACAGTGATCAAAGCTCAAGCAGGGGTCAAGAACAATCTCAGAAGATTGAATAAGAGCATCATCCAGAATGGTTCAAACCATGTCGTGCAAGTGGTTGTTTTTGCTTTAATTTGTTTCTTTGTGGTTTACCTTTGGTCAAAGATGTCTAGAAAATGAGGACTAGTCCACTGCTGACCTGCCGCATGAAAGAACTTCAATTGGAAGGTTTTTCTGGACCAACTGATTTATACGGGTTCTGTTGTAAACCCTCTGGCATGACAGATCTTTGACATGTTTCTGTAACACTAGCTATTACACATGAAAAAGGAAAGAATTTTAGTAGTTATAGCATGTTTAATATTGTGCTGTATGCCTGCATTTTCAGAAATGGTTTCTGCATAAAAGAAAGCATTCTTTCATCCGTAACAATTTAAATGACATGGCAACATATTTATCATGTGGTATTATGCACACTCAGACCGTTACTTACAAGTGTATTCCATCAATATATGTCTAAAGGCACAATTAGGCAGGCATAGGTTGGAAAATACTCCTCTTTCTAAATTATTTTTCGGCGTTTCTGTTGCTGAAGTTGTCTGATTCTTTTTATGTTGCGTATTTTAGCCCAAAAACGTCATAATATATATCAAATATTGCGAGTAGTACGGAAGGAACCATATGGTCTCTTCTTTATCGAAAGAACGACTGTATTTCATCCGTATATTTGAGCAGCAAATTGATAAACGAAACACTAGCAGACACAACTCACACAAGCGCTTGGTTTCAGCGGTGCACTCCAGGTGGCTTCTTCAAGCTTAGGCATCCTTACTTGGTTGAGGACTCTTCTTGTCCACTCTGCAAACAAGGTTTCGTTGTGGCCAGCTTTGCCATCTTTGTAGAAATCAAAGCATCTGGGATCTTTATGGGGAAATGGGCATTGCTTTTCGCCACGTGGATCCCACCAGGCACCCTGGTGTTTCATCCCGGATAGGTCTGCCATCCAGTGATGTGCATATTGGCCTGCGCCGGCGAGCTCCAACCATCCTCTGGGAAAAAATTTCCATTATGCTACTATTTCTATCCATGAAGAACATGTTCGTTAGCTGAGCTCCATGAGGCGATGCAACAATGTCGGTGTTTGTGATTATTCTCACCTGAAACAGCACCAGACATTATAGAAAACAAAGTGGAGACAATTTCCCCGCAGGAAATTAAACTAATCTATTAAAACCTCTAGGCTCCGATTGTTGTTATCGAGGATTTTTTTTTTATTATCAAATTCTGGATTTACTTAGCAAATCATGTCTGATATAAGCTTCGATTTTTATTATCAACCATTTTAAATTTTCAGGTGTTAAAGTTAGATCCGAGACAATAAAGATTTGGTTTTTCTCTGCGTACCTTAAGGCACGTTGTCATCATGTGTACGAGCCATGAGCTTGGATGGCTAAGACCTACACCACACACTAGGCACCCTAACACCTACGGCCTCGATTAGGCACCTAATGACTTATACACTGCCCTCAGTATTAAAGGTTAGAGGAAACCTCGATTGCAAATACACTTAAGATTCTCAAGACCCGACTAGCTTGGCAAGTTGACAATGAAAATCGGGGTCTACTGGTAGATCTGACTCAAGCAGCCTTTACATGAAAGATAATCAGGCCATTAAATCACACAATTTCCTTCATAAAGAAAACAAATCATTCGTTCTAAGAATCTTTTCCACATGGAAACTAGACACCCCCATGTCCCATTAATAAGATCTACGTGATCAATTACGCTATATAAGGATAATTACACACCACTAATACTGGTGTTACTATGTTGGACACATAGCCTCCACTATTAAAGGGATACACCCCCCAATACCAATTATTATTTTTTCACTCCCATGTTTTTTTAGAAAACTTTTACTAATTTAAGCATTGGAGTGTTCCCAGTTCTTTGGAGACCGGTGGATTTTTGATGACCATTTTCTCTGATTTCTTATTACCATTAATGTGTTGAAAGTTCTCTAGAAGTAATAGGGACAAAATGAAAATTGTAAGAAATGCAAGAGAGACCACAAACCTGGTCACAGAAGCTTAGATCTTCTGACTGAACTACCTCCAACAGGCATCCCTCCACCCTCGCACACTCCCTTGCAAAAATGTCAATCACAGCGGTCACATTCTTAAATGATCTTGAGCCTCTCCTCATTAGCAAGTTAGCCTTGTGATTGGCTCCCCTTTTTCATTCACTTCTCTTCCCCTACCAGCCGGGTTTTTGCCACAAAACCCCCTCGCTTTACATCTCAATAAATCGAAAACCTGTAGCTTCTTCTCCTTCCCCATGCCCCCACATTATGCCTCATCACCACCGCCTTCTCAAAACAGTAAGGCCCATCTCCTTTCTTGAATTCTTCCACTGCAACTTCCCCAAAGTTTGCTTGCATTAGGTTCTGAAGCCACGATCCCATTCTACCCCTGAGCTCTCCCCAATGGTACAGCACCCATTTTGTTGGCCCTTTGCACCCATTATTCTTCATGGACCAACCGACAAATGGAGCCATAGCAGTCACCCCATGCCATAAATTTACATAGTCGTAGTAAGTGTCCGACACGAAGGTCAAGCCCTTCACGTACCTTGCAGATCCTGGAAGACTCTCTGGCCATGCCAAGGCGTATGAATTTTTGGTGCCGTCTCCTGTGTTGCGACCCTTGATGCACAAAAGCCTTCCCATGGATGCTTGCGAAGAGAAGTAGAGGTACTCTGCTTCGTTATCTTCGTGGGTGTCGTTCAAGGAGCTCATGAACCAAGTGTTCCCTGTCATAGCAGTTGCAGCAAACCAGAGGTCTTTCAAAGGAAGGAAAGTAACCGAGTCTCGGAGCTTTGAGGTTAGAATGTCGGTTTTGTCGGGCTGACTAGGATTTCGGTTGGCATCATCAAGTACCATTCCTCTCCATTTATTGAAGAAAACCCATGATGCAGTAGAGGATGAAGATGAAGATGAAGAATCGAAAGGGCAGGTTTCTGTACGGAAAAGGATGAGAACCAGAAGCAGTAAAAGGATCCATTTGATGAGTTTGGTTGAGAAGAACGCACTCGTCCTTTGGGTCAAACCTTTGCGGTTGCGGGTACTTTCCTCCTCCACCATCTCGCTCAAGATGAGTTGACATGCGAGAGTTCAGGAGTATTTTCATGATTTATATAATAGAAGCTCTAGTGTCGAGATTGATGTGCCCAAACAATAATAAAAAGGAAATTAAGTAATGGATTTTGAACTCATTTTATTTTGGATATAAATTTCTCCAAACTGATAAAAGAAATTTCCAGCCAATATTTTAGCCAAGCAGTGGATGCCGAATCTTCCTTGGTGTCGTGTATACAACTTGCATTAAGGGTGGTTTTGATATACAGAAATGTTCTACAACTGATGTTGATGAGATATAAGACATAATATTGTTCCTAACTGGTCATGTGAACAATAAATAAATATTATAAGCCAAATTTCAAATTCTTTACCTTGTCAGCGTTGCTGGGAGAAGACATTATTTTTATTAAGTTGTGTTGAGCAATCCAACATTAACGGCAGTTGACTTTGAATAGAGCAAATAAAACAGGACTGGGATCCTCTACCGTCCGTTTGGACTGGAGGGGGTCCAGGACTGGGATCGTCAAGTAGATGAGACAAGGCAATCAAAATGCCCTGAAAATCCAGGAGCCACTAAACAGTAAAGAAACGTAAGAGCAACAATCACAATTCACAAGGAGTAAATTACCAAAAAAAATAGAACACAAAAAATATCAAAACTGGAAAGAGAATCTATCGCCAGAAATTCCTTAATTCAAAAAGCCCCACGTTTCTTTTCTTTAAGGAGATAATATTCTACAATTTTTTAACAAATATTTACAAGGGCCCGTATTTGCCCATTCTGCAAGTGAGGGGGTGTGAAATCATAGAACGCTAATGATTCTATTTACACATTAGTTGTGTCAGTTTATCATATCAGAACCATTATTAGGTCAAAATAGCAAACACGAAAATAAAGAATAGAAATGAGATCTCAAGCTCTACAAATTATCAGGTCACCATCTTGATCTGGAAAGTCAACTTGTAATCATCATTTGCACCAAGTCAAGCTCATCTCAAATCCACATAATGAAAACAGTGGAGAATGTGATATTGGTGGAGTCAGTCTTTGTCGGTAGGATCAAAAAGCTCTGCAGAGATTGTTAGCCTTCAAGTTAGATGAACCATGCTGCTCTATTGGGCCTGTAGTACCACACACTCTACTCCTCTTTGGTCCAGAAATCCTAACATGTGAGACTGCGGTGGCAAGGGCATCGACTAAACCAAAGTCATCCTCCTGATCCTCTGACTTGCAACTTTCAGATAATGAAACAGGACTTGAATCCTCGCTGAGAGAGCCACTGAGTATCCTGTTTCCATCTGACTTTAATCCGGGTGCAACCACATGTTGCCGGTTAGGTGCTCCAACATGGTTCTTCAATTTCAATTTAAGGGGTAGAGTCTTGGGCGTGCACTCTGTGTAGAACAATAACCATGTATGCCCTGAAGCAACACGAATTCAAATCTCAATTAGATTGAAGAATTACATCCCCAGAAGTCAGTCGTCATTTAGTCTAAAGAACAGATCAGGATTACAAAGGAAACGCACAAACACAGCCTGCTCAATTGTGCTAAAAGGTTAAAAGGAAACAAGCAAATAAAAGAATAAAACAGGCCAGTGCAAGCAGATATAATACGACCTTCAGTGATTGACAGACCAGCAATGCGTGTCAAAAGAAAGGGGCAGGTTCACTGTCAAAACATTTTTTCGTAGCACAGCATCTGAACGCAAAACTTACAAGACTAGGCAATATTTTGGAGATTTTTAAGTATGAAGGGTCAAAAGGGGAGCAGATACAGAAGTTAGCATAGTCCTAATTAAAAGTTTCCTTGCTGTTAGTGGAGTAAGGAATTTCAGGCTAGTGGTATAGATTCTTACTTAATACTTCATCTGCAGTTATCCTTGCCGAAACATCCCTCGTCAGCATTCTACCAAGAAGATCTCGAGCAGGTTTAGATATTGACTTCCATTCCCCAGTGTGGAAATCAAGCTCGACATTCTTAATCGCCTCAAAAATTGCTTCTTTGGAATCTCCACGAAAGGGAAGAGCACCGACCAAGAGAGCATGGAGGAGAACACCAGCACTCCAAATATCGACCTTCTCAGAATATTTTCCAAACAAAACTTCTGGGGCAACATAAGCAGGACTTCCAGCCAATCCGGTCAAGCTCTGGCCTGCAGTATAATAATTTTCTCATTTCATTTCATAAGCTGACAAAGTTTTCACAGATAACCAACAATCTACAAGAAAGATGCTAACAACTTGGTTACATTTAAACAGGGAAAAGTGTAACAGAAGCCTAGCAGGAACATAGAACACAGGACCAATGCCAGATATGGTAATAAAAAAAGGGTTGGCATACAACAGTATATATAAAGCAGTTGAGAAATAATTAAAAGAGAAAATCCAACAAAGTGATGGCAGATGGTTGACAATGATTTCACTAAAGATGCAAGCTCATTACTAGTGATTAAATATCCTCTAGAAATTCTCATCCCTTTGCTAAGGCATGCAATAACAAGACCCTTTGACATGCAAATCCACAAGCTTATTCACAGATATCAAGTTTCAAAATATAACCAGGAACATGGTACTACCAGCAAGTATAGAAAAATAAAATCATACATGGCCAATTTAATTAGACATTTTTTTTAATAATCACCAATATCATGAAACATGATAGAAATATCCACAAATATGATTATTGGTTTTATATAATTTTTTGATTATCTCCAACCAATAAAATACACACGCATGCATGCACGCACGCACACTCAAACACACAGAGTATATAGGGACAGCTTGGGTTGACTTTTCCATTGGTCTCTTTACATACCAAGTATGAAAACTAACCCTCTCTTAACTTTTTTAAGTTAAAAAGGTAATTCAAGTTATAGTAGTAATTATTGAAATGGTTATTTCCACGAATTTCTGTCTTGAGGAAATGAAAGAACCCCTTCACTTTTGATCTTCTGCAGTTGATTGTTCCATGCAATGTTTCTGAAACAGACACAACTTTGGCCCCCCACATTCAGCAACCTACATGTTGTCTGGGAGTATGTATGATGGTTGTCTGATATGCCCATGGAAAAGGGAAGAAAATACAGTTTCAAGGATCAATAAATTCGAGAGGCCTAATCCAAAGTCCTCCACTTTAGACTTCCCCTTGAGACACTCCTCTTCCTTTGCTGCTTCACTTGCAATCTTGGGTTTCCCACTTCCAAATGAATGGAAGCCTAATTAATCAAGTTTGAACTGCTTTGCTGTCCCTTTTCCAGGGAGACAGATGACTGACTACAGGATGACCATTGTTTTCTAGTTTGAATTTTAACAAATAAAATTTTCAAGTCCAAGTCTAAGTCTTATCTAACCTAATTCCTAAATTAAACAAATACAATATTAAGGGTTCATTTTCCTTGAATACCTTGATCATCCTTCATCCAATACAGTATTTTTCAATATAAGGATGTCTAGTTGACATCAGAATAGAAATCAGAATTAAATGTAAGGATGCATAAATGGCAGTTCAACTTAATGGAATTTTGATAAAAGAAATAGAAACACTTCCAAGGAGCATCCTTCATCAAACTTCCATACTCGATTCTGATTTCTTAATCTGATGTCAAATAGACGTAGTAAATGGCCCTGTAGAGAATATACATATGCTCGTTCTGATACTTTTTTTTTTTTTTCTTTTTCCTTTTTTTTAAAAAAAAAGAAAAAAGAATCTTATCTCTATCGGGTATAATCAGCCATTATAGAAAAATGCTCAGCAGGATTCCTTTCAGAAGCTAAATTGATACGATCCATTTGGCTTCTTCTTCTTTTTTTTTTCTTTTCATTTGTTGTGCTCTTGTCATAGCTGGTAGATCAGGCAACACATGATCAGTGCCACCCTTTTTGACAAATCTTTCCACTTTTGGACTCCTCTGTCACCCTTGGTCTAGTTCATCCGATCTTTGTAACAAGCCCTTCTCGACAGCACATAAAAAGAACTTCTTTTATCAGAAAATTGGCTGATGTTTTCTTCTCTATATACCATGGTGAAACACTTACCACGCTCAACATCAAATCATTCTCCTATGCTTATCCAGATTGACGAAGGGGTGCCTTTTCATCAGTCTTCATTCAAATGTCAGAGCATGTAGATTAAACACAGCAGCATAATACTTAGTTTAATCAAACAGCAACAGAAAGGTACAAGCTGGGGGTATCACTCCCTGCTCTCTTGGTTAATCTATATCATTTATCTATTAAAATGATGTACCCTTCGCCCCACCCTCAACCTCTGCATTTTCATGTGCTTGGAATATTTGTTGCTGCTCTAAACATGCATTTAAAACATTTTTATTGCGCAAGAAGCATTCAAAAACATTCAAACACTAAACTTGCGGTGCTACCGAATCAGGTGAAGAAATTACAATAAAAAAGGGAACAAAATAGACAATTCATAAGTAACATTCTGTGTAGCAGGTATTCAGAACTAACCATTAGAAATTCTCGTGGCCAGGCCAAAATCAGCTAGCTTTATCTTTCCCAATGTACTGAGCAGAATATTCTCAGGCTTAATATCTCTATGCACAACTCCCATATCATGACAATACTTGATCACTAACATCACTTCCTTGAATATATTGGCCGCACGGTGCTCTGAATACTGAACTTCTTGGACCATCTGATTGATCAAACATCCCCCAGAGCACAACTCCATCACAAGATGAAAACAGTCAGACTCCTCGTACACAGCCTGCAATGTTACAACCCCAGGATGACCAGACAAGTGCTGCATTATCTCTACCTCCCTATGAACTGTTTCCTCCCCCTTCCGCAAAGTCTTGCATGCATATTCCACTCCACTAACCCTGGACCGACACATCCAAACTGATCCAAATTTGCCTTTCCCAATTGTGGCACCTTTAATGTAATCATCCTCAATCTTATTCTTCCGACCCATTTGGGTAGCAACATCTATACACCCTATCTTCCTCTTGAGACCTCTCCCGGGTGGGACCAAAGAGGAAGTCCCACACGGTGGAGCAGTGGCAATGCCCGCAAGCCTATTTTTACAAGAAACAACGGATTCAGTATCGGCATCTTCTTTACACCTCTTGTTCAGCCTTGTATAATCTTCTAGCGAATAATGGGAGGTGAAATACGATGGTGGTGAATCATGGGTTGGTGTTAAAGTGGCTGGTGAGCTCGCATCTGTTTCGCTTCCTTTCCTCTTCTTCCTCATCAAATCAGATAAACTGGTAAATCATACCCTCTATTTGGCTGCTCAGAAAACATTTAAAAACCAACAAAAAAAATTATTCGAATAATAACACAATATCGTCATACACTACCCAAAATTTCCAAGAAGAAGATTCGAAACCCAGTGAAATGAAATTTTCAGCTCTCTAGGAATACGAAAAGCGATGAATTGCACAAAATATGATTTCTTTGCATTCGTCGCACCAATATACAATTAATGTCAGATTAATCTTCAAATAATAGGAAAAGAAATTGAGGGTCATTAAAGAATTAAGGAAAAAGAGTGAACCTTTTGCGCCAAGACAATGCCCCTCCACTTCGAGATATCAGATTGGTAGGGTACGCAGAAAGAGATCCAAGAGCTATGAACAATGATTGTTAGAGAAAATTGGAAACGAAAATTGGCCTATCGGTATCAATTCGGGAGGAATTAGGATCGGAACAGAAACCCTAGAAATAAAGATTAGGAACAAGAGAATTTCTGCGAATCAAGTAATTAGACTAGCCTATAGAGGTGGGTTTGGGCCTTGCCTCTGTTCGCCAAAACCACGTGTCTAGCAAAAATATCTGACCCTGAGGCCCTGAAACCTTTTTAGTTTTTTTGTGCTGGAGATCATAACCCGGGTGCTGTAACACGGGGGATTCGGTGTGGGCTCGGAATCTGAAACGTCGATATTTCTTGAGATGCGCGGATATAGGAGAGATCTTGGGATTTGCGCCGATGTTGGTATGACAGACCGACATAAGACTATTTTGACACATAACGCATGTGATGATGTGATGATGCGATGAGGCGTGTGCGACAGCATTGCAGCGCACGTAGATCTGTTTCCTTAACCCTTTTTCTATTGGTCGGTAATCTTGTTAAAGTTGTTTATATTTGATTTGTTATTTAAAATTGTTAATAGGTTAAAATTTAATAATAATTTTAAAAGATAATTTATATTTAGAAATATTATAATTCTTTTTATATTATTACTCCTATAAATGCTAGAGATTAATATTCTGTTGCAATTAAACTTAGATTTATAAACTTATATACACCTATGTAAGTTAATGGTAAGTTCTACAAATTTAATTGTTTGTCAATTAAATTTATAGTAAAATATGAGATATAGACAAATTATTAACGTCTAGATTTCTTGGTAATCTTTTAAAATTCTTTGATTATATTTAAGGAAAACGAATTTAATTAGCAAGAGAAAATCATATTGAATAGTAGTTTTTTTTTCAAACAAATCGCATGTTTTTACTAGAGTACAGCAAATTGACGTGTGTTGCTCAAATATATATAGAGAGAGAGAGATTTTAGGAGATTGCTAGCTAGAGGACTATTGGAGGAGCCATGACCTACAACCAGTATTTCGATAATGTTGTAATCTCTCCAAACACACAATTTTATAATAATCAATTTTTATTTTTACAGTAAGACCTGTTTTGTGTCATTTTTTTACATATTTTTTGTTCATCTTAAAATAAATAAATAAATTATGATACGAATAAAATAAGGTTGAGTTCCAACTCATTAAGATTAGAATGTTAGGATTATATTAGATTTGATTAATAGTTGAGTTAAAATAGGATTTCAATTATTTAGGATTAGCTTTATTTGAATATTTGATATGTTATTTTTTAGGTGTTATATGTTATCAACGAATAAAGTGGATAATTAATCAGATGTGTGTGTTTGTGGTCTTTTGGAGTATTGTGGTGTTCTTCTATTCAAGTGAATAATTGTGGTTTCTCCTACTTGAAAGGAGTTCTCAAATCTCATATCATGAGATCTCCTACGTCTTAGGGTTGGCCCGTTAATTTGATACAAACCAAACACTAAATTAGTGAGTTAAAGTTAAGTAATTTTACACGTGTTAATTAAATCGATTGAGTTAATGTTGAGTGATCTATATAATTTTATATACATGTCTTTGAGACAATTTGAGTCGGACATACGACATTTAAGATGACAATTTTTTATACAACTCACAAATTTGATATAAACTCAAAATGTAAATAGAGGGTTAAAGTTGAATAATTTGACTAATTTAAGTAAATGATTTACATTATAATTGACATATGAGTAATGTTGTATACCACAAAAATATTCACAACCATCATACTGACCTGACAAGATGCAATATAAATTTGTTTTTGGGGAAACTTCATAAAACCCTCCCAAACTTCTACAATCTTTGAAATACCACCCTTAAACATTAAAAACTCTCAATTTATCCCAATGAACTTTCCAATTGCTCTCAATTTAGACTCATTCGTACATTTTAGAGTTTGAAAATTTTAAAAAAGGGGGAAACTTAAGAGAACTCCTATGAACTTTCACATTTTTTGAAATACCCCCCTCGAAATTTAAAAACTCTCAATTTACCCCTCTAAACTTTTAATTGCTTTCAATTTAGACCCCTTCGTACATTTTAGGGTTTAAATTTTTTTTAAAAGACCAAAATATCCCTTATTTTTATTTTTATTACAAAAAAAAGTTATGAAAGTTGGAATTTTATACCAAATAAAGAAAAGGACCAAAATATACCGAATAAAGAAAAGGACCACATGGCACATAGGATGTTTTACTTTAGAATTTTTTTTTTTTTAATATATATATATATAAATGACCACCTAAAAGAAAAATTGAGCAATCTTTTATTTTTAAATAAAAATTAGCAAAAATTGTGTCTATCATTCATCTAAGTGTATACTCTTAGATGAATGATTACTTATAAACAAAAAAAGAAAAGGGAAAATTACACTTTATCCCCTGAACTATCTACATATTTTCACTTTTATCTATAAAGTTTCAAATGTGATACTTAACCTCACTAAACTTTCAAATTGTGGCAATTCGACCACTTTGACATTTTTTTTTCCAAAATGCCCTTATCATATATTTTATTTAAAATAAACCAAAAAAATAATTTTTTAAATAAATAAATAAATAAAATATGTGATGGGGGTATTTTGGAAAAAAAAAATGTCAAAGTGATTGAATTGCCATAATTTGAAAGTTTTAGGGGGTTCAGTGTCACATTTGAAACTTTAGAGGTAAAAGTAAAAATAGGTAGATAGTTTAGAGGGGTAAAGTGTAATTTCCTCTTCTTTTTTTTTTTCTTCTTCTTCTTCTAATTGAATAAGGAATGAGTTACAGGGAATGATTTTTCCTACTTTTGATATGAAAGGAATAAGAAGTGAGAAATTCTATAAACAAAAATGGGGTGGACTCCCTAATTGTATACTCCTTTGCCACCTTGGTACTACTTATGGGTGTTAACCCGGTTCGATTTTTCGGTTTTTGGCCAAAATCGGAAACCAAAATCGGGGTACCGTGGTTTCTCATTTTGGGAAACTGGAACCTGAACTGGGACCTCGATAAAACCAGGGTCCTAGTTACCAGTCGGTTCCGATTGTTCCCGATTCGATAACTGATTTTTTAAGAAAATTACTTTTTGGGCTTATTTTATGTATTGGGCCTAAAATAAGCCCATTTTTTTTTGCATAGAGTTGGCCTATTTTTAAAACAATTTATTAGCGTTTTAGTTTAAATAAAAAGGGTTTTGTTGTAATTATTCCAAATAATTTTTAAAAACAACCTAAAAAGTATTTAAACAAACCATGAAACAAACCTATACAAGAAATACCCCTTAGTCCCTTACTACAAAAAACACAAGTATTTAAATAATCTACCAACAAAAATAAATACTCCTTACAATAAAAATAGTTCATAAACATATTACAAACACAATATTATGCAAGCTTAAAAAATCATCAAATTGTCCAGAGAAGTGAAATTAAGAATTGAGGAAGAGATGATAAAATCAAAAATTCCAAAATGGAGAAGTAAGGAGGAGGCGGCATGCGTGAGTGAGAGTTAGGTTTAGGACAACTAAAGTAAATAAACATAAACCCAAGTGTCTAAAATAATATATAATATATAATTTTAATAAAATATAAATACTATTAAATAGTATGGGCATCCCGGTTTCCGGTTTTCTGATAAAAATCGGATACCAGAGCTGGGTACCTGATTTTTGAAATTTTCAGATCAGAACCGCCGGGTCTCCGGTTTTCCGGTTTCGGTTTTCTCGATTCCGATTCCGACTTTCTGGTAATTTTTGACACTGTGCTACTACTTCCAAAGTCCTAACTCGAAACGTTTCGTCAATTCCTATCGTCTCTCTCGCCTCACGAATCTTGTCGGGCGAAAAAGTCCTAGTCAAAACGGTCGTCATTTTTCTATTTCTAATTTCCAATTTGATTTTATTTATTTATTTTTGTTTCCACTTATAGCGCCGAGTCGCCGACATTCCCCAATCCCTCAAACGCGACTAACTTGCGCACCTCACTTCCTTCGACGATTCCATTAATGCCACCAAAGCTAGAGCTTCAAAGCGCTCAGTTCTGAAATCCCCTTCCTCCCCAGCGCCGCAAAACCGAAGGAGCCGACAAGGCCCCCGAAGGCACGGACAGAGCGAGAAAATGGCTCAGTGTATGCCAAGCCTAAACCCTCCCAAAACCCTCAAACCCAGAATCCAATTCGTCAACCCCTCTCTCTCTTCGATCTCTTCCTTCAAAACAAGACCTCAATCCAAGAAGTTCATGGCTATTTCTGCCTCAGTTATGTCGAGCCAAAGCCAAAGCCAAGACCAGCCACGGCTTTCGTTGGACACCCTGATCAATAGCAGTCGCAAAGACGAACTTTTGGACCCAATCAAAAGCTCTCTGTCCCATTGTCTCTCGGAAACCAACCTCCACCTCACAGTCCCTGGCCTCAAATCCAAAACCAGGGGCAAGGTAAAGCCTATCCGAGGCAAAGACCACAAGTTTATTGTGCATTGGGTTAGAAAATCACTTAATGCACTATATTTTTTTTAACAGGTTAGAGATATTTATGACAGCGGGGATTATCTTGTTCTTGTCACGACTGATCGGCAAAGTGCTTTTGACAGAATTCTTGCTTCTATTCCCTTCAAGGGCCAGGTCTTTTTTCTTTTGATTATTATTATTTATTTATTTTTTGTTCTTTAATGAGATTTTTATTTGCTGGTTTTAGTTGGACTAACTATGGTAAAAGAAAGTTGTGTTAGCAAATGAATTAGTAAGATGTTTTTCATTTTTCAGGTTCTTAACGAGACGAGTTTATGGTGGTTTGACAGAACCCGACATATAACTTCGAATGCGGTCGTGGCGTCCCCAGATAAAAATGTTACAATTGCAAAGAAATGTTCGGTTTTTCCTGTTGAATTTGTTGGTGAGTTATTTATTACACGCATATTGATTTCTATTGGGCTAGCTAGTAGACCTTCTTTTCCTTTTATTCAGGAAATGATCGTGTCATAAATAATAGTAAGAATAAAATTATGGCCTGTAACAGTCATAATGAGCTTCTAAGAATTCAATCTAATGTCAAGTGGTCTACTTTCAGAAAACTGCCCTTTAAAGTTGATATTCTGGCTAGTTGATTGGCTCTTTCTTTTATTTTTATTTTATTTTATTTAATTCTTCTTCAAATCATGGGTGCATGGTAAGTGTATTGTTTTTAAATCCATGTGTCATGGTCTTCTAATACTTCATTTTTTTAAGTGTTATGTAATGTCATTTTCTTACCTTCGAAGATCAGGTTTCTTGTAGCCATCCTTTTCCATTTGTTTGTTAGTCCACCAGCTCTTCAATTGACACCGAGTATGCTGCTAATTTGTAGTTAGAGGTTATGTGACTGGAAGTACCGACACATCATTATGGACAGTCTACAAGAATGGTGTGCGAAATTACTGTGGCAATGTCCTCTCGGATGGTGAGATTTGAATTTGCATATTGCTATCTATTTTATCTTATTGTCCCCCACCCATCTGATGGTCTCTGAACATGTTATAAGGCTTGGTAAAAAACCAAAAGCTTCCTGCCAACATACTCACACCAACAACTAAGGCTGCAGATCATGATGCCCCTGTGACTCCAGATGAGGTTTGATCTCTTTAATATTATTTGTCTCTTCTTTTTCTGCTTTAACTAATTTTCTAGTTACAAACTACCCTAGTTTTGAAAGGGAACGGAAGAAAGACAGAGTGAAAGAAAGAAAGAGCTATCTGCTATTAGACAGATGTACAAAGTAAAATTTGAAAGTCTAAACTCAAAAGCTTTAGATTTGTGCAAAAACATTTATAGTGAACTGTTTTCGGATGTGATTCTGTTCATAAAATTAATGAATTAGGATTATTACACCTGTTGGAAGTGAAAAACAGGTGGAATATCTAAGCAATCAAAATATTTTTATGGCTAATCATTGGCGGTTTTTGATATTATGTCTATTTTCCTGGTATATCTGCAATGTTACAACCTTGGTATCACATCTCTGTCCTGCAAAGCTTCACTAATATTGTTTAAAATGCTCCTTTGGGTGCATTCTAGTACTTAATAATCAACGATGTTTTCTATTGACCAAAAAAGGTATGTATTTATTATTGGTTTCCTTAATGTCATTCAATCATTTAAAAAGTAACTGCTCAAGCAAGGTCTGCTCTACTGACCTTGGTGCCACACTATTTTCAAAAATGATTAGAAGAGATGCTTAAGATTTAATATTTTAACTCTTATTGCAGGCAACCTACTTGGCAATAATATTTAACTATTACATGTTTTAGCTGTTGTATACAGATTGCAGATCTCTGGGTTTTTTATGTTTGAAATATGAGGGATTTTTTTTATGTAAATGCTTAGGATGCTGTTTTCCAGTTCTATTGATATGTACATGGATATATATTTGTATTATTTTATATTATATAATATACATGCACACGCAATATATATTTAAGGGGCTAGTGGTGGTTCAAATGCTAGCTTTGTAATTTTGGTTTCTCTAGCCAGTTTGGTTAGTTGACTTATGTGTTGCCTTTGCCTCACAGATAGTTAAACGTGGACTGATGAGTCAAGCTGATTATGATGAAGCAAGTAGGAAAGCACTAAGCTTATTTGAATATGGACAGGTAATTTGCTTGTGTTGGTTAGCTCTTGTTGGTAAGCTTTCTTATGGTCAAGACTCAAGATCTCATTGAAAAATGATCATTCATGTCTTGGGACTGCATTAGTTGCAGTATAAACTTTGTAGAGTGATATGTTCTATTTAGCATGGTTACTTCCTTTTCCTGGGCTGGTTTGTGCGCATGCATCCAGATGGAAGGACCATAAAGTATAGCATAATGGATTAGCTCTGTTATTTCCTATGGCAAGTAGGCTCCTACCCCATTTCTCGCCCGTACATTCTTGAAGATGAAAGGTGCACTCACATCCAAATCAGTATCTAGCGTATTTGTAGTGTCAATGAGTGTTTGAATGCCAATTTTGTTGAAAGGAAAAAGTGCCATGCATAGCATTTATTATGTCACATCTGTCATTGTCTTTTTTGTTGTTTTGTTCAAATCCAAAATTTAAAAATAGATTATTTGTCAACCAAATCCATGTTTTTGTTTCTGCTTATGACTTTGCATTGTCATTGACGCCTTGCCTTCATCAACATTTCCCAATTGGTTTCTTTAGGAATTTGCTTTTAAATATGCCCGATTGGGCATATCATTTATTGGTAAGTTTGTTGTGGTTCTAGTCTTCCTCGAATCTTGAGCTCAGATTGTGCCTGAAAACACCCAAGAGCTGATGACTGGTAGTTGCACAGAAATAAGAATTAATGTTTCCATTGTAATTAAACCATGATATAGATTAGATCAAATAAGAAGAATGACTTATGTACTAGTTGCAGAAGATGATAGTTGAGAGAAACTTTGCAGCCTCTGATTATTTGTTACCTGAGGTCCTGAACGTTATACTTTACTCTCTCTTTATGGTATTGATGTGACGTGCAGAAGGTTTTGCTTCCTAATAATTCAAAAGTAAAATCTTGTGACTTGACAAAACTGAACACTTGGTCATGCAGTTGCTACTTTTAATCTTAATTTTTTGTATCTTGCCTTACAATGTGGTTTCTATATGGGCTTCTTTATACTGGCAAAGTTGACTGGCTTAGTCATTTGGTTAATATTGCAGCGTGTTGCTTTGGAACATGGCCTGGTTTTGGTTGACACTAAATATGAATTCGGAAAGGGACAGGATGGTTCAGTTCTTTTAATTGATGAGGTTTATCATCTTCTTTGAAGCACTCATTTGTCTCTCTCTCTCTCTCACTCTTTTGTGACTCCCTTAGATACACTCACATTAACACAAAAGTAATACTATTGTGATTGGATGACATTTCTTGTTTTGAAATTCTAGGTGCATACTCCTGATTCAAGCAGATATTGGATTGCCCATTCTTATGAGGAACAATTTCAGAATTCGCTTGAACCTGAAAATGTTGATAAGGTGTGTTATTTGTCCTGTAATGTTTGTTAGTTATCTCTGTAGTGTAGTTATGCGTGTCTGTTAATGTCAGGCTTAATGGATGTATATATTTGTCATGTTCAATATGTCTGTTTCAGTCTCTAGTAAAACTGTGTCTTATGAACTACTAAAGCTGACACTATGTTTATTATATAGGAGTTCTTGAGGTTGTGGTTCAAAGATCACTGCAACCCATATGAGGATGAGGTAATTCATGATATCTACCCCTGTTGATATTGCTCCTGGAGTTTGTGGATATGCATATGCATCTAATCTCACCGTGGTGATACAATGTTCAGGTCCTCCCTGATGCTCCTGAAGACCTCGTCTGTGAACTAGCTTGGCGGTATGTCTTTTATGTTATTTACCCTGGTTCAGGTCATATACCTTTTCTATCAAGTAAATAATGACAAAATGATCCAAGCATATATGCTCATGTCCATATGAATGATGCCATTGTAGCCATTAATAACAGCACTTCTGTTGTCTTTCTTCAGTGTCTTCGGTCAAATAATGTCTTCATTTTTCAAATTTGAGAAATATTTTGGAGCCCCATCAACTGCATATTGTCTCATTGGTTTTAATGTTTTTGCTTTGATCAATGTTTGATCTTTAGAGTTTTTTATTGGTTCGATCCCTAAGAGCTTTGAGCCACTGACATTTCATTCCATATCAAAATGCCCTAGTGACCAAAAGCAACTAACCCTGGCTATTAGCTTTCTGTAACTGGAATGCGGATAGTGTTGTTTATTCTGTGGTGTAAACTAAGCAATTATGTAGGCTGGTGGGGATAACTTGAACTGGGCATAATTTCCGGACCCTGCTCATATGCCAGACAACTAGAAGGATTTTTTAAAACTCTGAAAGAGACTCAAGTAAACGAGTAGGAGTAAACTCATAAATTTACTCAAAAAGGTTTTAGGAGGAGAACCTTATATATGATCTGCAGAGGAAAGAAAGCAAGCGAAGTAAAACTGTTTTTCTCACCTGCTTAAAGGATTTCCTTAAGGCTGTTTCTAGTTGGACAATACCCAGTTAAGGAAACTTACCAGGTGGTAACTGCTACCCTTCTGTTTGGGGTTTTTTTGGCCACTTTATCATTTGACATGGGCCTTAAGATATTGTTGCTGATATGCAACTCATCCTTGTTTTTGCATGCACGTGTGGGCAGCCATGAGTGAATGCCTGGTCTTTTCATTGGTTTTTGCATGCTTGTGTAGATTAACTCTCTAGGATTGTGTATGCTAAGTTTTGAACTTTTGTATTCGAATGTATATATGTCATTCATTTATGTTGAGAGCACTAATATTATCCTATAATGACAGATACATATTCTTGTATGAGACGATAACAAGCTCAAAATTCGAGTTGCCATCGATGGAGGTAAAT
Source organism: Carpinus viminea (assembly GCA_013348765.1). Classification (NCBI taxonomy): domain Eukaryota; kingdom Viridiplantae; phylum Streptophyta; class Magnoliopsida; order Fagales; family Betulaceae; genus Carpinus; species Carpinus viminea. The sequence continues at coordinate 4,800,297 of CP054670.1, read as the reverse complement.
CATAGACAATATTCTTATTGGTATATGTAGTTAATAGTAACATAATTTTTTGTTTTGTTTTTTCATGCAGCAGCCAATACATGATCGAATTTCTCGAAATGTTGCCCAGGCGCTGTCATCTCTGCAGTAAATTTAGGTTTAACATATTGGTCTGGTGGATTTCTTGCTAAATAAGCGTGAGAAGAAGGCACAAATTTTGTTACAGAAAAATGATGGCCATTTGGTCTTCGGAAGCGTAGGAAATATTGTTCACCTTTATTTTGGTTTGGGGGAGGTGTTTACTTTTGTTTTTGCTAAATTTGCAGCTAGTTTTGATTAGGGCTAACAATTTTTGATGCGATCCGTTACCCGTAAATTTAACATAAATCTAATGTGAAATTAGAGGATTAGGGTTGTGGGTTTGATCCGTTTAATTAAATGAGCTAGGTTAATGTTTGATCGTTATAATCTTATACTTTTTTTCTTGACATGATTGAAACGTAACCTGTGACATTTAGGGCCATCAATTTTTTATTTGACGCTCAAACTTAATTTGAAATTAGCGAGTTAAAGTTGCATGATATGATTTGTTTAATTAAATGAAGTGGATTATGATTAATTTTTTTATTTTATATTCATGTCTTATGTGATTTGGTGCATGTGTTAACCTTGTTGGGACAAGAATTTGATATATTCATTTCGTTTCAAAAGAGGTAAAAATAATAATAATTTGGAAATCTGCCACGATTGCCACCATCTTCGACTGCCAGTGCCACTGTAATTGGATCTTTCCATTTCTCTCATGAAATGAGAACATGATTAGCTTAATTGACTCATTCAACTACTTGAATTCTGGGTATCTCTAGACTGGAAAAAACTCATGGAAGCCAATGTTGAATTTCCAATTCCAGGTATCTTTAGACCGGAGGAAAATTCATGGAAGATTTTCTAATTTAATAAATTAAGAAGAGCTACTTGGACAATTAAGACTTTTCTCAGCAAACAGCTTGGTTGACGCTGAGCCCTATAAATGATCACAACACAGCTTGGACACCTGCTTTGTAGAAATCATTGACTATGGCCGGAGACACTGTGAAGTTGTTAGGGCATTGGGAAGCCCTTTTGCCCTTAGAAGTGGGCTTTGAAACTGAAAGGGATCCAGTACGAGTATGTAGAAGAGGATCTCCCAAACGAAAGTCCTATGCTCTTGCAGTACAACCCTGTTCACAAAAAGATTCCTGTTCTTGTACATGATGGCAAACCATTGGCCGAGTCCCTAGTGATTATTGAATATATCGATGAGGTTTGGAAGCAAAATCCACTGCTTCCACATGATCCGTATGAAAGGGCCAAAGCGCGGTTCTGGGCAAAATTTGCTGATGAAAAGGTCAGAAAAAAAACCCATACTTTCTACTATTTGAGCTTATAGCTATAGTATGGATTGAGATTTCTAACAATTTGTCTGTCAAAATTACTTGCAATTTAAACAGCACTTGTAACAATTTACTAGTTGCTGGATTAGCGGAATGTTATGTTCTCTCTCCTCAAACCCTCCAAGGCTCCAAGCCTCCAATGGCTGCCATGGGAGGAGGGAGCCATCCCCTTTCCCCTCTAAATCCCTTTTCCCCCTCCCCTTAATGCCTCTTCGGAGGCTCAAATAGCCTCTATGGAGGCCCTATCCAATGCCTTTGGTGTTTTATCCATGTTCAATAAAGCATTATCTCTTCCTCTACTATAAATTGTCCAATCACTATTTCCTCCACCTATTCTCAACTTCAGATCCGTGCCCTTCTTGAAATTTTTGGATTTGGTTTCCCCAAAATTAGATATGCTCATTTCAAGAAGCCCCAACCTAGCACGCCACTCCACCATGCTCCCAAGAGTCTCCGCCACCAAACACCGTCAACCCAGTATCCATCGGACCACCACGCACCTCGTTAAACAACATTTGAAGTCTCTATTCCTTCGCTCTGCCACCTTCAACAACTACCGTAGGTTTCATGAAGCCATCTTTCATCTCATGATGCCCCTTGCCGGCACGTGGTCATCACGTGCTGATGATCGAGTGGCTTACACACATCGATCTTCAATTGTGTACCTATTGCCTCCCCCAACCTCGCCTTTAATTGATGTTATCGTTTTTATTTTGTTCTTTTTTATGTTATGTTGTAGTTTCAAGGCTTTAGATGTCCTTTCCACCTTTCTTGGTGCTCTCTCGATTTGGTTGTAGATTGTTATGCGGTGTCATCTGGACTCCATGATGGTTTCCATTTTAATTAGCTTTGATTCGACCTTCATTAGGGTTCTCTATGTTGCCCTAGCTCTCTTTTGCTATTGTAGATGTATATTTATCGTGTGCACCATCTCTAGTGCACCTTGTCAAACCACCTTACCTAAGGGATGGTGGCCAAGTTTCTTGGTCTTCGTGCCAAAAAAGTATAAGGCCGTGTCATTTATTTGATGCATTCCCTTTTAATTTTTACTTACTCTTATTGATGGACTATTTTTGGGCTTATTGTTGGGTTGCTTAGCCCTTTGTTGTTTTCTATAATCTAAAAAAAAAAAATACAGCAATTGCAACAAAACCCATATAAAACCTACATGTTCAAATAAATTTTGGACTGCTTAGCCACCTACTTGAGAGATGATCCTATAAAGAAGTAATGCTATTAGTCCATCATAAGTCCATCTATGAATGATGTGGCTATTAAAATCATTATTGAGCTTGTGATTGATCATTATTAGATTTTGATCAAATGGTAATTTTAATAGCCACATTATTCTTAGATGGACTAAAGATGGACATAAAATACACTTCTAGAATTACTCCCTATAAAGGCTCTTGAACAGTTGCTGCATAGGGATTTCTATTCATGCAGTTTCCACCTAAGCTAGCTAACCAGCATAGAATACTGAATTCTTGTTTCAAAACACTATTAAAACAATAATCAATCTACTCTATTCAGTGTGTGCCAGCAATAATGACTGCATTAAGCAAAACGGGGGATGAGCAAGAGAAAGCTGCGAAAGAAGCTCGCGAGAATTTGAAGACTCTAGAAAGTGGTCTCGAAGGGAAGCACTTCTTTCGAGGCGAAACAATAGGCTTTACGGATATTGCTGTTGGCTGGCTTGGATGCTGGGCTCGAATAGTCGGGGAAATCGTGGGCATCAACCTGATTGATGCAGAGACCATGCCTTTACTCGATGCTTGGTTTCAAGAATTTCTTGAGGTTCCTATTATCAAAGAGTGCATGCCACCGCAAGATAAATTGCTAGAGCTTAACAAGAGCTTTCACAAAATTTTGACTGCTGCATCGAATTGAAGTCTAAATAATATCTCTGTACAACTGCTTGAGAGGTGCCTGCATATGGTGTATGAAGAATTGCTAATGGATTATGTACAACAAATAATATGGATTTGCTGTTTACTCATATCATGCATGTAAACAATTTCCAATATTCGATGAATAAGATTTGCAAAATTATTGGCATCTCTTGCAATCACAAATGCTATGATGGAAGTTTAACAAAATGATTACAGGGACACAATAATACCTCTAGAATTTGTATTCAATATCTTACATTTAGTTGCCATAATATCGCTTTGGTTGCCATAATATCGCTGAGGAAAAGTGCTTAAGAACTGTTTGAAATTACGTTTGAAAAATAGAGCTTTTAAGTTAAAAAGAGCTTTTGTGCAAAATGCGTTTTGACCATTTTTAAGTTTTTTGGACCCTTAAAAATACTTTTAATTTTTTTACTAAATGAGTATTTTTTTTTGTTTGTTTCAAACGGACTTTTTGAGTATTAAAAAGCACTTTTAGACTCCTCAAACGCAATTCCAAACAGGTCCCAAGTGACATTTGTCTTCCAACATCTACACAATTTTGTTGCACAAACAACAGGACACTCTAGGTTAGCTTCAGCATCAAACATTTACTTCATCTAAACAATAAAGAATCAATTTCCCTGAGTGAAAGGACCGTGTTTGTCATAGATAAGATGATTAGGCTTTCCTCTTCTAGAAAATCATCAGCTGCACGCATCAATTTTTCCGGGCTTATGAATATTTTATCCCAAAAGAGACAATCAAAAAATATGAATCTGTTCTGCTGGTCTTTGAAAGAATCCATTAGGACTTAAATCTGTAAGAATGACTTGACTTATGCATCGAAGGCTTGAACAAGGGCAGAGGTCTCATCATCCATCTCAATTTTGCTCTTCTCCATCATCTCAAGGATGTCAGAAGCTGGTCTCTTAGCAGAAAGATGCATTCTAAGCAACGATTTATACAGAGGTAAACTCACAAGGCCTCTTTGATGGATAAACCTGATAAACCAATTTGCGTCTTCAAAATTCCCATGCTTTTCAAAATACTCTGCCATGGCCATTAGAATATCATGGGATGGCCTCCAATCACAATGCTTCAACATGACACAACCTTTTTTCAGGGCACTAATGGCTTTGTCCATGTTTTGGCTTTTCACCCATCCCTCTGTGAGAATCTCCCACGTCTTATAATTTGGACATCCGCCTCTCTCCAATGTGCGGAGATGTAATGATTCAGCTTCGTCTATCATTCCATTCCTCACATAAGCACCTAGAAGGATATTGGAGACTCTTATGTCATAATTGCGGCAACTAGATTCCCATTCCAAAAAAATTCTCTCAGCCTCCACAAGATCGCCTAGCTTCACCATGCACGAAAGTACACACATATAATTGGCACAAGTGATTCTCCCACCAACTTCTTTACTACCCTCCCAGAGCCTCAAAATTCCCTCCTTATCACTCAAAGAAGCATATTGTGTGATGAGGAAGACATAACCAAGACGGTTACAATTAGATAGTTTCTTTTCTGCATTCCTAAGGACCAAAGTAGCTTTGTCAACAAGTCTCGCTTTTATGTACACATTAGCTAAAGTAGAAAGGGTGCTCCATCCCACTTGTACATTCTTATCATTCACCATTTCTTTGTAAACCATTTCCGCCGAAGTGACGCTGGATACATCACCACACGCACCGATCCATATGTTGTAGGACAGAACATTTCGAGGTACATTGTTTTGCTTCATTTCGTTGATGACAAGGGGCACTTTCTCACACCGAGACGTGGCCATATACAGCTTCATCATCTCGTTAAATGGATGAGGGGTTACAAGCAACCCCAACTCATTCAGCTTGTACATGAGAACCTCAGCTTTCTCAGTGTCCCTCTGTTCGACATAAGCATGAAGAAGAGGGAGACACGCAGCTTTCTGCGAAGCAGTGTTAGGTAAACGCTTAAAATACTCTTCTGCCTCTCTTAAACCGTGCAATCTAATGATCGATTCCAGTTTGACGGCATGATCGACCGGCGACATTCGAAAACCGTTTTGGGTTTCCATCCATGCCAGTATCTGTATCATTAAACAACCATCTCATACATTACACCATGAATTGCCTACTAATAACAATACTTAGCATCAGTTTTTGGGATAGGATTTTCACCTAACAACGATAGTGAGCATAACCTATATAATTAGCAGTGACAAATAATGTAAAAATTTGAAATTGTTTTTGTTTTCCTGATTGATTGTATATAACCAAGAATCGAGATCAATTACGCAAAATTGGCACGAAAAACAAAAAGACAACAAAAAGATTATAGAAATAGGTGTCAAGAAAAATCAGGGACCTGAAGGGCGTGGCGGTAGCGTTTGGATTTCAAAAGTAGTATGGAGATGCGTCGAAGTTCAGAGAGCGAGAGCTTGTGGCCGTGGTCGACCCGATCTTGAAGCAAGGCGGTGGCGCTGCACCTGGGCGATTTCAGCTTGAAAATCTCGCTCTTGAGGTCGTCCTTGCCGACGCCAGACTGTGCGAGCGGCGATGAGCGTGAGGATATGGCTCTCCACAGACTTGTTGCTCCGAATGGACGATTGATGCTGCGTTTAGATATAGTTCGTCAGAACTGAGAAGCTATTTCTCAGAGAGAGATTAATGTGAAGCCTACCGTCTTAGACCGGCGAGGAGCGAGCGAGTCGCCATTAGAAACCAGTGGTTTCAAGGGATTCCAGACGGTGCTCTCCTTTTCGTGGAGTATTTTGAACAACTAGAGAATGTGGCGCTCGGGATCTGGGCCTTCCGTTTGTGTGGGTCCCAAAGAACTGACGGCCTGGATCCATGGCCGTCAAGAACATGTCAGATGAAACGGTCGCCGTTTACTTACCCTCAGAAAAATTGATAAAACGAAATAAAACGTCGCCGTTCTAGTTTTCCTAGGCCCCTAAAAAGATTCGGTACGCAACCGTTGCATAAAACCCTAAACCCTGGGACTGACATTTCTCGGTCCACTGAAAGGAAACCCGATGAATAAAATCGTCATCGTTTTTCAGCTCTCCGATCATACTTTTCTTACATAACAATATAATACAATACGGCTTCTTTTCTCACCGGTAATTTCGTCCTCAAATGGGAAGATTCAGTCGTTTAGGCCTGGTAATTAGTCCGTAAAACCCTAAACCACTTTTGATCAATTTAACTTAATTACCTTTACGACCATTTTCGGCGTTTGATTGTACACAGTATCGGCAGCAATTGCTGTCATCTACAGCCATGGATAAAGATTATTTGCTTGCAAGGGTTTCTGCATTTCGCGCACAAGGTAACTTTGTTGCGCCGATATGAGGTCTAAATCATATTAAGTTGTTAAAGCCTCTGTGATGGGCTTAGCCCTTGCTTCTTATGATGAACTTATTCTTCTTTGTGTGTTAAATTATTAATGTCTGATATGAGATATATGAGTTCTTGGTTTTTGGTAATCAGCTTTCCACAGCTGCGGTTTTGTTGTTGGGAAACCGGTTGATTATGCAACTGCAAGATTGCCATTGGGAGATCGCTATATTCATGCCACAGGTTTTCGATTCCTCTTAATAATTTGATACATTGAAAGTTCAATTTTTTTAACCAAACAAGACCGGCTTTGTTTATTTCTTTATTACTCTGTGTTTCCAGGATTTCGTTCTTCCGCTGAACAAAACTACTATGAAATTCTTGGTGTTCCTGAAAATGCCAGTCGAGATGACATTAAAAAGGCATTCCATGCGGTGCGTACATTTTGGAATTCATGTCTAGTGTCAGGTGTCGCCGTGTCGGGGTTTAAGTTTAATATCTTACAATTATCAATTTATTTATGTTATTTTTATATGTGTATATCAGCTCAATTGCATGTCAAAAGTGGGCCTACATGTAACCTAGTCAAGAAGCTAATCTATATAGCTAGGTTTTCATCATCACATGTTATTGTAGTCGCCTTTGTATGATCCTGGTTCCTGTATACAAATATATAGCACTATATTGTTGTTATCGTGTAAGTTTCAGACCTAGTATGTTGGCAGTACGTGGTTGAAAATCCATAATAAGCTTGGTGATCTTTACTGGAATTTTTCCAAGTGATTTTCCTGGAACTTATTTATGTCTTCATTTGCATAATAATCGAGATATCATCAAAAGTGGAAGGTGCTTCAGATACGCAAGAAGTATACAAGAGAAGTCACATAGCTAATAGGAGCAAAAAGAACTAGAAAATCATAATAACTAATCAATAAAGAAGAAACAAAAACAGTTGTACAAAGATATAGGGTGTTGAAAATAAAGACTTAAATCTCTTTCAAAGTCCTTCCACGGTCCTCAAAACTTCTATCATTTATTTCCCTCCGTAGACATCACAAAAGGAATGAGGGCACCATCTTCCACATAGCGACACTCCGAGTACTTTGTGGTTTTTGGAGGAGTTTCTCAGTGGAAATTATAGTAATTGGTGGGAAGAGAGGTGGGGGCATATATTAGTGGAATCCCTCTGGGATGGGTCCTTTTTTTTTTTTGTGTGTGTGTGTGTAGTTAGCTTGTGTGAGCTTTTAAGGAAGATGAAATGGTATGACATTGTTAATCACCACTTATTTCAATAGCTTAAGCTGATAGGAAATGATGAATTTAATAATCAAATTTGTATTCTAACACTCTTCTTTAAGTGTAGGCCCAAATTTCCCCCTTAATAGGAGATGCACAACATGTTAAATATTTAATTGAAATAAGAGATGAATGACAGAGACATGGTTCGAACTTAAGACCTCTGATCTGGTACCATTTTAAATCACCACTTATCCCAAAAGGTTAAGCTGATAGGAAGGAATGAATTTAATTATTTTATTTATATTCTAATAGCATAAATGCAATAAGAAAGCTTTGTAATTTTTTTTTTTTTTTTTGGATAGGTAAGAAAGCTTTTTAATTTTATATATTAGTATGAATGTGATATTAATGAAAATTGAGGGTTGTGCCCCTCTATGTTCTTTTTATAAAACATTACTTATCCAAAAAAAATTAATGAAAATTGGATCCTTGGCAGATGGAATTTACATTTTTCATACCTTTTTGGACAACATATCCAACTTTGGTGTTTCAGCTAATGTTCCTGCTTGCAAATAATCATTATGTGTTCAAGTTGCTGAGTTTCAATTTACCATGCAGCTTGCAAAGAAGTACCACCCAGATGCAAATAAGAATAACCCTTCTGCAAAGAGGAAATTCCAAGAGATAAGAGAAGCCTATGAGGTTTGGAGTTGTTTTTCTCATGTTTTGATCCTAATTGTTTGGTGTTCCTCTCTCTTATCCAAAAATTGTTTGGTGTTCCTCTCTGTTAGTATAGGAATTATCATTTTTTTTAATGATTTAAGTTTCCTAAGTTTGAATATAATTGCTAATCTAGTTCTTGGTTATGTTTTGGTGAATTTCAGACTTTACAAGATTCAGAAAAGAGGGCAGAATATGACAGGGTAACAACTTTTTTCTTTCTCCATTTGTTTATCTATTATCTTTTATATTATCTTTGTTATTATTTGTCATCTACTGTTGCTATTTTTTTTGGTTATTTTCTTCCTTGGCAATCATCCAGTGCTTGGTGCTGAGATTGGGTCAGTTGATATTTTTGTAGTTTTTGCAATCCAAAGCTTGTGTCTCCCATTTAAGGTTTTAGAACTAACCAATTCTTCTTTATATCTTTGTTTCCAATAAAGAAGCGCAGTCGAGGCACAGAGAATGCAGAATATGCTGCTGGTGATGCAGATGGGTTTAGATATGCTTACCGAACTCATTTCTCTGATTCATTCCATAAAATATTCTCAGAGGTAGCTTTTCATAACCTTCAATGTCATGCAGTTTATTGTCATGAATATACTAAAATCATTGGATGCCATACAGATCTTTGAACAAGAGACAGATCATTTTGCGTCTGATATCCAGGTGAACTTGTTTTGTCTTTAGTTTCCAATTGTTATAGAAGTACAGAAGAAAAAAAAATTCCTGTAGTGCCTTGCTAAAACATGTGCATCTTAATCTGTTTGAAATTCCGCAGGTTGAGTTGTCACTCTCCTTTTCTGAAGCTGCACAAGGATGCACAAAGAACCTGTCCTTTGATGCATTTGTGCCCTGTGATTCTTGTCGTAAGTAAACTTATAATCTCTTGCAATCAAATTGTGTGTGAGAGATCTTTGCAGAAAATTCATCTATTCTAATTTTATAAGTCAGTTTTCTTATGGTTTCCTTTTAAGTAGGAAAATTTTTCACACTTCCATTGGGATTGTTTGAGTCTTCAGTGTCATGCAGATTGAATGCTTGCATTTGTGTTATAGCTTACTAAATCTATCTTATTTATGTCTTAGGAAATAGTGTAACACCTTGATCCCATATTGGGAAGATGAGTAGACCATATAGAGTGGTTTATAAAGATACTCATGGATGCTAAGTTTCACATTGCTTATTTATTAGTTAAAATTAGGCTTTATAAGTGATTTTATAGAAGTTCTAATTGTAACTTGACTAGTCATTTTGGGGTGATAGTGCAGATGTGACTAACACTTTCTGTGTTATTACAAATAGTATTAGAGCCATCTAGTAGTGCCATGTGGTATTGGAGCACTATATGATGTGGCTTTGATGAGAAAGTTTGGGGTTTAAGGAGGGACATTGTAATACTCCGATCCCATATTTGGAAGATGAATAGCCCATATAAAGTGGGTGATTTATAAAGACACTCATAGGTGCTAAATCTCATATTGCTTACTAAGTGAAATTGGGCTTTATAAATGACTTTAGGAAAATTGGGTTATTACAAGTCAACCACATGATTGTAAATTGAGGATTATAAGTGTTCAAGTCAGCATAACCTGATGTTAAATGATTTTGAGATGTAATAGGTTTCAAGCCAATCCATTGACCATATTCAAAATTAGAAATAGTCTTAACCCTAATTTTTACCCTACTTATTAGTGATTCTCTTAATTCCAGTCCCTAAACTCCAATTTGATTACAGAAAAAAGGCAAAATTTTGCCAAGGAAAAGCTTTTTGATTTGCATAACATTACATATCTAAAAAAAACATATATTTGCTTATTGTGTTAATAAATTCTGTACGAAGATGGAATGGATTTTCTATAACATGTATTTGTAGCTAGACAAAGTTTTAAAGAGATGTCTCAATAAAAGGTCTTGGAATGCATTCATCACAATGTGCATAATGGGCTCAATTTAACTAAAACTATCAGATTAACTTTATTTTTGGTCAATACACCTACTTTATTTGGTTATTAAGGAAAATCCAATTATTGCAAGTTTTTATTGTAACTTCTTGAACCTGTTATAAACAGCTGGATTTGTAAATTTTTGCTCCATTTTGATTAAGATGTTTCAATTAAAGTGGGCTTAGATCTAAATTCATGCCCTTTATATATAATTATTAATTTTCCTGGCATAAATGATTGAGGTTGTCTTGTCCTTTTGTCTATCTCATGATGCAGATGGGCATGGCCATCCACTTGATGCCAAGTCAAAAGTTTGTCCGACTTGTGGAGGTGTAGGGAGAGTAAGTGCTTTCAAGATCTACACTGATGTTGATTAGTGGATAATTCGTTCTGAAAAGACTCACTTTTTGATAATAACTTCATTTGGCTGTTATTTTGGAAGTGTGACAGGCTATTGGTTTTTCTTCTGTTTCTAATACTATCTAAATCATAAACCAGGTTACAATTCCTCCATTTACATCCAGGTGTGGCACTTGTAAAGGGTCTGGCCTTATCATTGAGGTCTGACGTGAGTTCCAATGAATTAGCTTTGTTGAGCTTGATCTCTTGATTTAATTAAAAGATGTGTTATTTATTTATTGTTATTCATCTGGTGCAGGAACACTGTATGTCATGTAGAGGATCAGGGTTGGTTGAAGGTATCAAGGACGTTAACGTTACAATTCCAGCAGGTTGGTCTTAGACCCTTCTTTTTGATAAATCGCCTTAAAGATGTAGCTGGGGTGACCTAGGGGTGTGGTGGGTCCTATGTATAATTGTTAGCAAATAGAAGGCGAAAAAAAGAGGGACTGCCAAGGTATTGTCACATATTTTTGTTATTTGGTAATAATCTGAAACATACTTTTTGAGGTTAGCCTAACAAATATTGTCCTGGCATGTCTGCATGCTTAATAAATTTTATTTTATTTTTAATTTTTTTTAATTGGGACAATCATTTTGAGAGTTTATATGTCATTAAGTTGTTTGGTGAAGAATTTTTTATTTGATTGAGTTCTCTATGACAAGGACAGGCATTAGTTTTGTGTTCAACATGAATGCAAGATGTACCTAAGACACACTTTTGAAAAATTGAAGTGATTTGATTGTAGAAAGGGACAGGAATTACATTTGAAATTGAATACAAAGTGCCTTACAGGATGACAAAGAAGGGGATAATATCAAGTTTTTTAAGAAAAAAAATTTAAACTTCCCTTTTGTTTATTTGATCTATCTCTATTGAGAGAGAACCCTTATATAGAGATCTTAGTGCTATAAGTTTAACTATTTATCTTATCATTATTAATTGTGTTTTAAATGGATTAGGTGTGGATTCTGGAGATACAATTCGTGTACCCGGGGCTGGTAATGGAGGACGAGGAAGTCAACCTGGCAGCTTATTCATTAAATTGAAGGCACAGTTCTACCTATTCATTATATCGTAGTACTTTTTGATTGGTTGCTTGAGTGTGGAAGATTGTGATTGCAACTTTTTATCAGTTTCTATCATAGTAAATTGGTGAAGTTAATTAATTGAGGTTTCTAGGTTGTGGGGGTGGTGGGAGACAGCGCTTAACTTTTTGTCTTTTTTTTTTTTAATTTATTTTTATTTTTTATTTTTTATAATTATAAGTAATCAAAATTTTATAAAAAGCACAAAGGCGAAACTCAAGTACATATAAAATATACAAGAGAAACACCTAGGAAAGTCTAAAGAAGCTACCCCATTGTAAAGAGTATTCTTTTTTTAATAATTAATCGAAAATTTCATTAAAAGTGTAACACACCTCATGTTTGCAGGAAGTATACAAGAGAAAACACTTAGCTAGAATGAGTAAAAAGATCAAGGAATTCATGATAACTAATCGTCAAAGGAGAAACATAAGTCATTGTCCAAAGATACAAAGTTTTGAAGAAAATGGACTTAAAATCTCTTCCAATGTCTTCTCACGGTTGTCAAAACTTTTGTTATTCCTTTCCCTCCTCCAAATACACCACAAAAGGCAGAATGGTACCATTGTTCAAACTGCTGCACTTTGAGGACTGCCACTCAACCCTTTCTAACATGCAAAAAGGTCAACCACTTTCCTAAATGTAACCTAGGCTAGCCCAGCATGACTAAGGATAGGCACTAGCAATCTCACAATAGGGAAAAAGATGATTCCTAGACTCCCCACAACCTCTTACCTATACAACACTAATTCACTACAATGACATGCCGCCCATCATTTATATTATATGAGCAAAGCCCTTGGATCTCTCTACCGCTCTCTCAAGACCAAGTTTAATTAATAACTAAACAATGTTCATATACAGCACCTCCTATTTTGTTCAGCATTTTCTATTGAATCTTTTACCTCCTAATCTGTTAGATAGGTAATTTTCTGCATTGTTAGTTGGATTGTTGGTTGGCCTTTTGGAGGCTTCTTGTTGCTGCTTGGTTTTTCCATTCTTTTGTTTCCCCTGCTGGTGGGGTTTGTCTCTTTAGCCTTGTTGCTGTTGTAAGCTGGGGGGCTTTTTACTGGCTCCCCTCCCTTTGTATATATATATATATATTTTTTCTTAATGTTATTACCCATGTAAAAAAGCTTCCTTTCTGTTTGAAGTAAAGCACGTGACAAATCAAGCCACTGTCCAAGTGAACTTTAAAAGAACCATGATCAAAACTTGGATATGATGCTTTTCTTGTTTCTTTATGCTAACCATTTGGTCAGTGATGCCAAAGGAAAATATATTGGGAGCATAAATAAACTATGAGATTTTGTTGATTTTTTTTTATAAGCAATTCAAATTTATTAAAGGCATAGAGAGACGCAACCGTAGTACACATGAAGTATAGAAGAGAACCTCCTATTGTATAAAAGAACAAAACTCCAAAAACTCAGAAAAATTAGAAACGGGCAATCTAAACACACACTACTATCCATGTATACAAAGATTGAAACATCTTCTTTGAGTCTTAACAATCGCATTCTCACAATCTTCAAAGCCCCTTCTGTTCCTTTCTTTCCAAATGCATGACAGTTAACGTAAAAGAGCCAACCTTTACAATTCCAAAACCTTATGTTGTCCCAATTGTCCCCCCAACTCACCAAGAAATCTCTCACCCTTTGAGGCATAACCCATACAACTCCAAACAATTGAAAAAGAGAGTTCCATAATTCTCTTGCCACCTCACAATAAAGAAGAAGATGATCAATAGACTCCTCACTTTTCTTACACATACAATACCAATCCACCACAATAACATGCCTCTTTCGTAGATTATGCAAAGTTAAGATTTTCCCTAAAGCCGCTGCTGTCCACAAAGAATGCCACTATCGAGAGAGCCTTAATTTTCTAAATACTCTTGCACTGAAGCGGGAAATTCACCGGAGTAGATAACACTTGATAGTAAGACTTCCCTTTAAATGATTTACTTTTAGCAGGAATCCAGCTCATTTTATCTTCACCTCCTTGTTGAAATTTTTTTTATAGAAAGAGTAATAGAATAGACTTGGTTTATTATACTTTGCTAATTAAATAGACAATGAAAAATCTTGTAGATCTTTTGGTGTCTGAATGCTTCAATATCTAATCTATCCAGGTCTTAGAATAATATATGAATTTCTTTTACTATGGTGCATTTATCATTATTCGTTCTGAATACATCATTCAATTCTTAGACAAGTCCTTTTGAGCTCTGTCAAGTTGAATATCGATTGGCATGAAAAAAGATGAAGATTTTTTTTTTTTTATAATTTTTTGTTATTTGTCTTTTTTCAACCTGGTCTTGAGAACAAATAAATAATGAATATCTAGTTGTGAATGTATTGTTAAGTTTCATCAATTAAAGCTTGCTAGACAGAGGGAGTGAGCTTAGTTATTTATTTTCGGTTGGTTTGGCCTCTGATTTTATGTTTTGCAAATTATGCTCACCCACTGTACATCAATTGAAACCAACAACTCAATTTTTTGCCATATCCAATAATTGATCTTTTGGGTTGACAATGATTAAGTTACTCTTTGATTCTTTCAATGAATATACGAATAAGTACAGAAGTTCCTTCAGATCAAAAGTTTTAAAACTCGTTTGCTATCATTCCTCATCTTTTATGAAAAGGTAAGGAAAAGTCCATCTTTATTTGCACTGTTCCCTGTGCATCTTTGTTTGGAAGCGAGTAATTTTCGTGAATTCTTCGGTACAAGTCCAGTTAATATTCAATTGACTTTTTATGTTATCAATATGCATGGAGGACTTTATGATTGGTTGTCATGAACTTGATCAGCAGTAATATGCTAGCTTTGAAGTGTAATAACTTTCTTGGAAATTTGGTTCCTTGGACTGGCTGTATACACCTGTTTGAAGCAAAGAATGTGAACTTCTTCTTTTCCTACACTTTAGGGTCTATCTTTGTATATTTCCTATATATTAGAGTTGCACCCCTTTGCACTTTGAACATGAACTTGATCAGCAGTAATATGCTAGCATTGAAGTGTAATAACTTTCTTGGAAATTTGGTTCCTTGGACTGGCTGTATACACCTGTTTGAAGCACAGAATGTGAACTTACTTCTTCTTTTCCTACACTTTAGGGTCTATCTTTGTATATTTCCTATATATTAGAGTTGCACCCCTCTGCACTTTGAATGAATTTGCGTTAATTATCCAAAAAAAAAAGTGAATTTACTTGAACTTGATCAAAAGAAGGCTGGTTTGTTAAATGGTTTGTTTTTGTAGTTTGGAATACCATTTGTTGGTTGGCAATGCTTTTTTTTTTTTTTTTTTTTTGTGTTTCCCTATTCCTTCTGAACTTTACAGTGTTTTGGTGAATTAGGTTGCTGAAGATTCTGTCTTTTCTAGAGAGGGTGCAAACGTTTATGTGGATGCTAATATTAGCTTTACGCAAGTGAGCAATGAATCCTTACTTAAATACTAGTCCTGCTTGTATGGTTTGTTTTGGAAAAAATACCCTATTTTGGCTACTTTTGAGATTTGCACAAGCTTTGTGGCCTTTCTTTGTTTGTTTATTGATTTTTTTATGGGAAACTTCACTTATCCCCTCAATATATAGGCACTTTTGCAATTATATCCTCAAAGTTAAAAAATTTGTTATGTCGGTATCCCATGTTTTAGTCCCTTTTAATTACACCCCCACTGTTAGGGTTTAGAGTTAAATCAAATGGTAAACAGGTGAAATATCCATTGTATCCCTAAAAATTATAAAAAAAAAGATTACCCTGATTATATATATTAATAAAAAATGGAACTCACCACTGGTTGTGTGTAAGCCAAGCAACTCATTGCAATTTTTTTTCTAGCAGGGGTATTTTGGCTTCATTCGTTAGGATTTAATAGAAAATCCTAATAAAAAGGGTGTATTTAAAATTGGCTAAAACATGGAATACCAACTTTGCAAATTTTTAAACTTTGAGGGTATTATTGCAAAAGTGCCTATACTTTGGGGGGTAAAAGAAATTTTCCCTTTTTTTTATAAGTAATAAATAAATAAACAAGCAAACAAACAAACAAAGGCCATGAGGCTGGTGCAAACTGTTCTTTTATGGTTAAACTATATTTTTGATCCTTCAAATATATGGTTTTTTTTTTTTAAACCGATCCTTGAAGTATTGGTTAAAAATCCAATTAGGTCTCTAAATTTTTAAATGTTTCAATTTCATACTTGAACTTCTTAACTGCATGCAACAGTCTTTCCATCCAAATTCGTGACAATGCTTTCACGCAGATTGATAGTGGCTAAATTCAAAGCTTGCCACATCAACTTTTATGACGACATCATCAGTTTTATGAATGAAGGATTGAAGTATTCAAAAATAAGAATTTCTGAGATGAAAAATCTTTAAAGTCTTAGGGATTAAGTTGGAACCTTCCGTATGTTTTAGGGATTAACAATTTAGTTTGTCCTATATTTATTTGCTTAACTTTGAATATTGCATTTAAAAATGTAGACATTACTATCTATAACACCTTATTTGCATGATATTATGTCTTTGCACATACAAACCTAATGTAGTTTTTATCAATTAATGTGGGTTTTAAACTTTTTTACAGGCTATACTTGGTGGCATGGTTGATGTGCCAACTTTATCAGGGAAGATGCAACTAAAAGTAATGCTTTTCTCTTTTATATTATTCTTTTTGTCATCTCTTGTTTAACATATTGCTTTCCTTTCCATTTTCTAAGGAAACTGCCTGTCTTTTTTATTATTTTTTAATTTTTTAATACATAGTGTAATGACTTATGGATCTGTTGAAATATGGCTTAACTTGTATTTATAAAGAGACACAGTGAAGGCATACCCAATCAAGAAAAGGTGTTATAGTTTAGAAAATGGGGCAAAGGTATAGAGAGAAAGAGTGCATAAGAAAATATGTATTTTGTTTTCCAGTCACTTACCAGCATTAATAGATCAATGTTATCAGACAAAATGAGGTCGGAAATTGCTTAAATAGTATGGCAAACTTTTAGCACAAACATGGTCATGGGTCATAGATATGATGTGACCCACCATGTAGGAAGCTTTGGCAGAACTGAATGTAGATAAGGCAGTAAGAAAGTTATACAACACCAGAATCTCCAGTGCTCAACTCCCCCAAAGAAAAAATAAAGAGAAGGAAGATATTTCTTCTACTTTATACTAGAAGTTTTATGTTAGCTATCTTAAGTCTGATATTTTGGAAGTCTTTGCCTCTGTAAGTTCCAACCTTTTCATTGAATAAGAGAATATTTTTTATCGTATAAAAAATGCCACATCATGTCTGGTGGTGTAAAAGTATGGCCTTGTTTGAAATTACAATTTTTGGAATTGTGGCAGCTCAGTTTGACACTGACTTTTTCATGCACTGCAATTATGGCCTTCCCAGATACCGAAAGGAGTTCAGCCAGGACAACTTCTGGTACTAAGAGGCAAAGGTATATTGGTTTTCTTCTTCTTGTTGTTCTTTCAACTATTTGAAGTTGCTGTTGGTATTTTGTACCTTTGAAATATGCCTACACCCTAACTTGCTGCAGGACTGCCAAAGCATGGTTTTCTTGTAACCCATGGAGATCAGTATGTGCGATTCCGTGTTAACTTCCCCACGTAGGCTTCTTTCTCTTAGTTGTTTTATAAGTTTAGCTAAAATATGTTGACAGTGCCTCTTTTTATTATTGTTATTATTATTATTATTATTATTATTTTGTCTCTAGATTTATATTGTTGGCAATAAGCTTCCGTGTTAACTTCCACACATAGGCTTCTTACTCTTAGTTGTTTTTTTAAGTTTAGCTATTATATGTTGACATTGCCTTTTTGATTGGCTCTATATTTATGTTGTTGGCTATAATTTTTTCAAGAACTTATACCCACAGACCAATGTTAAACTTAATGTATGTCTAGGGAGTGTGGTGATCATTATCTCTAGGGCATCTTCGGTGTGTGTGTTTTATTATGTTTTTCATTTTCTGTAATCTGTTTCTACTTCTGCCCTGTAATTTGAGTGATAATTTTATTTTTGCTGCATTGATTTTGTACGAGTGGCATATCATGGTAGTTTGAAACTTTAGTCTTGTAAGAAGAACTTACTGGTCAATAGATTTCAAAGTTTAAACTTTTTGGTAATCAAGGGGGCTCACTAGCCATAGACCTTACGTAGATCAAACGGTTGAAGTGATCCTAGAAAACTTGGGTTCCCAAGGGGTAATTCAATTGGTTGTGGACCACATCTAATGAAACGGAGGTCACTAGTTTGAATCCTCACTCCCCTTCCCTTGTGTAGATATGTCAAAAAAAATAAAAATAAAATAAAAGTCATCTCTCAGATGCAACAGAGTCATCTCCTTGAAAATGGAGGCCCAACAAAGATAAGATAGTTACGGAATTGCCATTTTGTATACATGCTATTGCAAATTAAAACATTGATTTTTATCACTTTTTTTTATCAAGTTCCTGGTGGTGCAAATAAAATTTAAGTTAGATGGTATCTTGTGACACCTGTAATTCAAAGAATCATTCCTATGTTTCTGATTGTTTGTTGGAAGACAAGACATTCTTGTGGCCATTGAGAAATTTTCTTCCTCTTGGTTGCTTTCAAGTATATCTTGTTATTGTATGCACTTCAAGTCGATAGGTAAGGAAACCTGGTAAGATCATTTAGTTTCACATACTGCCTTATAGAGGGAGAAATTAAACGTAAATCAGAATGGCGATGCATGATTGCTTATGAGGAAGATAAGCTAGTTTTGAGGGCCACAGTACCTCATAAAGATGAAATTTATTTGATGTTTCTTAAGTTTTGAAATTCTTATGACTTCTAAAGGAACTGTTTTGCTTATGAACAGCTTGACCTTGTTAATGTTATAGCTGACTTATTTGTTTAGAAGTTTTGATCTTGATCTTGAGATTTGTGGTTGTTTGCTAAAAGTCAGTCAACCCTGAGCAGTAGTGGGCTTGGATTGATATTCAACTTTGTAATAGTTGGACCAAGAAAAGCACGATCCTGCCTCATGAAAATGAAAATTTTACCACAGAAGTCATCATCATTTTCCATACCTTATTTGCTCACCTAATGGTCTGTGATAGTGGCCTTAGTCAAATCTTATGACTATGTAAGGTTGTCCAGTAACAAAATGGAAACAAATGTTATTGATTCACCTGATCTTACTCCTGTGGTTATTTTCTAAAGGAATTAGTTGCAAAGCCATAAATTGAGCTGATATCTGTTCAGTTCTGAGAGATTATGTGACTGATTATATGTGGGCATGCTGTATTTTCTAAAAAGGCTCACTTTTGTCATGCCTCCTACCTTTTTCTTCATTACTTTTATCTTGGTTGTTGGTGGGGCTAGGTTCCATGCAGAGCTATTGGAGCACACTTCTAAAACTCTGTTTCCATTGGGGTTTACTGACATCGTGTATTTGTGCGGATGGCTGGATCCTAATCATTTGTATTTATTAATGTCTGGATGAATATTACCACCCATTTATTGGAGAAAAGTACATAGTGGACTCTTTTCAAATGCTGAAATTGTGTTTTATGTTCCCAATTCTATAGTGAAGAGAAATGTTTATGAAACTCGTTTACTCCCTACAATTACTCTTTATAGTTTTGGAGCTCCTTTTTTTCTTTTTCAGTGAGCTGAATTAACTTGATTGTCTTCTGTTCTATTCTATTTCTTAGTGAAATAAATGAACGACAACGTGCAATTCTAGAAGAATTTGCAAAAGAGGAAATAGATTGTGCGAACAGTAACTCAACTGAAGGAAACTGGTGAGTGTTTAATTTGTAGTACCCATCATGATGATATGAAATTGAATGTGTTAGTACCCAATTCTATTGTGTAAACAGTAACTCTTCCAAGCAAACTAATGAATATTGTGTGCATGAACCACCGTTATAGTTTTCTTACATTGCATACTCTTATAGTGCTTTATGTGAGAGGAGATGAGAATTATAACCAGTCATCCAGGATTGTTCCATTGAATGCTGATGCATGAATTGTTGCTTGACATCAATTGGTAGCTAGGAGACCGCCATGTCTCGTGCACATAGGGCCTTCAATTATTCTGTACAGAGGTAGGGTTTTAGGTTCATATATTCACTATTCAGAGGAAAAAGAAACAGAACAGAAAAAAGTTAAACCCCCAATATATGTCACTGCTGTTTTCTGTTTGATTTATGATTCTGTTAATGAGAAAGAATCTGTTTGAATGACCCCAAGGGGTAGTAAGATAGTTCAATCGACTGTATACTATGTTTCATGAAGCAGAGGTCACTAGTTTGAATATCTCATTTCCTCTCATTAGGGTCAAAAAACTTATCAAAAAAAAGAAATATTCTGTTGGATCAGTGGGTGCCATCAATGAAAATGAACTTTGTCTTCTCAAAATATGGGCAATATTGTCATTCTTCTGACTGTAATTAAGATCCTAAAATGGATACAGGCTTTATCAGCAGCTATCTACTGGTTGAACTTACAGGTGGCAGCAAATTCTTGAACGAATAACAGGTCCTAAGTTTATGCTTGAACTATCTCTGTTCATGTTGATCCTTCTGTTCTTGAACAAAACAATGGGCTGAATGCCAACTCAAGGCAATTTTGATGGAGATATCTGGGCTACTTGTCAATGAAACCGGACACCTGCCTCTTTTATCCTTAGTAGTTTTGTTGATAACAGGTACACAATCATTCACTAAAAAATTACTTTTCCATTCTCAATTTATTGGTAACATTTTCATTTTAAGTCCTATGTTTGTATACTCAATGTTTTTGTATAGAACTAGTTATCTTTTGATTTTATAATAATAAAGTTCATCTAATTTTTTGAACGTCTTCCTTTCTTTTCAAATTTTTCACAAAATTTTTTCTTTGTATAACACAATTCGCAAGCAAAACCATGAGAATGTGAAAGATATTTTTGCTTTGGAACAGAATTTGTGCATGTTGTACGTGTGTGTGTTGGTGTTGGGGAAAGGTTAGAGTTACTGGTTGGCTTACATTACTTATCAAAAAAAGGTTAGAGTTACTGGTTGGCTTGAAAATGGGTTTCGAACTTTTGTCTGCAAATGGGGCCTTACTACCAACCTAAGCTGTATTATTAATTTATTTTCAGCCAAGCTAGACAAGCAGTGGAGTAGGTAACGATGTTTCATCCTGAATAAGAGCCTTATGGCTTTGGCAAGTTTTATTGTACTATAGCTGTTCGAACCACTGGTTTTGGGGAATTCAGAAGATGTTTGAAAAATCATATTTCTGAAGATTATTGGCGTTTGGAATTTTTTTTTTTTTTTTTTGCATGTGTCATGAAGAGTGTTGAAAGGAGTCAGGCCCCTAAGGTTTAGAAGGGGTTTGATTACATAGGCGACTTTTGTGCCATTTTGGGGTTTGATTACATAGGGGACTTTTGTGCCATTTCATTAATTGGGGACCAGAGTCTGTTTTTCATGTTATAGATGGACAAGCCATTTCTGGAAGCTCATGTGTCTCTCTGCCCATTTGGAGCAGCATACAAGCACACACTTGCTTTTCCAAATATGTGAATTTGCTTTGGCATCAGGTGGCACCTTTTGTAGGTGAAAGGTGACTCAAATGGGATTTAAGACACAGATTGTTGCTAGTTAATGCAGAGGAATTGGCAATGCCTTGGCAAATTGTTTAAACTGCCCATCCCCAATATGCTTATCAATTATTTGCCTTCCCCTCCTTCCTTATGATGCTTCTTTGCTAATCATGCCTTCAAGAACAGTTTTCATTGATCTAGGTTCTCAACATCAAAAGGTGCTCTTTAAATTATAGGGCCGCTGATATTGACCACAGTATTAAATATTTTTTCATTGAAGGTGCCCAATAGCTGGGCAAGCCTGTGACTTGATTTGTTCCCTCCATGCTTTCCGTTACTATTGGAGCACATTGTTAAAATTCCCCATGAGTTGCTTGCAACTTGTACTCCCTGTACACATGATTATCCTAATTATGCTGCCTCCCCATTGTTGCTCTTTCTGCATAAATAGATACTGATTTTGAGTTGGTGAAAGTTAACAGGTGGGTGAAGTTGAAGTTATCTTGGTCGAGTTAATTACAATAGAGCCCTTGAGCCTTTCATTGCTATTTCTTCATGCTTGAGTTATGTTACAGTATCAGATGCAATAAAATGATCATACATGACATTTATGAAGTCTCTTAGCATATGCATGTATTTGTAGTCATATATGCAATATTTTCTTGCAAACAGAAAGATTGATTTATATACAGAACTCCCTTGTTTGTTGGTCTGCAAAAAAATGGTAAACACATGATATATATATATATATATATATATATATATATATATATATATATATATGCAAATATGCAATATTTTCCAGAAACTCAACCACAAAATTCCATTAGTTGGTCGGCTCTTCCACAAGTGGAACCAACTCTACCCCCAGGACTAGAAGCCTTTTGTTAAAATCATTCCTTTGAGAGATTGATAAATAAAAGCCGATAGGCATCGAGAATTATTCTCTCGAATGCTACTTTAGGGATGGCCGCAAAACGTGACAGGTATCCACACTTGTGAATGCTATTTAATATACTGTTATATGATTGTCATTTAATTAGGATAATGTTGCAATGAAATCATCATTTGGATCAACAGGAGCTTGTAAAAATAAAAATCATTTTTATTGTCATGTCATTCTAATCGTATAAAAGTCTATTAAATAGTATTTCTCAAAGAGTAATGCTCTATACTGGACAAGTATTTGCCTTCCATCTACCAAAACTAATGTGACGTGGTTCTTCCATAACATTTGGAAAGTAGATATTTGTCCAGTATATAGCATTACTCTTTCTCAAATGATATTAATAAATTAATGAACTTTATAACTCACAAAGATAGAGTAGGAACTTGACCTTTGAAGATGCTTATTCCAATATATATAATATTATTTAGTATATTGTTATACGACTGTTATACAATTAGGATGATGTGATAGTGAAAATCAGACCTTAAAATTAAGGTCTGATTTTCACTATCACATCATCCTAATTGTATGACAATCGTATAACAATTTATTAAATAATATTATTTTTTAAATAATTAAGGTCTAATTTTCACTATCACATTATCTTAATTGTATGACAATCGTATAGCATTATTTTTCCAATATAAGATGTCCTTTCCAAGGTTGAGGGCTAGCTTGCTTATTCCAACATTGGATGTCCTTTTTGAGGTTGAATTGGGTGATTGCAAAATTTTCGGAGAAGTACCACGTGAAAATGGAAGCACACAATGCATCCAACTTTATTTTGAAGAGTAATAGCATGCTATTTTCACAATTTATTTATTTATTTAAAATTTAATAGTTAGTGTTAGATATCTTTCTTTTTCCCTTGGCATTTTCTTCTTCTACTATATACCACCAGTATTCTTTTTTTTTTTCCCTATTATGTTGACATGGGAGGGTGTAGTATTATTCTTAAACAAAAATTCCAATAATTATTAGACCTTGTCACATAGTGAAATAAAAGTGTGGATAAATTTGGTGTCTTTCGTCATTATGGAGAAAAGAAAAGAAAAAAGAAGAAGAAGAAGAAGGAGGAATAGTGGTCTTTTAACGCAGCACTTGTGATAAATATGCATGACGGCCGGGATAGGAAATGTGTGGGGTATAAGATCTGTCAACAATGCTAGCAACACATGTAAGAGACCCGTATGAAACTTATCTGTTTGAGTAGGTCTCATGAGATCTCGTAGTGTGAAATCCAAATTGCTAGCAATTTGAATAGAGTTGCTGAAAATTTCAATCCTACACATGAAGCATGAGGATAGGAATGACAGGGTATGAAACCTCAAGGAGGAGCAGGACCAAATTAGCTGAGCATCTTGGTGAAAATTAGCAGGAACTTGAGTAGTGATAATTCGAATTTACCATTTCAATAAGAGAGCACAACTAAATTAGGTTTCTCATGAGACTAGATTACAATCCTGCACCCTGATTTGTTTTTAAAATAGATAAAGCTAAAATGAAACTTCAAATATACCCCACTTGAAAAACTACGTGTTGTGTCATGGATTAGGAATTTGAGGCAATTCTGTCTCTGGGGTTGGCTTCTTATTCTTGCTCTGTTTTATTTCTCCATAAAAGTAAGAAGTAAAGCCCCAAAGAGAAAGCGCCAAAGCAACTCCTTTTTCTGCCTGGAACTTTTCTTGGTAGAAAATAACAGCTAGGACTTCTGTCACTGGGAGTAGAACCGCGATTACAACAGCAGATAGCAAAGACGAGGCGCAGAAGATGATTCCTATTGCTCCCAAGAAGAAAGCCTGCCAAAAAATTGCACTCCATACTAGGACCACATAGTACTTTGTTTCCCCGAGCCCGAATTCACTTGCCTCTCTTGGGATTGCCTGCAAAGTATATATATATACTTCATGAAATATTTTTAAAAAATAAATTTGAGTTTTTTTTTTTTTTAGAAAAGAAGGATGGGGTTTTTGGTCATTTTGGTTTAACTCCAATTATAATACATATGTTGTTACTAAACTAAGGAATAAAAATAACTATTCCATTTCAGTTTTGAGCCAACAAGGCATTAGTATTATTTTCTTTTCTTTCTTTTTTATGGGCAATTAGTAAAGGATAATGCTTTGGCCAGCAAGAGGTGGAGAGAGAGAGAAAGGGATATACATGCGTACCTTGAAGTCCTTGTTAATCAGCATCCCTACTGTGCAGAAAAGAGTCGCAAACAAAGACATCACTATCTGAACCTCCATCACCAGCGAATACGTAATGGCCTGCTTGGCCTTCTTGTACGTCAACTCAATCAACGGCAACACAAACCCATATAGCGCGGCGGCTCCTAGCGTCGTGAGAAACCCAACCAAATACTGCTTATTTGATTCACCCCCCGGACGGTCGTTACTCGTGTGTAAAGCCAGAACACCCGCTCCAATTGTCAGCAAAACCAACGCGTTGATCTTATACGGGGTGAACTTTTGCTTCACCAAAAGGAAAGCAAACCCTGCAGTGAAAGCAAGGTGAGAGGCAACTATCAAAGAAATGGTTGAAACGGGAAGGCGTGCCACGCCGTAGGCATAGAGGTAGTCATCGAGGCCGGTGAGGATTCCTATGACGGCTGAGGCAATGAACAAAGGTGGCTTCATGAAGAAGAGTTTGGCTCTCGGGCCTTGGGTGCTACGGCGGTGAAAGTATGTGACGGTGAGCGGCAGGAAAATGATTGGCCAGCCGCCGGTTTCGAGCCAGCTGGAGAGCCACACTCGCTTGCCGCCGTGGATGAAGTAAAGCCTCATTATTAGTGGGCCACCGCAGTTTCCGATGGATAATAGGATGCAGTTCAGTACGAGGACGACTTTCCTCATGGCAGTACTGTTACCTTGAGCTTCAAGTTCCATGATACTGTGGAACTCTCTCTCTCTCTCTCTCGTGTGTGTGTGTTTGCTACTTGATGATAATTGTTTGAACATGAGGTGAAAGAGGACAAAAGATGACAAAAGCGTAGGTCCAGATAGTGTCGATCGGGGGAAGGCAATTGTCAAAGGTGGCTGCCGATGGGCCAGAGAACACGAAGAAATTAAGGTGTTTGATAAAATTCCTCTACGAGGAATTCTTTATTATTTAGCTGGCTTAAGTTTAAGCAAAATACTTCAATTTTAATAGGGTAAAATCCACATTTCCTCCTCAAACTACTACCCAATTGACAATGTCCCTCTTAAACTTTTAATTGTGACAATGTCCCCTCCAAACTATAAAAACATTGTCAAAGTCCCCCCTAAGGCAAAAAAAAAAAAAAGGCCCCTATATATTTCTCAATAAGATAAAAATACCCCTATAAAATTTTAAAAAAATAATTTTAAACGGAAATTTTTATTTAAAAGATTTTTTTTTTTTTTTAGAAAACGAAATTTTTTATTCTCTTACACAAAAATTGTTAATTTTTTTAAAAACAAAATTTTTATTTAAAAAAGTTATAAAAAGAAGAAGTAATTTTTATAAAAAAATTGAAAATTAAATTTTTTTTTTCTTATACAAATGATTTTTAAAATTTTTTAATTTTCCACCCTTTGGATTTTTTTTTAAACTTTTTTTTATTTTTCTAGAAGTTTTAGTATATATATATATATATATATATATATATATATATATATTTTATTTTACTAAGGGTAGTTTCGTCATTGGGGGATTATTAACAATTTTTGATAGTTTGAGGGGGACATTGTCACAATTGAAAGTTTACCCTATTAAAATTGAAGTATTTTGCTTTATCAATTTGGTGATAGTTTAAAGGGGGTATGTAGACTTTCCCCATTTTAATACAACTCTAATCCCAAACCAACTAACACATCCAAATCATAAGAGACTTATTAAGACCCTAAACCAACTATCTAGCAATTCTTAATAAACTCCTCTGCGGTTACTTCTTCCTCATCAAATAAGGTTGAATATTTCTCTTTTTGCTCATAATCTGCACCTCCCACATGGACTCTTCAACTGTGCTGCCTCTTTCAATCAAGAGCACTTATTGGGGCATCCACGTAGGGTAGCAGTAGTAGTGTGGTTATTGGCGATCTGGAAGATAGATAGTGGACTATTGGGTCGGTTGATTTTGATAATTTGCACAAGTGTTGTGAGATCTTGGATGTTATTGATATTCATTTATGTCAAAAAAAAAGATTTTTTAATTTAAATTATACTTATACAATTTTCATTTCATTAGGGTGACGTGGTATTGTTCATTAACCAAAAAGACCTTGATAAAAAAGAAAAGAAAATTAAAGATCGACGGAAATGTCATATCAGTTTGGTGGGATGAGAGTGTAGATTTAGTATTTCTTAAGTAAATAATATTAATAAATTTTTACAACTCACAAAGATAAAGTAGAAACTCTAAAGAGTCGAACTTATATCAATATTATATGTCCTTTCTGAGGGTTGAGGACTAGCTTATTCCAATATTGGATGTCCTTTCAAGGTTAGATTAGTGATTGCAAGATTTTCAAAAGAGTAAAATGTGAAAATGAAAGCTAGACATAATGCATAACAATTTCTTCTTCTTTTTTCCCTAATTAATACGGGAAAAAGGGTTATGTGAAAACACAAAATTGAGAGGGATGGACTCCTGAACAGCATACCTAAATAAAAATAATAATGATAAAATAAGAATAATAAAAAAGAAATAGGTCCATAAATGACTCCAAAGGGATAATAAATAACCCGATCTTCTGTATGGACCATAAAATATGTTAACTAAAGCAAAATAAGAAGCATAAACCTCGAAAGGTCTTTCATTCCTTCCCGAATCCTTCCTCCCTCCGTTTGAAACTATTTATTTACTTTTTTATTAGTCAATGTTATATGTCTCTCTATTCTCTTTCCCGTTGTGTTCTTCTTCTATTTCTTTTATCATTTAAAAAAAAGGAATAGCGGTTTTTCCACGCAGTACTTTGTGATCAAGAAACATGATGAGTCATGTCAAAAAAAAAAAAAGAAACATGATGAGTCGACCGGGAGATAGAGCATTGAAGAATGAGGACAGAAATGGCAGCTTATGGAACCTAAGGCAGGATGATATATTCAAATTTACAATTTCAATGAGAAACCACAACAACTAAATTGTTTCTTATGAGAGTAGATTACAATCGTGCCCCTGTTTTATTTTCAAAATAGATAAAGCTAAAATGAAACTTCAAATATAACCCCACTTCGAAAAATCAAGAAATATCACTACCGTTGTGTAATAGATTGGGAATTTGAGGCATTTCTGTCTCCGGGGTTAGATTCTTATTCTTATTATGTTTTATTTCTCCATAAAAATAAGAAGTAAAACCCCAAAGAGAAAGCGCTAGAGCAACTCCTTTTTCTGCTTGAAACTTCTCTTGGTAGAAAATAACAGCTAAAATCTCTGTTACTGGGAGTAGAACGGCGATTACAATAGCAGATAGCAAAGACGAGGCGCAGAAGATTATTCCTATAGCTCCCAAAAAGAAACACTGCCAAATAATCGCAGTCCATGCTAGCACCACATAGTACTTTGTTTCGCCGAGCTCGAATTCCCTCGCCTCTCTTGGAATTGCCTACAAATTATATATGTATATATACTTCATGAAATATCCATATATATATATATATATATATCTACAAAGAGAGAGAGAGCTGCGTGCGTACCTTGAAGTCCTTGTTAATCAGCATGCCTATTGTGCATAGAAGAGTTGCAAACAAAGACATCACTATCTGAAATTCCATAACCAGAGAATACGTAATTTCCTGCTTGGCCTTCTTATATGTCAACTCAATCAACGGCAAGAGAAACCCATAAAGCGCGGAGGCTCCTAGCGTCATGAGAAACCCAACAACATACTGCTTATTTGATTCACCCTCCGGACGGTCGTTACTCGTGTGTAAAGCAAGAACACCCGCTCCAATTGTCAGCAAAACCACCGCGTTGATCGAATACGAGGTGAACTTTTGCCTTACCAACAGGAAAGCAAACCCTGCAGTGAAAGCAAGCTGGGAGGCAATGATCAAAGAAGAGGTTGAAACGGGAAGGCGCGCCACGCCGTAGGCGTAGAGGTAGTCATCGAAGCCGGTGAGGATTCCTATGACTGCGGAGGCAACGAACAAAGGCGGCTTCATGAAGAAGAGTTTGGCTCTCGGGCCTTGGGTGCTACGGCGGTGAAAGTATGTGGCGGTGAGGGGCAGGAGAATGATCGGCCAGCCGCCGGTTTCTAGCCAGCTGGAGAGCCACACTCGCTTGCCACCGTGGATGAAGTAAAGCCTCATTATTAGTGGGCCGCCGCAGTTGCCGATAGCTAATAGGAAGCAGTTGAGTAAGAGAAGGACTTTCTTCATGGCAGCGTTACCTTGAGCTTCCAGTTCCAAGTGCGCTGCTCCGGCCTCCGAGTCCTTAGATGGTATTTATTTGAAACGGTGGTGGAAGAGGACAAGAGGTGACAATAGCGTCGGTCCAGATTTGTGGTCGGAGGAAGGCAATAGCCAAAGTGGCCGAATATTAAAATATTTAAATTTTGTTTGTTTACAGCTGCTCCAATGATTAATATGGTATTATTGGTTGTTTTCGCTAGAAAAATTGATAGGAAATCGAAGATAAGGACCATGGATGGCATCAATCCTTTGCTGAGCAACCGGTTAAATTAACTTTTGTCTTACAAGAATGACTGGTTGTTCATTTTAGTAAAAAAGATTAATGCCCTCTGAGAAGATAAGCAATGAACTCAACTTTTGCTTGGACATAGAACTATGCAAGCACTACTGACCAGATTGACATATGGGACAAGACTCATTTTCTGTTTAGATATTGGATGCTCTGTTTTTTGTTTGGTATATTCTTGTTGAGTAATTGTTGCTTTTTTGTTTTCGTTGAATCTCTTTTGTGAGCTGTGTTGGTTTGTCGTTACTTTTGTAACTTGATTCCAAACATAGATAAATGCGGCGACCACGACAACTGCAGTAAGCGATGCAGCCATCAGAAAAATCTCAATAAAGAATAGAATATGGTAGTCAAGACAATCGCAATAAACAATGTAACCACCTGAAGAATTCCAATAGAAAATGCAATAACCATGATAATTGCAATAAATGATGTAGCCGCTAGGAAATCTCAATAGAAAATACGACTGCCAAGATCCGCTAGGGCAATCACAATAGACAATGATGTGCGAGTTCATGAAGTTGTAGGTGCAAGTGCCGTTGATCTGCAAGTTGCGACCACCAAGAGTCCTTATGAACCAGGAGAAACCATGCCTTTCACTTCTCAAGGCCATGGCTGAGGCTGTCATCTGCATACATAAGCTTTGGAAAATGTTAGTTTCACACCTTACGACTCCTTTGCAAATATTTCATTCGTAGTATCTGATACTTTTCTTTATGATTCCCTTAATTCTTTTAAGGAAGCTCTACGTAACCCTTACACGTAGACTGTTATTTGCTCTCTGTAATTTCAAGGCAACACGTGACATAGCAATTGTATTTTTGGTGACACGTCAAATTAAAAAAATATTAAAATAATATGTAACCCAATTTTTTTTCTTTTAAAAAAAAAACCATGGAAAATCAAACACCCCTCTTCAGTAAACATCTCGAAAACCCTACCCATACCCATCTTCAACCTCAACCCCGACCAAATTGCTAAAAACAACCACCAAAACCTGCCGGAATCAGTTGAACTTGCTCTGTTTTTAACCAGAACAGTATTACTACCCTCGGGTCTAAGGTTTTTCGTGTGCAAGCTAGGAGAAGAGAAGCCAGAGATGCACCATCACCCATTGAGTTGTGGATCCTAAAGATCCCGACCAGATGTGGAGGGAGGGGGGGACCAGCTGGGCCATGGTCCCCCTATTTTCTCAAAAAGATTTTTTATGGAGTAAAAAAACATAAAAAATAATACTGGTCCTCTCCAAAATAAATTGATAAGTCTCGGTTCCTCCCCAAAAAAAATTTCTGTATTTTTTATTGTTATTTTGATGAGTTTTTATAACTAATGCCATTGAAAAATCTTTAGTTTCTCTTTGAGTTTTTGTTCTTATGATTTGAGTAATTTTTTATTAGGTCCGAATTTGGAGGAATTTTAGCGATGTAGATCAAGACAACATCTTATCTTTTAGTATTTTATTTGAATTACGTTTATTTGTTAGTCTTTTATTCTATCTTATCTTTAAAGTATTTTATTTGAATTAAGTTTCTTTGATTAGTCTTTTATTTGGTTTAGTTTTCTTTCGTAGACTTTTAAATTGACTTTATGTCATTGTTATCTTAGGACTAGGAGTTTTGGACTATAAATAAATACTTAGAGCCCTAAGAATGTAGTAGTTTATTATTATTATTGATTTTGTTAATAAGAATACTCAGAATTGAGTTTCTTGGTTCTTTTTCCTTCAAGCTTTAGATAATATATATTGTTTAGAGAAGATTTATTTGATTTTGTGATAGTCTCACAATCTTATGAATATTTATCCATTCTACTTGCTGTTCTTGATTATACACGATTTATCGCTGCATCAGTTGGTATCAGAACCCAAGTTACTTTTCATTAATGGGGAGGAGCAACCGTCTAAGACATGAACAAGGTGTATGTGCACACGAAGACAACAAATAAGGAGCAACTGAAGATTCGTTTACACATGGAGGAGAAGTTTGGTGGTCTAATCATGCGAAAGAAGGGGCGTGCACGCACCCAACACAGGGTCCCTACCGATCACTTAGCCGACATGGATGGTCTGAACATTCATCGTCGTCAACCAAGACCATGGTACACGGGGGCGGAAGACAAATTGATCGCTACATATCGATGACACATAGAGCAATTAACAGTTTTGAGGGATCAATGAGAATGGATCTAGAAACCCGTTTGCGGAGCGCGGAATGCATGAATGTCAGCACCATGCGCAAGCTCATGCCCATCGGCGGGTGAAGTAGGTTCAAACTCGATATACCGGAATTCCATGGTTGCTTTCAACCCAAAGAGTTCCTTGTGACATAAAAAATAGAAAAAATCAACAAAAAAGGTGTCTTGAGAGGCGGCAGAGATTAAGAGTCAATCGATTATGGAAGAGGAAGATAGATTTATTGAGGAAAATTGCTTGGTAGATTGGGCCTCTCCACCAATCTATGACACCTATCCTAACGAAGAGGTGAGTTCTATACATCAAGTTGATTTCCTTGGAGTAGATGCTATCTTGTCAAAAACTTTCAATCAAAGTTGTGATGAGATCTATGGAGCGGAAACAACTTTTCTATCAAGGAGTTAAGGGGTATTTGTGACTTCCTTGGGAATTCTTATGGCTTATAGGAAGGGCGAAACACAAAAGAAGTACGACAAGTCTACATGGGAAAGTGGTGTGTGGGGCTTTCACAATAAACATCAAGGTATGTTAATGATGAAGAGCATCACGTTTATTATGGGAAGTGGCTTTATTGTGATCTTGAGGAAGGGCGAGTGGAATGAGTTGACTGGGCATCCGAAAGACCATGAAAAGAACTAGCCGAATTCGAGGATGAATTCTCTCCAACCTAGGGAGGATGATGTAGATTAAGACAGCATCTTATCTTTTAGTATTTTATTTGAATTAGGTTTATTTATTAGTCTTTTATTCTATCTTATCTTTAAAGTTTTTTATTTGAATTAGGTTTCTTTGTTAGTTTTTTATTTGGTTTAGTTTTCTTTCGTAGACTTCTAAACTAACTTTATGTCATTGTTATCTTAGGACTATGAGTCTTGGGGGTATAAATAAATGCTTAGAGCCCTAAGAATGCGGTAGTTGTTATTGATTATTGATTTTTATTAATGAAAATACTTAGAGTTGAGTTTATTCATTTTTTTTTTTCCTTCAAAATGCTAAAGAGTATCTAGATTTTCAAGAAGAGTTCTTAGATCATTAATAGTCTCAAGATCTAAAATTATCTATCCGCTACGTATCTGTTGTTATTCGCTGCAGCCCACTAAGTCGCGCTACATCATTTAGTAAGAAGTTAAATTCATAAAATTAATTTGGGGCTTTTGTGTGTAGTGAATTTTTATGCATGATTTAAGATCCAAGTTATTAGATTAATGGGTTGAAAGCTTTAATTTCATTATTGTTAATAGTATGAATATAAATCCTAATTTGTATAGTATGAATTAAATTAGGGTTTTAGGTATGTAAACACTAGAATTGTTAATTGGATGTGTTAATTACATTTAAAGTGTTAATTAACTCTAGAAATTCATGAGTTCAATGGAAATTGATGCTTATGGGGTTTAGGTTCTAATATGTCATATTATAATTATATTGATTATTAGAAATGACTACAATCATACAAACTAATATAATAAAATTACATGTTTATTAGCACATGCTTCTCACATATTTTAAAAACATGTGTTTTTCACGTATTTTTTTTTAATAATTATGGAATAAATGTTGGTGATGTCACTTTATTAAATTAATTTGTATAAATTAACTATAAATCAATTTGTAACAATTTTTTTTGTAAACATATTATCTCATCATTTAATTTTTTTATAGACTAACTAAATAACATATTTTATATAATTAAATAAAATATTAACCATAAAATAACTCCATCGAATGAAAAGATTATAGTGTGTTTTTTTTTAACCATTAATTAATAGTTGACTAGGGTAGCCCAGCTGCACAAGTCAGTGGAAACTACTGGTTCACGAGAATCCACCATGAATGTAGTACCTTAAAACCATTTGATTTGCCAAACGATATTTCTAGTGCTTCTACTTTTTAAAAGCCAATACACTCTCTGAAAAGTGAAAAAATATCCCTCCAAATGGTCCATGTTTGATTAGCTAAATTATTTGAGTTAGACAGGTACAGTTTTACTCATATTTTAATGGTAAAAAAAAATTTTAATATGTAAATTTAATTATTTAACATAACAAATTTTACGTTAATTTGTAAAAAAAATTACGGTAAAAACTATGATAATTAGCCTAACAACCTTCTTTCATCTTTTAGGCATATTTCTCCGCCGTCTCCTTCAGTAAAGGAAGTCAAGTCCTTCTAAAATGTGTCATTATCTACATAACCATGATTCATGAATCCAATTATTCTCTCCTCTATTATCTCATGTGTCTATGGGAATCTTTTTAGAACTCTATGCCCGGTACAAATTTAATTAGTTAGACAGTAATATGACATGGATTTTCAACTGTTTAAATTTTATCTAACTTTTTTATTAAAAAAAAAAGGAAAATTAAATTAAATCTGGACCATTTTAAACCCTATAAAAAATATATATATTGCAATTGGGCCGAAACTTGGAAGTACGAGATTGGTGCAGCTGGACATGGTGGAGTCATGTAGGCTGCTTTGCAGGGCAAGTTTGTTGCTCCAAGCCCCTTGATTTCATGTTTAAGATAAGATATTGTTGGACCAATAAAGAGCTACATCAGGCCCAAATTCGTACATGCAGAGTACCGTCTCTGCAGCCCAATAATACTGATTTTTTTATTCTCGAATTTTGCTGAAATGAATTATAATTAAGTCTATTTCACAGTTTTATTTGTTAATGAAGTGGATTTAACCGATTTTTTTTTCAATTTAATATATTCTTAAAATATAGATGAATTGAAATTGTTGATATAGCATTTTGGACGGTCAGGTTGGCGAATGGCTACCTACAAAGAAAAAGGGAAAATTGCAGGGTGGTATTACAGACGAAGAACCTCTAATACTTAAGTCAGTTAAATATTTAAAAGAAAAAACCTAATTGAAAAGAGAGTTGAGACAAGGAAAAATGAAAAAGATAAAGTTGTGCACCTAGAATGGTTATTTCCTTTTTTTTTATAGTCCTTATCAGCTACGTCTACATTTGGAAAGTAGAACGACTTGAGCAGTAATTCGGCGGTCATCAAAGGAAATGGGTTAATACTAGATCGAACTTATCCCCTAGCTTAATTGGCCGATTGATCCAAAATTGGCAAGGTAATTAATGAAGGACAAATCATGTTACCATAAATGACCAAGATGGTTTGGACGCATATGTGAGGTGAAAGGGATTTTAGTGTACCACATAACAATGAGTTTGTGCCTTGAACTTGTTGTGATGTACCAAAACTATAGGCTTACTTTGCTCATAAAAAAGAAAAACATAGCGAATTTGATTTTGTCATTTGGTGATCATGGCTATTACGCATGAATTCTGAATTCTTATTCAGCCATTGTGTGGAATTCAATTCAATTCAATTAAGTCGGCTAATTTCACTACGTTTGATTGGGTGTGTTTTCTAATGTAGTGTCACATCAATTGAGAATTTCAGTGTACCAATTGAGGTTGAATAAAATTATAAAAATGTTCCGTCCCTCCAAAAAACACATGTGAGCACCTCGAGTCACACAAACGTGTGAGACCATAAAACATTAAACATATGATACAAATTCTTGTTTGGTTGGGGATAATTTAATTGTGAAATTTACGCGCATGCCACCACATCCAGCGAGCTATGACGTTAGGAACGAAATTAGGTATCTCTGTCACGTGCAAAAGCGCTATTTTTCCTACAAAGAAATGCAAGTTGCCGGGCTCACCAATCAGGCAATTACATATAATTATATAAATATATAGCGGGACAGATAACAACTCCTCTAAAATAACAGTATTATTTCCACATGAATCAACGATCAGTCAAAACAAATCCCACTTATGTAGATCTTCCGCCAAACAAAAATTAAAGCATTAAATTGTCTTTCGCAACTTAACGTCCAATAAGTCCAACATATTGTTATGATCCAACAAATTACGTGGATGATAGGAATACCCATGTTGTTGAATCTTGATAAATGTACAGGATCGATAACCATGATCATAATTACAACTATATATATGACAAAAAAAGTCACATTTGATGTCTTGGCTACCAACCTTGAGATTTACGAATATACACTGTACAGTTGTACTGTCTTAAGACATCCGATAAATGATCACGGCCTGCTTCTGCTTGTCTGCTTGGCCAATATCTTAACGCGGATGGAGCATAATACATGATCTATTGCTCCATCCTTTATTTCAAATCCACCCCACATGAATTAAAAGGTGCAAGTAAATGCATCCCAGCCAAATTAAGTAAAAATAATAACAACACATAATAATAAGGAAAAGATAAATAATATTTAATAGACTGTCAATTGAAATAGCAGTCTACTAAATAAGCATATATAGCTTTAGTAGCGTTGGTGATGGCCTGGAGGATAAGTGGCGGGAGAGCCAGGCACGGCTGGTTCACACGGAGAGCCTCCTCCAGTAATCCCATGCAAACCCATGGCGCTGGTGCCCACAGCTTCGTGAACTTGAATATCATCCTCTACCGACAGTGTTACAGTTTGCTCGCCATAGGGACCGGTTGCGATCGATTCATGGACTTCTTCGTGTTCCTCGACGCAAGGGGCGGGTGCAGGAACCATCACTGGCCTCTTCTTCTTCTTTGCTAAGCAGAAGAGACCAACGAAGAGGAACGCAAGGAAGAAAACGCCGCCTACGGAGACACAGGCGGCGATAATAGTAGTTCGGTGGCCTCCTCCGGACGGTGGGGATGCAAGTTCGGGTGACGGTGGCAGAGATTTAAAAGGAGGGGGAGGCCCAAAACCAGCTGGCGGGGTATTGCCGGGCGGCACGTAAGGTCCCCGTGGCGGTGCTGCTGTAGTTGGAGGTGATTTTGGTTGAGGAGTTGGACCATTTTTGGGTGGTGTTGGTGGAGGCATGGATCGAGGTGGCTGTGCCCTTTTTGGAGGTGGAGGTAGACCAGTTTTTGGGGGTGAGTTTGGGGGATAAGCCGGACTGATAGTGGGGCTCGGTGGAGATACATGCTGATGAGGTGGCGGTGCCACGTGGGCAGTTGGAGGGGCTGGAGTTTTGTGGGGTGCTGGAGCTGGAGAGGTATGTGGTTTTGGTGGTGACAAGCTATGTTGTGGTGGTGGAGCTGGACCATTATTTGGTTTTGGCGACGGTGGCACATTGTGGGATGGTGGTGGTGCATTAGGGTGTGATCGCGGTGGTGAAACCGGAGGTAGCGGTGCTTCAGTCGGAGTCGGAGGTTGGATGACCGGTGGAGTTGGTGGAGGTGGGCACGGTGGCTTCGAGTACCCATGGTGGTGGTCTGGTGGTGGAGATGGCTTTGCATGGACATGGTGGTGTGGTGGTGGTGGAGGCGGCGGCAGCTTGGGATGGCCATGGTGGTGGTGATGCGGTGGAGGTGGCGGTGGCTTGGGATGGCCATGGTGGTGGTGATGAGGTGGAGGTGGTGGCTTGGGATAACCATGGTCATGATGATGAGGTGGTGGAGGCGTAGGTGGTGATGGTGGTGGAGGATGGGCATGGTGGCTTGCATGGGGAGGTGGAGGCGTGACAGGGTTACATGGGAGAGGTGATGGGGGAGGGGGTGGAGGCGGAGAGTAGTATGGGTAACTCATCTCTTAGTGAAGAAATTTTGCGTAGACTTATCTACACAAAATAGATTGATAAAATGGCCATACGCCTGTGCTCTATTTGTAGTATCAAATCAAAGTCTTCGGCTCCTCAAGTCAATGAAGCAGCCCTTCAAGGCTTCAACATGTAAATTTTGTACTGGCATCCAGTTCGGGCTTGCTTTAATCTTAGGATAAAGTCGAGTTGTCATTGCATTAAAAAGATGGCTTTTTCTGAAGCCCTTAATTTGTTTATCAATTTTATAGCCACTGTCCACACGATGGAAATGAGTAAAAAGTGCTCATCAAGGGTCACGATGATCTCCTTTGTTTATCAATCATATGTCATTGTTCTTCAAAAGTAATATAAAATTGCATATATTATCAGATTCTTCAGCATGTTTTTGTAGAAGAAAACGAACAATGATTTAACTGCTCGTTCTTCGATGAACCTTCGTCCACTTGATTGAGTTTCATAACCTAACCTTCCATATTAAAATAATTTGTTGTACATTATCCGTGTCATTGTTTTCTCTTATTCAATTTTTTTAATTGGATGAGTGGGCCGGGGTTGTAATCATCCAAAAGATGCCATACAGATCACTAGCTGCCGAACACCAGACTACACCCAAAAAAAAAAAAAAAAAAACAAAACAAAACAAAGCAGGCTAAGATTTTACATTACTTTTCCCACAATATTACTGCTGTTGATTTGATTTGATGTTCCTCAAATCGTACGGCTCAAATATCATTCGAATTATTTAAGCTAAACTATGACTGTCACAGTAAAAATTATTATTGAAGTTCCTGTTCGAATGTCATAGAAAATGCAAAGCTACCATAGATTACAACATGGTGTGATACCTCTTAGTAGGTAATTAATTTTATTTACTAATGAAACACTAACATAATTAGCTATAACAATAATGCAAAACAATTAAATTTTGGAAATTTATATCATATAGGCATGGGTCGGAAAGACAAAATTATTATATACTTAAGTTTTTTTTTTTGACAAATAAATCCTTGAGTTCGTCGAATTCGGCAATAAAATTCATCCGTTAAATTTTATTAACTTTCATTACCTTTTTTGAAACGTACCGTTTTTGATACATTAAAATATTAATTTTTTTAATTTAATTTTAAAAATTAAATCTAAACCCTAAAAGAAGAAGAAGATAACAGGGGTGGCCGAACCACCCCATTGGCGGTGGCTAGCCACCCCTTAGGCCATGGGGGTGGCTCGGCCACCCTAGACCGGCCCATGGCCTAAGGGGGTGGCTGAGCCACCACCTTTTTAAAAAAAAAAAAGGTCAGAGAGAGAGGATGGAGGAGGAGAGCAGAGAGAGCAGGAACAGAGCACGGCTGGCAATAATGGAGCTGGCCAACATGATAAGCGTGCCCATGTCTCTCAACGCCATCGTCCGCCTCAACGTCCAGGATGCCATCTGGGAAGGCGGTTCCAACACCCCACTCTCTGCCGCCCAGATCGTCGCTAGTGTCCTCCCTTCCGGCGATCTCGAAAACCTCCAGCGCATCCTCCGCATGCTCACCAACTACGACGTGTTCCAGGAGCACCTTACCCAGTACTCTGAGAGAAAGTACTCGCTCATTGAGATCGGCAAAACGCTTGTCACCGACGCCGATGGCCTTTCCTACGGGCTCTACATCCTCCAGCACCACCAAGACGCGCTCATAGGAGCGTGGCCGCTGGTGCACGAGGCCGTGGTGGACCCAACGTGCGAGCCGTTCATGAAGACCAACGGCGAGCCGGCGTACGGGTACTACGGGAAGATGCCCAAGATGAACGGCCTGATGCAGAAGGCCATGTCGGGGGTATCTGTTCCGTTCGTGACGGTGCTGTTGGACGGACATGATGGGTTCGAAGGAGTGCAAAGACTTGACGGGATAGACAAATCTCATCTGGATTGAGCCGCCGGATACTTTTTGCTTCCATGGCCTAGGGGTGGCCAGCCAACCCCTATGGGGTGGTTCGGCCACCCCTTTCTTTTTTCTTCTTTTTCTTTTTTTTTTTTTTAAAAAAAAAAACAAGGGTGGTTTAAGCCATGGGGGTGGCTCATCCACCCCCAGACCGGCTGATCTGGGTGTGGCCGAACCACCCCCATGGCCTAAGGGGTAGCCAGCCACCCCCAATGGGGTGGTTCGGCCACCCTGTTATCTTCTTCTTTCTTTCTTTCTTTCTTTTTTTTTTTTTTTTAAAAAAAATTTTTATATTTAATTTTTAAAATTAAATTAAAAAAATTAATATTTTAATGTGTCAAAAACAGTGCGTTTTAAAAAAGGTAACAGAAGTTAACAAAATTTAACGGATAGATTTTATAATTTATTGAAGGATTTATTTGTCAAAAAAAAAAAACTTAAGTATATAATAATTTTGGATTTCCGACCCATGCCTATCTGATATAAATTCCCTTAATTTTTTTTTAGAAGGAATACTAATGAAAGAATAATTAACTATACCATCCATATAAATCATGATTAGCAATAGCTACAAAAACAACAAAATTGAAAATGAGTTTCAATCTCTTGATTCTTAGCTTTGCTGAGAAATTTAATGCATCTTCAATCATAAATGTTTTGGATTTAAAAGACATGCATCAGATTCCATTTAAATAAGTGATTGAATAGAAAATTAAAAATATATTAAGAATTAATTATTTTGTTTCTTTTCTTTTGCTTATATTTTTTTTTAACACTAAATGTATACTAATTTTATTTTTTATATATATTAATTTATATTTAATTTTATTATATTTATCATTCACACTTCTGACCCCTATCTTAATATATTACCCGTTCATGATCGATTTCGCCTTGGCCATCAATAGAAATTGTTGGTACGTTCCATGCACATCCCTAATCTCAGTCTAAACCTTTCCAAAGTTGCTTATGACAAATTGGCTAAAACGTAGAAAAGG
Source organism: Carpinus viminea (assembly GCA_013348765.1). Taxonomy (NCBI): domain Eukaryota; kingdom Viridiplantae; phylum Streptophyta; class Magnoliopsida; order Fagales; family Betulaceae; genus Carpinus; species Carpinus viminea. The sequence goes on along the minus strand of CP054670.1, from coordinate 4,760,380 downwards.
TTTCCCCCCTCCCCCGGCCGAGATTCTTTGCTTGAAGCTTGAACAACCCAATTGCATGCACAACGTGCCCTTATCTTTTTAGCAAGCATTAGTACTATTCCACCCTGGCCTTGGACCAGTCATAACCCTAGCTAGTTTCTCAACTGGGATTGCTATATAGTCTAACTCTTCAAATATTATATACACATGCTTAACTTAAGCAAACACGACAGAGTTGTCGATCTTCTCATATATATAATCACATGATAATTACAAGAAATATGGTCCACATGCAAATTATGCGTGGCCTTAATTAGTTAGTTAGTTTATTTTATTAGCAATGTAAAGTTATATATTGCAATGAGTGTACGTATAAATGAAAATGAATATATATATATCTCTTTTTTTTTTTTTTTTTTACTTTGGTTTGGTGGGTCTTCTAATCTTTTGAGTAAATATCAAGCCAGCCTAAACGTGCTGCATTGGTACACTCATTGAAAAATATAATATAATATTGCTAATAAAAGAAACTAAATAATTAAGACCAAGAAGCATTTGCATGTGGAGTACCATATTTATTGTAAATATTATCATATGATTTTATAAGTTCTCTAATTAATTAAGACCGCATTTGCATGTATGAGAGAAACTACTTGGTGAAGTCTAAAGAAATCCAGTCAATTAGAAAGTTAGTGTGTTTCACACTTGTACGGTTGTACCAATTAAGGCTGCTTGATTGGCTGCATGTCGCCAATAATTCACACTGATAGCTTCTGGGAAGGCATTTAGAAGTATGTATATAATTAATGAGACGAAAATACGAGCAATTATGGTGTAACTAGGCATTTGACCAAATATGGATATATAATTATATATTTCATAATATTGATGGCCGGACAGTTACAACTTACAACTAACATTTGAATCCATTCTTGTTAATATTGTAGAATAATTGTAAGATAAAAATGTGGTTTATAAAATTACTCTCAAAATAATTTCTTTCTTCTAGAAATATTATAAAGCAAATAAATGGGTGTTCTTAGCCATCAACTAGAATATGATCCAGTTGGTTCAGAACAATACACAACACATTCGAATAAATTGAGAGCAAACTTGGTGAATGTAAGAATAAACCATCCATTTTGCTTGTAACCACACACCCAAAATAATAATAATAATAATCATGTCTTAAACAATTAAAGTTAGATTTCATGTATTTTCTAAAGGTATACAAAGTATAATTAAATCAAATATTATATTCATTCCCAAGAGATAGTTCAATCAGTTAGAACTACGTTTAATAAAGCGAAAGTTACTAGTTCAAATCTCCTTCCCCCTTTTGTGTGGACATGTCAAAAAAAAAAAAATCAAATATCGGATTCAGTTGGGCCCAGACTGAGCAATTACTGGTGAAGCTCAAGTTCAGCCCATAATTGTTTCCAGGCCCAGGAAAAAGCTCCCAAACTCGGCCTATGGGTCGAAGGATTGGGCTTTGCCCATAAAGTTTTTAACTGGCGCGACTCCTTAAGCCTATGGGCAATGGACATAGATAGGGCACCCCACCTAGAATTGTCCCTTCCTTATCGTGAGCTATCTCACAAGTCTTTTGATGGATTATTATTATAAATAAAAGAATTCTGTCTGTCGAACACCACAGGTCCACAAGCTTATGTTAATTAGTAATTACCCCAAAAACATAATCATTCACAGATACTTTATTCAAGAAGTTTTGTTTTAAAATAAAAAATAAAAAATTGACAAGATAAAAATGGATCAAAAAAATATGGAACATGCCAATTGAGAATCTGAAGGAGTCCTATGTGTAAATGATATTGCCAAGGAAGGGATTAATTCGCTACTCCGTACCCGAAAGTGATTGATGACCACAAAAGTCAAAAGCTATACTACATTACCAAAGAAAGGGACAAATTCGCTACTCCATAGTATTGAATATTGATGACCACAAAAGCATATTATTCCGTGAAAAATATAGAACTTGATCCTCTTCATTTTTATTATTAAGATTTTTATTTTAGAACATTTAATGGTATTTATAATGCCATCTAATTTTAAATTTTAAATTATATGATAGCATATATATCATTAAATCTAGAAATCTAATCTAGACTATGAAATAAATCACTCAATTTCAAGTGAAATTAAGAAAATTTATTTTACTGCTAAGTAAACTACAAGATCTAATCTAAACTTTAAACCAAACATGACTCATTACAAGCAATCCTTTAATTTGAGTCCATGAAACTTATTACAAATCAACAACAGATTCAAAAAGCACCCAAACTATATACAAAAACATGTAAATTAAGCTTGTTAAAAAAAAAAATGTTGGTATGAATGAAAGATTTGCAAAGGAGTTGTAAGGCGTGAAGATAACATTTTTCAAAGCTTATGTATGCAGATGACAACCTCAGCCATGGCCTTGAGAAGTGGAAGGCATAGTTTCTCCTGGTTCATAAGGACTCTTGGCGGTTGCAACTTGCGAATCAACGACGCTTGCACCTACAACTTCATGAACACGCACATCATTGTTTATTGTGATTGTCCTAGCGGTTGTATCTTCTATTGCAACTCTTTTGGCGGTTGTATCATTTACTGCGATTATCTTGGCAATCGTATCTTCTATTGGAATTTTTCTAGAGGCTACATCGTTTATTGGGATTGGCTTGGTTGTCGCATCCTCTATTGGGATTTTCTTGGCAGTTGCATCGTTTATTGGGATTGTCCTGGTTGCCTCATCCTTTATTGGGATTTTTCTGGTGGCTGCATCATTTATTGCGATTGTTGTGGTTGCCACATCATCTATTGGGATTTTTCTGGAGACTGCATTGTTTATTGGGATTATCCTGGTTGCTTCATCCTTTATTGGGATTTTTTTGGTAGTTGCATCATTTATTGCGATTGTCGTGGTTGCCACATCATCTATTGGGATTTTTCTAGCAACTGCATCGTTTATTGGGATTGGCCTGGTTGCCTCATCCTTTATCGGGATTTTCTTGGCAGCCACATCATCTATTGCAACTGTCTTGGTGGTTACATCGTCTATTGGGATTATCACATTTTGCTCCTCAGACTGGTCTTTGGTATTCTTCTCAGGAATGTGTTCGGGTTCTTCAAGAGAAGCAGCCGTAGGAACCATCAATGGCTTCTTCTTCTTTGTAATCAAGTAGTAAAGACCAACTGCGAGAAATGCAAGTAAGAGAACACCGCCTAGTGAGATGCACACTGCAATAATAGATGTGTGCTCGAGGTCGTGGTTGTAATAATTTGATGACGACGGTGATGGTGTAGGTGCCAAAGGAGGGGGTGGAGGTGCTATACACTTACATAATGGTGGTGGTGGTGATGGTGGTGAACCTGGTGGTGATGTGCTATTGCTACGTCGTAGTGATGGTGGTGGTGGAGGAGGACACAATAGCGGTGGTGGTTGTCGTGGTGAAGGTGGAAGAGGCAATAAGTGTGGTGATGGAAAAGGAGATAGTTGCGGTGGTGGTGGTCGTGATGAAGGTGGAAGAGGTGGTAAGTGTGGTGGTAAAGGAGGAGATAGTAGCGGTGGTGGTGAAGGTGGAGGAGACGGTAAGTGTGGTAGTGAGGATGTTATGTTACATGTTGGTGGAGGTGGAGGGGGTGGAGATGTAGTGTGGTTGCATGCTAGTGGTAGATGAGGAGGCGGTGGTGGTGGAGGCAATTGATAATGGTGTTCATAACCCATTCTATTGGGAAATATGGTGAAGAGATCTTGCACCAAGTAAGAGATTGACAAGACTAATAATTGTGCGCTATTTAAACTGGTTGGAGCTTTGAAACCACTCATGTCTTAACCATATTGCGTATGCTTCCCCAAAAAGTTTTGCTCACTTGCTAAGTTTAGAGTTACTTATAATTGTATTTAAAAATGAATTTGAATCCAATGGCTGGCGAGTAGCGACTTAAGATCTTATTGGTGCTTAGAGCATAAACATATTAAACACAACAGCACGCACGTCACGTGGTAGAAATGAGTAAAAATTTACAACTTTCAGCCGTTAACGGTCAGGCAATTCTTGGTTACCAATTCACTTAAACGTCATTTACATTCACATCTCTTAATTAGCTATAACACCAAATTGCTTTATATAAAGAAGGATAATGTCTTTACACGCATTCGGACATTCCTCTCATTCTATAATTATTGATCAATTCAATTCAAAAGGCAGTAATAACAATACAACTATACAAGTGTGTGAAGCAATTTAATTAATTTTATAAAGCAAATAAATGGGTGTACCTAGGCTCGAATATGATTTAGTTGGTTCAGAGCAATACACTACACGATTCACATAAATTCAGAAGAATCAGAACAAACTTGATGAATGTAAGAATCAAATGCATATTCTTGAGGCTATTTTAATAGAGGATGTCTTATTTTAAGCTCTTAAATATATTCAATGACTAAGATTTATAAAAAAGTTAATTGACAATTTTTAAAGTATTGATAGGATCTTGATTCCACATTTATGTGCAATATAACTTTACTATTTTTTTGACATGTCAACACAAAAAAGAGGAGTGAATTTAAATTAGTGATTTTTATTTTATTAGGTGTGGTTCTAGCCAGCCAATTAAGCTAACTCTTGTTGATGTAATATAACTTTACTTTTACTAAAATCAAATCCAGGATTCAGCCGAGGCAGACTGAGCCATTAATGGTGAAGCCCAACCTCAGGCCATAATTGTTTCTAGGCCGAGGAAAAGGAGCCCAATCTAGGCCTATGGGTCAGACGATTGGTCTATGCCCATAAGTTTTTAACTAGAACTGTCGAGTACTCAAGCCCTGGACCCCACCTAGAATTGTCTCAGTGACAGTGTGAGCTATCAATGGCGTCTTTGGGGGGGTTAAAAAAAAAAGATAAAAAAAAAAAGTAGCATGAATGTATATTACATTTTATATTTTTCAGCACAAAGACCCCGGGCAGGACTCTTTAAGTAGACGTCATTTATTTATTTATTTATTAGATGTAGATTTTGTAGTTATCAGGGGCGGAATTATAACGTTTTTGTTTGGGGCAAAATAAAAAATATACATTGGAAGTGGTAAAATTAAAAAAAATTAAAAAATTTAGAATATTCGCAACAGCTTTCCTCTCATTTTCCTAAAATTTAGAAAACAAAACTATTTTTTGCTTTCTTATTCAAATACACTCCACAATAGCTTCCTTTTATATTGAATAAATTCGTTGACTTAATTCATTTTATAAAACCGATTCTATAGGAGAGGATTATCCATTTCTTATAAACATGCCCAATGTCTTGTACGTCTATAGGCAATGTGAGATTATTATTCGACACTCTCTCTCACGTGCAGACTGATATTTTTCTTAGTCCTTGTCATGAGGTAAGTAATATGAACCTCATTTCCTATGATAGGCTTTGATACCATATTAAATTATCACTTTTCTCATAAGCTTAAACTGATAAAAATAGGTAAATATAATCACTTAACCATTACTTTAAACAAAACACTTCACCACATACAATAATGTCAACAATACAAATTATACAATCACGCCGGATCCAAACGATAAAGGGTGCAGCTAGCATTGTGTCCTATGCCATGAATCCAATAATTATGTTTCATTTATTTGTAAGAAATTCTATATATAATTAAATGCTAATTAATAATAAAATTAGCAGCGGAATAAATAATTATATAAATACCTCTGGCCATGCTTTGCTCAAGCCGGTTGAAGAAACGACTTCACATCTACAAAACTTAGAAAACAAAATAGTAAAATATTGAGAGGTTCTTGACCTATGCCTACCAGTGAGTGCCATTTGATGGAATACACAGGCCTTATTTATAGGTAGGTCAGGGACCCTCAATTAGAGTATTACCTTAATTATTCCTCCCATCAAGGAATAAAACCAAATGATTAATCAATACATATTTGATTCCATGAAATCAAATTACTTGTTCCTCAAGAATTAAATCAACAATTTAATTCATAATATTTGATTTCACTTTTATTGGAATAAGTCATTAAACACCGTAATCACAATAAATATGTGACATACATTATTGTGATATTTTGTAATCTGATTATGTGACATAAGGGACACACTTTAAATGGAATATCTTACATTCTCCCACTTGGCCCTTATGACATATAAATTCTTATGGTGTTCAATTATCGATATGGCCATTACTTTATTTATTCCAACTATTCATGGAATCCACCCACTCATTCAAGGAATACTACATATGAATCATGGCGGTAAAACTTTTATATAGTAAGTCGTCCCTTCCATGCATCACAATATATAATATTCCCTAAATGAGTACCATATGGGCAATCAAACTTTATGAATGAACTTCCTATAAGTCATTCGGGTCCAACTTTAGTTTTATCCCCATGGATAACCATAATATATGTGCAAAAATATTTATAACATTAACTTTATGTCTATAGACCAATTAAAGAGAAACTAAGCATAAATGAATTAATGAATCTCATATATTCCACATGACTATACTTTCTTTACGGTATACCTTTAGTCATGAGATTACAATCATTAATTCAATACTTATATGCTCAATAGACACTTCAAGTCACTTAATGTTCTCTTGAGATACTTTATGTCGATATACATACTTATTTCTACTCGAAGATCTTTATGGGTCTAACTATAAAATCGACAACCTTGAGACCTTAACCAAATGTCTTAACTATAATGCACATGTAACAAATTCACAGCATGTAATGACTTTTGTTTTCATGGTAGATGTAACAATGTAATCACTTCTGCATCTTGAGATATAGCCTTTTAAGCTGAAGTTGATTTTCTACTATCTACACATTTAGCAAAATCAAACTTGAATAAACACTACCCAGTAAGTGTATCTTTAGTTCTTAGTTCCTTGTATATTCCACAATACTATATTGACCCAATAGTCCAACTGCTATTTCAATGTTAGGTCTAATGTAGACCTATGCATATATATGGAATATATTTCAATGCTCTAGTTCAATACATTTTGGGACATCAATCTATCTTGAATTTGTCCCCTTTAATAATAGGTGCTCTTGAAGATTCATAGTTCTTCATTACGAATCTCTCAAAACTTTTCAATGTAGGCCTTCAAAGACAATCTTAATACTCTTTAATATTTGTCTCTATGAATCTCTATGTCAATGACATAAGAGGTTTCAACCAAATCCTTCATTTTCAAAGTTTCTTGAGAGGAACTTTATGTAGCAAACCTAAATTACTGCTTGCAAGCAAAATATTATCTATATATAGGACTAAAAGAAATGTAACTTTACTCCCATTGACCTTAAGGTATATACATTAATTAACAAGGTCCTCAATAAAACCATGTGAGGTAATAACCTTGTAAAATATTATATACCACTAGTGAGAAGAATATCTTAGCCCATTAATAGATATCCTTAATTTGCAAGCTTTCCATGTTATCAATAAAACCTTTAGTTGTCTTATGTACACTTCCTCCTTAAGATCCTATGAAAATTGTTTTTCCAATCCTTTTGATATAGCTCTCAATCAAAAATGAGCCACTCATACCATGATAATCAATGCCTTTCTTTTGAGTAAGATCATTGGCTTCAAGTCTATCTTTATATTGTTCAACATTACCGGAAGAATCCCTTTAGGTTTTGTAAACCCATTTGCAGCCTATGGCTACAACTTCCTTTGGTAAGTTAACAAGATCGTAGACTTGTATTTTAGCCAAGGATTTTATCTCCTCCTTCATGGCATTGAACCGGAATGTGGAGTTATCTCCACTCATGGCTTTAGAAAACAATTTTTGGATCGTCCTTAGTCCGACATAAAAATCAGACTCTGAAAGTATACAATCACTAGAAATTGTTGGTCACCTTATTCTAGAGATCTTCTTAATCCTACTCCCTTTACATTTGGCAAAGTTTGAGTAGGTTCATTATGAACTTGTTCCTTATGAGTTGACTATTCGAAAGCGATTGTAGTTCAAGATAATCAATTTGATTTTCCTTAAACACAATCAAACAAGCTTCATATGAAGGAGCTTCAGTCAACTCTCGTGCTTCCTCTAATTCAATCCTTTGAGGATAAGCACTCCCACTAAGTTCAACATCCTCTAGAAATTTTGCATTTCTAGACTCAACAATTCTATGATCAAAATGAAGGACAAGAAAACTAAACTCCTTGGAGCTTCTAGCCTATAAAATTAGTTGTCCTTTAATATAACTTCCTTAGGTGTGGATATAAATCCTCACATTAGCAGGACAACCTTATATATGTAAACAATTTGAACTTGGTTCCATTCATTTCTTAATTTAGGCGTCTCAGGGTCAACCCTGAATGGAACTCAGTTAAATGTATACACAACGGTTTTCAAGGCTTCATTCCATTAGGAGAATAGAATATTAGTATTACCTTTCATGTCCTTTTCATGTACCTACCATAATACTATTCTGCCTCTATCGGATCTTACGATCTTGACTTCCCTTTTGTTTTTGTTTCTCTACTTCTACCTTATAGGTACTGAAAGCATTTAATGCTCCAACCTTATGGAAAAGGTCTACACTTGTACATGATCTCAAGAATCTCATAAACCCTTTGTTGGCACCTTAAGTGGTATAGTTGGCTGCTTTTCCTTAATGCAGTCCCATAAATACCAAAGATAGTAAAATTCAAGAGTTGTAAAAACTCTATCATTTATCGATCTTTTATTCTTTATAGAGATATATTTCAATCTCTAATGCCATAACATAGAGGATTTTCTCATTTATAAGACTACTTTATGTCAACATTTATATGCAAGGATTAGTTTTTCAAAAATTGGGATCTAGATCAATTTTAAATAGACTATAAATTTAATATTCCACCAAAAATAATATTGAACTTGATTTAATAAATTTCTAAAAATTGTGGAATATATAAAACATTATTAATAATGTAACTGAATTTTTAAAATTAATCTATAGGTCCCAACAACCTTCAATTGTAAACAAGTATTATTTAGAAAACCCTGCATTATGTTGACGATATGGATTGCTAAACCAAATTTAATCCACACGAGTCAATAAAAGAGATTCATGACACAATAGATGTATGAGATTACCCCTTTATTTCAAGTCATTTATGATACTTTATGCAATCATTCTTTATATGCCCATAATTTTCCTTATTGCAAGAGAAACAAGTATCTTAATTACCAAAGCACTTTGCTGGCACCTTGTTCTCATACATAAACTATTGGGCATGATTGCCTATCAAGGTCTTTCCCTTTAACATGAGTAACCTTTTGATTCTCATGTCTTAATCTCTCATCTTCTTGAACACACATGATCAAAAGTTTTTTTATTGATCAATTATCCTTATGTGTGCTACAAGATATTTGAAAAAAATATCATATTTAGATGAGATAATTTCAAAAATAAAGTAGACCAAAAATGACTCAAAAACCTCAACCTTTAGGGACTTTATAATGAGCTATTATGTCCTTCATTTCCATAATGTGCTAAGGCACATTTGAAACTATAAAGGTTTTGCTTTAAAGCTTTTCTATTAGGGTGTTGGCCAAAGCCTTATTGGAACTCACTAAATGTTCCTCAATGACTTTTCTTTGACCCTAAAACATTAAGGGATAAAACCTAATGTTTCCTTAATATGAGATTTCATGAGCGTTGAAACTTAAGTGATTAAATCACTACAATCGTTCATGTTTAATAATCTCATGTGTGGCGTGATTTCATCCATACAAACCGCCAACTTAGTCTCCAAATACCCCAAAGTGAAAAGCACATTTTCTTTTCGTCGAAAAATTACCACTATGAATTTTGGAACATAAAATACTAATAATTAAAAGCAGTAGGAATACATCCAATAACCAAGAAAAATAATATACTTGAATGCCATGAAATAACTTGATGTTAAATTAACCAATGTTAATTTTAACGATAAATTTCAACCTACACAGCAAGGCAAAGGTGCATCGCATGAAATTTACTCTTTATTAATAAGACTAATAAATTTAGCATTAATAAATAAAATTTTCGTACATGGGCCTAAGAGAAATTTTATTTTAATGTTAAATTTATTATCTTATTCTAATTAACTCATAGAAATAAAAACGTCCTGTGGGGATTGGCAATTAAATTTATGAATTAATTACAACACGATGTTAAATTTCCATATGAAGTTCATATATATAATCTTGATGCAATTATCATTCTAAAATTGGGATCTTTGTGGCTCTCCCAAAATTATTATGATAATTACGACTTCATTAACATCTAACTAATTTAAATTAACCAATGCTAATTTAATAGTAAATTTCAACCTACCTATTGGGCAAGTTGCATCACGCATGAAATTTACTCTTTATTAATAAGACTAATAAATTTAGCATCAATAAATAAAATTTTCGTGCACTGTGGGCCTAAGAGAAATTTTACTTTCAATGTCAAATTTATTATCTTATTCTAATTAAGTCATAAAAATAAAAAAGTCCTGTGGGATTAGTAATTAAATTTATGAATTAATTACAATATGATGTTAATTTTCTTTATGAAGTCCATGACTTCATTAACATCAAATAACGTATAGATGCCAAATAAAGTTCCCAATAATAATTAACAAACCAACACATCGATTGGGTAAATAGTATTTTCAAAAGTACAATCGGGTAATGTCCCCGGGCCGTGAGGCGCACAATGGCACATAAATCCCAATCCCGCCTTGCGAGTTACCCTTTTCGCAACATTGGATAGTACCATAAACATTCACCAACATATATGGTTTAATTAATTATTCTTAGGTCCAAGCATCAGACAATTTATATTCAAATAATAAGAATAATTTAAGCCCATGCATTAATGCTAAACAATTCAAATAATAACAAATATTAAATTGCAACATAAGAGCATATAGAGATATATGGCTTAATGGTCCAAGAGAGTATCTTAGGCCTTTTATATACCTGGAGAGCCCAAGTTCGAAATCCCACATGGGCCCAAATATATATATATATATAAGACAGATGGGCTACTTGATTCGGATTGGGCTTCTGGGTCAGCCCACTTAATGACCCAGTCATTGCATATATTTTTAAAACTGAATCTGGCTTGGGTTAAAAATAAACCCATACCCAGTGGCCCAAAACTCCAAACCTGGTTTCTTTATAGGTTAAAACCCTACCCAGATCCTTAACACTCCAACCCGAAAGTACCCAAAACCCTAGCCGCCACCCCTTCTAATTCCTCATACACCGCCGCTATTCCTCATGCGCCGCTTCTTGACAGAGCTTTGCTCCATTACCCACAAGCAACCCAGTATGAGCTTGCTTGCCTTGGCGTCCAGGCTCACCTTATGCAATAGCCCGCTATTGTGGGGTAATGGAATGGAGCTCATGCCAATGGGTGGTGGTGGGCAATCACGGCAGTGCTTGGGTAGTGGGTTCACAACTTTGGGTTAGGCTGTGAGTTTGTTGTTTCTCCATAGGGACAAGGGCAATATGGTCAAACACACATGTTTAGTTATATGCATATTCATAATAGAAATAAAACTAAACAATGTTGACAATAAACATAATAAACAACATAGTAGTGATCTTCACCATAATTTTGTTTCAATAATCAAATAAACAAATAAAATTATTGAAACAAAAATAAATGTCATAGAGGCATATGTCAAATAAAACTGAACAAATATGGCCTAGAGGAGGCTCGATACCACATGTTAGAAATTCTATATATAATTAAATGCTAATTAATAATAAAATTAGCAGGAATAAATAATTATATAAATACCTCTGCCATGCTTTGCTCAAGCCGATTGAAGAACGACTTCACATCTACAAAACTTAGAAAACAAAATAGTAAAATATTGAGAGTTCTGACCTATGCCTAGGTAGTGCCATTTGATGGAATACAGCCTTATTTATAGGTAGTGGTGACCCTCAATTAGAGTCATACCTTAATTATTCCTCCCATCAAGGAATAAAACCAAATGATTAATCAATACAGCATATTTGATTCCATGAAATCAAATTACTTGTTCCTCAAGAATTACTTGTTCCTCAAGAATTAAATCAACAATTTAATTCATAATATTTGATTTCACTTTTATTGGAATAAGTCATTAAACACCGTAATCACAATAAATATGTGACATACATTATTGTGATATTTTGTAATCACAATTATGTGACATAAGGGACACACTTTAAATGGAATATCTTACATTATTTTGATGTAAAATGGTTTTTAGAAATGTTTTTATTTTTAAATTTTTTTTTTGTGTTTGGTACACGGCAAAATCATAGTTGACTAGAAACATTTTTCGATTAACCATAAAAACTTGTTTTAATCATCATGAACTTTGTCGTGATCCTTATCGGATGGTTTGAATCTTGAAACAGGAACTTGAGCAGCTGAAGCAGCTAGCTAGGGGAATGAGAGAGTTGAGCTTTGCTGTCTGAACTGGAATTCTCACATGCATTTACAGTAGCTACCCTTATGATTTAGACCATTTCTAGTTCTCCAGGTGTAACCGTACTAGGAATCTGCACAGTTGAGCCTGATAACATCCGAGAAATCGTCTGCATTGTTGGCCTACACTGTGGATTTGCACATAAGCAAGCAGTTGCGCAAGTTACAATCTTTTTCAGTTCGTCCTCAACTTCGACTGTGGGAGGTGAAAGGCGTTGGTCCAATATGTCCTTCAGCTGTATGTTACCAGAGGGAGACGATGCAGTAGAGATGTAATCACCAAGATGATTCCCTTTGATTACTTCAAGTGCTAACACTCCAAAGCTATACGCGTCACATTTCTCTGTCACCTTCATGGTGTATGCAAGCTCTGCCAACAAATTTGGAAATGGGTTATTATTAATGTTTTTTTATATATAATATGGTTTGTTAATTTACAGAAGCGTAAACTAAGTAGCATTACCTGGTGCTACATATCCAAATGTGCCTGCAAAGACGGTCCAATTGGATGAGTCTACCTTCATAAGTTTAGCGGTGCCAAAGTCTGAAACATGCGCTGTAGAATCAGAATCCAGCAAAATATTCTTGCTTGATATGTCTCTGTGAACAATGGGCGGTGAGCAATCATGATGCATGTATGACATCTTTAACAATATTCACCCTTCTGCACCAATTTAATTCTTTAGCTTCTATTTCTTTGCTGAGGATTTCGGCCAGGCTGCCATTCTCAAGGTACTCGTAATTAAATAAAAAACGAGTGTCGTACGTTTGAACAGAAACCATGTAGCTTCACAATGTTTCGGTGTCGTATTTGTGTTAATGCCGTTATCTCATTGAGAAACTCTTTCCGATCACTCACATAATCACCATCACATAAGGTGGATTTTCTTTACAGCTACGATATTATCCGATGGCAACTGTGCTTTATAGACACTTCCATATCCACCATTTCCAATGCAATACATGGCATCAAAATTCCCTGTGGCTTCTATGATTTCTTCGTACCTCTTTTTTCCATTGAAGATTAACATCGGGTACAAGTTCTCGTCTTCCTTTTCCGGTGACCTCTTTTTTCTTACAAAGCTTGACATTCCCATCACAGCAAATAATAGTACTAGTACTCCCAAAATAGGGAATATGATTATGAACACGATCTTGTGGCCCTTTTGCGGGACATGTTTGTTGGAAGTGGATGGTTGACAAGGTTGTAGTCCTTTCGCCTGACCACACAATCCTTTGTTCCCCTCCAATGCTTCTATGGGGGCATCTTGAAATGCTTTGTTGTTGGGAATTGGACCCCAGAATTCATTGAAAGCTATGTTGACATAAAACAACCCGTGCATGTCCTCAAAAGCCCCCGGAAGAATGCCAGAAAGGTTGTTGTGGGAGATATTCATCGCCTCCAAGCTTTGCAAGTTCCTGAACTCCGTTGGTATCTCTCCTGTGAGATTGTTACGACTCAGATCAAGCACCGACAGCTGAACCAACTTGGCCACCTGAGTCGGAATTCCACGGCTAAACTCGTTGTGCCTTAAATTCATGTGGTGCAGTTTTGAGAAGTTCCCAATACATCCTGGAACTAAGTTGCTCAATTTGTTTGTGGATAGGTCAATATACTCAAGGTTTGTCAAGGATCCAAGCTCTAAAGGTATACCGCCTGAAAGTTGATTGTTTGTCAATATAAGCTTCCCCAAAGAAGTCAACCTTTCGAATTCCTTAGGGATCTCCCCAACCAATTCATTTGAAGAAAAATCAAGAACTTGTAGTCGAGTTGCGTTTCCAATCTCAGGTGGTATGCTACCAGTGATATGATTCCCTGCAATTTCTAGATTTGTTAGCCGTGAGATCCTTCCCCAGTTGGGTGAAAGTTCACCGTAAAATTTGTTGTTGCTGAGGTTTATGTAATACAGGTCCGGATAGACTCCAAAAACTTGGGATATATATCCAGTCAAATGGTTCCCGTCTAAACGAACTCTTTGTAAAGTTGTGCAGTTTCTCAGGCTTTTAGGAATCACACCTGTTAGATTATTACCATTTGCGGTAAAGTTTTGAAGCAATCCACCTTGGCAAATATTTTGTGGCAGAAATCGATGACCAGTGAATTGGTTTCTCTGGCCACTCGAAATACGGTAAACTTCATTAGATTTTCTTCCTCTCGAGGAATGGTTCCAGAGAATTGATTGTCACGAATGCACAAAACCTCTAAGTTGCTCAAGTTACCAATTGAAGCTGGAAGAGAACCATTGAGTTTATAATTTTCTCCCAAGTCGAGACTGACGAGACTTCAAGTCTCCTATCTCTTTTGGAATGGGACCAGAAAGATTGTTCTTGAAGAGATGGAGAAGTGTAAGGTTTCCGAGGTCACATAATGATGTCGGGATAGAACCAACAAGAAAGTTACTTTGAAGGCTTAGATTCTTCAAAGATTCGATATGACCTATTTCTGTGGGGATGGGACCGGAAAGTTTGTTCTGAGACAAGTCCAACACCGTTAACCTTCTTAAGTTTCCAAGCGTAAACGGGATGGGACAAGTTAAACTGCTGGAATACATGGAAAGTTCAACCAAGTCGGAAAGATTTCCAATTTCTAAAGGAATGGGATAAGATAGTGGATTCTCATAGAGGTACAAGTAAGCCAATTTGCTTAAATTGCCCAGAGAAGAAGGAATGGGACCGTTCAAGGAGTTTCTGTACAAAGCAAGCTCATCAAGAGACCTCAACTGACCTATTTCTGGAGGAATTGTGGCGTTCAACTGATTTTTAAACAAGCGCAAGACCTCAAGGTTTGTCAGCAGGCTAATTTCTGGTGGGATTTTCCCCGAGAATTGATTGATGGAGAGATCAAGATAGATGAGATTGGAGAGGTAACTGATCTGAGGTGGGATGTTTTCAGAGAGCGAGTTCACGCTGAGATCAACAAATTCAAGAGTAGGGAAAGACGAGAATGAAAATTCATGCAGTGAACCTTTTAGACCTAAACATGTTAGATTTATACCGATGACACTTTCAACGTGGTTGCAATAAATACCAAACCAAGAACATGATGGGTTATTGCTTGAATTGAAATTGGTAGAAGAATTGGTGGCATTATTGGGAAGCAAAGTCCACGAGGATAGCTGATCAGACCGGGCTTCTTTTGGGAGGCTTGCTTTCCATGTGAGAAGAGCATCAGCTTCTTCATTAGAAGCAACATTCGGTGATGCAACCAACAGAGTAAACAAAAAGAATAGTATTAGAGAGCATACCTTCTTCACAAAGGTTGATGATCCCATGCTTAATTTTGCGTTGGTGTAAAGATTTTGCATGTGATGGTCCAGGCTAGGGCTTCAATTAAGGCACACACTGCCCATTTTTCTTTCTTAATTATTTTCTTCTCGTTTTTGGGTCTAGGAGAAGAGTTTTACAACTAACTTGGACACGATCGATCGGCTTTTTGCTATTGGAATGGAGTGAATGGACGATGCAAATGATTATATATATATATATATATATATATATATATCCTCTATGTATTTTTTTAATGTAGCTGTGTGTTAGAATTCTTAAGTTGTAACAATGATTTTTAGTTTGGCTATTAAATTAGTCACCTGAGATCCCTAAGAAATAACAGTCCCAGCTGAAAAAACATTTTTTAATTAATGGTATATTCTTATATGGTAAGAGAATAATTAATTATCTTATAAAGGGCAGAGAGAGACCTTTTTTTGACTTTGGTTGTATCAATTAAATTAGCTTAATTACCGTATTTGATTGATAAACGCGCTGAGTACAGGAGCATTTTACATGGCAGAGGAGTCGGCACAATTGGAATCTGGGGCCTCTTATGAATATTTAAAATTCAAGTATTCCATTTGTCAAATTAATAAATATAAAAGTATGTTCCTATGAAACTTCAAATGGGATATATAGGTTGGGAGAACTCTGAAGCCTATCCAACAGACCAGTCAAAGTACTATGGCATATCTCTTTTGGTTAATGTTAATTAAATAGGTTCAAATCAGACAGAATAATCAACAATTGCAAAAATGAAAGGATCACCAAAGACCAAAGTAACACACGGACGTGGTGCCAACATAAAAGCCTTTGATGTTTAAGTCAAACAATTCTTCTGAAATAACCTTAATAATATTTAGGAATCCTTGTGCCATGCCTTTATTGGAGTTTTTGCCCCCTTCTTGTACATGATTTTCAATCCCTCCTCTGTTCTCACGTTTTAAAACGCAGTCTACTTTGTTTTAGAAGATTACCTCCATAGTCAGCCTGCTAGGAACGAGTTGCTACCCAAATAAAACTGTCCAAGAACTGGTCATCAATGAAGAACTTCCAAAAAAGTAGAAAACCATATTCATAAGGAATGGTGACGTGCGGTGTAGTCGTTAATCATATTCATAAGGACACACAAACTAAGCTTTCGAATAACTGGCCGGGAACAGTATAATTACTTAAATGGATTTAGTCGGGCCAGACTGAGCCATTAATGGCAAAGCTCCATCTCATCCCATAATTGTTTCCAGGCTGAGGAACAGGAGCCCAATATAGGCCTATGTGTCAAATAATTGGGCTAGCCCATAAAGTTTTTAACTGGGCGACTGTTGAGTCCTCGATCCCATGGACTTCCCATAACTATCCTGCCGTCTTTTGGCGGGTTTCCTGTCATTCATCCAACCGAGTAGCACGAATACTACACTTTGTGTTTTGGGAAAAAAGAGAAGCAAAATCTTTGTTCTTATAGATTAATTGATTTACAATTAACTCCTGGTATCAAAATGAAGTCAGAGATCACTTAAGTATGCCAACAAAATAATAATCTACCCTTTGCAATCAAATTCCGTTTGACCTAATAGGTTTCGTTAGTGTGAATTGACTTAAATATGATACGTATGTATCTAAATTTTATTGGCTCTAACATGTCATACTATCAGAATGTGTTAAGTTGGTGGACAAAATTTGACTATATGAAGTAAATTGTTTTTATTTTTTATTTTTTTAGCATACCTTAGGGATATTTGAGTTCCTTTTGATACCAAAATAAGCTAATTGTAAATCAGCTAAACCACAATTACTAATTTTACATTTTTTTTCTTATATTTTTCAACACAGAGACTCTAGGGTCTCTATTAAATTTTTGTCTAAATTGGTGGAGAGTTCATATATATGAGACATATTTGTCTAAACAAATTTTAGGCGGCCAGCCACCTATTTTGACAAATGGGTCTCATGTGAGCTATTTCACATATATCTGACTTAAATTATTAACAATTTGGACAGAAAATTGTGAAAGATACTTACCAAGACCAAGGGTAGGGCCCCTTTACGTATGTCATTTTTTTGTTTTTGTTATGTGGGGTAGACGTCATAGTTGTGTGCCCGCTTGCATTGAAGCTTAACTACACACTTACAGACCATTATCATTTTTTTCTTTCTCTCTCTAACACATATATATGTCGAGTGTCAAAGAAACACAAATAAATTAAAAGTAGATATATCATAATAGACATGTTTAATTAGCAAACCCTAATTTGGTCTTTATACATGCATCATTTATTGGCCATCCCTATTCTCTCGATAGGTCGAGTTATTTTAAAGCAAACAGGACTCATTAATTACAAGCAATCCTTTAATCTGAGTCCATGATTAAAGGATTGCTTGTAATCTAAGTCCATGATTAACTACATACGTACATACAATAACAAATAAAGCTTTAGACACCATTGATGGTATGAATGAAAGATTTGCATGTGGATCACAGCCTTAGCTGTTTTTTAGATGGCCTTGAGAAGTGGAATGTGCAATTTCTCCCGACTCATAAGGAGGACTCCTGACTGTCACAACTTGTGGACCTTCGACATTCATACCTACAACTTCATGAACTTGCACGTCATCATCTATTGTGACAGTCAGAGTTTGCTCCCCACATTGGTCAGTGGTAATTGTCTCGCGGATGTGTTGGCGTTCTTCAACACAAGTAGCTGTTGGAACCATTAATACTGGTTTCTTCTTCTTTTTAATAAACCAGAAGAGACCGATTGCAAGGAATGCAAGTAAGAAGACACCGCCTAGTGAGACGCACACCGCAATAATAGCTGTGTGGTCATGATTGTCATTATTATTTGATGACCATGGAGATGGCGCACGTGCCCATGGATGGTGTGGGGGTGGTGTACAGTGACACGATGCTGGTGGAGGACAAGGATGAGGCGGCAGTGGAGAAGGGGGTGGAGGCGTGACAGGGTTACATGGGAGAGGTGATGGGGGAGGGGGTGGAGGCGTAGATGGTGGTGGCGGAGAGTAGTATGGGTAACTCATCTCTTCGTGAAGAAATTTTCCAGAGACTTTATCTACACAAAATAGATTGATAAAATGGTCATATGCCCGTGCTCTATTTGTAGTATCAAATCAAAGTCTTCGGCTCCTCAAGTCATTGAAGCAGCCCTTCAAGGCTTCAACATGTAAATTTTTTACTGGCATCCAGTTCGGGCTTGCTCTAATCTTAAGATAAAGTCGAGTTGTCATTGCATTAAAAAGATGGCTTTTTCTGAAGCCCTTAATTTGTTTATCAATTTTACAGCCACAGTCCACCCGATGGAAATGAGTAAATAGTGCTCATCGAGGGTCACGATGATCTCCTTTGTTTATCAATCATATGTCATTGTTCTTCAAAAGTAATATAAAATTGCATATATTATCAGATTTCTCAGCATGTTTTTGTAGAAGAAAACGAACAATCATTTAACAGCTCGTTCGTCGATGAACCTTCGTCCACTTGATTGAGTTTCATAACCTAAGCTTCCATATTAAAATAATTTGTTGTACATTATCCGTGTCATTATTTTCTCTTATTCAATTTTTTAATTGTATGAGTAGGGTTTTAATCATCCATAAGATGCCATACAGATCACTAGTTGCCGAACACCAGACTACAGAAACAAAACAAAAAACAAAGCAGACTAAGATTTTACATTACTTTTCCCACAATATTACTGCTGTTGATTTGATTTGATGTTCCTCAAATTGTACGGCTCAAATATCATTCAAATTATTTGAGCTAAACTATGACTGTCACAGTAAAAATTATTATTGAAGTTCCTGTTCGAATGTTATAGAAAATGCAAAGCTACTATAGATTACAACATATATGGTGTGGTACCTCTTAGTAGGTAATTAATTTTATTTACTAATGAAACACTAATATAATTAGCTATAACAATTAATAATGCAAAACAATTAAATTTTTTTAGAAGGAATACTAATGAAAGAATAATTAACTATACCATCCATATAAATCATGATTAGCAATAGCTACAACAACAAAAAAATTGAATATGAGTTTCGATCTCATGATTCTTTGCTGAGAAATTTAATGCATATTCAATCATAAATGTTTTGGATTTGAAGGACATGCATCAGATTCCATTTAAATAAGTGATTGAATAGAAAATTAAAAATATATTAAGAAATAATTATTTTGTTTCTTTGCTTTTGCTTATATTTTTTTTAACACTAAATGTATACTAATTTTGTTTTTTATATATATTAATTTATATTTAATTGTATTATATTTATCATTCACACTTCTGACCCCTATCTTAATATATTACCCGTTCATGATCGATTTCGCCTTGGCCATCAATAGAAATTGTTGGTACGTTCCATGCATATCCCTAATCTCAGTCTAAACCTTTCCAAAGTTGCTTATGACAAATTGGCTAAAACGTAGAAAAGGTTTCCCCCCTCCCCCGGCCGAGATTCTTTGCTTGAAGCCTGAACAACCCAATTGCATGCACAACGTGCTCTTATCTTTTTAGTAAGCATTAGTACTATATGGTCCACATGCAAATTATGCGTGGCCTTAATTAGTTAGTTTATTTTATTAGCAATGCAAAGTTATATATTGCAATGAGTGTACGTATAAATGAAAATATATATATATATGTCATTTTTTTTTTTTTTACTTTGGTTTGGTAGGTCTTCTCATCTTTTGAGTAAATATCAAGCCAGCCTAAACGTACTGCATTGATACACTCATTGAAAAATATAATATAATATTGCTAATAAAAGAAACTAAATAATTAAGACCAAGAAGCATTTGCATGTGGACCATATTTATTGTAAATATTATCATATGATTTTATAAGTTCTCTAATTAATTAAGACCACATTTGCTTGTATGAGAGAAACTACCTACTTGGTGAAGTCTAAAGAAATCCAGTCAATTAGAAAGTTAGTGTGTTTCACACTTGTACGGTTGTACCAATTAAGGCTGCTTAATTGGCTGCATGTCGCCAATAATTCACACCGATAGCTTCTGAGAAGGCATTTAGAAGTATGTATATAATTAATGAGACAAAAATACTAGCAATTATAGTGTAATTAGGCATTTGACCAAAGAAATATTATGATGAGAATTAACAAGCATCATTAAAAGATTCATTGCATGTTCCAGTTGGGCTTATTATTAAAGCAAGATCCAAAATGATCAAAGAAGCACTTAGTTGACTGATTCAAGAGATTTGGGCTTGTTCTAAAACGAGGCATTCCAAGTTTGGCCCAAAAGAAGATGAAGGCGTAATAAATTTAGGGAAAAATATAAAATTAGTCCCTGTGGTTTACTTGATTTACAATTTACTCCCTGTGGTATCAAAACGAACTCAAAAGTCCATATGGTATGTAAAAAAACAATTTAATCCCTACAGTTAAATTCCATCCATTAGCTGCCATGTCATCCAATTAAATTATGACACGTGTCATGTTTTATTTATGACTTTTAAAAATCACACTTGATTTTCCACATCATATAATTATGCCACCACCTCATTTTTTTTTTTTCTTTTTTTTCTCGTTAAACACATAAGATAAAATATTTTAAAACCCTAATTCTACCAAATTATTGATCCGAAAACCTAATTCAAAAGAAAACAAATTATTATTCTTCTTCCCTCCTCTTCTTCTTCGTCTCTTTTCTCTCTTCTTCTTCTTCTTCTTCTTCTCCTTTTCTTTTTCTCCATTTTCTTCTTCTTCTTCTTCTTCTTCTTCTTCTTCTTCTTCTTCTATAACACAAAAGTATATGCAGTTGACATCGAAAACCAACAAAAACTTCAAATTGCATTTTGGTTTATTCAATTCGCTTGTCTTTTCTATATCTTATCGGTGTGTCGCAAAGGTTTTTTTTTTTTCCTCTCTCTATCTGCCCTCTTGAATGTTGCCAAGAAAAGAGGAATTTCGACATAGGAGAAGAGCATAAGCAATAAATAGAAGACAGGAAGAGACAAAGAAAAAAACCACGACAAGAAAAAAACTAAGAAGAAGAGATGGAGAAAAAACCATGACAAGAAAAAAATGGAGAAAAGAGAAGGAGAAGGAGAAGAAAAAAAGGGAGAAAAAGAGAAGGAGAAGAAGAAGAAGAAGACAGAGAAAAAGAGACGAAGAAGAAGAGGAGGGAATAAGAAGAATAATTTGTTTTCTTTTGAATTAGGTTTTTAGATCAATAATTTGGTAGAATTAGGGTTTTTAAAAATATTTTACCCAATGTGTTTAATGTAAAAAAAAGACTGAGGTTGAAATATTAGTTGGCATAATAATATGACGTGAAAAATCCAAGTGTAATTTTTAAAAGTCATAAATAAAACATGACACGTGTCATAATTTAATTAGATGTGACATGGCACGCTAACGGAATCTGTTAAGTTAATGGAAGGAATTTAACTGTAGGGACTAAATTGTTTCTTTTACATACCACATGGACTTTTGAGTTCGTTTTGATACCACAGGGAGTAAATTGTAAATCAAGTAAACCACAGGGACTAATTTTGTATTTTTCCCATAAATTTAATCAAAGCTATTAATGGGGCTGATCTTGCTTATTTTCCTAGCGATGCCGTGAATTAATGACTGATTAATGGTTTATTAGAAGGATTAAATGACTAATTGATATCACTATTTCTAATTCCACACCAATTAATTGGCTGACGTAGACTCCTTATGGGGGCATAGGAAGCAATTTTCCAGGCATGAGCAAAACACTCACACCCAAACCATTCCCTTCTCAAATGAAAGCCAGGAGCATTATTCACATCCTCAACCCAACGACTAGGACCATAAAATAAAAAACAAAAAGCCAAAATAAAAAACCTGTAAGCAGCAACGGAGGAGTACGGTATCGTAAACATCCCTTCGAAAGACATGCCTTCACTGAAGAAGATGATTAGATCTACTGTTGAAGATACTATATCTAGATCTAAATTTACAAACTAGATTTAAAGCAACCCGCCAAAAACGAAGACCAGTAAAGCCTACAAATAAGACACGGAGCACTGCTATCGTGAAAGAAGAGGATAGAAGATTTAGATCATCCCTCCTCTTAAAGAAAGTGTTTCTTGTTTTTTCTCTTTGACAGCTCTGTCAATTAGGTTACCCACATTGAGGTGTGTTAGAATTCTTAAGTTGTAACAATTATTTTTAGTTTGGCTATTAAATTAGTCACCTGAGATACCTAAGAAATAACAGTCCCAGCTGAAAAAAAAAACATTTTTTAATTAATGGTATATTCTTATATGGTAAGAGAATAATTAATTATCTTATAAAGGGCAGAGAGAGACCTTTTTTTTTTTTTTTACTTTGGTTATATCAATTAAATTAGCTTAATTACCGTCTTTGATTGATTAACGCGCTAAGTACAAGAGCATTTTACATGGCGATGAGTCGGCACAACTGGAATTTGGGACCTCTTATGAATATTTAAAATTCAAGTATTCCATTTGTCAAATTAATAAATATGAAAGTATGTTTCTATGAAACTTCAAATGAGATATATAGGTTGGGAGAACTCTGAAACCTGTATCTATCACACTAATGTAACAAGGATGTCGGAGAAAAAACCTCCACAAAATAATTCAACAGACCAGTCAAAGTACTATGGCATACCTCTTTTGGTTAATGTTAATTAAATAGGTTCAAATTATTGTCAGACAGAATAATAAACAATTGCAAAAATATATGAAAGGCATACCAAAGTAACACACGGACGTGGTGCCAACATAAAAACCTTTGATGTTTAGTCAGACAATTCTTCTGAAATAACCTTTAATAATATTTAGGAATCCTTGTGCCATGCTTTTATTGGAGTTTTTGCCCCTTCTTGTACATGATTTTCAATCCCTCCTCAGTTCTCACGTTTTAAAACGCAGTCTACTTTGTTTTAGAAGATTACCTCCATAGTCAGCCTGCTGTGAACGAGTTGCTACCCAAATAAAATTGTCCAAGAACTGGTCATCAATGGCGAAGAACTTCCAAAAAAGTAGAAAACCATATTCATAAGGAATGGTGACGTGCGGTGTAGTCGTTAACCATATTCATAAGGACACACAAACTAAAGCTTTCGAATAACTGGCCGGGAACAGTATAATTACTTAAATCAAATAAATCAAAAATGGGATTCAGTCGGGCCAGACTGAGCCATTCTCCATCTCAGCCCATAATTGTTTCCAGGGAGAGGAAAAGGAGCCCAATATAGGCCTATGGGTCAAATAATTGGGCTAGGCCCATAAAGTTTTTAACTGGGCGACTGTTGAGTACTCGATCCCATGGACTTCCCATGTCTATCCTGCCGTCTTTTGGTGGGTTTCCTGTTATTCATCCAATCGAGTAGCACGAATACTACATTTGTATTTTGAAAAAAAAAAGCAAAATCTGTTCTTATAGGTTAATTGATTTACAATTAATTTATGGTATCAAAATGAACTCATAAATCACTTAAGTATGCCAAAAAAATAATAATAATTTACCCTTTACAGTCAAATTTCGTCCACTGACCTAATAGATTTCATTAGTGTGAACTGACTTAAATATGATATATATCCAACTTTTATTGACTTTAACATGTCACACTATTAGAATGTGTTAAGTCAATGGATAGAATTTGACTAGAGAGTAAATTTTTTTTTTTTTTTTGGCATACCTCAGGGATATCTAAGTTCATTTTTATATCAAAATGAGCTAACTGTAAATCAAATAAACCATAATGACTATTTTTACATTTTTTCCTTATATATTTCAGCAAGAGATCCCGGGATCTCTAATAAATTTTTGTCTAAATTGATAGAGAGTTCATATGAGACATATTTGTATAAACAAATTTTAGGCGGGTCGGCCACCTTCTTCGACAAATGGGTCTCATGTGAGCTTTTTCACATATCTGACTTAATTAAATTATTAACAATTTGGACGAAAAATTATGAAAGATACTTACCAAGACCAGGGGTAGGACCCCTTTATGTAGATGTCTTTTTTTTTTTTGGTGAGGTAGACGTCATTGTTGTGTGCCCGCTTACATATCAAAATTTTATATTCGTAGCCCAATTCTATTGTCATGCAAGTATATATAAGTAAAAATAATTACGTTATTTTGCATTGAAGCTCAACTACGCACTTACAGACCATTATCATTTTGTCTTTCTCTCTCTTAACACATATACATGTCGAGTGTCAAAGAAGCACAAATAGATTAAATGTAGATATCATAATAGATATATGTTTAATTAGCAAACCCTAATTTGGTCTTTATACATGCATCATTTATTGGCCAACCCTATTCTCTCAATCGATCGAGTTATTTTAAACCAAACATGACTCATTAAGCACACAAACTTGTGACAAACCAACAGCAAAGCAAACCATGACGACTCAACGAGAAATTAAGCACACAAACTTCGTACGTACAATAACAAATAAAGCTTTAGACACCATTGATGGTATGAATGAAAGATTTGAAAATAATTTTTTGAAGCATATGCATGCAGATCACAGCCTCAGCCGTTTTTTATGTGGCCTTGAGAAGTGGAAGGTGCAATTTCTCCCAATTCATAAGGAGGGTTCTTGACGGTCACAACTTGTGGATTAACGACTTTCATATCTACAACTTCATGAACTTGCACATCATTATCTATTGTGATGGTCACAATTTGCTCCCCACACGGGTCAGTGGTAATCGCCTCGCGGATGTGTTGGTGTTCTTCAACACAAGCGGTTGTTGGAACCATTAATACTGGTTTCTTCTTCTTTTTAATAAACCAGAAGAGACCAACTGCAAGAAATGCAAGTAAGAAGACACCGCCTAATGAGACGCACGCCGCAATAATAGTGTGTGCTTATGGTTTTCATGATTTGATGACCATGGAGGTGGTGCATATGCCCATGGATGCTGTGGGGGTGGTGGAGGAAAAGGATAATGAGGAGGATAATGAGGAGGATGATGATGAGGTGGTGGTGGAGGAGGAGGTGGAGGTGGGGGTGAGGGTGAGGATGTCATGTTACATGCTGGTGGAGGTGGAGGTGGAGGTAGAGGTAGAGGTGGAGGTGGAGGGGGTTTAGGCATGGTGTGGTTGCATGCTGGTGGTGGCGGCGGTGGAGGTGATAGATAATATCGTTCATAACCCATTCTACTAGAAAAAAAATGGTGGAGAGACTTGCAGTAAGTAGGAGATGGATTTGATGAATAATTGTGTGCAATGCAGGCTCTATTTAAACTGGTTGGAGCTTGAAACTAGTCATATATATCTTAACCATATTACGTAGGATTCCATACAAAGTTAATTTGCTCGATCTCTTGCTAAGTCTAGAGTTAATTACTTTATATTTGCATTTAAAAAATTAATGAATTTGAATCCAATGGCTTGCGACTTAAGATCTTGTTGGTGCTTAGAGCATGAGCACAAAAGCACGCACGTGGTTGAAATGAGTAAAAAAACTTGCAACTTGCACGCTTTAATAGTCAGTCAATTCTTGGTCATTGCACGAGTTTACCAACTGATCGATCATATCTTACATATAAAACCTAATTGCTATATAAATAAGGAAAATGTTTTTTGCACACTTTCCTCTCGTTCTATAATTATTTAATTCAATTCAAAAATCAGTACGTAATACCAATGAGAATTAGTGTGTAAACGATATTATTCTATAAAAATTAAAAAAAATTCTTTGGATGATAACATATAAAAAGCATCATACATTTTACCAAATCATCTGTTTAATTAATTAGGTGGCATGTTTTTGCAGAAAGCTATAGCTGAAATACATCCCAAGACAAAATTAACAAAAATCAGATTAATTAGTGGAGTGTTTTTCCAAGAAAGGGCCGGGAATTACATCATGCGACCTAATTAAGCGTGAGGTATACGTAGTTTGGACATTCAAAAACGCGATCTAGGTTAAGTTGATCAACATATAAAAATAGCAACTTGGGGGGGCGGGCAATTATACAAATTGCACAAGCCTTGGTGATACACTTGTGAAATTTATAAATTAGTTTCAGGGGAAGAACATTATATGTTTCGTGTCGGGAACAAATAGGAAAATGTGTAGAAAATCTAGTAAATGGAATTAATGCTTATCCGTTAATTTGATCTCCACATCAGAAAGATGCTTGCCTGCTGCCTTCACACTGCCATGGATATTATTAATACGTAGTATTTAGTGTTAGATCAGTATTGTACTAGGTATTCCTACAACAAAGGGAGGCTCTACTCTTTTGTGAGATCATTTTTTATCAACCATTATTGCCAAAAATAAGGAAAATATACATATATTCAGTTCATTCCAAATCCGAAGCTAGTGGTTCAGATCCAGGATCATAATAGTAAAGAAATGAAAATTATTTTATGTATTGTTCACTCTCAAATGCTCATTCATTGAAGGGGAAAATACACTTACTCATCTGACCTATCCATCCATTTTGACCCCTAATGTTTAAAATGTGACATTTGACCCTTCCTCCAAACTTCCAAATTGTTACAATTTGATCATTCTAACTTTTTTTTTCCCCTCAAAATGCCCCCATAATTTTTTTTTAAAGAAAATAATTAAAAATTAAGGGGTGGCCGGTTTGGAGTGGCTGAAGCCACCCCCAAGCCCAACTGGGGTGGCCGGCCACCCCTTAATTTTTAAAATTAATTTTAATTTTTTTTTTAACTTAGGATGGGGGCATTTTGAAAAAAAAAAAAAAAAAAAAAAGAAAGAAAGAAGAAGAAAAGAAAAGGTCAAAATGGTCAAATGGCAACAATTTGAAAGTTTGGGTGAGGGGGGAGTAAAGAGTCACTTTTTAAACATTTGGGTTAAAAGTACAAATAAGTTAATAGTTGAAGAGATAAAATATATTTCCTCCTTCATTGAACGTGGTGATGATAATTACCATTGGATGTTACATGTACTTTATTTGTTATTTCATCGGTCCAATAATAATTTTTATTGCCACGTTATATGTGTTGATGTAAATTTTTATTTTTTTATTTTTTGCTATGGAAAACATTTTGGTTTTCCAATATTTGATGGGTATCTTGAAAAACATTTTCATGTGTTTGATTGATTCTGAAGTTGTCTCGTTGAAAAACAACCTCAAACCGGAATCCAACCGGGACCTACTGAAACTAGTCAAAAACCAACGGATCTAGTGTGGCCAACAACTGCAAAAGCAAAACCAAGTTACTAACAACGTCCAACCGTAATTAAAAAAAAAAATGGAAATTATTTCTTCACATTTTTGCTCAGCAACAATAAAAGATGGCGACAATCAAAAGTCAGACTTATCAACATAAATGGATCGTGAAGACATATCAAGAGCATGGATTAAGATCCCTGTAATTCCTTTTAATTGTGAACATAAATGAATCATGAAGACATATCAAGAGTATGGATTAAGATCCCCGTAATTCCTTTTAATTATGAACGGCTCCGATTACGTCAATACACATTAAAAATAAAAGGACAAAAAGCCCAAAGAAGTTGAGGGTCTGGTCTACTCCTAAGCATAATAGTAAATTGAGTATGCCAATTCAATAAAGATAGACGCCCAAATGTAATTAAATATATATATATATATATATATATATATATCTCATACTGAATTGAAGAAATTATGGAGAGCTCAACCCGAAAGGTATTATATATGAGAGATTTGAAAGGAAAAAAAAAAGTGCAGATTCGTAAGCTATTTCATGAAAAGAATCAGAAGACCACCCTCATAAGTTCATAACTGGGGAAGGTATATGCAGAATAATTGAAGAGAAATATTGTAATTTACGTTTACCAGCTGCGATTGGTGGGCTTCATCATTAGGGTTGCAAACTTGTAAGACCAAATACGAGGTCTTGTAAGTTGGTTTTGGTACTTGGGCCTAGGAACAGCTTTTTTGGTGAGTTAGATATGTATGGGCCTTCATGTATGTTCAAACTGTCATTATCATTGTCATTCCTAAATCCAACCCATGCTTCTTCATTTTTCAAATAAATTCAGCTCCTCAGAAACTTCGTCACATTAATTGATGGTATAAATGTAACATAATATTGAAGCGACTAGTTCTTCCTATTGAATAATCACAACCAATAAGCAGACGTGGGTATGAATCAATCAATAAAAAACCACTGAAAATAATGGATTAGGATGAGGATCCTCCTTTTTAAAATGGAGAATGTCTATTCATGGCTAATTAAAGTGTAGGGCATCCACTAACCAAATAATTGCAAAGCCAACAACATCATGCTTGACTATTATTCATGTTATTGTCTAAACTTCAGACTAGTCGTATTCATGTTTTATACCTATATCTTAGTACATGTTTGGTGTGAACATTGACTTTGTATATTTCAGTACATGTTTGGTCACAAAAAAAAAAACTAACGTGTTTACAGTAACATTTATTTTGCCATGTCACTAATTAGTGAACTGATACTTTTATGTTTATGTCATTCCTTTGGATATGAGTGATCTTAGACTCTAACAATAAATCCAAAACACAAACTAAAACAGCGTAAAAACAATTAGGGTAAAGTCTACTTAACTCCCTCAAACTATTACGACAATTTACTCAAACTATCAATTGACAATTTACTAAAAACAATGACAATATACCCCATAATCTTAGCAAAATGACGAGATTACCCCTATAAAATTTTCAATAAAACTAAAATATCCTTAAAAATTTGAAAAAGAAATTAAATTTTAGTATTTTTGTTTTCATTTTGGTAAGGGTAATTTCGTCATTTTAAAAATTTGATACATCGTCATTATTTTGGTAGTTTGAGGTAAATTCATATCCAATTGATAATTTGAAAATGAATCATTAAATGTATTTAAAGGGGTTAAGTGGACTTAACCCAAACAATTATAATAGGTAGGAAATGGGACAAATAAATGACTCGGTCTCTCAAGAGGCCGTATAAGGTGCATGGTTATAGAAGCAAAAGAAGAACAAATTAAGGCAAGCCAATATGAACCCCCATATAGAACTAGCAACAACCACCGCAAGGAGATCGAAGTTGAAAATGCACTGTCATAGTCCGATATAGGAACTGTGTGATAGGTTTTAAGACAAATTTTTTTCAACCTTTTCTTATCCTTGCAAGATTTTCCATAAGTGTCATACATATTTAATTTTTTTTTCCATACATATTTAATTTAGACATCAATTTGACTGCATGCATAAGGTTAGGATAAGTACAATTACTAGACTGGACAAAGATTTTATTTTATTTTTATTTTAAAAAACTAATTTTTATGCTTTACACGCCCAAAACTAATAGCCGAGGGGGAATATATTAGAATCACTCACTTAAGAAAAAAAAAACAACAACAATTCCTTTAAAAAATAATAATAAAAGAATTTGTCACATAGAATTTCATGTGATTAACGTAATAAGTGTTGCATAAACTATTACATTAATTTGTTCTTAAAATAAAAGCTGTAATACTCAAACCACGTGTTAATTATTATTATTATTTTAAAAAAGATATATGAGTTATTGGATTCATAATTACTCCTAAGCATGCTCTATTTACTATTGGCAGTTTTTTTCTTTTAATTAATAGTAAATTGAGTATGCCAATTCAATAAAGATAGACGCCCAAATGTTAAAAAAAAAAAACATTTCTCATACTGAATTGAAGAAATTATGGAGAGCTCAATCCGAAAGTTATTATATATGAGAGATTTGAAAAAAAAAAGGGGGCAGATTCATAAGCTATTTCATGAAAAGAATCAGAAGACCACCCTCAATAAGTTATACAGAATAATTGAAGATAAATATTGTAATTTACGTTTACCAACTGCTATTGGTGGGCTTCATCATTAGGGTTGCAAACTTGTAAGACCAAATACGAGGTCGTGTAAGTTGGTTTTGGTACTTGGGCCTAGGAACAGCTTTCTTGGTGAGCTAGATATGGGCTTTCTTGTATGTTCAAATTGTCATTATCATTGCCATTTCTAAATCCAACCCATGCTTCTTCATTTTTCAAATAAATTCAGCTCCTCAGAAATTTCGTCACATTAATTGATGGTATAAATGTAACATAATATTGAAGTGACAAGTTCTTCCTGTTGAATAATCACAACCAATAATCAGATTATGCTAATGATGTCCCTAAGAGGTAGTTCAATCAGTTATGAACTACGCCTTATAAACCGGAAGTCATAAGTTCGAATCCCTCCGATCCTCCCCATATCATTACATGAACATGTCAAAAAAAAAAAAAAAGATTATGCTAATAATAGAAACGTGGGTATGAATCAATCAATAAAAAACCACTAAAATAATGGATTAGGATGAGGATCCTCCTTTTTAAAATGGAGAGAGTCTATTCATGGCTAATTAAAGTGCAGGGCATCCATCCACTAACCAAATAATTGCAAAGCCAACAACGTTGTGCTTGACTATTATTCATGTTATTGTCTAAACTTGAGACTAGTAGTATTATGTGCTTTATACTTATATCTTGGTACATGTTTTTTGTGAACACTGACTGTGTATTTTTGACAAATTTATTTACAATATCCAAACCCCAGTAGTCCACCCATACTTCTTATGTTTATGTTTTTAAAGTGTATTTTAGTGCATTCCTCTGGATATGTAGAATTGTGTGGCAGGTTTTAAGACAAATTTTTTTCAACCTTTTCTTATCCTTGCAAGATTTTCCGTAAGTGTCATACCTATTTAATTTAGACATCAACTAGACTGCATGCATAAGGTTGGGATAAGTGCAATTACTAGACTGGACAAAGATTTTATTTTTTATTTTTATTTAGAAAAAAAAAACTAATTTTTATGCTTTAAACACCCAAAACTAATAACCGAGGAGGAATATATTAAATATAAAACATTAAATTAGAATCACTCACTTAATGCAAAATACAATTCCTTAAAAATAAAAAATAAAAAAATTATCAATTAGAATTTCATGTGATTAATTTGATAAGTGTTACATAGACTATTACATTAATTTATTTTTAAAATAAAAATTGTAGTACTCAAATCAAGAATTAATTATTATTTTAAAAAGATATATGAGTTATTGGATTCATAATTGAATCGTGAGGCTATAAGATGAGTATAAGTTAATTAATAATGTTCGATTTTTTCCCGAGAAGAAGGCGGGTGGGGGAGGTCGTGGAATTTGACGAGCTCAGCGGCTCGAGTCAGCGGGTACACGGTACAATAATAGCCGTGTGTCAACTGGAAAATTGAATCGTCCAAAATAATGGACACAAAATCCGACCTTAATTTACGTTGTAGATGCACCACACAAAAAGAAAAAAAAAAAGAAAAGAAAAGAAAGAAAGGTACGTACATTAATATGACCAGTACTCATCACCAAAATTAGCCACAACTGAGAAGACAAGCCTGTGTCTACTCTAGGTTTTTGGTCCTACTAAATAGGTTCTTTATAAATCAATGGTAAAAACTTGAACTGAATTTACTTTTGAGACCTTCATGTCGTTGTCGCAAGTTCT
Source organism: Carpinus viminea (assembly GCA_013348765.1). Classification (NCBI taxonomy): domain Eukaryota; kingdom Viridiplantae; phylum Streptophyta; class Magnoliopsida; order Fagales; family Betulaceae; genus Carpinus; species Carpinus viminea. The sequence continues at coordinate 4,728,136 of CP054670.1, read as the reverse complement.
ATATTTTCAATGTCCTCGTCTTGAATGTGGCTATAATTCTTTCATCTCACAGTCGCTCTGGTACGTACACCAACTGTAGCAAACTTGCATGTGCCCCTCATGCACGGCCAAAATCACTTAACGTCTACATTACGTATCCAATTAATTCTTCTGGTATGACATTGCCATCATGTCTCTCCTTCATAATTAAGTGATTAAATTTATCTATTCTTATCAAGAAACTTTTGGATAAATAGTAATTTAATGATGTAAAAGAAATGTCTTGAGATTGAACATTTATTCGTCAATTTATTCTAAATTAAATATTATGCTTATTAAACATTAATATATATATATATTTAATTAAATAGTAATAAATTACAATTTCAATATTTAATTAAGTTTTCTATTATATATATATTTGATTAAACATTAAAGTATTAATTAAGTGATTAAATTTATTTATTCCTATCAACTTAAACTTTGGACAAGTAGTAATTTAATACAGTTTCAAAGTCAAATGTCTTGAGATTGAATATTGACTGCATGAATTTACTCATCTAAATTAAATATTCTACGTATTGGGCTTTACCCTACACGAAGGTAGTTCAAACCCACACGTGAAGATGAGTGTTAAAGTATTGATTAAATAATTAAATTTATCTCATATCAGTTTAAACTTTTGGGATAAGTGATAATTTAACAATTAATTCATAAATAGAGAATATTTGATATTAACCTAATTATAAAATATACGAAAAATATGATATATTTTATGTATATTCTAATATATATTTGATATCAACCTAATTATGAAATATGCAAAAAAATATTATATATTTTAATATATATATGACTCGATCAAATGCAAAAATGAAAAATGAGACAGAAATGTGGTAAGAAATTGCGTGGAAATTATACAGGTAATTTGGACTCATTCGGTTTGCGAATCAGATTAATTTGTTTATCAAAATTTATGCTTTTGTTCTGGTCAAACAAAGAAAAGATAATAAAGCCTGGAGAAGAAGGAGCTAGGTTGCCTTGAGCTGTAATGAGAACAAGATTGTCAAAAAAGACTGATATATTTCAAACATGTAGGTCCACTCACACACACCACACAATGACACAACAAGACAGGGATTGGGAATTTGATTACGGCCTATAAAATAAACCTTAGCCTTCCGTTAATTTTCCATATTTTATTAATTTTTATCTTTTTACCAAAACTGTTCTCAATATATATATTTGTTTTTGTATTGATATTATCTATGAACTAAATTGACAATTTGACCTCGATCGAGCTAAACTATATATATATATATATATGTGTGTGTGTGAGAGTAAATTGTTTTCCCATTCAAAGACTTAGCTATATATATATATATATTCTGCTAAAAAGAATTCAGCATACAGTTGTAAATTAACCTTGACCCGGCCGATTCAAATATTTGTATATGCTACGTACTTTAGACTCACCAATAATCAATCTCAAATTTGCTCAAATAACCCAAAATTTGGTTCTGTCAACATGATAATAAAAAAATATTAATCGGCTGTACAATAAAATCTGATTTTAAGCATAAAATTATTCTGGATAGGAAAAAAAACTTATACCAATGGCGATTAATCCTAACAAAAGGGAGAAAAAAGGAATAATAATAATAAAAGGCAAAATCACCCTGATGCACATGGTCTAGCAGCCTGGCTATAAAACACATTAATATAATTATATTATACATTAGAAATCCTGTAAAAAATAAAAAAATAAAAAGAAAGAAAAATCAGATACGGACCATACGGTGGTCGGATAAACGTCGTTTGTTGTGTTTGATGGCTGCGCTGGTGCACAACCATATTTGTCTGTCGCGCACCAACGAGACCGGGAGGAATAACAAAGGTCAAGTTAATGATGTCTTTGGTGTGGCACTCGGCCACTATCCATCAAATACATTGCACCTTGATTATATATATTTTTTTTTCTAATATTTAGGGTTGAATATTATACTTTTAATTTGGAAAACAAGCAAAAATTTTAAGTCAATGATAAAATCATAAATCTAATGATTGATTTATTAAATTTGAAAAAAAAATATGAAAGAAATATGGACAATTTTTTTTTTTTTGAAATAGAAATATGAACAAATTATTGATACTAATAATGTCTCTCTTATATAGTTCATTTCCTATATATATAGAATTTCTAAATCAGGAAGGATCTATTAAAGAAACTATAGAACCTAAAATTTCTTTTGATCTTACGATTCGTGCTCCATTAAAAGAAAATATTTCTCAAATAGCCTGTTCATTTAAAAAAAAAAATTGTTAATGTCCTTCCTTCTTTTTTACTTTACGTGGCAACATTAATTAACCTATTAGGGCCATATATGGTCGTGACTACATTTATTATTCCTCGATTCTCATGGCATTCTTCTTCCCTTGTTATTCATTTGGTCACCTACCGAAAAGGAAAATCCGTTCCCCTAGCTAGCTAGTTTCCACATAATTGTTTGATAATCTGGTAGTGTTTTGTCTTTACTGCTTCTAGAACTCTCTGCTCACCATCATTGGTGTTCTTCTATATTTCAACAACATATTAAGTACTTCACCTATTCTTACTAATTATTTTGTGTTGATATTACTATCCATTGAGTAAGACTTTCCTGAACAAGGAGGAAAAAAAAGAGACGAAAATGTATGATATTGATAATGATCGATATTATGCTTCATTTCTCAATGAAGTTAGGCCTGTTATAAATGAGCTTTATATATATGTTGTTCTTTCTTTCTTACTATATATATATATATATATATATATATATATATATAACTATAACAAAGATGATTGGTTGGACGGTGTACAATCTGTAGACTAGTTAAAGATGTAAATCTCATCTTATTTGGATCTAAGAACAAACGCTAATATGATCATAATACTGTGATAATATGAAATGCACCGAGAGGTAATTCAATCGATTAAGATCACGACAATGAAACAGAGATCATTAGTTCGAATCCCCATTTCCCTTCTTGTGTAGACATGTAAAAAAAAAAAAAAGATAATATGAAATGCACCCAATGGCACATCTCATGTACTACGAGCATATGTGAGATTGTGTTTGAGAAATAAAGCTTTTGGACAGAAGTTTTATTTTTAAACTTTTACCAAAAGTGCGTTTTAACCATTTTTAGACTTTTTAGGCCCTTAAAAGTGTTTTTTTTTTACCAAGCGAGTACTTTTTTTTAAAATAGGCTTTTTAAATGTTAAAAACACTTTTAGATCTTTCAAACGCAACCTCAAACAGGCCCTTATAGTATATAATGCATATGATATATGTGTAGATGGAATAAGCCTCCACGGAAATCAACAGCCCTGATATTATTATCTTAATTGATTCCCGACTAAGAAAGACAAGAAGAAAAACCCTGCCTCCTATTCTGGCATGCTTAATTTCTCCAATTTAATATACAAAATTTATGCCACACCCTTCTTAAAAAAATCAAATGGCTGTTCCGGAAACTGTCTATCTTCCAGCTTTCACAATCCTCTCTCTCTATCTATCTCTCTTATAATTCTTGTTCGATTGTATAGAGAGAAGCCATAGCATCAAAGCTCAAAGCAACCCACCAAGATAACATGGGGAGAGCTCCTTGCTGCGACAAAGCAAACGTCAAGAAAGGACCATGGTCGCCTGAAGAAGATGCCAAGCTCAAGTCGTATATAGAGCAGCAAGGCACTGGTGGCAACTGGATCGCTTTACCCCAAAAGATCGGTAATTTCAAGCTTATTTTTAATCTTTCCCTTCTTTGTATTCGAAATATCTCATGCTATATATATAGATAGATATATATGAGCTTCTGTGTTTCTGAATTAGGCCTCAAGAGATGTGGCAAGAGCTGCCGCCTCAGATGGTTGAACTATCTCCGCCCAAATATCAAGCATGGAGGATTTTCAGAAGAGGAAGATAACATAATCTGCAGCCTCTATATTAGCATCGGAAGCAGGTTTTTTACCCCTCAAACGATTTGGGTGTCTTTTATTTTCTCTATATATTCACATCTAGCTTGTTTGCGCGCGTGAACATGCAGGTGGTCTATTATTGCAGCACAATTACCAGGAAGAACCGACAATGATATAAAGAACTACTGGAACACAAGGCTGAAGAAGAAGCTTCTTGGAAAGCAGAGAAAAGAACAGCAGGCTCGTAGAGACAGCAGCCTAAAGCAGGAGACGAAGAGAGGAGCTGGGAATAATTATTCTGTGGTTCCTGATAACAACAACAACAACAAAACCCTTATTGGCCGGAGCTGCCTGTGCTGGCACCCATCCCATATTCAAACCAAGAACCTCGTTTTAATGATCATGCTTCTATCAGAAAATTGCTCATCAAACTCGGAGGAAAATTTTCTGATGCTGATGATCTGCCAACCCATCAATTCGAAAATGGTGTTTCCGCCGCCGCTCAACAAATATATCACTCAGTCAACGTGCCCTCTTCTTCTGGCATTCAATTTGCGCAAGCCCATGAGTCGTATGCGGATGGGGCAGAATTAAACATGCTGCAAGGGCAAAGCAGTACTTTTCCAGTAGAGCTTGAGGAAATCGTATACAACAATAATCCGCAAGGATTAGATGGGCTAGAGTTCTTATGTGGAGATCACGACATGGTGTATAATAGAATTGGAGCGACTTCTGGTGAAAGTAGCATTGTCTGGGGCGAGATGAGCAGCTCTCCTGTGTATCCTCCTCTAGCTTCCAACTATGCAGGTATGCAACAAGAATGCGATTTCCAAGAGTTGAGGTACCCACAAGCAAATTTATAACTTGCTGTACATTAAGCATAAATTTGTAGCAATAGGGAAAGTAGTGTAAGATTCTCAGAGAAAACCCTAATAAACTCAGTTGTCGTATGTAGCTTTTATCATGCTTTCTCTAGCTATACTTGTCTACTATTTTGTGCGTGATAATGGGGATTCAGTCCTCTCTTTGCACTGTATTTTTCAGTCTAAATTTCTGATTTTACTATATATAATGGGGATATTCCGCAGCTAGCTGCTTTTAAGATATTGGATTTCATAAGTAACAAATGTAAGGAAAATCCCTGGAGAATGCACCTATATATGACGGATATATGCCTTGAAATCTTGGCCAAAACTTGATAATTCAGCTTTTACAAGTTGTAGTGTGTGATAATCTTGGCCAAAACTTTACAAGTTGGCCAAAACTTGATAATTCAGCTTTTACAACTTGATAATTCAGGTTTTTTCATAATGTGGCTGCATTAATTTGTGGTGTGTGTATATATATATATATATACATGTCTAAGACTTTAACAAGACCCGCGGTCGTGAAAAGATGCCATCATTCCTAAATGTATCTTCAAGTTCAAGGATAATTAAGCTCATTTAGTTTAGTAGTATTCGCGAATCTTCTAAGCAAAAAAAAAAAAAAGGGATTATGAGCCCGCTAATTTCTTGTTTATGCAGGGGATAGGCAGGCTTCGATCGAGTGGATGAAAGCGGAAAGTACATAATAAGCCGAATTGTGGATTTTTTATTTTTTTAGCCGTTGTTGAAACTTATATGCTTTATCTCACTATGCCAGCTTTCTTTGATTACTTTATCATAAGCCATGTAGCCAGGCAAATCCAAAAACACTTTGGGTTTTTCTAGCCTTGTGTTCCTATTTCTCCATCTTGCTTCATCACTAACAATATTATCTTAGGTCAAGATGTTTTCTGGTAATAATCATTTAAACAAGAAATTAATTGAATTTGGATTTCTCATATATCAGGTTAATTAGGTTCTAATTTGTTTTTCTTGGAGAGTTTGCAAAGAGTCACCCATATTTAGTTCTTGGGCTGATTAATTTCTAGCTTTCTTGTAATTTGGAGTTTGCCTTCAGTACTGTCACCAAATTGCTGCACTTTAATTTCCTCGTTGAACTTCTAGTCTTTTCAATGCCAATCATCACAACCAGAATGTCGAAAGCTAGCAGTAGTTCCTGATCTTTTCAATGCATTAATTTAAGCATAGCTAGGTAGTCCTCGATCCTCCTCAGGTTTATCAATCAATTGAGTTACCAATCTGCTGTACGTTTTACATGTTTATGGGTCATAGTATATACTATATGCCAGCTTTGTGGTGTGACTTTTCTCATCAATATAGAAGTCAACGACCTTCAACGGAATTTAAAGTTTTCTTTTGTTGTTCTAACTTTTTTCAAACTTCTTTTACGAATGCCTTTTTGGTGTGACTTTTCCTAACTTGTATATGTATTCAATCGGCTATAAGTACCTCAATATCAAGCTTTTAAGTTTCGAACTCTAGCTTATAACATGTATAAGCCTACGTTCAGTTTCTATATCACATACTTCTTTCAAAGTAGTCATATGCATGCTTGCAGCAAAGTAGTCATATGCTTGCAGCATGCTTGAAATTGATGCAGCGTGCATGGGTGTGATGGATCACATAACAAAACAAGTAACAAGTATGACGAAGACAACATTAATTCAAACTTAAGACTTTTACTTTAATATATATTGTGTTAAATTATCACTTATCCAAAAGTTTAAGCTTATAAAAAAAATATGAATTTATTCATTTAATTTATATTCTAACCATAAAATTAACTCTCGAAATCAAGGAATTAAAGCGACATGGAGAAAACTCAACCTTGGAGTATTTTCTTTCATTGAAAACTAAAGAAAATATTACGTAAATTGTGACTTCAGCTGTCCTTATTGAGTTTATATAGAAAATAAAGTCATATAACCCTGATAAAAATGTAGTTAAAATGATCAAGTTGCGATCTCGTTCGAACAAGGCTACTAACTTATTGTTCAGATGAACATCACCATAAAGCTTCCATGAATACCTTAGCTAGGTTGGATGAGGTCTAATTGGCTTTGCGTGACTAGATGTCTTAGACTTACTATTCTTTGGGACAAGGTGTGACCGTTGTATTGATCGACTATCTCAGGTCCTAAACTAGTCTCAATTTTGAACACATCGTTTGGACGCTAATCAGTCGTCATTCCAACTAAAACTCCCTATAACTACTCTTGAAGTTCATCCTGCAAGTGCGTTCAAATGATCCTTAAACCTGGCACGTTTGAACGCCATTATATTTCTTCACAAAATTGAACACAACTTGGTCTACATTAAAAAGTAAATTTTTTTATTTTTTATTTTACTTTAAATCTAATTAAGTTTTCCATTTTTATTTTTAAGATCAATATAGGTTTTTCTTATTTAGCAGTTCATAACCCATTCATACATTTCAAGAGCAAGTAACCAACCATAAACCATTTCATCAAGCGAAGTGTCACATAGTGTAAGCTAGAATTAGATTAAGTAATTAATTAATTATTTTTTAGCTTCAAAAAAATTAATAGGCAACAGTCATAGAGTTCCTATATATATAATTAAATCTCTGAAAAACATAATAAAACAAAAGAAAGACGATTCGCGCTAGGGTTTTCCTTTGAGGATTTCTACACTTCTCGTTGATATACATATATATTTAATATTTTATTCGCTCAAAGCTGGATTTGCATTCTGAAACATCGATCTGATCATCGTACGTATTATATACTAATTAATTCAGATTAGACTTTTCAAAAAAAAATAATAATTCAGATAAGAGCAAGAGAAGTATACGTGGCTTACACAGACCGACATACATGAGACAATTAATGAAAGTAAAAAAGAAATTAAATAGATCTAGACTGCAGGTTTCGAATAGCAATTTCATTAAAGCTCTCACATTTGATATTGCATCATGCATTTGTGTTAAATCAATACGATTTGTTTTAAAAGCTTATATAATATGATAAAAAATAATAATAATTAATATTTTAATCTCATTTACGTACATACGTGTGAGTTCAAACTCTCCGTTAATTAGTGAGATTCAACATGTGTAATATTTAACCGAAAAAGAGTAAATTTGAGGAGTAATGCATGATTCGAATTCGATCAATGCATTTGCTCTAATACGTATATATTAAATCATAATTTATTCTAAAAGTTTAATTAGCTAAAGACAATAATAAATTTAATTATTTAATTAATATTTCTATAGTATGCCGAATTAAGTTGGTATATATTCATATTTCTCAACTAAAATTAGCAATGATATGTTGAGAGTAAAACTTAAAAAGCCACGGATCAAAATGCTAGGTTGATACCGACTTTTACCTAACGAGCGCTAGCTAATTAATTATATAACTTTCAATTGTCAACGTAGTTGCATGTGATGATGAGCTCCAGGGGTTTCTCCGCCACATTTGGTTTCAATCAACATCACAAATCGAAGATAGATGCCCTTGAGCTTTTATTATTGTGTAGATTAATTTGTTGTTGTCTAGTGATGATCACCACGTATATATGCAACTTTTCTCATTTAAGTCTTCTTCAATTCCAACTCTATGATATGCATATCACATAAATGTTTGAAAGAATAAATGGTTAGGATGCCCAGTTGAATAAAATACTTTGATCCATCAGAAATAAAAGAAGAAATTAATGCCTAATTAATTACATCAAGTTTTATCCCACCCTTTGAAGCAGATGAAGGGCTTTTTATTTTTTATTTTTTCTCTCTGGATCTTGCATGTTCCTTCCATCGCAACCTTCTTAATAATTCAAACTAGCTTGTAATAATTCTACTATATATATATATATATATATATATACACACACACACACACATATATATCTTTCTCCTAAAAAGCTTAAAAAAATAGACCTGGGCCATTAAAAAACACTACAAAAAATATACCATAGTGTTTTTAGCAGCAACCTAGCTAAGCCAAATCATCTGTTTTTGGTTTTGGAAAATTAATTGAAAGAGAAAACAGCAGACAATTAGTGAGTCTTGACTGTTTTACACCACAAAATAAATGATATATAGTGGCACCCCTCAGTTGCTCATAAATTAATGAGGGAAGAGAACTTGATTCATGACTTCCTACCACAAGAGTTAATACTGCTAGCGTCCGAGCTTGCCAACCTGTTGACATTGTTGGAAACGTAGGTATATAGGAAGGCTAGGGTTTAAACTTTAAAGGTTGTGGGGAGAAATCACATGTATAATATATATGATATAATGATTTATGGATATATTTTTCCATTTGAAGGCATAAAAGTCTTGTTGGATGATTTAAGCTTTAAAAATTCCCAAACCTCCTGTTTAGTGACTTGTTTGCTTAAGTTTCTTATAATTAGGAAGGTCAAAGAAAATATATTGTCTTACACACACACACACACACATATATATATGCACTCATTATACCTTGGCTAGCTAACAAGAAGTACATTAGAGGTTGATTACAGTTGTAAAGATCAAAAGATGTCCTTTGTGTTGACTATCCATTGTTTGGTAAGTTATGGTCATGATTTGTTAGAAATGGTTGACATATTCTGAAATTAGATGCAGTTTTTGTCAAGTGATTCAAAAGGTAGGTCCCATTTGTTAAACCTACTCTCAAATTCAAGTTATAAGAGAAGAACAATAAGATATTAATTAAGATAAGATATATAGGCTTTGTTGCATAACACTTTTTTTTTTCTTTTTAAAATAAAAATATTAGCAAACAATACGCAATACCCAAAATTGCTTCTACCTTGATGTCATATCAAAACACTTTTTAAAAGGAAAAACAAAAATCATCAACTAAAAAGAATTAACAAACGAGTATGCGTACAAAAGAGATCTGCATGTGTTTTTGTTTGTGTGTGTGATCTGTGTTGTGATCTTTTAAATGGGTCCAACTGTAGTAGCAATATATATGTTGCAGGCAATATGTTCATGAAACATGCATCATCTACGAGGGCTGTACCTCATTGTGATGTAAGGCAAGTGATTTGGAGAGCACTAGGAATTTCTTAGGTTGTGATTATGCAGCAAAGAATGGTAGTTGCATGGAGCCAATTGTGACTTCATATGATATGAATCCTTTATTTAATGAAAATAGAAGATAAAATTGTAGATAGCAAAAAGAATGATTATGCATCATTTCAATGTTAATTTATAACATTGATATATAAAATGTTCAATAGGTGGAATTCTTACATGGATTGTTTTGTGCTTGAAATTGTTATGGAGTATGCAAATATAATGTGAAAAAATGTAATTTGTTAATGTATCTTGTACTTATAGAGTGTTTTTTTGTTTTTGATTTAAAAGATATTTTAATATGTCATAAAGGTAAAAACGCTTTTTTGCGTTTTTAAGATCGAGCATTTTGTGTTTGGGTTAATTGTTAATATTTGTGTTTTTAGAAGAAAAAACAAAAGATATATAAAACAAGAATTTTAAAATTAATAAATTTAACCAAACCCTAGCCGCTCATGATAAGCTTTGGTGAGTTGATGAGATGAGGATGATCATCCTTTTATGGTTGATTAAAGAAAAGGGTACGTACTTCTATGTTACTCGCATTAAGTCTAGGGCTCTGCAACTTCATTATGAAACAAATTTGCATTGTAATCTTCACTGTCACTTTTCTACACTAAAATTTGTAGCCAAATTACTACAGATCTGACAATATTTATGCTTTCTTAATATACTAGGAGGAAGACAGATAACTTATTTTGATGGGTATTGATTTATTGATTTACCTCCAATGTGGAATATATAGTTAATTTATTGGGCACTTCCCCATATATCTTTTTCTTCACACCCGAATAATATATGAGCATATATTCTTTATATGGGTACAGAAACTGCATGCTCATTAGCTCATAATTAAGGCCTCCCAATAGATGCCCTAATTAAGATAGTCTGCTCAGTAGCATATATTAGAATTAATATATATATATATATATATACACTACAAGCTCCATGCCAGCAAATGAAGGAGACAGGTCTGAGATTATTCATTCTAATAATTAATAACTATTATATATATAATATTAATGAAGAGCTAGCTAGAAAGATAATTAACCAAAATAAAAAAATAAAAAGCAACCCCATAAGTCATAACTAATTTATCTCGCTGTAAAGGAAGGAGAGAATATCCCTCTCGAAGAAGAAGCAGAACAGAAAAGGCTGTAAACAAAAAACCAAGATTTTTCAATTTTGACTTGCCGAGAGGCATGCACATTCCGTCAACTTGGTGACGATAATATGCACCAAAGGCAAAAAAAGCATCCGTATTTGAGGCCCTTTGCTGGGAGACGGCCCTAGCCTTGACAAAAGCCAAACGACGACTTCATTTCCTACTTTTCAATTTTATAATAAACCCCCCATCAATATTAAATTATGCCCCGTGATCTTTTAATTTGTTTATTTAATGACAATGACACTCACTAACACGAGAAATTCTTTTAGTTTTGTCCATGTCCATGACACTCACTTTAAACCAAGAAATTCTTTTACTTTTGTCCTGCCTTTACACCCTAATTACAAACTTAAACTTATCATCAGAAAACTCATGGAAGAACATGTTGAGAATGTACCGGGGGGAAGTGTTTAATATTATTGCAAGCTATACCGTGTTTTGAAAACTACAAGATAGCCGTCGGTGGAATTTTATTAACTATTTTGTCAGAAGTAAGATAAGGGACAATCACAGTTCATGGAATATATTTTTTGTCGCATGTTTTATTTATATGTTGTTCATTTGTCTCATTTATTTGGTTGGTTTATGTATTTTAGTTTTATATTTGCTACACAGTATACGGAGACATGAAGCATTCCCCGCCACAACGATGAGATATTATTAAGAAATTGGAAAGGATGAGATGATTGAGATCCCAAACAGGGTTGGTGATAGCTAATGTGAATTTTCTTAAGAAATCAAAAGAATGGTGTCACACACCATGCACAATGCGGCCTTCTCTAGTTGGACCAGAGTTCGATAATGGCTTATAATCTTTTGGGCTTTAAAGTTTACTGGGTCCTCATGATTCGGCCCAGTACACTGAAAAAGAAAGAATCTTGCTGACCCAAAATTTTTTCATGATAAACCCTGGAGAGAGAGAGAGAGAGAGAAAGAGTGATGAAGAAGAAGTGGAGGTGAAAAATGAGGACAGTGGCATCAATGGGTCTTCCGGCTTCCACTGTATTTCCATCAACTTCGAAGTTCCGGGTACGCTTAGTTTGGGCTGTCCCTTCTTATGGAAAACTCTGTACTTGTGTCTGTGTGTTTTCTTATTTTTCTTTTTCTTTTTGTTTTTGGGTTGCTTCTGACCCTTTTGGATACGGAGCTACACCCTTTTTTTTTTCAGATGCTTGTGAGTATGATATGCCCAATTTTATTTGAATCCCCAATAGATTGGAATTTGAGTCTGAGCTGCGCGTTGTCAAATCTCACACATTTGCATTTCCGTTAGGTTTTAGGTGATAAGTTGCTTATTTTACTCCAAGTTTAACATTTTGTCGTAACATGCATAATTGCATAAGCAGTTCATAAAATTGAAAATGGGGTTCATAATTTTCGCCAACAGAAATTTGTGATTGATAGTTTTTAATTAGTAGAACGTACAAATGAATAATTTTGTTTGGAGATTGGTACATTATCATTGCAAGTTTGTTCAAAAATAAAAAATAAAAATCGGCAGCTAGAGAAATTGTAGATAGAATACACATGGAGATGTTTGGTCACAGCAAGTTCAAATTGTCTTACCTCCTTTGGCATTCTTGCTGTAATTTTCAAGAAGTGTTCGTATTTTCTGGAATAATAGCTTTGTGTAGCGAAGGATGCATAACTTGTGGAGCTTGCTTTGGTGAGCCTTAGCATTTGTTGTTACTCTTTTTTGTTTGAGTTGCTCTTTGTTTTTTGAATATTCAGAAAATATGGTCATCATTTGTCGATCTATCAAGCTGCATGCTTCCCTTCATCCTTCCAAATTGATGTTCAATTACAATATTATGACTTTTGGATATGTCAGCCAAGTGCCAGTGATTTTCCACTCTTTCTCATATAAACTAGTAGGGTTGCAATCAAATGTCGGTGCGGAATTGACTCAAAATCTACTTACATTATATTAAATGGCTTACAACTTAATTTCTATGGCTCTCCCCCGAAGCATTTGTGTTTTGAATTATTTGTCAATAGTCTTGAGAAAAGTGTGTTTTTTGCTTTGGAAACAGAAAAGTATTTTTAAAACCGTTACCAATCGAAGCTCTGCTCTCTGAAGAGCTCTTATCAATTTATTAATGAACATTTTTCTTGAAGTATAACCAGCAGGAACTTGAACTTACATCCAGAAAAGTTTCATTCATAATGATATCTTTTCCCCTTTGTACAGATTACGCATTTCCAAGGCCAACCTTGTCAACTACAAAGGTCCTTGAGATTACGTGCACGTCGCCAAACCTCCCCAACATGTTCTATGAAAGCATCAATGGCAGAGTTCGGTGAACTGAAGAAGGTCAATATGCAGATCAATATTTTGAGGGAAAAGTTATGGGAAGCCGTCCCTGACTCAGTTAAAGAAATTCCATGGAAGAAAGCAGAGAAAACGCTGATGGAGCGGTTACTTTTTCTGGGACAGAAGGCATTAAAGTGGACTATTATTGTTCTTTTTGTTTTTAGCTCCTTATCAGATGTCATATTTTCCATCTCGAGCAACCAAGAATTGATGATTCCACTTGGTCTCTTTGTTGGCTGCTTGATGACTGATTTCTTGAAAGAGATATCACATGAACTGTTTCGCAACTCAGAGGTATATTTTTCTATTCTATGCATTCATTCTTCCTGTTTGTTTCCAATCTCTTTATCCGTATATAATTTGAGTCAATTTCTACTTCTTCTTCTTCTTCTTTTTTTTTGTGTGTATTTTATCTCCATGTGTATGTGACATTGATTTCTGCAACAGGAGAAACGTTTGAACTGGCAATTTATGGGCATCGGTTGCTTCTTTGTTCTAATGAAGTTTCTCTCCGCAATTTTCTTGATACGATCAAGGGTGTTTCTTTGCATTTTGCAAACGGTGGGTTGATGCAACTTTTGTGGCTGTGGAGAAGCTTACCAGAAGAGAGGTAAAAGCAACAGAATGTTTATTCAGATGCTCACATAAAATGTTTGGGGCCTAGTTCTTGTATCAGTCTCCTGTACCAAGTTTTGGAATTATCTAGTGTATACTATTTTTGCCTTGAGAAGTGGCTTAGACCATTTTTCTTTATTAATGTAACTTGTACATGTGTCGGTTGGGGTTGTACAAGAGGAACCGAATTCCAGAACAAAAAATGGTGCTTCGTTTGTTAAAATTTGTGTTTTTGTCTACTGGTTTCTTCTCAAAACAAGCACATATTAACAAACTTAAAACACAAAACACTACTAAAATTACAAACATGGTTTTCACTTTTACGTACATTAGATATGTTTTCCAACAAAAAACAAAAAACAAAAAACGTCTCTCAGAGCCAAGTATGTTACAGCACCATTTGCCTGAAATATCAGCATAAATCCTTTTATTTGAATGGTCTTTAGAACTAGGTAAAATAGGATCATTTTTATTATATGTTACCACATGGTATATTGCTACGTCATTTAAATTATATAACACCGTGTACATTGTTTGAATAGAAAATGGCTTCTCTCCTTTTCACTTTTTCATGTTTAAAATTATACTTGAAAAATAAAGCTTTTAAATTAAAATTATACTTTATGACAAAAGTTTTATTTTTAAATTTTTGTCAAAATCGTGTTTTGATAATTTTTAAGCTTTTTTTACTCTTGAAAGTGATTTTAATTTTTGTTATCAAATGGCTATTTTTATTTTTTTTCAATCAAACTTTTTAAGTGTTAAACACAATTTTAGACCTCTTAAGCGCATACCCAAACAAGCCCTAAATGAAAGCATGAAAATCACATTTGAAAGAATACCTAATCATATTGAGTAATGCTATAAGGCTTCTAGAGTCATCTCAAATGTAATATGACTTTTAAAATTACCAATTAATCAAAAGTTAATAAATCACATCTCAAATTCAACGGTAATTTTAAAAGCCACATCACATTTGAGATAACTCTAGAAAGACTCAGAAACCTTATAACATTACTCAATCATATTTCCTCTAATCATATGAAAGAGCATCATAACTCTTAACTTTTTTTTTTTTTTTTCCTTTTTCTTTTTGATTCTCTCATAAGAGTAGTGATATAACCCACGTCAGAGTGAGTAAACAGTATCTCACACTGGCATGAACAATAACAAAAATAATTAAAAATTCTGAACATCACATGAGTCACTGTTCACTCAGGCTGGTTCACTCAGGCTGGTGTGGGTTATATCACTACTACTCTCATAATGCACACCAATAGTTCGGTTTAAAGACAGTTACAGAAAATAAGCACTTTTTTCTTTTGTTTGTTCAATAACAACTGTATAACAAAGTTGCTTTCCCCCTATCATCACCCACAGAAAATTTGGGGGATTATAATTAATGCAAAAGATGAGGCACACAGAACTAATTCCAGCACTACACTAGTCGAACTACCTATTTTGCCGCCAGTCCCGGCACTACCTACTTTCCTGTACAAGCCTTTCCATGGCCGCCTGAAATTTGCGCACATCGACAGGAGGATTATGAGCAGTAGAATCAGCTCAATTTACTTCTTGATGGTTTCTGCTATATCAAAAAATTTGCACATTAATAGATGGGATTATGAACAGAACAATGAGATAGATCTACTTCTTGCGGGTTTCTGCTATATCCAAGTTGCTATGAACAGTACATGACCCGTTCAGCTGGCTTGGTTCATTTCCTGAAAAGAGAAAAGCAAAGACAGCCAACCAATTATTTCTTTGATTCCAGGTAGTGGGAGTCTCGCAAGCATCGGGTGAATCAAACCTGACTTCAACTTTTCGGGATCCAGACTGCTGTCCCCCTCTCCTTGATTATTCAAGCATTGAGATCTACATAACTCCTGAGAAATTACATTGAACTGACAATATGCTGAATGTAATTGTTGATGAATCTCTTCCATCCTCCCACTTTGTTCATCTTTGCGATCCATCTCAATAAGAACCTGAAAAACAATCCAACCATCAAGCTTGGAAGAGAGACTGGGAGAGAGTCCATTTTGAATTGTTACCTCTGCAGCGTTGTTCTTAAATACTGGGAGAAATCGCTGCCTACAGTACTCATTGAACAGAAGAGTGCAGATAATCAACGGAATGGTGAAACCCGAAGCAACTGGCGATCGTTTGATTCCAAAGACACCAAGAGCTATTATTTGTGACAACACCAAAGAAAAGATTGTTGTGATGTGGACAATAGGCCAGTACTGTCCCCCACTTTCATACTTTGGCACATATACATTGAGAATCTGAAAGACATATTTGAAGATTTTAAAAACCATATTTTAATGGCATGCATGTCTGCGCATGCACGTGTCTGTGTGTGTGTGTGAGAGAGAGAACAAATCACAACATTTTACAAATAATGGGAAAGATCAATTTCTCTAGTCAAAAAAAAAAAAAGGAAAGGAAAAAGAATAAAAAAATATAATACATTATACTTTTGGGATGGAGAAGAGACCTACCCATCTCCCGACAAGTGGGGTAGGTCTCTTCTCCTCCTCTTTTCCCTTTTTCTTTAAGCTATCTGCAAACACAACTTGAGGGGACACTAAGAGCATTTTAGCTTCTAGAGGCAATTATGACTACTTGTCAAAACAGGTTTCTAGAGATAAACCCATGACTAACTTGAGAGAAGAAATCAGGTACTAAAAGAGACAAGGGCGTAATACAAAAATGTGGAAGGAGATTTAAATTAAAAATAAAAAGAAATGCATCAGTTTACAACTCTACTGAATGCATTATCCAAACACATTCCTTAACTAGGATGGAGAATGGAAAGAACAAGCTCTGAAACATAAACAAATTACAATCAATCACTAATTAAAGGACTTAGCTAAAAATAACACATTCAAGCAGGCATATAAAACCATAAAGAGCGAGTAATATCACCAAAGGTAAAAGAGGAGAAAAGGCACTCACCTGATTTTTATATACAAGGTAAGCAAGTGAAAAGTAAAGCAGCAGGACAGGCAATATCAAGGGTGCCAAGATGGAACATGTGAAACCAAGGAATCCAAACAGGAGGAGTCGTGGGGCTTCTGTGTGATATGGAAACGAAAAAGTTCCATTGAAAGAATCATCACTGGTTCTGAGTACGAATCTTTTCACCAGGTTGCAGAACAGAGCAAAAAATTGCATCACTTCACATGACAAACTAGCCCAACCAGATGTTAAAACATAAGTCACGAAGAAGCTCGCCTGCAACAATTCCAAAACCAAAATCTAGTAAAAAGTTGGGGTCAAAGCTTTTAAAATTGCAAGAAGAGAAAAAGAAAGATCAAAAAAAAAAAAAATTTGTTTTGTAGTAATTTTTTTATTTGAATAGTAATAAAAAGTAATTGATGTAATGTAAAAAGTAAGAATGTTGGGGTTGATTTTGAGAGAAATAGTAGTCTTTTCTTTTTTTTTTGAGTCCTACACACCCTTAGTTTTGAATAGTAATAGGAAATTAATATTGCTCAAAACTCACATAATATGGCAAATCCAGAGACAAGTTATTCCTGATTATCAAAACATAAAATACTAAGCGAATGGAACAGTCAGCATAGAGTAGCATAATCAAGGAAACATAAATAACATATTAACATAGGAATCATAGAATACTACCTGTCTCGGCACCGCTTTGGCGAGTTGCGCAGGTATGTCTTTTACACTAGAAAAGACATTCAATTGGCTGATAACAGACCCCGTAAAAATATTAACGAAAAAAACATTCCAGATTGTGAAGCACAAGACTTTGCAGCATGCACTCTTCTTCCTCTCACTACGGGAAATAGACCCCTCCACTGCTGAAAATAGCATCATGGTAGGCGGAACCGTATACAAAGCTAAAATCAAAATCACACTTGGAAGGTAACCTGTTACCAGCTGACTCACATATTTCCTGCACCGAAACAAGGGGTAAGTCTACATGCGAATGTGTCTATTGAAGGGAAAATAGGAAATTGTTGACCAGTCTTTCAAATTTCAGTTAATGTGGTGCCACCAACAGTACCTCTTGGATCAATACTTTTTTTAATTATTTCACATATATTGATACTCTGGATCATACAAAACTCTAAAACTATTAAGTAAAAAACTCAAGAAGAAACACTATAAGCAAGAACACCAAGTATGTAAAGGAAATGAATGATCAATAACAATAGTTGGGATGAAGGCCTCTACATATATTAGAATATATGTGAACCCTGAGGGAAATAAGTTGGAATATCTATTTAGCAATTTTGTTGATAACACATGGCATGAGTTCAGAAGATAAAATCTCAGTATCACACCAAAGCATCGACATTTTAAGTTCCATTTTCCCACAGTAAATTATAGTTCACTGTTACATGCCCAAAAAACTGGGTCATGTTAGACTGATGCTTGAAAATAACACACTCAAATTGGGAACTGGACTTGGATATTCTGTCGTGAAAGTGTATCTTGCATACTTCCATGATATTAGAATTCTCTGAGTTGTCCATAAAAACAATGCCCTGGAACGGCACATGTCCAGTTCATGAAGTAAATGTGTTCTTTAACACTTCTTATCCAGACACAGCACCAACAAACGAAAAATGACCAAGTACCTAACTTAAGTGAACTATAAAAATAATAACACACAACACAACACTATCATCGTCACAATATTTATTTTTTCTGAGCTGTCACAATATTTACTTACTTCTTTAAAAGTCCTCTCAGAAATGGAAATGTTGCTTGTAGCTGTTCTAGCTGAGTCAAGCCTTGTACAAATGTAACTGGAATAAGAAACACAAGCATGAAGGCAATGGCAGCCACAAGTGTTCCTATCTTACGGATCCAAAGTTGTCTATATGGTATACAAAGGTTTGACCAATAAACATCATGTGGCTCTGGAGCCAAGTCTGTCACCCATAACATGGGATTTGAAGATTGAAGAACCTGTGCAGCAAGAACAGCAGCATAGCGAGTCTTGAAAAAAACAAAAGCAGCTGGACACTCCTGTATAGAATACCAAAATGCTTTAGGATAGTAGCGAGTTTTACATAAACTCATAAAAATTAACAAAAAGATACCAGTTCAAGAAACAAGCAGTACTAGTAAACAAATTTAGACAACACTAGAGAATGGGAGGGAGGGAGAAGGAGAAGGAGAGGAACCTAAGACAGCAAGTGAATCTGTGAAACAAAAAACCATTGAGAAACACAAAATTTGATAATGTGAGAATGGTATTTGCAAACTACATTATGTACAACACTGCCATAACCCAGTATTCTCTGTTTAGAAGATATTAGAGGCTCTGGCAACGTCTCAATCCATGCAACGCAAAACATTTGCAGGAATACATACTGGTATATTATTTTGAAATAAATCAATAGACTAAACTGCATTGAATTAGAAGAAAATGGAGCTGCCATGCAAATATTCTTGAAGAGAACCAGTTCAAACCATGTGCTGCATGCCAAACCTAGAAAATGTGAATAACACCACATATTCTAATGTTCAGCGAGCAATTTCATTACACTGCTATTTGCACCATTCGATCATTTTCCAACACCCAAAAGTGCATGCAATCAAGCAATATTTGGATCTTAAACCATTTAACAACTGATCTGATTTAGAACATATTAGAATCAATCTTTGAATGGTTGATAGGAACAAAAAGAAAATTTCCATTACCCTAGTGTTGATCCTACAAAAGCAGGATCCTAAGTGGGGGAGATCTGGATAGAATCTTAACCTAAAAGATTTAATATTAAGTGAAGTGACCACTCAAAAGAATCGAACTTGCTGCTTACAGTAAAAGCCCAACACTCTTTTACTGGTTATGGAAATTCAACATAACCTTTCTTAATTTCACTTTTTCATTGAAGATGTTATGAAAGTACAATATCAAATTTATAAACCTCTTTATTTAATTAATGAAGACGCCACAACCCAGTGTATGAAGTACTTAGAAAAAGCAGAGAATTAAAACATAAATATTGTAGCAAATCACTATATACAGGACAGCACATAAAAGTTTGAGGTAGAATCAGGCAGAATCAGGCAATCAGCCGTACAAAGGAAGCCTTAAGCTCAAGGAATAGAAAAGGCAACCCCTCCAAAAATCAACTAATTACACTCCTTCCATTTTTTTTTGATAAGTCAAATATTATATCAAAAAGCGCAAAGGGGCGCAACCCTTAGTACACCGGGAGTATACAAAAGGGACTAGAGGGAAAGAGAAAAAAGGGAAAAAAAATCTACAAAGCTAATGACCCGCGGGGCGAGCCAGCTTGTAGTCCAAGAATAAAGAGTAACAAGAAAGAAATGGAGGAGCTCCTCTTGAGTCCTCGGCGAGTCCTCGAAACATCTATTATTTCGCTCCCTCCAAATGCACCACAAAATACAATGAGGAACCATTTTCCAAACAACTCCCACGTCCACCAACTCGCAAGAACCTCTTTGACGGAACGGGGCATAACCCAACAAAGCCCAAACCGAGCAAAGAAAGCATTCCACAGGTTCCTCGCTGCCGCACAATGAAGGAGAAGATGATCAACCGATTCCCCTTCCATTTCACATAACCAACATCTGTTTACCACCACTAGACCTCTCCTCCCAAGATTGTCAAGAGTAAGAATCTTGTTATGAACCGCCGTCCAAACAAAGAAGGCCACTCTAGGAGGGGCTTTGGACTTCCAAACACCCTTCCAAGGAAAAGAGACCGACCCTTGAGGCGAAAGGGCTCGATAGAAGGATTTAACCTCAAAAAGACCCTTGCGGGAAGGCATCCACCATAACTTGTCTTTCCCCACACCTCAAGCTTACACTCATATAAGCTTTTATAAAAGAGGCCAACTCCCCACCTCCCAATCATGAAACAGCCGGTGAATTGAATATTCCAGAGTGGAATTGCTAGCATGCTCCATATTGTCCGCTATGGTCGCTCCTTGAGACTAGCAATGCTGAAAAGACCGGATACTCCTCCTTAAGAGCCCTCTCACCACACCAAACATCATCCCAAAACGAACTTTAGAGCCCTCACCGACATCATACTTAAAAATCTCCTAAAATTCTGCCATCCCATGCAAATATATTTCCACAAGCCCACCCCATGCAGCCCAAATAACTCCAACGCCAACCTCCTAATCCAACCCATACTTAGCCACCAACACCGATCTCCACCAAGCTCCTTCCTCATGAGCAAACCGCCACAACCACTTCCCCAAGAGAGCTTGATTAAACCTTCGAATATTTCTTATCCCTAAGCCACCCTCATCGATGGGAGTACAAACCTTATCCCACTCTACTAGATGATACTTAAAGTCATCATTCATCCCTCCCCAAAGAAAGTCTCTCTGTATCTTCTCAAGACGCTTTGCCACGTCAACCGGGATAGGAAATAGAGATAACATATAAGTGGGCATATTGGATAAGGTACTTTTGATCAAAGTTACCCTACCACCTTTAGAAAGATACAATCTTTTCCACGGAGCCAACCTACGCACCATCATATCCTCCAAACCCGCCCACATAGATTTGAGCTTGAAAGAAGCCCCCAAAGGTAACCCCAGGTACTTCAAAGGCACTTCACCATACCCACATCCCAACAGCCCAGCAAGCTGCCCCATATTCCCCACATAACCAACCGGAATCAAAATAGATTTGGATAAGTTCACCTTCAATCCAGCAGCTGCTTCAAAGCATACAAGGAGAGCCCCTAAATGACGAATTTGACTAGCATTGGCCCCACAAAACACCAAAGTATCATCCGCAAAGAGAAGATGAGAAACATTAACCCGATCTAGCCCATTAGAGCCCACCGAAAAGCCCGAAATCAGCCCCCTCTCGGTAAATGCTCCAAGCATCCTACTGAAAGCCTCCATCACCAACACAAAGAGGAAAGGAGAAAGCGGATCACCTTGACGGACCCCTCGGGAGCACCCAAAAAAGCCGGAGGGCACTCCATTGATCAACACTGAATAACGAACTGAAGAGATGCAATGCTGGATCCATGAACACCATTTTTCCCCAAACCCACACCTCCTCAAGAGATAGAGAAGGAAGTTCCAATTCACGTGATCATACGCCTTTTCCATATCCAATTTACATAAGACACCTGGCTCCTCAGATTTAATCCTGCTATCCAAACACTCATTAGCAATGAGCACCGAATCCAAGATTTGTCTCCCTTTAACAAATGCATTTTGAGGCTTGGATATGATCTTGTCCATAACTTTCCTCATTCTGTTTGCCAACACCTTGGAGATGATCTTATACACTCCACTCACAAGACTTATAGGCCGAAAATCCTTGACCTCCTTAGCCCCTTGAATCTTTGGAATAAGGGAAATAAATGTTGAATTAATGCTTTTCACGAATTTACCTCGAGCATGAAATTCTTCAAAAACCGCCATGAAGTCTCCCTTAACCACCTCCCAACAATCCTGGAAAAAAGCCATCGAAAGCCATCCTGCCCGGAGCCTTATCCCTATCCATACCTTTGATAACCTCCCTAACCTCCCTCTCCTCAAAAGGATCCTCCAAACTAGACTACCCCATTGAGCCTATCAAACTCAAGGTTATCCAGTTTCGGTCTCCAACTAAGAGGCTCCGAAAACAAAGACTCATAGTAGCTAACAACATGGTCGCCAATACATGCTGGATCCGAAGTAGAAAGACCATTCACCATCAAAGACTCAATGGAGTTATTCCTCCTATTCGCACTAGCTACCTGATGGAAAAACTTAGTGCACTTGTCTCCTCCTTTAACCACCGCACCCTCGATTGTCTCCAACTAATCTCCTCTTGTAAAGAGTAGCTTCCAAGTCAGCTGCTAGTGCTTTCCTTCTCGCCTTCTCCTCCTCGGAAAGCCTTCGGACTTCCTCAAATCTGTCCAACATTTCCAGCTCCTCCTCCCACGCCTTGATACGAGCCCCCACATTCCCAAACTCCTCTCTATTCCACCTCTTGATCTCTCCCTTGAGGGCTCTCAATTTTGTAGCCAATATAAAGCTTGGAGAACCCACAAAAGAGAAGGAGGACCACCATACTCTGACTTTGTCCACAAAACCATCTACTTTAAGCCACATATTTTCGAACTTAAATGAGCTCTTCCCATTTTGCAAGCATCCCCTCATCAAGATAATGGGAGCGTGGTCCGAACAAACTCGAAGGAGCTTCTTTTGCATCAACCCTGGGTAGCTAAGTTCCCACTCCGAACACTCCTTCCATTGGCACCAAAGAAACACAATAGAGCAACTTCTAAACTTGATCAGGGTACTTCACTGACTGTCATAGCATTCATGTAACACCCCAGGGTAATTATGCAATATATAATTACCATGTGACTTATCACAAGAGTATTTATTCTCATGTGACTTTATTTGGGGTGCTACAATTCAGTTGACAGCAGTATTTATTCTCTTAAGTAACTTATCACAAGTCAAAATTCATTGTGGTGTAGCAGTCTACAACTCCATGCCTTACAAGAGACACAGAACATCATATTTCCTTCCAAGAAAGAAAACCTTCAACCTGAAGCATTCAAAACTATAAAGAATGATTTAACCTCATATATGTAAAGTAATTCCCACCCAGTAACATCCATCCTTCCTATCTAACCCTTGCTGCATACAATCTAAGAAGACTAACCCTATTACCAATATTTGTACAGAATAAGTAGTTACTAGTTAATGTCGAATTCTTTACTCAATAAAAACTTTAATATATTACCAAAATGTTCTCAAGGAAAGCCCTGAAAGCCACTTCTCACAAATTTTAAACAGAAGAATATTCCTCTATAAATATCTACATATTGTACATAACCACATAACCTGCAAAACCAAGCAAACGAGTACTTACATATCCAAGAAAAGCTAGGTAATTAAAGCAGCTTGCATTGCAAAACTGGAGATTGTATACCCAAAAAAATAGAGAGAGAGAAGAAGCCAAACAATTATAATGATCACCCAGTGCCAGTTGTATGGACCCAAACAATAAATAATCCAGATATCAGAAATATTTAAATCAATTCACACCAAGATTTGTGACCTTTCTTATTGTAGCCAAATCCAAATCACCGAAGCCAGTTTTTCCCTTATCACTGTCCGTCTCACTAGAAAGAATATTAAAAGAATGTGTAGGTCCTCCACAAAGGCCACATTGAATTGAATTTGGCTTGCAGTTCTGTTCAAGAGAAGCAGCCTTAAAAACCAAGCACATCTTCTCTGCATCAGTCTGCAAATATAGAACACATTTTAGGATCCAAAAGAGCTGGAGACAATAAGGCACTCAAAAAAAATTTATTTCACAGCACTCACTCAATCGGACTATACGCAACAAAAAGTCCCCACTCCAACTATCACAGAGATAAATTCAAATAAAGCCCCCAGTTGTAAATGTTACATAGCTTGGTAAAGCCATGGGGCAACTCCACTAAAATTGGTAAACCCAGCTAGCATGTAGGACTGATCACAATCATCATCTTCTTTTGTCAGAACTTACACCATCACATAAACTCAGAAATATACAGATCAAAGACTGCACTCCTTGTCAATTTAACAGAATAGCCGAATGATAATCGTGCCAACAGCCAAATTGACAGTGAGACTTTATAAAAGACATGAAATGGCATGTTGCAGAGTCATCTTGTTCTCATATGGAAGCATCTAAAATAAGAGTGCTAAGACCTTGTAAGACTAGAGAAGATGACGATGCAATTGACCACATTCATGAATGAGTCGGACAAAAGCAATACAAGAAAATGTTGAAAGTTAGTTGCAATTAGTCCTGTGCAATAATGCAAGTAACAGGCAATATATTTTAAGAAGATGGCCTTGAAGGGCCAAGACCAAGACAAACAGGATATAGATTGCAACAAGCAGCTTTCAATTTCAAGAAATAGGATATATATTTTAGTCATTTTGGGATGTCTTGGGCTACGCCTAGAAGTGTTGTTGATCTGCTTAATTGTTGTTAGCCCTTTGTCAGGCCTACAAGTGCGGTGGTTTGGAAAATGGTGCCTAGGTGCCTCTTCTGGTGTGTATGGAAGGAAAAGAATGATAGGTGCTTTGAGGGAAGAGAGAGGACATTGGGGAAAATTTTATCTTTGTACTATGATACATTGTATTTATGGACGGCAGTGTATGTGTCTACTTTGTCGATTAGTGTTAGTGCAAGGGCAATTACTAGTTAGGTGGTTCCTTTTGTATACTTTCTAGTGCACTTAGGACACCTTACAATTTTAATGAGATTGGTTTATTACTTATCAGAAAAAAGAAACAAGAATTTTCCATTCACTCCAATCACAAAGTAACATCCGCTAATCATTAGGTATTTGGTATAAAACAAAATTCACAGAGTCCAAATAACAATGCTATCAAGTCCACATGATATTATGAGTCATAATATTTTGAAAATTCCTTAATCTGGAGTTTGACATCTAAATCGCAAATCATAGCTAAACATTTACCAAAACCATTTATGCTCTCAGATTGAGAGAACGGCATAATGCTTGATTATCAAAAAAGAAGTAGCAGGATCCCTCGGATATGCAAATTGGTTTTCAGAAAATAAAGGGTACAAAAGGAAGACTCCATCCAAAAAGCATACAACTTTGCTAGGACACAGAAATAGATGCTTGGGAAAGAAAAAAAAAAAAGCGGGCATTAATTTCTTTTTTTTTTTTTATAAGAAAACACTGTGATATATACACCCACCTTAAAGCACATAAGGTTCTGAACTCAAGCAAATGATATAAAAATGTTTAATTTCTGTCTTTGTTCCGACATCCATCACTAGTCCCTTCTAGTTTCCAGCGTTGTCGTTCTCAGCCGAGTCACATGGAGTTGTTAAGGTGGTGTTCAGTGGAATCCAAAGTTTTTGAGTTGGTGGTGGTGGGCAGTTCTACTGGATCAAGGATTCGTGAGAAATGCAAGGGAATCATTCCTTCCGTTTTTTTGGGAAGAACTGATAGTTGCAGGCCGCTGGATACCATTGAGGAATTGCTGACAATGAAGGGTGCTTCGGTCTTCTGGAAACGGTCCGAGGCTGGCTTCACCAATATCATTACTCAGCATTGTTCTAATATGCAAGGACACTTCTTGGTTGTGGAGGAATATGGTGGAGGTTGGAGGAGATTTATTTTAGTGCCGGAAGGGAGAAACGGCAAAGGCTAGAGGTCTTTTGCTTTGGAGCTATAAGTGGTCATGAAATATACCCAATCGATTTATGGTGGTGGCAATAGCAAATAGACGTCAGAACTAAAATCCACAACAAAGATGAGAGGGAAGAGGCCATTTGCAGAGGTGTTGTTGTCTACGACAAAGGCTCCTCCAACGATGGGTGGCTCTAGAAACCCATCGAAGTTGGAGCTGAGATTTCTGCGAAGGATTTAAAGCCTCTAGCAAGGGAGTCGAAGTCTCCAGCAAAGCCCCTACGTTGAAGGGCAGTTCTAGGGTCCTAAAAGCTTGCACCGAAGGAGAAGATGACATTGATAGGACAGTGTGACTTTGACATTGCGTCTAAGGATGGAGAAGCTGCTGGCGAAGAAAATTAGAGAAAGGAGAGAGCTTTTGGTTAAAGGGTTGAAATGCGCTCCTTCATAAACACGTTACTCCGTATCAAAAAAGACAAGGTGAGGTGTTTACAATGGATGGACTTGGGCCTGACCATAGACAATTTCCAGAAGCAGCACGTCAATGTGGTTGATAGGTGTTATATGTGTAAAAGGAATGGGAAGTCTGTGAGCAATCTTTTTCTCCATTTTGAGGTTGCTTGTGCCATTTTGGAATGTTTTCTTCAATCGATTTGGGCTATCTTGGGTTATACCTAGACGAGTAGTCAACTTTTATGTTTTTTCAATCTGTTTTAAACATACCTAGAAGTGCTGCTATGTGGAAGATGTTGTCTTTGTGCCTTTTGTGGTATCTATAGAAGGAAAGGAATAACAGAAGTTTTGAGGACTATGAAAGGACTTTAGAGGAGATTAAGTCTTTATTTTTTAACCATCTCTATCTGTAGATAGCTGCTTTTGTTTCTTCTTTGATGATTAGTTATCATGATTGTCGTGTTCTTTTTGCTCCTACTAACTATATGTGGCTTCTCTTCTATACTCTGATATCTCGATTACTTAACCCCAAAAAAAAAAACCGATGTTAGCATGTAAAACAAAATGAGGACTTAATAAGCAAAATCAAATCAATTGATAGGCATGCAAATTTAAGATATTCTAAAAGGTGTGTAGCTGAATATAAATAACACATTTCTCATTTAAAACAGATGCGCACCATCAGCTTCTGAACTCTACCAGACCGAAGCACCATTTGGTGTGACAAGTAGTTTGATGCATGATAATTTGTGAAAAACTTTTTCACTGAATCACTGTATGATTCATGTGAAGACTGGGGAATAGCACGCACAAGAACTGTAAAATGACTTGGCTTTGGAGGAGATTGAGAAAAGTATTCTAGCCTCATCTTGGTGATGCTCTTGTACTCCTAGAATACATAAAGAAAAATTATCAACAAAAAAAAAAAGGAAAGTTGCTACAAACTTTGAACAAAAGATAATGCAGATGAATAACATCCTTACAAAGTAAAGAAGAATGCAAGCTGAGCAGGTTATAATGTATAGTGCAAGACAATGAGCCCAAAGCCTGAAAAAGGAAAATGAATAACCAATTTACAGCTTATTTTAACAAAAACAACTTAAATAATTTATTTCAATAACAAAGGTCGTTAAATATGTGACCATAGAAAAAGGGTAATCGATAAAATAGCAAGTTTTTAAAGTGCTTAGTAGGCTTCTACTCAAACCAATTTAAAGAGAAGATGCAACAAAATTTTCTTTCATAGCATTGTCTACATGCCTCAAAGACAAGCATCTAAACACTTGTTAGAAAAAATTAAAAATAAAAATAACAGTGCTATCTGTTACTTTAAAAATGGTCTAATTCAACAACAGTATATAGCTCATACCACTTTGAACCTTCTTTAACATTCTCGATGGTAAACACTTCCAGTGACTCAGAAGGGATTTGCTTGTGACGCATTTCTTGCCCATAATAATTCACCGGAAGTACTAAAAGAAAGCAAATGACAGCAGCAATAGAAAAGATTCGAATACTGTAGAAAATATAATTGGCACCAATAAGTAAAACTTGAAAAACCAGCAGTTGAAATTATTTCTACAAAGATGGAAATGAGACTGAAAGCAAACTATAGAAACATAGATCAAAATAGAGAACAATTTCTGAACACGTATTAATTAAATATAACTAAAAAACATATTGCCAAAGAATCCATTGATATATAAACTTAGATGAAAAGCTGTTACCAAATAAATAGGAACAATGGGAGAAAACTTCCACAACAACTGAAATATGAAAATGCAAACAAAATGAAGAAGTTAAATAAACTAAAATTTTATGTCATCGTATATATCACATATATAGTTGTATATAGTTGAAACTATGCAAGTTCTTTGTACATGCTAAGATTAGTTAGCATCCCCTGCAGTTTGATAAAGTGTCTACTAGAGTACACGTCCCTAATTTATAATAAAAAAGGAAGTGCTCCAAAGATCAAGCTATTGCTCTCAACTTCATAATCTGGATAAGGGTCACATAAGCATGTATGCATTATCATATGTCTGGATGTATGCATTATCATAAGCATGTATGCATTATCATAATTTGGATTTCACATTGTAAAATTATTTCCAATGTAGAAAAGGAAAAATGAATCAATACAAGGATAGCATTTCATAGAAAATACAAGAATTGATCTCACATAGAAAGTTTCACAACAAAAAGAAATATGAAAAGAACAAAATCACAATAATCTAAGTCAAACCATCAACCGAAACCAACTACCACTATCTTTTCAAGACATCCACCAGCAAAAACTTCATTGTCTAAAGTTTTGACTAGTAAGTAGTCACCTGAAAACAACTGCCCTGAGAAAAACCACAGCATCCACACCACCAACGGCCAACATTTCTTCTTCAGTTGTTTCCCATGCTTTCAGTATCCAACTAGGCGAAGGAACAAACCTAACAAAGCGGAAAGGATCACTACGTCTTGGGCACACTGTAGAGACCCTTCGCCCAAAGTACACACTCACATTGCTTGGTTGTTTTCTCAATATGGAATATACCGATAAAAGGACCACACATACGGCTGTATTAATTCCTACAGAAGTTAAAAGTGCAGAAATCTTCATCTCCGTCCACTATATCTTCAGGCTTCAAGCAACCCATTACCCGAGAAGATGGACATAGCATGTAAAGATTATTTCCATGATCTGAAAGCATGCACTTGTCTAAAAGGCCAATGCTGCATGGAGAAGTGGCTTTCCTTGACTCAGGTTTTTGAGCTGCAAAACTTATATGTCAAGAGTCTTCTTTTCTTTTTCTGCTTAATGAAAAACTCTACGTGTAAGTGTGCCCTCGTATGTGGACAGAATTCAAGTTAGTTTCTCACTGAAAAAATGCATACAATAATGTTGAAGCATATGCAAAAGAAAAGATATAAACATCATTTCAACCTTATTAACAAGCAAGTGCATACTAAAGCAGAATATCGAATTGAATACAACAATAGTGTTGCAATTTTGGAATTTCCAGGGAAAAATGCCAAAAATAGGAGCATGAACTTGCTATACAAGAGAAGCACTGCACTATGCAAACAACAAAAAGAATTCTAGATATCAATTATTATGTGCTTGTATAGTCTACAACGTCTCTAATACATAAAAAGAAGATAAAATCTTAATTTACTTGGTGTGAGACCAAATTTTTGTCTTTACTTTCGTTTCTTTTCCCTTTTTACACTAAAACCCCCAGCAAATGTGTATAATCACAAGAAAATTACAAAAAGGTCAACATAATAGAAGCTAAAACAAATTCCACTTCTGAGGTCCTCTAGAAAGAGGCACAAGTTCGTTAAACACTATTCCCAACTATGAATTGCAGGGGTGTGTGTGTGAGAGAGAGAGAGAGAGAGAGAGAGAGGGATTGGCGGGAATTCAAAGATGGTGAAGAGCATGCTATGGTAATTTCTATAAACCGTAAAAGTTAGGAACTATAAAAAAATATTTACAGAGGACAATGTTCACATACATATAGTGTACTACACCGTTTCTAAATAAGCAGGCAGGATGGAACAGGGAAATATTTATGCTATACCCATTCTAAGAATAAAATATGACAGAATATACAAGCTTTGAGAACAAGGCAACAAGCTCAATCGCAATAGCTCCAAAATTGCTGCAGAATCCGCTAAAACTGCTCAATAAGTCCCATACCATATGCGAACTTCTCCACCAAGTGTACAATGTATACATCTATACCATAGAACAGGACAAGTTGAAACCAAATGAAAGATTCCATGGATACGCAAGTAACTAGCATGAAATTTCACAGTATTTGAATAATTCCAATATCAGCATACCAGCCTCTCTTCTTGAACATGCATTGCTTTTTTATTATAAAAATACTGGCACTGCTCATTTATTGTAATTTTTTCAACTGCCACCACAATACTAAATTCGTTAGGAAACTCTTAAACATTAGATTTGATTTTAAGCATACCTAAGTATAACATTCTACACCCACTTCTTTAAAAACCTAGCTCTAAGGATAGAGCAAGCTTTTACTCTTTTATTCGTTTTACCCTTTTTCTTAGATCAAACTCGCATAGAGTACAAAAACAGCAGGACCAACGTCAGAGATAACCAAAATAATACAAACAATTCGCAGGCAGTGGTGCTAACCTGCTCAAAAGATAGCTTTCCTTCTACGTATTATTGTTCAATTGATTTCATGCAATCAAACCTCATCTATAATTAAAGAATTGCACATTATAAAAAATTGGTTGGAATTGCATAATGGGAACTTAACTCATCGCTATAAATAAAGCCAGAGTCATGAAATTAAAGTACCACACCATTGAAACAAGAAGTTTGAAAAGAAGAAAAAAAACGGAATACCTACACGAATCTTTGATTGACAAACACAAACAAGAACTCGTCGATTATGCAACCAATGCCGAACGATTCGAACAAAGAAAAGAAACGAAGAACGCGACCGTATCAAAACTTGTACGCCGTTTGCGGGCGCTTTGCTTGGACTTCACAGAGACAAAAAAAAAAATTGGATTCGATTTGAAGTGAAAGGAAGGAAAGCCGAAACCCTGGAATTTTAAGGAGCAGAAATTGGAAGCAACACGCAATCGTCTACAGTGTGTGTTAAATCATATATGCGATCGCTTGTTTCATAAGAATCGCAAAAAATTCGAGGGAACGCCACGTCCAGTGCGAGTGAGATTTTGGTTTTGATTTCAAAAGCTTGCTGGACCAACGGGACCGCCACGTGGCTGACAGCGAGGGTTACCGTCCAAATAGAAGAGACCCGAACCGCCCCAACCGTCCGCGTAAGACAGAGACAGAGAGTGACAGGTAATAATGTGACGCTGCATCGTGATCTACCATTATTAACATGTGCTCGAGTTCCTGACCTTCGCATTCTGCACGATCGAGATCCCGGGAATTAGGGGGTGTGAAATTGGTTAAATATAAGGAAAATTAATTAGCATTTACGGCTTTACGCATATGTCAGATGGGCCTGCTAGATGCGAAGGCCCAAATTCGGAAATAAGGCCCGCTCTGCCTCGTATTAACACTCTGTCACTTTCGCTCGGCAGAAATAAACAGCGACGCCATTTTTGAAAATTTTGAGAAAAGATTGTAGTAAATGGAACACACGTCAATTTGTGAATGCATGAAGGTTTTTGCACTATGACAGGTATCTGACAGTACTTTCTCCTACCAGGAATTCCTATAGTACTTGAGACTTGAGAGTTATCCACAACATCAAGTGATCATCGATCGTGGATGGACCAAAAAAACCCTACACTCAAAACATCATCAACGCAACATAATAAGTCAATAACTAGTTTTATTAATCGGTCATCAGAACTGACAGCCTTTTGGAAGTGTATGCTACGTGGATCAGAACTCAAAAGATAGATTTGACTAACGGTCGGCTGTTTCGTGTTCATCGTATGTTGAAGGCAAGACCCACTTGGAAAATGACCAGCTTCTTCTCGAGTTCCGAACAGTACGCCGGTGGTGCTGGTGGTGGTTGCAATTGTCTCCGCCGGCGCCGGAGGTGGTTGAAGTGGATTCAACCAAGGCCTCGACGCGTCGCAATGCCACCCTCAATGTTTCTTGGGAGATGTTTGCAAAACACATTCTGAACCACCCCGGCTCAGAGCAATGGCAGGAAGATCCGGGAGAGATGTTCAACCCGAATCCGAAAAGAATTCTCTTCCAAAGCTCTTTCTCTGCTTCAAACGTGTCGGAGCTTAACAGGTGCCTCATGTCCACCCAGCAAAACAAACCGGCATTGCTCTTCAAGCACTTAATACCCGCACCACGAAGGCCGGCAACAAGCATTTCCTTCCTTCTTCTGATTCTCCTCTGATTCTCCTTTACGTATTTTCCAGTGAATTTCTTGTCAGAGAGCATGTTGGAGAGCAAATACTGAGTTTGAGAAGAAACAAGTCCAAAGCTTGACATTTTTGTAGCTGCGGCAACAACTGTTTCATTGTAGGAGTAGATCATGCCCACCCGAAATCCTGGCAAACCAAGATCCTTTGAGAGGCTGTAAACAATGTGAATGCGGTTACATATGTCAGCGTCATCACTACTTGCCTCCATCAAAGCTTCTGCGATGCTTGTAAAGGAGGGGGAGTCAAAAACTGTTCCTGAGTAAATCTCATCGCTTATTACATGGATTTTTTTAGTGATAGCAAAATCAATAAGATGGTTAAGTTCTTCCCGGTTCATTGTCGTGCCCAAAGGGTTTGAAGGATTCGTCACCAACACCCCTTTAACCTTTAAATTGAGTTTTTCGGCTTGTTGATATGCGTCTTCCAGTGCGCACGCAGTTAATTCTGAAGTCATTTGAACTCGTGCAATGTATTGGAACAATTTCAACTCCAGTACGCCACTTGATGTCTCTATCAAACCTGCCAAAAGACAAGTAAAAAAACACATTAATAAATCATGCATGCTTGGACCCGCCAAGAAATATCGATTTGAAAAAAGAAAAAATAAATAAAGTTATTGTTACCCTGGGTAGTATGGGGTAGGAAGAAGGAAAGCTTCACCGGGCTCAGCAAGGCAGAACATTAGAATCTCATTGGCAGAAGTTGCGCCGGCGGCAAGCACGAGCTTGTTAGGGTCAAAAGCTACTTTAAACCCTCTTAATTTTGCCATGAACTCCACCAATCTCTGTACGTACAAGTAAATTGAAAATAAGTAGTTTTATATAAATCTTTTTTTATTATTATTATTAATTATCATAATAGGGAGTATAATAGAGATTTATTACGTTCTTGAAATCGGGAAAGCCGTGGTAGTCTTGGAAGAGAGCAAGTTCTCTGAATACAGATCTTCCCTTTCGCTTCAACGCCAGCACATCAGAATTGCTTTCAAGCCATGACTCCAGAAGATCGAACGAAAGCTGCAAGAAGTGTCAGTTAATGGACATGATCAAAGCGTGATGTACGTGTGACAATGGACGCGCATCTGATGTCACAATGTGCCAAATATATCTTCTACTAGTAGAAATTTTATCCTATTTTCTTATAATTTTTTTTTTACCAAAACTTTATGAGAATGTGATGATATTTTACTTCTCTTACGCGGTTTTGCACGTCGGAAATGTGCTTTCAAAAACATTGTAGTTTGATGCATTTTTAAATCACAAGTAATTAAGAGGATGATTTTTAAAAACGCAATATTCTAAAAGTTAAATGCTCTCTTACCTGATTTTCTGCGAGTCCCATTTGAATGATTCCGGTGGTATTTTGAACTTCATGATAGGAATTCTTCTCATATTCCTGCCACCCCAAGAAGTAGGAAGAATCTTGGCCGTGTGACTCGCAACTAGCTTTCTTAGACAACATTTTCAGGCTAGCTACTCTATGTCGTACTAGTTGGGTGAAAAAGCTTTAAAGGTAATTCAGAAGCCACAGAGAGAGAGCCTTTGCGAGGAGGGCTTGTCATGAAGGACATGAATATATGTAACTGCATTTATACAAAAAGTGATCAGGCAGGAAGGAATCTGAGAATGGAGCCGGGGGAGAGACACGTGGCGAGAGCTCTTAAAAAGTTTATGCTTATTTGATACTTTTTTAAAAATCTATACATCATTTTTCAAATTTGAGCATCTAATTCTCAAATCGATAGATCTGGTCAATACGTCATCAAGACCTTACTAGGACCCGACCGAGACATTGTTGGGATCTAGTCAGCTCTCAACTCGGACCCCGTTGGAACCCACTTATACCTGAACGAGACACTATCAAAACCCTGTTAGAACCTTACTAGTACCTGTTGAAACCCAATCAGGACCTTGCTAGAACTTAGTTGGGACCCGATAGAGACCCCAGCTGGGACCCATGGTCATGTGGATAATTTCAAAAATATCCAAGTTTCCTAGGGTTTTCAAATTGTACAAATTGATCATTGTTGTCCAAACTGCCCATTTAGTAAATTTTAGTACAATTATAGTTATACAATTGGATGATGTGACAATAAAAAATAATTTTTAAATCAAAATTTATAAAAGCCTACTAAATAAAACTAGTCTTATACCCTTGATTAGTTCTTTGAAGACTCTTTTGCTATATATCTATTATTGAGTACTACAAGTAAAATCCGTAACCAATTGTCCTGGTAGTCGGCATGCCTATAATACACTTGGACTTGTGAAGAGGCATATAACTAGAGACCTTGAAAATCTTTTTGAAGTCAACACGTTTTTAGTTTCTCTAAATGGTAGCTGCCAGTTCGGTACAAAATCAAACCACAAGAACCAAAATAAATATTTTTCCCACACTTAATTAATTAATTAAACCACATCTTCCCAATTGTCTTTCTAAACAGCTTTTCATGTTGTGAATGCATGTTAAATGCCAAATTCATAATATATATACTTAAGTAAATCAAAGTCCATTAATTAGACTTTGGGAATATATAAAGTGATATTCAAATATGTATATTAATGTATTATGTAAGCCTTATTCCAATTAATTTATTTTTTTGAAAATTGTCCTAACTTCTCTGTAGTGGTACTTGGATCCTGCAGACTAGATCGAAGAAAAGGCTTCGTTCATTTGTCACATCAACAATTTTAAACGGGCTATGGTCGTTAATTTGAGTCCATTTCACTCTTTTATTTTATTAATTTATTTTTTGTTTAATTTGAACTCTTTAAGAATAAAAAATTAAAAATACAAAACACTTTTCAAAACATACAAATAATTTGTACCTTTTATATTTAATGAAAACACTCTTTCAAACCAAAAAAAAACAAAACACGTACAACCCTCAAAACACGTTGAAGAACATATTAATTATATCCACATTTATTTCTCTTATATATATATATATCCCCGTGAACATACTTCGCGGCGAGTCGGCAACCTTTGAACTAATGTCAATTCTCACACGTTATTTTTTTACTTAATTATGAAAATAACCCATCACTTTTTTAGTCTCTTTATATATATATATATATATATATATATTTGAACTTATATATATAAACACAAAAAAGTCTGTTTTAGGTATCTCTAAAACTCGGTACTTCTAATAGCTACCTCCTGAAGTCACTTTGTCCCATGCATCCACGTACGTACGTAGAAATATTTAAATCCGACGGCTGGGAGGGCTCGCCCTGTATGGAATGGCACCCTCGTTATAGACGGCCTTT
This sequence comes from Carpinus viminea, assembly GCA_013348765.1. Taxonomy (NCBI): domain Eukaryota; kingdom Viridiplantae; phylum Streptophyta; class Magnoliopsida; order Fagales; family Betulaceae; genus Carpinus; species Carpinus viminea. Next base: position 4,692,385 of record CP054670.1, on the reverse strand, counting down.
CTAAACAAAGTTCAAGTGCTCGGTCTGTGGACCCAGCTGCTCGGAAAAAAGAAAGAAAGCAAGTCCACTATGTTCAACACACAACTTTAAGACAAGCCAACATCAATATTTATCTTGTTCTATGGTATTTTTGACATTAATGTTGCATAACCTTCCCGATTTTTATTTATGCCACTTCTGTCATGCACATATATATATAACCTTTAATTTCCAACTAATCCTATAATATAAAATAATATAATGGATAAAGTTTTCATCCGAGTTTCATTGGAAGAATGTTTTTCAATTAGTTTGAATGAAAATTGTATCTTAACATAATTATTGCATATGGGATCCATTTATAACCCGAGTAAGTAGCTAGCTAGGCATATCACAAATTTTTTGGGCAGGTAGCTAGATCATATAGGCTAAAGTTTTCATGCATCCGAGTTTCATTTGAAGAATTCTTTCGATGTAAGATCAAGTTGATAGATTATGTTTGGGTTGTTTGAAGAATACAAAATTTTGAATAAAGTTGAAAAAAAATTGAATTGAGTTAAGCGTTAGTAGTGTATCTTCAATTCCTAGACAAGCTTTATAAGCTCTCTCATATTATCAATCTATATTATTAGTAATTTAAACGGATAATCATCGTCAATTTCAATCGATATCATACAATTACAACTTTAGGTTGTGTTAATTTTATGCGTGCACGAAACGAGTTAAGATTCCTGCATGCGTATGCGCACAAGATGCAAGTCTTACTTATTCGATCGACCCCACAATTACTATGAAAAAAAGTTAATAACATTTAAAATATTATCTTCAATTTTAGTCTATTCACAAAAAGATGCTCAGCCTGCTGGGGAAGGAGTTCTCGTTGTTGGCTGTCATGCAACGTGTACTCATTTGAGCAATGGAGCATGGTGGTCCACGAGTCGCCTGATTGCTTCTATGTTCAGAGTCCTAATTAGAACGTGGAAGTTCGGACCCGGGCCGGGGCACAACCTGGTTTTCGACAGGTCGTGGGTCCGACTTAACCCTCAAGTTCCTGTCGGCCATTTTCTGTCTCCTCTCAGCTCAATATAATGCAGGATGCATCATTCATCAGCACCGAATATAACTCTTGATTCTTCGTCTTTATATGTAGAAGTCAGTTCAATCTCGACTCTCGAGGGAGTGAGCTAGCTAGAGATAATTTTAATAAATATTAATAATTATTCAACTCTCTTATATATGTTTAAAAATAAAATATTATTTAAGCCGGCCATTCCATTAATAGTAATATTTAATTATAATTATCAGTGTCTCAGACAAATTAATAATATTGCATTTGCCACGTACGTATAACGTTGTTGATATATATGATTGAAGAAACTTATGTAAATGGTATATATGTGGCTTTTTTTTGGGTGTATTTAAATTGAACAAAAAAGTGAACTATCCAATCAATGACATCTTGCCACGACTTTATCCGATCAAAATAGACTCAAACAAAGCCATCATGATATCAGCATGTTACTATGATTCTGACTCCTGCCCGATTGGCCGGAAGAAGCATTCCCTAGAGCCTATAGGCCATCTTCTTCACCAGTCTGCCCTGCCCTCCAAGGTGAGATACAGCTCATATCGCAATTTTACCTCTTTATGTTTTGACATTTAATCCAGCAAATGGGTGTCTTAATGGTATTGGCCACTGCCTGACCATAGTTTCATATTCAATTGACATTTTCGCAAATAGTACTTGCCAATAATCATGAGCCGCCTGACAATAAACTCGAAGTGTTGGTTTGTTTGGAAAATGGACCAACGTGTTCAAGGTGGTCGAAGAAAATATATGTTGGTCTGTTTTGATCGATACTCTTTTCTTTTTTTGTGTTTTGGTTGAATTAAATATAATATCCTAGTTTTATGAATCTATATATTTCTTAATATTTTTGGTGGACAATGGATTTTTTTTTTCCAGAATTTTTGGAGAATCAGAAAAATATATTCAAAATATTGGGAGGGTTTTTTTTCTTTTCTCCAAATTTTTTAGCGGGCCAAAAGAGTATTTTCCATATTTCTTTGTGAGATCATAGAGAATTTTTCAACATTTTTTAGGCCTGCTTTACTTTTTTCCTTTTCAAGGGTTATGGAGATGTGAGGCTTTCTGATTGGGTCAAATCATACTCACTTTACACAGCGGAGATCGATTGGAAGTCATAATTAATTATACATGTCACCTTGTTAATGTGGTTTTTGTTATAACTTATTAAATAAATAAATAAATTATTTTAAGTATTCCAAATAATTATGAAACATATTAATTTTTACTAACTATCTAAAGAAATAACTTCATTGATTGATTATATTTACTATATTAAAGTTAATTCAAAAATTTAGAGGGAAAACCAAACTTCTGAAGTACATGTACAGAGGAAAAGTTGTTTTGCACCGGCTAAATATAAAGAAATCAACTACGTCTTGCTTTAATAACACCTTGAGTAATGGTGAAAAGGGCAAGCCACCTAGTTGCCACTTAGTTAGGTCAGGCAACACAGCAACGAACTTTGGGTGCTATGAGGCGTTGGCGTACTTTTCACTTTGTGCGTACACATTAATATATAGTTGTGGCAAAGTCTTGAAAGTGCTTGAGATCCTTATTGTTTAAGAAATCGATAACATTGTGGTTTTTGAATCTGGACATTCCATTTTTAGTGGTTTATGTGAAGTTTTTGAGGTGGAAGACATATTAATGATTGGAGAGGTTGTGAGAACACCGTCAATCACCACACTAGTGACAATATGACGATGACTAGTGGCCGTTGGAGCGAGATGGGTGTAACGGGTTGTGCGATGACTCTTGGATTTCTTACTTTTCACACAAATTGCTAACACAATGTGTTTTAACTGTAACTTTTCACTTTGCACGTTTACATCAGTATTCCGAGAGCTTGACAGAGAAAACCACTGGCTAGAAGCTAGCCACGGCGGCCGAAGTCTTGTGCCTAAGATCCTTATTGCTTAAGAAGTCAATAACATTGTGGTTTTTGAATCAAACAAGCTTTCCATTTTAAGTGGCTTATGTTAGGTTTCTACGAGGTGGAAGACAAATCAATGCTTAGAAAGGCTTTGAGAACACCACCATCAAACATCAATCACCACGCTAGTGGCAGTATGTATGATAGGATAACTAGTGGCTGTGGGGCGAGATGGGAAGGGGTTGTGCGGTGACTCTTTAGTTTTCTTACTTTTTTCACACAAATAGCTGACGTGACATGTTTTTTTGACCTTCGATTATGAAGCAACTATATGACTTGCAATACCCTAGATAGGTATTGCATGAAATCATGATACTAACTAATTTGTGTGTTATATGTTTTCTCGACAACATGGAATATTTCTGGGGGAGGCCGGCCGGGTTTTAATGGTGGGACAATATTGGACCAATGGGACCTTACTCTAGTGACATATTCCATGTAGAACCAAAAGTTCAAAGAGGATCGATGTGGATCAGTTTTGTACTTCGTGATAAAATGTCTGAATAATTAATCAATCTTTATATATTATTAACGGCATCAAAATAAGGAATGGAAAATAATGGCCACGTGGAACCCAACAAAGTCTCGAGGGGTCAAGATCATGAGATGAGATGCCTATACACATATGGACATTAAATTCAACAATATTATTCGTTTTGTGGAAACCCTATTAATTATCATCATGGTTGCAGTCTTTTTGTGAGTGAACCTGTTTAATTAGGACTTGCATTGCATGGCCCCTTCTCGACAATCTCATGAGTTCGTGAACGCATTCCACGTGTTCTTCGGAGTAAAAAAGAAGAGCAAATTAAAAAGAAAAAAAGAAGAAAGAAATTCGCAACCTCGGCCCTAAAGACAAAAACATTATTGGACTATTTTCCCTTGCTTAGAAACTCACAGGTAAAACTACATTAATAGTAGTTCTATTTCCACGTCAACATTATTATTATTATTATAGGTTCGATTGTGTGAAAAGAGATGAAATAAAAAAAAAACTAATTAGAGTAGAATATATATATAGTATTTTTTTCCCAATGAACTATTAGAAGTCCATGAAAACTATGTTTGAAAAGTACTACTTCTTAAATACAAATTAAAGTGGAAAGTACTTGGATATAATATTGAAAATATTTTTTCTAAACATAACAAAAATAACCCAAAAAGGAAAATTATTGAATCACTAATGTCTTTATCAAATTGCTCCATGATTTTTTTTTTTTTAGAAATGATAAAGGTACACACAACTTTGGGCAAACTTTTTTCTTATGTGATCATTTTAAAATGCTATTTTTTAGAAACATTTATTTTCTTTGGGGAAACTATAGTTTTTTTTCTCCATTCTCTAATGGATTTTCTTTCACCTTAAATCTTAAGCTTTCACCTTATTAAGTCTTAAGTTTATATTTATTATCATACGTTGTCAGAACATTTTTAGTTATACATAACATTAATTAATATTCACTATTGTATGTCATCATCTTGATCAATATTTATATTTTTCTTTAGCTTTTATTTTTCCTGGGTATTACAGTAAGTCGGCCAAAATAACATATATAATGCAATGAGATTAACTAAGAGAAGAGAAAGAAGCTGAAGATGAATGAGGAAGAGAGGAAGAAGAAAAAGGAAAAGATTGTTTATAGAATATCAAGAAAGAAAAAGAATAAGGTGGGAACATAGAGAAACAATAAGAAGATCAGTAATAGATAAACAAGAAAAAAGGTGTCTTATCATATTTTGAAATGTCATTTTATATAATTTTATTTTTTTAGGAGTTCGGGCCATTTGGTGGATTTTTTTCTTTTACTTTTTTATTTAAAAATTTTGGTGGTTAGCCTACCAGCTTTTAGACTTGGGTTTAAAAAATCATAATCATTTTTATTTCAAGAATTATAATTTTCATAGATTTTTCTTTTAGAGTATTTAAGAACTGAATTAGAATCATTTTCAGTTTATTTTAATCCATTCAAAAAATAAAAAAATAAAAACATTTTTTCATTATAACTAATTAAATATATAGTATTCAATTTGAATAAACCGAAAAAAATCATGTTCCATAAGAGTCATAAGACCAGGCTTGAGTTCCGGCTTAAAAAAAAAAAAGTTCAGTCGACATTTTTTTGGCGGAGGGATCGAGGCATGTTTCTTTTTGGATTTTTGTCGACTGTATGAACACTGCTCAACTGCATGAGCAACGAATTATATATATATATATATATATATATATATATATATATATGTCGATGGCAAATGGCAAATGGCAAAGCAAATGGAAAATGGCAAATGGCATTGCCCAAATTTAACTTTGCAGAGTAAAAGTCAAAAGATTCGACAAGTGCATTTAAGTCGGCAATTTCCAAAGTTGTACGACTGTAATTATTCTCCCTTCTGGCTTTTGTTGAAAAGAGACCACCATCCATGTGGAAAAAAATGGCTGGTAAAAAGGTAAAAACAAGTTAGTCCATGGTACGAGTCGCATAATTAATTAAGGTGGCAGGAAAAATAAGACTACTAGAGGAGGAGACAGTTGTGTCTCGTTGTCAACTGGTCTGGAACCAGTTGTTGCGCGCGTATTGCATGCTTTTGTTTTAATTTGTTTGAAAATGGAGGAAAAAAGATTAGTGCTTGAGATGAGACTTGATAGATAATCAAATCTCATCAGGGCTAGCTAGCTATTCAATTCAGAGACATTAATCATGTTGATTGTCTCAGCGGTGCTCCTTGTTATCAGAGCAGCTAAACGTTGCATTTGTCTTCCATTTATATAAGAGGGGACAATGAGAAGCTGGAAAGCTTGATCGGTTTAAGTCAAAGATCCTTTGGTTTGGCATGGGCGCGCGAGTTCTTGCAATTATTTTGACCTGAATTGAATAATACAAAAGAGCAACAGCAGCAATTTCAGGCCATTCCACGAGGGCCTGTCGTCCCAGCCATCTCTCAAAGTGGTTTTTGGTCTTAGGAGCTTACACGTATGTTGAATATTTAGGGCTTCTTAAGATCAATCTTGACATCAATCAGTGATGAAATAATATTGTTACTTTTTACTCTCATTTAATATGGTCCTAGCGTGTTTTTAGGTGGGTTTCTAAGTCAATCAGTTAAAAAAAAAATCGTTAACTACTTCAAACATGTTATATCAGTTGCTGTAAAATGAGTGTAAAAAGTAACATTATTCTTAGTGATTAAGATATCTACAAAAGATAAGAGCCAATGAAAATGGAGAATTTCAGCCTGAAAATATAAACTGGGTGGATAATTCAAATTTCATTTTGATTTTGAATCAAGCCTGAGAGCATGTTTTAAAGGTTATATTCGCTTGTTCAAGAAGATGTGAGATCTAATATGCATGGTAATATGAACGAGAAGTAGAGCTTGGTTAGAGATGATATATTATTTCTCATATCTTTACATTTTATTCAACCTTTTATCTTCATCATTAATATCACATCAATTTTTACTTCGGGTATCTTTAAATCAAAATTAAAAAGCTTGAACAAGAGATATGCAAAAGAGGTATAAACATAAGAGGTATCTAAACAATATTTTTCTTATTTAACCCTTACCTCAATAAACAAATATTTCGAGGTGGTAGACTGGTAATTTTGTGGTGCAAAAAGAAAGAGAAAGCTTTTAATTTTTAATCTATATTGATGACATGACAAATTTTGAACCGTTCATTTAAAATGAATGGTTAGAATGTAAGCTATTGCACAACATCTCTATCCAATTATTCTTATACAAAGGTAAAAGATAAATGTCCCGAAAACATGAGGAGAATAGTCCCTCACACCTGAATATAATAATATATTATATATTATTATAATATATAATATAATATATTAAAAAATGAAGGCGTGAGGAGAATAGTCTCTCACACCTGAATATAATAATGTCCCTCACGCCTTCGGGACGAAAATCATGATCCTACACAAAGTGTCAAAGATAGGCACTAAAATCAATGAGTACTTTTGAAATATCAGAGGTGATATAGGAAGTTAAGACGTGACATATGCAAGACAAACATGTACTCATGCTCATTTGTTTTTTTGCATCGTACAAGTATTAGTTAATCTAGTGCTGAGATTGACTCAAATCAAATACCATTGCACATGGATAACAAGAGTCTATCAAAACTCTGTTTTGAGTTATAACAATTTAGTGAGCTTGGAGAGAGCATATACAATATTTGATTTATGCTTCCCTTCCAAATAATAATTTAATTTAAAGAATATAAAACATGATGCGTTAACATACAGAATAATGTAAACTGATCATGATAAACATTATTTTCTTTTTCAGAGAAATTGTTACAGACGATAATTGAAGATAATTTTGACTTGGCTGCACCATGGAGCTTCAGTGTTACTGACAGAAAAATGTCAAGATATTAATCAAATGACATGAGGTGGTAGTACGTAAGATGTCAATGGAGTGACTTCAGGTGGAATATTTGGCAGTTTGGGACGTATGACCTCTTTGTTGCAGCCTGCTCAAACTTTTTACTGGCAACTTCATTCTCTTCTAAGCCAGTCTGAACAAAATATCGTATCCACCAGGACGAGCTCCTCAATTTAGCCTTTCCAAAAAAGAAATGCCAGCGTGTTAATTCTCAAAAGAATCAAATCATTGATAAACAAATTGACAACTTTCAGTTTTGCATCAACATCAACTTGCAGAAAGATGTGGTAACTATTTCTATATAGAAGTTTTAAAAGGCAAAGTGGACCTGAAAGTCAGGCACATGAAAAGGCACGGACATCTGGGAGTATATATAGGGTTTTCAATGGTGCAAGAGAAGGGTAGGATTTTGAGACAAAATAAAGAGGAAGAGTTAGGGTTTGAATGGCTATTCCTGATCTGTAAAGAGTACAGTAGTACGAGTGAAACAAACCAGCAAACATATGATACAGGAGGTTGAAATCAAATCTATCAATGATATAGTTCAGAATGACCAAAGTTAAATATTACAAGAAGATATAAGAATAGTATTTGGACTTTCTAGAGTTATTTGGGAGCTATTTGATGGGGGGATTATTTGGATTTTGAAAATTTTGGACTTTAGGGAAAGAATAGGTGCAAATCTGGATATAGAATTGGCTGGAATTTGATGGTAATTTGCCAAAAAAATTCATAGGGAAAGAGAAAAGAGGAATGATGTATAAAGTGAAGCATTACATCTAGGGGTTTCTCAGCACCACACCTTAGATATAGTTGCATAACACAATTTTTATGAGCATTATTTACTCAAAATTCTCATGAACACATTATTCACTAAATCAAAACCATTACATCTACACACACACATATATATAGATGTCTAATTGACAAAGGATATTATATGCATTATTAGAATGTCTTTCCCATTGATTTTTGTGATTTTCAGAATATTTTAGATAAGGTTTTTGTTTCCATTTTTTTTTTAATATATATATAAGTAGTGTAGTACATATCAAAAAGCGCAAAGGAGTGCAATCTTAATACACAGGAAATATACAAGAGAACAAGAAAATCATTAAAACTAATCACTAAAGGAGTTAAAAAATAGTTGTAAAAGAAAAAGGACTCGAGAAGGGTTTGTTTGATAAAATTTTGAGAAATATTTTGGGTTTTGGGTTTCAAAAAAGGAGAAAATTGAGAAGTATTTTGGTGGGAGCCAAATTTAAAAAAGTGTTGTATGTGGGGTCCAACACATAATGCATGGAGTGAGGATTTCAAAAGATGTAAGATCCATTCAATATTAAAGGATTCACACCACCCAGAATTTGTGTCAACAATTAGGACAACTGTCATGGAGACGATGCTCATTAACAACCTATAGGTAAGCATGTTAATTTCATACTATTTGTAAGCATTTTAGTTTTCATGAAAGAATTTCAAATTTTGATGGTTGTTTTCACAAGGAAGATTTTCTTGATTGGCTACTTGATCTTAAGGATTTCTTTGACAACATGAATATTTTGGACAACAAAAGGTGAAATTGTGTTGTGCAAGCTTAATTGGCATGCATTAGATTGGTGGGGAAGGATAAAATTTGGTAAAACCCAACAAGGTAGGGGAAAAATTCATTCATGGCCCATGACTAGAAAGATGCATGCAATAGTAATTTTTTCCCAATTGATTATAAAATCATATTTGTCTAACACAAAGGAAGATTGTGAGATGAAAAACCATACACAAGGAATTATGTTGATGAATTCTTTCCACCATCAAGAGAAGACATAAATTTGAAGACTGACAATATAAAGCAAAGTGTAAAAAGAAAACTGCTAGTAGAATAAGATCAAGTCTCAAACCAAGTTGGTGAAATATTTTCAGAAAGTTGATAAAAAGGTTAATGAAGAACAGGCTGAGCTGCTTGAGAAAGTTCATGAAGATCATGAGAAACAACTTGTTGAGATTACATGGAGAATCAAATTGACGTCAAATCTGACGGTAAGTCCATAACTCATGATCCCATTAATGACTGAATTTCCTGGGCTAGAAAATTTTACTTTTTTCAATAATCATTTCAATACATGTAATTTTAGGAGTTTTCTTTATTAGGGTTTTATTTCCTTGTTTTTGAGTATCTTTAGGGTTTTTCAAGCCAAATTAGGTTTAAATTTTATTGGTATAATTATGATCTTTATAGGAATATATTTACTTGGAAATTGAGTTTTTTGGAGCCTTTAAATTTTATTGGTATAATTATGATCTTTATAGGAATATATTTACTTGGAAATTGAGTTTTTTTGGAGCCTTTAAATTGCCTTACATTCATGAAACAAAAATTATTCTAATCAACCATTAATAAAAATAAAAATAAAATTATTTCTTTCATCTAGTGTGAAGATAATTATGAGGGTGTTTGTTAACAAACAACACATTCTCCTACATTACTTTTCCACTGCACTGTTCATTGATTAAAATAAATAAATAAATGATTGATATGAGAAAATAAAAAAATGGTATTGGAAAGTGAAAAAATTTGTTTTGTAATGATTTTTTTATTTGAATAGTAAATGATGTGATATAAAAAGTAAATGATTTGATATGCCTTTTTTTTTTTTGGAAAAAATGAAGTGAATAGTTTGGTGGAATGTGGGGGAATGTGTTGTAATGGGGTGTAAGTTAACAAACAAGGCCTATGTTGTCTTTCAGTTTCCTTGTTTATAACCATATTACTATTTCCAGGTTGTATGTTAGGAAACTGAAGACACTGCAAAGCAGACCCCCCACCCCAAACCCCTCCCCTTCCATGCTTCACTCTTACTCTCTCAACAACATAAGTAGTTCAACCCAAAAGGTCAGAAAAGGATATAAGCTGCGGTTAAGAAATTGATATAAAAGTTACTATGATTTTCTGACATCCAAGGTCAATCTTTAACAAACAAATTACTTGGTGAAAATATTAATGATCCTATGCACAAAAGCCACTTACCGCCCTCCCGTATTTGGAAACATCAGAAACTTTAGCCCTCTGATGACCAGGATAGCCTACATGATAAATATAAAAACAAAATATCACCAAAAACTCAAAAACAATTAGACTGCCCGATTAAAGTAAGAAGTTAGTTTCAACACCAGAAACAAAAACTTTAATGCTTAAGTTGCTGCAAATACAGAACACATTCGTGAACAACCAATGACAAGTACAACAGTTTAGCCAAGCCAACTAGAAATATCAATATCAATATGGGAGAAACAAGTACTGAGAAAAAGCGAAAACCACATGAGATGGAAAACTGTGAGTGTAGTACTTCTTTACCATAGAACCTTACTTGGTATAATTTTATAACAATTTGCCTCTCTGACCCATTATAAACTGTTAGTTGATGTTGATCAATCATTTTAATGCATCTCATTATATGACAGGGCATATTTCATAAAAAAAAAAAAAGTTTTTGATAAAATACTTCATAAAAAAAAGACACATTGACCACCTGATTCATTTTGCAAGGATGAAGGGAAAACAATTTATTTGAATTAAGAATTTTTATATAGAGGTAAGAAAAGAATTCCAAATCGAAACTCAAGCACCCATTTGAAAGGTGATTCCAAAGGTGCACATGTGGAATTGATTTTGCATAGTTTTGGCACATCTATATATAGAAAGTAGGTCCAGGTCAGCAAGCACCAAGAGTATTATAGAACTGGAAATTGTGAAAAGTAGCAACTTCAAATAAAAAAGATTTTATGTACGATCAAAAGGTATGTATATGCAAATTCCAGTATGAAGAAAGGCTAAGCTCCTCTTGAAGTTTTACCTGTAAACATCACAAGACCATCAGCTGATGCTCTTACCAAATCAGGAAGGGTTTTGTTGAGGTATCTTGGAGATAAGTAATCTAAAGCATCAGAAACAATAACAAGAGAAAACGATTTTGGCCTATATGGAAGAGGAAACTTGATATCAGCTACACGCACAACGCCTTTGTGGACAAGAGCTTTGCAGGTACTATCCGCATCCTCTATATCATATGGTTCCACACCCCAGACTTCAGTTTCCTCCTCTTTAAGCAAATTAGAGACCACTGAACAGGTGTCTGGGCCAACGTGCAAAACTTTATGCATGCTGTCACCATATGCTTTCTTCAAAATAGGGATTGCTCGTTGGACATCTGCAGTGCATGAGTAATCACCTGCATATATGGATAAAATTGGAATCTTAAAATGACAGTGGCTTGCTACATGATGAAAAAATTGTATAACAACTTAGGCATGCATGCGCGCACACGCCGAAAAAATATATATATATCTAAAGCTACTTGACTAATTAGATAAACTGGCTCTCTGCCATTTATCATCCAAATAGCAAATATCCTCATTCACCTCACTAGAGGTTGTTTAAGATGATAAACAATATCTAGCCACTCCATTAACACAATTCATTCACAGCCTGTGGTGCTAAATTGATACTTTTAGTCTCTAGGACAACTGTGCACAAAATCCAATTTCTTAATGGCTATACCAATTATCCCTTTTGTAGAACATCATCTCCATTCCCCAGGATCTTGAAATTAAAGCACTCTAGATACTAAAGTAAGTGGGTTGATTTACATGTGGAACTTAGTATCCAACATTTAATCATCAGATGCATTTTTCTTCATGGGTAAAATTTATTAAAATAAATAAATAAATTGTGCATTGAGCAACATAGTGAAAGCAACCGATAGTAACTATCACATACGAGTCCATCTAAAATTAACCGTTTATGACAACACCACATTGATTATTGTTGATAATAAATAGTCTCAAACTCTCATACTTTTACCTTCAACCCTGCTAATAGCCTCTGTATTGTTGCCAAATCCACCTATCACGTGACAAAATTGAAATTCAGTCAATGACTGGGAGTTGCGCATACACACTCAAATATATAATACCAAAACATAGTTGCAATATATGTAACACGTAGTTGTTCGTAAGTGACTGAATCATGGGGAAAAGCTCAATGTGAGAGATATTTCAAAAACACTGGACATCGAGTAACACTGACATGTTCTTGGGTTATTCTAGCCATTCAAACTGACCAACAAAAACTCATATTTACCTGAATTGCTATATGAATAGGCAATAAAAAGCAGTGCTCCCTGAAAAGTTCCCCAACAAAAGAGTCTCTAATTAGGATCCTTTCGAGTACAAAAAAACTGTCATAAATGTAAACAACTAAAGCAAAAAAGAAGAAAATGTAGAGCAACCAAATTAACATTCGTTCGATTCTTTGAATATAAAATTTGTTTCTTACCACGGCGATTAGCCCAACAGATAAAATCGGTGTAGAGCGTGATTTCGAATTGGCAAGTAAACCACCTCCTCCGCTGTCCCCGAATCGTCGAGCCGGATTCACTGCTCTCCTAAACATGTTCTCGAACACAACAACTGCTTGTGCGCATACAATTGCTGGTTGAAAAACAAACTAGAATTGTAAAGATTGGTGAGGATCACGAAGTCTGAGATGCAAGAGCTGAAACGAAGCTGGAGATTGATGCATATAAAGTGGAATGATCCGTACAAGGATTACCTGAGAGGAGCTGCTAAAGAGCTGGCATTGTGAGAGTTGAGGCGGGGCTAGATCTGAGTACTCTCTGTGCGCTGAGAGGAGGAGGAGAGAAGATAGATTTTGGTATTATGTGGATGTCTCTGTCGCAGCCTCCAAGCTATGAATGATAAAGCACTTTCTGGAGTGTGACGGCAAATTTAATGTCGGTTGTCAACTTGTCGCAGTGCATTAACAGATTCGATGAACGACTGGTAACTTCCGGTGTGAATTGTTAAATACGCGAAACGGTGAAAAAAAAAAATACACAGCAGCAGTAGTTGGCGGTGGCAGATGCGTGCGATGGGAATAATAAATACCATTAATCATAATTTCAATCATTAAGGTTATACTTATTGTTTTAATTTATATTTTTCTACGTAATTGTGGTCAAACTAATAACATTTTTAGTTGATAAAAAAAATATTTTATGGTTTTGTAAAATACTATCTTTTTTTATAAAAAAAAAATCGTACATAATTTTTTGAGTTTAAATTTATCATTTTTAAATAATCGGAGTTCATTGGAAGCCGCTTGTGTTCACCGGCCCACAGCAGGAAGTCATTGTACCATCATAGGAAGTTGTTGAACCATTGTCGGAGTTTATTAGACCGTCATTGGAAGATGTTGGATGTCCGATGGAGTTCATTAAAGTTTGTTGTTAATAGAGGTTGCCAAAAATCCACAATAGCGTTCACCGTTGGTTGTCAAAAATTGTTGGTCATTTTTTAATGTTGCACATTTTCTGAAAACTCTTTTAAAAAAAATTCAAATAGTGTAAAATTATATACACAATTAAATATATTAACTTTAAATCTTCATTTGAAATGGAGACTATGGTCGCAGTCCGTGGATGAAACTAATCAACATCTTTCGATTCTTCATAATGGAGTTTAATAATTATTTAAAACTTTTAAATAAGAATAATGATATACTTTTTTTTAAGGATAAATAATTTAAATTTCATTAATTGATGAATGATTACGAGCATCAAGTTTTTACATTACAAAATAAAAGTTATGAGAAAATCATAGCCGAAACTACAAGGTTCAAGTCAAGCAGCGTGCAAACCATGATCCGTCGTGGGTTACTGGAATTAGAAGCAGTAGGTGCCGATAGAAGTTGGTGGGGGTGGTGCGCGCAATGGAGGGGCGCATGTCGAAGTGAGTTTGACAGAGAGACATGGATCAAGTTTTGAACAGTCTAATATAAGAGCCTCATCAATCCTAATAAAAGACACTGTAGAAATGGTGAATGACACACCCAGCATAGTAGTACTTGAGCCTGTAACAAAAGAAAAGAGAAAGAGTCCAAGGGGAGAGGGGGAATTCATTGTGCGGCAAGAGAAATTGATGGGGTTTAGAATAGCAAAAATTGCTACGATTCAAAATAATTATATACTTATTCTCACTTTTTGACACAATTTTTTCTCATGCATATGTAGCTTCTTAAACTATCATTAAATATGAAATAAATATTTATTGAATTTTAATTCGATTAAATCTATCTATAAATGTGAAAAAAATGAGAGTAATAATTCTCTTTAAATAAAAACTGTGATAGGATGAGCCACGACTCACGAGGCCACCAACGTGTTCATTAAACGACAACGTACTGCCTTAAACACCCCCCTACAGGTACGAGTGGATTATACAGGAGACATTCTCTTCGCCAATTCCCACCACACGGAGTTCTCTTAGCAAATTCAAGCAGCCAGAAACTCCTACTTCACCTCAGAAGAACATTACACATACACAGATAGAGAGAAACAAATCCAAAGGCGGTGTAAAGAAGAATACAATTCAAAGCAAATGAACCCCAACCATGTGTTTAGGGCTTCCATTCGCATCATCAGCTAAGAGAAATCGTTGAGATTACGAGCCTTTGATTTCGAGAGAAATGGGAGGCGACGATGGTAAACAGAATAAGGATAATTCATGGACGTCGTCAAACAAACCCTATCAAGAAAAAGAGGAAGACATGAAGCTTTGGGGGATTTTGCTCTTCGGCTTAATTGGCGCCACTGCCACCACTTTCGCAGTAAGTTATATACAATTCTGTCTCCTTTCTTGTTACAAGTGCTTTAGGTGTTTTTATTATTATTTTTAATTAGGGAATTAGAATTAGAGGTTCTTAATCCAACATGTACAGTAGGTTCTATAAATATTGCGTTGAAACTTTGAGTGAACGTGGATGTAATTTGCAACATTTCTGCACTTAATTGTGAAATTGATAGCTATATAAGTTATATGAATGAAATGAAACAACCTTTAAGTCGTAGTATTTATTTATTTATTTGTTAAATTTGAAACACACTGCTGATAGACCAAATGGCACTGTTAGGGTTTACGAATCTGCAATGTATAACTAATCAGTTATTAGTTCGTCAGCTTGTAAAGTTCTTATTCGGCATCAATACAAGCCACTCATGTATTAGAATTTATTAAGTTGTAATTACAATTGTTTGAATATTTTAGCTAAGGAATGCGGTATGTTGGCACTTTGATCAATTGTTTGCGAATACATTTCTTATGGATAAATGAAAGAAATGAATAAGAAAATACACAAACACATGCGATTATAAAATGTAGAAAACAAGGTTGCTTAGAAAGTGTAATTGCTTAATTTCAGGACAGAATATTTTCTCTTCCAATATATAAAATGTTCCGGATTTTATCTTGCAAACAAGATTGAGGCATGATGGAAAATTTTCATACATCTTAAACACGGAGGCACAGAATTTCACATTTATGGATTATTATCAGTCTCATTGCTGTCATTTACTTTAGGCTTGCTGAATATCATACTGTTATCTAGTTACAAAGGCTTAACCCCTTGGATACAAGTGACTTATCATTACTTCACTGTATATTCGATTATAAGATAGAAAGAAAGTAGTTATCATGCTGAGTGCTCTATGCAGTGCTCTAAAATTAACAGACTGAGGCATCTCTGCTACATGAGAACTTTTCCTTCTTGGTATCCTCAGCTCACATTCTGTTAGATACTACTTTTGATTGTTTTAGCAATTTGGCAGGTTGGCCAACTGCGAAGGACTGTTGATTGGTTCTACGTTCAGGTAGTACATGTTCTATTTTTGAGAACTTGCTATTTATGCTAGCATTTGCTTGTGTTTAGTAGCCCGAATTAGCAAATCCTGACAGTTTGGCCGTTCTGCTTTATGTGTTATATTTAATTTCACCCTTGAATGTTGAAGTCAACACTTAGTTATCAGTTTCTGTTGGTTCCAAAATTTATTTAATTTTTTCCTGTAATTGAGCAACTTAGGGTCATGCTTGCTGCTTTCTGTAATTCAACAATTTTATTCTAGTGAAACTCCAAGTTATCATTTCTATGTTGCTTTGGTGATAAGGACATAGCCCACCCTCTTATTTAATGTGTTCATACCAACATTTCAAGGTCAAATAAATATTTCGTGGTGAGTGGAACAAATGATCTTAATTTTTTCCGAATTAGATGTACCGTTTCCTGAAGCATATTGTGTCTATATTTGTTATTTTGACGGCAGAAACACTTGTAGAAGATGTTTGTTGTTATTCATCTGTTGTCTATGCTACTGCTAGCCAGGGGTCTATTATCCACCCTTACCTGTCTTGCGCACATAGTTATTTCTTGTATTATATTGTTATCACTCATGCAACTTGTTCTATAAGGATGCTTTTGATCAATTGTATTTACTAGAGGAATGTTATCTGCTAAAGGTAAAATTTGGAATATTGTTCTAGAGGATTAGATTGCTTAGCATGCCTCAAAAAAGAGATTATATTTTGGATGAGTAAACTTATTATGTTCTTGTTTACCCAAAAAAAAAGGAATGTTAATTTACTAGTGAAGCTGATCATTCGTGTAATTGTACCACAAAAGTTGACCAGGTCACAATCATCATGGAAAGGAGGATCTGGCAGTTCTTTCCGTTCAAGCTTTCAGGAGGAAGCATGGAAAAGGTATAATCGTCGCATGCAAGAGGAGTATGAAGAAGAACTGGAGAGAGTTGTGAGTTCTGTCCTCAATTTTGTAACATTTTTCCGTTGCAAATTTTTTTTTTTCTTTATAGGCTAAAGGATGATGATAATACTGTGTGGAAGTTATCATGTTAAATACTTATAATGTTGTTTCTATCTAGAAGGTTAGGAACTTCTCAAACTTTAGATTGCTTTCTTCACAATTTTGAAAACTAATCTTTTTCTGGTAGGTCTTCATGATTTTTGTGGGAGAAAATCTTAGGCGGAAAAGTTGGAAAGAGTAAAGAGTTGAATGTCATATAGATATGAACTTGACCTTTTTACTGATTTGCCACATGATGCTTATCTTTTATCTTCTGAATCACTCCTCTCCTCTTCAATTTTGTGCAATCCTTTCATTTTCTGTAATGTAATTTGAAAACAGGGTTGCCAGGTTTTTATTAGAGATCTTGGGAAAAGATGAACAAGGCATTTTGTTTAATTTTTTAAGATTTCTTCATGTTAACAACCATGTTATCGTGTTTCCTTTAACTTCTACTCGTAGTCATAAATTGCTTAGTGGTAAAATTACTTATGCAATGTTTAAAATATGCTCATTCTGTGAGATTGTGCAAATGACATTGTGGATAGCTTTATGCTGTAATTTATATTTTTGTTTTCCCATTTGATCTTCATTGGAGCAGTTATAGAAGAGACACCTAATGAATATAATATTTAGGTGTTAGAGAAGTAAACATCAATCTGTTTAGCTTCTAATAAAAATATACTGATTGAGCCTGCCAGACAAAGAGAAGTACAAAAGGATTTGGATTGATAGCAGTTATCTTAACCAATAAGTTAGCATAGAAGCTCGTCTAGCAAGAGTGAGATTACTTTTATTGAAAGACAAAGATACAGTAATGCTAAACATATCTTCTTCTTTCATCAATTTCTGTGTTGAAATCAGTTTTAAGTTCTTAGATACCCTGTTAAAAAGGTTTGGTCGAAGTGAGGTATTAGGCTTGCGCATTGGATACAAGAGGTGTGGCGGATATATTAGCACCAGGGCTAGTTTTGTCTTGTGTGTCAAAACTACAATTTGGTAAATTTTGATTTGTAATTCTGTGCTTGGCAGGTTAGCTCTTACTGTTGTAATCTTGTTAATTATATGTTTGTTTTTGTGCTATCTTTTCATTTTATCTTATTATTGTCTATGGTTCTTCTCCTCTTTGTAGGAACGTATAAGGCGAATGCAAAGTGTGTTTAACAGAGAGAGGAACAAATACAAAAGGGGCTATGAAAGCTGGAAGGAAAATAGTCAAGGTGCATTTCATCAACAATTCCAGCGAGATGATTGGTATTGGAAGACTGATACATCCCATAGAGACCGGAGAACTAATTACAGGGAAACTCCAAGAGCAAGTGTGGCTTATTCGTTATCACACCACTATTCAGTTTTGGGTCTTGACAGGTGAGGATAAGTGTTACAGAAACTTGGTTGCCATTAGTACTGGCAATAATGTTAACTTCCTTTCTGTTCATTTTTCTCTAATCAAGGTAGTAAAGATAATAGGCTGTCCCTAACAAGAATTATTGGAATTTATTGCACCAAAGTTGAAAGATTATCCTTCTCTTTTTTAGACATTGAAGATCTTTCTAAAAAATTGGTAGCCTGTATGTGGCTTTAATTTATGCACAATATGATATGTCAACAACATCTTGTCTCTCATTTTGGATGTTCCTCCCATGCTGTAGACAGATGATTTTTTTTCCCCAATATGCCTCTTGGAAGTGGTTATGTCCCGTCCCAATTAGTTTAACTTCTTTTGTTATTTGATCGTCTAGACATGTAGTGATTGTTTAATTGTGGAGAGTGGGTGGCTAGAGATAAAAGATACTAAATCAAATCAATTGGCAGTCTAGACATGTTCAAATTCTCTTAATTTTTGTTTTAAGTGTTATAAGTACACATTTGGTATTCATCTGAAGAGAGTATAATGCAAAGTTCATTTAGTACTCCTTAGAAGACTAAGGGAGAGAATATCTCTAAAACCAGTATAGAACCTTTTTTTGTGTTTTAGATCTAAATTATTTTTGTAACAAGAACCTTCATTAAAACATGGTGTATTGGGGGAGATTTTTATGCTATTTGATATCCAAGTGAGAGATCAGGAGATATCCGTCATTCTCCAGCTATGATGGAGTTCTTAGATTTCATTTTTGATCAGGGTCTTATGGGCATCGCTCTCGTGGGCAGAAAAGTCGCATGGTCTAACAATCGCAGTGATCAATGTTGGTAAAGAATTGATAGGTTTATACTCTCTCTTGATTGGGAAGAACAATTTCTTGATGTAGTTCAGAGGAGACTTCCCTGACTCTTATCAGGCTACTTCTCGTTGATGCTCAATTGTGGGGTTTCAAGTAGGAGAAGTGGGTATTTTAAGTTTGAGAATGTGGTTGAAGTCAAAGGGCTTTGTGGATCAAGTGAAAACATTGTGGAAGTCGATCAATTTTTAGGGCTCCCCTAGTTTTGTGTTGGCACATAAGAAAATGGATTGAAGAGATCTTTGGTAATATAGGTAAGCAGAAAAGGATTTAGTGGATGGTATTTGAGAGCTTGATATCATTGCAGAAGTTGGAAAATTGATTGAGGAGGGAAGGGTGAGAAAGGAGGAATTTTATAGGGAGTTGGAGAGATTGATTCTTTATGAAGAAGTGAGCTGGGGGCAGAAATTTAGGGCTCCTTGGTTGAGAGAGGGAGATAAGAACACAGTTTTTTCACTGGGTGCCAAATTTGAATAGTTTCCCCAAAGAAATAATATTGTGGATTCTTTAGTTTTTAAGGGGTCATTATCTTCAAATTCCACATAAATAAAGGAGGACATAGTGCAATTTATACGCAACTTTATTCAGAACAGTATAGTTGGAGGCCAAACCTAGATGGTCTTTCTTTCAATTTCGTTGGTGACGATAAGGGTTCTTGGTTGGAAAGAGAATAATGTCGAACTTGCAGTGTCTCATCTTTTGTTTGCAAATGACACTTTGATCTTTTGTGAAGCTAATCGTGAACAAATTTGTAATTGAGAATAACTTAAATGCGGTTGTGGCACAAAAGGTGGCTTTTGTGCCCACCACTAAATGACTGCCACATCAGCCTATTGCAGATTAGAAAGAAGTCTTGAATGCATCAAATTATTGTACCCACCACCCATTTTTTCCCCTTTCTCACTCTGCTTTTCTCAGCAAATATCAACCCCATTATTTCTCACGCAAACGCCAGCCCACTGCCCAGAGGAACTTACCGGTGGTGGATCAATGGGTTTTTCTCATAGTCCCCGTGGTGGGTTTTTTTGAGTCCCTCAGCCAGAGCAGCGAATCAGAGACAACATGTACCTGGGTGGTGGCACAACGGTGGGGAACGGCTTGGGCTGGGCGGCATGGTCCAATTCTGGGCGGTGGCTGGGCGGCAGTGGGCGTTGGAGAAAGAATGAGAGAGGAGAAAGAAAGGGTAGAAAAAAAATGGGTTTCATACGTTGGGTTTACAGTAGGTGGGTATGATAATCGGATACATTCAAGACTTCTTTCTAATTTGTAATAGGTTGACGTGGCACTCATTTAGTGGTGGGCAAAAAAACCATCTTTTGTGCACCATCCGCACCCAAGATGCTCTCTTTGTAATTTGCATTATCTCTTTTTATGTTCCGAGGCAATTTCGGAGTTGAAGATTAATTTATTAAGATCAGAGATAATTCTAGTCAGTGAAGTGGATGGTGTAGAAAGTTTGGCTAGTATTTTATGGTGTAGGGCGGCTTTGCTACCAATGAAGTATTTGAGTCTTCCATTAGGTGTGTCATACAAGTCTACTTTTATATGGAGCGGCATTGTAGAAAAAATGGAAAGGTTAGAAGAGGTTGTATTTGTCAAAGGGAGCTAGGATGACCTTGATTAAAAGTACTTTGTTCAATTTGCATACGTTAGGTGTTCTCTTTTATATACTTCCAATGTATGTTTACGCTTTAATAAAAAAATTTGATTACTCATCAAGAAAAAAAAAAAAAAAGCTTCCATTCTTTTAAGCTAGAGTTAATTTCCTCTATAGTTGTGTTTGATGCACTTCATTAGTCATATTTGATCCATATTTGGGAAAGCTAATATGTTGGATACACATTCTTGCAATTAGATTAAAATAATAATAAATTAATTTCTTTCTTTTTTTTGGCTTGTCCTTGGGAACAGGTACAGAACAACACCATATTCCGATGCTGAGATTAAGGTATTCTTCGAATTCAAAATTCTCTCTTTGGCATCTCTTTAGAAAGCTTTAGCTTTTTTTAAAAAATATATATATATATTTCAGGAAATCGATATTCAATAAATCTTAAAAACTGCGAAGGTCCATTATACTTCTAATTTTCAGGATGGTCTAATTGGATAGTATCTAATTATTATTGTCAACAATTTTATTGTACTTGCAAATGTCCTTTCCTTCTTTAGGTGCAGTTTAATGAAACATTGACTTGGAAAATATTATAACTGTGTTGCGAGCTATAAACTGTGCTCAGGTTGTATCATTCAACAAATGGTTATATCATGTGTATCATATTGAGGTGTGATGTATATTAAAAACGTACATTACACCTCGTGATATTGTTCATAATCACCATTCAGTTTTCATTTTAATTTCTAATTTTTTGCTGGATTTAAAGTTCTTTAGGTTATAGCGCTATGAATGCTGTGCTAGAGCCCAATTTTTGAACAAATAGTTTCTTAACCACAGTTGGGGAATGCCGAGCTCTGTGACATTTCATCAACTGAGATGTTCATGGATTTACTGTTTTGTTTTCTCTTTGTTCTTCAGTTCTTTGATAATTTCACATCTTCTGCAGTGGTAAATATGTTCCTTTTTATCCTTGCAGACAGCATTTAGGGCTAAGGCGAAGGAGTTTCACCCAGATCAGAACCAAACTAATAAAGGTGGGTCTTTCATTACTTTGCTTTTTCTTTTTTTCCTTTTTTTCTTTTTGGTTTAATTTTATTGCTTGTGTTTTGTTGCAGAGGCTGCTGAGGCGAAGTTCAAAGAGGTAATGTCGTCCTATGATGCCATAAAGGAAGAAAGAAAGAACATGAACTTGTAATTTGCACGACTCTGCCATGAATTTGTTGAGACGTAGAAGAATGCATGGCGTCGTGGTGGTATACAGCTGCACAATACACAAATCTTTTCTTTACGGTATTAGTTCTCACCAGAAAATGATTAAATTGGAATTATTTGAGAGCGAGGTTTTCTAGATGGTGGTTTTTCACTTACACGTTAAGGGTTGGTGATGAATTTATAGGAGCATATCACCGCGTGTATCTCCCTTGTAATGTGTGAGATTTTGTAACAAGTAACAATTCAATTATTGTCCTGCGCATTACTTATTAAATAAAGTAAATGAATTAGATAAACAATGGTAAGTTTTCTATGAGCCAGATAAAATTTCATTTCAGTGAAAGTATAGAAAAATTTAAACACCCAAATAAAGTCGATGCAGAACTCACAGAAAACAATAAACCAAGTAAAATGAACGGACAGGTAGCACGAAGTAGGCCTTTACCCTCTTAGAGCTAATTAAATAAATTAGAAACAAATTCTATATACCTGAAGAAAATAAGTTGCCAACGCACTAGAAAGAAACCAAGTCCTAAAACCAAAACATGTATTGATACACTTAATCGTTTTCGATGTATTCACCATCCCCTCAACTTTGAGAAAGGGAAGGCAGATACCACTACAAATTGGCTCGTCTTGATAGTGGCCGCCAATTTTCGGCAGGCATCCCGCTTTAATGATCTTGGTTAACTGGCGGAGCTCTGTAATAAGCTGGAACAGTCGCAGGGAAGAACATCTGCCTTACTCCTTCTGCCTTGATAATGGGGAAAATGATTCCTGATGCACCCTGCAGTAAAGAAAACTCAAGTTTTCAGAACTGAGAAGAAAAGTATCCTACTCTGTTTCTTCATAAGATTGATAAGAGACAAGAGAGACACACAGAAAGAGTGAGAGAGAGAGGGTAAGTAAATAAAGTAAAGAAAGAAGCTCATACTGACCGAAATTAATCTGGCTCCAATCCAGATGCGTGAAGGCGAAGGAAAGGGCACCAATAAACGACCAACACCAAAAACCGCAACAGCAAAGAAATGGAGAACCAAGCTCAGTGGGCGAGGGTTCAGCCCAGAGAGTAGAGAAACTGGTCCCGTTGAGAATACACCCCCAAGACTTAAATAATCAAAGCAAGCCTCACGCATTTCCTTCCTCGCTCGGTCAGGTGAAGCACAAAAGACCTTGTACAAGGCACCTGCCAAAGTATTAATTGTGGATGCCACTGGCTGCAAATTGAAACATTAACAGATACTCGGTTAACTTCCTATTGTAACAAAGCACAAAAGAGAAAGCCTGCACTACTAAAGCTTGAATTAAGAACAGCGTATCATTACAACTAACCTTACGCAAGGTGTAAAAGGATTCAAGATACTTGCAGAGTGTAGGTGCATCATGTAGGTCTCGCAAAGGCTTGAGGAGATCCCGCAGCACAACAATATCAGACAAAGCTACAGTCATTCCTCCCCCAGTTAAGGGGTGGCGCATGTTGAATGCATCCCCCATTAACAAGGCTCCAGGGGTAGGATGGGGAGCAGCCGGCATGCTTCTGTTGGGCATTGTCCTTATGTTACCTCTATCAACAGCAGCTACAAAAGCATCTTGTATTTCAGGTGGAACCTGCGATGGAAATGTCACTTGATGAATCAGAGCATTTTAATTTTAAATCATATATCAAAAACAAAGATGAGAAAAACTTGGTAAAAATGACATGCAACAACAATATTAAGGCTGCAAGATATTTTGAAACATGTGGAGCACATATGCACCTGAGGGGCCACCACGGTCTTCAAATAGTTCGCCATTTCACCATTTGCAATAGAGGGAACTTTCTGTCCAGGTACATCAACCAGACAGCGAACCTCTGTGCTACTAATAGGATAAAACAAAATGGGGGAAGGGTCTGCTAGTATGACATGCCCATGATTTGCAAACGGAAGTTCGCAATTCTCCAGAACCAAGCCAACAAAACAAGAGGGACTATCAACCTGCAGACAACGAGATATACATGATTAAAGTTTCTATAAGCTACTTAGTTGTCACAAATGGGAGATGAGGATTATCAGCAATGCAAGCATACAAAAAGGATAACTTAATTTTAAGATGTTACCAACTTCACAGACAAAGATGCAGCAATTTCCAATTGCAGATATGGTTTTTGTTCAATGGGTGAGATTGAGAGGGAACCATACCTGAGGATTGCAAAGAGAGCGACGTAAGTTTGAGAAACAGCCATCGCAAACAACAGTTAGAGGTGCATATGCTGTCAGTACTTCGCCATCTTTAGTCTTGTACTGCACACCTTTAATTGTTCCATTTTCCTCTAGCAAAGAAGTAACGGTTCCTTGCTCTAATTGTACACTGGAGAAAATCAAAAAAGAAAGCATAACTACTGGCGAAACAGAAATCAAGAGAATAACATACAACCATCCTCTAACATAATGACACATCAAATAGTTACTATATCATGACACTGAGGTAACGGAAACCTTAAAATCCAAGGGCATGCAGAAAATACAATGAGTAGCAACATTTGAAAAAATTAACAGTGTGGTATCTACTAAGGAAGATAAGTTATACTTGGGAAGGGTTGCAGCCTTCTCCCGCATTCTCTGTATGAAGCGCCCATTGTGAAAGCTCCTTCCAGACACATCTGAATGAAATTTCTCCAAGGGATAAGAGAGCCGGGTGTTCTTCCCATCCTTAAAAAGAGCATAACCAAACACTTGCTGAGCATCAATGCCCTTTACACAGTCTGCAATTATAAACAATACATATATCATTTAACAACCCACTTCCTCTACTTGGAGGTAAGCAAGAAATATAGTTGATAAGCTTGAATTTAAGCTACCTTCCAGCCCCAACTCGATTAATTTGAGGTAGCCTCCAGGCTGTAACAGTTCACCAACAATTCGGTCAGGCTCTGTTAAATCTCTTTCAATCACATGCACTCTACGTCCATCCTGCGATTTTAAAGCACAAAATCACTACATACTTGAGAATATCTTTACTGGGATTTTTTTTATTGGCTAAAAAGAAAACCAAGGGAATTCTTACTTAACAAAGTGCTAAATACAACAAACAACCCAACTTGGGATATACATCCTACCATGGAACAAACTAATGGCAAGAGTCAAAAAACAAGACATGCTAGCATGAATATGAAGTAAAAGTTTTTTTTCCATGCGATAATCAAAGCGATGCCATTTTGCTTACATTACTGATTACTTCATATGAAACTATTTTATCAAAATTCTTAAGGACTTTAATTTTATTTTATTTTATCAAATTTTCTCTATTTATTTGAAAGTACGAAAATTAAATGCTTTTATAACCTCTTATTTTCACTTTCCAACAATTCTCGGTGACTCTTCTTTCTTAATATTATTAAATTACTTTTTGGTTATTTAACTGTACCAGTTAAATAGTAATATGGGATGGTATCATGTATGGATATAATTCACACAAATGTCAAATCATATGTAGTGCATCAAGAAACTAGTGGGTTGTCGAAAAAAACACCTCAGAGCTTAACTTGCAAGCATGATTCACGTAATATTCATGTATTTAGCCATAAAGTCAGCATTTCAGATTATTGCAACACCATTATTAGAGGTGTGGGACACAAAGATGGCTACCAAAATTGTACGTTATAAGATTAAGGAAAAACTTCACTTATCCCCTTGAACTTTCGCAGTTTTTGCAAATACCCCCTAATGTTCAAAACATCTCACTTAGGTGTATCAAACTTTGGTTTTCTCTCATTTTACCCTTCTGTACAAAAAATCCATTGCAATGCCAATTTTACCCCTACTCTAAAACTACACCGTTCTTAAAATTGGCATTCCATTAGGATTTTCCATACGGAAAAGGCAAAGTGAGAAAAAACCAAACTTCGATACGCCTAATTGAGAGGTTTTGAACATTGGGGGGTATTTGCAAAAGTGGCAAAGTTCAAGGAGGTAAGTGAAGTTTTTCCTAAGATTAAAGTACCAAATTTGTCACTAATTCAAATACATGGTTAAATGCCCAGTTTGTCCTATCCAAAATGACAAATGATGCAAAAACAGAAAATGTGCGAAATAAGCATTCAAAGTTTTAAGCATATTCCCACTATGAGTCAAAAATGTGGTTTACTAACTCACAAAACAAAAAAAAAAGTGGTTTACTAGAAATAATCCATTCGTACAAGTCAGACCCCACCAAAAATACTCAATTATTTACTGATAACAAATAGATGCATGGTACTATAAATCAAATAAAATTTAGTCTAAAAGTGGAATTCGAGTAAATAAAAGTTGCACGCAAAGATTAATTTTTTCCACGTTCAAGACTATAGGTAATATAATTCCAAGAGTGGAATTGGTCAGATCAACGAAGTAAACATGTAAGCGATTATGTCTATAAACGCACGATTGTAATTTTAAGGCCATGTTCTATCGTACCTCGGATAGATTTGAAATTTTCAACCACACTGAAAAAGACCCATGTCAAAAAATAACTCTTCTAAAACATCTGTTATGGCGACTCAAAAATTCAACAACCTCCTCAGATAACAAACGTGATACCACGCAGACCATATTGTTTGCAACAACTTAATTCAAGTTGTGGATCAAAACGCGTATCTGAATAGCTATTTTACAGATCATATAGAGCCTAATATTGAAATCCCCAACCCCTCCCCAAAAAAAAGAAAAAAGAAAAATTATAAACCATAAATTGAATACTTACGAAAAACGAAATATATAGTCCAGGCGGGACTGTCACATCAAAATCATCAACCAATTCAACATATTGTATCTGTAAATCCATAAAAAGAGCCGTATGAAACAACTAAACCAGTGAAATTCGCTAAAAACCCTCGCAAATGATTAACGCAAGGTACGACTCGTGCACCGCAGATTACACAAGTAACAAGCGGCAGGTCAGAGTTTTGATAAGAAACGAGATTTTCAGCCTTAGGAAATGAAGTAAATCCATAACTATTTTCCCATATATATATATATATAATCGAAATATGATTAAAAACGAAAGCGCAATCCAGGTACACAGTAAAGAAACAACTAGCTAGTCAAGCTAGAAAGGAGAAAAAAAAAAATCGCATTTATCAAAATTATAAGCTCTGCTTGGTCGCCCAGAAACTGCAAGAAAGCAAAAGAAAAAACAAAATACTGAGAAATAGAAATATCATTAAATCACCTTGGCGAGAGTGTGAGCGAGAGCAGCGCCGGCGACGCCTGCTCCGACGATGATGACGTCGACGTCGACGTCTCCTTTACCGGATCCGCATTCTTCGTTAGTGGTGGTGGTGACGCTCTCCACGCACTCGCTTCTCGCCTCCGAAGAAACTCCGGCACGTTTCTTCTTGGCCACAAAGCTATAATAAATCGCCACAAGCCCCAACACCGAGGCCAAGATCCATCCAAACAAGCTCTGATCCATCATTTTTTCCCAATGCCAACCCCGCGAGCTCACCACAGACCACCACGACTCTCACTCGCTGTAATCTCTCTGTTGTTTGGTTCTCTCTGTCCGTGCTGTGTGCAATTGTGCTGTGATTCTCTCTCCTCGCTGGCTGTGCCTTTTCTTTTTCTTTTTTATCTTTTTCTTCTTCTTTTTGTACAATCCCGTTGTTTGTTATGAGAATTTATGGGAACCATGGAGCGTGTTTATATAGGCCTAAACGATCGAGGACAAGCTAGTGCTCAACTTTAAAGTTTCCGTGCTAATTTGCGCTGGGTTAGCGTTTGGGCTTAAACTACGCACCACAAGAGTTTTGACTACTCTAAGCTAATTATATGTTAGTATAAGCTAATTTACTGGTCACCCTTTGTGAAAAAAGATAGAATTAGTAGTCTCCCCCCAATAAGAAATTAAAGAATACAGAAGTCTTCCTGGCCATGGTCAACCCAGAGTGGGTAAAATTTAATTAATTATTCTTTAAATAGCCGTATAGTTATTCTGTAATCTATATATGTTTAACCGGTTCAATTTTGTTAAAAAATGAAATTTGATCGGCCATTTAATTTTGGACAAAGTTTTCTCTAAACTATATTAATTTAATTTATTAAATTGATAGTTTATTTTTAGAGTGTGAGATTTATATATGTATTTTTTATATTGCATGCTCTATTAACTCTATTAGAAATATATATGAGAATCACAAGTCAATTTAATAGATTTTGAGTATACACCGTGACTGACTAGTGAGTGTAAAAAAAAGATTCAGTTACCATGTTAGAAAGATGTCACAAAAGGTAAATAGCTAATATGCATAATTAGGCCAAAACTCACAAGTTCAAGCTATTGGATTGAGCAGTGTCTTAAATAAGGACAGAGGTATAAGGTTCGAGTGTGAGTGGTTTTTTTTTAAAAAATGTTCATAAATTAATAATCTCTACTTTATAAAGCGTAGTTCTCAACTTGCAAGTAATTAATTTAATACAATTAAGCTCAATACCATGGGCTTAAACTATTGGATTTAGTGGTATACCAACGTACTATATTAGTCTTCTTAAAAAACTCTTCAAAATGGCAATATAATCAGGGGCAAAATTATGATTTTGAAAATGTATAGGGGACTTTTTATTTTTTGGGAAAACTTTACTGAAGACCCCCAAACTTTCATCCATTTTGAAATATCCCCTAAACTTAAAAAACTCTCAATTTACTCTCCTGAACTTTTAATTGCTATCAATTTGGATTACTCTGTCAATTTTAGCCGTTAAAATTACTAAAAAATACCAAAATTTCCTCTGTTTTCATTAAAAAAAAGTTTTAAAAGTTGAAATTTAAAACAAAAGTCATGGATATAAACGTTATGTAATGTTTAAAATCTGACGAAAAATCTAAATTGAGAACAATTGAAATTTCAAATGACTAAATTAAAAGTTTTTAAAATTTACATGGAATATTTCAAATGGATGCAAATTTTAGAGTCTTCAATGAAATTTCTTTTTATTTTTTGTAAAGATTGAAAAGACATTTTGGAGGCTTGTGGACCTCATTGTCCTTTAACCTAATCTCGTAGTTTAAAGATTGAAAAGACATTTTAGAGGCTTGTGGACCAAGTTGTCCTTTAATCTAATCTCGTAGCTAAATTGCCTGATTGTCTATGCTTGAAAAGGGTGGTTGGATGTTGGGGGTTGAAGCGTAATGTGGAAGCTTCAAATCTCAAAAAGATACACATCAAAATTGTGGAAATGTACAGTTTTAGGTCGCGTACACGATTCCGAATTTATATTATTTTTATATGTTTGATTGGTTACGATTAGGACATAATATTTTATATAAAAAATTATTAAGTGCTGTTTTAGTATTATTTTGGTATCATCTTATTTGTAACGTGTGTTTTAAAATTATTAATAGATTAAAAGTTAATAATAATTTTAAATTCAATAATAATTTTAAAAGTTACATCATAATTATTAAGATAATTTTTTTTTTAAAAAAAACACTACCTAACATTTCCCTTTCTATAAGCCACAGATTTTGGTCAGCTCTAAATTCTAATAAATACCTGCATTGCCATAATTCCCTACCAATAATTTAAAGACGGCTGGATTCACTGCAGCCGCCGGCGACTAATGCCGCCATGTCCACGTTGTACTGAGGAACTAGTGGGTGTTAACTGGTAAAACAAGGGGCCAAGATCATCTGGTGTACTGGTCAAAAGCCTCAAAGTCAAAGAAAATGACCAACACAAACTAGAACCTTTTGTTTAATTAATTGCAATTAATTATGTTTAGCTGTATTTTCATTATGGGATATGGGGGCGAGCATATGTCCGGCAGAATGGGGTTTGGAATATCCGGTACCCTTACCTGAATTGTTTTATTGCACTTCTATTAATTAAATCCGTCAAAATATATATATGTATTAGCATTTGCTCGTTGAGGTATTTATATAAGCTTCCATTCCAAACAAAATTAACTAGTTAAACCGTTATGCTCGTTAATTAGTTGCATTACTAGATTTATGCTTGTGTTGGAAGTGAGCAAGCAGGTGATCATATCAGTACAAATAAAACAGCCTAATTATAGAGAACGGTAAAGAAAGCTCTCTATGATGATCATAAAAGTGAATTATAAAATAAATAGATATTTTAATTATTACCAAAACTATTTCACATAGTATGCGTAATTTTTCATGAATTTTTTATTTGGGAAAACTTTATTAAAGACCTCTGAACTTTTACCCGTTTTGAAATACTCCTATAAATTTCAAAAACTATCAATTTAGTCCCCTGAAGTTTTAATTGCTCTCAATTTAGACTTATTTGTTAGATTTTAAACATTACATGGCATTTATACCTTATACTTTTATATAAAATTTCAATTTCCAAAACTTTTTTAAAAAAATGAAAATTATGGATATTTTGGTTTTTTTTTTTTTTTTTTTTTTTTTACGGCTAAAATTGATGGAAGGGTTTAAATTATGAGCAATTAAAATCCAGTGACTATATAAAGAGTTTTTTCAATTTAAAGGAGTATTTCAAAACATAAAGTTCGATGGTCTTCAATGAAGTTTTCTTTTCATTTGTCACTCAACAATTGAACTTTACTTATTTATGTTGTTTGGACATTGACAAATTAAATAATGTTTTTTAGAGATGAACATCTCCGATGTGATAGAGAATGAAGTCAAACATTTTTATATGTATAGTGTGTATACAAATATATATGAGCGAGCTTATACAATAATCAATACAACAAATATGTAATCTTATAAGGCATTTACTAGCACAGGTGAACCTAAGTTTCTACATTCAAATCACTCAAAATTCTATCGTCTCTCTTTTCTTATTATCTATTTCATTTGAATATCTTCTGGACCGGCAATTAATCTAATGACTTTGACGTTAATCATCAAGGATTAGCTAGCAGGGACCTCAAGTTTCACATGGTTGACAAGCGATCACAGCAATAAAATAAAGTAATTAATCGACGAGGTGGGTAGGTAGGAGCCAAGAGGTGTAAAATATATAGAAGGATATGCGTTGAAGAATATCTCAACAGCAAACTACGCATTCAGACATGCATTTATTTTTCTTCGAAAGAATTATTAGTTGATGAGTAGCAATGTATATCATGCTAGCGTGGATGAATAGTATTCACGTTACCATTTAAATGTTATTGAAATATATAATATTATTTTTTAATAATATTTTAGTATTATTATTATTATTTTTTGAAATTCTACTTGATATATATAAATCAACTGACTAAACAGTAATCAACATTACATCTTGAATACACGATGGGGAAGTTCAACCAAACTCTTCTTTTAGAACAAGAGCATGTTTAGCCAGACAGTAAGGAGTTTGTTCCTTATATATAGAAAATATGTCTAAAAAATCACAAAAAATGTCCTACAATAGACTCCTTAAATGAGTCTTAAATATGAGAATTGCTACGGTATAACCCTAATGTTCAACTATTGCAATCTTTATGATTATTAAAATAAAAATAAAAACATTTATCTCTCTTCTCTTGTCTTATATATATAAATATTTTAAAAAAACAAATAATTTAATAATATAATGAATAATTAAGAAAACTATTGAGGTGTATTTTGATATAAAAAAAAAAATAATTTAAATTCTTAAATATAGAAAAACTGCTCAGAATGCCCTTAATTGATTGTCTGAAGTGTGAAGAAATTTTAATTTTCCTCCTGTAGTTAGTCAAGATTGCTTTTAAAGTCAAGCACCAACCTACCCACATGGGAACCGTGCTCAGGATTTTCACACGGCGGCGTCAGCGTGCTACTCATGCTTCGGTAGTTCGGTTGGGTGCGTTTTGCGGGCATTTGCCCGATGGGACGGGACTTTTGGGCGATGAAGATGTTTCCGCGTAATCCAATAAGGGCGAACACTATTTTCCATTGATTTGATGGACATCAAAGATTTGACGTTGTTTGGCGGTGAAGTATTTGGATCCCCGGTCTTTTTTAAGTGAAGGGTAAAATCGTTCTTTTATAAATACATGAAAATAATATATTGCTCTGGTTTAAGTTTTCAGATTAGTTTGTATTTTGTTTCTCTAGTGTAATATCTTTTGATTGGATGGATGAAATAAAACAAATGTTATTACAAATAAATAGGAGAAATTTTATTTATCCTTAAACTTTGGTCATTTTTGTAAATATTTTTTAATGTTTAAAATCTTTCACTAAAGTATATTAAAGTTTAGTTTTTTTTTTTTTTTTTTTTCGCTTTGTTCCTTCTGCACGGCAAATCATAATAGAATGTCAATTTTACCCTTAACTCTAAAATTAAAATTGCATCATTTTTTAAACGGTGTAATTTTAAAGTCGGGGTAAAATTAATATTTTATATACATAACGTAAGGGGTAAAATGAGATAAAACCAAAGTTTGATATACCTAAGTGAGGTTTTGAACATTAGGAAATATTTACAAAAATCACAAAAATTCAGGAAGGGTAAGTTAAATTTTTCCAAAAAAAATTGGACGAACTACTTTTTTGGATCGGTTTGTGAAAAGATAATTTAGCCATCCACTTAAAGAGGACCAGTTACCGGCTACTCTCCGTTGAAATTAACTAAAAATGATTCATTTTGAGTATTAAAATGCTTGTGTTAACCAGTTCAATTTGAAATATCATTCGAATGTAATTAATTGAATTCTATTTCTCATCACTTCAACCAGTTCCCATTACTATTTGCTAATGCCAAACAAAATACACAAAAGCATTCAATGCAAGGAATTAAAGAAACGAGAAATACTAAGGGCATGTCTGAGATTACGTTTAAAAGGTTTAAACATGCTTTTAATACTTAAAAAGCTCGTTTGAAAAAAAAGGTAGTCATTTAGTAAAAAAATTAAAAACACTTTTAAATGTCTCAAAAACCTAAAAATGATTAAAAAAACTTTTGGCAAAAGCTTAAAAATAAAGCTTTTACCTAAAAGTTATTTTTGACTTAAAAGTTATATTCCTCAAACAGGCTCTAAATATTCTTTTAGTATTTTTTTGGTATTTTATCAATTGTGATGTAACTTTTAAAATGACCAATAACTTAAAAGTCAATAATAATAATCTTAAATTCAACGATAATTTTAAAAATCGCATCACAGTTGAAATAATACTAAAAGAATGTCAAACATAATGAATATTTTATTAGTCCGTTTGTTTTGGATTATTTTCCCATTGCTTGGAGCTTGGAAGAAAACACATCGTGCAACTGTGCAAGGAATTAAGGAAACTAAGACATTAATTTCATGAAAAAGAGGTTTCTTTTGAACACCGAAGATCCAATAATCAACTTCTTAAACATTCTTTAGAGAAAAGTGACCCATTGATAATAATTAATGGAAAACAAGAGAAAAGGATTTCACTTGTTGTTTTCTTTTATAATAATCTACCTGTCCATTACTTCATATCTGGGGAAAACGTAAATGGTGCATGCTCTATGGACGTTGCCCATATTTTTTATTTTTTATTTAATATTTGGAGGTGACTCATTGGTATATGCTATTTTTTCTTCATTGGTATATGCTCTTGTCAAACGAATATTGAGGCTCAATATTCTTTTTAAAAATAATATTCAAGCATACGTAACAAATATATTCAAATGGAATTATTTATGTATAAATATTACCTTAGAATTAAATAGGACTTTACCAAACTCTATATGTAATCAATTCGGACGATGAGTGTAACTTTTGGGCCAGTTCAGCCGGCTCAGTTTGTTAGCGTGCACTGGGCTTGGAACATAGAGCCCGGCCCAATACGGAAACCATCAAGAATTAAAAAGCTGCTCGTTGCCGGGAACCTCTGAGAAGCAGAATCAGATATTCGGATAGGCGTGGAAAGAGAAATGAATTTTGAATGCTCTGAGGTTGGTCTCTGGAAAGAGGCGCTCTCTTCCTACTCATCTCGCGTAGAATCCCTAAACAAACCCAATTTACTTTCCCTGGAAGACTTTTACCGCAACCAACTACCTCCGGTCCTCCACCAGCGAAACCCTAACCCCTACATCACCACCGCCGAGCTCTCCAAGCTCATGCAATGGAAGCTCACGCGTGGCAAATGGAGGTACTCTCTCTATCCCTCCCTCTCTCTAAATAGATACGTATAAAATGCAATGCGAATGTTCTTATAGGAGTATACGTGAATTTCATCCAGGCCGCGTTTGTTGGACTTCGTTTCGTCCTTGGACGAGGCCGCAGTGAATTCGGCATCCTCAAAAGCGTTTCAATCTCTTCCTGATGTCTCCAAGGCCGTCTCCGAGCTTACGGTGCTCAAAGGTGTCGGTCCCGCAACCGCCTCCGCCGTTCTGGCCGCTTACGCGCCGGATTTGGCGCCGTTCATGTCCGATGAGGTAGAATTAGGGTTTGATTTTGATTAAATTATTGTGTTGATTATATGTGAGTGGTTATGTCCGACGTCGGGTCGGTGTCACAAGACTGAGTGGTTGATATATGATAATGGCACCTGCATCCGTATACTGTGTTTATTACTTTGTGAATTCTGTTTACGTTTCTGTTCATGTATGGTTTTAAGTTTTAGTTATTGATTTGTTGTAATGTTGTTGAAAAGGCTATGGAGGCGGCTCTGGGTAACTCAAAAGATTATTCACTGAAGCAGTACTTGTTATTCGCGGATAAGCTCCAAACTAAGGCAAAGGTCGGTGAATGTCTCTTGTTAATTGATGTTCGTATGTGTTTAATGCGAGAAAAAGACTGGAAGTATTTACTTGCTGTTATAAATGCTTTATATGAGGCAAGGGCGTTGTTGGATTGCAATAATCAACTGTTATTATTTGTTTCTCTACTATATTGATGTGATAAAAAAAAAATGTGGCACTAGAGATTATAAATGTTTATTTTCTAACTAGAAGGTGAATTTCAACAGAAAATTTGAAAGCCTAATTTGCATATCCTTTGAGGGCTATTGTACTTTGTTGGAAAACAAAGCTAGGGATTGATAGCTTACTATCTTAATGAACACATTATGCATATGTAGGTGGAGTACCTTTTCACTTTATCCTATGGACTTCCTTTCCCATTCATTTGCTTTACAGAATTTCTTTTACCCCGAAGATAACTCTTTTATAACAATTTGCTATGACTTTGGTGTCAATTTTTTTTTTTTGTAAAAAAAAAACTCTTTTTACGAATAATGTCCTTTTTCATCTAAGCCTATGGATAATTTGAGTATATTTTCTTTCTTTATATTTCTCATTCAATTTCTTGACTATCTTCTTTATAATAATTACTGTTTCCGGCATGCCAACTGTTAGGATTCTAACTTTTATGTTTTTGGTTGAATAATCAATTAATGGTCACAGGACATACAGGTTCTTTGTTGTTGTACTTCAATATTTTTGTGGCTTCTTCGAAATTTTTCTAGGTTATTTTGCATACACACCGGTGGTTCTTGAACCCATGATGATCTCACCCTCCACCCTAGTAATAGAATGTTTACCTTTAACCGATAATCTATAGCAAGGAGGAGCTAGTTAAGAATAAGGCTGCAGTTGATTCTTTCTTAGAACATAGCTTTCTTTGCTTTGTTTTATGGGTTGTTAAAGGTACAAACTGCTTGGGAACCCATCACTCCTTGTCAAAACAAAGTTATTTGCATCACTAACAAGGCTCAAGATGTTGATCATAGGGTGAATATCAACACATTTGAAAATTTGAAGCAGACTTCGAAATGTTTTACTTGGTGGAGCAGGTGTCAGTTTTAGTAAATTGAGAAATATAGTATAAGATCATGAAAAAAGTATAGGGGCTGTTGATGCCTATTTAATTCAAGTCGTCTTTGGTGGTGCTTGGGAGATAGTTCGGGCAGGCTCACAGGAGACAAGCCTGTGCTAATATCATAAAGTTAGTAGTAGCTGCAGAATTTTTAGAGGCTGAACCTCCTTGACAGGGATTGCTATAACCATTTTGATAAAACCAAGTCATTTTGGAGAGTGAGGCTGTGGCAATTATTAGATTGCTTAACTCAGTGGCTTCTGATGTCTCTTGGCAGATCACAGCTCTGATATTTGGATCAAACTGTGTGTTTATTTCATGATTTTAAAGTCAATGCTAGTTGAGGTTTCAGTGGCATGGTTGCTAGTTGTCTCTTCTATCTTGCATGTTAGAGCAAAATTTTATTTGAGTTGGAGTACAATTACTCATTAACAGGACATAAAATAGCACAATTACTCATCAACGAGCAACGAGCTTTATCTCAAATGGTACTTCCTCCCTTTGTAGCAAGGTCAAGGGTGAGGTTGTGGGTACAAGTCCCACCAGGTGTGTGTATAACTTACCAATAAAAAATGAATAAATAGCCATTCACAAAAAACTAACACCACTTTATGTATTCGTTCAAACACTGCGTCATTGGCATTTCAGATGAGGGGTGAGTGTATCTTGACCTATTACCATATAAAATTCTTATCTCAGTTTAGTTTGGCAGGGTGTTTGCTGAAGCATTCTTTTTAGTATCTAGATGTACAATGCATCAAATTATATATGTACTTGCTCCATGTGGGTGTATACATGTCAATGAACTGTACAAGTAGTCAAAGTTGGAGCTTCCTCCTTTTTATGGACTGTGGCTGCCTTTTTAGTTTTTAAGTATCTGGTGGAAGATTATCTGCAGGAATTAAGTTCAGAATGTGATTCCTTCTCACCATCAGATGTAGAATGGCTCTATGGAGTTCTGCAATAGGGGCCAAGTTGCTAGCTTCACATTCTGATCCAGATTCCAAGAGAAAGAGAAAACGTTGATTTGATGAGAAAGTTGACAGCAATGCTTGTAAGTTTTAACCTTGTTAGTTGTAAGTTATATATGTCCTTGCTACTGACAGGATTGATTTATCAACTCCTTAATGCTAACTTGTGGGTACATCTGCCACAACATTTTCTGCAAAGTACAATTAAATGACCTACTTTTGCTAATTTTAGTTATTTTTTGTAGAAAACCTTCTTATGCAAATATGTTCGATTTTGACACGAATTCCATGAATAGAAAACATGCCTTGGGCCATATGGTATGCATATAGTTAATGGGGCCAAACATTTTGGTTTATGCCTCACCTGATTAATCATAGCCCATCTAAGGAGGTTACCTAATTCATTTTGCTAGTTTTGCTGCATGAACCAAATTTTTTTTAAAAATCGACTAATTCCAAATTAGAGTCTTCTCTTAATACTAATAAAAAAAAGTTTTATTCTCTTAATACTGTTAATATGTGTTATCACTTTTGGGAGAATTACCCTTGATACCTAATTGAAGAACCATTGAAATATAAAGAACATTACATTGTAACTTTGACTGGAGTAGCTTTCCTAGATTCTGGGAAAGTTATTTCGTGAATTACACATATCCAGAGAGTAGATTTCAGGCAAAGGATTTTTAAGAATAGATAAGCTCCTTGCCTTGTCGAGGAAAATTACTGGGAATTGTCTGAGAATGAAATGAGATATTAGAAGTAAATCTTGTTTTAGTCCGATAGATGGCTTCAAAGTGTATTTTTTTGTAACCTTATTTGATTGCAAGATAAGTTCTTTTATAGTTAGTTTTTTTTTTTTGGTATGGAATTAAAAAAAAAAAAAAAAAAAAAAGGGAAAATGTCCTGTTTGCATCCACTTCTTTCTCACCTAAATATTTAAACTTGAGATTTCTTTGTTTTAATCTACCTTCCCTTCTATTCACTTCCCCACCATTTCCTTCCTTCCAAACACATAGTATCTGTGTTAAAACTTAAAAGTTATAACAGAAAATTTGCTTAAGATAGAAGAAAATTGTTTCTGTTCTGGAATATTAGTTAGTAACAAACAAATCTAAATATATCTTAAAATTTTCAATTTTTTGCCGCTCATTGTGTGACATTGTGATCAATGGTCTGTCTTCTCCCTTGAGCTGGCTTTTGAAACGTTCAAAGGGGATAAGCTTTGTTTAGCTTTGTTTTTGTAGTAATGATTGAGATTTCTTTGTTTTAATCTACCTTCCCTTCTATTCACTTCCCCACCATTTCCTTCCTTCCAAACACATAGCATCTGTGTTAAAACTTAAAAGTTATAACAGAAAATTTGCTTAAGATACAAGAAAATTGTTTCTGTTCTGGAATATTAATTATTAACAAACAAATCTAAATATATCTTAAAATTTTCAATTTTTTGCCGCTCACTGTGTGACATTGTGATCAATGGTCTGTCTTCTCCCTTGAGCTGGCTTTTGAAACGTTCAAAGGGATAAGCTTTGTTTTTGTAATGCAAATTTGAACAGATTAATTAGTAGTAAATGTAAATTAAAAGTTTCTTTCCACTTTCAACCAAAAGAACTTGGGAGAAGTATCTTCCTATTAGTGCACATGTGAGGGATAAAATTGTCCTAATCTTAATGTTGAGACAATTTTGTCTCTCTTTTAAAACTAACCGCAACACGTCAAAGGGTAAACAAGCATGAACCCTTGTTCTTAAGATTTGATGAAGAAATCAGTTGGTGCGTAGGTGTCCCATCCCTATTGGATTTCCTTGTGCTTCCCAGTAATAAATTCGTCGAAGAGATCGAAAGACTCAAAGACTTGTCTTTTTGTCTGGACTTTAACAACACTAACGGCTAACCCAAAAATGACATGGCTTCCACTTCCTCTAAACTCTGATCGTACGCGTAGAACCCATTCGCTTCCCACCACCGAATGCCCGTTTCCGTTTGTAAAGTCTTGCTCCCGCGTGAACATCTACGCTTCCCGAATCCCCTCCTTCCTCACCCACCCTCTCTCGAGAAACGGCTAATTCTTCGAAAATGACGATTCTGCCTTCTACGGACCGGAAGTACCGCCGCAGCCCTCGGACGCCTCTTCTCCTCCCCCAGAAACACGACGACCGCGAGGTGGGCTTCGGCTGCGCGTCGTACTCCGGCGCCGTTTTCAATCTCTCCTCAACGATCGTGGGGGCGGGGATCATGGCTCTCCCGGCAGCCGTGAAGCAACTGGGGCTGATGCCGGGGCTCATCATGATTGTCCTGGGCGCGGTCTTGACGGAGTCGTCCATCGACATGATCCTGAGGTTCAGTCGGGCCTCCAAGTCCGCCTCATACTCGGGTGTGGTCGGTGACGCCTTCGGTGGAGCCGGGCGGACCTTATTGCAGGTCTGCATTGTAGTCAATAACTTGGGCATGCTCGTTGTTTACATGATCATCATCGGTATGGACTATTTTTTTTCGTGACTAAAGATTATTTGTTTTTAGATTTTGGTCGATATTTCTGTTGGGATTTTGAATTGGGTCCTACTTCTTCTTTATAAGAAGCACCGGTTAATTTTTTGGAACTAAAGTCTAAATTGGGAGCTTTTGTTTAACGCCTGTTTGGCTTGCAAAATGGGTCTTCTTATAGAATATTCATTCTTTTATTTGGTAATGAATAGTTATTTTGATGGGAATAATTAGACGTCCTCTAAAAAAAGCTTCTTCTTTTTTTTTAAAAAAAAAAAAGTTTTAAAGTTTTAAATTAAAAAACTAAAAGAAAAAAAGGTTGAATGTGTGGGTGGCCGACCACCCACAACAAACAACCCACGAGGCACTTCGAGGGTGGTGCGGGTAAAAATTCACCTCATCCCCGGTAAAAATTCACGTTGTGTTTTGAGTTTTATTGATTGCAAGTGGTTTAAGTTTTGTGACTCGATGTGAATTCTTACCAAGACCATGGATGGCCCTTGTGCCTTGTGGTGGGGGATGGCGCACTCCCAAGGTCCCACACACGGAATGAGTTATTATTATTATTTAATTTGAGTTTTTAAAAAACTAGAAAGTCATATAGGCTTTTTAATAATTTTGGTTTAATTTCAATTATGAAATATGTGTTTCTACCAAACTAAAGAATATGAATAACTATTCCATTCCAACCTCCTTTATTCTTGGTAATAACTATTTTTTTTCCTAACCAAATATCCCTTCCTGAACTAAATGATGCCTAAGGGTTTATTTTGTTAATCGAAGTGAAATTGGAGTTAATTAGCAAAGATAGTCAACAGATGACATAAATGAACTCATGTAAGGACTATAGCGAGGAGAAGAAAAGCAATGCTATCACGCATAAATGTCAGTAGAAGAGGGAGTCACCTATGATATAGAAATATTGGAGGGGTAAGGTGCTTGTGGACCAGTGAAGGGGAATGTCACAAGGTCTATTCAAGACTGCCGGGGAAGGTTATTAAATCCTTCTGGTATGAGATGTTATCTTTAGGGAACCTGAGCTTTTAGTTGATAATATGTCTTATGACCCACTTGTATCATATTGATCGCAAGTGTTTTGAGTTTTATGACAACTGATATAATTTGCCAAAGTCTCATAAAAAGCTATCTGTCCTTTATAGGGTAATTGTGACAATGATCACAATTTGACATTTTCAGTAGATGGAATCACATGTGACATTCAAAGAAGGAACATGCTGATATCAAACTATGAAAGGTTTCGGCCACAAAGTTAACCCTAAGGAGTAACCTCATAATGTTTTCCTCGTTTAATCCATCCAAGCTACAACCCTCAAAGGCATTTCCTGTTGAGCTTATGACTGCCATGCTCTATGGGTATCCTTTGCCTTGTCTCCAGTCTGGCAGGCATGAAAAACTTGTTCTAGGGCAGCTTGACCAGGGTGTACAGAAGGCAAGCTCATCTAAGATGCCTTTGTTGTTGGGTTAATATTAAGACAACTCTTCTAGTTAGATGTTTCCTTCTATATACTTATAGGCGTCATACACTTTTAATGATATTTGCTGATTACTTATAAATAAAATATTAGGACACCTTTGTAGTGTTAGATGTCTTTGCCAAAGTGTGGTCATGACTAAGGCATCTTGGTCACGTGTTTTAATTTGTTAATTAGAACAACGTGCAATTTTCATTTATCATCAGGATTGAGGTTGGTTTTATAGTTAGCCTTCAGGAAATTATTGCTAACTCATGCCACGCTAAACAGCCTAGCTAGTTAAAATCTTCTCAAACA
Organism: Carpinus viminea; assembly: GCA_013348765.1. Lineage (NCBI taxonomy): Eukaryota > Viridiplantae > Streptophyta > Magnoliopsida > Fagales > Betulaceae > Carpinus > Carpinus viminea. The sequence goes on along the minus strand of CP054670.1, from coordinate 4,651,295 downwards.
GTTCTACTAAGTCCCTCATTGAACATCATGTTATTAGTTTCGTTGGTTGAATTGCTTGCGTATGTGATCAGCAAAGAAAATAACCTTTGAATTTTTTATTTTATTTTATTCTATTTTATTTTTCTTTTTATGTTACTACTTTTAATTATTATGCAATTGTGTGCAGGTGATGTGTTATCAGGGACACGATTGGATGGGGTGCAGCATTCAGGTGTGGTGGAGGAATGGTTTGGTCAGCATTGGTGGACCACACGCTCCTCCTTACTGTTTATCACTACACTCTTTGTTTTTGCTCCTCTCATCTCATTCAAGCGCGTTGGTGGGTCTCCACTTTCCCGATTAACTATGCATGTGTTTGTTTATATTATCTTATCTATGGTACCTGATACTCTAGGCATCTTAGCCTGCTAACCCTGATATGATTACTTAGTCATTCCCATTTTGAATTGAGAGCATGACTTCTGGTTTATCATATGGTTTTTGTTTACCTGGCTGTCGCTAGACACTACTGGAGACTATAGGGTTGGCTATGGATGTCTGGTTGTTGCTAGACACTACTCTTTCTCTTCTTCCAAGAAAAGAAGAGTTTGCCGCTGGTCTTTGGCTTCTCATGCTTATGATTTAGTTCAAAATCTTTTGAGCTGTGTCATTTAGTTGTGGTAGTCCTATCAGTGCAATGTGCACAAGTAAATAATTGCTGGTAGAGTTCCTTTACAACTCTATGGCTTCGTTTGCCAATTACCCGGCCTGGGAAAAGTTGTCATCCGGTACTGTGCGTGGCAGACTGAAGTGGCAGGCTGCAGTGTAGCTGTGTCTTCCCAAGACGCTTTTTGTTTGAAAAACGAAGCCAAACTTAAGGGGTGAATGGGTTGGCTAATGGGTTGGGAAGACAACTACACTGCACAAGGCATTTCAGTCTGCCACGCATAGTTCGGTCTCCAACTTTTTCCAGACCAGGCATTTGGCAAACGAAACCTATTAACTTGACCAGGTACACAGTTAAAGGAAGTTAAATTAGTTTCTTCCATGTCCCTTCAAGATGATATCTGATTGTACTATGACATCTACGTATAAACTTGCAGAATTTTTTTTTTTTTTGAGAGAGAGAAAACTTGCAGAACTTTTCCTATGGCTATGTTTGCCAGTGGCCTTAAAAAAAGCATTATAATATTACTCTCAAAATTAATCCCTAATATTTTTATTTTTTACATCATATCAACCACTTTTTATTATTATTCAAATAAAAAAATCATTACAAAACCTCTCTCTTTTTTCTTTTTTTTTTTACTTTTTCATACAAAACATTTTTTTTTTTAAATATCAATCAAATCTGCAATTCCTTTTTAAAGGCCATTGGCAAACATAGCCTATATGTCAGAGTGCATTTCTAGTTTTTGTTGTTAACTGGCCCAACAACTCTGAGAAATGTTGATTGATTTATGTGCCTGTATTTTATTGGTGATGTTAGATTCCTTGAGATACACTTCAGCATTGTCAATGGGTCTGGCAATTGTATTTGTGGCAATCACGGCAGGAGTAGCAACCGCTAAAATGGTGGAGGGGAGCATTAGAATGCCTCGCTTGATGCCTGAACTTGTTAATCAGGCATCATTTTGGAAGCTTTTCACGACTATTCCAGTTCTAGTCACTGCCTACATCTGCCACCATAATAGTAAGTTTTGGAATCTCATTTTAAGTTCACAGCAACTATGACAGCAATTACTGACCACCCCCATATAAATTTATCTATAATATTAGGGATAATTTTATATTTTTTGCCAATATGTAAATATTCTGAATGCATTTTGATATCATTTGGGAAGGATTTTCGAGAAATATCTAGATGTGTTTTCTGTTTAAAAATGTCTTGGTTTAAGAAGTCATGTCAACCTGTTAATGGTAGAAAAGGCTCATATTACTTGATGTTTTTACTATGATGAGTCATGAGATATTTAAAACAAAAAAGAAAGAGAGACTTTCAATTTGCTCTTATGGGTTAAATACATTCTTAGTATGTATGCTTTGCCTCGTTATTAAATGGCCACCCTAGTTTGCAAGAGTATCACAGTACTACTTGTGGACTTTATAAACGCAATTGATATTTATATCCATGTTTCGTCTGATAAGTTAATAGCATGCCACATCAAGTCCTCACAATCCGACATGTGTCTCCCATGCCACATTAGCATTATTTTAAAATAAAAAAGAAATTAAATAATAATTTTTTTATAAAAAAATAAGGGGGACCCCCCAATTTTTTATTATTTTTTAAATAAAATTAATTGTTTAAATAATAGAGACTCGTGACAGTCATTGATAAGTTTGATGTAGTGGGCTATTAATTTTTTGGCCGGAAGTACCTATTGTGTTTATAAGATGTTTACTGGTACCATCTATGATTTTGCAACATATGTACTAAAAAAAAGTATTTAACCCCTTCACTTTTATTTAAGGGAGAAATAGTTTGTCAAATAATTTGACATCAAGGTAGGCCATTTAAAATCAATATTTGGAAGATGTCCAATTGGTGTTAATTTCTTTCTTTGACTTGTAACCTTTTTGGCTGATAACTTGCACAATGCTTTTTGCAGTTCATCCGATAGAGAATGAACTAAAAGATACCTCTCAAATGAAGTCAATAGTTCGAATGTCGCTCACGCTATGCTCAACTGTTTACATTGCTACCAGCTTCTTTGGATTTATTCTTTTTGGGGATCAAACACTAGATGATGTACTTGCTAATTTTGATGGCGATCTTGGAGTTCCATATAGCTCAGTACTTGATGATGTGGTTCGGGTGAGCTATGGCATCCACCTGATGCTTGTTTTTCCAATTGTGTTTTTCGCTTCGCCTCAACCTAGATGGTCTTCTTTTTCCCTATGCCATTCCCATTGCGTTTGACAACCAGAGATTTTTCTCAGTAACTGCAGTTCTCATGGGATTTATCTTTGTGGGTGCCAACTTTGTGCCTAGTATTTGGGATGCGTTTCAGTTCACTGGTGCCACAGCTGCCATCGCTGTTGGATTCATCTTTCCATCCGCAATTGCTCTTAGGTAAGTGAAACTAACTACATTGATTTACTAGGTTCCTTTTAGCTCATACATTGGCCAAAACTAGAAGAGTAGCTGATTCATTGTATTGACCAACACTCTTTGGCCTTAAAAATAATGACACTATATTTGTGCTTATTTTCACTATCACATAAATAAAAGGAATTGCATATTTAGGGTTGCGCCCATCTGCGCTTTTATTAATGATATTGAAATTACTTCTAATATATATATACTTAAAATTTATAGTATCCTAGCGTTTGTTTACTCTTTCACTAGTTAGGTGGCTGTCAATGATAGGACCACTGTTGTATGATTCTAAACTAACTGGTGTATAGCAGGTCTGTATTAGATCCTTACAGCATGTTTACTCTTTCTTTCACTAGTTAGGTGGCTGTCAATGATAGGACCACCACTGTTGTATGATTCTATACTGACTGGTGTATAGCAGGTCTGTATTAGATCATTACAGCATGTTTACTCTGCATCTTGAAGTATAGTTGATATATGAATCCATTTATCGATTATTCCTTTCTTAGCCAAAAAATGAAAAATTATTGATAGTTCCTAATTTTCTTTATTTGATGCTAAGTTGAACTCGGTTTAATGCTGTGAAAAAAAAATGATGTCCGATTTTGACTTAATTAAAGATATGGACATTAGGACAAGATAGAGCTGAATGGTGAAAGTGAATTGGTGAAGTTAATGTCTTGTAGAGTTAAGTGCATTTTAATTTGTTGTCAAATTCTACCCAAGTTTAGGTGTGCTTAAAGGGGTCTAGCTTTCATATTCAAGCAAACCTGTGTGAGAAAGTTTTTATTTTATTATTTTTAATAGGAGGACAACAATCTGCGAGAAAGTTGATCTAAAACACCTTTCTCCGTCATAAACTGATGCGTCCTTATTTTCATAACGTTTTAAATGCAAATAATTGTATCTGCTGTTGTGCAGGGACACTCATGGAATTGCAACAAAGAATGACAGACTAGTATCATGGGTGATGATCTTTTTAGCTGTCTCATCCAGCACAGTAGCCATCTGCAGTGACATTTACAGCATTTTCAGTAGTGAGAAAAGGGTTGGAAGCTAACCTAATAAAGGACAACTTTTGCAATCCTTGTGCAAATTCCTACCCTGAAATGCATACTGGGGGTCTCCGGATTTATTAAAAAGAAGCACTGAACTGCATCCGATTTCCGGCACCCATTATAGTTAAGTAATTGGAGGTGACCATGATATTTACATGTCATGGTTGCCATACTTCATAGTGTTTTTTTTTTTTTTTTCAGAATTAGAAAGACGTCCATATCTGCATATGGCTGATGTTGTTATAGTAGATTCTGGACATTATTGATATCATCAGCAAGGAAGTGGTGATGGTGAGGTGACAATGATGTAGTGTTTCACATGGATGATGTAGATATCACATATCACAGCCATAAATCATAATTAATTTCAACGGCAAGAAAGCACTGAAGTTCAATCGGATACCAACTATGATGGAAACATTTAATTGCTTATTTAAATTGAGTTTTTGGGGATTCACATAGACTGGCATCACATGAGCTCTCTCTTTCAGTAGTATGAGAGAGCTCACGTGATCAGATTATTGATTCGTATGATATCATTGATATGTTATGTTGTACGTGTATCTTGTCCTGTAGTACTTCTCGTGTGACCAAATCCATGCATAAGCTCTAAGAGCATTTCCAGCAGACTCTCTATAAGGGAGTCTGTTCCTTATGTATAGGAAATGGGTCAAAAAAATCACAAAAAACACTTCACAGCAGATTCCTTATATGGTTTCTAAACATTAATATGATACAGTAGAGCCTTATATATAAGGCTCCACTATTGCAATCCTCATGATTATTATAATCATAAAAAATACCATCTCTCTCCTCTCACATCTTCTCACGCCTTCTTCTCCGTTTCTCTTCTCCGCCATCTTCTTCTTCTACACTTCATTTGGACACAAACCAAATCTCCATCTTCAATACTCCATCTTCATTCTCACGGCCACTCAAAGGATTTACACCAAAAATTAACAACAAATAAAGCCCACAAAATCAATCCTCCCCAAAGAACAGATTCTAAGAACACCTCAATTAGAACTGAACTCAACATCCAACCAGCTACTCAAGACAATAAAAAATCCTCAAGATCACAATTGATTACCCAAATTGCATCTTCATTTCTTCTCCATTTGCCAAACAGAGAAAGCTTAAGGAAAAAAAACTGGGTTAGATGAAAACTGAAAAAAAATAACAGGAAAAATTCATCTTCATTTTCCTGTTTTCTCGGGACCCAAACAGAGAACCCGAGAAGATGAGATGATTTATTGATATGAGCAGAACAACCCAAATCAAGACCCAATAGAAACCCATAAACCAGAGTCAAGACCCAATAGAAACCCATAAACCCAAACCGATCAAGACCCAATAGAAACCCATAAACCCAGACCAATCAATCCAGACTTCGGTTCTCATATGCTCACCTATCGCCATGACTTCACCATTCAAATCGAGATCGAGAGTGAAAGTGAAAGAGTGAGAGGTGCAGCTGAAGCCTAGAAGGAAAAAAGAAAGAAAACGGAGTGTCGGAGATGAGATGAGAGAGAAAAGAAAGAAAGGTTAAATTAAACGAATAAAATAAAAATAATAATATTTTAATGATATAGGGAAGCATTTAAGGAAGCTGTTGGAATGCAAAATGACATAGGAATCCAAAAAGTAGTTTGGATCCTTAAACATAGAGAACATGACCGGATAACTGCTGAGAATGCTCTAATAAAGACATCATGAATTTGAGTGGAGGAATTGTGCCACTCCATAAAATTAGTTCCACATTAAGAGGACATTAAGGATTTGAGTGACAAAGATTGACATTACATGAAGTTGTAGGAAGTTAGTATCACATTAAGTGAGCGGATTGTTCAAGTTATGTTGGTGGATTATAAAGACCTTTATAAAATGAAATTAAGGATTTGAATTGATGTTGTAAGAAGTTCCTTCCACATTAAGTGAGCGGATTGTTAAAAATATAAAGAAAGAAAGATTAGATAGGGTGTACTTTAAAATAAGCACTTGAAAATTCACTTAACATTTCTCAGTTTATAATATGAATTCTATTCTTCATTGGTGTCTATGGGCAAAAACTCGTGTGTTAAGATAGATCGCATGTGGATATAGAGTGTGTGATGCCTCAAGACCATTATAATATTACCTACTTAATAATGATCTATAAAATAATGTACATAGGGATGTAAATAAACTATTACATTCAACAATTGGCTCATTTAACCCGAACGACACTAGCTCAATTGGTACTGCTTAAACTCAATTATTACTTTAGAAATATTTAATTAGTATATGATACATATCTAGTTCGTTTGAAACTCGAAAGAGGCTTGTGAACTTGGCTCATTTAAAGTCTATTGAATCTAATTAGGTGATGGGAAATGAATTTAGTAGGATTGTAAGGGCTGATTTGTCTTGCTTGTTGCAGGGTAGTTTCGTAATTTAAACTTCAAAGCTACGATCTACAATCGTACTTCTATTTAAGCATAATAAAGATGACTTGGTCGCTCATACTTGGTATTTTTCAGTTTTTCAATAAAAAGCACTAGAGGGAGCAGTTTTTCTTCTCTCAATTCTTGCAATTTCTTGATTTTTTTTCTTCTTCTTGAATTTATGAAAACAATTGTGAGTTATAAATTCAACTCAATGCTGAGAGCCAATGTGTTTGACATCTTGTGCCGGTTCCTACACGCAGACGTCGTACACGTACAAGTACAAATATAACCAGAAAATGGAAAATGAAAAGATGAGTCGATCGATAAATCTTAGTTAAGATTTACTACAGACATTAAAAAATAGTTAAATGCATTTCAGAACATTTAATTGATCAAATACTTTCTAAATTTTAAAAAAAATCACAAATAAATTTAGATCAAATAAACCCATTTAGTACAGAGGAATTCTTAATTTTTTAACGGAATCTTAATCACCTTCACTGGATTTATCTTTAATTTTTACATGTACTTACATAAGATTAAATAATATTAAATTATGTTTAAAAAGAAGAAGAAATTTAGATAGGTGTGAAATCATTTATAAGCAGAGCATTGAAAATCTGCACTCTCGCTTTCTCAGCAATATATGAAAACCGCTTCTGCAATCTTACCCGCCACCATTAACATGGCTGCTTCTTCAAAAGCCAATGATAGTTTTATTTTTATTAATGTATTATTCTATAAATGTGGTTGAAGATTGCAATGGCTGCAACGCATGATTTTTGTTACATTAGAATTTAGAAATTGTGATTTTTTTTCAAGACCATTATGAAAATAATAATTACTTGGAGGTGTGGATCCATTGCTAGTTCATCATAACTTCTAGGGATGTAAATAAACAGCTAGACATTGACAATTGGCTCAATGAAAGTTTAACCAGTGGTCGACTCTAGCTCAATTACTGCATAAACTCAATTGTTACAAAATATTTAATTAGTATATGATACATAATAGCATTCCATCTTGAAACTCGAAGAGGCTGAACTTGGCTCATTTGTCGATCCAATCACTCATTTAAAATCAAGTTATGAGACCAAATGATGATTTGGAGAGAAGCAACTTGATGCAAGATAGCCAAGAGATTTTTTCTACTTGGGAGATGCCATTGCATGCAAAGATAAGGTGGTGGAATATTGAATCTAATTAGGTGATGGGAAATGAATTTAGTGGATTGCCGAGGCTGTTGTCTTGCTTGTTGAAGGGTAGTTTCGTAATTTAAACTTCAAAGCTACGATCTACAATCGTACTTCTATTTAAGCATAATAAAGATGACTTGGTCGCTCATACTTGGTATTTTTCAGTTTTTCAATAAAAAGCACTAGAGGGAGCAGTTTTTCTTCTCTCAATTCTTGCAATTTCTTGATTTTTTTCTAAACTAAATAAATATCAGAGGGCGGAGTCTTTGTTTGAATGCGATAAGCAAACCGACAGGAATTAATTATTATAAATGGGGTTGATCGAAGAGAAAAGATAAAAAGCATGTACATATATGGTGATTGGTCAGCGTGGAATTTCCCACGACTTGCACGTTCACAATGAATTCAAACAAGTATTGAGTTGTTTAAAGCATTTTTCAGGTCAGGAGCTTATAATTATTTGGTCGATGGTGGTGGCCGGCCATCGGGCCATGGAAGTAGTGCAATGATGGACAACGTGAATCTTGACCAACTCATCCTCAGTGCAACACATGCCTGTCGGCTGTCGACTTCCACGTTCCTTCCCCTTTATATCATACATATACATGCATGAATTGATTCACCAACGTATTTTGACGCACTCATTCAGACAACTCTGTCCCTTCTCTTGCTGCTAGTTCATGAGCTTCCAATAGCTTATGCAGCAACTCTATGGTCATATAAAATAAATTTTATATATATATATGAGAATAACTTCCGTTCGGATGGGGTGTAAAACCCCCCTTTTACACCCTCCAATCACAATTTGACACCTCACATAAGAGAAAAAAAATACACAAAATTATTCTGCATCCTAAAACATTAAATTTTTTTTCTTATTTCTTTCTTCTTCCTTCTTTTTTCTTCTCCTGCGACAGCCTCTCCTCCCACTCTTCTTCTTCTTCTTCCTTCTTCCTTCTTCTTGTCATTTAACAGAGAAAGAGATGGCTTGGGAGAAAGAAAGAAGAGCCACACCGAGACCATTGTCCACCGAGACCCACGTCAAATCGGTGTTTTTTTTTTTTTGGTTTTAGGATGATAAAATCCCAAATTTCACCTTCTCTATTTTAGTTTTGATGCATTAGATTAGAATCGATTTTTGAGCATTAAACGATTTTTAGGTTGGGTTTGAGTTTTTGGTGTTTTCAGTTGGATTTGGCGGAAATGAAGGTCCAAATAAACCAGGTGGAGGGAGAGAAGAGAAGAAGAAGAAAAAAAGAAAGGAAAAATCAGGTGCTTTGATCTTATTTTAGTTTGTATATTTTTCTTAAAATGCTAGGTGTCAACTAATGAGTGGAAAGAAAAGCCTCCTTTTGCACCATCCGGACAAGCTGCACTCTATATATATATATATATATCTTGAGATTGTGCAAAAATCTTATACTGGGATCAATGCAATAATATTCCTTTATTCGCTTGTGACATAGCTTCCACCTTTTAATTATTCACCCTACTTCATATTTTGCTTTTAATACTCTTTTTAAAAAAAAAATAAAATTTGCTTTTAATACTCTTGATACGTGATAGTATGGACTCTAGATTTTTTAACCATTGCCGACATACCCAAATATTTGTTGCAACTCTAAACAGATTATACTCTATAACGGTTAAGAACATGTCTCTTCGTTGCCTTCTGCCCAAAAAAAAAAAAAAAAAAATTATCATTCAAAAAACAAATGATTTAGCAACATGCATTCATTCTCTTACAATAAGAACTGATCTCGTAAGATTATCAATCATTTTTACTTGTTTTATGGCATTTATGTGTTCTCTTTAAATTGATCAAATGATGATTTTAAACGCTATATTAATTTTTAAAAAGACACAAAAAGAACATAAATTTTCTTTTTAGCATTACTACTCCTTAACCACGTATGAGGAGTAATACCACCCGTTGGCTTGGCTCTCCGTACGTTGATAAGAATGTATTGATTCTAATTTCTACTCGACCCTTGCTACCAAACAAACCACTACCAATAATTATAGATTATATTAAACGATTAAGATACTTAATTGAATCTACTACAATTTATATTTTATTTTATTCCTTAACCCCATGATTTATACGTCACATTTGTATAATTCTATTTAATCCTATGAAGTCTGTGACTCTGTATAATAGTGCATTTGAAAACTGGTCATTCACATGACCCAAATGATCCAAAAATACATGATCACACGTCACCTATATATCATCGTATTAACTAATTAAACTATATATTTAATCAGTAATTTAATTTGTCAATTGACCATCCACCTGTAGGTGCATTATATGTGTTCCAGAAGATTAATTATACATTAAAGACCATTGCCCTCTTTATTTTCCTACCTAATACCCTTTGATTAGCCAATAAAGATGCCACAGGGGCCTACATGCCATGTTGCTTTGTTTTTGTTTTAAAAATCTCTTTTGTTGTGTTATAGAACAAGAAAGCTTCTATAGTTTTCTATGGTCCTCTGGAAAAACAATCCAAAAGCAATCATATGAAGAGGGCTGTCATCCATGAATCCCATTCCCTGTTGTTCTCTGGTCAAATCCATTAGCAAAACCATTTTGGTTAATGAGAACCGTGCCTTTATGCAATTATCAGTTCAAATTCTTAACAATTTGTGAGAATTTATGTAAAATTTAGCTGTCTGAACTAGCCGCCAGTAACCCAAAATTAACTTAGTCAATTGGATCATGTTTGAGCTTTCTTTTAACAACTGTTCAAATTGAATAAATAATTACAGTAAATTCAACCCACGTCTCTCCTAAAAACTTTATTTTTAAATCATACAATCAAACATCATTGTGTAGAGCCCATTAATCATGTGACAGTGAAATAAAAACACAACTTTGATTTAGACAAAGTTTTCGTCAAATTGACTTAAGAAAGTTTTTTTAATATGAGAAAATTCATTTTAATATGTAATATGAGGGAACTTATGTGAAATTTAGATGTCCAAGTTGGCAGCTAAATCACCCAAAATTAACTTAGCCAATTTGGTCTTACGTGAGCTCTCTCATAGTGTATATATATATATATATATATATATATATATATATATATATATATATATATATATAAGTTGCTGACATTGCTCTAATGTCATTAGGCATGTCATAAAAGTGTACACAATTTATAGGTTTATTATGATTACTCTTTTACTAAGAGCATCCTTTTAGCACTAACGCACGAGGACATGGCCAATTTCAATGGCAATCATATTGGGTGATTTTATTATATAAAGTCAACAAAATGAATTTTGTGTAGCACAAACCATATGAGTTCGGTTAAGACATATACATCAACCTAATAACATGCTTCTCATTAATTTATTGGGATAATGGTAAATTAGTCATTGTGTCCCCATCAAACTTATGGAAAATGGAAAACGACGGCTACTTACCACTTAGAGTTTGGACATGTTTAGATGCATGACAAAATTTGTATGTGTTAGTAATTGCACATCATCTGTTGGGAGATAAAGTGAATATAAAGTTTTTACCAATAACACATTAATATATATAGTTGAACACAATTTTAGCCCAAAAATCTAAGCAAATGGGCTAAAGTCCACTTAAGCATATTAAACATTTTTTTTTTTTAATATTTTTTCAATGTGGGACACAATACTCACAAGTACACTCACAACAATCTTTCCATCACTTGTGAGTCTCTTCACATTGACTAAACTCTTCCTCGCTTGTGAGTTTTTTTATATTATCAAGAGTGTTTCACGTCAAGAGTTGCAGATGGCAGACAAAACTCTAAACCCGAGTTACAGGTGGAGGCATAACTCTAAACCCGACACATCCAAACACCTGTCCTAAAGAAGTAACCGTGGCTCTAATGCAATTTGTTGGGATATAAAGTGAATATGGAGTTTTTACCAATAACACATTAGTATACAAAGTTAAACACAACTCTAACCCAAAAGCCTAAGCTAATAAACTAAGGTCCACTTAAATATATTAAGCACTATTTTCTTTTATATTTTCTCAATATGTGTCACAACACTTACAAGTATACTTACAACACCATCAAATTTTCTTAAGTATTCATGCAAATTTATTTTAGCATCATCTCCAAGTGGTGACTCAACCGTTTGTTTTGACGTAAAATATTTTTCATCCAGAAACATGTTTGACTTTTTGTTGGTCAAAAAATCAACGACATCGGACAAATGGCTGGTTACCTTCGATGGGCAACAAAAACGACTCTTGGCATGCAATGGTGGCGATGGCCAGGCCTACCGTGGTTTCCAGTAGCAGTGGAAAATAAAATGCGAGAGAGTGCGTGCAAATAAGGATAAGCTCAAACTTGATGAATTGTTTACGGTCTTAAAGAAAGGAAAACCATTTACGGAAATTTTAAAAAGGTTTTTACGATCAACCAAAATGTTTTTGGTTTAACGGTTTAACCTTGGTTTTCAGTTGTACCAAATATCATAAACTAGGAAAATATTTGTTTAAAATAATTTTATATCAAAATAAATGAATTTAAAAATTATTTTATATCAAAACAAATAAAGCATTTTTTTTTCTGATTTCAAATAGATCCCTTTGTCAACATATTGTCCGATTAATTATCTACATGTAATGTCAAATCAATTAATTAATGCTACATGACTCTCGTATAGCATGACGTATGCTAACTATACGTATTTTAATTACTCTAAATTGTTGTTCTAGAAAATTTCTCAAAGCAAGACCTTTTTTTTTTTTTTTCTTAACATCAACAATTCAACGCAAGATATTCAATATTGACTATAAACTTCTATTAGTTCAAAAATCTAAGATCAAGCCTCAAACAAAGAAAAGAACCATTAATGCAAATTTTGGGACAGTCAAACTAATGCAGGTATTACGGTATATGCTATTGCTACGTCAAAATTGTTTCATCCCAAACGACAAGTTAAGATGTCCAATTATAGCTTAATCATAAATCAGCATCTAAAATGACACATTTCTAGGTATGAACTAATTAACAAATTTTAAGCATCTTAGCTTGACTTTCTGATCAAATGATTTTGACATATTTATATAAAAACTATGTGCGTCTTTTCTTTTTCTTTTTTTGGTTAGTTAACTGAGATTTTGATTATCATGGTATTAATTATAGTTGATAGTATGAGCAGCACCATTAACAATTGTGGCTAAAGAAAGCCAGAGAGGCAAATCAATTGTAATTGGACAATTGTCGTTAACAAAAAACAAATCCAGAAAAATGTTGAAGAGGTAGGTGGTGACTGGTGAGGTGGCGGAGATTGCGCGCATAATATACCTGCGAGCACGACAGGCCTTGCCGGCTGTGGTGGCCAGCCTGTTAATCCAGTGTCCGATCTTAGGACCACCGCTTCTGCCACGTGTCCCAATGTCCCGCTCGTCGTGGCACACGTTTCATGTACACTGTTTCGGTTCCTCGACCGTCCATTTGTCACCTCCGAGGAATCCGACCGATGGCTACGATTAGTTCCCTCTAATTGTCTCGGAATCACGTAAATACCGGGTCCGTATTAACTAGCTGGTTCGGTGATCGTAAATGTCCGTTTTACCCCTTATCCAGTTCGCGCTTTTTCAGTCGTGGCATCGAGCTATTATTTTTTCGAACTTTGAAAAGGCGCTCACTTTCCTCATTACTGCGGAGAGAGATAATTTGGTACAGCTCATCCGCATGGACATTTTTATGAAGATACCGCAAATCAAGAAGAATAACAGTAATTGGTGATCAAACAGATTTTTATGATTAGAAGCACCGTAATCTGGTAGGGATTAGAAGCACTTTTGTCCAATCTCCAGCTAATTTTGTTTTTTCCCAAAATTATCCACAATGCTTTAAGACTGAAACTGTCGGTGGCTTGAGTGGAGCGGAGGCTAATTTAGACTATTCGGATATTATCTTATTAAATTTGAGCAATTAATTGCAGGACGATTCTCAAGTGTACCCGAAACCGGAGCACGTGTGCTCATGCTACACGACGGCCGTAGAAACACACCTTAAATGGGTAATTATATAGTTATATTGAGAAGTTAATGATAATATTGGTTCTGTTATTTTATTTATAATTGAAAAACTAATTAGTTAAGTAAAAATAATAATTAAAGAAAAAAAGTAGTCTTAAGAATTATGAAGGATGATGATCCAATCAAAGGCCAAACCTTAGATAATTGGATTTTTAAAACGTACTTAATTATGGGTGGAGAGGCGAAAATCCTAATTATATGCCAAACTGGCAGCCTAAAATTTAGTCCTTTTTTGTTGACTGTGGTGTGTTCTGCACGATCTGTGCTGGCGCGTGGGTGGCAAACTAAAAATTCTAAAAAAGGTTGAAAAAGCAAAAAAACAAATCCGACATGGAGCTTCCAATTATCGACACTAAAGAGAGGGCTTTACTACGGGGACTTGGTCATATCCAAACCCCATTAAAAGGCCTTTATTAAGTTTCTAACCCTCGCCACAAATGGGACGGCCACGATGGATTGATTACTCATGGCCCCCTTACCACTTCCACCCCCCCGGGCTCAAGAAAATTCTAAAAATAACCCTATTTAATGAAAAATTAAAAATTACAGTACGAGGACAACAAAAATACGACGAAGACACCCCCCAAAAGAACAAACACTCGTTCACTTTTGTAGCCGCGGTTGGTTGTTAGAATTTGAGTCTCTTCCGGTCACACCTTTTCCTGTGAGTTTTATCCTTCTGGACCCCGGTGCCTCCGCGTGCGACTCTTTCTTTTTTGTCATGGAAAAGAAGTTTCCTTTTGGAATAATACATTTGAATTCATAGGCGAAGACGAATCGCCCAAAAGGGAAGGACGAGCGAAGCTTACAATTTGAGAGTTTTGTGCATTTTTGATAGAAAAGTCCTAGGGCTAGTGCTTACGTTAATTGCCGGCTGTCGTTGGATTAATTGGAATTAAAAAGCAGTAGGTGGTATAAAAAATAAAAAAGCTGTCTTTGTCGGAAATCTGCTTCTTTTTATTGTGATTTGTACACTTTAATTGATTGCCCCTTTTAAATCCCATACCTACGCCAGTTTTAATCCCATGATGAATTTCTTTCTAAATATGCTCTTGTAGGAACCAATAACGCTTGGATTTCAGCAAGAAATCTCTTGAGGATATGGAAACTGGTAAAAGGAAAAAACACCCATTTTTAACCCCAGAACGTGATTTTGTTTTCTTGCTTGAATATTCTTTTTTAGTTTTGGAATAAAAAAAAAGAACCTAAAGACGTGTTGAGCTGTTACCACATCTTCCCTCACCCCCTGTGGCCCTGTGTATTATTATATCAATCGTAATCTCTCTCTCTCTCTCTTTCATTTTTTCAAGCGCAAACGCAAACATAAACCACCCGCCTCTTCTGCTTCTTCTCTCATGACGTTTAAGGCCCATTTTTGCAACCTGTAATTGAATGGGAGGTGTTTTGGACTGATTCCCCAACACAGCACGAGTTTTATAGATGTAAGCTCTCTCTCTCTCTCTCTCCCTCTTAACACAGTTCTCGTATAAGATTTCGCCGAATGTCACCATGTTCTAGAGACGCCTCGCTCGGTCTGCTACTCTCTCGCCCTCCACGCGTCTGCATTTCCTTTCGTTCTCGTCTTCTTTCCCTTCTGTGTCTCTGACAATGAGATCAAAGTCGTAGCCTTTCTCTTTCTGGGTTTGTTTGTTTTTGAGCCTAGGCTTTGAAACCAAGTGGGTGTGGGTGGGTGGGGGTCTCGTCGTGAAACCGTGAGATCGGGCTCCAAGAATGGCGCCGTCGTTCCATTGGTGGGCAAAGGAGAAGCACAAAGGTACGCCTGTGGTGGTGAAGATGGAGAACCCAAATTGGTCCATGGTCGAGCTCGAGGGTCCTTCAGAAGATGACTTTCTTATTACCACCACGGACTCACCCGGGTCGGGTCGCCTACGGGACAAGGGCCACCGGGGCGGCAAGAACGCGAGGCAGCTCACTTGGGTCCTCCTCCTCAAGGCCCACCGCGCCGCTGGATGCCTCACATCCATTGGCACAGCAATGTTCAGCCTCGCAGCAGCGATCCGACGCCGCGTCGCCTCGGGTCGGACCGACTACGAGAATGACAACGACGACAGTCAAAACGACGTCGTCGTTGACGGCGGAAGAGAGAAGGAGAACCCCACCGTGAGGACCAGATTCTACTTTTGTATCAAATTGTTCCTCTGGCTCTCGGTGCTTTTGCTGGGGTTTGAGGTCGTGGCGTACTTCAAGGGTTGGCATATCGGAGCTCCGCATATCCATTTCGACCAGTTGCAGAGTCTCTGGGGAAGGCCATTGGGGGTTAAGGGTGTGTTCGAGTGGATTTATTCTCGGTGGGTTTTGGTTCGGGTGGAGTACCTCGCTCCTCCTCTGCAATTCCTCGCCAATGCGTGTATTGTGCTCTTCATGATTCAGAGCGTGGATAGGCTGGTTCTGTGTCTCGGATGTTTATGGATCCGGTTCAAGAAGATCAAACCCGTTCCCAAGCAAGAAGACTCGGTCAAGGATCTGGAATCCGGTGAGAGTAATGGTTACTTCCCTATGGTCCTTGTTCAGATCCCCATGTGCAATGAAAAGGAGGTAAAAACATTCGAAACTGAAACTGAAATCCTCATTGGTGCTAAATTAACATTTATTTAGGTATCTGTTAAAGATATGTTTTTTCTTTTTGGTTCTGGGGTTGGTTGCGTTCAGGTTTATCAGCAATCAATTGCTGCTGTGTGCAATTTGGACTGGCCGAAATCGAAGATTCTGGTTCAAATTCTTGATGATTCGGATGACCCAACAACGCAATCGCTGATCAAAGAGGAGGTCCATAAATGGCAGCAAGAGGGTGCCAACATTGTGTACCGGCATCGGGTGATCAGAGATGGGTACAAGGCTGGTAATCTCAAGTCCGCTATGAATTGTAGCTACGTTAAAGACTATGAATTTGTTGCCATTTTCGATGCCGATTTTCAGCCCAACCCTGATTTCCTCAAACGCACAGTGCCTCATTTTAAGGTACCTTTACCTTACCTCATCATCATTGCCTTTGTATTAGTTACTATTACTGTTATCGTTCGATATGAATTCGATTATGCACAGTGAATTTAATGCTTGTTAAGGTTTTCGTTATTCATTCTCAGTAAATTGAATAGAGTCCCTTTTTGTGGCACAACAGGGTAATGAGGAGTTAGGATTGGTTCAGGCAAGGTGGTCTTTTGTGAACAAGGATGAGAACTTGTTAACTAGGTTGCAGAACATTAACTTAGCATTCCATTTTGAGGTAGAGCAGCAAGTGAACGGCGTTTTCATCAATTTCTTTGGGTTCAATGGGACTGCGGGTGTTTGGAGGATAAAGGCCTTGGAGGATGCTGGCGGTTGGTTGGAGAGGACCACCGTGGAGGACATGGACATTGCTGTCCGTGCTCATCTTAAAGGATGGAAATTCATTTTCCTCAATGACGTCGAGGTACTACTTCCCCTCGATCACCCATCTTAAGGAATTTGTTTTTGTTTTCAAATAGTTCATTTGATATTGATAGTTCTGTTTGTGTTCGAATTCAGTGCCAGTGTGAATTACCGGAGTCTTATGAAGCTTACAGGAAACAACAGCATAGGTGGCATTCTGGACCTATGCAGTTGTTTAGACTTTGTTTGCCTGATGTCATTAGAGCCAAGGTATATTTAGTTTTAGACAGTTACTATTCATTCAATTCTATATGTTTTAAGATCATGGCGGAACTCATTTGCTGATACACTCTGATCAATGACGGCTGATGCAGATTAGTTTTTGGAAGAAATTCAACATGATATTTCTCTTCTTTCTCCTTCGGAAACTGATACTGCCCTTTTATTCCTTTACCCTTTTCTGCATTATTCTCCCAATGACAATGTTCATACCGGAGGCTGAGCTCCCTGCATGGGTTGTATGTTATATCCCAGCCACCATGTCCTTCCTTAATATCCTCCCAGCCCCAAAATCTTTCCCCTTCATTGTCCCTTACCTTCTTTTTGAGAACACCATGTCGGTGACCAAGTTCAATGCCATGATTTCTGGCCTATTCCAGCTCGGAAGTGCGTATGAGTGGGTTGTGACCAAGAAATCTGGGCGCTCCTCTGAGGGTGATCTTGTCTCCTTGGTTGAGAAGGAGCCGAAATATCAACGGGGGGTCTCAGTGCCCAATCTGGAGGAGATGAAGGAGGAAATTCTACAGCAAGAGAAGGCCTCACAGAAGAAGAAGAAGCATAACAGGATATATACAAAGGAGTTAGCTTTGGCTTTCCTTCTTCTAACAGCTTCAGCTCGGAGTCTCCTGTCCGCTCAGGGAATCCATTTCTATTTCTTGCTGTTTCAGGGGATATCATTTCTGCTGGTTGGTTTGGATCTCATTGGCGAACAGGTTGAGTGAACACAAAAAAAGAAGAATGGGGGACTTCGAAGGGATACATGGATGATACACGAGTACAGGCAACATGGGTGGACACTATCTGAGTACCAATGAGAGAAAACAGCTATGGGGACATTGTAGAGGGCTGAGAGTGCTTCCTTTCTTGCATGTCCTCCACCTTTAGATCCCCAATCAGATTTCCACCCAATACAAGAAAAAACTATGTTATATGGACAGAGAATAGCGACTTTCATGCTGGAGAGACAGATGCATTAGGGAATGGTGAACCTCTTCAATATATGTAAGGTTTGATTCTTCTGTTTTGTAATTTTCTTTTGTTTTGATTCTTTTGTTTTTGGGTCGATTCTTTTGTATGAAAAACTGTCAGTTCAAATATCAAACAGAGATTTTAGAGTAAGATTAGCAGAGCACTCCACTTGGTGCTCTTCTCTTGTCAATCACCTGAGAATGTTGTTAGATTTTGTTGATTTCCAGAGTGGCAGAAAGTAGATCAACTGATGCTTAGTGAATGAAATTGTTAGGTCTGTACTCATTCTCACATTAATCTGAATTTACTGTCCCAAAAGAGCAAAACAAAATTAAAAAGAGCTGCCCTTGAATGTTTAAAAACCAATCTTGTTTTAAATTGAGTTCTTCTTGTCCTCTGAGGAGAATGTCCAATCAAGAAAAAAGTCACTCAAATCTTTTGCAGAAGTCCGAGGTGGTTTGATAAATTACAGCACTTTTCCTATCAAAAAAATTACACGGCATTGTTTATTATTTAAAATAAATAAATGATTGATATAAAAAAATAAAAATGTGGTATTGAAAAGTAAAAAAATTTATTTTATAGTGATTTTTTTATTTGAATTGTAAATGATTTAATATAAAAAGTAAATGATTTGGTATAATTTTTTTTCTTAAAAAAAAATAAAATAAATAATGTGATAGAATGTAAGAGAATGTGGGAGAATGGAAGAGCTTAACAGACAAGGCCACCATGTTATTTGAAAACAGTTGATATATATATATATATATATATGGAGCTAATATTGCAAATCTAAAGAGAAAGATTGTTCTGTTCTGAAATCAGATATTTTACATAAGAGTTGGACAAGTAAGAAGTAATTAAGAGGGAAGGACGTACGTTGTAGAAGTTTTGTCCGATTTGAGGAGTGTGGTCCATTGAAGAATTGGCTGAACCCAACTTACCGGTTGGATGCAGCTGGACCACTCTTTAAAGTATGGTCCCTTCAACCCCACTTTCCCCGACCATATTCAAAGGTTTCCCATTTCTTTCGATTTTTGTTTCTACAAGAAAATCACTGTTTGTTAAAACTTTGAAAATTGCTATTTACCGTACTACTCTCCTATCCTCTCAAGTCTCGTCTCATTTTATTCGGTTGACTCGTCATATTATTATTATTATTATTATTATTTTGGTCTTTCGTTTTCTCTTCTCAAAAAATAAATACGAAACGTTGACGTCACGTTAGAGTAATGTAATTATCAGTCAATTCCATGCTTTTGGTGAGAGATGCTGAGGAACATTGACCTTGACAATGTTTTTACAGTTTTCTTAATATTGACTTTGATTTCAAAACGCGGTAGTTTTAGGTTAAAGGTCGTTCAAAAGGTGCTTTTAATTATATGGAGGGTCTAGCACGTCTGTAAATTGATGGTCATAAATTGCATAATGTCGTGTGACAGTGAGATGGGAGTGGGAGTGGGAGTGGGAGTGGAGCTACAGCAAGACGGCAGGTCGTACTGTGTTGCAGGCCGGGGCCCATTTATATATGTCATCCACAATTCAAATCATTTTAATTCCGGTCCAGCTGACCCTCCTTGCCGGACCGCCTTTTAATAAAAGTGAGAAATTTGGAAGAATAATAATAGTATCATTTTTTTGGTCTTACACTCCTCCCTTTATCAAATATTTATAGATGTATTTATTCTTGTTCATGCTTAGCATATTACGACGTTTAACTTGTCGACTACCCATTGAATATCGGTGCCCCCGCCCCCCCCCCACCCCTTTTTCTCTGTTTTTTTTTTTCTTCCGTAAAAAGAGAAAATGTATTGTAGTCCCTGCCCTCAAATTATCATTATTTTGATACTAAAATCATAACTTTAAGTTTTCAATAGGTAATTCAATTGGCTAAGAACTACGTCTCATAAAATAAAAGTCACTAGTTCGAATATCTAATCTCCTCTTACACGAACATGTTTAAAAAAAAATAGCAACCTTAAAAGGTGACTATTTGACTTTCTCCAAATTAATTTAGCTTTTCACATTAAAATAAACAGAGAAATGCTACACGTTTTTATTTGAACTACCAAAATTACCTTAAAAAAAAAAAAAAAAAAGGGTCCAAGAATCATGTAGTTGGTTGTGGTGGGAGTGGTCTGATCACCACCCAACTAGTAAGGGGGTAGTCAACCAGCCCTAAGCCAAGAGGGGGAGTGGTTCAGCCACCCCCTTCATTTTTTTATTTTCTAATTTTTTTTTTTAATTAACTTTTAGGGGTATGTTTATTCTTAACAATGAGAGTTTCGTATTAACTGGTATGATACCCACTTGGTGAAATATTTCTTTGTTCTTGTTGAAATCCACCTTGTGGTGATGAATTGATGCAATAATCCAATAACGTATGTGTGCCTCTAAAAATTGTTCCAAAGAACACCGTCGTAAACCCATTATTGTTCATAGTTAAAGAATTAACTTAATTAGGTTCCGTAATTTTTCTCTTCTCATTAGAAGGCTCCACGTAAAAATTTTGATGTATTCCTTGTAGGTTGCTTGATTTATTTTCAAGTCGATTTTTTGTGCAAAGAAAGGTAGAAAAATCTGTTGTATCTTTGCCATTGATGTCCACCCTAACAAGAAAGACTTCCTGCGTTTTATACCGCGTCCCAACAGGTCTTCAAGAAGCCCAATTACGTGCTTCACATAGACTGGCAAGCCCTAATGGCTAATGGCGTCTTTGAGACCACTAACAAAATTTCTTCTTCACTTCCCACGAAAAGCTGAAACCACATTTGTGGAGAGACTAGAGGTTGGTTGGAGCCAACACAACAACACCCATGATTTATATTGTGAAAGGTTTTACATGAAAAGAATTAAAAACAACCTCTAGTCTGATCTATGCTCTTACCCTGACCTGACTTACTCTACAAGGAAACTTTTCGTCCACAGTTTCCCCAAAAATCTCACCAACTTTCACACATAAATCATTCTAATCTATAGCAACAACTGAAAACAATAATCTTCACCAATCAAGAACTCACTTTTTTTTTTTGGTCTGAATTTACATGGGTTTCTAATTCTAACAGGGTCATCTTCTTCTGCTAAAAATTAGAAGAACAAACAGTCAGGAAATGACAGCCTATACAACTGATTTCTTTCCCCTTTTTGTAATTTGGTTAAATGTGCTGTCAACTTGAAATATTTTTGTATTCTTTGTTAGGAGGAAACCAACACTTCCTATCTCTTCCAAACATCAAAGCTCCGGTTTCAAGTGCCCTGCTGAACATCATACTATGCCAAGGTTAGAAGAAAGTGGAACAACTACCGGCACTGATCTCAAACAAACTTCTGCAAATTACCATTTGGTCCCAAATTGTCAACAGGACAAGAATCGAAACCCATTTGGAAAAGATTATGGAGCTCATTGTCCAACATAGTCTGCATGTATACAAAGATATGCCTTATATTAATGTTTACAGCCAGGAAAAGAATTACTTGCATGATTTGAAGAAACTAAACTTACCTGAGGCAACGAAGGAAATTTTGGAGTGGCAATAGGAATACTTGGTAAGCTCCCCTGGAAAATTCCATGTGGGTAACGGTGAGTGGAGCTCATTCCGGGACCAAATCCGAGAATAGCTCCAGTGCCAGCTCGTGAATGAATTATCTACAAAGGAGGAATTCAAAGATCAAGTTACTTTTATTCATTCAACAATCATGATTCCATAACAGATTACATTGTTGATCAAGTTCAGCAATATGATGATCTAACTTACATCTTTTGACAGAATCTGCTCCATATCAATGTTCAGTTCTGGATTGACAGTGGCAAGTTTCATGGACAGAAACTGCAAAATGAGAGCAAGCAAATCCTTAATTTAATGAGTATTAGAACACTTGAGAGCCAAACCAGCACAGTTGTGAAATTGATTTATGGAAAATTCTCAATGAGAACATGCTGTTATTTAGAACGATTTTCAAAAAAAGAAAAGAAAAAAGAAATATAGTGAAACCAAATAGTTGAAATCCTGTAGCTTCCTGTGCATTTCCTCAGAGCACTTTGTTTTGAAAAAAAAAAAAGATCTTGGTCGCTAGAAGTATAGAAGATCATCATCTGGTGTTGAATGAGGAATATAACCAATAATAAGAATCTTATAGAAATAAATATGGCCTTTTCTTTTTCCCTTATTAGTTCAAACACCGATTACAGCTAAGCTCAATGGAAGTTCACAATTTTGTATATGTTAAGCTATGCCCTCAACAGTCTAAAGCAGTCCAAGACTCTCACAAAGGGGTTATAAGCTCTCAATTCCTATTTAGAAACTTATGATAAAAGTGAAATGAACAATTCCTAATCTTAGAGTAGCAAAATAGCATACCTCAACTTGCTGTTGCAGCGACTGCACATAGTTGATAATCTCATCAAGCATTACCGCCTTCCCAGTAATCTAAAACAGTACAGTGCGTCAAATTAATCAATACAAGAAACAAAGATAAGAGATCTCACTCAAAAGCTTGGCTCCCTCCAATTACCTTATTGCATCCGGGAACAAGTTCTTGAAGCAATCTCATTCTCTCACTAATCTTTTCTCTTCTCACCTGCAAGCAGAAAGTTCTATCCTTTCAAGCTAATAACATAGCAAGGACTTTTCAAAAGAAAGATACAAGGTCGTAAGAAGTACCCTTTCTGCAAGGCTATGACTGTTTGTGGCCTGTCCCCTTCGGGCTCTTACATGAATGTAATTGTCTTTAGAACCATCTCCACTGGAAGTATCTTTAGCTTGTTTACTGGTTTGTTTACCACGCAAATTTGAACCTGTGTTTTGTTCAATTTTTGGTTTCTTCTCGTCCGGTTCTTTTAGAACATCGGAGCTCTCCCCAGAAAGATCCTTCTGTAACTCCCCTTCGGCATTCTACCAGGGATAACAAAGCAATTTGATATGAAGAGGATAAACACAATCTGAATGTTTGTTACTCTCTCCTGTTGAACTACAAGATTACATAATCTTCCTTATTGCTATATATCTTATCTGCTATACATTTGACTTCGAATTACTTATTTCATCATTTTGACTTTGTTTATCTTGAGCGTGTGATCTGATATAGTCTTAATAGATATTGAGGCACTAAAAAATATCAAATTGAAACAAAATCTTCAAGATCCTAAAGGTATAACCCAAGTTACCTGATGTGGGCTAAATGGTGGATTGTTGGAATCAGGCGCTCGTTTCCTTCTTTTCGCATTCGGCGAAGATCCTATAGCACCCTCTTCTCCTGAAATTTGGTGATCATCCTGAGACTGTGCAACATTTGTTGAAGTCTTTCCGGTGCCACCATCCTTGTTTGAGGCATAATTCTGAGGACATCCAGAATTAGCAATCTGGCTACAGTCGGGAAGGCCAAAGGAATTAACCATTTCAGAGAAGCTCCCACTTCCAAAGCATGGAAGCTTTGGCACCGGTTCAACAAGGGTGGAACTGGAGGGGTACTGAACAAGGTGGAAGGAGCTACTAATTCCCTGATTTTCCATTACAACAGGGTAAGGAGGATTGGAAAATTCACTGTGAGAAACCATGGAAGAACCTCCAAAATTCTCACTGTGGCTCAATGAAACAAGTGGATCCCAACCAGAACTAAAGAAATGATCAGCTCCGTTTGAAGGTTTATACATGGAGCCTGAGCTCATAGCCATCCCTGAGACCTTTTCAGGCAGCGGGTTTGTGCTCATCCCTGAAGATGGACAATGCAGGACGCCATCACTTCCATGTTGAAACCCCACATCCTCATTTTCATGACCATCCATCTTCTAAATTCAAAAGCTAGACCACAAGAACTATGAAACTTACTTATATACCAAGGAAATGAACCCCAACCAAACAAACAGTTGCTACAGACAAGGACTAAAAATAGATATGAAACAGAAGAAACTACAAAACTAAAGGTAAAGTGGGTTTGACTAAAATTGACTGGTGATATCTTGCAGGACTCAACAAGGAACAAGTAACGTTGGCAGCTTTATAGACCACAGAGAGTGTAAAGTAAAAGAAGCCTGTTATTGCAGCATCCCATAGACCCAAAGAAAAAGGACAAATCCAAATCTATCAGGCATAAAATCTACACGGCACCAGCAAATCGCCTCTTCCTTTTGAAAACCCTAGGGATCAAGCTTACTCCAATGCTAAGGAAAAATATAAAGGGAAATGCTTCGCACAGACAGGAAAGTGAACCTTTCAGAGTATAAAGTAGGCAAAAACAATGGCATCGGCTAATTAACAGCTCACGAGACTAGCGAAAAGAAAGCAGATTCCCTTTTCCTCTTTTGTTTAGGGAATTGGGAGAACTGAATTTTCATGTACTCCACTCAATCAAACAAATAATGTGATTGATTTAAGCAAGCTTGGATCTTTTCAAGCAGGATTTGATTGAGAAGGATCACTTCAAGCTTGAAGCAATGAATATAACTGTCTAGTGAAGTCCTAACCAAGAAAAACCAGTTGTTCAAGTTTTGAATCAATCAAAGGACCAACAACACCCAAGAACCAAGAAATGCGAGTTACAGAAACCCTTTTGAGATATTCTCAGATGTGTACCTAAAGAAGAACAAAAGGCATCAAATTTCAACTTGAATTGTGCAAGAACTTGAAATGTGGCAGCGTTTCAGCACAGTACCCTGAATTGGGTATTTGATCGTACCTTCAAGAGCATCAAATGCTCGCTCAAATTTGACAACAAACAATCAAATTCACCAATTGGCTACTTGCATAAACGGCAAAGGAAGCATCAAATTCCTACTTTTATAGATCATAGACAAATGTAGTGAGCTATTAGGCTAGAGAGAGACAGAGACAGAGACAGAGAGAGAGAGAGAGAAAGAGGCTTTTGTTTACCTGCCCAAGCTAACAGGTGACATGTAAGATTTTAAAAGGGAAACTACTGCCAACTGCCCTTAGTTGTTACTGAATTATTACAGAACCTAATCAACTTGTCCTTCCAACACTTTAACTCCTTGTAATTTCTTCTCTTTTTCTTTTCTTGGCTTATAATATAATATAATATGATATTATATGGCTTTTAATTTCTTTAAATTTTTATATGTCCCTCCCAGAGGAGGATTGGAGTCTTTGCAAAGGTACTTCTCTTCAAGCCCAAGCTTTTGCTTGCTTGCTTCTTTGATATGGTACTTTGTTTTTTTTATTTTTTTACTGACACACTTGCCAACTATTCCAACAGACCTCTCTTTGCTGTTACACACTCATTTTTCTCAGTGCCACCCAACCCCTTTCATTTCTATTGAGAATGTTCACTGTGCACCTAACCTCTATCCTCCTTCATGGACACCACTATGTAAATAGTATCATTAGTATGTTTATCCCCAAAAAAAAAAAAAAAACCTATAAAAAATAATAGTAAATGTAATTGTTCAATTTAATATTTTAACATGAATGTTGGTAAAAACAAATGTTCAATGATGGTTTTAAAAAACATATTCATATTTGAAATGACTTTTTTTTTTTTTTTTACACGTCCATATAAGGAAAAGAAGAGACAAATTCAAAGTAATTCCGCTTCATAAGGCGTGGTCCACAACCGATTGAACTACCTATTAGGAATATATTTGAAAGGACTTTTAATCTCAATAGAAAAACATGAATTTAATCATTTAATTAATATTATAATATTCTCATTTATGTGTAGGGTTAAACTTGATGTGAAATATTTAATTAAAATTGAGTAAATTGTTGAATATCATATTAGGGTCCGTTTGGGAGTGCAATTTCAATAATTGTGTTTTCAAAATCGCAGACGTTTGGTAAAATATGTGAAGAAATATTTTTTTTATCAATTAAGTGTTTAGATAACATTAGCATATAATTGTAATTTTTTAGCTAAATAGGTAAATATTGTCCAAAATATTTCTTTAAGTGAAATCGTGATTTTGGTTTAAATTTGCACATTTTCAAATAAGCGTCTTCTAGCTTGCTTAAGATATCTTTTAAAAATGTATATTATTATTGTAAAATCATTTTCAATAAGTAGCTTAATTAGTTGAAGATTATATATTATGAAACGAAAATCATTAATTTAATTCTCACCTATTAGCCAAGTGGGTCCCACAACCTCCCAATAGAGTTTTTTTTTGGTTGGGGGGTAGGTCGAAATAAAGGAAGATAATCAATCAAACTCAATTGGGGTTCACGGGATCTTTCTTCTAGAGCATTGAAACAACAGCAATATATTACCCATCCAATCCGAACATACCATCTTTCATGTCGATGGCCTATCGGAACAGGTGTGTGGCTATGATTAGACAACTCAAAGTAAATACTGTGGGGGTGCAGCGCAGAGTATGATTGAGTCTGAAATATAAATATTAAAAATATAGTGGCAGCAATCTATTTTCTTTTACTTTAGGGGGGGGTCTGAGGAACATAAGGAATAATGGAATCTAATCATCAAAATTTTACCTTCTTGTCATCGTACGATTTCCAGCTGTATATGTGCCTTGCCTGTTCAAACCCTCAAGCCTACCTAAACCGGTCAAACCCAATTATCTGGTCAACCTCTAGTCCCGGTTGTGATCTTGCTGGAAATTTGAGATTATTCCGAAATTAACGCCTAATTAGAAATCACTTCTCCTACTAATACTATACTACCATAAATATGCTCTTAAATTAAAAAAATATTCCTAGACTTTTTTCGAGATTTGTGTTTTCTTTCCTTGTTTTATATTAATATACCTACTAACCTTTTTTAAATTAATAATATATATTATTACGCAAATCAAAAAGGTTAAAAATTAGTTTGAATGTATAAATTATTTTACTTTTATCTCTAAAAGTATATTAACCCTTGAATTTGTTAGGTTATTGAAAAAACGACCTTTTTTTATATTTTTACTTGTATATATATATTGAAAGATACTTAATTTTGAAATACTTAATGCTTAATATATATATATATAATTTTGAAATTTGACCCTTTTTTATCTTATCAAAATTAAACTTAATTTTTAAGCATTCTTCTACTTTCCGTAAAGGGACCAAATTTTGGAATCAGGATAGAAAAGTAAATAATAATAATAATAATAAAGGGTTTAGTAACAAGTAAGTTTTTCAAATAATATATGTATATTGATACTTGATAGTTATTTCGAGACTCGAGGAAAAAAAAAAAGAGAGAGAATGGAAACCTATTTTTAGGTTTTATAAAACGTCTCAAATATGTTTTCAGTTTTATGCCTTTTTTTTGTTAGAACTAATTCCAGAAAATCGGTTTCAGAAACTTTAATCCAATGTTTTTTTTTTTTAAATAAAAATAAAAATGACAGTATAGTATAAGGGTATTTTTTTCCTCTTAAAAAGTGAAAAAAGAAAAACACTTATAAAGTATAAATTGTTCATTTAAAATAGAGATAATCATGTTCCGTCAATTAGAGGAATGGAGAGGAAATTTTAGCTGAGTAAGTAACGCAAAATTAGGCGTACCTAAATGGGTGTTGTCTTCTTCCTTTTATAAGTTGTTGTCTCATGTTTTTCCTCTTTAAGGTTTTAGGGACTTCTACCAATAATTTGTCATCAACCAGGAGACTCCCTCCCTAAATCAGCTAGAAGGGGCACAAGGTGAGGTCGAGTAGCTTAGTTGGTGAAGTGATGAATCTGCAGTTGAACATTACCTCTTAGAGTCTATTTCGGAGGGCGTTGAGAGACATAACTTTTATTTATATAAAAAAGACAAGGAAAACGAAAGCATGAAGTAACTATTTTTAAAAGCAATCTTCACTCAAAACGGAGTTTGGACCTTTTTAGAGGGAACAATAATGATAATAATTCAAACAATGTTGCTTTTAAAAAGAAAAAAAAAAAAAGTTTTTTTGTTTTTGTTTTTTTATTGAATGAACCTATTTTAGCTCAACGTAACTATTTTATATACTAAAAGTATTTTTTAAGCTATTCAGTTCCAAACAATTTTAAGCAAGATTGTTGTGCTCGAACCCTTGTTGATTATTTGAGGTGTGTTGACCGTTGAGCCTCTTAGGCTCATCGATAAGCGACCACCGAAAGCTAGTTAGTAGATAGACTTTTAGTAGTCCTCCAATTTCTCTGTCTTATAGGATTCATAGAGGGTTTTTTATTTTTTTTTCATAGTTGTTCATGAAATTGTTGTCTCTGAGTATGAGGGTAGCTAGCTAGACTCTAAACTTTAATTGAAAAAAAAAATGCATATAATAATTTCTTATAGCCTCCAAAATTCCCAAAAAATAAACTAATAATACACATTGAAATGATTTTTGATTTGTTTGATGTAGAAGTGACCCACAGGAACCCCTTGGCCTTGATAGTCAAGAAGAATCTTTAGATGTGATGATTGGGATGTTACACCTACCTTATCGATGTGGGTACTCCGTCCAAATCATTATGTTCGGTACATTCCACGGCGGAGGCTACACCAACCGATTGTTTTTCGGTAACTGCAAAGCGAAAATCCACCCTATTCAGATGATGCATAGACCACACATCTTAAGTGGTGTGTTATTATTTGCGGCACTCAATCATGGGAGGCAATTTTAATTGCTTCTTGGATAATGATATATGGAAATTAGTTGTTGAATGATTAATAATTCGAGTTTAATAATGCAAAAAACTCTACAAAAAAATTTATCTGTTTGAGTTTGTAGTTGGGGGATCTAAAAGTTATTTGGAGAAGTATATCTCAAATAGAATTTCTAACATTACATGCATTAATTGATAACAATTTGAACAAATAATTGGTTTGAATCCCAATTTGTGCTTGTTCGTATCATGGTGTCCGGTTTGAGGGTTTGGATTGAAGTTACCATTTCAATATGCATATATTGAAAATTCAATTTTTTAAAATAAAGTTAAATATTAGTCAAATTGTGGTTTGATTTTAAAATAGTACATTTTAAAAAGAAAATTACTATGTGCACTCAAATTTACATAAAATCATCAACAGTGATGGTTTAATGGCTCAAGGAAGTTTCCAAATAGTCAGGGCATGTACTAGGGAGAAGGTTTGAATCTTAAATGTGGAGAATTTTTGCATATGTTTGATTAGTATTAGCCGCCTTGAATTCTCATTAATGTCCTGGTAGAATTGAGTTAAGTTATGCAATTAGACTTGAGAGAGCGCCTGCTATTTTCATTATTTAGGCCCTTTTTGTGCTGATCTAATGGCTAAGATAGTCACAATTGGTCTTTTTGGCCTACTATTTTCGATTAAAAAAATTAATAATAAAAACAAAAATATACTTGAGAGTATATATACTTATATAGTATTTATCTTCTTCTTCTTCTTTTTTTTTTTTTTTTTTTTGAGAAACGTATTTATCTTTTTTAAAACAACCGTAGCCTAAGAGATTGGCTAACAACCAACTATTTATTTTTCATTACCACCGACACCATGTCATGGACCTTTTTCTTAAAAATAAATAAAATAAAATCTACTTCTGTCAAAGGTTTCCATTCATCACAAATTTTGCAAGAACATGTTGGAAAAACAGGCTCGATGCGTTACAACCTATTCCACCTAATGGTCATCCACGCTGACCAAATCCCAGAATTTCTTTGATTCCCTCTTCTTTAAAAAAAAAGGAAATCATTCAAATTAAATTAAATCAAATCCAAAATAGAAACCATCCCAATCTAGGATTTTATCATTATCCAATCACTAAATCTTCAATTATGCATGTAGACTCATATTCTTCTATCAAAATAATTTATAAAACTGTCAAGTGTTTTATGTAAAAAATATTACAACTTTTATTATAATTTTTTACAAAAAATTATGAAAAGTTATATATTAATTAAATATTTTTCTTCAAATAATGTGTCATTTTTATGAGATCTATAATTTTAAAAAAATTATGCCAAAAATGACGGATGACTGATGAAGACGGGTGGGTTGGGTTGTATTTGTATTTGTGGGCACTGGGCCGGTTAGACCCGAGCAAATTTGAGACACGTGTTAAAATGAGGAAGAGAGAGTGTAGTAGAAATAGTTTAAGGAAGAGTAGAGGGAAAAGAGGGGCCCTTGATCACGCGTGCAGCGTGGGCCTAATCCTGTGGTCCTGCATGCCTAAAAATCGTAATTAGCAATGATGGGGTGATACCTAAGAGAAGAATCTCGTAAGATTATGGCTGATGAGATTTTTTCCCAACCCCCAATTTTAGTACATAATGCCACTTAGTCCTTTTCTTGTATTATTTTATTCACTTTAACCCTTTGCTTTACAAAGTTGACAGCCCATGCTTGATGCTCACTTATACGCTCTTTTTGGCCACGAACATTTATACTTTTAATGAAACTTTTCTTTCTTTACAAAAAGATGCCAACCCCCCTTTTCCTAATTATTAATATTCATACTAATTGCTTTATTTTCATTGCTATATTGTCAAATTGTATAATAATAAATGAGAAAAAGGTTATAAAAAGAGTCTATCGCCACTTTTAATCCAAACAAAAAACCGCTATTTATCTACTCGTTATTTAAAATTTTAGTGCTTGACATACAATGAACGGGAAAATGAAGAGTCGTCGTCACTCTTGATCCGAAAGAAAAACCACTCTTTCTCTTCTCATTATTTAAAGTTATAGTACTTGAAGAGGAAAACCAAAAACACCCGACTCTCTTTGACGTATTAAATGGATTAAAGAAAGAAGATGATTAGAACAATTGAGCCCATAATGGATATGAACTAGGAATATAAAATGAGATAGAAAAGAATCCCAAACCCCCATATCCTCCAATAAAAGAGATGGAAGCATAGGAAAGTAATCACCATCCCAGTTCTTTTGTATTTTTTTTTTTAAAAAAAAAAAACTAAAGCACAGAAAGGCTGCTGTTAATTACTTAATGAAGCAGCTGAAAACCATGATGATGATGCAACTCTCATCAAACCCATGACGGCTTAGAGAAAATCATGATTCTAAACCCCAACAATATCTTCTCTGTATTTTCAACATAATGATTAAGGGATCGACTCCTAAGAAAAAGGTGGCATCAGAAACTACAAGAACCCAACAAATGATCTTTGTATTTTCAACATAATGATTCGTTTACAAACTGAATATAACCCACAGACAGAGATATTTTCATCTCTCCCAGATATAAGAGGGGAAAAGAAACATTTATACTCATTCCTGATCCTCCTGTTGCCCACGTCTCATGTGATGGAAGAACCTCTTTGCATGATAGTGAGGAATATATATCCACAGAAATGCACTAAAATGTCCCATCTGTCTGTGCAATTAGAAAGGAATAGGTATTTTCAGTAAAAGAGTTTGGAAATAATTTGTATAATCTGGTCTCTTAAATACACTTAGCCACTTTGTGTATATTTATATTTTATAAGCATCGATTAGTACAATATGGTAAGATTAAGGTGTAATATTTGATTTTTGAAGATTAGTCTTAATCATTTCAGCTCCTTTGCTTTCCATGTTTGTCATCTGGACTCTGCTTTGACTTGGACTGGTTTATGTTTATCAGTTTTGCATAAGCTCCTTGCTTATCCTTATCAACAATCTGGGGCTTGTTCTAATTTTCCATGGATGATGACACCTTAATTAAATAATTAAATCAATTATTTCTTATCAACTTAATTTTTTAGAATAAGTGGTAATTTAAGCCATAAATGCATTCGTGAAGCTTGAATGGGAAGCGTGAGCACAGAATAATGTATAGGGAGTCGGACCGAGGACATAATCATTGAAATAGATGATGTTTTATACATTAATATACATATTTGAACATTATTTTAGCTCAAAAATATAATCTAATGGGCTTGGGTACTTGTGTATATTAATTATTTTTTTATTATATTTTTTCAATATAGAATTCAACATTTACAAGTGCACTCTCAATAATTATTAAGTACAGAAAAAAATGATGAAATAATTGAAAGAGAGGAATATAAAGCCTGTATAAAACTTGAACAAGTTTGGGAGTTGAGATTGAGGATTGAGGAGTGGTCAGACCACCTCCTCAAGGTTAAGCGGGTAATTCGGCCACCCTCAAAAGATGATTTTAGGGGTGACCAAACCATGGTATTGTTGCTCTGGTCACCTTCACAAGTTGATGAATTTCCAGAAGCAAGATTAAGATAAAGTGTAGCATTATTTTGTTGAAGCAGAAGCTCATGGCTATAAAAGATATCCATAAAGATCCTCAGTGGGCATTGAATCAAGAGATATCGAACAATTTCAAATCGTTTGGATGCCAGCTTTTCTATTGCTGCAAGCCTGCAAGTGTGTATCTATCGGCCAAGCCTTTCAATTTTTGAAAGCAATCGGCAACGTCGGTGAGATCTCTTTTTGAGTGGCCCAATCGAAGTCCATGACCAAAGGATAATTCTGGGTGTTCTTGGGCCACCGACAATTTAAAGCCCAAAAGAGTACGATTTTAGTGGGTCTTGATTGGGCTTTCTTTGTCTATCTCATACCCATGATTGGGCTATAAATAAATAAAGTACCAGACCAGAAAAGAAAGCCCAAAAGAGGTCCAAATTTTTTTATTTTTTATTTTTCAAGGAAAATTCAAATCGCGGCAGAGATGCATTGAATAGCGCCGAAAGCAGACAAATAATAACAATCTTATTTGTGAATCACAGGATCATAGAGAGCATTTATAGTTAACAAATAATACAACTTTTCTTTTTGGCTTCATCTATAACTTTTCTTTTTGGCTTCATCATTATCAATAGTTATAAAGGCCTGTCTACGCCATTGATGCTGCAGAGAACCAATTTTGTTGTTTATTTCGGAGGAAATTGCCATAATTGGTATTTAAGGGGAGGAGATATTGCCAATGAAGTAATATGAAAACATGTACTCAAGGAATAGTTGAATCGGCTATAAAACATGTTTTATGAAGTATAAGTTATTAGTTCGAGTTCCTTCTCTCTCTTCCCTTATATGAACATGTATATAAAAAAAATGTTTACATGAAAAATTTTAACACATTTTAATGGATTTGTTTGATAAATTTGTTTAGAGGGTGCTGGAACTTATAAGGCAAATTCTCCTAAATAACTAGCAGCTCAAGTCATTCAAAAGAAATATGAGATACTGGATGACCTAATTACTGACAAGCTTAGAGAAGGTTGCCTACCAAAGTTGTGAGGAGGCCCGAGAGCCCATAGCTGAAGGGCCTAAGGGGCTAGCAACACACAACTAGAGCCCTAACAACTAGCGAGGATCAAAGCGCATTCATCCCGTGTCCTCCCTTAGCAAATCAACTTAGAAAATGAAGTTAAAATTTTTAAGAAAGGTTAGGGACGAAGGCCTATAAACAAAACAAAGGGCATTCATTAAGGTATGTCGGACCAACCTTACTATTTATTACTTTGCCAAATTTTTTTCATACCTCATTAAATTGACTTGAGTGTTAAAGTGGTCTTGTCGGATCTCTACTCTGACAAGTCCTCCAACTTTTTTTTTTTTTCCTATTCAACTAGCTCTCTAACTTGTTTCTTCTCTTGCAAATCTTCTTCCTCGTGGGCGGCGTTCGTACTGCTATTATACTAATTAATAATTTTTTTTTTTTGGAATTATTTGGTAAAAAGCAATAATAAGCTTCCTTTGAAAAGAGTTGCTAAACGAGTTCGTTCAATAGCTTGTTAAGTGTAAAAGGCGTAGCTAACTTTACTATTAAACATCTCAGGTTTTTTTTTTTTTTTCTTTTATAGGTTATTAAACATCTCACGTTAAATTGCGTAGATTATTATAAGAAAAGGCAGAAAAGTAGTTCAAAATCCGACGATTAATACGAAGAAAACAATCGATAAGAAAGAGAGAGAGAGAGATGGGTGTGGTCACTGTGGTGTGTAGTTGTGTGGTACCTAGATTCTGTGATATCTCTCTACGCGCCTGAAGAAACAGCCACGGCAGTTACGGCGGGACTGTAACACACAGAGAAAATGTAACGTGGAAGGGCCGCAGCAAGTAATCGCCGGATCACGAGGCTCAATGTCAGGCTCCAAAGATTCTGAGTTAGATACGGGACGTTGACAGCTCTCTTCATTTTCTAATTGCCACCACCCCCCCCCCTTCCTTCCCTCTCTCTCTCTCTAGGGCAACCCTATAAAACCATGTACGGGCACCTTCTTTCCGTCTTGTCAGCTTCTCAGGTCAGAGATATGTCCCAAAAACCGTCCTTTTCCAGCTCTCTGCCTTCCCCTTCCCAGCAGCAGGCTCTCTCTCTCTCTCTCTTTCTCTCTCAAGTCTCAACTTTCAACCTGCAATTTCGTTGCCTACAATCCTAAAGCAAGCTAGCTAGCTGCTCAGCCTGCTCCTTCATTCTCATTCATCGCACTTCTTTACCTCCCTGAAAGAACATAAAAACAAAACGGTCCTGTGAAAAAAAAGAATCTCTATTTACATTGCATGCATTAGGTATATGCAGCAACCTAGCTAGCGAGCTAGCTACAGCTACAAGGCAAAAGCATCTCATCTTTTGGTATCTTTGTTTCAATAATGTTCCATTAATCTGAACATATATTTTAATAACGGGTTTCGATGATATATATTGTTCGTTCGGATTTTGTAATGTCAAATGTTTTCCCAACTTCGACCAATCATTTAGTCTGCTACGAGAGTAATTGAATGCCTTGCACTACAATTTTTAGTTCTTCAAAAGAAAAACAAAGAGAGAACCTTGTACATATATATATATTGATGGTTTGTTTGATGTTCATAGAGAAAATGGAAGAGAGACAAAACAAGTAGACGATGGGAGCAGCTAGTAGAGCAGGCTCTTAAGCAAGTGGATTCTGATGAGAAGTGACAAAAAATGACAATTAATGCCAGGGTGCTAAGAGGCATACAATGTCTCACTTGGGGGACCCGATGCTTTTTCATTTTTCATACCTTTATTACGTCTCTTTCTCCTCTCCTTCTTCTCGCTTACGGTATCAGTTGATTTTCTCGGATGGGAGTCTGGTATTATAATTAAGCAAATAAATGAAACCATGCGAACGTCGTGGTTTTGGTTTTGGTTTAGGTCGTCTTAAGCATGTTGGTGGTATGATTGAAAAGTGTTAGATAAAATCACATAGGGTGGTGGGCCACTTGGAAGACTACAAATTCATCTACTCTCTTAAATTTGTAAAGAGTCCTTTGGTGATCCCGCGACATAAAAAGTTAGTAGTTACACTTCTCCTCCTCCTGCCTGTATACCATTGAAAATTAAAATTTCTAGCTCTAGCTAGCTACCTGCATCCTGAAAACGACTCTTGTTCCTTTATTTTTATTTTATTTTATTTTAATTCACTAATAAAGTGCCAAGGGTTGACACTGACGCACACTTAGAAATAAATAAACTTACATATATATATATTAAAAATTACATTTTTATGAGATAATTCCAACAACAATATTGTATATACAGAATGCGCACCTTTGGGGTTAGTGTCGGTCAGATTTCGACAATCAAATTGACGGTGCTAATAAACAAATCATATATTTCCCTCAAAAACCGCACCAACCCTAATTGACTTTTGGCTGATCGGTTGGAATCCGGCTTCAGATTTTTTTATATATATTTATTTATTTATTTAAACAGTTAAAAAAGTAAATAAAATATGTTAAATAAAATCAAATCCATGAAAAATAGTTATGTTGAAGGAAGGGTACGGGTACGACATAGTAGGAAACGATGAATGTCAGCTGATTTATGGTCCTCCCTCCCTCAATACATTTTTACCCACAATGTCAGATTTGTGCGACAATTTAAAGCATATGATATAATTTTGAAAAATGGTAGGAGTTCTCTTTATAATATTCTTTTAATGTTCTTTTAGTCTTATATAAAATATGATTTCAGAAAAAATAAAATTATAGTGATCTTTATTACTGATTTTTTTAGACATTAACACTAAATTTGAGGTATTAATATAAAAATTGAGGTATTAGCATCAAATTTAGGATGATCAAATCCATTTTGGATGATATCATCCCTAAAGGGTTAACCTTCCACCCTTAGGTTTTAGTTTTGAATCCAAAAACAAGTTTTAAAACATTAAAACCTAACTATTAATTCATAAAAATTAATCTGTTGGTAAAAAAATGATACTATAATTTTATTTTTTCGTAAATCATGTTTTACGTAAGACTGTGAGAACATCATGAGAACGCTATGGAGAAAAGCCTTAGCAAACCTCTATAATTTTTATAGTTTTATTCATTTAGGGTGATCATGTAATGTAATCAAATTAATTTGAAGATATCTCAAGAGGTAGTTCAATTGACTGAGATCACGCTTAGAGCATTCACATCAAGCTCTTTATATCTAACATTTCTTTAAAATTTTAACAAAATCTTCAAAAGTCCTCCACATCAAACTCTCTATTAAATGTTAAATATAACATTTGCCAAACCTCCACTTCAAATTTAAAGAGACCAAAAGCAAATATTAAAATATTATCATATTATTTTATTACACTCTAGCCCCATTTTTCATTTTTCTCCCTCTCTTTTTCTATTTCTTTCCCTCTAAAGTTTCATCCCCTCATTTTTAACATTTTTTCCTCTTCCATTTTTTTTTCTTCACTCCTCTTTTCTTAAATACACAACTGCATCAATTGACGTTCATTGGTTTTTTTTCTCTAATATATTAAATGCATTCATTAATGAAATCTATTGAATTAAAGATGCAATTGTGCACAAAAAATAATTCCATGTATGTGAGCATGAAAGTGAATTTCATGGTAGTTAAAGTAATCTGGTTTCACAAAATAATAATAATAATAATATTTGATAAAAATAGCAAAATATTTAAAGAGTTTGATATTTGGTAGTCTTTAAAAGTGACTAGTTATATTTAAAAATGTACACTTTAAAAGTTAAATTTAACTAAATTTTGCATAACTTGACGTGAATGCTCTTAATAAAGTAAATTTCACTTATTTGAATTCTCATCTCTTTTATACGGACATATAAAAAATAATAATAATAATAATTTGAAGAAGGGATGGAGTGGTCCAAATGAAAGGCGAACAAGGGAAGGGAGGGAAGGTCTCCCTTAAAGAAACAGGGCTCCTCCACAGGAAACATATACATTATCCTTTCCCTTTCCAAATCAATTACAAAATAAATTCAAATACGTACGTCCACAATGTTCTTCCATCGCATTTACTGGACAGTACGACTGCGTTTGGCTTTAACTTCTCTAATAGCTGTACCCGTACCTTTGCAATAACACGACACTACCACCCGGTCCACCCTAAACATCATGGGGCCATTTCGGCCGAAATTGTCGCTCTCGTTTATTTCTTCTCGGATTTTCAACAACCTTATTAACGCATTGCGACTGCCATTATCACAAACATGTTTTCATGGTTATTTATTTGTATTGTCAATTCTCAAGTATAAATTATTTATTGTTTTGTCCCTAACATATAGTTTATTCAGTTGAAAACTACATTTAATGAAGCGAAGGTCACTAATTTTTCTCTATGATATAATATTACAATGCGTTATTGAATTAAGATATTAGTATGAGCGGAACTAGAATATTTAGTTTTGGTGTAAAAATTAAATTTAAAAAATTAATAATTTATACTTGAGAATACTTTCAAATATCAAGTGAAAAACGGCCTATTTAGCAACAAAGTGTACTCGAAAATTGGTGCATCTAGAGACGTACAAAAGGAAAAAGAGGACGACAATGTTTGATGAAAGGAGCACACTGGCCAATCAATGAAGATGCGACCTTGATTTATAGCCAAAATGGTGAGAAGGGAATCACCTTCAAAAAAATCTTTAGTTTATCTCATCTTATAAATTAACTATTAGATTTGTGAATTTATGTAGACTTCACATAAGTCAATAGTTGGTTTTACAAATCTAATAATTAATCTTTTAAGTTGGTAGGAGAATATAATTAAATACAAGAATCTTATTGATTCATAGAATTTATCTTTATATATATTATGAAAAATATTATTTTACAATGGAAACTTTTAAAAGATAATGTGATATTCATGTCTCAATTAGATGGCAGATAAGACACACACTCACACCATTGGTGTTTTTTTTTTTAATTTTCTTTACATATTCGCATATGGGAAGAAAAAAAGGGAAATAAATTAGAACTAATAATTTCTGATTCATGAAGAGTGATAGTGATAAGTGTAACGCTAACATGAGTGATTAGTACCATGCCAATATTATTTTAATATTAAAATAATACTAAAATAATACTAGTGTGTATACTGTTTAGTCACACAAGCAGTAGACTAATCACTACTCTATTAAGTAAAATGCCGATTTGAAATATAGCAGAACAAAATCCAATAGATGGTTGTTAAAGGTAAAGTGTAGTAGCTTTGTACACTATACTTTACTGTTTTTATTATTATTATTTACTCATTTTAATGGGAAATTCTAGAAATTTCATCTTTATTATCCAACAGTGCTGATGTGAAAGTCGCATTTAATACTTTGATATTTTTTAAAACAATATTAATCAAAAAATTGAATGATAATGAGATTAAAATGTTATTTTTAGCATTTCTCTATTTTAATATGGAGTATTTCTTATGTGAATAGAGCTATTTGTGGCTGATTTGAATTTGAATTTGAATTTGAATTTGAGAAGAAAGTGGGCTTTTGGTTAGAGGTTTAATTACAATTTCAATTATGAGGCCTTGGCTGCCGCAAATAATTTTTGAGATATGCTAAGTGTCAATAAGTTTTTCATATTTAGTTTATATTTTTTTATAAATTTAATAAATCAATCACTAGATTTGTGAGGGTCCACCATTGACCTCACATAAGTCTACAAATCTAATAGTTGATTGTAATAAAATATAGGTCAAATACGAAAAAAAAAAAGAGAGAAAGGGAAAAATACATTTTACCCGTTTGAACTATCCACCTATTTGCACTTTTATTTTAAACATTTAAAACGTGACACTTGACTTCTCACAAACTTTCAAATTGTTGTAATTTGACCATTCTAACCTTTTTTTTCTTTTTTTTTTCCAAAATGACATCATTCCCAAGTATAAAAAATTAAAAATGAAGAGGTGGCTGGCCGCCTCGGTTGGGCCTAGGGGTGACTTCGCATTTTGAAAAGAAGAAGAAGTCAAAATGGTTGAATTATAACAATTTGAAAGTTTGGGTGGTTAAGTGTCACGTTTTAAACATTTGAGGTCAAAGTGCAAATAGGTGGATAATTTAGGGGTTAAGTGTATTTTCCCAAAAATATTGACCTCTATCATTTCTCATAATTTTTTCTATTTATTTAATTGTGAAACCATTGCACAAAGAGAATGAAAGGGCTTGTTTAAGATTGTGTTTTGGGTGGCCTAAAATATTTTTAACACTCAAAAAGTCTACTTGAAGAAAAAAAGTAATTGTTTAATAAAAAAATTAAAAGCGTTTTTAAGGATTTAAAAAGCTTAAAATGGCCAAAAACATACTTTTAGCAAAAATTTTAAAATAAAATTTTTGTTCAAAAACACTTTTTGACTTAAAAGTTATATTTTTCAAATGCAATACTAAGCACGCTCAAAGAGAGATTGTGGTGTTCTCTTTTGTAAAGTATTTCTTCATTCTAAGAGGGCAAGGTTTTGGTATATTGAGATTTTCAGTTTTAAATGGGTTTTTTTTTTTTTTTAACCGTTTAGACATCATATTTTGATAACTCTTAATCCTCTTCACCTATAAATATAAACTTATTAAGTAGAACCACGCTTATATATATATATATATATATATATGATAATCCAGCTCGTGCCCAATTATATATATGAATCCAGTAAATAGGCAATGATGTGTTACGTGGGCTTAGTTTTCGCCATCGAAGCTGTCAATTATAAAGTAGTAATCATATTTGTTGACTAATCTCAAAGAGTTTGAAGAAAATACAAATGAGTGATTCCTGCCTTTTGTGTTAAAAATGAGAAGTGCCTATTTGCTTTGCATTCTTTTCCACAAGACTTGTAATCTTTTTGACCATCAATCCCCTTGCTGTGCCCTTTTCTTTGTTGCGTTGTAGTTGTTGGGTTGTTTCCCTCTACTTATCCCTCCTTCTGCTTTGACCAATCAAACCCATATTTTATCTTTATCTTCTTTTCTTTTCATTAGCATATTTTCAGAGTAATTCTTGGAAAAGTTTGGTGTTTTTTAACTGCTGCTGCAATCCGTGGGGCATTTCACCAACTCAAAACCAAAATCATGCACCAAAATATAATCAACTTGAAACTACTGTTCCCTGCCACTGCCCCCTCAAATTGCGCCATATTAATGGGAAGCACGAACTACAGTTGAGCTAAATCAAACAAAACAATACTTCTTGTGTGGGTGCCTACATGCCTTTGATTGTTAAAAAATCATGTGTCGGAGCAGATAATTGTTGACACGATTCGTGAATCGAAATAAAATTAGGAAATAATTTTATTTGCCCTATGAACTACAACGCATTGTTACTTTGTCTCCATGAATTGATAATTTTATTGTTCGACCACATCAAACTATCATTTTGTACCCAAAACCCCATTCAGTTAGTCAAAAGTGTTAACTCAAATGGTCAAAGTAACAATGCAATGTAGTTCATGGAGGTAAAGTGATGAGTTGACCGTCTGGATTAACGCCTTTAACTAACAGAATGTGGGTTTTAGGCACAAAATGATAGTTTGATGAGGTATGGCAGTAGGGTTGTTAGTTCATGGAGGCAAAATGATTGTATTGTAGTTTATAGAGGAAAAAATCCCTAAAATTTGTAAACTATGATTAAATGGTATGACTCATTTAATTAGATAAGTCGGATTAAGGAACATTGATCTATATAACCAGCAATTTTGTTACAAATTCACAAATTCGACATGAACTCAATACAAAATTAACGAATTAGGATCGAAGGATATTACGTATTCAATTAAATAGACGGGATTAATTAATTTAGTTTAGTCATATATTGTTAGGCTACTGCATTTAAGGAAAAGGAAAAATTGAAGAATCATGATCTTAGAACAAAAATGGTACTTTTATTTTCTTATTAACTCCAAGTACAATAATTGAATTGAGCTAATTCGAACTTTAATTGGTGATTTTTTTATTTTTCCTGCTTTTCCGGCAATGAGGTCCTCATTGTCGTCTTATCATTTAAGTACATTAAGGTCAAGAATTGCAATCGAGATAACACGTGCATGCAAGCGGTGATACACGTGGGAAAACCTCTCACACTTATGCGGCTTTAAAGTTAATGTTTTAGGCGTCCACACCAGGACATGGAATAGCTTTTGCATCCAAAATCTCTTTGGATTACAGCGAATGGAACTAGAAAAGCTAAAGAAATTTTTTTAACCATAACCCCTTTTGCAGAAATGGGAGACAAGTCGTGGGTAATTATGATCATAAATCCTAAAATATGGAAACTAAAGCTTTCAGCAAAGAATCTCTCCCACCCTTTATGAATAATGGAGTGGGAATGTTTGGTGCCTTTGAGGAAAGCTCAGATAAGCAAAAGGGCATTGGCAATGATGGTGTAATGGAGAATGAGGAACAGATTGAGGGATATAAAGAGGAATAGTGTGGTCAAAGTAAGCTCCTTTGCATTATTGGGAAACATTGAGCTGGTTTTGTACTTAGCATGACTTAGAAAAAGTAGGAAAAAAGCTAAATTGAATAATGTAAAT
This sequence comes from Carpinus viminea, assembly GCA_013348765.1. Classification (NCBI taxonomy): domain Eukaryota; kingdom Viridiplantae; phylum Streptophyta; class Magnoliopsida; order Fagales; family Betulaceae; genus Carpinus; species Carpinus viminea. The sequence continues at coordinate 4,609,228 of CP054670.1, read as the reverse complement.
GGCCACTTCTATATTGCAGCACATCATTTCATTGAATATAATCATTAGAACCCTCTTAATTCTTCCCTCCATTTTGCAAAATCTTCATTCCAATATGAACCAAAGAAAGGCTCAGTTTTGAAAAAGTTTTCTTACACTTGAGGCCAGAGACAGATAGTTGGCCCGCACCCTTTTGTCTTTTCATTAATGCCTAATTTCCTCCACTAGCACTTTTGAAAGACAAATCAAAATCTTCTTCCTTTTTCCTCCACCAGAAAACACCATCTTCCTCCTTTTTTTAACTTGTGCATGCAAAACTTTACATCTAAACAAACGCATGAAGCATTTTTTTTAGGTATCAGTCCATGCAGCAAAAACTGGCAAGTGAGACATGGAGATTGCAGCAGGCCTCAACTGAGCTGTTGGGAACCAAGAACTAGCTAGTGGGGGCTTGGCAAAAAGCATTGAGGACCCAGTTTTATCCGGGCTGACCTCTCTTGAGCTGCTCAAACTGGTCACTAGTGAGGATGGATTTGAAAAGTGGGTTCCGAGTTTGCCCGAGTCGTCGACCATTGACTGGCTCGGGTTCACTAAATCAATGCCAATCAGATCTTGCAGGGCCATTGAGAAAGAGGGACTTCGATAATTAGATTTCTGATGATCAAGTGATGACTCGACACAGGCGTTTGGTGTTTGTTGGGGCTGGTACAAAGCCATCTTCCAATCTGAGCCATTCCCATTGCTGTTATTCTCAGGTTGATTAGCTTCTCCACCGTTCTGCAATGGGGGGTTATAATCTATGGCTTCAGTTCTTGTGTCTGCATCTTTGTTTCTCCTAGCCAGCTCCCCAGCAAGCAGAGTGTTGCTGGCCATGATCCTCTCAACATCATATCTGGTGATGTCAAAGTTGGTGACAGCATTTACACCTCGAAACTTTATGGCAGCTATGTCATAAGCTTCGGCAGCTTCCTCTTGGGTGCCTGAAATTTAGTTTTGAAGAAGAAAATTATAAAAACTACATTTTCTAGAACTTAAACTGTAACAAGTCGTTTGTTTCTCTTTATTATCTCCTCTGAGAGGAACAGCCTTAAAAAAGTGCTTTGTTACAGTCTCAAAGTATAGCAATTCAGCCTTATAAAAGCACGACTATTCACTAGTAGCAGGAAAGAGAGACAGTACGCAGAGGTGTCATAAAAATCAACTTTCAAATTTCTCCAAACACTACTAATCTACTATACCCAAAGGACTTTCAAATCAATAGTTAATTTCGAATATCAAAGATAAATAATGGAAGAAATAATATAAAATAAAACGCATAAACTTACTGAATGTCCCGAGATAAAGGTCCTTGTTCCCTGCAACTCTGCCAATCCGAGCTTGCCATCTCCCATGCTGGTGATGCCTGCAAAAGAACAAATACTCAGAAACACAACAAAAAATTAGTGAGAACTAGCTGGAATAAACTATTTCTCCTAAACAAAGACAAAAACCTTGTGACCCCTCGGTACATTGAAGCCCCCCTTGAAAACCCACTGCTTTTCCTGCAATGAAAAGGAATATACTTTAGTATATCATTCTGAGAAGAAAAGGAAGCACAGGCAACAGAATACAGCAATAACTCGGAATTATACCTCCTCAAGTGAGCCACAAATTCCTGCCGGCTCATCTTCTTCATTTCCTCCAGTTCTACTTGGTAGTTTTCTAACTGTCAAAAGGCCAAGTGAAGGAGATTGATCTCAGTAACTGAAAAACACGATAACAAAGACAGACATATGGGTCGAATCATACCGGGAAGTTAATATGGGTAGAAGGACCCCAGTACTTGAGCGCCGCAAGATCATAAGCTCTTGCAGCTTTCTCTTCCATATCATAACCCCCTGAAGTTCACAAGTCAAATTGATTTAATTAATACAGTAACAAGATTATTCATGATAACATAATCATTATTTTGTTTCTAAGGTGGAAAAAGAAGCTTACCCAGATAAACTGAAATAATAATCATTCGATTGAAATGGCATCCACACGAGTCATGAACAAAGCACAAGTCAGATACGAACACGGAATGGACCAAGAAAAGAAATGCAGTTGAAAAGGAATGCTTCCAAACAAAAACTATGAATGGCTTTCGTAGTTTTGTTTTATGTTACTGACCTTGTCTTCCTTTCCTGGTTTGCCCTTCCTTCTTGCAACTGTTATCCCATAGATGGGCCTCATATCTACCAGTCCATCTGTGCCTGGTGGAGATAAATTTGACAAGGGTTTAATTGAACAACGGTAAGAAGGGAAATTACAAGAAAAACAATGTAAATTAGATAACTAGAGGAAAAACAAACGTACTAGAGATTAAAAATCTCACAAAAAAATAACAAAGAAGGAAAGTTTCAACGAACCTTGTAACACCTCTGTACTGTGACGTTCTCTGACCAAATGTGTCAATGGACTTCCTATGAACAGGCTGCTTTTGGGCAACTTTTCCGAGACCTCTCTTCTTTGTTTCCATGGCAAGACATTCGGTTCCAGTAGGCGAGATCTGCCTGGTAGCTGTAACACAGCTAGACTGAGAGCCAGGGCTCATTGACAAGCTAAGAGACTGTAAATCCCCACAACCCACTGCACCAACAGACCCAGAAGTTCCACCATCATCAACCATGTTGCCGCCATTCATCTGCTGCTCCAAAGCATGATGATGGGAAGAGTACTGCCTAGCCACCCAGTTTTTCAGTGAAGGTATCCCATCCTCCGCGATTTGGGAACTACAATCTGCAATATGGGTCTCCTTAGACTCCTCCAATGGTGTTTGATAAATATCATGGCAAGGAAGTCCAGCATAATATAGGTGGCTTTGAACTGAAATCTGTTCCCTGCTGTTTTCAGCCTCAGCATTTTGGTTATAATAGATGCTATCTAAGCTAAGAGCCATTGCTTCCCTTTCATGGCTTCCATACTCGTGGCTTCCCATACTTGCACCACCAAGAAAATCCTCCAATTTCGGGGAGGAACTTGACACCATCCCTTCACACACAAAAAATGAGCATAGAAGAAGTTCAGAGTCTAAAGAACGAAGAAGGAAGATAAATAGGAAAAAAAAGCTATTACGCACACCTTCTGGTTGTGATCTACTGAGAGCTTCCATAATACAAAGAGACCCATCCGACTTGAGTGGCATAACACTCAAGGGAGAGTGGTAACCGCCATTTTCTCCAACCACATAGCAGATTCCAGAGTTGTTGAGTTGAGGAGAAAGGTAGAAGCTGGCGGGAACAGCAGTAGAAACAGGCTGGGGTTGATGATGATGGTACTGATGTTGAGCGTCAGAAGTAACCTCCATTTTCATGTGGGGCGAGAGAGAGAAGCCCAACCAGTTATTATTGCTCCCGTTATTATCATTCATGGACTTCATCTTCTTCCTCTCTCTCCTCCTTTTTTCACTCCCAAAGGTTCTCTTCTTACTAGTATCTATCTCCTGCAGCAAGGCAACTCTCAATGATTGGGAAGCAAATAAACTAATGATAGCAAAATCTCTTGCCCTCCCTTCCTTTGAAAACTTTGGTTTTTTTTTTTTTTTTTTTGTTCTCTAGCTACAGGACTCAGTGCAAAGAGTTCTTCACTCTCTCTCTCTCTAAATAGAACAACAAAACTGGTCTCTTTAAACTAAACAAAAAGAAGGAATATTAGCAAACGATGCTGGGAAGCACCCCTGCATTCCATAGGGATCTGTGTATATGAGAAAGACCACCCCCCCCTTCACGTCTTTTGCTTTTCCCTCTCTCCCCCCCTCTCTGCCTTTTTCTTAAACCCTACAAAAAACCCAGATCCAATAATATAACACCAAAACCCATCTCCATCTCATAAAAAACCTCTCAATTGCACCTTAATATCTCCTCGTTATACTCAAAAACCCAGAAAATTATCGACTTCCTTCTTCCCTTCTCTCTCTCTCTCTCTCCCCCTCTCTCTTAAAGGACATGTCACAGTAGACAGTTGAATCTAGTGGATCAAGAATGGCCAATAGGGGGGTGCTTTTATTTTTACAGTCACAGGTCCTTAACATAGATTTGACGAGCCGGACATCTGCCCATCCAGTCACTTCCTACAGTACACCCTTCTGTGCCAATCTGCCACTCAAAGGGCCTCCAATATTATTATTATTATTATTATTTTTTTTTTTCTGAGTTTCCAACTTAAATACTGCTACAAATTCCAATTTGGTATCCAGCTTTCAATTTTCATATATCAGCAACGACAAACTAGAGTCACGGCCCACTGCGACTTTAAATGGGTCACAGCCCATCATCCAACGTCCACTGGGGAAAAACACGATGTGTTGTGTGTGGGTCACCTCACCTGACCTCTGCTGACCTTGAGCTTTAATTTTTTTCTGACAGTGGGCTGTGACTGTCATCTAATACAAAAGCATCAATTAGCAATAAATTTTAGGAAGGCCACAGCCCCTTTTTGAATTTTAATTCTTTCATGTACAATCAGTCGTCTAAATTTTGCTGAAAAATTCTTGGCATTTTCTTGATTCTAAAGAAAACAATCCTCGGTCATCTATCAAAATAAAATTAAAAATTATTCCCAAAAGGTTAGTTCAATAGTTTAAAATAAAGTGAATGTTATTAGTTCGAATTCTCGTCTTTTTTCTTGTGCGAACATATAAAAAAAAATTAAAAAATACTTTAAATAAAGTAATTCTATTTAATAAATATATGATATATATTAATAACAGGGGTACCATTGCAAATGTTTCATTTGCTATTTGGAGGGCCACTCTAGCTAGTAGGAGGTCAAGATTCCACCCTTTTTTTTTTTTTTTTTTTTTTTTCAAGTGCTTCGAAATTCCACTTGAAGTAACTGGAAACCAGCCCACTGCCCCTTGATTGCCCATTTTAGGATTATCATTAATTTAATTGTTCATTTTAGTTTGATTTTCACAAGATTACGTAGATGATTTCTAATAATTTATTTTGTAATTTTAGCTTTAATTGTAAGTTAGTATCTCTTATTATTTTTATTAATAACTAAAAATAATTACAATTTAACGAAAGGAAGAAAGAAAAAGAAAGGGTCAAGTCCGAGCGAGGGGCACTAGATATTCGGGAGAATGTGGCAGAAAACAGCAAGGAAAGGCAGACCCACAAGAGAAAGAGAAAGAGAAATGGTTTAAAACATTTTTTGAGAGGCGAATTTCTGTAGGAGAGGAGGGTCCTTGCCCGTTATGGTGAGTGAGAGAATTACTTACAGTCAAAGGGAGAGAGCCCCGCCTTCTTTTGCCGGACATTTTTGTGACACCACTGACACAGATAAGTTTATCTCGTAATTAGTATTGCTTTAGGGGTCAAAATAACAATTCACCGACAATTTGCTGTTGTGTGTGTTTTTTTTTAAATATAAATAAAAATATTACTTTAGAAAAATATATTATACTTAGAGAATGAAATGTACAGTATTTTTTATTAAAAAAATGGGTAATTAAAATATAAAAAATTGACTAAAATTTGGTAACTCAAATGCCTAGTGCTCTAACAATAGAACTACGCATTATAACACATAAAATTTGAGGTAAGGGTAGTGATCAAGTTACAACAAAACACACGCACAATAGTTTCGTGTTTCGGATGTGCTTTTTATTTGAAAAAAATATCGCAATAGATTATGAAAAGTGTTTTATATTTTGAATTATTCATTAATATAATGAATAGGGTGCGATGAGCAATATTAACTATTACGAGGGTGATGTTTGAAAAGAATGAATTAGTCAAAATGTCATTACCCACAGATCATGCTCAGTAAAGGGTGTGGGAATTGAATGATGTTTTCTTTAATTTATACAAGTAAAATGGATAAAGATCAAGAGGGAGCCAGAAGCCAATTTTTGCTTTATTTATAAAGGGGGAATGGCCGGGGATATAGTCAACAACTGCTTCCAGACAAAAGGCGGGTGGTGGGTCTCTCATAAACTTGTAATATTCCAGGAATGATGAGCAAAGGGCCCCCCGAAAACTAAAGCTTTTGGTGGAAAATGCATTTTATTTTCTATATATCCTAGCCTACAATAGTACTTCATTTTCACTTTATAAATGTTCTTCATACGGATGCATATATAAACACAATGTTTGTGTGGATGCTGCTGCATGTTCTTTTTCTTTCCTTAATTCACATGTTTTGTGTTTTTGGTATATATGAAATTGCTTTATTATATATATACATTGATGATGTAAGTGTGTAACTTTTAGGCTTGCTATGGTATGATTAAATCTTTTGACTTTTTCCTATATGTTTTTAATTAACTTGTATAATTTGGAAAATAAATGAACTATTTTATAATTAACTGCAAAAAAAAAAAAAACTAGTTAAATCAACATCATCTATATATGTCTCAATATTTTGTTTATTATGGCTAGAATAGACTGTACTTGTCCCGTGTACAATTTACATGGAATTTTTGTGCTTTTTGCTATTCCTTTTCCTTTATCCCATATTGGCAGGGAGTTCCAAAAATAATTGCTAGGGTTTTGCTGTCTTGTAACTTGTTCATGTGGTTCTTTTTGTGAGTGGGAATGTTGCATGCAGATGTGCATGGAAGCTAGCTGGTCTTCATGGAGACAGATTTTCAAACGTGAATCATGGTGTTTTGAACCTTGAATTTCGGAGGGAAAAAAGAAGTACCAGGGAGAGCGTGTGGGTGCAAAGATTTGGGATTTTTTTTTTTTTTTCCTTTAAATTATGTAGCAATGATGAGTGAATCCATCATGATCACTACTAGCAGAGAGATCACTAAGTTTCTTTTTTCCTTTTTTCCTACCGGATGTAATGCATGACAAAGGGCCTCCATTTTCACCAGCCTTTGAGTAGGAAAGACAATGGGGGAATTCTTTCCTTTTAACTCCTTTAATTTGTCCCATTTTGACCCAAGATACGTATCCATTTGCACAATTGGAGGACTTGCTGATCAAGAGCAATGCCCGCCGTAGGGTGCGATCGATACATGCCTCGAGTTGACATAATTGATTGTTTACGCTCTTGTCTAAACGAGAGTGTGATCGCAATGTACAAGAAAAATAAATTTCACAATACTCAACTTTGAAACACCGCAATTCCTCTCGTAAAATGTATGTCTCTCAATTTTTTATTTTCTAAACTTAGCTTGTCTTTACCTTACAAAGCCAATTTCCCATTTAGTTGATTAATTTTCTTTTTACATCTCTATAATTGTAATATTATTTATGCTACAACTTGTGTACTGGGTTGAGACATTGAATTTAGAAGAAATTTCATTTTTTTTTTAATTCTTTCAAAATGTGCTCTTTTAGGTTTCACAAAGCATAACAAGAGATACAACAATTGATACGTGAGTTGCAGAGGGCAAATGAAGCCAAGGGGATGATGGAGCTCATGATGATGATGGAATCCAAGTGCAACCCATATATCATCTTGCTCCTATAAATTGGCCGTTAGTTTATGAGAAATTTTACTAAATAGGTGTTCAAAAGGAATGGAAGAGTAGGTCGAAGGGTTGTTGGACATGGACGCACCGGATGAGCGGGCGTAGGGCATGGAAGCTTTGAGTGTAGCGGCACTGGGATTGGTGGGGATGGTTATGGTGGTGCTGGTTTTAAAGGTGCATATGGAGGATAAGGAATGTGTCAAAAGTACATTAGCGAGAGAGTTCAACAATTACCGAATGGAGATCAACCTTCTCCTATTTGATTGATATTTTCACATCGAAGATTTTTTTAATTGGAGTGACAGAGGCTAAGAGATACTTTGAATACATATTTATTCCCAAAACCTATAGGTGAATCGGTGGCTTACAAACTCAAATGAGAATCTCCGACTCGGTGGGAACGGCTACAAAATTTCATAGGCTTAACAAGGAATTGGGTATGTGTCTTTGTGGTAAAATATCATAACGGTTCTTGCCATGTTTGGTAAAAGGATTGACTTGGCTTTATTACTATTCACTTCAATTTTTCAAAAAAATTAATATCAAAACATTTTAACTTTTTATATTACACCATTCATTTTTATTATTATTTAAATAAAAAAATCACTACAAAATATATATATTTTTTATTTTTTCATACCACATTTTCATTTTTTAATACCAAACATTCTTACTTTCTTTATATATATATATATATATATATATATAAATCTATATCAACTACAATATCTAAGCCAACCTTTTACCAACACCCCATAAGTAGCACCTGTTCCAATAGTATCGTGACAAGAAGTGTAGGCACGGTAACAATCTCAACGGTTGGGATTTAGTACGAAAATCAGATGGCTGAGAATAAGGAATAGTAAAAAAGTTGATGGATTCTTGGTGATGAAATCATGGTCGTCTAAGTCTTCGATCATATTCAGAATCTCAACATTAAATATTGGTTGTTGGGTGAAAGCTAACGATATGAATGAAATCTTGGTTGTTGGATCAAAACGTGTTTTATTTACAACCGTTAGATCATTTTGTTCTTCAATGCTAAATTCTGGCCGTCATATATATATATATATATATATTTAAACACCCTCACTTATAATGCAATGAAATCTTGGTCGTTGATCATAATCCTTTATGCGCCATAAAATAAAGTAATCATATATGATGGTTGATTATAACAAATTTATGATCAAATCATACTATCACAATTCTCGTTACATAAACTTTCAACGTTTTTGCAACTTAAAAAAATTTATATTTAGTGCATGAAACTTTTTAAAAATAAAAAAATAAAAAAAAAATCAATGTTACCCTTTATCTGTGATTTATTGTGCCAAAATACCCATGTTTGAAAAGTAAAATGAAGTTAAAAAGAAAAAATAAGCCTCTTTTGAACACTAGAGAGAGGTCGGAAGAAAAGACATGAAGGCCAGAGAAATAAAATTGCGTAGTTTGAAGTTTGAAAAGCATACGGATTGCCTGCCAAATGCAAATCAAAGTGGGGGAAGAAATGGTGCCCAGCCAGCCAGCCAGCTTCCCCCACTGCCCACTGCCCACTGACTGCAAAGTACCTCCTCTTCCTCTTTTGTGTGTGCCATTGGCCTGCAACAATCCATATAAATACATACACATATATATTCACATGATTTCTTCTTCTTCTTCTTTTTTGTTTGTTTGCTTTTGTTTTTTTATTCAAGTACATATTCATTATATTCACATGAATGAAATTATTTTATATATATTTATATATTTTTTCAAGCTTCTTATGGAAAACTTGCCATGATACATTGATACCGAACTTGGAGACATTCTTCTCTTTTGTTTTTGTTTTTGTTTTTTTAAATTTTATTATTATTATTATTATTATTATTACATCTTTTGGCGCCAATTTGCAACGGACAAAAAACGTGTTTGGTCTCCCACCCTCTCAATTCTGAGGCCCAGCCCACAGAGGCAGAGAGACAGAGATAAATGAGGGGAGGAGTTATGAGAATCACGTGATGAACACAAAATCCAAACAAAATCTAGCGAAAGATCACAGGGAAATAGGCCATAAATGGGGGGGCAACACAAAACAAACTGGATTACCAGATTTCTGGGACGATGGCTACTCAGCTTTGAGAAGGACAACCAGGCTGTCTCACTGTTCAGTTTTCGCTTATGATCATCAACCCCCCATTTTGCTTTCTCTCTCTCTCTCTCTCTCTCTCTTCATTAACAACCAATACCTTTTAAACCCTCTTCCACTTCGCTTACAGCCTTACATCCTCCTCATCTTCCCCCATTTCTTCTCTCTCCGGCGGGGATGACATGTCAAAATCTTGGCCCCTCTGTCACGTCACAGTCACCTTAGATTCTCTCTCTCTCTCTCCGGTCCCGCTTTTATTTCTTCAACAGTGGTTTCTTTTGCTTTCAATTTGAGTGACTAGCTTTGACATGCTTCAAAGATCCCCACTACTACTTGTAGCTTTCTTTTTTGTCACAATTGAAGTAAGAAACAACCTCTGAGAAATACAAACAAGTACTGTCGCAACAAATCTTATTAACCAAATCAATAAGGCATTGCTTCCCAAAAGAATATGATACATATTCTTCTTTTTCTTCTTATTATTAAAGCATATGGTTGGAAGAATTCAAAGCATGTTACCTTCCTTCTTAAAAGTAGTAGGTGGGATGCGCTTTTACTTCAAACAAAGTTTATTTAGTGAACTCATATGTCCTGTATCGTATGACAATCAATTAAATAACATTTTTGATAGGTTCATTTGTTGATTTGTTTTGTTAAGTTATATGGAGCTTGATTTTATATCAATCCGATTTGACGTTAGAAGCCCTACAGTTTAAATGGAAATTTTGTTTAGCATGTTTTGGAGTTTTGACTCGGTTGGAAGTCGTATTTTCGAACGTAGGGTTTTGGCCTATTGTGCTAAAACTCTGAGAACATAACATTTAATGGCGTTGTGTATATATTTGTGCTTTGTGATTGCTTGTTTTTTGTTTTATTTTTAGGAGTTTTGGATGATGAGAAATAAGATAAATTTTGTAACACGTTTATTTAGTTGTTAATGAAGAAAAGATAATTTAAAGAAAGTTTCTATATATGGTGGGTTGTGAGCTTTTAGGAGCAAACATATTCTGACTTGGCAGGAATGTGACGAAAAAGAAAGCCATTCCCACACCTTTTTTTGAAACTCTTTTTCACATGATGGGCAATAGGGCATCTCTCTTTGTCCAAACACTAATAACGCCCAACTAATTCCCCCCAGTGCTTAAAGATGCAAAGAACTTAGACCTAATAATGTGATGAAAATGACTCCGCCATGCACTCTGTCCTCTGTTGCAGTCTAAAGCCAGAACCCAAATTGGACCATTTCAATCCTTTTGCTTTCACACAGGTCTACGGCCGATCGAGGATTTGGGTGGGTGGGTCTCGGGCTTTGGACCTGCTAAACCATCTGATTATTGCTGAAACAACCATGTGATTATTGGATAATCATGGCCGAATGATCCACCGTTCAAAGACCAAGAGGATGGTCAACCCTGACAAGGTATTGGCCCGTAGCATATTGTGGCTCATGTCATGTGACACCTTAGCCAGCTAAAAGGAGTTTCTAGTGTGACGGCTATAGGTAGGCTGTGTACGAGACTGACCAGTCACCTAGCCCTGACCTATATTTACTGCTACATGGGGAGATGTCACATCGCACAGCATTACAGGTTATCCCCCCACTTGGATTAGAACCTTGAGAATACAAAGAACGAGAGCACAAAACAGAAAGGTCCATCAAGGCATGGGCCTAAACATACCCTTGGAAAAGCCTGGCCCATGCCTTAAAAATATCACTTTTTGATTCTTCAATTGGGGAAATGTTAGCATGGAATGGAATGGTGCAAGCATGGGATTTATTGTATATAAATGTTGGTCCTGTTGGGTTATTCTTTTGAAAAAAAAATGCACTGACAGTAATGTTGGCACTTCTTTTGCAGTATTTTTATGTATGTGCTTCTTCTCCCATGCCTTAGCTGTTTTTTGTGGGATCTGATTGTTCATCTCTATTTTCTGAATCCGACAACAGGCTTGTCCTTTCTTAAAACTAACCAGAAAGAAGACTTTTTTGGTGAATTATTGAAATATCATTCATACTTATAATTGCTTCCAATGAAATGATGAGACAGCCTGGTGAATGGTGAATTTTACCCTTGAAAAATCCAATAGTAATTTTTATAAATGTACTCTTGAAAATGCATGCAACTATGTTTCTCTTATCAATATGTCTAGTCAAACTAACCCAAAAGCCACATCCTCATCCCCAGCACCTAGGGACCATAATAGGTGCAACCAAAAGACCCATTTATATCAACCACCAGCACAGTGTCTTCCATAAAGATGTATTGCTGCAATGCCATTGCCCTGGAAGAGGTGCATACCATGAAGAATCCTGTACATAGGACCATAATGAAAGTATTTATGCACTCTAAGCATAAAACCAAAGCACCTAGGCTTTGGGTTGTGCTGTGATGCATTACTACTACTCTACTACTACTACATGTACTACATGTAACTCTATCTAACCTCTTACGGTCATTCTAGAACTCTTCCTCAGTTAGAGTATTGATTGACCCACTACACAAGTTTTTTAGTTCAGAGATTTGACTCAGGCTATTACTGCTACTAGAGCTCTTACATTTTTTTCTTTTTTTTTTCCTTTTTATAAGCAAATCAATTTCATTAAAAACATAGAAAAGCGCAATCTTAACGCACATTAAGTATACAAGAAAAATAGTTCTTACTTGAACCTCCATTCTTTTGTTGGTTGGGGGTGTCATGGTTCTGTAAACACTTCAGTAATAAAAACCTTGTCTCCAACTACGGTATATGCATTCCAATTACTATTCAAACTATTGTTCCATAAGATCCAAAGACATAAACCGTCTATCATCAGCACCTTCCCAAAGCCACTGCCACCAATATGGTTGAGACCTCAATGACTATGTTTTAGTGTATGCAAATCGATAGTGAGGCCAAGAAAAAACACCTAACTAGAAGAAGAAAGATCAAGAAAAACATGAAAGCTAGAAATGTTTAAGTAAAAAACAGTTGTCAAATGATAAAGAGTCTTGAAGAAATTTAATTTCATTACCGTCCATTCACGTAGTTACTAAATGAATTATTGAATTTCTGTTCAAACTTTTGATGTTTAGACTTAATTCCTTATATCAATACATCAGATGAAACAAATTTTGGAGACTAAGCAAGAGTAATGATACTTGGATTCTAGAAATTAAAATTTGTACTTGATACATATCTATTCAACATATTGCTCACTTGTTACATTACGGCAGGTACTTGTACAAGAGTCAGAGAAGAAGAACCGAGAGAAAACTGATGTCTAGGAGGATGACAAGATGGTACAAGAACAAACGAAATGGCTTTCATCATCACCACCTCCGCACTAATGACGAGAGCAACTGCAACAATAAAGAAATGAATCTCTATCAGGAATCGGTATCACTGTGCATTTGAAAAGAGCAGTGCCAATTCTTACAAAATATCTAGGTCTAGTTCAATATAAACTGGTACTAACAACCTAGCATAGGAAAGATTGGGAAAAAATGACAATTGTACCTGAATATTTCTCTATCTTTCAACATATACAAGAAAGTAGGAAACAACAGGAAAAGCTTTTCATATACTTGAAGTGTCTTCCAATTCCGAAGCTAATTGGGGTTGCAGCGGTTATTACCTAAGAACAAATTTACTCCTTCCCCATGCTCTCTCATTAACTAAGCAGGACTAGGAAATCAATTCGTAAGCTCAATTTCCTTCCAAGAAACCAACTTAATCTAAACAAATTTTCTAGCATACAGTGCAAAACTTAGAAGCCAAAGGTTTTCCACCATGCCACATGTGGGCATTTTACATTCTACGAATTCCTACACACACAAAAAAAAGAAAAGAAAAAAGAAAAAAAAATGAAAAATGAAAGCTCCACCTAAAGCAATTCTGTAGTGTATGACACCTACACTGTTCACCTCAAAACAATAATTTAAGTGCTATGCAGGAAGATATTTCACTCGTAGAGGCAAAAAGCTACCACAATAATATTCCAATTTCAACATGATACTTGAGCAGAAAGAATTCCGTACCTCAAATAGTTCAAATGGGCTGCCTTGCCGATATACATCACTCTTCTTGCTCCTATCATTGGGAAGAATGCTGTACAATATTGCTCTCCATCCAATAAGTAAAACAGCAGTACTTCCCATTGTTACTATTATAAAGTTATATGGCGGAATATGGCCTGACGTTATTGCCCTGATAATTATTCCTAGCTGAAATTAATGTACAACAGAAACAGTGTTTTAACAGGTATCTTGTATGCTTAATAACACGAAAAAAAAAAAAAGTTCGAAGTTATAGGTGAATCATGTGCTACAAAGGACAACGACAATGCTAACAATATTTTCAAGAATTAAAAACCTGTGTGTGTTCAGGGAACTAAACACAAATGGTCGAAAATGTGACCTAGGGAATATAATGATTTTCATTCAATCTTCTTAAACAGCAGAAGAGACATTTGATAACCCAAAAAAAAAAAAGCCAATTTAACACAAAAGTTGTTGAGTCTAGGAAGATCACATCGTATAGACTGTATAGTCATATTCTACCTAAATATCAAAAAAGAAAAAAAAAAAACACACACACACACACTAATAATCAATTATAAGCAATGGTGAAACACAAGTTGTAACAAACTGCGTACATAATGTAAATTACCAATCAACCATTAAGAATCTGTGTCGATATAGATCCTGTTCATGTTCAAACAAAAATTGTGCAAAGGCTCTATTTGCATCTACCATTCCCCATGTCTCTTCTTTTTCACCCATTCCGTTTGGCAGCATCCAGTAATTTGAAATTTAACTTGAAAGCATATTTCAGCCCTGGCATTTTCAGGATGTCCTCAATAACCAATGAATTACAATTGTTATTCCTTGTCCAGATCCTTTTCAATGGGAACTAGATGAGTCGATCTGCCTAGAAGTCTTGCTTTTTCTGCTATATCAGGGATTTCTGCATATATTGTTTGATGTAAAACTAATGTAACCTATAATCAACTGTAGCTAGATTTCTACATTAGGTAGCACGAGACAAGTGGAATGTCAGAAATGCCATGGGGTAAGATGCAGAAGAGCCTTTGGACTACTTTTCCCTGTGAATAATTTGTTTGTTGAACCTCTATGTTGGAGACAAAGTTCATCCCACATCTTCCATTAACAAGTTTCTATTCTGTAAAAATTATTTTTGCATAAACCATCAAGCCAATAACTGCAGATTAGAATAGACCTGCAATTCAGGCATTTGTAAATCAAGACCTCTGTTACTGCTTTAGGTCAAATCAATAACATATTTTTTTTAATAAGTAATCCAATCTAGATTATTTTTTTAAATAAGTAATTCATTATTATATAACACGCAAAGGGGAGCAACCAAGTGCACAAGAAGTGTACAAGAGAAACCCCAAGTAAGGGAGAAGAAGCACACAAATCCAAAATTTCTAGAAAATTAGACGCAGAAACTATTGTGAGCAGCCATCCTAAAGTGAAGAGATTTGAACGTAATGGCTTTAACTCTATCACCGTGCTCTCACAATCTTCAAAATTTCGAGCATCATGTTCCCTCCAAGGGAAGGAAATTCTTCAAGCTTTGCTTAGTATGGATGGTGACAAAGCATCGGGTCCAGACAACTTTCTCTGTTTCATTCTTTCGGTCTTGTTGGGCTATAATGAAGGATGATCTTATGCATGGCTTCCAAAAATTGAATGAGCACAGGTTGTTTGAAAAGAGCCTTAATGCTACTTTTTCATTACTCCTATCCCTCAAAAGATTGAGAATTGGAAGCAAAGAACTTCAGACTTATCAGCCTTATGGGGAGTGTTTATAAAATTTTGGCTAAAGTTTTTGTTATCATAGTGAAACAGGTGTTGCAATCGCTCATATTGAGCAATCATAATGCCTTCATAGGAGAAAGACAAATTCTAGACTCAGTTCTTATAACTGATGAGTGTTTGGACAGCAAGTTGAAATTGGGAGTCCCTAGCGCTATTTGCAAGTTGGACTTGGAAAAAGCCAACCACTATGTCAACTAGGAGTTTCTCTATTGAGGACTGCAACACCACTGTGCTTTGTCTAAAATCCTCTTTTTTGAGATCTCTCTTAAATTGGGTTGTAGTCTATGTTCCTACTTTCTTCTCTTTTAATCTTTTAGATCATGTTTCATCTCTTTGAATCGATCTGCCACCCATCCGAGGGTGGCAGATAGAATGCGTGGAGCACAACTAGTAATCACAATTTTGAAGTGAAAAACTGTCATAAAAAATTTACAGGTTGGAGAGCCTTGTCCTTTACCCTGGAAAAGCATTTGGAAGGTTAAGGCCCTGCCCCCCATAGCTCTGGAAAAGCATTTGAGGGCAAAAACTAACAAAGGTCTCGATTTATAAACGCCCGAAACATAGGTCTAAATTCATCAAATTGAGAACTGTGATAAAGCATAGAGGGTTGTAACATATTTTTCCTTTGAGGGTAATACCTCTTAATGATCTGATGCAAGACCATGACAAGGAAGTCGAGTAGCTGCACCGATAAAGAGTGCATATAAAAAGTGGAATTCAAACTCACAAAATGCATCACGGTAAACTTAGTTAGAATAACTCCCAATGTAATTCTAATGCTACTGTTCTTGAGATCATCACCAACAGTTGTTACTTAATAGGAAGTTCTTAAAAAAAAAAAAAAATTCAGTTCCTAAAAAGATGTGACAAGCAATTTCAGTGAACACTTACACAGACTTGATGAAAAAACTTTAGAAAGTCAAGGAAAAAACAAAACAACGTTATGAACTTACTGGAATTCCCAGAGCCCACGACTTAGCAGTAGCAGCGACAGCCTTTGAAAGGCCATTCATTCCACGGCCATCCTCCGCGTAACCTCCGAGGAAGTAACCACCCAAAAACCACCCTGATAACCCGCATTCGTTTTATTTTCTAAAACATCCCAATAATAAAAGGTAATCTTATTTTGTCGAAATCAAGCCAACCCAACAAGAACAAAACGCACCGGCAATAAAAGGGTCGGCTGTGCGCAGGGTCTCAGTGTCAAAAACTGAGAAGCCATGACTGAACCTCCCAATTGCAGCGAACACAAGCAAGGCCAGAACATCCCCACCAGCAAAGCCACCCAACTGAGATACATAGCAAGCCCAAAACCATTCAATTTACCAACCAAGACCAAGAAAGTGAAAAATGAGAGCTTTTGAAATTGCACCTACCCCCATTTGTTCAAACGAGAAGAAGAAGAAGCGGGTTTGTCGAATTGGATAACGCCCTCCAAAGGAACATTTTCCTGACCCACGAAAACAGTTTCTTCGTCATTTTGAAGAGGGGGAGGGCCGGTGGAAGAGGAGCTAGAGGTATCCTGTTTGGTTGCGAGAGTGAGATTCAAGAGGGGTCTGGGACTGAATCTGGGTTTGCGGTTGGAGAAGAGAAGAGGATTTGGCTTACTGAATTTGGGAATGGGAGGGGACGAGAGGGAACATCTCTTGGCTGATAGAGCTCCGCTTGGAGCTTGGCTTAGCACAAGCATTTCCTTACTCTTTTTGCGTTTTGATTTTTGGGTTTACGTTGATATGATTGCAAGACGGAATAAGGAGAATCGAAGATTTTTTTTGTTCTTTTGTTTTAATTTTTGGGGGCCAGAAGAATTATCGACTTAATAATTTATTTTCTGGATTAAAATGGATTTTTTTCTTTTTTTTTCGTGGGTTGTAAATTTATTTTCTCATACAAAGAAAAAACAAAACATAAAATAAAATTGGAGCGTGTGTGGACCATCTTTGGTAATGGTGGGCTAACAAAACCTTCTTAACTCAATCGATCAGATCGTGTCTAATGAAGCGAAGATCATTAATTTAAATTTCTCTTTTCCTCCTATGTGGGTATAAAAAAAAAATTCTACCTTGGCCATAATTTTTACATGCATTGAAAATTGATACCAAGTTAAAGAGTATGTAACTAAAATCTGGGAATATGGATAGCGAAGTAATTATAATACTTTTGATTGAATAAAATCTGAAGAAAGAAAGCTATCATAAAATATAGCATGTAATAGTAGCTAGCTACTAATCTGTATTAAAAAAAAAAAAAAAGTTTAGGGTAGAGTGGGTGTAACCCAAACTGCATATGGATCTTGCGCATGACGCGGTATATAGGGGTCATTGATTTATCCGATAAGTTGTAGATGCCTCTGTCCCAATGAATATTAGGGTACTCATCGTAAAAGCCATGAAATATATCGTCTGTGAAATAGATAGAATTCCATAAACATCCTCCAACATCGCAATTAGCATAAGCACAAAAGGACGAAGATGAATTTTCCGCGATATATAACAACCGCTCACCCAAGTCGTCCATTCTATCCACTTCAACTTCAACCCACTCCAATTCATTCCGAAAACATCAAACCCAGACGTTCTAAAGTAATCGAGAGGACGTACTACTAGTTGATTACCAAGTCTTAAACTATATGCCGGAAACCTATAGCGTACAACAAGTAACAACTTGTCGTCCCTTGAATTCACCAAATATGACATGAACAAGGGCTCCTTATTATGTCGTTTTGGAAATACTTGTATAATTTTCGAAACACTCGGTGACTCACCGTTAAAATTGCACAACGCGATGTTTCTGTCTATATTCACGGCATAGAATTGCTCCTTATAATATATAATGTCCCAACAATCAAAGGTATCGCACCCCACGTCGTAACGCATGAAAGTCAAAGATCGATCACCGTTCTTACAGTATGCCAACTTGCCTCCCTCATACAAAATTGCCACTGTGATGGAGTTGCGCGCTGTTGTTCACCAAGCTTGACGGTAGAATGATTTTATTGATAAACCTGTTGCGCATTTCCGTCAAACTATATCGGTAGAGATAATAGAATGCGCCTCGAATAGCGTACTCCTTATCGACTTCTCTCAAGTCGAAGCTAACAACATTGGGGAAGGAGAAAAGCGGAGAGAGGTAGAGCTTGACCCCAGTGAGGGGTTGAGGAGAAGGATGAGCTAGCCGTTAGAAGAGCCAATGCGAAGGTCTGGTCGAGAAGGTTGTGAGAGCTCTAGATAGTGGATCTTGTCGATTGAGAGGTCATAGAAGCAGCGGTGGGATTGTGGTTGGGAATTGGAGATGGGAAGCATGAGCCACGGGAATTGAGGGTGGAGGTTTGACAAGACCCTTGGGGCTGAGGAACGCCAATGGAGACACACAGCTCGGAATCAGACATAATCGTGGTAAATAGTAAGCAGCTGCAGCCATTCTTCAACTTCGAATTGATCCTTAATACAACTACGTACTTATGTGCGTGTATATATATATATATATATATGTTGGATGATTTTATTAATGAAAAATGATAAAGAACAACTTAAATTTAATTTTAACCCAACTTTTCTGTTAAGTTTTTATTTTTTAAAAATGATGTCAATGAAAGAAAAAATCTTCAACTAAAGAAAGAAAGAGAAATTTAACTTAAAAGTTAGATCAAAGTTAAACCTGATCATCGATTCTTATATAGATCGGTGGAGTATAGGACAGGCTTGAGGAAGTCGTCGAAATTGGTCTCTTATTTTCCTATTGGAACATGGAATGGAATATTAGTTAACGTTGCTCCTTATTTACTCCTGTTCCTACTAGGAGTTGTCCAACAATTACGACAATATTTCCAGCCAAGGACCCACAATAACCTCCAGATCGACACCAGTTGTCCATCCCAGCATCAATTTGGAAGACATTCCTTAGCAAGCAGATATGCGCGCGTGGCCACTCATTGGTGCCTCACTAATCGGAATATTTCCTTACCTGTATTATACTTTCCTTAATTTGTATGGTTGTATTATATTAGGGATATTAAAATCACCATTAAAAGTTAATAATGATAATCTCAAATTTAACGATAATTTTAAAACTAGCATCACGGTTAAAAGGATGGGGTTTACTAGGAGTTTTCCCTGTAGTATTTTTCTTGCGTTCTCCTAATCTTACATAAAACATGATTTAAGAAAAAATAAAATTGTAGTACTGTTTTTTTGCCAACAGATTAATTCTATGAGTTAATATTTATGTTCTAATGCTTTAAAATTTGTTTTTGGATTGAAAACTAAAACGTAAGGGTAGAAAGTTAATCCTTTAGGGATGATATCACCAAAAATAGATTTGATTAATCTTAATTTTTGTGCTAATGCCTCAATTTTGGTGCTAGTGCCTCAAATTTGGTGTTAATGCCTAAAAAAAAACCAGTGGTAAAGGCCATATAATTTTATTTTTTCTTAAATCATGTTTTACATAAGTCTGGGAGAACGTTAAGAGAACATTATGGGGAGAACCCCTAACATTTTTCTAAAATGATACTAAAAAAACGTTAGAAAAACACTTTACATTTCCCTTAAAATATAATGATATTTGTTTTACCTTACACCTAGAATATTGTATCTTTCCTTTCTAATTGCACTTGTATCTCAATATATATATATATATATATATATATATATATTCAAACTAATAACCTCTATTTCAGGTTTATTAATAAAGGCAAGGTAGATCATATAAAAGAATATTTGAACTTTCTGAAGGAATATCAAGAACCCAAAATCACAAACATGAACCAAAAAATTACTTTTTTTGTTTTTTTTCACTATATAACCATTCAAAAAAACTTTTTTTAACTATACCAACTATAAAACCCTAATTCAAGTAAGAGTAAACAATGTGCATAACAACCATCAAAGGTTGATGATACAATCACAATGACCAAAAAAAAATTTTAAGTGATGATGGGTTCAAATCTCTGCAATGCAAAAACCACAACCAACATTAATAACATGCCCCAATGCTAAGCATATTATTCTAAAAAACCAAAAACGCTTTAAATATAAATTCCTCAATATAATTTGATTTGTATTTATTTATTTCCTTATTTGATTTCAACATTAATAATACTTTATCTATCGAGGAATTTATATATTATATTTAAAGGGACACTTGCCGATATTTTTAAATGCCACTTGTTGCATTTCTAGGGAGGTATTCAACTATTATATATATATATGATGACATTAATTAATGTTTATGACCATCTCAGTTTAAGTTACTTCATGAGAAATGATACTATTTCTTTTGACGTTATTTCAATTTTACATGGATATTAATTTTTAAATCAAATATAAGGGATTAGTGGGTTAAGTTATTTTTAGGGGAAAGTTCACATACCCCTAAAGCTATCACCCAATTGACAATATCCCTCCCCTTCCCTCTCCAAACTTTTAATTGTGACAATTTCCCCCAATGACGAATCTACCCATAGTAAAATAAAAACTAAAAAGGAATAGTCCACTTAACCCCTTCAATGACAATCTACCCTCCAAACTGTCAACTACAACAATTTACTCCCCAAACTATCAATACAATGACAATGTACCCCTTGACAATATCCTTCCCTCTCCCTCCCTAAACTTTCAATTGTAACAATTTCTCACAATGACGAATCTACCCATAGTAAAATAAAAACAAAAAAGAAAAAGTCCGCTTAACCCCATCAATGACAATCTACCCTCCAAACTATCAACTATAACAATTTACCCCACAAACTATCAAAACAATGATAATGTACACTTAATGCTAGCAAAATGACGAAATTATCACTATAAAATTTTTAATAAGACAAAAATTACCCTTAAAATTTTGGAAAAAAAAAATTAAATTAGTATTTTTGTTTTTATGGTAGCAAGTGTAATTTTGTAATTTTGTTAAAATTAGGGATATATTGCATTGTTTTGGTAGTTTATGGAATAAATTGTCACAATTAATAGTTTGGAGGGTAAATTATCATTAGGGCAATAGTTTTAGGAGATTAAGTGAACTTTACCCAAACAAAAATATTAAAACTTATAGAAAAAACCCAAAAAAAAAACCAAATCGAAAAGGGTGGCAAATTTAAATTTTTTTTTAAAAAATCAATTATTCTTTTTTTATAAAAATTATTATTTGGTTTTATAACTTTTTTAATAAAAATTTCCGTTTAAAAAAAATTAAAAATTCTCATTTAAGAAAATAAAAAATTTAGTTTTCGAAAACAAAATTAAATAAAAATTTGAGTTTATTGTGATACCACAAGAACTAAATTGCAAATCAGGTAAACCACAAGACTGATTTTGCATTTTCCCCTAATTCCATACTGCTTGTTGGTGTTTAAGGCGTATTTACCCCTTGGCCAAATGTTTACCCTGAACAATTTGCAGTTTTATTCAACTCTCAAAAAACAAATTAAAGCGTGTACAAACACCCTGCAATCTTTCCCCTGCCCTGATGACATTAGTTCTATGCAAAAACAAATACTTCCAAAATTTTTGTAAAACATATATAAAACAAACTGGATTAAAAATAAAATAAAAAATAGAAGCGAAATCAGAACAAGCCAAGGATTGCTTAAAAGATGTACAAGGCTATCAAAAACCAAGTTGTGATGCATTTGCGACTACCAAATATGAGATAATAGGATGTGTTAACATGCCTACCAAAACAGGGAAAGACAAGGCCACAAAAAAAACATAGAAACAGAAGGAAAACACAAGCACGGAAAGACAAACACCCAAGTAAGATTAAACCCATGACTTTACCCATCACCATCATTTATGGACAGGAAAAGCCATTTAATCCAAAGACCATTGGCATTCAAAAGAAAAAGAAAGATTCTTCCCTCAATTATTTGAATTTGATACCATGACCTAACAGGAATGGTTTAATTAATTGGTGCAAGCCTTCTAAACCATCCATATATGGTCTCAAAGAAATGAAGCTATAATGATAACAGACAATGTGCAGATAAAGAACGATATGGTGACGGCAAAAATCATAAACAGAGTACCACATATTTGTATCAAATACCAATATTTCATTTATGGTTCATTTGAATGGGAGGCATTTTAAGAGAATTATTTGGATTTCAATTTTTTTTTATTCAAATGGCTTGAATGAAGTATGTTAAAGACAACTTTAAATAACCAGGGGTCAGATGTTATTTAAAACTCATAACACAAACGATTTGTGGAAACAAAACTCTCTTTTTTCTCCAACTCAGAACAATCATGTATTGCCAATGATCGTATCAAACAGTTTATACTAAAAATTTGCTACTCAAACCCCTGATTTTAAATCCTCACATCCAAATGCAACCTTAAATTAAGACACTAGATACTGGTAAAAACCTATGGGGTTTTTGGTAGTTTCCCAAATCCCTTCCTAGCTTCGACATTGATCAATAGACAGGAAATCCTATAGAAAAAGTCCCCTTCTAATTTTAACAACCCCTTGCAAATGCATAAAGCATGCAGTTTTTCATACACAATCTTTATAATGTACTTGAGACATTCAAACTTGATAATACTCGAGCACAAGAAGAGAGGATGCATTTTGAAAAGCTAATCAATGCTCTCTACCATATTCCTTTTTTTCCCTTTTCTTTTATCAGGGACTCGATGCACAATACGATGACGACAACAACAACAAATACAAATGATTTTAATGAGCATGCAAGTGCTTTACATTCAACCTTAGTTCACAATCACTTCACTATTCTAGCATGTAGTTAGAGAAGAAAAACACAAAGGAGTTGGATTTTGAATGCGATTATATTACAGAAGACACAATCCTGTACCAATGAGACACACAACAAGCAGCATGTCCAATAAGGACATCTGAACAATGATGGTTTAATCTACTTACCATAAGAAACAATGACAAATAATCACCCAGCCCCATCAGTAAACGTATTTACTAACCTCTCAATACCCACCAAAAAGGTGCAGAGAGTTCAACTATAATTACCTACAGGGTTAGGCTCAAATCATCCATCTAGATTCTTTAGGCTTTCTTGCTAAAAGTAGCACCATTGCTTCCCTTCAAACCTGAAGATTCAGCAGCTGACATTAACCCTTAAACACGAGGTGGTGTTGCATCACCTGGCACATGTAACGTGTTCATTGCCACGAAGAACCAGATTCACTTTCCAATTCACTATGCCCAACGATCCCATTATATGCACCCGCAGACATACCTATACCTCCAACCCCCCCAGTAAAGTACGCAGGATAAATGGATGCACCGCCAGGAGGCAACGGGAAAGCCCCAGCACCAATCACCCTGGGGCCATACCATGGATTTCTGGGGGCAAGTGGAGCAACCACAGAACCAACACCACCAGATCCACCTGAAGGGTACCAACCACTATACATACTTGCTCCATAAAGAGAGCCCCCACCACCACTAAACCCAGGAAAGGGCGCATATCCGGGAAGAATCCAATACCTGAGACTATAAGGAGGGTAACCGCCAGGAGACCCTCTTCCACCCTCAATTCTCGTGTTAAAACCACTGTCACTACCGTTATTTGCCTCTTTTGGCACAGCCCTCTTGACCTCCACAAGCCTACCATTCAGCTCATGAAAGCTATTCTGCATAACATTCTCCACAGATTCCTCCGAATCAAAGGTGATGAAGCCAAATCCCCTAGGCCGATGAGTTGTACTGTCATGCATGACCACTACATCTGTTACCCGACCAAACCTCTTAAAGTAATTCTTAAACTCCTCCTCAGTTAGACTAGCTGACAAACCCCCTACAAAAATCTTTTTAGTCCTAAATTGATTATCGCCATTGTCAGTACTACTACTCTTACTCAATCCCCTATTCTGTGGTTGGTTTTGGTGTTGTTGTAGTTGTTGTTGTTGTTCACTTCTGGGTATTGCTTTTTTCACTTCTACCTACAAAATCAAGGAAAAAACAGTAAATTACATAACCCAGAAAATATATACATACATTAAAGCTCTGTTATATTTTATTTTATTTAAAAAAAATTATAATTTTGTTGAAGAATCATATAAGAAAAAACCAAAGAAAGAAAAAGAAAAGGGATGTTCCACTCCTTAGCACGCAACTGACCTCAGCTATCCCAACTAATTGGAGTCCGAGGCGAGTGCTCATTTTCACCAAAAATAAAAAATAAAATCAGCGACAATAATAATTTTGTTTTAAAAAGGTACATTTTTTGCAACAATTTATGCAAGATAGCGAGAACTATTTCTAGCTCAAAGAGCAAACCCTTGAAACTGTGTACAAAAGACGCTCATGCAGTTATCCGAATTCCTTCCAAAGTTGTCCTATTTTCTCAGCAACCAAACAGAGTGTGGACACTAACTGCTATACCTCCAAATTTAAGAAAAGAACAAAACAAAAAACAAAGCACTTGAACTGACCGTTTTTCCCTGTATAACATGCGAGTCTTGAAGAGCTTTATCAGCTGCAGCGGGGTCAGAAAACCATACGAATCCAAACCCTCTAGAATTCTTGGTGACCCGGTCCTTCGCAATTGACGAGCCCAATACGGTGCCGTACTTATCGAAATGTCTCTTCAGAGTGTCGTCACTTGTCACCCGAGAGATTCCCCCGACGAAGAGCTTGGCTTCATCAGAGTCCATTGATCCGCCCCCAAGGCCAAAACCCTAAAACCCTAGAGAACTTGTCTAGCAAGAGAGCGACTTCCCTAGTGGTCGTCTTCTATCAGAAAAGACTCGCACGCAAGCACTCAGTCAACAAGTCAACGCCAAGTTGATTGCGGAACCTAAGGTCCAGTGATTTGGATCCAATAGCTATCCAATACGACATTCATGGGATGGGCTGGGCTCGTAGTGCCGCAGCAGTTCTTTCATTGAGTATTTGTTTATGGGCCGCAGCCCATTCTAATCTATTGGGCCTGCTCTTGAAAATTGGCACCAACAATATTTTGAAAATGTGTTTAGAAGTTGTCATAATGTGGCTTAGATGTATATGGGCCATTTTTTTATTTCATAATTATTTTAAAATATTCCTAATTAATTATAAATTTATTTTTAATGACGACTTATCTAAAGATTAATTGGGTTTACTATATCAATATTGTAGAGGAAAAATATAATATTTACCATTACTCATGTTTAATGTTTATGTTCATTGCTTTAACTCCTTTTGTTCCTTCCTTGAAGCCATTCACTAATTTAAATTAGGGTTAACTACCTTTTCAGTATTTGCAATTTGTACCAAAATCAAATAGCCATATGAGTTTTCAAAAATATCATAAATAGTACTTATGATAAGCAAATAAACTCACTTGATAACTCTGTTAAGATTTTATTAAGTTTTTTAACAAAACATCGCATTACCCTTACATTTAGCGTAATACATGTGATTTCAAGGCACCATATGACGTGATACCTGAGTTTTTGGATGCCATATCATATTTAAAAACAAAAAACCCTTTAAAAAAAAATATCCTTCACAAGTTATAGAAAATCATCGGATTTAATAGTGAGTACGTACAGGCACAGCACATTAATTCCAATTACATTTTACATTTTTCAATTATTAACACATTGTTATATATATATATATATATATATATATGGCATGTTGGCATTGGAACTCTGTAAATAAACTATATATAAATATATACATCATGTTTTCTAGTTGTATAAATTTATTTGTTAAACAATTCACCTAATACCTTAATAAAAACATATAAATAATAAAATAAAACAAGGACGGAAAAACCTGTCGAGAAACTTGTGCAGAGGGATTCAATCCCAAGATCTCCTCACATGCCGGTTTGCAGCGCAATGGTGAAAAAAAGAAAGGAGTGATTAGTATAATCATAAGACCGGTCTTATGCGTGCGAATATTCGATAATCGCGCACAAATTATAATTATTTCAGGGATATATGTGAACATAAGAATCCCCTTAATCATTTAACTAATCAATCTTTTCCCTTTTTTAGTCCTTGCATGTGACGTGCGTTTAGAATAACCCATCTACTTGTTCCTTCGATGAGATCGATCACAACAACAACTACTCCTCAAAACAAATGCCTTAATTACTCTACAATAATTCACTTACAATCACGTGCTACTACTCTATCTATTAGGAGTCGTATAATCTCGGCCCTTCATATTTTATGGTAACGAATGATTAATGTCAAGTAGACTATCATTTATATTTGATAAGTATTAACTATTGTAATTAGATTTCTATTGATGTCCTAATATACTGATTGTGTCACTTTAAGCTTCTATCAGACTTAAGCAAGTGTTTGAAATTTATCATTTTTTTTAATGTACTACTTTTAATAAATAAGTACTATTAAGATCATGTCCAAATAAAATGACCATGAACGTTCTGCGATTCTGAAAGAGCATTGTAGGGTGATGATGTGAGAAGCATCTTGAAGCTTATTTAGTGGGTATAAATCTGATATGCATTTTGTTATGTTTGTCATCTTCTCGTTGCCAAAACATTGGTATATAATACTCAAAGCTCTTCCGTCACAAAAGCATATCTTTTTGTGGGGTTCCGGGCCGTCACTAGGGCAAAGGCAAGGCAAATGGATGCCATGAGTGGAGCCCAAACTCCAACTAATTAATAAATTTAAAACCTCCTTTAATAAAGATAGGCTATATTAATTAAGTATGCAATTAGTTTGTTGGGGTTTGATCCAAGAGTTACCTGCATCCTCTGACCTAGCTAGCTGCTAGGCGAAGTTCTGGTCTTCAAAAAGTTCTTGCTGGGTATTTATCTCTTGCATCACCCTCCATGTGCAACTTTTAATGCCAAGTCTTGTTGTTATTTCTCACAAGTTTCTTTCTAAAACCATCAAACCAAGAAGGTATGACGTTTGAAATAGAGTACTTTCACCTCACAATCAAGAGCCAATTTGAAAAAAAATAGAAAAAAACTTTCTTAATTTTTCTTTGCTCAGTCGTTGGAGTTGATAATTCGTGTTTACACATTAATATATAATTAGATAGATAAATTTTCACTGAGTTTATTCAATTAAAATAAGATAGAACTCTTAATTCTAATTCGTTATTTCATATTTGGTTCGTGTCGAGCTCCCAAGTCGTATTAAAAGTTATTAACCCTTATGTCATTTGTCGGTTGAGTTCAAATTGTTTCAATGCAAGGGTATATATTGGTCAACCATAATATAACTCATTTAATTAAATAGATTAAACACTTTAATCATAACCTATATACTAATTCCTTGTAATTTTTTTTTTTTTTGGTTCGATCTATTCAGAATAGTGTAAAAGAAAGGGGACATGTAAAGTTCTTGTAGAATTAATAAATCGTGTTTAAAAACAATCCTACTTCTTGATACATTTATTGCTGAAAGAGAAAGAGGGAAATGGCAGCTACTACTTGGGCACATGCATGCTTCCTATTACTTAACACTGCAAATGGTAAGCAACAGGAAAAGCACTTTTTATGCCTAATGAAACAAGTTACCTTTATTTATAGCCTACCCTAAGAAAGCTGGATTTGTTGGTAAAGATCTTATGAGGGCCCATTTTGGACTATTTCTGAACCATTTCTTGTTTGCAACCATCCAATAATTATGGACCATAACTTTTAATATATTAGCCACGAAGAAAATGGATTAATGGGGGTGACAGTTTCCAATTTCCAACCATTATTTTCCTTAAACATGCCCATGCAACAGTGAGAGAGAGCGAGTGAGAGAGAGAGAACAAATGTCAAACGAGAGATCGCCATGAACTTTTATAATGAAGATCTAGAAAGACAGCCGTTGCTTGGAAGGGAAAACCCAGCTAAGAGACTAGGACATGGAAAAGACAGGCATGGTGGAACCTCAGCTCGAAGATTATTTTAAATATCCTTTTTTTCTTTATCTTCACCGAGAACAAAAGGTGATACGACATGCCTTTGGGATTACACATTCTTCGGACTTGCAAACCGCATATAAAAATAAAAACAATAAGCTAGCTTTATATATAGGGTTTTGTTTTTTGATGTTCATGCATCGATACCCGTAGGTTATTATTGTTCTTTTTACGATGTTTTTAAATGATGACTTGCGGTTGCAGCCAATAAATTAAGCTGTACAATCCATTTGAGACCCACTACACTACTGAGAGAGCGAAACCATAACAATCCAACAAACATATTTAAGGAGAACCGAAAGAAGACAGTTCAAATATTTTATATTGGTCTTCTTCACGTACTTCCCAATGCACATGTATTCCATTTCTTCCATCTTCTTAAAACTGTGAGGATGAGATGTAATTCATGTCTTCATCCTAAACCAAGGCTCTGTTTGCCAACAGCTTGAAAAAAGAAAATGGTACGAAATTATAACAAGATTTGGTTGATACCAACAAAAAAAAAAAAAGGTTTGATTTGAATAATAACAAAATATTAATAAAGTGACGTAAAAAGTAAAAATATTAAAAATTGAATTTAAGACTACAATTACCTAGCTACCAGCCCCCTACAGATCGAGATATTCGATAAAAGAAACTACTACATGACTACGTGAGGATAAGATATGTCAAGTTGGTCATGTGGCATCATGAGCTCAACTTGGGAAACCTATGACTTGTTCGCCACCCCTCTAGCTAATTATGATGTTCTGTTAGGCTTTCTAGAATTGACTATTTTTATTTTATTTTTTTAATGCGAGTATTCTTTTGTAAAGAGAAATTACTAAATTTTTTATTATTATTATTTTAAAGAGACAATTTTTTTTTTTTTAAAAAAAAAAAGCTTAAATTTACACTTTTTTAGACTCGTTAATTTAACAAAATAAATAGTAAAATAAATAATATTCACTAAATATAAAAATTAATGTCCTCTCATCTATTGATTAAATAACTCATTTCTCTCCCCCCTTTTTTTTTGTGGTACATTTAGTTTCTTTTTCTTTTTTCTTCTATGGACAAACAAATCTTTTAAAAAATATATTTAAATAGAATAGTAAATATTTTTGGTGAGGTTACTTTGAATGCTCTAAGACAAAGTCATTTAAATACCATCAGATTTATTAAATAATGTATCCACCACCATTGTTAAGTAAACTTGAAATCCTGACAAGTGTCCCTTTCTACAATATTTGAATCGAGTAGAACTTTAATTTCATTTGCAGGTGTGATTTTGAAAAATTGTTTGCATTCAAAAGTCTTTAATATAAAACTTGATAAGGATGCCACCATGACAAAACCCTTACAACTTGAGTGAGCCAAATTCATTGGGATTTTTAACAAAGTCCCAATTTCAGCCCCCACGCTGATCCATTTCTCTACCTCTGCTTCAAAGACGCTATTATTTGTTGGGTCTTTTGTTGTTATTATGGTTTTTTTTTCCTTCGTATGTTGTTTTTTGGTTGCCTTTGTTCTACCACTTGTTGTGTTTATTGGGTTTCTGTCTCCATGTGTTATTGTGGTTCAATCTTGTAGTGGAGACTCGTATTACCTTTTCATTAGCTCCTTATTCAAATTTTCTCCGTGTCTTTCTCGCTTCAATTTTTTTTTGGTAGTTGTTGCAAAATCCTAGCGGGGATTTAGATTTGCCTTTGCAAATACTTTATACTGATATTGCT
Source organism: Carpinus viminea (assembly GCA_013348765.1). NCBI lineage: Eukaryota > Viridiplantae > Streptophyta > Magnoliopsida > Fagales > Betulaceae > Carpinus > Carpinus viminea. Next base: position 4,579,267 of record CP054670.1, on the reverse strand, counting down.
TGTTTAGCCTATTTTTTTACTATTTATTTATATATATTTGTCTGAACTTATTTTCGTTTCGGATCTGTTATTATTAGGAAGTCCACTCAGCGTTTGAACCCTTTGTACCCATTCACACAAAAATTTCACACCAAACCGACTAATATAATATATTTAAGTGACTTAACATACCACATCTATTAATATAAAACTGATGTGACTCTTTCTTATTTTTTTATTTTTATTCCTACCAAATTTGTTAAATGTGAAAATGAAGGAGTCAAATATAGGGTCTTGGTCACCCTTTTAGAGCACTGTGCACCCATGTGTGTGGATAAAACTGTTGGGGGAAGCAAGGCTGAAGTTACACGCCTAGTCTAAAATATTGGTTTATTGTGGCTCTAGCTGCTACTGCTAGGAGGTCGTGCAGCCGTGAGCCGGCACTAGGCTGGCCCTATCCGCTATGCTACGCATCTCTTTTATTTTAACTCCTTATTGTCGTACTTTGAAAAGAATGAGAAGCACAGGGAATTTCAACCGCGATCTATGCTACTCAGTATTATTTTTTCTTTTATTTTCTTTTTTGCTTTTTATTTTTTATTTATTATGATCAACTTAAGAACACGTTGATCAGAGTCTTCAAATTTTAACGATTAATGCAGGCTCGGATCAATAGCCTGTTGTAGCTGAACCTCTTGCAGGCTATTGTACGGATCATCAAATATGATTAACTGTTTTGGTGCATGCATAGTGAGATTATTTACGATAGCAAGCAAGAGGTATATATAAATGAACTGAATTTTTTGCAGGCTATTGATCTACTCAAATTTTGACGATTAATGCATGGTTTTATTTATATACTTCTATGCATGCAAAATGGGATCATTTATGATGGTAAAAAATTGTTGCGCAATTTAATTACCAATTTCTGAGTTTAATTAAATACTTGCAGAGAGATGAATGCATACGTACTCGAATTTTGATGACTACTTGCTTTAATTTGATGCCTCAGATCTATTGAAAGAAGATCTGTCAGGATGAACAGAGAGATATGCATGAAATCTTAATTAGCACCGACTTTCGGCCAATAATTTTTTTTTTAATATAGAAATTGAGAGTATTTAATTAATTATATTAAAATAGTATTTTGTCTTATTTAAAAATAAAAAGACAAAAATATTATTTTAATTATATTTAAATATAACTAACCTAATACTTTCCGATTCAAATAAATGAGAGAAAATCTTGTTCTTATTAATGAATATATGCATAGCTCTTATAAACATTTTTAATTTCACTCTCTTTCACACGTACAGGAAAGAGTGTTGCAAAAAATAATAAAAAATCATATTTAAATAAAATGGAGAGTAAAATAGATAATTTATTAATAATATTCGCTAAAGTGTAGTTCTTCAATAGCTTTCTTGGTTACTACCTACTATATATTGAAGATGCTTTTAGGATGACATTGACATATTTTGAAAGTAAATTTGAATACTGGTTTCAATGATACGAGTGTTGTTTCATTAAATGAATATAAGTAGACTTTACAAAGATTATATCCTAATCAAACTATACATTTGAATGAGATTATATCATAACAAATTATACATTTAAATTACAAAGAATAACTAATCTAAGAGATAAGATTTACAAGATAATATGATCACACTTCCTTATCTTCAACAATTAAAAAACTGCAGGTAGTATTATCTGGTGATGTGGCTATATTGTTAACAAACATAAGGGTTGCTCTAAATGTGAATTATCATTCTATATATATATTGAAAATGCTAGGGATTCTCTCTCTAGTATTCTTCTAACATTCTCTCAGTCTTACGTACAACATGATTTAAGAAAAATAAAATTGTAGTAGCCTTCACCACCGGTTTTTTTAGGCATTAGCATCAAAATTGAAGCATTAGTACTAAATTTAGGAAGATCAAATCATTTTTTAGTGATATCATTCCTAAGGGTTAACCTTCCACCCTTAGGTTTTAGTTTTGAATGCAAAAATAAGTTTTAAAGCATTAAAACCTAAATATTAACTCATAAAAATTAATCTGTTGGCAAAAAAATGATATTACAATTTTATTTTATTTTTAAATCATGTTCTACGTAAGACTGGGAGAACGGTAGGTAGGAGAACAATAGAGGGAGAACCCCTAACAAACCCATATACTAGTGATTCTCCTATTCTTATTGTGATGTGGCTTTTCACAAATGCATTTTTAAAATCACTAATAGATTAAAAGTTAATAATGATAATTTTAAATCCAACGGTAATTTTAAAAGTCACATCATAATTGTAAGAATACCAAAAGAACACTAGGAGAACCCCTAGTATTTCCCTATGTATATATGGCGGAAATTAACTACTAAAAAGCCCTCAAGCCTTAAAATGTTTTCAAGTTTTTAAAATATTCCTAGCTATAACTTTTTTTTTTTATAAAAATAAAAATCAAATCAAATTTTCCACCCATTCATTTTTAAAAGATTTCCCCATCTAAAATCCCAATCTTGCTCTTAAATTATGTATGTGTGACGTGTCAAATTCGGTGTATTCTTGTAGAGGAAATTTAGAGATATCTAATAAGAGTAATGGTGGATATTATATTTTTATCTTATAATTGTTCAATAATATTGATGTGACACTAAACTCAACCATTATTTTTATTCATTTATTTAAGAAGATTAATCCAAAATTTAATTTCGAAGTAATAGCATGTCTCATAACCTACATCAACCCGGTTCATGCACACAGTACTGAGAACTACAAGCTGCTATTTCTTTGCCTTTTTTTTTTTTTTTTCGCTTGTTTGATTCCCCTGTCGGTCAAACAAACAAGGTCCCACATTTTTTAAATAATTTTATTTATATTTTTATAAATCTGGACGTGGGACAGAGTAGTAATGGACCTAATGGTAGCGTCCTCTTCACCGTCACCGTAGAGTTGAAGGTACCAACATTTTTTTTTTTTTGGAAAAAAGGTAGTAGTGGCAGCAGTTGGGAAAAAGTAAACATGTTCATGAGTATTAAACTTACATTAATTTTGTCTCAAAAAAAAAAAAACTTACATTAATTTTTTATTGAGTAAGATTAAGTTTTATAAGTAACTTTAAAGAGCTTTTATTGTGTTATTGTTAGTGCACCAATGTTGGGTGGTCTTACGCTTCTTTCAATCCTAAAAGCTAACTCAAGAAATGAGATTTTTTTCATATTTATAAAATGACCAACAACTCTTTTGATAATTGATGTGGGATAACCCAAATAATCTTTCCCTCACACATCGGGGGTTTTGGTTTGAAGGCAAAGATAATTCATTTCACCCATAAACTGTTGGACCGAGACTTGTTAGTTGAATTTGGCTCTGATACTAATATTGAGTGGTCTTGAGCATCTCTTAATTCTAAAAACTAGTTCAATAAGTGATACTAGGTGGACCGAGACTTGTTAATTGAACCTGGCTCTGATACTAGTATTGAGTAGTCTTGAGCATCTCTTAATTATAAAAACTAGTTCAAGAGGTGATATTTTTTCTTTCACCGCCAATGTGAAATAACCCTTAACATATACCTTAATAATTACTTTAAAGTGATAGCACATGAATAGATAAAGAATTTGGCTTATGTGTTGTAATTTTTTTTAAATGATCTATTTTTAATTGTAAGCTTTTTTTATGAGAAAAAAAAAGAAAGAAAAGGTACAATTAAATCTAGGTCATTGAAAAAAAACTTTAATAATTTTCATTTAAACCAAATCCAAAGATAAATGATAAAAATGCGTTGGGTAACAAATTTGTATGTAAAAGAATATTGAACATGGGGTTAATATTAAGTATTTACCTACCATGCCACGCATGGAATAACTCATATGTACAAAACAAAATCAACCAAAAATATGTTTTGAATCTTGGTGTCCTTCGCCCAACAAGTACTAAGAAAAATAATTTCATCAAAACTATGTTGTTCCTCTTTGGTTTCTGGGAGTAGAGCTTATTTACTGTGTGATGCGATGAAAAAGTAGTAGTAATAATAATAATAGCATTTTGAAAGAACAAAAAACAAAAATTGTTTATTAACTTGAAAAAACAAAATGATTGTCAAAGATATTGATTATAGAGGAGTACCCCAAGGACAACCTCAAGGACTCCGCTGATATAAAAGCCCTGAAATCGTAGAAGAAAATTAATCGCACACCTTTAAAACTGTGCATTTCTTTTTTAAAATAATTACCATTTAAAAATACAAATGATATCTTATATATTTTGTGTCGGTTATGAACTCTAGCTAAAACATCAATATTAAAAAAATAATAATAAAACAGTCATATTTCAATACATTTTTTATTTGTTTTTACACACCATTATCTCCCAAGTGTTAAATCTACCGGAAATCATTAACCACTGCTTGCAAATTAATAAAAGAGCGACTCCCATGAATGAAACAAAAGGTAAAAACAACAGCAAAAAGGGAAAAATCAAATGGAAAGAGACTAAGAGAGGAGGGGGGGGTTTAACAAGGCTTGTCCCAAAAGTCAATGCAATAAATATCTCAAGCTTTTGCCGTGTGATGGGTGATGTCGTATACAAGCAAGCAGGGGTGCTGGAAATCACTTGTCCGTGAGCCTCGTAAGTCAAATATGAGGCGGAGATTCTCCACTTAATTATTATTTTTTTCTTGTACTTTTAACCATCCGCTTGTGGTTTAAGGGTATCTCTAAACTCACAAAGAAAAGACGTGTGCATGCAGGTACACATTTTTATTCCTTCAGCCTATTTTCACTTTTTTACCGCTCTCTTCTTCCCACGGTTTTACTATACATGTGCTGGAAATTCGGGGATATATATGAAAACAGCAGATTCTTAAAATTAAATTAAAAACCTTATAACTGAAAGTTGAATTTAATTTAATAAAAAAAAGAAAAGAAAAGAAAAAAAAAAGAGAGGATTGATATAGGAAAGAGGCGAAAATATCAGGAAGCAAGGGGGGTGGGCCCGCCAGTTGGGATGATTGCCACTGGAGATGACACCTGACGAAGGGATGGGGACAACCACGAGGCGCGGGACCCATGGGAAGGCTGTCGGTAAAGAGGAAACGAACGTCTTCAATCTGCGTCTCGCTCTCTCTAAGCCCAACACCCAACAGCCAATCGTGGTGGTGACTGGTGAGGAACCCACACCCCAGTTGTACTTTGTATCATTTTTCAACAAAGTCCTTCTTCTCTGACTAGGATGGGAGGGGAACGGTGAAGGAAATCGACTACGAGATGAATAATACAACCGGTGGGGTGGGGGGGGCCCACGTGGCACCATCCCCACCACGACACCCGCCTTCGACACGTCTACATCACGGTACACCCCCAATGTCTATCTAATCCCTCTTCTGTCTACAATAAAAGAAATTTTGTGAGCGCGCGTTTTTTTTTTTTTGTGGGGAAGCGAGGAATCCGAGATGAGATATTTGCTTCCTTTGTTTTGTTGTATTCAAGCATAAATACGTTACCGTATTGTAGTAAACGGAAACAGATTTTGTTTTTGCTTTGCCTGTACTGTCTTGTCCCCAGCATACATTCCCATCTCCCCCACGCGCCTCTTACAATATTGATTTATTTTACCGCGGACATGACGATTTGTTATTGCTTCTAGTTTTTACCGTACGATCTAACTATCTAGGGCCGGCGTTTATTATTGATTAGCGGTTATTTATGTCCAACCCCTATTACGGTAACCGCCTATTAATTATGAGAATTTTGTACTTATTGTACTATTTTTACTATTTTTTAAATAATTGATTTTTAAAAAATTAATTTTTTTCTTTGAATATAGTTCATTTAACAAACAAAATGTAACTACTCAACAGTTTTTCTAACTCATCTAACTAATCGTGCCAACTCATTCAACTCATTTGAACACGTGCTAATCCAACTCACTAATCCAGCTGATAAATGACTCAACTGTAAAACATTTTGATTCCATTTTCATATTTTTACTAGCTAAAATAATATTAGCCATATCAAAATGCTCTAAAGGTCTGAACTTTCGTTGAAATTAGTTTTTTTTTTAAACAAGGAATTTGGCTCGTTATTGGCCGTGGATATAAAATGTGGAATTGACCAAACCACATTAAATAAACATCGCCTGCTTATGTTGTGTGTGTATGTTTTTGTGATATATAATAATCTTGGTTGTAGATTTTTATATAGAGTTTCTGTGGTTAAATATCCATGTATTGGGGTGCCGTAACGTCTCTCGATTGTGATGGAAGCAGCCGAGATTTTGGTGTGTCGACTGTCGAATCATTTCACTGTCAATAGAAAATAATAATAATAATAAATGAACTTAAATTTAAACAATTAAAAAAAATGAAGTAATTTTTTTTACGGCACGTAAGCTTTATCCTATAAATAAACTTATGTCATTGCTTACGCTTTAAATATGAGATTAAGAGTTCTCAAGGAATAGTTTAATTGGTTGTAAATTATAAAGAATATTACAAGTCTATTTTATGTTCATCTTAAGTCCATCAAAGAATGATATAGTTATTAAAATCACAATTGAGTTTTTGATTGATCATTATTGAATTTTCTTTCTCCCTTTTCTTGTATAGACATGTAAAAATAAAAATAAAAATATATGAGAATAAGAGAAGAATGTGTAGTACTACTTAACTCAATAGACACTAAGCAAGGATTGGATGCTTCAATATATTGTTGCTCATGCTTTGCACTGTTTTAAAATTCTTTAAAACATTATGAGTAAAGTTCACATGCCCTTTTTAAACTATCACAATTGACAATGTCTCCTAAACTTTTAATTATGACAATATTTCGCCAAAAACTAATAAAAAATGACACCCTATACTCCTTTAAATTCAAAAAATAAAAATAATTTGGTTTTTAAAATGAAAATTTTAATTAGAAAAACAATTTTTTTAAAAAAACAAAAATTTTAATTAAAAAAATTTATAAAACAAAAATAAAAAAATGTTAAATTTATAGTTTTGTCATTGGGAGAACATTGACATTGTTAAAATTAAAAGCTTGAAAAGAATTTAAATAAAATAGTAGAACTTAAAAGCTAACAGGAACCTAGCTTCCTACCACAAAGCATACACACACAAATTTTCATAGCATTTCCTTCCATAATAACTCGTAGCATCCTCAAGTCTATTGCATAATTCTATTGTCTTCCGTGCTGTCACCACCTCAACTACTGTTGAATCAATAAAAAGACATTCTAGTACACATAGTTACCAGTACTAGCTATAACCCTCTGACCCATCTTCTTGAACAGTTTATTTAATGTTGCATCCCAATTTATTTTGAACACCCCAGTAGGAGGTTTTTTTCCATCTTAGCCTCCTCCTGCCTTTTACTTCTCTCCACGTTAATTCAAAAGACGTGTCTCTTGATAGAACTCCTCCGGTAAATGTCGGCGCTTTTCACTATATTGATTATTGATCAGTAAGGTTACCAAACCTATATAAAGTACATATCAACATACAGTCACTTAATATATTGACTTTGTCTATACAATCACCATATGTTATTATACATGTTCAATTCGATTTGATAAATAAAAACTCAATTTTTTTATTTTACACCAAGAAAAATCAAATATTTCAAGCAATTTGTTATGAATTTTCCCTTTGAACATATTCTCCATAAATTTCTGCCATGGAAACTAAACGGACTCTAGCGTGTAGGCAAGTAGACCAAGTTGGAACAGATGGAACAAAAATTCAACGTTGGGAGAGACCAGAGGAGCCCAGAATTTATTTGGAAGGAACCAACACCACCAACAGCACACCGCAGCAGTTAAGGAAGCAGCACACGTATGCAATGCCATTAAAGTGTTTGGAACGACCCTGTGATTATGTTTTAATGCTGTGTAAGGTATTGTACACAAATTTGTTGACATATATTTCCTTTGCCCATCTAAAAAAAAGGATCATAATTAGTTCTTCACCCCTATGGGCGATCGAATAACGATCATATTGCTTGCTTCTAGGATGCTGAATTATTGCGAATCTTAGTTAGGATTCTCCAATAAATGGGCAATAAGATGTCTGTCTGCATGAGACAACCTTTTTACATTGCTCTAAAGAAAATTAAAAAAAGACTACAATAGCTAGCAAATTTCATTTCTTTCTTGTGTGAAATTGACGGTGAAACTATTTAAAACACGTCACGTTACATCAACGGATAAAAAAACAAGAGCCGGGTCGAGAATCAAGGTGCATGTACTGCAATGATCAAGTCCACATGAGCCAAAGATCAAACATTTACTGTGCATAATAGATTCGAACTGATTGTAAATTGTTGATATCTGTTCTTTCACTGTTGGTCTCTTGATATGGTACTAAATATTTTGTTTTTGGGCCAAGTATATTGTACTTGGTTTTAGCCTCAATAATTTATCACCGTTTTTTGTTGGGTTTGTCATGCTGCTTGGGATTTTTATCCGTACTTTTTCTTGTATTTTATTTTATTTATTTATTTTTGCTCTTTAATGAGAAAAGAAAAAAGAAAAAGAAAATTTAGTCTTTATATCTTAATGTGATTTCTGTTTAATTTTTCGACAATTACATTTTTAGGTTATCCTCTAGTTTCAAATAGGTCCCTCCGCTATCTATTGTTCGATTAATTAATGGTATGCCACGTTAAATTAATCGATCAATATTAAAAGATTTTGTTTGGTACTGTGTACAAACTATACATGACACATCTCGTATTTTTATTTTAAATTATAAACATACCCGAAATAAAATAAAATAAAAGTTTACAAGATAGGACATGGGTGGTTGACCACCCCTAATTAGTGATTGGGGTTGCCTCTCGCCAAATGAGGGATATTTGTCTCTCATTTGAAGGGCAATCTCTCCTCACATTGGGGTGATTGACCTATTTCATAAGTAATCACATCTCATTGTAAGTGCCCAGACTTCTTTATGAATGGTGACTTTTCCTCATAGAGAGCAATTGCTACCTCTTACAGGGAGATAGCCACCCATATATATGTGAGCAAACACGACTTATCACATGAGAGGGTAACATTCTTTACTAGTTAGGGGTAGTCACCTCTTCTTTTGAGTAACCATTTTTCTGTGTGTAAGCGATCACCCCTCTCTAATAAGGGGCAGCTTCTCCTCACATAGAGGTTGTTGCATGTCTATGTGAGGATTGCAACTCTTTTGAGAGAGTAAACTGACAATATGACTTGTTTGAAATTAGATAAAAATTTAAGGATATAGTTGTTGAAATTAAAAATTTAAGAACTAAATATAAATTATTATGAAAATCTTCGAACCTGATTTCATTTTTCTCTTAATAAAATTACCTTGCCATGAAGAAACAAATTATGGATTCTAATTACACGTTTTTTCTAAAGGCTGCGACAGTTTAGGACAATTTGTGAAAAAATAATTTGCTCTTAAGTGATGAGATCAGGAAAAAAATAATAAATAAATAAACATCTTGTAACGTGCGTGGGAAGTCATGTGCTTTGGAATTTCATTTTAATATTATAATAAATGCTTTATATCGGAGAATTATCTCCTTTCCATCCCCTAAATGCTATGAGAAATTGCACCATATCACTCTCGATGTATTCCTACTTTTTTTAGCCCTTTTCCCACTTCCCCATTATGTAGTGGACTGGTTCCACCTCCCACTTAGTTTTTGTTTTTCTCTTGTTCTGTTTGCGTCTGTTTTCTATGAAAGTGTTCTTACAAAAAAAAAAAAATTGCACCATATCACTTTTGATGGATAGAATGAAAATATTTGTCAAATATATAACATTTCTCTAACATTATCTATGCATCTATATGATCTATTGTAACACATTTCTCTAATATTTGTCCAATTTTTCAATATTCTATGACAAATTTTTTTTTTTAAATTACTTACATCTGACTCTTTATTTTAATTATTAATGTTTACTATTTCATTTAAATATTCTTTTTTTTTTAAACAACATACATATCAAAGTTATGCATGTCTTATCAAAAGTATATATATATTATTTTTATGTTTGGTGAGTTCGAGCACTATAGCATCTCATTAATGTTTGTGCTGAATTAATTAGTTGGGTGTAGATACATTTTAATTTAAATTTGCATTATGAGTAGTTAAATGCACCTTCAACTAATGGAGTGTGAATGTTTTGAACTGCACTGGAAAAATAGAAAGTTTAAATTTTTTAAAAAGTATTGATTTCTTAATTAAAATTTGACTAAGAAAATAATTTGTTCAAGGAGAATGCTCAAGCACCCAAAAAAAAAAATCCATCTTATAAGATATCCATTTTCGTTATTTGAATATTATTGAGTCAATATATATCACACGCTTTCTGGTAATATATAGGTCCCTAGTTTGAACATATAGGGCGGCTTTATTAATGAAGGGTATTAAATCATATTCATCGAATCCTTCTAAATCCACTAACCGAAAAAATTAATAAGATTTGAAATAGAAATGATTATTTTCTTTTTTACCAACTGAACATTTCAATTTTAAATCTCCTTAATTTTTTCTAGTTATTGTATTTAAAATTTTTGGACAACAATACTCTTTATAAATATACTAAAAAAAATGAGAAGATCTGTTTCAAAAAAAAAAAAGAAGAAAAAAGAAAAAAAGAACAAGGTAAGAGGCTTATTTATTGGAATGTTGGGATTACTTACCTTTTTTTTTTTTTTTGTTCTTACCTTTTCTTTGACAAGTTTCTTTCATCACCCATTTGCAAATGGGAGATACCTTTTTTTTTGTCTTCTTTTGTGGGCAGGGAGGGTTATGGGCAATGGAAGGATATAAAGCAAATGTTCCATTTTTTGGGAAGTAAATGAAATTAACACAAAAGGGAGGGGGGAGAGCGTGAAATAGTTGAGAGTAGGGACAGATTGAGAGATGACTCAGATGAGGGTAGAATTTCTGGTGGCGTCCGTGTCACGTGGCGGGTGCATCTTCGTTCATGCAACCCACCACTTCTCTGGCCTTTTAACTTTATGATGAGTGAGAATTCTAGATTCAAAAACCGCTAGCGGACTTTGCAAGGCAGAACCCCCCTCTCTCTCTCTCTCTCTCTCTGTCTCTCTCCTCTCTCTTATATATATATATATATATATATATATATATATGTCTCTATCTCTATTCAATGAGATTTGCAAATGTCAAATTTGGAATTTAGAGACTTAAAATGACACACGCACCCTTGTTTCTACCATGCCCAAAAGACCATTGCTAATATGGCAAAGTACGTTTTTTTACCATGATTTGTACAAAAGCATTAAATTATTAAGAATTAGAGTTAATGGGTTTTATATTCATGTCTCCGTATGATTTTAACTCTACAAGCATTATAAAAGATTGACAATTTTTTTTTACATGATCCATGAGTTTGACACGAATCTAACGCGAAATTAACAAATTGACATAATTTGAAAGAATTTTTTTTCAACCAACTCTTCTAAACATGTGAGATCTCTTGTTTTTTCTTCAATATTGTTAATAGTTATTTATTACTCTTTTACAAATCTTATTATAACCAAAATATTAATTTTTACATAACTCAAACAAGTTATAACTCAAACAAGTTACAAGATACAAACATTTATCTCAAAGTGATAAATCAATCGATTTGAGACCACGCTTCATGAAATAAGTCATATCACAACGCATGCCTGTGAGAAGGCTTTGGCGATGGGTTTTTGTTTATTTATTTATTTTTCAAATTTTCTTTTTCTTTTATTTCAGGCTGAAATAAAGAAAATACGGTCAAGACTTTTATTTATTTTTTCCTTTAACGAGGATATGCTTATTTTATCTTGTATTGAAATACTAGTACTATATCAGATATTTGTTTAGTATGTACGAGATATAATATAAAGAGGGTATTTGGTACGAACATTGTTCGGTCAGTTTCTTTACCCACATGTGTTCTCTCTCTGTGTATCTCTCTCCAATTATTTATTTTTATTTTTCTCAAAACATCAACTTCTAAGATGAAACCAGTGTGGTTTTGAGTTTCAGTTTAAGCTTATCGCCCAACCCTTAAAATGCGCCTCCACCCAACCCCTCAAGTGCGTGTCTTTTTTGCGAATGACCCAATGTTCCATATCCTGAGCTTAATAGCTTCTTTGTGAGGTTTGGTGGGGTTTTCTAGATGGATTTTGGGGTGGGGAGTTTGGATGGGTTAATGGGTTCGGACACTGGTTTTTCTTCGCTTGCTTCAGATCCTGAGACAAGGCAGAAGTGGTACGGAGCTGGGTTCCTCAAGCAGGAGAGATCTGCAGCCACCTTTGAAGATGACTGGAGGAGCTCAAAGCTGGCCAAGACCGATGATTTCTCTGCCTCCAAAGCCATGCTGCTTCAGCAAAGAAATGCTTCACTGAGATCTAATTGCACTCTCTTCTCTGATGTTCACCAACAGCAGCAAATGCTCAGCTTCTCTTCCCCCAAATCAGAACCTCTTTTAGTGGAAAAGACTTCTCAGAATGCGTCATTACCTTACTTTCAACACGCATTATCTGCTTATGCTAGAAATACAGGTACATTTTAAGCAGTTTTAAGGTTGTATTTATGTGGGCTCTGGACTCTGGAGCATCATTATCTGGGGGAACTGAAAGTGAAACGTCTTTGCATCCATACCATTTGAAGAGTCAATGGAGATGCTTGTACTTGCATGGATCTTTGGGCTTGGGAGATGGGGTTCTGGTTAATTTCTCGTTGGTTCCTTGAATTTCGATTCCCTAACTGGTCGAGGGTCTTTTCAAGAAATTTACTAGCGGTCTTTGTTCTGAGTCTTGCCAAGAAAAAAAAGTTTTTTTTTTTCAACTTTTTCTTTTTTCCCTGGGAAATTTCTGTCTTCTTGTTTTTCGAAGATTGGCTTTTGTAATATTTCAACACAGTGGACTAGTGGGCAGGAAAGCAGTAAATATATATTTGAAGCTTTAATAGAATAGGAGGAGCTATAACAAGAAGAAAAGCACCATTTTTGATTGGTTCTGAATCCTTTCCCCTTTTGATCTTTGTTCCCCTTCTTTCTCGTTTCTGCCTTCTTTATTTAATACTCTCACTTTTGTTTTTTCTTTTTCTTTTTCTTTTTTGTACTATGGAAGACAAGAAATTTATGATTGTTATAGTTCCCTTAAATATTTTCAGTGCTATTATTTTCCCTGGCTACACACCCCTTTCCGCACTTATTTTCTTTTGTTCACTCTCAGAAATAAACTTTTATTTCCTGTTTTAGTAAGATATGGGTTAAGACTTCGGCTTTCTTGCTTTCATACTTAATTTCTTACTGTGATTTATCTAATCTTGTCTGGTTTTCCCTTTTCAGGCTATAGCTCTGGGAGCTTGAATGGTGCAAGCATGCATGGTGTTTTAGCAGGAGCCAGAGGGCCATTCACTCCATCTCAATGGATGGAGCTAGAACACCAGGCCTTGATCTACAAATACATCAACGCAAATATGCCTGTGCCATCTAACCTGCTCATCCCCATCAGAAAAGCCCTTGATTATGCTGGGTTCTCTAGCTTTCCAGGGAGCCTTCTGAGACCCAATACGTGTGAGTTTTCCCTGTTCCTTTTTATCTACTTCAGGGAGCTAGATTTTGTACATCCACAAGATTTGCATGCCCATCTTTTGAAGTTATTCACAATGCATGTTTTATTGTTAAAGTTACTGAATAAAGAACCACTGCGCCTCTCTCTCTCTCTCAGATGAATCCTGTGTCTCACTGTTCCTAATTACCACTACTGTGGTCGTGAGTCAATATTCAATAGTTTTCCAACAGTGTTTTGTTTCAATACGCCACAGATTACTCTGTTCATTTAAACAGTAGTTTTTGGTACTTGCCAGACTTACTCCACAAAGAAAAAGAAACTTCTGCACATAATCTAAATCTGGCTTCTTTTCTTGTTTTGGGGGGTTCATATTAAAATTAATTCATGTGAGCATTTCTCTCTCTCCTGACTTTGGATGATTTTGTATACTATATGTATCAAGTGGGATGGGGTTCTTTCCATCTGGGATTCTCCAACAACGATCCTGAGCCCGGAAGGTGTCGTAGGACCGATGGGAAGAAATGGCGGTGCTCGAGAGATGCGGTTGCCGATCAGAAATATTGCGAGCGACACATGAACAGGGGCCGCCATCGTTCAAGAAAGCCTGTGGAAGGCCAAACCGGCCATGCCATTACTGGGACCACCACCAGCACCAACGCAAGCACTAGCTCAAAGCTGATGCCTATTGCTTCATCCCCATCAGGGTCGGTGGTTGTGGCACCCGGTGGTGGCAGAAGCTCTGCGACCAACAGCCTTGCCGCTGCGCATCAACAACTAAAGAATTTGCAGCCTGGTGCATCTAATCCTTCTGCAGGCACCACCATTAGCAGGTGAATAGCGATGCAACATCTCATGGACCTTCCTATCCCTTAGCATCTATTCGCTGCCATACTCCACCTGCAGCCTCTAAATTTGTGTGTTGTGTGGTTCTGCCATATGCACATTGGTTATTATATCTTTTTGTTTTATGATGGTAATTAGAATCATAGAATCTGTTGTGTTCATCTATGCAGTGGGAGGATAGTGACTGATCTAGTGTTCGAGATTCCTTTCTGAAATGTTATGCAAGTGACGGTTTGGTGATTTCTCTTGCAGGATGCTTATGAACAAGGAGAATGGGAGTGAGGCAATGCAAGACACACCCAGCCTCTCCATGCTGTGCCCCTCAATTGACCATAAACCTAAAGAAAACTCCTTCATGATTCAGAAACAGCAAAATTCATATGAAGAATCCTCTAGAAATGTGTTTGGGCTAGTCACTTCTGATTCCCTCCTCAACCCTTCTCATCAAACCTCTAGTTTACTCAACTGTTCTTCGCAAGAGCTCAGTGATAGAGGAACCGAATCGCAGCGATCACTTCGTCATTTCATTGATGACTGGCCTAAAACCCAATCCGATCGCTCGACCGTTTCCTGGCCAGAGCTTGACGTGCAATCGGACAGAACCCAGTTATCAATTTCAATCCCCATGGCTTCCTCAGACTTCATCTCATCCACTTCCTCTCCGACCAATGAGAAGCTCGCTCTCTCCCCCCTCAGACTTACTATCCTTAATGAGCCAAACCAAAAGCAAGCAAATTGGATTCCTATCTCTTGGGAAACATCCATGGGAGGTCCTTTAGGGGAGGTTTTGCATCATAGTAATAATAGTGTAGGTGATTGCAAGAATTCGTCGGCACTTAATCTTATGACTGGGGGCAGCTGGGACAATAGTCCTCCAATAGGGTCATCTCCAACTGGCGTCTTACAAAGGACCACTTTTGGGTCCCTTTCAAACAGCAGTGCAGGAAGCAGCCCTAGAGCCGACAACCACAGGACGCTTGAAGGGGTTAGCCAGTGTAATGACCTCCTTGGCTCAAATCTTGTGAATTCTTCGTCCTTGCCTGCCTTGTAGCCACTTGGCCTGCATGCCAACTAAGAAATTTATTAGGTGATGCAAGAAAAATGAATTATATCCTGTGTGAAGAACATAGCGAGAGTGCGTTTTTTTTTTTTTCTTCTTCGTTTAGTGTGTTAAATCTTTTTAATTTCATAACATGTCTCTCTTTTCTGGCTCACGATTAGGGTTTGTGGGTGTTGCTTGAAAGTTCCATTTTTATCTTTCTGTGCTCATGGTTGATAACAATGTTTTGTTCGGCAAGCATGAGAGTTCTAATATCTATTCTGAAATTTTCCAATCAACCCCAAACAAGCCTAGAGGGGGAGAAAGTGTTTTTCAGAAAATTCAATCAATTAAAATTATAGTAACCACACCACAATCATCAAAATAAGCAAAAACAATAAAACTATAACACAACAATTTGGTAAGGAGGCGGAAACTTATAAAGAACTTTTCAAAGTAAAAGTACTTAGCTCAATTAAGTCTCTTATTGCAAATCCTAAACTCTTATAGTTTTAAGTTATTTGAAAATTTGGTGTGATTTAACAAAACTCTAATAGAAATTAGGAATTGAAAGCATATGGATGCTATAGTTCTTTCTTAAGAATCCCTCGGGTCTTTGTGAAAATTGTGCATCGAAGTTCTTATATAAAGCCTCGAGAATATTAGAGGTTAGTTAGAATTTGGTTTTGGTTTTATGAGAAACTTGAGCCTATGGCGAACACACATGCTAAGATCTCATAGATTTCTTAACGATGGTGTTTGAACGGTCTACAATTGAGTTTCGTCCGAGTGTCTTTAATCCACTTCAATGAATACTCTATTCTAATTAACTCTAACTTAACAACTAGCTTAACACTATAACTATAGGACTTAAATACCGATAATCTCTGAAATGACCTGTCATCAAAAAGCCTAACTAACTCTAGGAGTACAAAGGATCACATGCCACTAAGAGCTCGATAGCTTAACAATTCAATAACTTATAAGTTCAGTTGACTACTAGGATTGAGTGCACCTTCACCAAATAGATGTCACCTCCAATAGCTCAATTAAAAGAATGTCAAAGCTAATTACCCTTTCTAATATATCAAGGGAGCAAATCTCCATGCAAGTAACAAAGTAACAAATTCTTCATGGGAGTTCCTCGAACTCTAGGAGTGCATCTTTCTATATAAAGAGCCCAAGTGAACCTCACAAGCATGCCTAATTAACCCTACTATTACTCTACCAAATTTCTCTCATATCTAACTAGACAGACTTGAATCTTGAGTCTCAGAGTGGTATCGCTAAATCCACCCCTAATAAACACTCTAACCTCTTTCTCCTCTTGTAGATCCTCGTCCTGGCGAGCAGCATATAGTCACTATACTACCACTAACTTAAGACTTGTTGAAACTAAATTTACCAACACAAAACCTACCGTATTGAATAGAAGGTGAGATCCAGCTCTGAAGCATAGGCTCTGATGCATGCACTTCTAATATACGTAAGGCAGGAGGATTCTGGTTCTAGTTGTTATGGCTTAGTCAAATATGTTCGGTTCAGCTGAAAACTGCAACACTAGTACCTACTCCAGCTACTTTTTCTTTCTCCTTTTATGACTTGCGCGGTAGTTGCGCCACAAGGCTGTGTGAATTTTTTGCCGCAACTCAATGGTGGAGCCTGAGGGCCGAGGGGGAACAAACCCTCCCTCTCCTGCGGCCTGCCCTACTTGAATTGAAGTAGTCCAACTGTAATTTGTCTTTGTTGCTCTTTATTGCTTACCCTACAAATAACAAAAAGTGGCCCTACTATAAATGTGATATATATATGATGGAATCCTTAAAATTTTGTCGAAGTGTCACACGCAATTATTGTATCAAGAGGCTAACGCGTTTTATGAAGGAAAAAAAAATACAATGTCACGAGTCACTAAAAAACTCTGATTAAGATACTATATGGAGCGTGTCAAGTTATTTATGCAATGGAAAACAGACGCCATTATAAAAAAAAAAAAAAGTAAATAAAATCCTTTGTCGCCCCTTTCCACCCATTAGCCTCAATATGTCAAGGTAGATTTAGTGAATCGTTACTTAAGGAAAAAAAATTATAATGGTAAAAACCAAATTCAAAGAGCATATTTATGAAAAGGAATTTGTCGGCCATTTAACCATAAATTTCACAAAGCCAATTTTGAAAAAAATAGGTTAAATATTTATTTAGGTTTAATTTTTACTTATGGTTTTCATAAATAATTAAGTTATTGTGCCACATCATAAATTATCCCTAATATCCAAGTAAGTAAATTAAAACTATTAACTTTAAAAAAGGAATTAATAATTAATTAAAACAAGTATAGATTTAAAATACATTGAATTAAAAGTGTTTTCACTTTTCGTTTTCAATTCCTTTAACTTCATAATGAAATGATTCTCACAACCCAATTTTCTAGTAAATTAAAATCTAACTTTTGGCATTTTTTAAAAGGAATTATTTTAAAAATTATCACTTTGTGTGCTTTAATACTTCTTTAATTTTTAGAAATATGCATTTATAGAAATATGCATTTATAATATTAAATAAGAAAATTAAAAATAAAAGTAAATTTCAAATATAATTGAATCTAGAGCAGTTAGTTGACATTGAAAATTAGTTGGAATCAGAACTTGTGTGCATTGCTAATTGAATTGAAATGTGAAAAGTGAAAATACTTGTTTAATTCAATAAAAAAAAAGAAAGAAAATTCAATGGGTGTGGGTATTTTAAATGCATTTGTTTTAATTTTTAATTAATATTAATTCATTTAAAAAAATAAAAGTTAATGTTTTTAATTTACTTACCTAAATATTAGGTGGCGAGCATTTATGATGTGGCGTATTTTAAATACATGTAACATTTAGTTAAAATAAAAGTTAAATAATAAAGTAAATATCAAAATATGAAAACCATAAGTACTCGTATGATAAAAATCAAACCTTAAAAGGGGAATAAATAAAGTCTTGAAACCCTAAGGGATATTAAGTATTTAACCCAAAAAAATATTGTGTCGTTTAAATCTTTAGAATGAAGAAATCGTACAATAATTTAAAAATATGAAAACTCGTCAAGAACAGCAGAATAAAATTAGCCCTAGGCATGAAAAATTAAATTACAGCTTATGTTTCCATTTGTTTAAAAGATAATTAAATTAAATATTTAATTGTCTATGGAAATGCATTATCAGTGATCCAAACCGCCTGCAACAAGAATCAACACCTACTTTGGAAGATACACCGGATTAGATGTCTTCAATATGTTCACAACTTGGGCGCCCAAAGAAAAGAAAACGTAGGGGCAAAGGCCCATGTGGCAGCTCAAAGGCCCATTTGGTATATCAAAGGCCGGACAAAGGCCTCCTCGTAGCTCAAAATGTGTAGACTATACCGGTTTGACCCATTGGAAAGGCTAAAAGCCCAACCACTCACTTACTTCTACCTTCATGCATCGACTTCACTTTACAAGGTCATGCATACAAAGTCAAGTTTACACAAATAGGGAAGCTTCGTGGTGGACAGCTGGTCAAGTTCAATAATAGAGGATTTGATTTGGGTGTTGTTGAAAATTCAGATTTTTTTTTTTCCATAAAAAAAATATTATTAATGGTCGGGTCACTCAGTTTGTAAGAAAATTGCACGTAAGATAAATAAATAAAAACTTAATGAATTATGGTAGAGTTAAACTCTTTTAACAAAATTCACAAGAGTTAATCAAACTCATAACCACAACTTTCCCTAAAAATCAAATCAAATAAAAGAAATTGGGTTGTTCTATAGAAGGCGGCATTATCTCCACATTCACATAGGTAACGTTCATCAAGAGTGTATGTAGAGAATACTCCACCCCAACAAGTAGGAACTATGGATCTGTTAAGAGCTTTAAGCTCACCCTTAATTACTCTGCATCTTGCACTGTCTTATAGTATAGGAATTGACTTATCACTAATCTTCTCAAAAAAATAATTAATAAAAATAAATTGACAATATCATACCGTGATCACATGTGACTTCGTATCCCATTAAACCTTATTTATGAAATCTCCAATCACAAAAGTTGAGTATCAATCATCACAGTGTTATAATTTGGGTAATTAATGAACTCTGATATGCAAATTTAACTTAATAGGCAAGAAAATTTTCCAAAGTATAAGACACCAAGCTTTAAAATATATATATATATGAATGTATTTATGTTTTTTTTTTTCTTTCTTCTAATTGTATTTATGTTTATTTTATTTCATATCATGTTGCTTCTTTTTCAAAGTAGAAAATTGTACGTGAAAAGGAAAAACCACATATTTTCTTTACACCTTCATAGGCTTCATGCATTGACTTGACTTTACAAGGTCATGCATACAAAGTCACGTTTACACGAACAAGGAAGCTTCATGGTGGACAGCTGGTCATGTTCAATAATAGAGGATTTGATTCGGGTGTTGTAGAAAATCCACACACAACTTTTGAAATTTTTTCAACGATTCAGATTTTTTTAAAATTTACATAATCTTTATCGGTCACATGAAGATTATATATATGGACTGTGCTCTCACCTTTTGAGTTAACAACTCATTTCTGCAATATTTCCTTCTTCATTGTGCTATGGGAAAGATTATGGGCAGGAAGACTAGTTTTCTAGTAGTCCTTGTGCATTGGTATCTTTCCTTAGCTACTATCTTATGCATGTTCACATATTGTCATGGAAATCCAAATGTTCTTTGCAGGAAAAGAGAGAGAGAAGCCCTTCTAACCTTCAAAGAAAGTATTGTAGATCCCTCAAATCAACTCTCGTCTTGGATTGGCGAGGAGTGTTGCATGTGGAAAGGAATTGGCTGTGACAACATAACTGGGCATGTCATCCAGTTAAATCTTAGAAGTCCATATGATCCCTATACTGCATATGAAGATGTTGAACGGCTACGATTGGGCGGATTGGTAAATGATTCTCTGTTGGGATTGAAGCTTCTTCATTATTTGGACCTAAGTTCCAATTGCTTTGAAGATACTACTATTCCAAACTTCTTTGGTCACCTCCAGAATTTAAGGTATCTAAATTTATCGCATGCATGTTTTGTGGGTGGGAGTCCTCATCAGCTGGCAAATCTTTCGAACTTGCATTATCTTGACATTAGTGATCTCTTCCTTCAAATTGACAATCTTGAATGGTTATCTCATCTTTCCTCGTTAGAATTCCTCGACATGAGTTACCTCAATCTTAGTAAAGCATCCAATTGGTTACAGGTGATGAACATGCTCCCTTCTCTATTAGAGTTACACCTGTCTACTTGTGAACTTGATAAATATGATCCTATACCTTTGCTAATTTTTCATCTCTAGTTGTGCTTGATCTTTCAAGTAACTGGCTTCCCGATTCAACATTTGACTGGTTTCAAAGTCTTACATCCTTGATATAAGTGATAATTATATTCAGAGTCCACTTCAAGTTGCTTTCCAAAACATGTCTTGTCTGAGAAATCTATATCTTTCTTATAGCAACTTCTCTTCCACAATGCTTAACTTGTTATGCAATGTAAGTACTCTCGAAAGACTTGATCTTGCATATAACAACATCCGAGGTGTTCTTCCTGATGCCATTGGATCTCTTTCCCGATTGAGGTATCTTGTCCTGTCAGGCAATGGCTTTGAAGGAAAATTACCAAGTTCCTTGGGAAATTTGTGTAATCTGCAGTTTTTAGACTTATCTGACAACAAACTTTGGGGAGATGTGTATGGACTTTTAGGAAACTCTTCTGCTTGCATAGTGGAAATTTAAAGTATTTAGATTTGACTTTGAATAAACTTTCAGGTACTTTGCCTGATCAACTAGGGAAGCATAAAAAACTATCTGGTCTTTTTCTCTCGGTAACATGTTTTCTGGCCCAATTCCCGTGTCCATAGGAAAAGTGTCTTCATTGCGGGGTCTTGGTGTCTCTTTCAACAAATTAAATGGAACAATTCCTGCAAGTCTAGGAAATCTTTCAAATCTTGAAGAGTTATCCATTTCTAACAATTTTTTAGAGGGTTTTGTCTCTGATGTGCATTTTTCCAATCTAACAAAATTGAAAGTACTTTATGCCTCTTCAAACTTCTTGACTTGTAAAGTAGGCTCTAATTGGGTTCCACCTTTTCAACTTCACATTTTAAGGATGGGGTCGTGGTCATTAGGGCCACAATTTCCTACATGGCTTCAATCACAAAAAAATCTTCAAGAACTAGATTTATCAGATACAGGAATTTCAGATGTAATCCCTTCTCGGTTTTGGAGCCATTGTTTTCAAATTTATTGGCTAAATCTAGCTCAAAACCAAATTCATGGCAGTATTCCAAGTTTATCGTTTGGAAATACGATCATTCTTCTTTCAAATAATTTCTCCGGTCCTCTCCCACTTATCTCTTCCCCCATTCGGTATTTAGATCTTTCCAATAACTCATTCCATGGATCTCTTTCTCCTCTCATTTGTGAACATAAAGATTTGTCAAAAAATCTTTTATCCGAAGAACTTCATGATTGTTGGATGAACAATTCTCAGTTGGAGGTGTTAAACTTGGGGAGCAATAAGCTTACAGGAAATATTCCAAGTTCCTTTGGCTCTCTATCTACACTGAGGTCGCTATCCTTGTACAAAAACAATTTGTCAGGAGATTTACCATTGTCATTGCAAAATTGCCAATACCTAGAGATTGTTGATATGAGTGAAAATCGTTTGTCTGGCAACTTATCCATTTGGTTGGGACATAGTTCAGCCAACCTAGCAGCTCTTGTCCTTCGCTCAAACAGGTTTCATGGCAATATTCCTCAAGAGTTGTGTCACCTTAATTTGCTTCAGGTCATGGACCTTGCACATAACAAATTCACAGGATCAATTCTGCGATGCTTTGGTAATTTGAGTGCCATGGTGAGACTTGACCAAGATACTCTCGCTTATTTTTCTGAAATATTTACAGTACATGGAAACCCATTATCTTTGGTAACAAAGGGATGAACATGAATATAACACTATCGATACAATTGGTCTCGTCACAAGCATTGACCTCTCAAGCAATGACTTAATTGGAGAAATCCCTGAGGAACTCCCCAATCTTTATGGCCTACGATACTTGAATTTGTCCAATAATCAACTCCATGGAAAGATTCCTGAGAAGATCAATGCCATGAATTTGCTAGAGTCTCTCGATCTCTCAATGAATAACCTCACAGATGTAATACCTCAAAGCATGGCAAATTTAACATTCTTGAGCTATTTAAATTTATCATACAACAACTTCTCAAGTAGAATTCCCTCAAGCACTCAACTTCAAAGTTTTAGCGCACTAAGTTTCATTGGCAACCATGATCTTTGTGGACAACCACTTACGCCAAGTTGTGTTGGAGATGACACGCCCTTAGAGATGACACCAAATGTGGATGATGAAGGTATCCAGGACAATGGCTGGATTGACACAAAGTGGTTTTATATGGGCATGCCATTTGGATTTGTAGTGGGCTTTTGGGTTGTATTTGGTCCATTGGCATTCAACAAGGCTTGGAGATATACTTTCTTTAAGTTTTTCGATGGCATAAAGTATAAACTCTTTGGTGATGCTTGAAAGGATCAAAATGGCAAGGCTATGAACTATTATATTTTGTTGTACTTTTTGAGCTCTAATTTTCATTTTGTATTTGTTGTTCGTTTTGTATTTTATTTGTTGTTGGTAAAGTTGTTTGTTTTGTATTTGTATTTGTCTTTCGAGGGGATCTCACTCCGTTTCTAATTCTAAGATTACTATACTTTGAATGTTGAAAGTAATCACTTGATAGGTTTCATACCCAGGTTCAATCTAAATAACTGCATAGCATCTGCTAATTTCACCATATACCCCATTTTTTTGTTTTGTTGTCTTAAAATTAAGATCTCATTATGTTAGATATCAAGGAAAATCAATTCTGTCTTCAAAAGATACGCCTCTTCTGATGAATAAATGGAAATATTACCTTGTCAGTTTATGGCAATGTCATTTTTATGTATGGTCTCACCCAGGAAGGATCTATATAAACCAATTATCCAAGCATTCCCTCGACTTTTTGGGTTATTTTTCAAATGTGCCACTAAATCCTTCAATGGTGCCGAGTCAAATGCTAGAAAATTCATTTGTAATAAATAATGCTCCTAAGAAGCTCGATACAATAGTTCCGATTATTCCTCTGATTGGATCATTGGCTCCTTATGATGCATTTCCACCCTTTTGTTCTTTTTCCTTCATCTTTCATTTATATTAAGTTATATAAATATAAACATATCATTCGATATTTCAAAACGGAGAAGAAAACAAAAAAGCAATTGAAGCCCCAAGAGTTTATAAGCAATAAACAAATAACCGATGAAGTTCAACTAGAAAACCCATCTAGTAATCAAGAAATCCACACACCCACAAAGAAAGCGTTATACAGTATGGACTGAATTCAATAAAACCTACACATTGAAAGAATATGGAGGCGTGCGTAACCCTAACTTGTAGAATAATTCAGTCAAAAATTAGGGCTTTAAACGCCACCCTGATGAATATAAGGAATTGGCCGAGCACAAAGCAATAATAGGAAAATGCCCTGTGAATATCAAAGCCAAGTCCTAACCATAAAGAACAAGAAAACCAAAATTAGGCCGGGATTTGAAAGCGTTTTACTTCTCTTCCAAATTTATAATTAGTTTTCCATTTACAGGAACAAATTTCCAAACAGAACCATCAAGAAACTGTGCAGAATCAAATAAAATGTGATCGAATGAACTAATTATGTACTAAACTAAATGTAAATGAAATTGGGTGGCGCTCATATTCTATGGGTGTAAACGTGTCTTTCATGCCATGGCAATAGCATTCAGAACGAGGAATTTTTATAATCATCGCAACCAGCCCCATGTATTTCCATAATATAAGAAAAAAGAATAACGAAATCTTTCAAAAACTTTGCAATTCATAGAAGAACTGGAAAAGAGAGAACGAAGATGAAGAACCAGGCCATTGATGCGCGGCGCAGAGCCTTTGCTTAGGCTATGAATTGGGTAAATGGAAAGACCTCGTTTATTTATAAAGAAAATATTATAAGCTGTTGATTCGGATTCGAAACCCTAGCGGCACACGAGTTGAATTTGCTGAGCTCGACCCGGATTGTAACAGACTTGGACTCAAATCGGCCCAGATCTATATGGGCCGACTTAGTTTGAAGGCCTCTTTGTTAGAGAATTGAGAAAGAAGTTGTTTATTTATTTTAATTTTCGGAATATGAATGAGTGACGGGAAAAGGCTTGGTTAAGGTTTTCCTCTTAAACTAGGCTTGGATTTGAGAACGCAAGCGAGAATATTGTGCCTAGTTGCTCAAAAAATTTATATAATGGCGGCCCAATTTAAACCAACCAAATTCAGCGCACCCAATGACAGCTAGTCCATGATCGACTTTGAAAACTCTATCTTTTTTTCCTTTCAAGTTTCAAGATTAGGATCAAATCATCAAACCACGACTGCGATGGATGACTTTTAACATTCTTGATTCTTCTTCTTCTTCTTCTTTTTTTTTTTTTTTTGAGAAGAACATTCTTGATTATTCAATGCACGGAATTAGAAATTTTTTTACCAAAAAAAAAAATTTATAAGAAACTTCAAATATTTTTTTAATATATTTAATGGCTTTTTTTTCCCCAGTTGAATAGAAAAAAAAAAAGGAAAAAAGTAGAAGAAAATAGATGGAAATCCAATTTCTTAGACGCATGCAACAGCAAACTCAATGAGTTACTCCACTAATTAGTTTATTAATTTTCCTAATTAACATGTTTTCTATAGGCGTAATATTAATTTTCCAAAACCTCATACAGAAGATGTTATCTAGCTTACTTTCTAAGGACAACATTATCTATATATATTTATGTTAGCAAATATATATCATTATCAAACAAATACTGCAGATAATTCTCGAGCAGCAACTGGTGCATATATAATCTTGTATAATATATATATTAACTTATAATGAGGTCGCATGCACTTATTGATCATCGATCATCAGCAACCCAGCTACGATCCAATCTGTACGTGTTACACACTTTCTGTAATTAATATTTTTGGTTCCTCTCAAGTCAATACAATATTATTCTTTTAACATTAATTCAAGACCAAGCTACCTTCCAATTCTTAATATACTAGTCCAGAAGTCCCTTTGGAGACCAAACGAGTAAGGCATGATGCATACAACAAATTTCAGCGTGCTTATAATTGCCGATTTACCTTAAATTTATGCCTTCATGCAAGCATATATCTCAAGTTCAGCCAAAATAGATATTATTGAGGTTAGGTGCTTATGGAAAAATATTATATGTGGTGGAGCTGTTATGGAAAAATAGATATTATATATTGAGGTTAGGTGCTTAATTATAACTAAAATATTAATGGTGAAGGATCATTTTCATAAAAAGCATGATTTAAGATGAAACAAATTTATTAACTGCTTAAAAAGCTTTCCATGCATAAAGCCAGGGATTAAAATGAAAGGTACGTACAACTTACCTTAATTAATTATAAAAATCCAAGATATTTCTTTGTTTCTTAATTTATTTCTTCTTTCTTGCTTTTATATATATATATTAGAAAATTCAAGGTGTTTGACTATCAAAGTAACAGTTTACAAGTCCTCCATTAGGACATTAATTGACGAAAAAAATTGACAACAAACAATTTGTAGCAACATAAAAAAATCAAGTCTATAATTATCATAACAAAATTCAAAACTTGTGTTCGTACGGTATCTAATTGAGGAGGCTAGAGAGGTTTTAAGCTGCCTTATCCGATGGAAGGTCACTCATATCAAATGAACAGCAAATAGGGCGGCTTACAACTTGGCAAATGAAGCGTTTTTTCTTAGCATGGTATCGATTTTTCTCGAGGAAGTTCCACATTATATTAATGTTGATGTCATTTCTATTAAGTGTTGGGCTTAAACTAATTCATTAATAATCTATATTATGCTCAGCCATTTTTTTTTTTAAAAAAAAAATCCAAGTTTATTATTATCAAAATAAAAAATTATAAGCCCTTATATATCACAGGGTATGTATGCCTTCGGCCCGAAATGTCAACACCCAATTAAGTTCATTTTTGTCATTTGGCCCGTGCACGTGGTATGACCGCATGCACGGCGCTAGCTCATAATTCTCCCAATTAAAATATTCAAAACCATTAATTAATCCGATCTAGCTAGCTTTCGCAAAAATTTGAAATAGTGAATTTTTTTTTTTTGAAAAACAACCATTTCCCTGACTTCTTTGGCAACTTTTCAACGTCAAATTCTTTGGCAACTTTTCTACGTTTCTCATGACGTATAAACCCGTAAGAAGATGGTCTTCTTTTCCCATATTTTAATGTATAAATACAACAACCTTAGATATATTAGCCTTTAGAAAGCATGCATAAAGCAAATTATCAGCAGAGCTCTACCGATAAGATCATTCTAGCAAGGCTTCCAGCCACCATGGAGCATATGAAATTTTACGAGAGTGAGGTTTGCAGTAAAGTGAACGTACCCTTTTCATGGGAGGTCAAGCCTGGGGTCTGCAAGCTAAGTACAGATATTCAATCGTCTGGGGCCCTTCTCAGTCATTTCACATTACAGCTATCCCCTCCTCCTTCCTCCTTCAGCCTTGGGAATTATATGGGGGATATTGGATTGCATAATGTTCCTCGTAATCAGCCTGCAAAAAGAGGAAGTCCTTCCTTCAGAATGGGGATGGAGAAGGCGGAGGACCCTTTTCTGTCGGCTTTCATGAGGTGCACAAGGAGCTCTTCCATGCAGAAGTTGTCTGGTACAAACGAAAAGGATGTTGGGTTTGGAAAGAGGAAGAGTATCTTGCGTGGTACTCTTTCGTGTAAGTACTCGTGCCCTATTATAGAAGATAATCTTGTGAGAATCTCTCGGTTTCCTAAATCCACTGAGAGAGAATGAATGATGGCTCCGATCCATCTGTGATATTGAAGCTTAATTGCTTGATTCTTAAGTGTGAAATGTCAGCCAAACAAGGGCTTTTGATATACATATATCTTTCTGTTTTCCTTCTTGATTTCCTTATTAATAATTGATATTACGGTTATTACCTTTATGTACGTGTATGTTTCTTTTGTTTTGTGTGAAGAATAAATTTTATATGAAACAAACTATCGGTTCAAGTGGGAGTTTTCTTCTATAATAATGATATGTGTTCATTTTTTTTAATATGTGAGATGTATATGAGTTTTTAATATTATTTATTTTAACTTTGTGTTTGTTATTAAAAAAACATGTTTTCATGTTCAAATAATAGCATGTCGTTTCTGATTGAGTTAAAAAGTTCCATCAGGTTTGGAAGAAAATTACATCGAGTAAAGTTTTGTCTAAAAAACATTGTTACATGCAATATATCAATATATAGCTCAATCGGCTCAAAATTACTTTGTATTGAGAGTAAGTAATTAATTATTATTTTAAAAAATTGAAATTATCACATTAGTATTATAAAATTGTTGTGAGACGTCAAAATAATATATATATATATATATATGCGCTTTTCTTTTTCTCTTTTCCTTTTTCGACCCTCTTTTTTCTCTTTTACAAGATAGTCTTCTTATTCATGTTATAATTCAATTGTCGTCGATCTACTCAGCTAACAGCCTTAATTAAGACTTTTTTAACGGGAGAAATGTCAGTTGGAGGATATTTTCAAGCGGGCAGAAGGCGGAAATGTTGAATATGCCCACCAAGTTACTGAAAATGCATGAGAACCACATGAGATAAATCTCGACCAATAAACTGAAAATTCAACAGCAGCTAGACGAGGAAATTAAGCAACAATAGTCATCACTCAGCAGAGGATCAGATAAAAGATTTTCTTACCAAACCTTCAGCAATTTCTACTCAGAAAGTAATTACTTTTACAAGGACGTAGACTAATCAAAATATATGGTAGCTACCTATAGGAAAAAATATAGATTTATCGTATATGGATTTTGTTGCTGCTGTGTATGTTGTTTTTCCTGGTTGTTTTTGTTTTGTTAGGCTTCTATGAAGCTTATTTGACCCGTTGGTAGGGTTTGTAAATGTTGATGGTTGTATTTGGATTA
This sequence comes from Carpinus viminea, assembly GCA_013348765.1. Lineage (NCBI taxonomy): Eukaryota > Viridiplantae > Streptophyta > Magnoliopsida > Fagales > Betulaceae > Carpinus > Carpinus viminea. The sequence continues at coordinate 4,550,717 of CP054670.1, read as the reverse complement.
ATTGGTTTGCTTTTAATGAAATGAATTATTCATAATATATATATAGATTTAATGAAGAATTCATGAAAAAAAATTCTAATATTATTGGCCGAGAAAAACATTAAGGTATTGGGTTTACGATCTAATAATCATGTGATTTTAAAAAGTATGATTGAAAATGTAATTTTTAAAAGTGCAGTAAAAAAAAAACACATATCCTTACTGCGATTAATTTGAAAATGTTAATTTTCTTATTTTAGAGAAGATAATGAACAAGCCAAAAATATAAAGGAAATTCTTCAATATTTTAGAGAAGAAAACGAAAAAAGAAATTGATAGGGGGTAGAAATTAATCGCTTGGGCTTGAACTTCATAGTTCCATCTCGTTGGCTTTCACTGTGAGGGATCTTCATAGTTCCATCTTGTTGACTTGAACTTCAGAGATCCATTTCGATGACGTCTTCGTCTTGGGGCACTGAAGGGATGGGACGGGATGGCTATAAACTGAAAAATGTGCCTCAAAACAGCGTTGTTTTCTTTAATCAAATAGGAAAAAAAAAAAGTTACATGAGATCAAAACACAAAATAGGTGGACTTTCCAATAACAGACAAAAAAAAAATGAAAATAACAATACACAAATACATACAAAGTAAAAAATAAAACAAACAAATAACTCAGTCCTCTCAATATGACCACATAAAAAGGTTATAGAAGCAAAATGGTCATATATTATGACAAACCTATTTAAACTATCGCTAGCAAACTATAACAGTCACAAAAGGAAGCTGGAGCCGTAAAAACACTTCCACAAGTCCAAATTGGGAACCAAAGAAGAGAGACACCAACACAGTCTCTGAAGCAAAAGTTTCTAAAATCGGATTTGCTTGGCTGATGTAGAAAACGACACCACTTTTTTTTTTTTCAAAATGCGCGTCTTTCTTTAAAAAAGAAAAGATTGGGCTGAGTCATGAAGTCAGAATTTTTTTTATCCTCCGCCTCCCGACTCAACATGGTCGGAAAGTTTAAAATCCTTTTTGGCTCCCGATCCGCCCTTGTTTATTGGAATCTAACTCGCACAAGTCGGAAGCGGATCGGGAACAGTTGGGAGGCGGAATATCGGATATTGGCCCACACCTACTATTTTTTTCAAGTAAACACAATGTCTAACGCGTCGGATGGTATTGTCAATTTTAGATGCGTGTCTGACACTTCTAGACCAATGCCAATCACAATGAGCTATGCAGCAATGGAAAGTAGGTAACGTGTCCATATCAATCCCAATTCCCCTACTCGTAAAATATTGGACCAAGTCAATTACCATCTCAAATTCCCACTTTACCCTTGAACATCGACCATCACAAGTATGTTACGTGCCCCATCAACTTTTCCATGACTCAAACTTTTCAAAAGTTGTCACCTAGCCCTTAAGCTTGGGGCTTTTTAGTCTTTTGCTCCACCCTTTTTGTCGTTTCCTTTAAATTTGTTCAAAAGCTAATTCCCATCCCCCAACCTACACGTTTTATCTTCTATATATATTCAATTCAAGAGCCCCTTCCCTCACAAAACATCAGCCGATCGATCATGAGTCATTCAGGCAGCTCAAGGGGTCTTTCGCGAGTGACGACCATACCCTTCGCATGGGAAAACAAGCCCGGGGTTTCCAAGGTAACATACGAAGATCATCAGAACCCGAATACAGAAGGTGATGACTTTGTGCTCAAGCTACCTCTCCCTCCATGTCCGACAGAAAAAGCTGCTAAACTTTCTGCCCTTGATCTGCATATCCCCCTCCCTCCCTGCGCTTTCCAGCCGCCTTTAAGAAGCTCTTCCGCAAGGGGTCTTAGAAAGCATGAAGACCCTTTTCTGGCCGCCTACAAGGAGTGCACCAAGACCAAGAGCACCGCAAAAGGAAAAGGACAGTCGTTTAGAAACCATGTTCGGTCTATTTTCAGGAAGAACATGCTTGTTTTCTCGTGTAAACGCTCTTGCAGTGTTCGGGATGATGATTTAGTGCGGGTATCTCAGCTTCCATACGACAGAGACGAAGATTATGAAGAGAGAGAGAACTGAGAAAAAAGGCACCACTTGTGAACTTTGACGTGTTCAATGTGTCCCTCCTCCTAGACCCTGTATGTATCTTTCGGTCTTCTTCTTTGTCGCCACCGGGCCGTGAATCTTTTGTTTTTATTTTTATTTTCTCCTTTTTGCCTTTTTCCACTATATGTCTAAACAGACTATTATACAAATTGAAATGACATGACAGTAAAAATCAGCTTTTGATTTTACTTTTCTATAAGCTCTTGTTGATTTAAATACTCATTTTTACATTTTTTTCTTCTTCTTACATATGTCTACATAAGAGGGGGAGTGAGGATTGGAATAAGTGATCTTCACTTGGTCTTCAACCATTTAAGCTACCCTTTGAGACTACTCATTTTTATTACTATATTATCTTAATTCTACGAGAATCGTATGATAATTTACTAAATATCATTATTTTTATAAAATTTGAGCAGACAACAAACCCAAGAGGGTAAGCAGTCTTTAAATATTTTGGGTCAAGGCCTTCACGCTACTTTCCATCTCTCATCAATTATCAAAGTGGGATTTGAGATTCAATTTATTGTATTTGTGAGGTTTTTTAACATATAAAAAAAATTATATGGTTCGACCTATATATATATATGTAACATTACATCATATAATTTTATTTTACTTTCTTATAAATGAAGATATTTGAGGTTCAACTGATCATAATAGGTGTGAGATTTATTAAGAATTGAAAATTAAATATTTTTATATATCCTTCGTAAAACAAATAAATAAATAGCTAGGTAGAGTCAACAAGCTAAATTATTACAGTCCACTTACCTAAATTACACATTGGATGAATGGTGCGTTTGACATGGAAGAGTCGTTATCGATCGGCCTGCTTAATTCTTTCCAAGTTGTTCGTTTATATCTTGATCTTATTATATTGAGCAAATTAATTACTCCATCTAGATGATGAGAAAATTGAATAAAACATCCATATGAGTGGTCAGTGAATGGCATGATCGAGCTAGGCATTCCACTTTGGCGGCAAATCATACCAAGGAATATTGATACTGGATTCATGACGTTTCCTGCAATTCTAAAGAATAGTAACGTGCAATTCTAAGGATTTAGACAGCTCATTAATTTCAGCAACGTTAGCCTTTAAAGAAAACAAACAAATAATTTATTTGTTTCGTGGTGGTGGATCACTCCTCATGATCAATGTTTTACCCTGTAAAAGAATAGTTGGTCATTTTTCAAAAGGTGGCAGACCATCATTTTACACTCTAAGAGGGTGGTTGGCCACCCTCTCAAAGGGTGTAGGGGAATCCAACCACCCCATTGGATTTGGGGATGAGTGGTGGTCGGTCATCCCCTTCCCTGTGAACTTTTGGGATAGTTGCACCACTAATTCGGGGGATATGAAGTTGTTTCTCATGTACTTAAACCCAGTACAAGGGGTAAGCAACACTTGCACAATGCATCGTACGTATGTAGCAATTTCAATGGTTGCCTATGAGTTATTGTAGTAGCTAGGCAAACTCAATTACCGCAAATATTGAATCCAAATCCCCTTGAACTTGATTTTACACATCATGATCATATATATATATATATCCTAGCTAGTATCTAGATGATCATTTTTCAATGGTTGCTTATGAGCTATTCAAAGGTGGAACTATAACGTTTTGTTTGGGTGGGGGGGACAAAAGTTAATTTTTAAAAAATAAAAATTTGGGGATCACCCTATGGCTCCCCAAGCCAAGGGGTGGTTTCGCCCTGGAGCCATTGTTGTAGGCAAACTCAATTAACACAAGTATTGAAACTAAATCCCTTAAAGTTGGGTATACACACCATGAATTGATTATGATCATAATCAATCGATCATATATATCTTCTAGCATCTAGATGATTCTTTTTTACTTGCCATTGGTTTGCAGGTTGTGGGCAATACTAAAATTCAATATCTTCCTTATATCTTTCTTTAACTCATCCATAGCTAGCCCTTAAGTGAATCGATGGCTTCGATCTAAAACAATCTTACCAATGTGGGACAAGTCTCACATATACATTAACATCCCCCTTAAAACTCAATGTGTCTACCCCTATAACATTTTCTCCCTATTCAATTAAAAAAAAAAACTCAATGTGTCTAAACATTGAGGTTGGAAAACAAAAACATGGATAAAAAACACAAAAAAAAAAACATATATATATTTTGGGTTTTGAAATTTTTGAGGTGGCGAAGAGGGCAGAACACGGTGGGCTCACGATGGACTAAGCAGAATCCGATTCTAACCCGTAGGGCTGAGAAATCTTGGATCCGATTCTTTTCACAAATACTCCAAATATCCCCTCTCAAACTCTAGGTATGGGAAAAAGAAATGGATTTATTTATTTATTTTGAAGTCCGCCAGAAATGTCACCGGAGTTGGGTGGCTGGAAGCGGTGGACGGCGGCTGGTGGCTAAAGGCGGCTACTAGACCCAAAAGATTGTGCTTGAGACTTGTATTGGGCTTGTTAAATGGGCCAGTATTTTAGGCCTAAAACCCATTGACCATTAAATGGTTTGACCCGAATGTAATATGAATCGGTCTGGAGAGCTTGACCCGATGACCTGGTTTAGAAACCGGTATTGGATCGGGTTGAGGATCCAATCAGAACATCTTGACCCGTTGACCCGGTTTTGGAAACCGGAATTGGACAGGGTTGAGGATCTGAACATGATGACTCGGTTTAGAAAACGGGTATTGGATCGGGTCGAGGAGATCCAATTTGACAAATCCGGTTCGGGGTTCGGCAACCTAGCGAGCCGAACCGGATTTGAAGCCTGATGGGCCAGGTCGATGAGTGTGCCGGTTTAAATTGGCCTAAAAGAAGTCTGACCCATTTGAGAAGATCCAGTTCTAACCGTTGGATTGGGTTGAAATTAGTGGTTCCGGATCATATTCGATATATATATTTATATAAGTTGACACGTAGGGTTAAGGCGCGTGCATCTCACGAGCCAATAGGGTTGCTAAGGCACGTGGATATCACGCGCCCGTAAGTTAGCGGCGTGGATGCGTGGGAGAATGCTGCCAGCGTGTGATAGGATCTCCCGTGCGTGTGGAAGCATGTGCTCGCCCATGTGGAAGCTATGGGAGAATAAGCATTGGGGACCAAGAAATGAAATAGTTGAGGTGTGTTGGGATAAATACAAGGACCTCCTTCTATAGGAGGGAGAGAGGAGCCTTGCCTCCCAATTTTACCAATGTGGAATAAGTCCCACATATACATTAACATATATAATTCATAATTTTAATGGGGATAAAGCATGCGCTCCTCGTTAGCCTATCAATAACCACCCACATGGCTTATTGTCTCGTTGGTGTTATGGGCAGACCCACTACGAAGTTAATGGTAACGTCATTCCATCACAATTTTGGGACATGAAGTAGTTGAATGGGGCCTTGCTGGGCTATGATGTTTTGTCTTGACCTGCTGATAAATAGAGCATTGCTCCACATACTTAACAATCTCTCACTTCATGTTGTTCCACCAGTAATTATATTTAATTAGGTCCCAATGCATGTTAGTACTACACGAATGCACTATGTAGAGAGATTGGTGAGCTTCCTCCATGATCATATCCCTTTCTAGCATTCTGTGATTTGGCATGCATACGGATCTTATATCTTAAAATCTCGTCCCTTGTTGCCCATAAGTGATGAGTCTCGCCCTCACTAGCCTTATCCTTGAGCTTTATGTATTTCAAATTGCTCTACCATGCTTCCTTGATCCTATATATCTATCCCCAGTGATCCACTCCCAACACCTTTTAGAGACCTCATCATTGTAAAGGGGATATCCCCTCTATTCCCAACGGAGATAACTGATTTTTTTTTTTTTTTAAATTTTTTTATCGATGCCAAAAAAAGAGAAATAAGGGAAGATAACCACCCTTTTACCGGAGGAGGGAAGGGACTAAACCCCATCCCCCGCCCTGAAGAATGTTTTATTGGGTATAACGGGTTCTACATGCATGATTCTATTATCGTTAAAAACTCTTAACATAATAAGGATCGAAGAAATGACTTGATAATAGTGCCAACCACATTAATCAATGTGGCAAAAATTGAAACCATGAAGAACAATTTGATATTGACCTAAATTCATAGGACCAATTTAATACAATTTATTTTAAATTAGTTAAACCTATTTGAGGTACTTGGGAGTTTTTTCAAGCCAGAGGTCAAGTTGCATTGTGCTAAATGACTCGAGTGAAGTGACATTTCCAAAAAATAACGCTCAAGAGTTTTTTAGTCATTGAATTGTAGAGAGGGTAAGAGAGTTTTTTTTTTTTTTTTGTTTTATAATTAATTAATTTTTTAATTTTTGTAGAATGCCCCTCAGCGTCCCATAATATTAATTTTTAGCAAATTTTGATTTGACATGGAAAATATTCTACCAAATAATTTTTCAGATGAGAACAAGAATTTTCAAACTTTTTGGTCTGGGGAACTATTGACAATGAAAGTGAATGTTTGGTTATCAAAGTAATTTCACTGTCAAGGAAGGTAGATTTCGAGGTGTGCATCTTAATCAAAGAGTGTTTATTCAATTGATTGGAACTGTTGCTCAATCTGATAATCAGATTATGGTCCTACTTGGTACTTTTTTAAGAGAGTATTTTTTTTAAAAAAATATTTTAATGTGTCATAAATGTAAAAATATTTTTAAATATGTTGTGAGTATTTTGTGTTGTTTATGGATTTTTTTTTGAAAATAAAAATAAATAATGAAAAAATGTTACTAAACAAAGCCAACTTGTTTTTATGAGCGGTGTAATTTTTATATATTCTTGGTGATAGAAAATATTGATAAAAAAGAAAAATTAACATAAAAATGTAGAGGCGAAAAGGCGGGCGGTTAACCGCTTAGGCGGTTACGGTTAATGGTTGATGCTAATAACATTTTCTCTCATAGACCCGTAGGTAGGGGTGTTAACCCAATCCGGTTTTCCAGTTTTTGGCCTGAGAACCAAATTATTTTTTGGGCTTATTTTAGATATTGGGCCTAAAATAAGCTCATTTTTTTTTTTTGTATAGAGTTAACCCTTTTTTTTTAAAAAAATCTATTAGCCTTTTTGTTTAAATTAGAAGGGCTTTATTGTAATTATCCCAAATAATTTTTAAAAAAACCTAAAAAAACCCAAAAATCCTAAAAAATAATCTTTTTGCCTATATTGGCCTTAGAAAACATTAAAACAATAAAAGCAAGTATTTAAACAAACTAAGAAACCAACATGCACAAGAAATACCCCTTAGTCCCTTACTACAAAAAAAAAAAAAAGTATTTAAATAATCTACCAACCAAAATAAATACTATCTACAATAAAAATAGTTCATAAACATATTACAAACATAATATTACGCAAGCTTCAAAAATCATCAAATTGTCCAGAGAAGTTCCAAAATGTAGAATGAAGGAGGAGGTGGCGTGCATGAGTGAGAGCTGGGTTTGGGAGAACTAGAGTTAAAAAAACATAAACCTAAGTGCCTAAAATAATAATATATAATTTTAATAAAATATAAATATTATTAAATAGTATGGGTAACCCGGTTCTTGGTTTCTAGTAAAAATTGGGTACCAAAAACCGGATACTGGAACAGAGTACTTAGTTTTTGAAATTTTCAAACTGAAACTAGAACCGGGTCCCCAATTTCTCGGTTTTGGTAATTTTTGACGCCCTATGCCCCTATCCGCAGGTCAAGTATGGGTTGGGTAACAAAAGGAACCCTCTCAAATAAAACGAAGCCCCGAAACGGCAGCGCTTAACATTAAGTGACGAGTCACGGACTCACGGTCGCATCGCACGTAAATTTTGGAGAACGGTAAGTTTGAAGAGTACGATAAACTCTCTCTTGGACTACTGTATTTCTTTTCCAATTTTCCCAATCCCCCTCTCTATTATTCTGCAACTATCTTAAACCCTAGTATCTGAGAAGCCGACAGTGAGAGATCCAAGGCGTTCCCTTCTCCGCCATCGACAAGCGCTCGTTCAGAACTTATCGCACACTGCATATCCTCCTCTGCCACAGCTGTATGCTTACGTTTTTTTTTTTTGGTTCTTTTCTCCTTTTCTTATATCGACTATATTTGTATTGTCAATTTGAATTATTTGTTTGGTTGCTGGAAAATTAGAGGAAAAAAGATAGGAAAAGAAAAATTGAAACTATATGTGTGGCCACAATTTCTAATGAAATTGAAAACAAATTGAGAAATTGTGATTGATTTTCTTGTTAGGGGCGGAACTAGAGCTTTTAAATTTTTTTTCTTTGGGGAGAACCTACGTAAACATAAGCTTAGACAGATTAGGCAGGCAGCTTCAGATAATCATTCCCAGCTGCCATAAACATTGTTTACGGGGATTGCAAATTACATTCTCTTACTAGAAGTTAAGGTGACTATTCCCAAGAATCTTACCATTTTATATGGGGTCTAAGGAGACAAAAGCAATTTGTCAAGAGTTCCTCAACTTAAAAATTCCATTTATGAAGTTAAAAATGTGGTGCAAGGAAATGGGGGGCAAAAAATTAGCTATGGAGTGAGGGCGCTACATTTACGCTACAAATGTTGTCCTCCACACAAGAATTCTCCTGCGAATTGAAGTTCAATTGCTTTAATTTTGGATTGCTCAAATTTCAATATATTTCTGGCTGTGAATTGGATTCTTGAAAACTAAAGTGAAAAGAGAAAGAAAAGTGACTCTTTTCTACCCACTTCATGGCTTCACGAGCAGCAAAATTAGTGAGTGGTAGAATCGATTACTCACTACTTAGAGTCATTCTTAGTGAAATCTTTATTACAATTAGTCATTTAACGAGCTCTATTCGCTCATCAAAATAGTCATTTAACAAGCTCTATTTTCCCTCTCAATTTTAACATTTGTCAGATTCATTCTCTAAATATCAAGAGCTAAAAAGTGAAAGCCACTTAGTTTTTTTAGGAAACTTCACAAAATTTTCCTCTTTACTTTTACATGTTTTGACATTGCCCCATAATATTAAAAAACTCTTAATTTATGGTATCTCACTTTCAATTTTTTGCAATGTCTCTCTCATCTATTAGGATTTTTCGTTAAATCTTGTCAAAACACTCAAAATACCCATGTTTTATAAAACTTTCCTTAATTTTTTAATATATATATATTTTTCATTTTGAAAGCCAACTAGTTTCTCTCCAAAGTGAAAGCCACCTAAACCCTAAAAGTGATATTTGATTCCTTTAAAAATGACTACAAAAATATGTTTTTTTAAAAAAAGAATTATTCTTGAATCTCAAATTGATCAAATAATGTTGTGAGCTGTAATGACATTGAGAAGTAGAAGCAATATTGATGAGAAAAAGGCCAAACAGAATAATGGGACGAAAAGTCAAGCCCAACCGTTCATGAATGATCACATGCAGTCGATGTGTTATTTTAAAAGAGGCAGTGTCCTTCACTTCAATGCTATGGCCTACAAGTGAACGTCTGCTTAGTTAGTTTGATACCAATGTGAGATAGGTGCAGACTTGTCTGAATTGCTGCTACACAGCTCTTGAGTCAATCATCTGACCTGCTAACTTGACTACTTAGGAACAGATGGATGCACATTGCTTTTCCTTTTTTTGGGGATGTAGCTCTGTATCTTATTGATCTTTGATAAGATGTTATTTCTCATGACTTAGTGGTTTTTTACAGCTGTTTGAGGAGGCTTGCTTATGAGCCGAAATGGCCAATAATTCCCAGTCCTCTGGTTTACAGGTAGCAAACTTCTAACTTTTGGCTTTATAACTCAGAATCTGAACTTTGTTTGCTCAAAATTATGTATGGAGTTTAGTCATATTAATGATGGTGTAGTTATAAATTGATGACTATGCTAGTTAACTAAGCTGTAGTGAATTCATTTAAATCTCAAACAAGTTGCTTTAGCAAAGGTTTCATTGAAGAAGGTTGAAATGTGGTCATTTTGACCGAGTATCTGGATATCGCAGTCAATTTTGTTTGGCTCTCTCAGATCATGAAAAATTTAATTCCTACCTTTTTAGATGTAATAAGGACGTGATGCTTTCACTTTGTCTTGAGATCATCGTTGGTCAAATCATTTGTAAACATTTTTATACTCTTCTTTAGTTTTTGTTTGCTCAATTACTTAATCATTTTTAAATGATTATGGATTTAAAAAAAAAATTCTAAATTTACCTCACATTCACATTTTCTTTAAATCTTATGCCATGCAACATGATGTTTATAACTTGTTTTTTTAATATTTTTCCTCCTGGTGTCTATTTCTGTGGATTAGCCACTTCGGCCTCCTGCAGCTGTATCCTTGGGTCCTCAAAGTTTTGGCTCATCTTTATCTATGCAGGTAATTTTCTTTGTGTCCATATTTAGTGACTTATATCATCGTTCTTTTATATGAATTTTGAATTACTGTGTCATGGGAAATTTCTTCCACTGCAGTTTCGGCCAGTTCCAACGCAGCAAGGACAGCAATTTGTTCCATCAGTATCTCCACAGTTTCGGCCTGTAGGGCAGGGTTATCCTTCAAATGTTGGGATGCCTGTGAGTCAAAGCCAGCAACTGCAGTTTTCCCAACCAATTCAGCAGTTACCTTCAAGGCCAAATCAGCCTGGGCATACTACACCATCCCAGGCTGTACAAATGTCTTATGTTCAGACAAGCAGGCCACATGTATCTGTTCCATTACAGTCTCAACAAAGTGCCCCCCCTTTAACTAATCATATGCCTGGTTTAGCTGGCTCGGGGATACCTATCTCTTCATCATATACTGTAAGAACTCACCAACATTTTCCTTCTCTATGTGGTTTGCTTGATTTTGTAGCCTATCTTTTGCACTTAATTACGTTGTTCTGCATTCTTCAGTTTGCACCGTCTTCTTTTGGCCTGCAACAAAATAGTATATCCTCCCAATTCCAGCCAATGTCTCAAATGCATGCACATGCTGTACCTGTTGTGGGGCAACCATGGATGTCCTCTGGAAGTCAAAGTGTAGCGCCCGTTCCACCAGTACAGCAGATTGGCCAACAGCCTTCAGTCATTTCTTCTACGGATTCTGTAATTTTTTTTTGTTGTTATTTTGTATTCATTCTAATCACTTCATTACAAAAACTACTAGGGTCATGTCTTTTCTTCATGCTTTTCTTTATGATGTTTCTACTTAACATGTTTATGATGTGATGTTCTTTTTAAGATGCTTGAAAAAATATATTCTTGGCTGCAAACTAGTATATGATATTTCTCAATATTTAATACATTTGAATATCATATTGTTTTGGAGGCAACATTTCATGTATAAGAGTCTTACTTGTTACAGAGTTTTTTCTTTTCATTTAATTTGTTGTTTTGAAATCTCATGCTGGCATCCTTATGGTAAATCAAACTGTCAATTTCATCTGAGGCTCTTTATTTTAGTCAAGTTGAGTTTTTTCAGACTAGGTTTACTTGCTATCTTGAATGGGTTACTGATTTTTTCACCATCTACATTGTGACGTTTTAATTTCAATGTCATTGATCTTCCTTGGTGTTATATCATCAGCATTACTGACTTATAAAAAACAAGTCAATTGAGCCCCTTTACTCCTTTTTTCTGAACATAAGCTTAGTAAAATATGTCAAGTAATTTGAACAAAAATGTAATGTATTGGAGGGCAGGTAATCTGGAAGGTAAGGTTATTACTTTAAGGGAAGTTCAGTTGCAAGCCTTGAATGGTAGATGACTGATATTTTGAAGTAACTCATGGGAAATTCAGCAGTAGCATTAGAAACTTGAAGTTTAGGCTTCTGATAATCGCTCTCACGTAATAAATTTTTAAAGCCTACTTGCTCCCTTGGTGATTAGTTTTAATGATTTTTGTGTACTTTTTTCTACTCCTATTTAGGTGTTTTTCTTGTATACTTCCTATGTACTTTGGGTTGTGCTTTGCACTTTTAATGATATTTTGATTACTTACATAAAAAAAATTATTTGCTTCTGTTTTGTGAAACCTTACTAATTTTGGTTTTGGAATTTCTAATTTTGGAATTGCAGGCAGGAAATGTTCCTAGTCAACAGGCATCTGATTGGCAAGAGCATACATCTACTGATGGGAGAAGGTAATTTCCTGTTAGGGCTGCACGCCTTGTTTTTTATGCTTATCTCCTGCAATGTTATCTGAAATGTTGGCTTATACTTTATTCAAATAGTTCATCATTTTGATTGGTATCTAGTTTAACACTGAAATGGTTGACTGCATTCTGTGTTCTTTTCTTAGCTGCTCACCTTGACTGATTCATACATTTTACCAGATATTATTACAACAAGAGGACAAAACAATCTAGTTGGGAGAAGCCGCCGGAATTGATGACCCCAATCGAGGTGATTAATATTTCTGATTGGTAGCTATTGCTATATTTAGATTGTCATCTCCTGTTACCTGTTAAACTTGCCATTGAAATGTTCTGGTATTCCCATAAATTACGTTCTCTTTATGGATGCTGACAATTGTTGCCAGATTAATCATATTTGTTTTATGCGAATTCTCCTTTTATTTGCATGTGCTTCCACTGGTTTGTAGATGTCATGGCAAGTTTGGAGAAATTTAACGACTGCTCTATATGCTCACTATGAAGGCGGCGTTTCACTTTCTCAAGGCAGGCAACCATTTGTTATTTATATCTTGTTTATCATGTAGGGACGATTTTAATCCAGTATTGGTGGTTGGATGTATTTGACCAATGTCAAAAGTATTTGTTTCCTCCCCCTTCCCCTTCTTCCTCCTTTCTCGTCGGTGGTGTTGTAGGATGACGAATCAACTTCACATCTATTGTGACAATAGTTTGCCACTATAGTCTGCTTTTGTGTTGTTTTATTTTTTAAAATTTTTTGAGATTTTTTTTTTTTTAAATTTATAAAAAAATTTGTCATTTTCTCTCTTATTGTGCAATTGTATTTTAGATAAATGCCATTCACACGTCTTGTTTGTATGCTTCAAAAAATAACAGTATATGCTGCCCATGATTCTGTGAAATTTTGAAACAACTATTTATCCATATTTTATGGTTTTTGTCCTACTTTGTAACATTTCTGCATGCTTTCTTTTGTTGTTTATGACTTGTTTGGTGTCTGGTTTTTAAAGGGTATTTTAACAGGTACACTTAGGTGCTACTGATTTTGGAGGTATGAAATGCTGGGTCAATGGCACTTGCTCCAATTTTAAATTGTTTGTGGATTTTATTTGTATCCTGCTATTTATGGTTTTTATTTTCTCTATTTAGGCTTTCTAGATTACTTTTTGATGGAGTTGGTTGTAATTTTTTTTCGACACGGCGAAATTGATTTGCCTACTCGTGTTTTTTTTTTCTCCTGAGAGGGGCAAAGAGTGCTGAAAATGTTCAAAACGTAATGGTTACTAGAAAATACTAATAAGGTCCTATATAACATTAAAGGGGAACCTACTTATCAAAAAAAAAAAAAAAACATTAAAGAGGAACCTTATGTTTTAACCCACCTAAAAGAATGGGTTGCTTGTCAAATATCGCAAAAAGTTTTCGTTGGGAGTACTTTATCGTGGGCAAGTGATTTTTTTGGAAAATTTATGGGATGGTTTCATCTTGTATTATGGGTTGATAGAGATCATTGAATGTTGGCAGAATAGTAGAAACTTGCTGACTAATTTGCCTTTTCATTATGGTTTTATCTTGGCTCTTCTTTTGTAACTAAACATTGGCATATGGCCAGAAACTTGTAGATGTGTTCAAATTTGAGGCCACAAGGGTTCACATTAAATTCTGAGTTCCATTCTTGCTTTAATTCCTTCTTGCTTCAATCCCTTGTACATGTTGTATTATTGTTTATGTTTAAAGCACTCATCTGACTACATTGTGCCGTTGTGTGCTTTTTGCTATTATTGTTTCATGCATGGGCTCCTTAAGGGATTTTACTCATTTATTTTGGTCATAGTAGGCCATCTGATAATATTTTTGGGTTGATGGGGTTGCCTTCAGAATTGGTTAGGTTAATCTAGTGCAACCATTTCTGAATGCCTTATGCCTTCTGGATTTCTTTGATGTAATGTGGCACAGAACTTTATTTTTGGTTCCAGTCATGGTTGGTGTTGGGGGTGCTTTTAATTTATTATTGGATGGACAAAATATGTGGTGATCATTGCTGAAATTAGGGCCTCGCTGCACCTTTTTGATTTAACCATTACATATTCCATTTTTAGTTGCTGCTTTATTTTAATGTGGTTTTTTTTTTTGGTAAACATTAATGTGGATTTTTTTAATTTGCTTGGTTTTTGTTTCGTATATTTATTTGCATTTTGCTTCTAAAGGGGGCGTGCATGTCATTTACAAAAAAGCAAGAATTTTAGCTTGATGTCCTTTTGCCTTTTAATTCTTTGTTTTATATAATTTGTATAAAAATGTATCAATTGTGAACAATACCTAAGCGTGCAGGTAAGTCTTCTGTTGTTCTTAATTGCTTTTATTAAATGCATGCCTTCTTTTTCCTGCCTTAGCATGTGTTAATTTATCTTCAGGTTAAATTGTTCCCCCCTCCCCCCCTCTTTTGTGGGCTGTGAAAGCATTTCAGTATTGTTTCTTGAATTATCTACTCTTGTTAGTTTCTTCTGCTCACTCGATTATTATTGTTGTTGTAACAGAAGGCTGATGCATCTACTGTTTGGAAGGAATACACTTCTGCAGAGGGAGAAAGTGCGTTATATCCTTCCTTTTCTGTCTAATTTCATTTGCCTATATCATTTTAGAGTAATTAGTGTTGTTGAGTACCTTTTTAATGCATCATTTTCTGAGATATAATTGGAGTGGCATTTGCAGGTATTATTACAACAAGGTTACAAAGGACTCTAAATGGACAATTCCGGAGGAATTGAAGGTTTGTCATAAGTTTGTTACCTCTTTTTTTTTTTTGGAGGGGGGGGGGTGTGCACGGAGGTTCTAACTCTGAGATGCTTGCTTCCAGTTGGCTCGTGAACAGGCTCAAAAAGCAGCTAGCCAGGGAACACAACCAGAAACAAGTGGGAGTTCCCATGCTCTAGATGCTGTTGCTATCTCCTCAGTTGAAACAGCTGTGGCCACTGCCTCAGCTGGCTCCAGTACTCCTTCAACATTACCTGGGGTTGCTTTGAGCCCAGTTCCGGTGACACCTGTTGTTTCAGTTTCTAATCCTTCCCCTGTTTTGGTTTCTGGATCACCATCCATTTCTGGTGCACTATCTACTGCATCAACTAGTGCACTTGGTATTCATCATCATGCAGTAGCTGCTGCTACTCCACCTAGAGCTGTTTCAGGAAGTACTGGAGTTCCTGACATTTCAATGAATGCCAACCCAGCACCAATGTATGTACTTATTTTGTTGCTTAAATTTTGAAGTTGTCTTGATTGTTTTTATTGATGTGGAAAGGGGTTTGGTTTGAATGCTGCCTGCTTTTATATCCTCAAATTATTACAGGAGTCATTTGGAAAACCTAGCATCTCAAGAATTTCAAGGTTCTATAGATGGAGCTTCTGTGCAGGATATTGAGGTATGGCTCATTTTTCAGCAGATGTTTCTGAAAGTCTTCAATTGTGCTAGTATTTTCAATCATGGGCAAGATTGCCCTGCATGCTGGTTGCATATTCTGGAGAAAAGCACGTGATTTCCTTGTCCTTAAAGTGCTTCTCATCTAAAATAAGTTCATAACAACATCTAGCTCAAGTTGCCATTCAAAACCAGATCACTATTGGCCACCCATTTGGAGAACACGTTTACCACCTTGTCAAAAGTAGGCACAAGAACAAATACTTGATTTGCTTTCATGACATGTTTCTGTGGTGTCCCTGGCAGGAAGCCAAAAAAGGAATGGCGGTTGCTGGAAAAGTTAATGTGACTCCTTCAGAGGAGAAACCACTTGAGGATGAACCTTTGGTGTATGCCAGTAAGCTGGTATTAACCTATATTTTTACGTCTTATTGAATTTATTGTTGAGAATTGTGAAGCATGTTATCATCATGAGCTCAGCACTGTCATCTTTTGTCTCTATTGACTTATTTTTATGTGCTTTTGTATTTAGGAGGCAAAAAATGCATTCAAAGCTCTGCTGGAATCTGTTAATGTGCAGTCTGATTGGACTTGGGAACAGGTAGCTTAGCTGTAGCTTTCCTATTTTCATCATTTCTCATCTGTTTGTAAATGCATCTCAATGATGTTGACTACTAACACAGGCAATGAGGGAGATAATTAATGACAAAAGATATGGGGCTCTGAAAACTCTTGGTGAGCGGAAGCAAGCATTTAATGAGGTAAGCCTTGTGTGCAACTTATATGAATGGCTTTGCTGGGATTTTTTTTTTTTTTTTTTTTTTTTCCGGTTTGCATAAATGGAATTGTTTTTGAAGTCAATTCAGCCTGAATATTCAAGCTTTACCTGCTTCATAATTTTCTTTGTATGCATTGCATAATTTTCCATCTTTTTGTGACACAAAATTGCTTATATCTGTTATTTTCAGTACTTAGGTCAAAGGAAGAAACTGGAAGCTGAGGAGAGGCGCATGAAGCAGATAAAAGCTCGGGAAGAATTCACAAAGATGTTGGAGGTATGTTGTGTGAATTTCATAATGGCTTTGCCATTTCTTTGCCTATAGCTGATTGATATGATGCATTTTTTCTGCCCTAATATATGATGTTTTTTCAGGAGTCCAAGGAACTCATGTCATCCAACCAGATGGAGGTTCATGCCTTTCCCTGTGCTAAGAAATTTTTGACTTTGTGTTGCCTTATGTGCTATAGATTTTGATCCTAGGTAGCAAGCAAAATCTTTACGATTTTCTGACATTAGCTTTTGTCCTGGTCAGCAAAGCTGTTAGCATGTTTGAAAATGATGAAAGATTCAAGGCTGTTGAAAGAACTAGAGATCGGGAGGATCTTTTTGAAAGCTACATGGTGGAACTTGAAAGGAAGGTAAGAAACTGCCATTTCATTTGCTCATGTAATAAGTGTCAATGGGGGCTCCCATATTTAATTCTGGATCTTTATTCATAAGTAGTGTCCATGTTGTTAAAGCGGAAGGGGAACAATCTTATGTGAATTATGTTGAAGTTTCATGAATGGGCATGTAGTCTTTGTTTCCTTATCATTGTTCTTACTCTGTTGGATTTCTGAATATTTTTCTTTTACTGCTTACTAGTTAATGAATTAGATTATTACAAGCAAACCTTAAATATTTTTCTTTCCAGTGGTTGCTTCTTGTTTCTCGAGATTGTCATATTTATTCGTTAGCAAAAATAGTATTTGTTAATTTGTTTTTCATAGATGATGGAAGTTTTCCAAAAGGACATGCTTTTGAAGGAAGACTTCTCTAGGGATTGGTGTAACACTTGGGTCCCATATTGGGAAGATGATGAATAACTCACATTGGGTGGTTTATAAAGATAGTTATGAGTGTTAAGTCCCATATTACCTACTTATTAGGTGAAAATGGGCTTTGTAAAGAATTTCATGGTGATAGCGTAGATGTGGCTAATGCTTTTTCTTGAATCATACAAATGGTATTAGAGTCATTTAGTAACACTAGGTCATGTGGTACTGGAGCACTGCTTGACATGGCTTTAATGAGGACATCAGGAGTTTAAGGGAGAGTTTGTAACATCCCGGTCTCATATTGGGAAGATGATGAGTAACCCACGTAGAGTAGGTGGTTTATAAAGATAAGATATAAGTGCTAAGTCCTATATTGCTTAGATACTAGGTAAAACTAGACTTTATAATAAATTTTAGGAACGCTCTAAATTGAGTATTCCTTTTGAAGTGATAGTGCAGATATGGCTAACTCTTTTCTCTAGGTCGTTACAATTGGAGACATATGGAGATATACTTTTGTTCTCTTTCTCTCTTTGGCTTTAGCTCAATGTTCCTCTGCTCCATCAAACTTGTATTTTCATGTATTCAAACCCTTTTTTTTATAGGCCAATAATATTTCTTCTCTTGTATTAGCAATCAAATACACTTTAGGGACTTTGGTTTTTCTAAGTCAATGAAGGTGTTCCTTCCATCTTATATTGTTTGTTTGGTTCTTTTTGGATCTTAAGATCTGATTTTTAATATCATAGCATGTTTGGGAATGCGTTTGAGAGGCTTAAAAGTGCTAACACTCAAAAAGCCCGTTTGAAGAAAAAAGTAGTTATTTGATAAAAAATTAAAAGCTTTTTTAAGGGTCTAATTAGCCTAAAAATGGTCAAAAAACACTTTTAACAAAAGCTTAAAAATAAAGCTTTTACCCAAAAGCTTTTTTTGATTTAAAAGCTCTATTTCTCAAATGCAATTCCAAACAGGCTCTCAGTGACAGTGAGATTGATGTGTTTGTTTATCCTTGGTTTTGCTCCTTTTTGTCACAACATAGTGGTTAAAAGGCTGACTTTCCCAAACACAAACATGTGGGGATTTGACATCTAGAGTTCTGTTCCAATTAAAACATTAATTGCTAAGTCTGGTAGGGCTTTTATAGCTTATTAGAGCTTTGTTCCGGTGTCTATCCTCATTGTCTTTCCCATCTTGCCAGTCATATCTTAAAATTTTCCTTGCTATACCAGACAAGAACTCTGCTTGGACATCCAGGAAGTCTTGTTTTATTCTGTAGGGTGCATAAACTATGAAAAATTGAATGAGAAGCAAACTTTTGTGTGCCCATTAGTAAAATATCTTATGATATTTTAGGGCTTTTGTTTTGTTTTGGTTGTTTTGGGTGGGCTTTTTTATGGGTTGTATCGGGTTTTGCTTTTGGGTTCCTTTGTATACTTTTTGTGTACTTAAAGGCGTTTTGGGCTTCCTATGTTTACTTGAGACGCCCTGTGTCCTTGTTCACTTAGTGGAGGCGCTTTGCGCTTTTTTTGATATATAATACATTGACTTAAAAAAATATATATATATCTTATGATGTTTTCCAAAGATAGGTTGGCTCAAGTGGTAAAGCCTTTGGACTTGGTGGCGTTTTCATCAAGTTTAAGGTTTGAATTCCCTTGGGTGCAAACAATTCTTTGGGTCCAGCCCAATCCACTTGGAGGGGGCAGTTTACAAAAGTCCGAGGTTTACCTAACAGGGGTAAGCATATGAAGTGGCCTTGCCTTGGAAGGTTCCTCGTTATCGGACAAAAAGGGCATACGTAATGGATATCCCATGGTGTACATACTTTCAGGTTGTGATGTTGTTAACCGGTTCAGTCTTATTTTACTTGGGGCCTGATAATGAATCAAAATTTGAGTTTAGAAGCAGTTAAATTAGCATTGATGTTCCTTTGACAACTTTGATAAAGGTACCTTTTTTATTTTATTTTATTTAAAAAAATTTTAATGTGCAAGTTAAAATCATTAATTCTGGTTCAAAAAGATATGAAATAGGACGTCAAAAGATTTTGCATAATGCAGTTACATAGATAAAAAAATATACACAATTATAAAGACAGGAAAATATACATAATTGCTGGGTGGTATAGATTGAGAAAGACGCTGTAGCTGAACTTGTTATCTATGCTCTAATGATGAAGGCATGGTTAACTACCTTGTGATTTGTAGCGGCCCTTTTCTTTATTGCCGAGTCACAAGTAGACAAAAAGCGGGCAGGCATGGATTTACAGTAATAGATGGCTACCTCAGTTGCTAGTGTTATTCTTTTGCATCACACGGTTTCTGACATTGTTAGTGAACATATGTTACTCTGTTTGTTTTTTTCCCCCTTTACCTCCTAATCGTGAAGAAACCATCTCTTTTAGCATTTTTTAAGACTATATTTGTCAACATTTCTGTGTCATTCCCTTATCATGTGGATAGTCGGACCCTACCTTCTAATTATGGGTTGATGTGTGACTGCAGGAAAAGGAAAAGGCTGCTGAGGAGCATAGGTTGAATATATCAGAATATAGGAAATATTTGGAATCCTGCGACTTTATTAAGGTACATCTTGAAAAATGTGGCATATAGAAAAAAATTACTTTGATTTGTATATTCTTTAGGCTTTGTTTGTCTCTTAATGTAGGCAAATACCCACTGGAGAAAAGTTCAAGATCGCTTAGAAGATGATGAAAGATGTTCACGTCTTGAAAAATTGGAACGTTTGCTCATTTTCCAGGTATTCGCCTTATTTGTGTTTTATCATATTTTCTGGAACTATATGTTGACATAGGTTGTGGCAGGACTATATACGCGACCTGGAGAAGGAAGAAGAGGAGCAAAAAAAGATACAGAAGGTAGAATCTATCCTTGTGATTACTAATTTTCTTCTAATATATGGTCTCATTTTTATTTGTGTTCACATATAAGGAGCAATTGAGGCGGGCTGAGCGGAAGAACCGTGATGAGTTTCGCAAGCTTATGGAGGGACATGTTGCTGCTGGCATTCTCACGGCTAAAACTCACTGGCGTGATTATTGCCTAAAGGTGCCTTATCTTGTCCAATTTTTGTGAAACAAATGTAAAGAAGATTGCTTAAATAGAAAAAATTGGGTGAATATGAACTGTTTCTGGATTACAAATTTGTTCTTTTGTTTAGTTTTTCTTCTTCTTCTTCTTCGTATTTAGGTTAAGGATTCACCTCAATATCAAGCTGTTGCATTAAACATCTCTGGTTCCTCACCGAAGGATTTGTTTGAGGACATCGCTGAAGAATTAGAGAAACAGGTAAATTTTCACCTGAAGTTCACTGGTGTTATGCAATGGGATAAGCCCATATTAAACAAAAAGAAAGTTATCATGCCTGATGTGTAATTATTCTACTTTGTTCTTTGGGTTTTTTTTTCATCTGATCAAAGTTGCACATGCTGTTGTTTCTATCATGTTGTTTTGTTCTGCCTGAACAAGATGATTTCTTTGGTGCTAGATCTAAAGTTTACATTGAACCATGTAATGTATGTAATTTAAGCTTATCTACATCTTTATGTAATTGTTGATTTTCTTTGCATGTATTCCATTGGTGGTGATAATAGTTCTAGAAATAATTATGATGACAAACACGACAACAATAAATAAAACAAATGGCACAAAACTCAACCTATTGCCAAAATCTTTTCCTTTTGATCACATCTTCAGGAAATAAGATCATTCATGCTTCTTGTTCTACTGTCGATTATCTTAGTTTATTAATTTATCTTGATGTAGGTTTCAGGCAGCTCCTTGAAACTTCACAGTGTGTTGAAATACCTGCCTAATTTAAATGGTGAATTCAAATAATGTAATTAAATGCATTCTTAAAAGAATCAAAGAGGGAATATACGTGATCCCTTGGATTTGTCTTTCAGTAACTTATGTAGCATTTGGTTCTGTATTTGATAATTTGCCTGAGGTGATGGGAAGTTGTAATGCTTATTGTTAAATATTTCTAACATCGATCATTTGCATGTTGACAGTATCATGATGACAAAACTCGGATCAAGGATGCAGTGAAGTTGGGGAAGGTAGGATATTATGAAGTTGTTGTTGTCTCTTCCCTTGGCATATTTTTAATTTCAATTTTTTTTCGCAGTTTACCTTGGTGTCGACCTGCGCATTCGAAGACTTTAAGGCAGCTATTCTCGATGATCTTGGTTCTTCACCAATATCAGATATCAACTTAAAGGTACCTTAAAAAAAAAAAGAAAAAAGGAAAAATAAAGTTTTATTGACCTGTATTTTGACATTTATAGTGTCTGAAAAATCAGAATATGTAGTCATATGTGCAATTTGGATCTATGGTTCAATTCCACTTGAGCTCATTGTGATTTAATGGGTTGATGCCGAATGAAATAAATTCATGTTTGGGTAGGATTTAAGTTCTCTGAAAATGATATCCTTCTTGAGTTTGAATTTTTTTTCCCGATGGACATCACTCCTGTGGGAAAGCTTATAATTTTTCTTTTTACTCATCTAATCAGAAGCTAGGTATGCTTGCACCTAAATTGACAAGAATCACTTCTTTTATATATATATTATGAATAATAATTTTGTTAAACAAAAGGGAAAATCTCTTTTACATGAAAAGTATACAAGTGAGCCAACATTCTATAGGCTTCTACAATTTAAAAAATTAACTAGTTCTACCAGATCCAAAGAGGAGAAGTTAGGAATATGTACAATCCAATCGAAAAGGATCTCATAAAAGATGATTTTAAAGAAAGTATGTTGGACTCACAGTCCTACTAAATATGCCTATTCCTTTTCTCCGAATACTCAACATTATGAAAGCAGCAATAACGTTCCAGATGGCCCCTTTGGGATGTCTCTGCCTCTGTATCTTTCAACAATGAAGCAGTTCTAGGATGTTGCAAGGTATAACCCATGAACCCTGAATAAGTTGAGGACGGGTATCACTTTTGTCAAACGAATAGTCTTTTGACTGTTTTCTGATAAGCAATGGTCTCTAATCAATGTTTAAAGGATATGCTGACCTTGTCTCTCCAACTTAATGGCTTAGTTTCAGTTGAAGTTATTTGAAAACAGGCAATTCTTTTGATTAAGAGGCTGTTGAGGCATTAATGCAAGCTCAAAGATATTGTCTCATGTTACAACGATGGTGCTTAAATCATCTGGTGCTCTTCATGTGAGGCATAAATATAACTTCTTCAACAAGCTTTTAACTTCTTTGTTTCATAAGACATGGACTGATTTTGGTGACATGAACTGATCCCTGACAAAGACATGCAATTATATCCTTTTGATAAGTGGTTTTATTAAGGGATTTTGGCTCTCTTGTATACTCTTCGTGTACGAGTTCTTTGACCTTTTCTTTGTTGCTAAATTCCCCACCCCCCCAACAACATATTGTTCTTGGGACATTTAGTAACCCTATGGATGACTTTTTGTTGCCAAGTTGTACACTTGCATTAATGGGAGGAATCTATCTTCTGCGAGCTTCTGAGCTGTTGTCCCCCTGATTCGAGTGCAAATCCTGCTTGTATAGGGACAAAAACTCTAGGTTGGGTACTGCAGAAAGCAAAGTGGGTATTTATATTGAATATTGGTGTACTGCTTTGTTCTCTCCCAAAATCTCTGCTCTTCATGATTTAAAGGAACTGATGGATACGTTACTTGGGTATGTGTAAGAACTATGTTTGAACTGTACTTCTTGATACCAGTGGTTGTCAACTTGTCATATTTCATCACCAAGAATCTACTGTTTTTCTACGCTTATGTCATTAATGCTTTTACATGTGGCCTTTATTGTTCTGCTGTATTTGTGATAAGCAACATTAAGTCCATCCCTTGTGGGAGTGGGAGTGTTGAACAGCCAAAAAAACCTTGCCATTGTTATCTTTGGAAGTTGAATCCTCACTGTGGTTACTAAGTATGCATGATATATAATGTGTATAAAGTTTGTCTGTACAATGTGTTAAATTAAATATTTTAATCATACTGTACTTTTTTGAAGTTTGTGTTTGAGGAGCTATTAGAGAGAACCAAGGAGAAAGAGGAGAAGGAAGCTAGAAAGCGTCAACGTCTTGCCGATGACTTAACTAAAGTACTGTACACATTCAAGGTATAATGAGACAATTGTTAAGTGGGACACATATATTTCGATTTTGCATTGCTAGACTAAGTGGATTGCTTCTATCTAACTTCTTATTGCTGTGCAACTTTATAGGAAATTACTGTTTCTTCTAATTGGGAGGATTGTAAACCACTTTTTGAAGAGAGCCAAGAATATAGGTACTGCAAACACACCCCAATCCCTCTCTCTCTCTCTCTCTCTCAAGAACATGTTTTGCATTTAGTAAAAATATATTTTATCCTTATGCTAGGTATTTGATCTTCCTGTATTTTTGGACTTCCTTTGATCTTGCTCCTTGTTCAGATCAATTGGGGAGGAGAGCTTTAGGAGGGAGGTTTTTGAGGCATACATTGCACAATTACAGGAAAAGGCTAAAGAGAAGGAGCGCAAGCGTGAGGAGGAGAAGGTACGCAAGTCCTGTCATCTTATTACTTTGCTGGATATGG
Organism: Carpinus viminea; assembly: GCA_013348765.1. Taxonomy (NCBI): domain Eukaryota; kingdom Viridiplantae; phylum Streptophyta; class Magnoliopsida; order Fagales; family Betulaceae; genus Carpinus; species Carpinus viminea. The sequence continues at coordinate 4,526,718 of CP054670.1, read as the reverse complement.
CTTTTAGGACTGAGGTTATGCACACAAATATACGTTTTTAAATTTTTTTTTCTTTGGAATGAATGTTTGCTTCTGAAAGAAAATGATTGGAATGTCTAATACAATCTGTTTTTTTTTTTTCGGAGATTTAAAGTAGGACTCAGAATTAGTTCCCTAAGATACCCTTGTCTAATGCTATTTTTGCATGCGTGATAATATTAAGAGCTTGTTTGGGATTGTGTTAGGGTAAAAAGTACCTAAATTACCCAGAAAGTTGTGCCAAACAAAAAGTTGGCATATTTGAAAAAAAAAATTCCAAAAGTGCGTTTTGACCATGTAATAGAGGTCAAAACGCACTTTTGAGAAAAGCTTAAAATTGATTTTTTTTCTTCTAAAAAGCTCTTTTTGACTTAAAAAATTATACTTCCCAATGCAATCCCAAACATGCTCTAAATATTGCCTGCTATGGAGCATCTCTGCTATGTGTAACTCGTGCTTAGTTCTCTTTTCAAGCACTTCTGACAGAAGTTATTGTTCTCGAGTAGGTACCCTTGATAGAATATTGAAGCTGATATAGACGTGAGTTGTGTAATCCATCTGGTGAAATTGAAACTCTTGTTTATCATTATAGCTTTCAGGTGTCCATGTATTTTTTGGTAAGTAATAAATTTTATAAGAAGAGTGCAGACTTTGTGTGTCACCCAAGGGCTAGCTCAAAAAAAAAAACCCAAGGGCTAGCTCAATTGGCTAGGGATTACTCTTCATGTAGTAGACGTCACTAGTTTAAGTCTCTCATTTTCCCTCCCCTTAGGCCAAAAACTTAACAAAGAATTTGTGAGTCATCCTAATGCACAGAAAGTATACGAAAGTAATACAAAAAATAATTCAAGGCGTCCATGTACAAAGTTAAGGACCTTATAAAATTGTCATTTTACACCTTCTGTGTTTATCATGTTGATGAAACCTCTGAACTGACCAGATTGACTAATATTATCTGTTGCTCCTGAATATAAGCTTTGTAATATGTGAAAAGTGTCTATTAATGTCTCTTTGTCTCTGTCTAGTGCCTAATTTGAGAGAATGACTTATGAATTGTTACGAAAAAATTATTACGATGTGGTTGTAGATGTTTGGTGGGTTTCTGTTTCTTTCATTACTCTCATTTCTCGCTTTAAGTTCTGTTTCTTCTTGTGAAAATGCTGAGCATCTGTGTTTGTTCGATATCAAATATGCTTTTATAGATAAATAAAAAGGTTAAGCATCCTGTTTACCTTTTACTCTAAAGTGTCTGGGAATCTGAGCTTCTGTCCGGATCTCAAGGCATTTTATTTGAAGCTTTCCTAGAGGTGTAAATGATATTAAAAAATATCTATTTGTTCGGTGATTTGAAGCACTTTAATTCTTTGCAGGCCAAAAAAGATAAAGAGAGAGAGGAAAAGGAGAGGCGAAAGGAAAAAGATAGAAAGGAGAAAGAGAGGGAACGTGAAAGAGAAAAAGGAAAGGAACGATCTAAGAAGGATGAAACAGATGGTGAAAATGTAGAAGTGACCGACAGTCATGGCTATAAAGAGGATAAGAAAAGAGAAAAAGACAGAGATCGGAAACACCGGAAGAGGCATCAAAGTGCCACAGATGACATAAGTTCTGATAAGGATGAGAAAGAGGAGTCTAAACGATCGCGTAGACATGACATAAGTTCTGATAAGGATGAGAAAGAAGAGCCAAAACGATCACGTAGACATGAAATAAATTCTGATAAGGAGGAGAAAGAAGAGCCTAAACGATCACGTAGACATGAAATAAGTTCTGATAAGGAGGAGAAAGAAGAGCCTAAACGATCGCGTAGACATGAAATAAGTTCTGATAAGGAGGAGAAAGAAGAGCCAAAACGATCACGGAGACATGAAATAAGTTCTGATAAGGATGAGAAGGAAGAGCCAAAACGATCACGCAGACATGAAATAAGTTCTGATAAGGATGAGAAAGAAGAGTCTAAAAAATCACGGAGACATGGGAGTGACCGCAAAAAATCACGAAAGGTACGTGAATCTACTTTTGATATTATATTTGGTACGCTATATACAATGACTGCAAAAGGTTTTTACTTTTCCTGATGTTTCTTCACAGCATGCATACTCACCTGAATCAGACAGTGAAAACCGGCATAAAAGACACAAGAGAGATCACCGGGATGGTTCCCGTAGAAATGGTGGATATGAGGAACTTGAAGATGGCGAGCTTGGTGAGGATGGGGAAATCCAATAGCTTGTATCTTTAGTGAGAGATCACTAACCTTAACTAGTTAAGCTCTGGTGATATGTATGCAGTGCTTTAACACTCCCGAGATAAATTATTTTGGACTGTTGAAGTAGGATTCAAGTATATTGTGTCATTCATAATCTGTAGAAAGAGTTTGTTCATATATTAGGTTGGGGATGTTAGATGATGCAGGTGGATATGTTTTTCATATAAAAATGATCCTCTGGAAGAGTGATAATCTACATGATTAAAGGAATTTGGTTGGATGAAACGTCTTGGTGCCTTCTTTGTGCAAAATTGACTTTATTTTTAGTTCTCAAAATAGTTTGTAGTTTTCACAGGTCACACTCCATTGAATTGCAAAATCTGTCCATTGATTATGAACAAGACAACCCTGTAAAAAAAGTTGGAAGCTTAGTTGGATTTCTCGAACTACAAACCAGCCCCAGGAGCAGGTGCTTGTGGGATTTGTCCTGCCAATGCTGCCATGTTCCATGGTAGTCAATTGAGATGAAAGCGGAATACCTAAATGCCTTGTGATGTGTCACCGTTGGTGGTTTATATATCAACGTCTACGGAGTAAACATCAATGGGTCTTCAGAACCCTAAATCACATGCATGTCACGCGCAGGCGTTCATGTGGTGCCTGGCCTGCCTCTACGCTGGATAATTAAGAAACATTTGAAATTACATTTTTATCTTGCAGTCATAATTATCCTAATTATGTTAAGAGTAATGTTATATATTATATTATTATTTTATTATATTGATGTGACATTGCCAATCGGATCCGGTTTTTATGCGGTAGTGAAAACTACCACATGGCTGCTGTTACCCAAAAGAGGGTCGTTTTGGGCAATAAAAAATAATTTTTTTAAAAATAAATATTATAAAATTCATTAAATATTAAAAAAAATCAATAATTAAAAAATAAACATTATAAAAACTAAAAACAAAATCAAAATCAAAATCAAGAAAGGAAAAAAAAATGGAGGTTTGATTTTTTGGGGTGGCCCATACCGACCATAGAGGGTGGCCAAAACCACCCCCAAGCACCTTTTGGGTGTATGGAGCCACACCCAAATGATTTTTTTTTTTTTTTGGCCTCTTTCGGGTGGCCAAAACCACCCCCAAGCACCTTTTGGGTGTATGGAGCCACCCCCAAATGATTTTTTTTTTTTTGGCCTCTTTCGGGTGGCCAAAGACCACCCCAAAGGCTATAGGGGTGGCTCGTCCACCCCTGGCCATGGGAGGTGAATTCAGCCATCCCCTTGGCCAAAATGGAGTGGCCCACCTTTCTATATATATATATTCCAAATGAAAATGTTTTAATTGTGAAAAATCAAGACATTTTCCTGATAAATGCCCAAAACTACCTAAAAAGATTAAACAATAAATTAATGCACTAAACATTGATAACAGTGAGAAAGAAAATATTTTTAGAATTTTTCAAAACAATGATTTCAAGAGAATAATCTTGAGAAACAATAATATTTACTTTGGAGTACCATTTAGGAGGAACAACTTTATAAATATATATAGTTTTTTTTATTATTATTTTTAGTTTTTAGTGAGTTTTTTATTAATTTTTTTTAAAAAATAAAAAACCTATTTTTTCATTGCTCAAAACGGTACTTTTTTGGGCAACTCCGGATCCTTGCTAATCTATCATTATTATTATTATTATTATTATTATTATTATTATTCTGACAATGATTGATCTATCTAGGGTGAATATTTTGACAACCACCCCAGGCGCCTTTTGGGTGTATCCAAATGATTTTTATTTTTTTGGCCTCTTTGGGGTGGCCAAACTACCCCAAAGGCTATAAGGGTGGCTCGTCCAACTGGTCATGAGAGGTGGCTTCAGCCACTCCCTTGGCCAAAATGGAGTGGCCGGCCACCTTTCTATCTCTCTTTATATATATGTTTTAATTGTAAAAAATCAAGACATTTTGCTGATAAATGCCCAGAACCACCTAAAAAGATTAAACAAGAAATTAATGCACTAAACATTGATGACAGTGAGAAAGAAAATATTTGTAGAATTTTTCAAAACAATGATTTCAAGAGAATACAATAATATTTACTTTGGAGTACCATTTGGGAGGAACAACTTTATATATATAGTGTTTTTTTTTTTTTTAATTTTTAGTTTTTAATGAGTTTATTATTATTATTATTTTTAAAAAAAGCTATTTTTTCATTGCTCAAAACAGTACTGTTTTGGGCAACTGCCATACAGTAGTGAAAGTCGGATCCATGGTGAATTTAATGTCACATTATCATAGTGAGACGATGATCGTAGGAAATTGATATAGTATATAGCATTTCTCTAACGTTGAATGCGCTGGTTTAAAAATAACTGAAATTTTTTTTAAAAAAAAAAAAAATTTTTTGAAAAAGTAGCTTACCTGTAAGTGTGAGTTGGCTACTTTTTTCTTCTCTTTTTCCTGGCTCAAAAAGAGATGTTCTCTTTTGTACATAAAGAATCGGCGGAGATCAGCTGGTTGGTGTTTGGAATTCAACGAAGATGGAAAGGACGAGAGTAAACATAACATGGAAGAGGTGGTGATTAGGTGTACGTAATTAAGTAGTCTAGAATAAGCTCAACATCTAGTTGGTGCCAGAAAATCAAACAATTCTATGACGATTTCATTCTTGATCTCTTCTAAAATGGCATCTCCAATCTCAAACTCAATTTCTCTCTTCTGCTGTTCAAAAGCACGCCATTCTTCCACTGAATCCAAGAAATCCAAACCCAATAAGTAATTTGTGTTTGTTTCGTCTCCAGCCTGTTTCCCCCATGATGTTATTCTTTTACAGATGAGCTTCCCAAGCTCTTCAGGCCCCAAGAACTTTCTGTAATGTTGCTCCCTCCTCTCTTTTTTCGCTTGGGACTCCACCACCTCCCTCACACAATCAAACAGAAGCTGCTTTGTTTGCTGCAACACCCTTTTCGATTTCAAGAACTCGCCAACCCCTTGCAACTCTGCAACTCCTCTATAACTTGGCATCTCTACTGCCAAGTGAAAAAGCAATTCCCCTGGAGATGCTGCTGATGATAGTGAGTGTTCTGAAACTTTCTTGGGAAAAGCTGTTGAATTCTCTTCTTGTCTTATCCTGGCATTTTGTTGCACTGTTTTGTTTGAAAGCTAGTAAATAAAAATGTAGTGAAACGAAAAAGGAAAATAAGCTTATAAATGATGTTTGTAGGGACCTTCATGGGAGGGTATTTCTTCTAGTACTGACACAGGGGCTGAGTTGCTTGCTGACTTCCATGCATCTCGGCCGAAGCTTTCTACCTGTTGCAGCCTGTTAACTTTGTAAGCAACCATACTGAAATCAATTATTTTGAAGGGATTAATGGGCATTTATTGTAAGAGATTGAACAAAAAAGAAGAAGAAGAAGAAGAAGAAGAAGAAGGGAGGGTATAACTGGAAAAGTAGTGTTTCCACCTCTTTCTCTCTTATATGGCAGAGATTCAAAGCTTGGACAGTTTCTGCATCAAAGGTGTGATCTTCGCACAATGAAGTTGATATTTCTTCTTTATCACTCTCAGAGCACGAAACGAAAACTGTTGTGCTGCTAGCAGAGGAAAATCTATCTGATTCCGCAACTTGTTGGCCATCCCTGTCAATTGCTGTGACACTATATTCTTCTTCTTCTTCATTTCTATTTTCAGAAATCTTGACTCTCTGACCCTGATCTTTAATGGAAACAAACTTTTTATACACAGCTCTCAGGATTTTGGAGCAGCGTGGGAAACCCTTTCTGCTCTTGTTTAGGCAACAGCTGGCTGACTTCTCTAGATACCTTTTTGAGTTGCCTTCTGAACTTGAGCCCTTCTTCGGACACCCTCTTTCTAAAAGAAAAGCCTCAAGGATGAAAGGATCTTGTTGGTCCTGTAGAAGTTCTCCAAGCTGTTTTGATGGTTTGGGTGGAGTGGAAGCCATTTCAGTGTGCCTATGTTGAAGGGTTTGGAGGGGGCTGAATAATGACGATGTTTTGCAAGTTTTAGAATGGGAAGACTGGTGAAGTGCTGGTGAATTAATTGGGGTAGACAAAGTATACCTATCAGTTTGGACTGAAAGGAGCAGAAACTAGAGAGAGAGAGAGAGAGAGAATCTGTGGGTGATATGTCTTTAACTGCTCTAGGTATATGTCCTTTAACTAGTGGGGATTCCCTAAGAATTCTTAAGATTGCTGAACATAAAAAGTTGTCTTATGTGTGTTTGATCCACTGACTTGTCTTTCAATGTTCTGGTCATCCATGTATTATTGCCTGTCTTGAATTCTCTCTCAGTCTGTCTCGTGGAGTATGATGGTCCTCAAATATTTTGTCACATATGTGAAGGGTACCCATAACAACAAAGCTGAAGGAAGCAGAGGCAAATTGAATGTTGGCATTTCTGGATCGACTATTACTTTTTGTTTCATCCTTCTTGCTATTCACCAATCACCATCCATCCTCACACGATAGGCAAATTATACATGAATTTAATATAGTGAATTAAGATTGAAGGGGCTGATCCATTTAATTAAATTGATTGGGTTATAATTGACCTATATACTCTATATATATATATATATATATATATATATTTCAACACGAATTAAATTTGACATGTGACATTTTAGATTATCAATTTTTTATAAGATGATACAAACTTAGTATGAAAATTGCAAACGAAAGTTGAGAGATTTAATCCATTTAATTAAATGAATCAAATTATGGTTGATATATATAATCTTTTACCTATATTCTGACATAATTAAGACTCAACATACGACCACGAATGATTACTCCGCTCAACTGAGAGGCTGACCCTCATAGAGTGGGGCGGCTGATCACCCCTCATATGGTAAGGGAGGTTGCCCTAAGGGAAACTCGGTTGCCCCCACTAGTGAAAGGTGTCCAGGCCAACTGTTGTTCCTTCTCATTGGCTTGTCCTTTAGTGATAGGTGGGCTCTTTTCTCTTTTCTTTTTTTTTTTTCGTTATTGGTAAAATTTTAATTTTCCAATAGGGATGAATTATTAGTCATGTCATGTGTCTATCGACAATTGATTATAACATGAATTCACATATGTAGTCTTAAAAGATAGCGTAATCGATTGTAGATCACGTCTAATAAAGCGGATGTTACTAATTTGAATCTCCTTCCTCATTTTCTTGTGTGGACATGTCAAAAAAAAAAAATCACATATACATCTAATAGTTTATGCATAATAGTATGAACTATTTTAGATAGATAGCTAACCTAATAAATCTTTAAAATACTTTAGATATCCTAGGAATCAGTTTAATAATATATTAACAGAATAATTTTTCCTTTCTATTTCTTTGATAGAAAACTATCTAAAAAGCAAGCCATAGCCAAAAAAAAAAAAACATGTATGCTCAATAATTGAAGCACACAACTTATTATTCTAAATGATAGTGGGTTTGATTATAATATGGAAACCTCTAATTAAATTATGAGCAACATCCTTACATATCGGAATCTGGTCTATTCCTCCTCCTATAAATGTGGAAAATCAGGGCACCAAAGAAATATTAATAACTTCATACCAGTATAAAAGAAATATTTTCAATCCATTTAAAATACTATTAAGTGTCTATAAATATTTAAAACGTTAGTCTAAGTTAGTAAATTGCTATTAATGACCTTAAGAATTTAATGTGCGTTTTAAATATTTATAACTACTTAACAATATTTTAAATGGACTAAACGATATTTTTTCCATACCAGTTTAGAAAAAATTTATATCCTTAATATATATTGTGATGGATGGTTTATTACATTATCCATCGATGTGGGGGCGTCACGACGTGTTTTTAATGCACATGTGGATTGGATAAGGAGAGGGCATCAATTACCATCACAATCTAATCTAATCAACCCAACAAAGCATAGTGGTCACATTTTTGGAGAAAAAAGCATTTAATTTGTAGGACCACCGACACTGAAATTTGTTTCAAATAATTGTACGCACTCGAAACCATTGCTTTCCTTCTTCTCTTTTTGACTTGTTGGGATCAAGTTCTGGTTCATGCAGAGGAGAAAAGTTAAAAGAAAAAGGTAAGAAGGGGTTAGGGTCGATTAATATATTTGATTTTCTAACTAAATTACATTTTTTTTTTTTTTACCTCTTTGAGAAATGTTTGATGTTGTTTTGTTATACTAAAGAGAAAACATTTTGAAAAAAATTAAGCATAGATTCTTGAATCTTGATGTAAAACTGCAAATATGTTTAGGTCATTATAGCAGAGATATACTAAAGAGACAGTGAATGCTTTATGGTTTGCATATTTGGGGCCAATTGCTTTTGGGACACCCCACCACCAATGATATTTTGGAAGCTAAATCCTTTGTAACGTGTAATTTTAAAAGTCCCTCTTGTATCCTTTAAAAATAAGATGGTTTTTAAAATTACAATTTGATAAAATTCTATAATAATTAATCACAAGTCAATAATGATTTTAAGAAACACATTAATCTTGAAGGGATATAAGAGAGACATAAATGTGACTTGTATCATTATTCTTGTAGAGCTTGTGATGTTAATTCAATAAGATTTTTTTTTTTTTGGTGGGAGTGGGGCAAAATGAATGCATAACCAAAAAAACAGAAATACAATATATACAAATGGGGGAAAACTCAAATTAGCAAAAACAATGAGAAAAGATTAGCACGAAGCCCAATACAACTACGTACTTGGCCCAAAGGCCATAATGAATGGTTGTGGTTAGTGTGACTAAAATTATTATTTTTCTATATGATTCGGCTGATGTGGTTTAGTTCAAACTTCTCCTCTAAAATCAAGGTTCAAATTAAACCAAACTATGCCGTTTTCTTTCATTGAAAACTTTTGAAGTTAAAGAATAGGGTTTTTTTTTTTCTCGTCACAAATTGGTAGTTTGGCCTAGTGTCACACTTAGTAATTCATGGATTAAACTGGGTATTAGTAGTTTATTAGAAAGGCTTAAGTATATTTATTTTTAAAATATATATATATATATATATATATAAAAGATTTTTGTCTACTAGAACTGAAAGATATTAATTGAATTATGTAACTGTGCTGCATATTCTTTGCTAGATTTGCATGTTATGTTTATCAAGAAGGAGAATAAGCACTATTTGAGATAGGTTTTAGTTGTTCAAGGAGTAGTTTAATCGATTGGGAACCACATCTTATAAACGAAGGTCATTAATTTGAATCTCTCCCCCTCTTATGCGGACATGTAAAAAAAATAAAAATAAAAAGGCTGTAGCTTATTTGGTATTTTTATGCTGCAATCCTACAATATAATTGGCCGTGCCACCCTGTTAATGATGATATTCAGAAGGATTGCATTGCAAACCAATGATACACCATTACCTTATGTGTTGGTAAATAAGATCGGGTATCATACTTGAAAAAATGCAATGAAAATCAACTACTTGACAGTGTAAATTCAGTTGCGGATCTAAAAAATATATGAATTTCATTTATTCTATTGAAAGCAACACATCCTGTACAAAGAATGAAGAGATATTTAAGGTACTTGAACAATTTTAAAATGCTGGCATAAGATGTCTCCCAGATGTATCTTGGATTGAGTGTCGGCTCTCACATGCTGATATCTTCTTCCTCCTCTTGGAATAATCACTATTGCTGTCCCTGATTGCCTCCTGAAAAATGAGTTTTCCATGCTTCACAGCACTATCCACAAGTCCTTGGTCAACTATTTCTGCTGCAGGTTTCTTCATTAAGAGCTTCTGGCACATGATGGTATCTTGGAACTCCAGGAAAGTATAATCCAGAAACTGTACCTTCTCAAAATCTGTTCATCTTTGAAAACCCAAATGAAGTTGTCCATGTCTTCAGCACAGTAGGAGCAGCATGCAAGATTAACCTCTCCACTCCTAGTGCCATCAGCTGCTTTTCAAGCTCATCCATCAATATGCGACACATTCCACATCTACGATGCTGAAAGCTGGTGCCAACAAGAGGTATTTCAGCCAGCTTTTCCCCATAAATCCTTACAGTAGCCACACAAATTACTTCATCGTTTCTTTCCAAGAGCACAGTGTAGAACCCTCGGAAGTTGGATTCTTTAAGCTCTGACCCACTACTGAAAATCACATCTTCAACAAGGTCTCTGTTAGTAAGAGGTTGTATGACAGGCTCGAAAATCTCATGCATCACACTTATAGCAGCTTTGAGCCTGCGGTCAATATCAGGAGTATCAAGATTGCAGCTTTCAGAATCTGCAGACTTCAATAATGTCCAAGTCAAATTATCGACACCCACTGGAATTGGTTTTCCTAAAAGCTTGCCAAGGCCCAAAAATATGCATTCACACTTTCTGCCGCAGAACCAATAATCTTTATTGACCATCTCTTTACTCTTTAGGCACCCAATGTGGAATTTGTGCTCGCATTGCTTGCAAGTAACAAAATCATTGCCAATAAAATGCCCATTGTCTTCTTCAAACTTGCCATGACCGCAAACTCCACAAGCACATGATGGGCAAGACCAATCACCATCTGGAACATCCTGCAAGCCAATGCAACTCTTGTGGAATGAGGATGGACAATGACCACATAAAACTAAGTCACCCACATAGTGACAAACAGAGCATATCTCATCATTCTCTTTTAACTTTGCTATGAAGTTATTGTTTTGATCATTATTATCAATTACCTGCCTTCGACAATCTTGCAGTGACCTCCCATCTTCGAGTAGAATATTGGCAGCCGGTCTATGGTTTGAACTCCCAGCATGAGCTTCAAAAGCAGTGAGAGAAAACAGCTCGCAGCAACAATTACACACAATCCCATCACGAGTTATGTGCCCCTTTTTCGATGGAGCACAGCCGGTTCTGCCACGGTAATGTACTCTTGTTCTAGGCAACAATACATTTTTGTCTATCAACAAAGATAAAATTGATCGGGCCTTCTTGTTCGAGGTGCTAGAAATTGCACTTTTTCCTGATCCGTTTGGCTGAGTACCGCTCGACTGTTCCCTTATTTTCTTCATTTCAGATAGTACCTTTCCTCTCCTCTTTGGGTGGCCGGCTAACTCGCCCTTTACGTTGAAACCCAGATCAGTACATTTGATTGGCTTACGATAACGAGCAATCCTTCCACAAACAGACCCAGAAGCAACGTCGTTCTCCGCCGTTTTAGAGAGTCTGTGAACAGGATTAGACCCAACGCTCGGAGAAACTCCTCCTTCATCAATACAGCCTTCGGATGCCGTTCGAAGCGAGGGAAAACAATTTCCGCTGGGTGAAGTGTCGCGTAACCCACGCTTTACTCCCTTCTGGGCATACGAAAACTCCCGCCCCACTGCTGCGAGATGCTTTCTTGGCTTTTCTTTCGCGCCTTTCTTCTTGAAACTACTCTTGTAATCCTCATCTTCTCCGCCCAACGTGTACCAATCCGCAGCAGCCTGGGGACAACACTCGGATTCGACAACGGGCGTACCAGAAGGTGGATGAGAAATACCAGTTGCGGGTTTCTCCATTGTTGTAGGCTTGAGCGAGAAGATCTAAGAAGACGAAAGAGAGTGTTTACGCGTTGCTTGCCAATGGCTTTCTTGGGTTTTGGTGAAAGTCGGTGGAGCAGAGCAGGAAGAGACAGAATAAGGAGGCCTTGGCATTTGAAAACGAGGGTTTTGTGAGACTTCGTTGGGTGTATATGATGCAATACAGTATACTCACCAACGGCTTTCTCGTTAGTTATATGGCTAGGGCAACCGCCTTAAATTCAAACACGATATAACAATAAAGGCGGTGCCCGGGAGAACCGACTTGACCGCGTTCTTTTTGAGCGACGAAAACGTAGGGGAAAAAAAAATCATTTTAACGCGGCATTAAATATTATTATTACATTTAAAATTTAATAATATTTTTGTGTGTCACATATCACATAATTTAAAAGGGAAAAAATATTTAAAAAAAAAAAACCGTTGAGGCGGAAATTTTCTTTATATGAGGTTGCTTTCTAATACAACTCTACATCTGTACAGTAAAAGAAGACTAGAAGTCCTAATCATACTTATCTACTTTTTTTTTTCTTTTTTAATTCAAAAGTTATCTACTTATTTATCCTTGTTGTAGCCTGATTCTATCTTCTACATTTTTTTTATTCAAATAATAATTATACCTTAGAAATAAAATAACTATTGTTTTGTTTGATTGGTTATGCACCATTCTTAAGAATAGCTATTCTTATGAAAATAATTATTATTTTACAAAGAGTAATACCTATTCCTTAAAAAAAAAAAAAAAAAAAGGTTGAAGGGAAAAGTAAAATACCCATCTAGTAGAGCCGAAGAATAAAAATGACTTAACATATACTTCAAAAATGAAATACTTTACCATATAAAGGAAAAAAAAAAAAAAGGTGTGCTTTTTATTCTCGCTTTGTGCAATTCGCACCTAGCTAGGCTCTGGCGATTAAGCAGGGAGATATCACTAAATAACAACACTAATGAGCTTCAAACATCAAGGAAACTTAACGAAATGTTGTATTAGGTCTAAGAAATACATTTAAATACATAACATCCACAAAGGATCATCAAATACAGAATAAACAATCATGGCTAAAACAGTAAACCTACCATAACATTAAAGAAGTTAGCGCTTATGATCTTTAACACCCAAGAGAATTGGGTAGAGAAACTAAATATTGAGCTCTCAGCTTTTCAAATTTAGACTTAACATCACTATCGAAAGACATGAGTGATCTGTGCCGAGATGCAAAAGCAACACTAAATTGTTTAATCTCTTCTTGAAGATTTTTCCTTCTCTGTACTTCAGTATCCAAATCATTCAAAGCATTTTCCTTTTGGTCAGTAACCAGTGCAAGTTTTTGAGATGATTCAGAGATAATTTGGTTCAAAAGATCTCTATCTTCTTTCAAAAGCTGAAATTCTCTTTCTAAATTTTCATATCTTTCATTAGAAACCACCAGGTGCTGGTTATTGATATCTAACTCTTTCTCCAAGCCATGGTATCTTTCCTTGATGGTGTTCAGTTCATTGCTCAGTTCTTCCTTCCAACAAGCAGTTTCATCTCCCTGAGTGCAGCCCAAACACAGAAACTAGATCTTTAAACATGAAGGAAAGCAACCTAAACACTATCTTTTTAACTTTTCAGCCAGAATATAGTTCTTTTTCATATGTTCTATGTGACTAACTAGAAACTTCATTTGCCTGCGCACATGGGAACACACACTAAACTCTCTTTCTCCTTGCCATGAAAAGAGCATGTGCCCTTTCAAAAAAAAGAAAAGAGCATGTGCAGTCATAAAGCATCTTTTACTCAGGTGTTAATGCAGCCCACACTATACTCTCTACTTAAGACTATAATCTCCTAGCATGAGCTTAAATGACACTGCTCATCTTCAATAATGTGGCAATAGGTCGTCTTCTGATAGTGATCCTCATTAACCACACTTACCTTGGAAATTAAGTTTACGAGGGTAGGTAATTTTAGCATTATCTAAAGGCTACGTCATTAAAAATTCGTTCGCTTTCGAGGTTTGATGTAGGGTAGCTACTCCACTCAACACTTCATACTAATGCAACAATCTTCCTCCAATCATCACAATGGGCAAAAAACATATCATCACTGTGTCTAAATAATTCTTATATGTAAACATGCACTATAAAGCTACGTTGTAAAACCCTGGTTCACATAGTCTCTAATAATGACCATAAAGAAGAAAATTTAAAGTCGTACGACATCATAAAGGGAGAAGAAAGATTAGAGCTTTCACTTGGTTTCACATATAGATAGTATCATAAGGAAGAACTAAGATGAGCTAATGATTCCCTATGTTTTGTCCTGAAAATGAACACAAATTTGAAGAACATTTCAAATTTGGGTTACTTGCTTACTCATAGTCTCCTACTATACAGCAAAAACTAGCCAACTACGTAAATAATTCGGTCAAAATAAACAGCATTGGTAATTAATGAATCGAAATGCTGAAAAAGGAACAAAGCAATCCTAATAACACTATGGAGAATAAAAACGTAATGAACGAATAACATCTTGATAATTGTGACCAGGCAGCTACCTTATTCTCACAGCTCGATTGTTGTGTTTGTGGTAATACCAAGGCTGTAATTGTGCTGTTGAACTTCTCATAAAGCATTTTGCGTTGTTCTTGAATTAGAGAATTGTTCTCAGTGAAAGAACTGAGGTCATCCATTGCCATTGAGACATGAGTTTCCAAAGTCGTAAGGAGACTTTTACCAATTTCACTGGTGCTTGATAGCAATTTTGCAGTTGAGGATTCCTCATTAGATACAAAACTCTGTTAAGATCACAAAATAATAATAATAATAATGATAATGTCATTCAATTGGTTACCATCATATAAAGGTTAAAAGATGCAAATATGGCACATATATTTGACCTGTATTATTGACAAAACATCCTCATAGATATCTTTGCAGTTCGCCACAGATTCACTTAGCCTTTTTGGGATTTCTCGCATAAGTTTTGCTTCTTGTTGAAGTTCAGATATGTCATCCACTAGTCGATGGTTCAACAATATCTGTTCTGCATGCTTTCTCTGTAAACATATTCGTGGAGTACAAATCATTGAGAAACTAAATGGGATTAACAATAGGAAAAGATTAAAAAAAAAATGTTTAAGCTATAATGTATCGTTATAGGTTTCACATATAGCAACAAATACTAAATGAAATAGGTTATTTGGAAAGAAGTATCTACCTAACAAAAACAAGAAGCAACTATATAGATGGACGAGCTTGAAAGATAAATGCTCTCATGCAAATTTAAAAGTTGGATATAAAGGCTCTCAGGCAAATTTTTGACTGGGGAGTGATGCTTAGAAGGCCTACTTTTGACTGTAAAATGAAGCAAGAAAAAGATGGTGCTTTTCCACGGCAATTGATAATATTTATGCATTTGCTAAGCCAAAAAATGCATTTGAAAATTTAAAAGTAACAAAGAACAAGAAGTCAAAGTTATGATATAGACTAACCTCCAGTTCATTTCTCTCATCAGTCGCAATCTCTAATTGTCTCTTGAGCTGCTGGATCTCTTGTGTATAATTTTCATTTGAACCCTGAGAAAATGTCGTTCCCACCAAAAAATCTAAAAATATTAGGCTCTAACAGAATTAGCAAATCACAAACATGAGAAAAGGCATTACCACCATAACCATATATTACATTAGTTTAGGACATTTGATCATTTCATTAAGTCACCTTTAACCAAAGTACTGGTTGTTCAAAATCCTCACAACCATGACAAGATATGGATATTTGTTTAAGATGGCTGACAAAAAACTATGACAATCTGCTTCTAGTTTAAAATTGTTCACTTCTCCATTGACAGTATTTGTGAGGAAACAGGTGATATGAACATCTACACATAAATAAGCCAACTAAAGAACTAAATCAACAATCATTAACTTTGGCTTCTTAGTATAAGAGGCAACAAATCAAAATATAACATTTTTGTTTTTGCTAGAAACTGAATATAAATATCATGATTAGAAATAACATGAACTTATTATGTTCAGGAAAAAAAAAATCAAAGCAATATAAACTCACAGGAGTTACGTCACTTGAAGGAAATGATTGAACTCTTCTTGCAGGAGTCATTTGAAGCAAATCAAGATCAGCTATGTAACCTTTGTTCATTTTCAGCCATGTGTCTTCATCAGCCACATTGCTAAATGTATCTGGAAGAGGACTACAATCAGGCAGCATTGAGTAATTTGATCGCTTGACAACAAAGGCTTTGGGAGCTGCCTTGAAACAAGGGGTTTTAAAATTGTCTCCTTGATCTATGCTACTGCTGTCATTGCATTCATCCTTAAGGATTTGTCTCACAGAATTTTGTTCCTGCCAGTAGATAGATAAATGAGATCATCGACAAACGAACCATTTCCATTAGGAGTGGGGGGGAGGGGGGGGGGGGTGCTGAGGGTGTATGTAAGGTGTACAACTGTTAAATCTTAACATGCTTGGTAAATCTTGTTTTATAGTAATGCTTGGTATAAAACATAAATTCTTCAAAGTCAGCAGTAGGATCAGAACGAAGCTATAGCAATGCTTGGTATCTTATATACCATTCAGCATCTACGTTATTCAAAGAAGATAAGACCTAGTAGATAAAACAGAAAGGCAGATAAGAATTTCAATTGTCATAATCAGTAAGTTAGAGGTTTGGATGCTCCAAGTTGTAGTTAATGTCTACAAGGTGCAGCATGAGGTGAAAGCAAGGTAGTATTCCTTTTACTTATAAACAATCATAATGGAAAAGAGATTGATTAGACACGTTCTACCACAAAAGGAACTTAGGAAATGTCAGTATACATATAAATATCATATCCATCACTTTGCATGAGTACCTGACCAGAGTTCATGTTGAACTCTGAAGAAGTAGCAAAATTGCTATAATTGTTGATTTTCATCTGTTGCTCCCGAATGCATTGATCACATTCTTTGTGTGATTTCCTCTCCTCTTGCAGTTCTATCTCAAGCTTCTCGCGCTCAAGTTCATACTAAATGATGGAATAAGTAAATAAAAAATTGCCTCCAATGAAATTATGAAAGGTATATTGTTTATTCTTGCTCAAGCCTCAAAGTAATTGTTCAGATTTCCCAGATGAAAAGAACAACCTACCTTTAGTAAATCATTCCGCAATTTGAAGATCACTTGCTCCAGCACCTCAGCATGAGATCCCTAAACATGAATTTGACTGTGTTAGTTTGCATCTGACCTCTTCTCTGTAATAGAAACGTAAGAATCATCACCTGAAGTTTCTTACGAAGCTCCTCAATCTCTACTTTTTGCCGCTTCAGTAAGGCTGCATCTGTCAAAATCTATGAAAATATATACCCATTATTAGACTTAGTTACACCTCAAATTTAAGGGGAATGTTCAAGAAAATAAGCTCTGCAGTGCCAATCACAAAGTATCAATAGCTGCAGAGAAAAAGATGCTATACGAGATCCCCAACATCTGCACAGAAAAGGAGCTCTGTGAAGCGTGAGTATGTCAAGTGGTTGAGCGGGTTTGGCAGAGTTAATTACAGTTCATAGATTTGTATAATCTACTTGATCAATGATGAATCACATATCCCTATCTGTTTGTTTGAACAGTTCTATAATATTCTTATCTTTAATTATTTAGCTTGATTAGAAAAGAGTGTATGAGGCTGAAGCACTACGAAGTGAGTCTTGCACCTGACAAAGTTCCTACTGTAACTGAATTATATGAAACTTGAGAAACAGATTCTTTAACTCAAAACTCCATAGACCATTTGTTTTATTGATTTAATTATTTTTGTGTTTTGTTAAAATATATGACACTCTTTCTCTTCATTTAAGCAAGTAGTGAATCAATTATAAAATTCCTAAGCAAAATATCAGTAGTACATTGGGAAATTAACTAATTTAATTTATTTTTGCTGTTGATCCAAAAATTAGATACAACAATGTTTACTGAATAGGACATTGATCTTGGCACCATAATTTTAGATTCATGCAGTCCAAGTTTAAGGGTACTTTTCTGGCACATGTCTCTAACTACATTCAACCATAAGCAAATGCTCAATTATAATTTTTTGTAGATAACGATACATTTGGACTATAACCTTTTGTTCAATTTATTGAAACTTCAAAGATTAACCAAATATGAGAAACTGATGAATGCTGAAAAATATACAATACGACCAGATTGAGAAAAGGACTAATATATTGAATACCATCATATTTACCAAGCACTGGAAAATATGGGGAAGGGATTGAGTTTTCTGAGACCATAAAATATGCATCAAAATTCACGATTGCTATCAAATTCTAGACTGAGAAAGAAAAGAAGAGAAGAGGAAGAAGAACAAGAACAAGAAAAAGAAGATGAAGAAGATTGCTATCAAATACCATCATAAAACTTAAGTCTCTATTACAATATATATACTCTGTTTTGTACATAGAAGAAAAACAGAGTATAACCAACTTAACCGAGAGCTAACCATCTAACCAACTTTAACTGAATAACAAAGAAACTAACTTAATTACACGTGGTGATAATCAAGTAGTTTAGTAACTATTTCAGTTGCTGTTAATTGCCAAAAAAAAAAAATATACAGATTCATGAATGAGACAAATGGTAAATGGACTAGACAGAACAAGGAACATACTTCATTCACTTGAGCACAATTAGTGATGCGCTTGGCTCTGCTAGCAAATTGAAGAGTTCCCTTTGTCTCTTCAATATGCACCTAAATGTACCAATAACAGACAATATTAAGGACCGAAAGTGTTGAACTTAAAATAATGGACATAAAAAAATTAAGATAAAGAAAATAAGATAGGAAAAGAAAAAAAGAATAGAAAAAGATGGTAGACTACCTCCTCAGGTGCTAGAGTGCATATAATTGAAGTTTTGGCATTACCACCGAGAGCAGGTTGAAGTATTCGGGTTAGCTTACTATCACGATAAGGAATATGACTCCTGCATCAAAAAATTGTTTCACCATGAGTTTGTTATTCTATCAAATCAAGATGATTGACTGAAAGAGAAGCAAATACCTTTGCTTTGCACCTTCACTTAGTTTGTTGATCACATTACCGAGAACCATTAAGCTCTTGTTAATGTACTTCCCTTCCTTTAGGCGTACTCCATCAGCTCCAGTTTTAGCAATCCGTTCAGACCCAGCTAAATCTACCAAATTCTTTTTTTTTTTTTTTTGTATGCAACAAAAGATATAAACACAAATATCATCTAAAATATTAAACAACATCACGCAATTACTTTAATAAATTGTTACACAATATGGTGGATAGAATACAAACCAAAACTGAGACACGGATAGCATCAGTACTTGAATAATCACCAGAATTGGTATCCTTCCCCTTGCTTTCAATCACCTGCATATATAAGATAAAGTTGCATGAAATCCAAGAGTTTTATAGTAAGAGCTGTTGAACCAACATGTCAAGGGCATACCATCCTGAATATTGTGTGGGATCTACTACTACGAACATTCATATTTGTCTCACCAAAGTGCCTATTAACTGTAAGAAATGATTTTCAAGATCATATATAAGAAAATATCCATTGAAAGAACATATAAGAAGCCTGGGACAGGAATTTATGCTTTGTTGTCATACCTTCTCCAGATTCTATGAGCTTAAATACTTGTTCAGCATTGTTAACAATTTCCTCCCTCAGGCCTGCAACGAATATCCCACGCTAAAACCAAGAAAAGTCAGTGATTTTATACATATAACAAACTATAGTAAACCATCAAACTGTCAGTATCCAACCTCCAAACTCTCATGTATTTGCAACTTCTGGTTCTCTACAGCAAAAAGATCATTAATTTCTTCATTATAAATTTCCATGTAGGAAACTCGAACCAGAAACTCACGATCAGATATCTGAAAATATTCCGTACCAAAAGCAAAGGTGAAAACCAAAAGGTCTCCATTATAACCACAAAAACATCAATTTCATAACATCCACCGTGCTGCTTACCATCTGAATTTTTGTAAATATATCTTTTACTGCCCGGTGTATAATTCCTGGATCGGTTTCAGAGCCATTCATGGTGAAAGTCTTGCCACTGCTCGTTTGTCCATATGCAAATGCAGTTCCTATAAATATTCCATTTATCAGCTTCGCCACTAATATCTAAATGACATGGCCCATTGAAATAAGTGATCAATACATTTGTCATGCATTTCACGTTCAATACATTTGAAAAACACTGCTGAGTTCTATATGATGCAGAACACGCACAACATTTTTTTTTCAATGAATGATTTTTTTTTTTTTACTAACAAAGACCAACATTACAAAACTCTCCGGTTTTTATCAAACTGGAACAAAGTGCAGAAACACAATTCTGCAGAACCCTTTACATTCTTTCCAACTAATTTTTACCAATCTATACTCTTTTCTACCAACCAACAAACAGAAACTATTTACACTCTACTAAAACATCATCAACCAAGAATCTTCACATGAATTCCCCAGCTACCACAGAGAATTTGATTTTCCCGCGTCCTCTTAAACTTTCCAATAGCGATGACCTTTGTCCTAACCTCCTATTTGATTTGAGCAACAATTTTCTACTGTAAGGACTTGACTAATGACTGACGTGCCTTATGCTGTTTCGTTGCTTCCATATGTTATGTATTGCAGCACTCTTCAAAGTTTTCAATTTCCATTTTCTTAAACTCCACCTCAGCACATCATCCTAGCCCGTATATACTTCATCCACCAAGAAAGTTTTTAAAATTCCTGCCAAATACGTTTAACAAAACCACATTGGAAAAACTGGTGGCCTCTCCCTTCAATGCAATTTCTGCAGGAAACACAAAGCACATCTCCATGGTAACCCCAAACTTGGTTTGAATTTCTACGATTCAAGCTCAAGCTATTTACAAACAACTCTGCATGGTTAAAACATTTATACTCATTGAACCAAAAAAAAAAATCCAGAAGAAATGGTAAGAACAGTAATAATTTGAAGTATATGATTTCCGACAGTCCAGTGATTGAGACTCCTGTCCCTTGTGACCCCTCAAGCTCATCTGAGACGAATTTTTTTTATTTAGGGGGTAATTGTATATTCAAGATTATGTTCCCTTTCCTTCTCAATTTTCTCATAAACTAATATCCAGAAAACTAAACCTAAAATTATATTTATTCAACAATTAACCGATTAAATCATATTTTAGAACAAAAAAGGCGCTCAATTGGAAAAAGGTAATAGAAAACAAAAAGAAAAAAAGAATACCATTAAAGCCTTCAACTGCGGCGTGAATAATATCCTTTGTAAGAAGCTCATAAACCCTAGCATTAGTGCAACTTTCGTCGAATACATGATCTGCCAAAAAAATGTAAGTATGAAAGAAACTCACAAGAAGAGCTCAAAGAAACGAAAAACAAACAAGATGGGCACGCATATTTCACACATAGGTACATATATGTATGCATAGATATATGTGAGGGAGAGATCGAAGGGATGCATACCGAAAGCGTAAGAGAGGCCAGAGATAGGGGTGCCGTGAACCTTGTGAAGAGAAATGCGATTGTCTTCGACCCTCCAGAAGGTTCCATTCAAGGGTTCTGAGGATACGGCAGCTGGTCTCACTCTGACTGCCACGCAGATCTTCTCCATGGCCTTCTCTTCTACTCTCTCTCTCTCTCTCTCTCTCTCTCCCTGTTTCTGATTCGCCCTGATCTGAGATTGGTTGGCTTTGTGACGGAGCAGCGACTCACAGTAACAGGCGGGCTGTTTCGCTTGCCTCTGCAAAGTTACCAAATTTGAATGCGTTGGGTTTACGGAAATGCCCTTGATAATATGTTTAATTGACATTCAGGTCTGATTCAAATAAATGACTGTCTGTGTGGCCCGCACGTAGATCCAGTCGGCCTTGGAGTTACGGGCCAGGAAAATGGGTTCTCTGCCCGACGATGCCAGCATATGTGGGTTACCAACTGTGAGTTAGCCCAGGAACCATGAAAAAAGTATTCCTTTTAAATTGGAAAGCAAACCCATTTAGAGCCTTGAGAAGGGAAGGGATCAACCAAAGTACGAGGCTTACTGATTATAAATTTATAACTGTTGGGAAGTAATTTGTTGTTTTATGTATCATTGCTATTTTTTAAAGAGAATTCTAGTTAATACACTATTATAAAATTATCATATAATTTGATAATGTAGCATTGAAAATCAATTATTGAATTAGTAATTATGTATATATATATATATATATAGAATGAGTTTCATTATTATATCATTCAAATTATACGATAGTAATATAACTATCTATTAAATAATGTTACTTTTGTAAAATCTTGTTAATTTTTTGGGTTGAAAATATATCAATGAGAATCAATTATTGAATTAGTATTTATATATATATATATAAAAACGAATGAATGATTTTCATTGTTACATCATCCAAATTATAGGACTGTCCTATAATAATCTATTAAATAATGTAACTTCTTTTGTAAAACCTTGTTATTTTTTTGGATAGAAAAGATATCATTGACAAGTTTTTAGCGCAAGTACGACATCCCAAAAACCATTAAAAATGTCCATGAATCATTGGTTTTCTTCTAATTTGTTTGAATATGTTCTTTCATATGGTATGAACCCAATTTAACACTTAGACTAACAGCTTCTGTATAAAGATGACTAGAATAGAATTCATTCACAAGATAAACGAATGCATAAGTCAAACAATTTAAATATAATAATTAGCGTAATACATTGTTATATTAAAAATAATTTTTTTTTTTTTTGGTTAAGTACTTTTTTAGTACCTTAGTTAGCAAATTTTTTTTTTTTCCTAAGTTTCCAAAACAGCCAAAAATAGCATCTAACCTATGAGAAAATACAAAATTGATACCTCTATTAGATTATGTGAGAGAAAATTAACGATTTGCCAAATATACTTTTGTCATATATTGTATGGAGTGGCTCAAAAGCCGGTCTGAGAATGGCTGAGAGAAGGGCCGCAAGGGGTGGTTGAATCCACACCCCAAGTGCCAAAAGGGGGGGCGAAACCATGAATTGAATTATGCTAAGCTGGTTGGGGCAACCCAATATTTGATCTCATAACCTTTCACATAAGGTTAGAGGGGCAAAAAAAATTGCACCATTATAAATATTTTGGTCCTTTTGGTAATTATAGTAGGATTTGATTTATTTGTTTTATTATCTATTGATTTGCTCATGCAACTTTGGCTTTTGACTTGCTTGGGTCTTATATTTGTCTATTGTGTTGATGTGATGGATTTTAAAAAAGTAAAGAGTGATAAAATTTTAGGATCAAATTTTTCGATGGATAATAAAAAATTTTCTTTTATCAATTTTCCTTGATTCTATAGTTTTTTTTTTTTTTTGTTATTTATATATATTATTTGTACATTCATATTTCAGGTATCACATTTATTTTCATAAATACTCTATAGTTTAAATCTAAGTATTATAAATATTTTTGTTTATCCAAATATTATAATGGTTAAACCATTTTTGTTTTCATAATTTTCCTATTTAGTTTGTATAAGTTTGCTCTTGTTATAAAATACGATGTCTTAAATATAATTCATTTCTTTAAACTTAGTAAAAATTCTCATGAAGGTTCCTAGTTTTACTTTACCTCTATACTAAAGAAGATCAATTTTGAAGCATCAATTTCAACATGCATAAACGGCATCATTAAGAACTTAATGAAGTTGAATCTTTACATCCAATTACTTGAGATCTTGAGATGCAAGATCTCAAGATCAACAATTTTCCAAATGCAAGCACTTGATAAGGGGAAACTTTGATATCAAGTAATGGAACTACTTGAGATATTGAGATGCAATATCACAAGATCAACAATTTTCCAGATGCAAGTACTTGATAAGGGGAAACTTTGATATTAAGTCATGGAACTATTGATCTCTCAGGCTACTATCATTTGATATTGCTAAAGTGTCAACATTTTTAGTAGCACTTATTTCATTCAATTATGAAATATGGTTTATTTTAGACGTTTAAATGAAATGAATGATTGAAATTTATGAATTTGAGAATCTTAAATTTTAAATGAATTCTAGGGAATCTCAATCCATTTTGGCAACCCCGAAATTTAAGACCCTTCGCGAACTTTTCTCTGTAAATCCCAATTATGCTATGTATCTATTTGGCACCAAGGACGTTGATCTTGATGATTATGAAAGATCAGAATAAATCAATTTAAGAGATTTGTGATATCAAAAATTCAGGTATGTTCCAAACATAAATTCTTTAAAAACAAAAACAAAAAGCATTCAAAAATTTGAAAGCGTGTTAAATCACATGTTTGTCCAAAAATCTTAAACTAAGTGAATTTAATAATTTAATTAATATTTTATTTAATTAAGTTCATGAAAGACACAGAGTTGGAACTTTCATATGGAACTATGTGTCTCTACCTATGAAGGAAAGAGTTTGAAAATGTGTTCATGAACGCATCACAAAAGAACGTATGATACAAGTCATTCTCACATCACTGGCACATAAAATTATTGGCAAACATTCCAAAAGCATTACTAACGAAGACCTCGGCACAATGTTCATGGCCATTGTGCTACGCTTGTGAACAAGATTGCACAAGAAAATTTGCAGGAACATAAACTCAACATTGCTCTTTGTAAGTTGCTGACCATTATTTTGGCGAACCCAGACTTCATCACATATCTTCACGGTGGTCCTCTCTTTCTAGATTCGTCCAGAATGGGACTGCTTAGGTCTTTTAAAAAGTGCAAGTTCATGAAAGACACAAAGTTGTTCAACGTTGTGAAGCCATTGAATCGGTGATCCATGCAGTTCATGAAAGACACAAAGTTAGAACTTTCATATGGAGATATGTGTCTCTGCCTATGAAGGAAAGAGTTTGAAAATGTGTTCATGAATGCATCACAAAAGAACATATAATACAAGTCATTCTCGCATTACTGGCACAGAAAATTATTGGCGAAGGTTCCAAAAGGATAAGCAACGAAGACCTCGGCACAATGTTCATGGCCATTGTGATGCTTGTGAACAAGATTGCACAAGAAAATTTACAGGAACATAAACTCTTCATTGCTCTTTGTAAGTTGTTGACCATTGTTTTGGCGAACCTAGACTTCGTCATATATCTTCACAATGGTCCTCTCTTTCTTGATTCATTTAGAGTATGACTGCTTAGGTCTTTTAAAAAGTGCAAGTTCATGAAAGACACAGAGTTGTTTGACGCTGTAGAGCCAACTAAATCGGTGACCCATGCAATTCATGAAAGACATACAGTTAGAACTTTCATATGGAGATATATGTCTCTACCTATGAAGGAAAGAGTTTGAAAATGTGTTAATGAACGCATCACAAAAGAACGTATGATACAAGTCATTATCGCATCATTGACATAGAAAATTATTGGCGAAGGTTCCAAAAGGATCAACAATGAAGACCTCAGCACAATGTCTATGGCCATTGTGCTGCTTGTGAACAAGATTGCACAAGAAAATTTACAGGAACATAAACTTTGCATTGCTCTTTGTAAGTTGTTGACCACTGTTTTGGCGAACTTAGACTTCATCACATATCTTTGCATCAGTCCTCTCTTTCCAGATTCGTCCAGCGTGGGATTGCGTCTTTTAAAAAATGCAAGTTCATGAAAGACACAGAGTTGTTCTACGCTATGGAGCCTAAATCGGTGATCCATGCAGTTCATGAAAGACACAAAGTTGGAACTTTCATATGTAGATATGCATCTCTACCTATGAAGGAAAGAGTTTCGAAATGTGTTCATAAATGCATCACAAAAGAATGTATGATATAAGTCATTCTTGCATCACTGGCATAGAAAATTATTGGCAAAAGTTCCAAAATGATCAGCAACGAAGACCTCAACACAATGTTCATGGTCATTGTGCTGCTTGTGAACAAGATTGCACAAGAAAATTTACAAAAACATAAACTCTGCATTACTCTTTGTAAGTTGCTGACCACTGTTTTGGCGAACCTAGGCTTCATCACATATCTTTTCGGCGGTCCTTTTTTCTAGATTCGTCCAGAGTAGGACTACTTAGGTCTTTTAAAAAGTGCAAATTCATGAAAGATATAGAGTTGTTCGATGCTGTGGAGCCAGCTTTGAATCGGTGATCCATGCAGTACTTGACCCACCATAGTGATTTTCTTTTATGTTTGAACAATGATGGTTATTCAATTTAAATATTTTGATCGATCCTTCGATCTTATCTTGACTTATTGTACTATTAGTACTATAATCGATTAGACGATTGGTCGAACCTTCAATCATATAAAGTTTGATTGATCAAATGTTTGATTGAACCTTCAATTGTGTAAAGTTTGATTGTATCATAATCGATTGAAACTAATGCACTATTCGTTATTATCACGATCAATCGGATTAGTGCATAAGAATCATACAAAATTTATAGAATTCAATTGATAATTTGATCATATCACAATTGATCAGATTAGTGCACTAGGATTGATCGGATGTTCAATTGAACTTTTAGTTGTATCAAAGTTTGATCGTATCCATTGATATTAGACTTAAAACACGACTTATTGAGATGCGAAGCAATGGGCTTGAGCGCACCAATGACTAGGCCTGTAAACGAGCTGAGCCGAGTCGAGCTTTGGCAAACTCGGCTCGGCTCATTTAAGAATGCAAATAAACGAGCCGAGCTCGAGCCGAGCTTCAAACCCCTGGCTCAAGCTCGGCTCGATGAATATTTTGACAAGCTCAGGATCGAGCTCGGGATCGTGAAAGGGAAGTTTTCGAGCCGAGTCGAGCCCTCGATTGGCTCGACTCGGCTCGAGCTCGAACAGGGGGAAGAGAATGAACTAAAACAGTAAATAGAGCAGATTTTTGAGCATGAATAAAAGTTCTTGATTGTTTCCTCAAAAAAAAAAAAAAAAGAACAAGAAAGGAAAAGACGAACTAAAACAGAGCAGATTTTTCTTGCACAAAACATAGCAAATTAATAATCAAAGCTGCAAAATAAGATCTGGCCTTCGTAAGTCTGAATCACATCCAAAGCTCCTTCCTTGACCTTCTGAACAAGATCTGGCTATATCTGCAAAAACCTAAAAACATAGAAAGAAAAGAAATCGTCCAAGAACAAGAAAATATTAAGCATATAAATGAATCAATAAAGCAAAGAAAAGAGATACACTAGGGGATTTCAACCAGAGAGATGGGGATGAAGGGAGAGAGAGACAAACGGAGAGAGAGCGAGAGAGTGAGGCGGCTGAGTATTTTTGGTTCTTTAGGTTTAGGGTGAAGAATATAGGAAGAGATGAATATATAGGTATTCAAAACTACGTAGTTTTGCTGCTTCTCTCTTTTTTTTTTTTCTTTTTTTTTTTTCTTAAATGCTTTAAGTGTCAAACTTTAGTTTTAATTTTTTTTCAAAAAAATGAAAAATAAAATGGTTATAAAAATTGTTCAAAAAAGTTTAAATAAGCCTCTAGATTCTTAATTATTGTATATTGTGTATTAATATTAATTTGTATACTTATGTCATATTATATATGTATAATTTGTTATTATATAATCATATGATTTAATGATCAATTGATCATGTGATATAATCATGTAAATTATAATGATAATATATTAATATTTCAATTATAGTTGTAAGTAACATATTGTTGAATCAAATGTCAATTATTTAATTTAATATTATATGAATCACATTCTCATTGTACATGAATAATTGATTAAGTATTTGAATTGTCGTTCCAAAGAGGTAGTTCAATCAGTTGGGACCATGCATAATAAAGCGGATGTCACTAGTTTGAATCCCCTCCCCCCCTTCTCTTGTCCGAACATGTCGAAAAAAAATATTTGAATTGTCATTGGATCATATGATTAAGTATTGATCTTATACATTTATATTATTCAATATGCATACATCATATATGTATAATTATAACTTATAACGTATGTGAACTTATAACATACATTGAGGTACTTAATTTTTCTTTTTTATAATCAAATAAGCCTATAGGTTCTTAACTATTGTATAATAAGTATTATTATTAATTTGTAATACTTATGTCATATTATAAATGTATAATTTGTTATTATATAATTGTATGATTTAATGATCAGTTGATCATGTGATATAATCATGTAAATTATAATGATAGTACATTAATACTTCGATTGTAGTTATAAGTAACACATTGTTTAATTCAATGTCAATTACTTAATTTGATATTATATGAATCACATTGTCATATTAATTAAACATTTCGGCTAATACAAATTAATACTAATACATTGTCATATAATGTTAATACAAATGTCACATTGTCATATAATGTTACATCACTTACATGTTTGTAAAATTGTAATAATTTCAAATCATATTGAATCATTGATTCATATATGATATATCATATGATTTATATATCATATATGTAACTATGTAACTTGTTACTAATTAATAGTGTGTAACATTATATACAAGTTAATTGTAACAATTTAATATATTAATTAGTACATTTATGACATATCATATATGAATTAATATATCACATACTATTGAAATTTGTAATTAATATATCATACACCAACACATCATATATATAATAATTTATAATCAACTTTGCATAAAATATTACATGTTTGTAAAATTGTAATAATCTCAAATCATTAGGTCGAGCTCACGAGCTCTAAGCAAACAGGCGAGCTATAAGCAAAACTCGACTTAAGCGAGTCGAACCCAGGCCCGTCGCTTAATGGTATGTGTTGCTAGTTAATCTTTCTTAGAGTTAAATATATTTTTGTCCCTGTAGTTTAACAACTTTAATTTTTGCCCTTTAAGGTTTAGTTTTTATCACATGAGGCATTTTTAACATTTTATATTTTGATGTATCTTTTAAAAATGCAGGTTATTCTTGTGAAATCGCAATACTAAACACACCTTACGAAATCTAGAAGATTTTGATTTGACGTAATTTAAAAATAAAAATAAAAATTCTTAGTGATAAATTTTGATACTATGATATAAATTTATTTAATAGATGCGTCTTGTGACTGGGTATCTACTAATGTGATAAATATGTGAGTCATGTGACATAACAAAAGATATTCTCGTCACCATTCACTTTGTTGTTGTGTTGTTGTTGGGTTTGTTTTTTTTTTTAAAAAAAAAAAAAAATTAATGCAATAAAATATGCCAACAACAAAAGATATAAATACAAATATCATTAAAAAATATTAAACAACAATATCATGCAATTATTTAAATAAATTGTTAACCAAGAATCTTCACACGAATTCCCCAACAACCACCTGTGTCCTCTTAAACTTTCCAATAGCAACCTCGTAGTTCACACACATGGGTATACCGTATACATATAAATGTGTGGAGACAAAGAGAAGGGGATGCATACCAAAAGCGTAAGGAGGCCAGAGAGGTTTACGGAAATGCCCTTGACTATATATATGTTTAATTTACTTTCAGGTCTGTGGGGTCCGCACATACAACTGGCCGGCCTCGGAATTACGGGCCAGGAGAATGCGAGGCCAGGATATGTGGATTCCCAAGCCCACGATCCGTGGAAAAAGTATATGAGCCGAAAATTTTCCCTCTTTTTTTTTTTTTTTTTTTTTTTTCGGGAAAGGAAACCCATTTTCCGTTTAAATTGGAAAAGAAACCCATTTAGATAAGGGAAGGGATCAACTAAAATACGAGGCTTATTGATTACAATTGCTAGGAAGTAATTTGTTATTTTATGTGTCATTACTAGCTAGTTTTATAAAGAGTAATATTATTTAGTAGATTATTATAAAATTGACATATAAATTGATGATGTGATAATGAAAATTTCTTATTGAATTAATATTTATGTATAAAATAAAATAAATTAAGAATTAATTTTTATTGTCACATCATTTAAATTATATGACAGTAATAACAATCTATAGTAAATATTAGTTTTTTTTTTTTTTGTAAAACCTTGTTAATTTGTTGGATGAAAAAAAATATCATTTACGAGTTTTTAGAACAAACGTGGCATCCCCATAACTATTAAAAGGGTCTATGAATAATTTATTGTGTATGTTCTTTCATTTGGTTCGAACCCAATTTAGCAATAGACAAGAGAATGGTACTTCCTTGTATGATTTTTTTTTTATTGCATATATATTTTTCTATTATTTTATCCAAAAATTGATTTGAACCGATGACAACTCTCAGTTTGGTGTATTGTGTCCAAACACGAACCAAAAGGAAAATTCCATACTTTGACTTTGACTTGTCTGTTGGATTATTTGGAGGATGTTTTTTCGCCGTCATCTTTGACACATTGGGATTTCATAGAAATGGAACGTTTGGACTTCAAATCATAAGACTCATAAGAGGGTGCCGACCTCTATGCCAGGTAAATCGTGCTTAACCAACCCAAGACGGCATCGCTAATTAATATCATGCTGCCACGCGTCTTTTTCCAATGCCTAAACACGTGAATTGCCCAAAGGGTTTATTCCGTGGTGCGTTCTTTATTTATTTATTTTTGTTAATTTTCTGATCAAATTAATGGGTTGAGTTGAGTCCATAGTGCGTGCATCGATTTCAACGGTAACATGCATCACATTTACCTTTAAACTAACACTTACAGGTCGTTTGTCCATGCCTAACACTATGTGGTGAGCTATGGCTGGTCGGCTAAGGAGACATAAGGAAGTAGGGCCAGAGGTGTTTTTAACCGCCATTTGTCTGCTGCGTGAAATCATAAACTTTTTTTCACATTTTCAATTCCTTGCCTGATGTACGTAACAAATCCCATCATTATAATAATACAAAAAATTTATGAGGTGGATCTGCAATGACTCAATGAGCTGTTGTAATCACTTGCATAGTCAATTCCAATCGCAAAAACCCATCAAGTCCAAATTGATTATGAGTTTTATAAACAAAAGTCTTCTCCTTTGACCCAAAAACAAGAAGAAAAGAAAAAAAGATGGTAAACGACAGTTTCTCAATACTTCGCCATTAATTATTATCATGGAGAAGATGAAGGACAGTTTCTCATTTGGATTCATGTGTAGTATGTGCCTTCAATGAAGCTCAGAACCATCACATCCTTTACACCAACACAAAAGCATGGGATCATCATCCTTTGGGAAGAAGGTATGCACTCGAATACCCTTCTTTTTGTTTGTTCTGTTGGTTGCATCATCGAATGTTGCTTCTAATGAAGAAGCTGATGCTCTTCTCACATGGAAAGCAAGCCTCCAGAAAGAAGCCCAGTCTCAGCTATCTTCATGGACTTTGCTTCCCAGAAATGCCACCAACTCTTCTACCAATCTCAATTCAACCACAAACCCATCATGTTCTTGGTCTGGAATTTATTGCAACCTTGTTGAAAGAGTCATCGGTATAAATCTTACATATTTAGGCCTAAAAGGTTCACTCCATGAATTTTCGTTCTCATTTTTCCCTACTCTTGAGTTTGTCGATCTCAGCATGAACTCACTCTTTGGAACCATCCCACCTCAGATCAGCTACCTCTCCAATCTCATCTATCTTGATTTGTCCATCAATCAGTTCTCAGGGAAAATCCCACCAGAAATCGGCCTGCTGACAAACCTTGAGGTCTTGCGCTTGTTTAAAAATCAGTTGAACGCCACAATTCCTCCAGAAATAGGTCAGTTGAGGTCTCTTGATGAGCTTGCTCTGTACAACAACTCCCTAAATGGTCCCATTCCTTCTTCTTTGGGCAATTTAAGCAAATTGGCATACTTGTACCTCTATGACAATCCACTATCTTGTTCCATTCCTTTAGAAATTGGAAATCTTTCCAACTTGGTTGAACTTTGCATGTATTCCAGCAGTTTAACTGGTCACATCCCTTCTACTCTTGGAAACTTAAGAAGGTTAACCCTGTTGGACTTGTCTCAGAACAAACTTTCTGGTCCCATCCCCACAGAAATAGGAAATATCGAATCTTTGAAGAATCTAAGCCTTGCAACAAACAATCTTGTGGGTTCTATCCCGACATCATTATGTGACCTCTTAAACCTCACACTTCTCCATCTCTTCAAGAACAACCTTTCAGGTCCCATTCCAGAGGAGATAGGAAACTTGAAGTCTCTTGTGAGTCTCGACTTGAGAGAAAATAAACTCAACAGCTCTCTTCCAACTTCAATTGGTAAGTTGAGCAACTTAGAGGTTTTGTACATTCGCGACAACCAACTCTCTGGTTCCATTCCTCTAGAGGTAGAAAATCTCATGAAGTTGACAGTATTTCGAGTGGCAAGAAACCAATTCACTGGTTATTTGCCATCAAATATTTGCCGAGGTGGATTGCTTCAAAACTTTACTGCAAATGGTAATAATCTCACAGGCCCAATTCCTAAAAGCGTGAGAAACTGCACAACTTTACATAGAATTCGTCTAGACGGGAACCAGCTGACAGGAAATATATCCGAAGTTTTTGGTGTCTATCCGGACCTGGATTACATAAACCTCAGTAACAACAAATTTTACGGGGAACTTTCACCAAACTGGGGAAGGAGCTCAAGGCTAACTAATCTAGAAATTGCAGGGAATCACATCACTGGTAGCATACCACCTGAGATTGGAAACACAACTCAACTACATGTTCTTGATCTTTCTTCAAATGACTTAGTTGGGGAGATCCCTAGGGAATTCGGGAGGTTGACTTCTTTGGGAAAGCTGATATTGAGGAACAATCAACTTTCAGGTGGTATACCTTTAGAGCTTGGCTCCCTGACAAGCCTTGAGTATCTTGACCTGTCAACGAATAAATTGAGCAACTCAGTTCCAGGATATATAGGGAACTTCTTAAGACTGCACCACATGAATTTAAGCCACAACGAGTTCAGCCAGGGAATTCCGACTCAGGTGGCCAAGTTAGTTCAGCTTTCGGTCCTTGATTTGAGTCATAACAATCTCACAGGAGAGATACCAAAGGAGTTCAGGAACATGGAAAGCTTGGTGACAATGAATATCTCCCACAACAACCTTTCTGGCATTCTTTCCAAGGCTTTTGAGGACATGCCCGGCTTGTTGTATGTCAACATAGCATTCAATGAATTCAGAGGGTCCTATTCCCAACAACAAAGCATTTCAAGATGCTCCGATAGAAGTATTGGAGGGGAACAAAGGATTGTGTGGCCAGGTGAAAGGACTACAACCTTGTCAACCATCCACTCCAAACAAACATGTCCCTCAAAAGGGCCACAAGATCGTGTTCATAATCGTATTCCCTATTTTGGGAGTACTAGTACTTCTATTTGCTGTGATGGGAATGTCAAGTTTTGTAAGAAAAAAGAGGTCACCGGAAAAAGAAGACGAGAGCTTATACCCGATGTTAATCTTCAATGGGAAAAAGATGTACGAAGAAATCATAAAAGCTACCGGGAATTTTGATGCCATGTATTGCATTGGAAATGGTGGATATGGAAGCGTCTATAAAGCACAGCTGCCATCGGGTAATATCGTAGCTGCAAAGAAAATCCACACCTTATGTGATGGTGATTATGTGACTGATCGGAAAGAGTTTCTCAATGAGATAATGGCGTTAACACAAATACGACACCGAAACATTGTGAAGCTACATGGTTTTTGTTCAAATGCACGACACTCGTTTTTGATTTACGAGTACCTTGAGAATGGCAGCCTGGCAGAAATCCTAAGCAAAGAAATAGAAGCTAAAGAATTAAATTGGTGTAGAAGGGTGAATATTGTTAAAGATGTGGCACATGCCTTGTCATACATGCATCATGATTGCTCACCGCCCATTGTTCACAGAGACATATCAAGCAAGAATATTTTGCTGGATTCTGATTATGTAGCCCATGTTTCAGACTTTGGCACCGCTAAGCTTTTGAAGGTAGACTCATCCAATTGGACCGGATTTGCAGGCACATTTGGATATGTAGCGCCAGGTAATACTACTTTTAATTTGTTTACACTTATGTTAATTAACAAACCATATTATAAAAACATTAACAAAAACCCCCTTCCAAATTTGTTGGCAGAGCTTGCTTACACATTGAAGGTGACTGAGAAATGTGACGTGTATAGCTTCGGAGTTTTAGCACTTGAAGTAATCAAAGGAAACCATCTTGGTGATTACATCTGTACTGCAATATTGTCTCCCTCCGCTAACATACAGCTGAAGGACATATCGGACCAACGCCTTTCACCTCCCACAGCTGAAGTTGAGGACCAACTGAAGAAGATTGTAACTTGCGCAACTGCTTGCTTATGTCAAAATCCACAGTCTAGGCCAACCATGCAGATGATTTCTCAGATGTTATCAGCCTCAGCTGTGAATATTCCCACTACAGTTACACCTGAAGAACTTGAGAGGGTCTAAAAGACTAAATCATAAATAGGCAAATCCTATTTGTTCTGGGCCTCATTCTGAGAACATGTAATTTTATTCGGGCTCCGCCCAACTGTAACATCAGTGATCATGTCATCTTTTTAAGCATATGATCCAAATGAAATGATTAAGGTAAATATTCATTTCCTTTCATTGAAAGCTAGGAGCTCATTACTAAAACTGAGCAAAAAATAAGCTTCATTCGGCTACAGGCTACTCATTTTAAGAAAGAAAGACTTACCCCTTTTTCCTTGTCGGCATTGATAATGCCAGGTGCTCCTGCTCTTTATCCTCCTCTGAATTTGCAACGCCGCCCATATGGCACTCCACTCCAATAATTCAACCCTTTCCACCACGGTCTCCAAAGTTCCAAACAAATTAAAGGAAATCCAAAGTGCCAACAAAACCTGAATTGGGTTAACAAGAGCAGACGTTTGCAACTGGTTTAGAAATCTATTATGACAATTGAACAATTTCTAAGCGAATGAAGAGGGTTTGGATTGTTTTAGACTGAGCGGCGATGAGAAAGAACAGAGAGATACAGAGGCGATAGAAGTCTAATTTGCTATCTGCAGAATCTAAACTCGGTGAAAAAAATCTAAACGCACCTCACAGTACGGTTAAAGGTCGAAACGCACGTTT
The DNA here is from genome assembly GCA_013348765.1 of Carpinus viminea. Taxonomy (NCBI): domain Eukaryota; kingdom Viridiplantae; phylum Streptophyta; class Magnoliopsida; order Fagales; family Betulaceae; genus Carpinus; species Carpinus viminea. Next base: position 4,491,914 of record CP054670.1, on the reverse strand, counting down.
CACAGTTTAAAGTGTGAAACGTGCGTTAAAAATCAAAACTTGAGGAAAGATTCAAGCAAAAGCCCAACAAAAAATTAAAAAGAAGATAAAATTAAAAATTAAAACCGTTGAGATACTTCGTAAGAGTAATATTATAAGGTTTTTAGAGTCTTCTTAAATATGATGTGATTTATAACAAGCTAATGAGAGTAATGATAAAAGCTTTTAGAGTCATCTCAAATGTGATGTGACTTTTAAAATTATCGTTGAATTTGAGATATAATTTATTGACTTTTGGTCTATTGATGATTTTAAAAGTCACATTACATTTAGAATGACTCTAGGAAGACTTATAAGTTATAACATTACTCAGCTAACAATTATTTTATTCAAAGAAAGCACATCCAATATTAATAAACATTAGTTCATAGTGGACAAATTTACATAAGGGAATTTATATCTAAACGCATTAGGTAAGCACTTCAAAATTTTTTAATTCTTAATTTTTTTTTTTTGATAATTTACTCTGAGTCAATCAAAATGACAATAAAATCTTTGCCGTCAAAATTTTTTGACAGCCGTTAGTTTAGGTTAAAACACACCGTTTTACTTCATTAAAAATTTTATTTTTTTAATTTTATTTTAAATTTTAAATCTTAAAAAAAAGAATACCAAGGGTGGCCGAACCACCCTAGGTATTCTTTCCTTTAAAAATTTAAATTTTAAAATTAAATTAAAAAAATTATTTTTTTAATTAGGTAAAATGGTGTGTTTTGACCCAAATTAACGACTGTTAAAAATTTTGACGGCATAAATTTTATTGTGATTATTTCGATTAACCTAAATTGTCAAAAAAAAAAAACCTTAAGGATTAAAAATTTTTGAGTGCTTACTCAAAATGTTTAAATATAAATTCCCTTCACATAATATAATAGTAATTCACAATACCAAAGGAAAAAAAAAAAAGAAAAAAAAAGCTAAAGGCATTTTAGACAAAGACCGATATGATGTATTTATATTACGTTGTCGTTCAAACATCATATTCATGATAAATATCAAATAATTATTTCTAAAAATTGACAAAAATTCACGTTGGGACCCTTAAAAGATTGATGCGTGTTCATATACCTAATTAAAAATAATAAAAATTAAAATTAAAATGCTTAAAAGCATTAAAAAATAAAATTAAACTAAACAATTAGTTATGTTACAATTGCTTTAATTTAGGGATTGATCTAGGGGCGAAAAAGTTCTTTATTTTCATAAGCATGCAAAACACTAGTGGCCGGGGCTCTCTAAGTCATATTTATTTTGAAATACCATATATAATTTACATAAGCTAACTACATCTAAAGTTTACAAAGATAATTACATATCTTAGCATGCTAAGATATGTAATTACAAAGTTAAGCCAAGTAGCATGACTAGGTGTACGTGTATGATCCTTATTCTCCTCGGAGGCTGTTTTGTGATCAGACTCTAGTAATTTTCTGGATATTTGAACCATGCATGGAAACCTACTTAATTTGGGACGACAATTTGATGATTTCTGAAAGTACATGTACATGTATATATTCGCAGTGGACACTGTAGCTACCCTTATGATTTAGACTCTATCAAGTTCTCCAGGTTTAACTGTACGTGCTTGCACAGTTGATCAGGCTAATAACATCTGAGAAATCATCTTCATGGTTGGCCTACACTCTGGATTTTCACGTAAGCAAGCAGTTGCGCAAGTTACAATCTTTTTCAGTTCGTCCTCATCTTGAATTGTGGGAGGTGAAAGGCGTTGGTCCAATATGTCCTCCATTTGTATGTTACCAGAGGGAGACAATGCAGTAGAGATCAAATCGCCAAGATGATTTCCTTTGATTACTTCAAGCGCTAAAACTCCAAAGCTATACACGTCACATTTCTCCGTCACTTTCACTGTGTAAGCAAGCTCTGCCAAAAATATTTTTGTTAATGTTTTTATAATATAATATGGTTTGTTAATTAATCGACGGAAGTATATATGAACTAATTTGTACATACAATTAATTACCTGGTGCTAAATATCCAAATGTGCCCGCAAAGAAAGTCAAATTGGATGAGTCTGGCTTTAGAAGCTTGGCAGTGCCGAAGTCGGAAACATGCGCTACATAATTAGAATCGAGCAGAATATTCTTGCTTGATATGTCTCTGTGAACAATGGGCGGTGAGCAATCATGATGCATGTATGACAAGGCATGCGCCACATCTTTAACAACATTCACCCTTCTACTCCAATTCAATTCTTTAGCTTCTGCTTCTTTGCTTAGGGTTTCGGCCAAGCTGCCCTTCTGAAGGTACTCGTAAATCAAATACGAGTGTCGTGCGTTTGAACAGAAACCATGTAGCTTCACAATGTTTCGGTGTCGTATTTCTCTTAATGCTTTAATCTCATTGAGAAACTCTTTCCGATCACCCACATAATCACCATCACATAAGGTGTGGATTTTCTTTACAGCTACGATATTACCCGATGGCAGCTGTGCTTTGTAGACGCTTCCATGTCCACCCCTCCCAATGCAATACGTGGCATCAAAATCCCCGGTGGCTGCTATGATTTCTTCGTACAAAATTTTCCCATCCAGGGTTAATACCGGATACAAGTTCTCATCTTGTATTTTCGGGAACTTCTTTGTTTCATTAACATTCCCGCAAGTGCAAATAAGAGTACTAGTACTCCCAAAATAGGAAATATGATTATGAACACGATCTTTTGTGGGAAATGTTTGTCGGGAGTAGATGGTTGACAAGGTTGTAATCCTTTCACTTGGCCACACAATCCCTTGTTCCCCTCCAATGCTTCTATCGGGGCATCATGAAATGCTTTGTTGTTGGGAATTGGACCCCATAATTCATTGAATGCTATGTTGACATCCAACAAGCCGTGCATGTCATCAAAAGCCCTCGGAAGAATGCCAGAAAAGTTGTTGTGGGAGATATTCATTGTCACCAAGCTTTTCAAGTTCCCGAACTCCGTTGGTATCTCTCCGGTGAGATTGTTATGACTCAGATCAAGCTCGCATAGCTGAACCAAGTAGGCGATCTGAGTCGGAATTCCACGGCTGAACTCGTTGTGGCTAAAATTCATGTGGTACAGTTTTGAGAAGTTCCCTATACATCCTGGAACTAAGTTGCTCAATTTGTTTGTCGACAGGTCAAGATACTCAAGGTTTGTCAAGGATCCAATCTCTAAAGGTATACCACCTGAAAATTGATTGTTTGTCAATATAAGCTTAACCAAAGAAGTCAACCTTCCGAATTCCTTAGGAATCTCCCCAACTAAGTAATTTGAAGAAAGATCAAGAACTTCTAGTCGAGTTGCGTTTCCAATCTCAGGTGGTATGCTACCGGTGATATGATTCCTTGCGATTTCTAAATCTGTTAGCCGTGAGCTCCTTCCCCAGTTGGGTGAAACTTCCCCGTAAAATTTGTTGTTGCTGAGGTTTATGTAATCTAGGCCCGGATAGACCCCAAAAACTTCGGATATATTTCCAGTCAGGTTGTTCCCGTCTAGACGAATTCTTTGTAAAGTTGTGCAGTTTCTCACGCTTTCAGGAATTGGGCCTGTGAGATTATTACCATTTGCAGTAAAGTATCGAAGCAATCCACCTTGGCAAATATTTGGTGGCAAATAACCAGTGAAATGGTTTCTGGCCACTCGAAATACAGTCAACTGCATTAGATTTTCCACCTCTCGAGGAATGGAACCAGAGAGTTGGTTGTCGCGAATGTATAAAACCTCTAAGCTGCTCAACTTGCCAATTGAAGCTGGAAGAGAACCGTTGAGTTTATTTTCTCTCAAGTCGAGACTCACAAGGGACTTCAAGTTTCCTATCTCCTTTGGAATAGGACCCGAAAGGTTGTTCTGGAAGAGATGGAGAAGTGTAAGGTTTCCGAGGTCACATAATGATGTCGGGATAGAACCCACAAGATTGTTTGTTGCAAGGCTTAGATTCTTCAAAGATTCCATATGTCCTATTTCTGTGGGGATGGGACCAGAAAGTTTGTTCTGAGACAAGTCCAACAGAGTTAACCTTCTTAAGTTTCCAAGAGTAGAAGGGATGTGACCAGTTAAACTGCTGGAATACATGCAAAGTTCAACCAAGTTGGAAAGATTTCCAATTTCTAAAGGAATGGAACAAGATAGTGGATTGTCATAGAGGTACAAGTAAGCCAGTTTGCTTAAATTGCCCAAAGAAGAAGGAATGGGACCATTTAGGGAGTTGCCGTACAGAGCAAGCTCATCAAGAGATCTCAACTGACCTATTTCTGGAGGAATTGTGGCGTTCAATTGATTTTTAAACAAGTGCAAGACCTCAAGGTTCGTCAGCAGGCCGATTTCTGGTGGGATTTTCCCTGAGAACTGATTGATGGAGAGATCAAGATAGATGAGATTGGAGAGGTAACTGAGTTGAGGTGGGATGGTTCCAAAGAGTGAGTTCATACTGAGATCAACAAACTCGAGAGTAGGGAAAGACGAGAATGAAAATGCATGGAGTGAACCTTTTAGGCCTAAATGTGTAAGATTTATACTGATGACTCTTTCAACAAGGTTGCAATAAATGCCCGACCAAGAACATGATGGGTTTGCGGTTGAATTAAGATTGGTAGAAGAGTTGGTGGCATTTTTGGGAAGCAAAGTCCATGAAGATAGCAGAGACTGGGCTTCTTTTTGGAGGCTTGCTTTCCATGTGAGAAGAGCATCAGCTTCTTCATAATTAGAAGCAACATCCGATGATGCAACCAACAGAACAAACAAAAAGAAGGGTATTAGAGAACATACCTTCTTCCCAAAGGTTGATGATCCCATGCTTTTGTGTTGGTAATTCAGAGCTTCATTTAAGGCGCATATATCTACCCATTTCTCTTTGTTTTAATTTCTTTCGTTGTTCACGTTCAGAATCTAAATTAATGCATGAGAAATTGTTTCATCTTTTCCATGATGATAATTACTGGGGAAGGCTTAATTGAGACTTGAGAGACGTCGATGTCGTTTATCATCAATTTTTTTTTTTTGGTCTAGGAGAAGAGTTGACCTTTTTCATATAACTTATAATTAATTTGGATAAGATGGCTTTTTGGGATTGGAATGGACGATATATGCAAATGAAATTAGTGGCTAATTCGAGATCCACCTCATAAATTTTTGTAGTATTATAATAACTAGCTTATAATAGTGGCTAATTCAAGATCCACTTCATAAATATTTGTAGTATTATAATATATAACTTATAACTCGCGCAATGCGTGGAATTTATTAGTAATCTTTATGCCTCTTAAGAAACCGATTTTTTATTAATAAGGCAATAATTTTTTTTTTTTTTTCTATTTTGTTTCTACATCCTATAATTCCTATTATTTAGTTCATCTAATTCAATTATAACATATAATACAATTTGATTTGTATTATTTGTTTCCTTATTTGATTTTTACATTAATAATACTTAATTTATTGAATAATTTATATATGAAAAACTCTTCAAATATAATTAGATGTCATTAATTACATTAAATTAATGATCGATTTTTTAAGTAAAAACCAGTTCACACTTAAAAAATTGATTCACAAATTATGCCTTAAAAGGTTGGTTTAGCATTAAAATGAAAAAAGTTCATGCCATATGTCACAATATCATAATATTAAGATATTTCTGAGAATGATTCAGCTTTTATATGTATGATATATGATGGGATTTGTAGGATCATGTGAGGATGAGAAAATGGGATCAAGGTCGAGGAATTCCAAGCAATTTCAAGAATTTTTAAACACAATTAGGAGCTTGTAATGCCTTTTTAAGCTACTTTTATCGTCTTTGACCTTCTTTTGAATGCTGTGAGTTTGAAGCATTGCCCAATTAACCAGATCAATGGTATGAAGTAGCATTACAATTTCCATGTATGAGCCCTACATGATCGATTGATGTTTAACAATTATGTTTAGTTGGGTTCTTAAACCCCTATTATTGAAAGGAAGATACGTATGTTATGTATCTTCCTTTTAATAAAACATATGTATCTTCCTTTCAATAATAGGGGTTTATTTTTGCCCTTCAACTCTCTCCGGAGTTCTTATTTGGAAGATTGGCAGATTGTGGACTTGCCAACTCTATTTGGAAAGCGTAGAAAGTTCATATAAGTGCTCATTTTTATGCCCACTGTGTGGCTTTTTGGGTTGCAGCTATAATTCACACCAGCTGCATTAATCCCACCTAGTTCCTATCTCCCCTCTCCTCTCTCATTTGTAGCGACAAAGATCTGTTTCATCCCCTTTTTGGCTTGTCCAAGCTAGAGTAGCTTTTTGGCTTCTCTATTTGTTTGTGGTTTCTTGTAATTTCAATAATTTTTTTAAAAAAAACAATACTTAATTAAGATTTTGTCATTTTAGAATACAACTTAATGAGATATAATGAATTAAAACTCTTAAAGGTGATAAATATTGAAATGACAAAATTTGAACTGCTTAAATAGAAATAATCATTAAAATTTTAAGAATTTCATATATAGTGAAATTACAGTACAAAACACAAGTAATCATACTGTATCCCAGATTGACTTGATGGCTGCTAAACTATTAAGTTACTCACCTAAGATCCCTAAAAAAGAAAAAAGTCCCCTGAAAATTAAATAAGGTTATCATAATCAATCGTTTACTCTCATACCATGAAAAATAAATAGAAGTCCCCAGGAAAAAACATTTTTAATTAATGTTATATTCTTATATGGACCTGGTAGAAGGATATATAATTAATTATCTTATCCAATATAAATTTAGCTTATCATATTTGATTTATAAACACGCTAAAGGAACAGAATCATTTTATATGGTTTGAAGTCCAAATATTGTTCGATTTGTCAAATGAAGTAGGTTGGGGTTGGGAGAAATCTATCACACTGATGTAACAAAGATGTCGTAAAAATCGCACCACCTAATAATCCAACAGACAAGTCAAAGTATGGCATTTCTCTTTTGCTTCATGTTAATTTGAAACATCAATGGAATTTTAGGGATCCTCGCGTCATACTTTTTTTTTTTGCACCCTCTTACATAGGAATTTAGAGGTGTATCCCTGGATAGTATTTCTTGATTTTTCAGCCTCGTAATATTGGGCATATGGTTGCGTAGCAACCGTGTAATGAGCTAAATCTAGATTTTATAGCCATTTAATTGTGTGGACCCTTGGTAATTTATTTTCTTATCAATTGCCCCCATTCTCATGTTGGACTTGTCAACTTGGTCGGACATTGAGAATTTTGCTTTTACACATAGGCGATGTTATTCTAAAGTAATGCTACAAGTCTTCTTGTGTTACTCTTATATCATTTTAAAAATATGGCTCTTAAAATCATCATTGAGCTTGTAATTAATCACTATTGAATTTTGATCAAATTATAATTTTAAAAGGTACTTCATTTTTTTAAAGACATAATATAGACTAGAATTATTCTACCCCGTTTGATGATAGTTTTCTTCACATTTTCTATGCCATCAGTAAAACTTTTTTAAATATTAGGTATTTTCTTATTAGATATTCTTTGAGCACTAATGTTACACACACTCTCACTTCTCTACACCTATAAGTGGCTTTTAAAACCATCATTGAGTTTGTGCCGAAGATAATTAATCACAAGAAATTATTTTCATCTTTTTGAAGTAAATTGCTTTTACACATAAGTGATATATCTGTGACACGTATCTGTTTCAACACTCACAATTACAATAATTCAAGATATATATTATATATTATGAATATAATTTGCTTTTATTTTTTTATATACTTAAGAATTTCTAATTACAAAGTTAAAAATAATAAAAATAAAGTTATACGAGTTTGAGCTAGCTAAGTTTATATATATGAGTTTTGCTAGTTTAATAAATGAACCTAAATTTATGTTCAAGCTTGGTTTTTTTATTAAAGGAACCAAACTCTAGTTGACTTTATACGATTCAAGCTCAAGCTATTTACAAACAACTCTGCCTAGTTAATATATTTATACTCATCAAACCAAAATAAATAAATAAATAAATCCAGAGAAATGGTAAGAACAGTAAGAATTTGAAGTATATGATTTCCGACAGTCCAGTGACTGAGACTCGATCATGTGCCTTGTGACCCCTCAAGCTCATCTGAGAAGAATTTTTCTTATTTAAGGGGGTAATTGAATATTCAAAATTATGTTCCCTTTCGATCTCAATTTTCTCATAAACTAATATCCAGAAAACTAATCCTGAAATTATATTTATTCAACAATTAACAGATTAAATCATATTTTAGAACAAAAAAGGCGCTCAACTGGAAAAAGGTAATAGAAAACAAAAAGAAAAAAGAATACCATTAAAGCCTTCAACTGCGCGCGACGTGAATAATATACTTTGTAAGAAGCTCATAAACCCTAGCATTAGTGCAACTTTAGTCGAATACATGATCTCCCAAAAAATGAAGTATGAAAGAAACTCACAAGAAGATCTCAAAGAAACGAAAAACAAACAAGATGGGGCATGCATGCATATTTCACACATAGGTATGTATATATATGTATGCATAGGCTTATGTGCGGGAGAGATCGAAGGGGATGCATTCCAAAAGCGTACGAGAGGCCAGAGATAGGGGTGCCGTGAACCTTGTGAAGAGAAATGCGATTGTCTTCAACCCTCCAGAAGGTTCCATTCAAGGGTTCTGAGGATACGGCAGCTTGTCTCACTCTGACTGCCACGCAGATCTTCTCCGTGGCCTTCTCTTCTGTTCTCTCTCTCTCTCTCTCTGTGTTTATGATTTGCCCTGATCTGAGATTGGTTGGCTTTGTGACGGAGCAGCGACTCATAGTAACAGGCGGGCTGTTTCGCTTGCCTCTTGCAAAGTTACAAAATTTGAATGCGTTGGGTTTACGGAAATGCCCTTGACAATATGTTTAATTAACATTCAGGTCTGATTCAAAGAAATGGTTGTCTATATGGCCTGCATGTAGATCCGGTCGGCCTCGGAGTTACGGGCCAGGAAAATGGATTCTCTGCCCGACGAGGCCAGCATATGTGGGTTCCCAACTGTGAGTTAGCCCAGGATCCATGGAAAAAGTGTTTGAACCAAAAATTTTCCTTTTAAATTGGAAAGCAAACCCATTTAGAGCCTTCAGAAGGGAAGGGATCAACCAAAACACGAGACTTGTTGATTATAATTGCTGGGAAGTAATTTGTTGTTTTACGTGTCATTGCTATTTTTGTAAAGAGAAATTATTATTATAAAATTGTCGTATAATTTGATGATGTAGCAGTTGAAATCAATTATTGAATTTATATATATATATATATATATAAAGGGGTGAGTATATGAAGTGGCCTTACCTTGAAAGGTTCCTTGTTATCGGACAAAAAGATCATAGGTAATGGATATCCCATGGCGTACATACTTACAGGTTGTGCATGCTGTTGTTAAATGGTTCAGTCTTATTTTACTTGGGGACTGATAATGAATCAAAATTTGAGTGTGGAAGAAATTAAATTAGCATTGATGTTCCTTTGACAACTTTGATAAAGGTACCTTTTTTATTTTATTTTAAAATTTTTTAATGTGCAAGTTAAAATCATTAATTCTGGTTCAAAAAGATATGAAATGGGACGTCAAAAGATTTTGCATAATGCAGTTACATAGATTAAAAAAAAAAACAACAAAAAAAACACAATTATAAATTAAAGACAGAAAAATATACATAATTGCTGGGTGGTATAGATTGAGAAAGACGCTATATATAGCTAAACTTGTTATCTATGCTCTTATGATGAAGGCATGGTTAACTACTTTGTGATTTGTAGCGGCCCTTTTCTTTATTGCCGAGTCACAATTAGACAAAAAGCAGGCTGGCATGGATTTACAGTAATAGATGGCTACCTCGAGTTTATTCTGAGCTCAGTTGCTAGTGTTATTCTTTTGCATCACACGGTTTCTGACATTGTTAGTGAACATATGTTCTCTGTTTGTTTTTTTTTCCTCTTTACTTCCTAATCATGAACAAACCATCTCTTTTAGCTTTTTTAAGACTATATTTGTCAGCATTTCTGTGTCATTCCCTTATCATGTGGATAGTCGGACCTCACCTTCTGGGTTGATGTGTGACTGCAGGAAAAGGAAAAGTCTGCTGAGGAGCATAGATTGAATATATCAGAATACAGGAAATATTTGGAATCCTGCGACTTTATTAAGGTACATCTTGAAAAATGTGGCATATAGAAAAAAAATTACTTTGATTTGTATATCCTCACCGAAGGATTTGTTTGAAGACATCGCTGAGGAATTAGAGAAACAGGTAAATTTTCACCTGAAGTTCACTGGTGTTATGCAATGGGATAAGCCCATATTAAACAAAAAGAAAGTTATCATGCCTGATGTGTAATTATTCTACTTTGTTCTTTGGGTTTTTTTTTTTCATCTGATCAAAGTTGCACATGCTGTTGTTTCTATCATGTTGTTTTGTTCTGCCTGAACAAGATGATTTCTTTGGTGCTAGATCTAAAGTCTGCATTGAACCATGTAAAGCATGTAATTTAAGCTTATCAACATCTTTATGTAATTGTTGATTTTCTTTGCATGTATTCCATTGGTGGTGATAATAGTTCTAGTAGCAGCAGTTCTAGTAATAATTATGGTGACGAACACGGTAACGATAAATAAAACAAATGGCACAAAACTCAACCTATTGCCAAAATCTTTTCCTTTTGATCACAACTTCAGGAAATAAGATCATTCATGCTTCTTGTTCTACTGTCGATTATCTTTAGTTTATTAATTTGTCTTGATGTAGGTTTCAGGCAGCTCCTTGAAACTTCACTGTGTGTTGAAATACCGGCCTAATTTAAATGGTGAATTCAAATAATGTAATTAAATGCATTCTTAAAAGAATCAAAAAGGGAATATACGTGATCCCTTGGATTTGTCTTTCAGTAACTTATGTAGCATTTGGTTCCGTATTTGATAATTTGCCTGAGGTAATGGGAAGTTGTAATGCTTTTTGTTCAATATTTCTAACATTGATCATTTGCATGTTGACAGTATCATGATGACAAAACTCGCATCAAGGATGCAGTGAAGTTGGGGAAGGTACGTAGGATATTATGAAGTTGTTGTTGTCTCTTCCCTCGGCATATTTTTAGTTTCAGTTTCAATTTTTTTTCGCAGTTTACCTTAGTGCCGACCTGGGCGTTTGAAGACTTTAAGGCAGCTATTCAGCCTATTCTTGATGATCTTGGTTCCCCACCAATATCATATATCAACTTAAAGGTGTCTTAAAAAAAAGAAAAAGGGAAAAATAAAGTTCTATTGACCTGTTATTGTGACATTTATCGTGTCTGAAATATCAGAATATGTAGTCATATGTTTAATTTAAATCTATGGTTCAATTCCACTTGAGCTCATTGCCATTTAATGGGTTGATGCCGAATGAAATAAATTCATGTTTTGGTAGGATTCAAGTTCTTTGAAAATGAAGAAAAATATCCCCTCTCGTTTAGAGAGAGAGTCTCTTGGAAACTTAGGTTTTCTGTTTCTTTAATTTGAGACATTTGCCTCCCTGTACCGTTTTGTGCAGCCCAATCTTTGGCTTTTGTTCAATGAATAGAGGACTAGAAAATTGACTCCAAAAGAGTCGATAACACACCCATTTTCAGTCTGGTGTGTTTGGTGTTTAGTTTTTTTCGATCTTTTCCATTTTCATGCTGCTGTTTTAACCATGGGTTTGTTGTTGGGAGCTCATCCCTCTATAAACTTTTGTATCTTGTATCCACTCTTTGTTTAATGTACTGAAGTGTATACCCAAAAAAAAAAAAGTTATCTTAAAACGATATCCTTCATGAGTTTAAATTTTTTTTCCCCGACAGACATCACACCTGTGGGAAAGCTCATAATTTTTCTTTTTACTCATCTAATCAGAAGCTAGGCATGCTTGCACCTAAATTGACGAGATTTTTTTTTTTTTTTTTTTTAATGAATAATAATTTTGTTAAACAAAAGGGCAAATCCCTCTTACATGAAAAGTATACAAGTGAGCCAAAATCCTATAGGCTTCTACAATTTAAAAAATTAACTAGTTCTACCAGATCCAAAGAGGAGAAGTTAGGAATATGTACAACCCAATCCAAAAGGATCTCATAAAATTAAGATAATTTTAAAGAAAGTATGTTGGACTCGCAGTCCTACTAAATATGCCGATTCCTTTTCTCCAAATGCTCGACATTATGAAAGCAGCAATAACGTTCCAGATGGCCCCTTTGGGATGTCTCTGCCTCTGTATCTTTCAACAATGAAGCAGCTCTAGGATGTTGCAAGGTATAACCCACGAAACCCTGAATAAGTTGAGGACGGGTATCACTTTGGTCAAACGAATAGTCTTTTGACTGTTTTCTGATAAGCAATGGGCTCTAATTAATGTTTAAAGGATATATATGGGAGGAATCTATCTTCTGCAAGCCTCTGAGTTGTTGTCCCCCTGATTCGAGTGCAAATCCTGCTTGTATAGGGACAAAAACTTCAGGTTGGGCAATGCAGAAAGTGAAGTGGGATGATCTCGTACTTGCCTAATTATACTGATCTTGTGCACTTGTGAGTAAAACGTATCAAGTATTCATCTATTAAATTAGGTGGGTATTTGGCATATTAAGTTTTTAGCGCCGTTGCTAGGAATTGTTTAATTTTGTTTAGAATTAATTTTTCATTTAGTTTTAAATTTTTAATTTAATTTTGTTTATGTTTTTTGTTGTTCTCCTGTTTTATTTTGTAGTACTGCGCTTGAGTGCACAACCAAGTGCAATCGAGTGCTCTTTTAGACAACAGACGTAATAGGACGCTTGAGCGCCCTTTCTAGAGGGATTGAACGCACTTTTAGTGCGATCGATCTCCCATGTCCAGATAGTAACACCAAAGTTGCTATAAATTGCAAAATTTGATTTTCTTTTATTTTTGCTATCATGCAGGGTTGGCGATCTCAGAATTTAGCCATCGTTCCATACAATCCAGAAATTGAACGAATCATTCGACAAAAGCAAAAAGACAACTCTAAAGCAGAAGAAGAGTTCGAAGCTAGAGAAATGATGGAAGAGAACTCACCGGTGCGAAGGCCCATGAAAAATGCCTTTATGCCACAAAGCCTCGATCAACCATCATGCATTGACTTCCAGCCCGTTAGGCAGAGCAATTTTAACTTATATCAATCCACATCTACTCAAATTGATTCCACATTATGGAGGTACAGCTTCCGAGAATCCATACTTGCACATTCAGGATTTCTTTGATCTCTGCAAAACTCAAAATGTCTAGAGTTTAATCGTAAAATGAATCAGGTTAATTCTCTTTCTTTTTTCCTTGAAAGATAATGCTAAACTCTGGTTAAATTCTTTGGCTGCAGGGTCTATCCATAACTAGGAAGAGATGGCCACAAAGTTATTGAAGAAGTTTTTTGCAGCCAAAAAGACAATGCAGTTGAGAAGGGAGATTCAAACCTTCCAACAAAAAGACGGAAACCTTTTCTTTGAGGCATGGGAGCACTTCAATGGGCTACTTCTCAACTGTCCTCATCATGTCGTTTCTATGGTAATACTATATTGTTTCTAAATTTTTATACATTTTTATATATATTTAAAATTTGGGTTAAATACTTAATACCCCTTTAGGGTTTTAAGACTTTATTTATTCCCCTTAGATTTGATTTTATCATATTTATTTCATAAATGACTGTTTTGGTACTTCCATCCATTTTGCCGTTAAGTTATTTAGGAATTTCATTCATTAACAGGTGGTATACTAAAATTTGAACACACGGCATAAGTGATACATCATATAAATTATGCACACCTAATATTCAGGTAAATAAATATTAACTTTTTTTTTTTTTAAAAGGAATTAATATTAATTAAAAATTAAAGCATGCATTTAAAATACCCATACCCATTGATTTCTATTTATTCATTATGAATGTCATTCTTTCGAATATCAATTATTTTTATGTGCTTTTAATTTTTCAGATTTTAATTTTTTTTATTGTCGATTATAAATGCATATTTACGAATATGACAATAAAAAATTAAAGTACATAAAAATTAAAGCACAAAAGTGATAGTTTCAAATAATTTGTTCATATGGATATTTAGAGTGCCAAAGAGATTCACTGCTGTCACTGGAGAAAATTGGGGTTGGATTGGGAGAATCACTTGGGGTTGGGCATTCTGTTCTTGAAGGTGAAGGAATTGAAAACGTGAAAAGTGAAAACACTTGTTTTAATTCAATGGGTGTGGGTATTTTAAATCTATACTTGTTTTAATTTTTAATTAATATTAATTCCTTTAAAAAATAAAAGTTAATGTTTTTAATTTACTTACCTGGATATTAGGTAGCAGGGTACATAATTTAAGATGTGGCACTTATGCCACATGTTCAAATTTTAGTGTACCACCTATTAGTGACATGGAGTTCCGTTAAATAACTTAACGGCAAGTGGATAGAAGTACCAAAACAGTCATTTATGAAAACCATAAGTACCTCCTATGATAAAAATTAAACCCTAAGGAGAAATAAATAAAGTCTTGAAACCCTAAGAGAGTATTAAGTATTTAACCCTTAAAATTTTAAACACAAAAATGAAATCCCTTCATGTGTGTGTGTATATGTATATAACGGTTAATGGTTAGCGACAGGGGCGGAGACACAAGGGGGCGACCCAGGGGCAGGCGCCCCCGGTAAAAAAAAAAAAATCAAGTAAATTTTTATGAAAGATTGTTGGGAGCCCCTGGTAGAAAATATTTGAAACAAGCTGATGAACGCATCAGGGATGTGGTTGTAAAGGGGAGTAGTAGGAATTGGTACCTCGGCGTAAGGCGGTGGTTTGTTATCGAGGTATGTGGTTGTCCAGTGGGCGGTTGAGGAATGGTGGGTGGCGGTGGCGGTGGTGGAGGCGAGCATGCGTGGCTGAGGAAACGTTGCCACCAGTACCAGGTCCATGGATTTAGAGAGAGAGAGAGACAACAGAGTGGAGTGGGTGCTGAGGTGGGACTGTGAATGGGAATTGGGAAGGGTTGTGGGGAGAAAATGGGGAACGGTGGTGCCCTTTACTGCCATATGATGATGATTGGGATGGGGTCAAATCCAACCGCTGAAGATGAGCACCTCTTTGATGACGTGGTCTTTATCTGTCTTCTTTATATATTAATTGATATATATCTTGTTGTATTTCTTACTTTTATTTATAATCAATTAGGGAAGCTTCTTGCTTTTTAACAAAAATAAAAAAAAATAAAAAATAAAAAAGTATTAACATTTACTTCAAAAACAAAATACTTATAAAATAAAAGCCATAAAAATAAAAGTTGATGTTTTGAGATTTCAGTTGAACCATTTTGAAGTTGATATGCTTAATCATTAGAAACTACAAAAATTGTCTTCCATTGCGGAATTATGTCAAAGATTGATAGAGACAGGAAAGTCAAATACATATTATCTTATTGATAGAATAATTCGTTTTGTTTTGACTCTTTTGGTGTCTACAACAACTACTGAATGAACATTTTTAGCAATTAAAATTGTTAACACAACTTTGTAACAAAATGAAAGATGAGTTTATTGGAGATAATTTACTTGTCTATATTGAAAGGGAAATTGTTAAAAGTTTTGATTCAGATTTGATACTTGATAATTTTATTTCACTAAGACTGCGTAGAATGCAATTTTAGGCATTTTGTATTTTGTATTTTTCTTTACTTTTGTACTAGTGCCTACATGGTAACTAATATATCAATTTAACATATATTTATAAAGTCAGATAAATATATTTTTTGTAATACATATATTGTGGTATAATTTTTTTGTTTGATTGTATTTATCATATTATAATAAAAATATAATATATAAAAGAACAAAAAAAATTATTTTATAATTATATTTTATTATTTTATTGACGCCCCTGGTAGAATAAATTCCTGGATCCGTCACTAGTTAGCGAGCGGTTATTAATAGCTATCCACCTTTTTCACCCCTATCAATAGTTGAGACACACTATTCTTTCTCACACCACTTTCACATCACGTGGCCATTTTCATGCCATTCGAGCCATGTTTATAACCTACTCTTGAGCCCCAACCTTCAAGCATATGGTGTGGAATTTTAGTGGTTGCAAATTACAAATAGTTAAAAAAAAAACCAAAAAAACAAAAAAGAATTCGCAATTTTACAAAACTTTACATATATCTAATCGTTTCCAAGAGGTAGCTCAATTAGCTGGAACCACGCCTTATGAAGCGAAGGTCACTAGTTCAAATCTCCCTCTCTCCTCTTGTGTAGACATGTAAAAAAATATATATATACCCAATCATTTTTTAAAATATAAGTGAGTGCAATTACACCTACCAGTGAATCCTTGTACTTTGAATGTTATTAACACTATCATTAATTAAATAAAATATGTCAACCAACTTACATGATTTAATTGCATGCCTCCATTATTATAGTCTCGTACCAATTTAAATCCTAACCCAACATTTAAAAAAATAATAATAATAAAAAAATCATATTTAATTTCTAAAAAATTAAATAAAAATATGTCAACCAACTTACATGATTTAATTGCATGCCTCCATTATTATAGTCTCGTACCAATTTAAATCCTAACCCAACATTTAAAAAAATAAAATAAAAATAAATCATATCATATCATATCAAATCTTATTGAATTTGTCAGCAGTTTGACATGAACCACTTTATTAATTGCAAAATCAAAATCAAAATCAAAATCCATCACAACAATTGAGTAATGCTAACTAAGTAAGCCGATTGTGACTTTGACGGCAAGAATTGATCGAAGCTTGTCATGTGCTACCACGAATTTCTTAAACATTTTCAGTATTATCTTTTCATGCTTTTGAGAAGGGGAAACTTTGATACCAAGTCATGAGATCTCTCTTGGTGGGATTGAGATCCCCTAGAGATATCAAGCTCTTTGATAATGATATCAAGTTATTTGTTTACTTTTGACCACCATCTTGGTGAGATTGAAATCCTTTAGAATTTCTTTAAAATTTGAGATTTTTAAATTTATAAATTTAAGTCGCCAATTTCATCTAAAAGTTTAAAATAAGCCATTTTTCATAATTTAATGAGGAGTTAGGGGCATTTTGATGGGTTGAGATCTTTAGAGATATCAAGCTCTTTGATGATGATATCAAGCTATTTGTTTACTTCTGACCACCATCTTGGTGGGATTAAGATCCCCTATAATTCCTTTAAAATGTTAGATTCTCAAATTCATAAATTTCAATCGTTAATCTCATCTAAGCGTCTAATATATGCCATTTTTTCAGAATTTAATGAGAAAGCCTGAGTAAATTAAGGGCAATTTGGTCTACTTGTAAATTATTCTAATTACAAGTTATTCTCACCAGCATCATCTTCATATATATATATATATATATATATATATATATATATATATTTGGACATGTCCACACAAGGGTAAGGGGAATTCGAACTTGTGACCTCCACTTCATAAGGTGTGGTTCATAACCGATTAAACTACCTCTTGAACTTCATATATATATATATTAGCTATTCATTCTGACCTTCATTTGATCTTATAATAAAAAAATTTAAGTTTTATTGAAAAATTAATTTCAACAGACAGAGAAACAGATGGAAAAGATCATGGAAAAAAATCTTTCTCAAACATCATTGGTAAGGAATAGGGAATTTTCTATCATAAAAGATTTCCTTCTACAACCTAGTTTCGGGGTAAATTTTTCTTCCATACTGAGTGCCTTCGGAAACAAGCAACAAAATGTAAATGAAGACTCTGCCATGAAAGTGATAAATATTGTGGCAACAATTTCTGAACTCGATATGTGTATTGATTTTTTCTCCAAGGTGGGGGTAGTCAAAAATTTTAACATAATCACCACCAAATTTGGGGATGAAGTTGAGCGGTTGTGGAAGATATGTTTCAAACATTTTCAAAAACCCTTTATAGATGGTACAAACCACCTGTGGAGATAGAAATTTTTTTAGTGTTTGACACAATGACGAAGGGAGATTTCATATATATATATATATATATATATATATATATATATATATATATACATAGATATATTAGCTCTTCATGTTCATATCTAACTTTCATTCTTGTAATTAAAGATTTTAATTCAGTTGAAAAATTAATTTCAACAGATACTGGAGGCTAACCTCTCGAAAATCTTCTCTCAATACTTAACTGTAAGGAATTTTTCATTTTCTACAATACAACAATGCCTTCAACAAAATGCCAATGCCAATGCCACAATTGATTATAATTCTGCATTGTCGATCATTGAAAGGTTTTATGGAGATCCTAGTAGTCACCTTGACTCTACCAGTAAACTGATCAAAATCATGACAATGCTTTCAACCCATAATGGGTATCCAGTGTTTTTCTAATCCCTACTGCGGTTAAGATTTTATTGGGCATTATCACCCAACATGGGGTCTCTTAGCTTGAAGAGGCTATTCATAGCATGTTTGAAAGATTCTGTCAATTCGTTCCTACACTATCAAATTTGTCCATAAAAATGTGTTTTGACTTAACTCTCCAAATGTTCCTTCCAAAGGAAAATGAAATTTTCCGGAGCTCAAGTAAAGCTCTTTGTTTTAAGGTGATGGTTTGGGTCTAAAGAGTTGAAAGAAATGGTTTGGGTTCATACTAGACAAGCTATCATATCAGAACATATGGAACCAATTCACGCATTATTAGCCACATAATTAGTTGTTGATCATTCCCTCCTAATCACAGTTGTTGACCTTCTTACACTATTACAAGAAGTTGTGATACTTCTACAACAGGCGAACAATGAAAGGAATGACGGTGTTTTCATGTCCCTTTGCAGGGTTGCAATGAGCATTTTGTTGAACAAATGTTCGTAGCTGAGCTTCAAAGTTTGAGGTATCTGTTTGATAAAAAAAAAAAAAAATAGATTGTCATACCTTGTAATAATTTGAGGGCAATTCTTCACAATTGTAATTTTGGCAAAAGCCCAGAATTTGACAAATGTGTTGAGGATGCCAAATCGGCGGACGACACAAAAATAGTGTCATGCTGATAAAGACAATTATTGTATTAATTCTTATATGAACATTTTGTTTCATTTAAGAAAATCAAAAATGAAAAGAAACCTTTTTGTGAGACTAAAAGTAATTTTGTTGTCTTAGTTGATTTAAATAGGGTGGGGGAGGGTTTTTGCCTCTATGAGAGGAAAACAGATCAATCAACAAAACTCATAAGATTAAATGTTTACGTGAACATGTCAAAAAAAAAATTAAATAATAAAAAATAAGATACGTTTATGCTTCAAATATATAAAATATATTATCAGCCATCGAGATTAACAATACTCATTAAAACAATATATAGAAAAGAGGTTTGCTAAAGGTTCTTCTCATAATGTTCTCCTGATGTTTTTTCAGTCTTACGTAGAATATGATTTAAGAAAAATTAAAATTGTAGTACTATTTTTTTGCCAACAGATTAATTTTTATGAGTTAATATTTATGTTCTAATACTTTAAAACTTGTTTTTTGATTCAAAACTAAAACTTAAGATAGAAAGTTAATCCTTTAGGAATGGTATCACCCAAAATGAATTTGATTGTTCTAAATTTAGTGCTAATATTTCAATTTTAGTTTAATTCTTCAAATTTGGTACTAATGCCTAAAAAAAGGTGATAAACGCACTAAAATTTTATTTTTTCTTAAATCATGTTTTACATAAGACTGAGAAAACGTCAAGATAATATTACAAAAAGAACCCTTAGCATTTTCCTGTAGAAAATGTTAACTCTCACCGTCACCGTCACTCAATAAATAATTTTGTGGCACTTTAGTTCATCCCTTCCTTCATCCCTTTTTTTTTTTTTTATGGGTTGGGTCGTCTTGCAACCCGTTTGTCACTTTCTTCCCTTTTTTTCTAGGGGTCGGGTTGTCTTGCAGCCCGTTTGTTGCTCTCTTCCCCTTTCTCTATGGGCCGGGTCGACAATTTCCTCTTTTTATATACAGATTGTGTAAATGGGACAAATCAAGTGGGAAAATATAAGACTTTCATGTTGGACCTGCCACGTAATCCATCAAGAAGTATCACGCAAACCCTATTTGCTCTGGGCCTCATTCTGGGAACCTGTAGCTTATTTGGGCCTGGCCCAACTTTAATATGAGTGGTCATGTCATCTTTTCTTTATGACCAAAAGAAATAAAAAGAAAATACTCTTTACGGAGATCATGATTTTTCTTTTACTGAGAGCCAGGAGCTTAATTAAGGCTATATATGAACACTTGCTAGACAAATTACTCTGTAAAACTTTCAAGATTAATGAATTTTAATAATTTCTTGATTTTGAATGCTATCCATATATAATGATATAATTTTCCTTCATCCCAAATCCCAAATGATATAATTTTTTTTTTTTTTTGAAAAATTTCAGTTTAGACCCCTGAATTATCATGCATTTTGAGAAAACCTCCCAAATTTCAAAAACTCTCAATTTAACATCCCAAATTTTCAATTTTATTCAATTAACCCCCCCTCCGTCAGATTTAGCCTTTAACCCCGGCCCTAACAAAAATGACTAAAAAGACTAAATTACCCTTCGATTTTCCTTTTTTAAAAATTTTTAATTTGAATTTAAGGGTAAATTTGAAATTTATAAAAAAGTTAGAGGTAAAAAAGTCATTTGATCACTTTTAACGTTTAAAATTTGACGAATTGGGGTACAATGTTGCATCAAATTAAAAGTTCAGACGGTGAAATTGAATTTTTGAAATTTGGGAGGAAAATTTCTCAAAATACATGGTAGTTCATGAGTCTTTAAGTGAAGCTTCTTTGTTTTTTTTATTGAGTGTGTGTTTCAGAATAATCGGTCTCTTAAAATGGTAATTTTCTTGAGAAAGAAATTTATAACCAAATTGTATTGTAGTATATAAGAGGGCCGGCGGCTGAAGCAATTCTTCTCCAATAGAAAATTGGCAAATCAATCGGGTACGATCGCATGAGTGGATATTGTTGTCCTCGTTACCTTTTATTCACTGCATTATCCTTTAATCTATGGTTCATACGCTTCTGGGTCAAAAAGAAACTTTCTTACTTTAATAACTTTTTCTCTGTCAAATACGTACATATGATTTTCGTGGGCAACTTACTAAGACTTAGAAACGAAGAAAGAGAAGAGATCGAAAAAAGAAAAAAGATAATAGCACGATGTGAAGTTGGCAAGCAAACGGATAGAAGTTGACTAACAACAGGATCATGAATGACAAGCAACAAGCTAGTGATGTGATCATCATAGGCATTGCATTAATCAAGGCTATATATATATATGTGAGTGTGTGTTAGTATGCATGTGTCATGCATCCATTATATAAGAGGATTAATGACGTATCAATTGTAGGAATATTGTAGAGACATAAATAAAATAATGGATGATTATTAATTAGTCCCCTAATATTAGGGTTTCAAAAACTATTGGTCGGTTATGCAATATTCGTGGGGGAAGACTGAAGAAGACTCGATCGATCTCCTTTTGTCTTGTACGTGTCTTTTTGTGGTTCTCCTTTTCCTTTCTTTTGAATGCAGAATGACAACTTTGATATATTTTCATGCATCTTCTTTATTCATCAATCATTATCCCTACAAAACACGTAAGTTAATTAATGGATGATTACTATTTACTACTATTGCTTCAAGCTCCAACTTTTGCTGCTTTATTGACGACTTGTGAAAGAAAATCATCAAATCATCATCAACTTCCTACCAAACTTTGAATTCTCAAGAGTAACATTTTGTGCGTAAATGCGACTAGCTTGTCTTTTTCTTGATGACATTCAAATAATTAAATGAAAATTAATTTCTAGCAATCCCTGCTATATATATTCTAAGTTGCAGAAACCATTTCTCATACCAAACTATATATATATAAAGTGTATCATAATCTAATTAAGCTAGAAAGGTTTTAGGAAGTCAAGAATCTTCAATCTTAAGTTTCCCAAAACATTACACTCAACCAAACAGACGCATCAATGTTAAGAATCTTCTATTTATTTCTTGTTTACGAAAAAAAAAAATCGTTTAATTAGAAGATTATTCTTATGCTATATAAACAAATACCAGTGAAAAAATCGACTTTAATTGGAAAATAGTTGTATATATATATCATTTGCAGTAGAATATAAATTAAATCAACATTTTATGTTCCTTATATAAGGCCTTATATGCTGATGGTGATCAGGACTATCATCTATATAGTGAGCAGTTGGCGTTGAGTCACTCTCACGATCTAGAGGACTCATTTACACTAAAGAGTACTTGAGCAATTTTTAGTAGATTCTCTACTAAGAGTAAATATATAATTGGTTCTCTTATAATTAATATGTTATCATTTAATGATTCTTATAATTAAACATTTTCTAAGAAACCAACTTTGTACCATTTTGTATATATATATATATGACAATTCTAATATCAACAAATTTACTGAAGTCTATTGATCATCATAAGAATATAAAGCCACTTATTGTTAAACATATAATGAATTCATAATTAAATTTAACTATTATATTCCAAATTAATCAGAATCAATATAGGACACTTCTTTTCAATGAATACTATTGATTACCCCTTAATAAGTAATGAAACCCTTGCTGATATTTCATCTTTAAATGAACCTAGCTATTAATTGTTTTTTAACTGTACTTTAATTGCTTCTTTCCTAACTATTGCTCGTGTCACGCCTTCCTTCCTATGATTAGATCATCTTAAAATCACCTATTGTTTGAATTATTTAATTGAAAAGTGTCAAGATGTACATATAGTTGGTATTTGATCATGATTGATTTCTTAATTACCCGACGACAAAATATTTTATCACTGATTTTCAATTAGAAGAAGATAATTAAACTGTAGTTAATTAATTAACAAAATGGTTGATCGAGCACCATTTTTATTTTTATTATTATTATTTTTCATATAGAATGAATTTGCTATGATCGACTATGCATTTATGGAAAATCCTGGTCGGCCAATCTTTTCTTTTTACTTCTCATTCCATTTTAATTTTTGGTCGGATGGAGATATCGATGCCATGTGTCACTAACACCGTCTATAATCTATATGCATCCCAATTCCTGTCGGTCTCAAAACGGTAATCCTCGGAAATTAATGATAAGAAACAAGCTGCATATATATATTCCACTGATTGACCAAAACATATATATATTTACATCGGTGCATGGCTGCACTAGACCACAGAAATATGATTGCTGATTAGCCCTTAAGAACTTTAACACTAAATAACTTCTTTTTTTTTTTTTTTTTTAAAAAAAGGAAAAAGAAAAAGAAAAAAAGGGGGGGGAGTCTTCGACAAACTAAAAAGCAGACCGTCAAATCTTTACGTCGTCCAACAACGTGGGGTTTCTTAAAACAACTACGAAACTACCTTTTTTTCCTCGAAAGCAAAAGCTGATGTTTTGAGTGAGCAGACAAATGTACGATTTAGAAGTTTATTAGGGTCGAAATAGTTTTAGTTTCTTCACGACTAGCTTCATGCTCTCTCATTGTGATTGCATGGAGAATAAAATGATGTATAGATCCGAAAGTCTAGCCCAGAGAGCTGTGGATTCGGATCTTAACATCTCGTTATGGCTCCGTACTACGTGACAGTAATGTAAAGCTGAGCCCAGCCGGTTCTTCAGTTCTTCGTTTTCCGTTTTCAACCAGTTCACTTGGTCCTTGAGCTCCTCATGATGCCTCTTCTTTCGCCAGCGCGACCGCTGGGCTGACAACCGGTTCGATTCCTTGCGCCTGAGCCTCCTCTCCCTATCAGTGTAAACCGCCCGGCTGGAGCCCTCCGAACCGGAGTTTGGACTCACCGAGTCTCTGGAATATTGAACGGGAGACACCGAGTCTCCGGATTGAACGGGGGACACCGAGTCTTTGGGTTGAAGGAGTGACCAGAGTTCTTGGAGGTCATCTGGGGTGAACCCGCCGGTTTCCTCTAAACCCGGTCCTTCACAGAAAGACATTGCCTGCAGGGGAGAGCTAAAAGAGTGAACCGGAGGGAGGAAGGGAAGGGAAAAGGGAAGGAAGGAAGCGGAGGGAGTGGGTATTTATGCTGGAAGGCGGGGCCCATCTGAGCAAAAGTTTTGGAGGATAGAGGGCACTTTGGTCTAATTAGCAATAAAATATGTTTTCCTTTTTGAGTTTCGTTTTAGTGGGGGGGTGTTTTACTAGCTACGTGCAAGAAGCTTTTCAGTGATGGTGGTGGTGGGGTAATTGTGCTGTTTTGTTTTGGTGGGGGTCGATCAGGTTAGCTTAATCACGAAGAATCAAACAAATTGCACATGAACAACAAACTATATAGGGATTATTATTAAAATAGCTGTCAAACAAATAGCGGCCAAGTTCCCCCCTTAGGCCAGATGATCATAACTGATAAGCTTCAAAGTTCAAACCCACATGAGGTGGAGGCCGGGGAGGCCGCCTCCAAAAACATATTGGCTACTTTTGTGACTGAAAGTGACAAATCCAATGTTTAATAACCATCAATAAGCAGATAATAAGAAGAAAAAAAATCAAAACGAATATAAATAACTTAAAAGAAGGTTTTCGAAGAAGATAACGATGGATTTTGGACCAACAAAATGAAACCACGACGTGCGGGCCGAAAAAAGCTTTTCAAATTGGGGTCTTATACGTAATTCTGATACTCGTTGCAGAAGTTATGTTCAATTTAGTATCACACACACAAAGTATGCCACGTGTTAGCTCCCAAACTATGACACGTGTCAAATTCATATTGTATCACTTATTGGTCCTCGTATTATGCCATGTGTCAATCATCCTGCACATTAACTTTAGCAAAAGCAGTACTAGTTGTAGGCAATCTAGCTAGTTCCCATGTGTACGTGGTCTTCTAGTCAAGAATGGAGACTAATTAAATCCTCAAAGAGTAAATCATCAATCAAATGGACTATAAATATATGTTTATGTTTGGAAAGTTTTGAAAAATAGAAAAGTTTCTTCATCTCTTATTTTTCCTTTTTTATATTACCATTATTATGTGAATAGCAATGATTAAAACTTTAAATAATAGTATATATATATGTATAAAACATTGTGGTTTCCTAATTTATCTATTGTATGCTTTATATGTTTTGATTTTGTGAGATCATTAACATTATAACATACGTCATATTAAAGAATTATTGTTCAAATAATGACAGGAAGACAAATGGAAGGTATATATTATATATTAATGCACTTTTAAAATTTTAAAAAGACTAAATTAAAGCAATCCATAAACACTCTTTAGACAAAATCGAATTTTTCTACATAACTCAAGAACCATAATCATATTTTAACCTTAGGAAAAAAAAAAAGAGAAAGAAAGAAGAAAGAAAAGTTAAAGCTGTTGCACAAAAAGAAAGAAAGAAAGCTCCATAGGTTCCTTTATTTTTATTTTTCTTTTTAACCTTGGAAAACAAGCTACATGGGTTACTTTAGTACCTAAATTCTGCATCTAGAAAGCTCTTTTCGTGCCCTCCAAATAAAAACGGCCTTTCAGTAGGGTGCTTGGGCGTGTAACGCGTGTTTGATCCCTAAAGCAGGTTTCACTATTTATTATTTTGGAGAAATTGAAAGCTTTTTCCTACGTCCAAACGTGGCATACGTACATACTTTAATTTTATATTTTATTTTAATTTTTTTTTTCATGTTATTTATTTTGTTATAATAATCAGGAATATTCCTGGTTTAATTACTTGGTAGTTTTCTTAGGTAGTTGGCAGTTAGTCTGTGTCTTCGCACGTTCGCATGCACAAAGGCACGCTAAGTGGGAGCTAACATGGAGGGCCGCGTAATGTTGTTAATTACAATTTTAATCCATGAATTAAAGTGAAGTTAGAATCCTGCCTCCCCCTGCTCTGCTACTTTTGGAGGCTGCTGCAGCCTGCAAGTGCAAAGTGATTTAATTAATCATGATTACCATCTCATGCATGCCACAACTGTCATGACACATGCTCTGCAACTGCCCTCTTTTGTTTCTTCTGTGCCCCTCCACCATTTTTCATGCTATTCCACTCCTAAACGAATCTAATATTACTTTTATTTCAGCCATTCGTACAACTGAAAATTCAAATGAGCCCAATGGTTTTTATGTATTATGTAGATTTAGTTATCATCCACTTTCGCTTTTCTTTTCCTTAATTTTTTCCTGGCTATGCTCTTCTTTGCTTTTTGATGTTTATATCATGTAGACTAAGTTTTGGCTATGCTCTTCTTTGCTTTTTGATGTTTATATCATGTAGACTAAGTTTTTCTTCAATCCAATCTGTTAAATTAACACGTGCATGTGATAATCACACATTTTGACGTATATCAGTTCAATAGACTAAACTAAAGAACTTCTTCCGATTCCAATTTAATTTGGTGAGAAACTTTACCCATTTAAACTGCTTTTGAGTTGATTCTACTGACCACAGGCAAGCAAGGGAAACGGTTGAATCACTATGCCCCACAATTAAAAAAAAAAAGTTCTGAAGCCACAAATAAATTTGCTGATACATTTGTTGACTTTAAATAAATTATTATTATTTTTAAGTAATAATCTAATCTTATTAAAAGGGTATGGCGCCCTCAACTACACCAGAAGTATACAAAAGGTCAACTTCAAATAAAATTATCTAACAATATTTTAACATAGCTCTCAGACACTCAACCCAGCACCAGAAATGCACAGGGAGAGAGAGAGAGAGATTTCCATACATAACTTAGATTACAGAGAGATTCCATGTACAACTTAGATTATAAATAACCTCCTCTCATTTTCTGGCAGGGACTAAATGCACGCCCCTGATTATCTCGTGCTTGCCTCCCAGGAGTTACCTCTCCATATACATTCTGAATTTTCACCAATGGGTAAACGTAGGGTCCTTACAAGTTCACTGGAGGAGTTCCCTGTATTTACAATCAGGCATCAAATTAGTAAATCTTCCAGCCATGCAAAGAATGATCGATCACCACTTTTAATTAATTTCAAAACAAAGGCCAAAGTCAGTCAACAGATTTTTGGGTTTTAATATTTCTAGTAACAAAACAAGGTTTAATCCCTGACCGGTAAATGCCACTACTCGTTCAAAACAAGAGTACAGGTTAGCTGGTAAATACACATAATCACAGGAAAAAAAGTGTCCCCTACCAGGAATATGTAAGAGGATTTGGAGGTAACAAAGTAGGGTTATTCAAGCAATTGAAAAAAAAGATTCACCTTAAACAACAGGTCATGAGCAATGTACTCCCAGGGCAACGAAATAGACATTAAGCAGCATTTCAGAGGCAGCATTTCATCATCAGAACTCATGGGTGTGGCAGCAGCAGCTGCATAGGCATGTTTTGCTGCCACAGATGCAACAGATGCTGCTTTACGGACAATTGAGCCAATACCAAACCCTCTCCTCGATATAACTGGTGAAAAAGGGCCCGAGTCCTGCTGGCTTTGATCTGATATTGTACTTCCAGATTTAGCATTTCACAGTCTTTGATATACCATTCACTTGATAGAATCAATCATTTGATTAAAATGACATCTACTTCGCAAAACCAATTGGGAGACCAGAAATAAGATGTGTTCTATGCAAGGAGCGTAATGGGTTGGGTTTTGAATGGGATGCCCTTCCAAACCAGAACCCTATTCAAATATCTCATCCTGAACAACCTAAGCCGAACTCAAGTTGGTGTTTTGGAGTATGAGTATGAAACCTATCTCAATCAATCATTTGATTAAAATGACATCTACTTCGCAAAACCAATTGGGAGACCAGAAATAAGATGTGTTCTATGTAAGGAGCGTAATGGGTTGGGTTTTGAATAGGAAGCCCTTCAAACCAGATCCCTATTCAAATATCTCATCCTGAACAAGCTAAGCTGAACTCAAGTTGGTGTTTTGGAGTATGAATATGAAACCTATCTCAATCAATAATAGAAAACCTAAAACCCAACCCATCCGAACCAGTAGTCATGCCCAGAAAAAGAAAACAAAAGTAAGAAAAAAGAAACAATGGATCTGCAAATTAACATTCCACATTGAAAAAGAAAATCGGATTGACTGTGTGGAATTTTGGTTACATTTTAAATCTTCCCAGGATTTATAAATTTATCAGATTTATACAGAAAAGAGGAGCCTCTTACCTGCAACTCCAGAAACAGCAACTTCAACTTCTCCACGTCCACCGGGACCTTTCATGTATAGTCTGTCTGTTTTGCCAGAATGTCCAAGTGATAAAAGGCTCCCAAATCGAGATTTTCCAGCTGTATATGACAGAAAAACGTCAACAACAAAGGTTATTCTGAAAATTGAGAACATTTTGTAAGAAGTGAACAGAGGAGTTGAATTTAGTATGTTTCAAAAGGTTTTAGCCTGAACAGAGAGGTCCAGCCATAAGTTCAGAAACTGCTATATTTCAAACGGAATTAGTCTTGTGCGCCAAAATTTGCAAAGATTTTTTTTTTTTCAAAGATTTAAGAAAGAATTATAGTCTATGCACAAGAAACATAGTAAAAAAAAGTAAAAAATCTGAAGATGTCTACAAAATAAGATGGTGACATGTCAAACAAGCATATGAAGGCATCAGGATTATTACCAGAAATGATTGACATTCCGAAATAAAATAAAATAGTGAATGCCTTCTTCCAACTATTTTAAGATTGTTCGATGTATCTTCAATCTTAATAGATTTTATTTATTCTTGAATTGAATTCTAAGCAATGCAAGTTAACACAGTTCAAATATAACAGCAGAAACAAAGTCAATTCCAACTTAGGCATGCATATGCATGTTTCAAATATCTATATTTCTGCATGTATAACATACAAAAGCAGTAAAAATAATTGCATCAGCCCAGCTAAAACTAAAGAACATCATAAATAAACAATTCACTAATCTAGAAAAAGTAGCATGGTTAACATACTTTGGAGTCTGAATGAAACAACTGAAACAAAGAAATTTCAATTCAAGTAATTCAGAGGGAGAGAGAATAGTTAGTAGGAAGACATACCATCATATGCGTCTCGAACCATTTGATAGCTCACAAATCCTGAGAAAAGAGTAAGCTGCAATCACAGTCAAGATGTCAAATGGATCTTCCAAGCGCCATTTTGTGTGCTTGTGCATGTGTGTGGCATTCATCTTTCTAGACACATACTCTTGAAACTATTTACAACATTTTAAAGCCTGAGTTGCTACTATATAACAAGGAAATGCAACCAAAATAGTATCTTCTCATCCTTAATTCCTTTCAGCAAGGAAAAGTTAAAGTATAGGCAGAGAGAGAAAGAGGAGCACTGGCTGCTTTGGATACCTCATCGTCAATGTTTCAGTAAAGATGGAACATTTAATTATTCATTTCTATGCCAAGTTTTCCTGTCAAGTGAATGGGGATATCAAGAGTGCCTTGCAGTACCATGATATTCCTAACAGCTCATACCTAGTAGTTGGTATCTAAGTCAATGACTCAAACATCCTCTACAGGTCTTTCTGCCACTATTATGTTGATGGGTACAAGGAAATTTAACAGCAACAGCTCCTATGGTCTTCTGTAACACCAAAGTAGTCATCAAAAGGTGGCAAACTGGTATCTCAGTCAACTGTGGTAAATGTAAAAGTAAGTATGTAATTATTATTATTGAAGTACTTCTTGACTTATCATTCTTTTTCTTTTTTCAATTTTCAGAAGCCCTGAGTCTGAGTTTTCTCCATCACCAACAAGTTGTTGGTTCTGTCCTACTCAAGGAAGGTATGAGGTATCACAAAGAAAGCTTGAACATCTCAGAGAGGTAATGAGAGGAGGAAGAAGTGAGGGAAACGGGGAGGAGACAAATTCTTTACAATGCATGTTTGGTTTAATCAACATTACAGATTGTATTTCTCAGGTAACTAACAGGTGTATTTTGGAGAAAGGTTAAGAACACGAAGGGACTAAATACTTCCTAATCAGTAAAAGTATTAGCTCAAAAAATCGAAATGCTGGCACGGCAAGGAGGTAATAATAATATGAATAATTCTCCTGCGTTGTAAGAAGTGACCCAAACCTTGGTACTTTTGGTCTTTTCCAAATTAGTATCAATCCTCAAAGATGAGTACTTGCTCGAACTGCAATCTTGTGGCTCCTTTTCACTACAAGAAGCTACCACATGATTTGGATCATCACTAGGAAATGCTGCCCCATCATTTGCATTGAGCAGTACACAATAGCAGTGATCTGTTTCTGTTAAAACCTGCAAAGATGGTCAAAATAAATCAAGTGATGGAGTAGTGGTATGCAAGTGGATAATATCAGGGTAATGATCTTATTACCAAATCTCAGAATGCAAAATGTTTTACGTTCTTTCTGTTCTTCAATACAGGGACATGAGTCTGACAATGATGAGTCGAATGTCCAAAAAAGAATGATAAATTACATGGAAGGACGCCAAACATTAAAGCAGACTCGAAATTTCCAAGGCATATGACAAATACACCTCAAAATATAGTTTTTGCATAGCCAGTCCCAAGCTTGGGTAAAGGAGAAGGGTTGTGGTAGGTTAACAGCCCGTTTAAGAATCTTGTGATATGCTATAAACATGAATCCTATAGATATTCACCTCAAAATATGTGCAAGTTTCTCACGTAACAAGATACATCATACATTTCAGTAGTAAAGTCTTTATTTAGTCTTACTTCCCATTTACTTAATTTTGAATTTGTGAGTATAAACAACTAGGCAGAGGGACTAGTAGAAGTATACAACAAATATCTTATTTTAGTTTGAAAAACCAGAACAGCTGAACAGGCCTTCCTACAGCTCAAATACGTCTGCATAGATGCATATGGTATTTTCAGGAACCAAAATGTACAGCATCTTATCCTTATGTTTCATGAGGGCAAATGTAAGCTCAAAGGCCTGAGGCATGAACATCAAAGTAAAAGATGCTGTTAGACAGAGAGGAGAGAGAATGATATGCCATGTTATATGCTTCTAGAAGAACCACTTGGTGAGGTGTCCCTGTACAGATGTCACTACCAGCTGTCCCCACCAGTTTTCTCTTTCCAGAATATTCTGCCATATTGTAAATGTATGCTTCTCCTATATATGTGGAAAGAAATGAACAAGGACTGATGGAAAACAGCTCTTCATTTTCATAGATTCTCTTCTTAAACCACCATGTCGTTTGATATTCAAAAATGTACAAAAGTTGTTGAATTACAAATAAAGAAGAATAAAATTTAACAGGAAATCTTTTTTATTACACAGACATGCTTTTGCTTCTTCAAGAATGTAGATTTGTTAGACAAGAAAAGGCAGAAGAGTTTCATCATTCTAGAGTTTATATAAATGTTGTATGTAGAGTTACTAAAACAGACAATGCCTAACTCAAACAAGAAAACGTGGTTGAATACAATCAAAATTCAACTTTGAAAATTAGTAAAATCTAAAATTCCGAAGTTGTGGTCTTAAATTGTACTAAAATTTAACTTCATCTGTGCGTGTTTTAAGACCTGAATGCCTTCCTAAGACCCTAACCCTGTTACATTCTTGGAAGAACTGGAAACAAATCAAATCATGCCTTTACTAGCAATCAAGGATGTTATGTCTTAATATTTGCTGCCTAATTTTTAGGCTAATCACTAAACTTCTTTTGCAACCCCACAAAACAAAAAATCTAAACTACTTCCAAACCTAATTATACCTCAAATTTAGTTACAACAAAACACCCAATGCCTACTAAAATTCAAAGGTTTGGAAGGAGACATTGTCAGTTAGGTAGTAGTTTGAGGGGATATGTGGACTTTTCCTCATTAATAAATTGAATTAATTCAATACCAACAGTGAGTGAATTTTATTGAAAGCAAACAATATATGCAATAAAACAACGCATTACCACTGCATCAAAAGTAGAATCGAAGTCGTCAACTGCAAAACAGATATCCGGATAGGCAGGTGTGGTCTCTACTTCCTAGACACAAATTAGTAACAGTGTTAGAACTTGAAGATAAAGTGCAACTCAAGAAAATAACATTTTGCAGAATATACATTACTTGCCTTTTTGGAATCCAAATGAAAGTTGACACGACTTGGAGATGCATAAACAGTTTTCACAACCTGCATAGATGACGTAGCGCATACTTTATGATTAGATCACCATGCATAAAATAGCCTTAAAAACAAAGTCTGGTAACATGTAAGAGATTGTGGTTGAGCTAGCATGATTTCAGAATCAAAATTCATTTGACAAAACATCGGGCTGCAGTAGCCATCTGGTTTTTAATGAGAAGGATCCTAAATTCATGTCATGGAATCCACACCAATTCACTGCACCAATAACATCATATATTCCTTTTATTTTCTTGACAGCAAATTCATGCAGATTGTACTTCTGACAACAAGACACTTCATTTTAGAGGCTAAGGCAAACTCTCAATACTTCAGAGGAAAATAATAAGACTAACAGACAGAACTATCACCTCTTAAAAATAACTCTAGAAATATATGTAACGCTAATTAAGGGCACGGATACCTTATATATAGGTAGCAATGGTTTATCTTGGCTAACTTGATGATTCCGAAGTTCCTGATGACTGAAGAAAACACATGTTTCAGATTCTACCATAATGAAGCTTTCATGCAGCACAACAGGGAACAAGAATCTTAGCAGCAAGGTCCTTTAAAATCTTAAAATATATCTGTTAACAATTACAGTTTCTTTCTTTCTTATATCCCTTAATTTAAGGTATATTTCTTTCTAATACTTTCTGGACCAATTGCCATAAGAAGAATTTACCCCAAAAAATAATGGACAAATAAGATTAATGCTACAAACTCAACTTCTATCCCACTTCCATACAACTGGTCTGATGTGGCATTGCTCATAAACTATTGGATCAACCTTTATTAAAAAAGGAAAAAATTTAAGGGATGATGGGAATTGCTACATCAGCCCAATTGTATGGGAGTGGGATGAGAGTTGAGTACTTAGAATTACTCAATAAATAATTATTGATATGACAACAGTTAACATACACAACTTAAAATCAATCTATTGCCTCTAGGAAGCTGCAACTCAATTCTCACAGAAGTTCATGATCACCGCTACTCTAAAATATCATTTAACCTACACAATAACAAGTGGGCATAAGGTGTCTATGACCGATACAACCCAATCAAAATAGGAATAGTCATAGAAATGCATTTAATTAAGTACATGCCACTGCCAAGAAGATGGCAAGTAACTGTTATTATTGACAGTTTCATTTATAAATTTACATGGCAACAACATGGAACTGCTGTACAAATCAATTAATATTGTTTGAGTCATATAGGCTAGACACAACAATAATTCTATTCCAAACCTAACCAAACCACTTCTAATGGAGATGAAGAAGTTCCAGGAACTACATTCAATGAATACAGAGAACCACAGAGATCAAACAATTTATCCTGGAAAACACCTTATAATGGGTATAATTCAGGAAATCTATAAAGTTATATTTACAAGTACCATGCAACCTTCTATAAAATACCTAATTAACAACTGGTAGAACACAGTCAATGTTCTCAATCAGGGCAACTCTCAAAAAGAGCAGAATGAAAATATCATCACCAATTACATAATTGTATTGAC
Organism: Carpinus viminea; assembly: GCA_013348765.1. NCBI lineage: Eukaryota > Viridiplantae > Streptophyta > Magnoliopsida > Fagales > Betulaceae > Carpinus > Carpinus viminea. The sequence continues at coordinate 4,458,215 of CP054670.1, read as the reverse complement.
AACTCGTAGATGCATATTATCTTACTTTCCAGAGAAAAAATACATATGCAAGCACATAGAGTTGAAAGAAACAGGTGTTAGTGCAACTTAAAGGACCAAGAGACCATGCAAAATGGATAAAGAAGAAAGATTACCTGCAAATTGCTACTGTAACAGTGAATGAAGTGTGAGCAATAAAGTTCAAGTAAAATGAGCGCCTCCAATCCACATCAACATAACTTTCTCCAACTAACGTATCTAACTGGTTGACAGATTCAAAGAGAGTTATCTTACACACACAGTAAACACCATAGCATCATTAATTAACACATTTGATGGATTACTAAATGCACACAATCCAATCAGTGACTAAATTTAAGCAGTAAGGAGTAACAGAAAACATTGCCTAGTGCTTGAGCCTTGTCACATGTTATGGCCGAGTTGATAGCCCCAAAAATGAAAAGCATAGGCCAAAAAGACCATGCATTTAAGCATTTTGAGAGGACATCAATGCCAATGACTTATTGGAGAATAGAGTAGAGTTGCAAAAATGATTTAGAATTGAATGCATGTGCTACTAGAAAAAAACAATCAACCGAGATCATCATCAATAAAGGAACTCAGTTTAGCACGCACGCACATAGACATGAAGCTCATCAAACTGGTTTTTTCAAGGTGCTTTTACCTTAGGTGCCCACCTGCGTACAAAGTAAGGAGAAACAGCTTCCGCATTGTCATTGAAACCATACCCCTGCGAGCTCTATAGCAATACAAAATTGAGAGAACCACCACATGCAAGTTAACAAATAGAAAGATTAAAAGAACGGAATGTAACCAATGAATTCAATTTCTTAATACCACAAAGTCATACCAATTTTCTGACGAAAAATAGGAGATCGTCGTCCTGGCGTCCCCGGCACTCCTTGCCACGAACGAAATACAAGTCGAAGACATCGTGCCAAAAGCGATGGTCCAATTCAACGTCGTCGCAAGCATCATCTTCGTGCTGCTCGTCCACCACGGTTTTCCCTATCAAATTGGAGTGCTTCTTCACCATGCTCAGCAACTCGCACCTACCAAAACAAACAAATTTCAAAACATACATTTATATATTGAACTCGATTCGAATTAGTTCAAACATATTATAATCATACCTGGAAGGAATCTCCCCTCCATCTCCGAGCATTTTTAATGGTGTAGTTTGCGTGGAATTAATGAATTCTTCGTCAAATCAGGCTCGGGGTATGGGAGATCATGACAAATACTAGGGTTTATGCGCGAACCAACTTTAGGACTAGCTGGCGCGAGCAATGGGCGTCATGATGCAAATTAGCTGTAATTTGTCCATCCCTGGGAAACACTGTGCCCAAGATGGAGAAGAGTCAGAAGACCTTCGCTGTGGGCGAAGCTGGTTCGGAGGAATAATTCCACGTGTCATGCCGCAGAAGGAAGAATCTGAAATTGCCTCTGGTAAATAGTATATATAATTATGAATTATAACCCATATCAACAAAGGTCGTTGTAGTATAGTGGTAAGTATTCCCGCCTGTCACGCGGGTGACCCGGGTTCGATCCCCGGCAACGGCGCATCCTTTTTTAGACTTGGTACCACATTTTCTAGAAGGCTGAAGCAAAAGGTAGATATAGATGCCTTGGGCCGCCTCGCCCACTACACGGCCCAGAACTACTCGGTTCTCCTTCGTAGGTTTGTCCGTCTTGATTATTACAGCTTTGCCCATACCATTTTTAGTTGAACGATGATGTCTAAAAAGTGTGTATTTAGTGCACCAACTAGATTTTGGATATGAAGGGCAGGTTAATTTCAGACCACCAATACGTGGAATCTAACATAGAGCATGTTACAAAATTAATGCATGTTCAAGATTTAACAGTCCAATGAAATTAAAAGTTCAGATAAATTTGATTATATAATAGTAGATTACAATTTTTTGATAGAGTGGATTCTACTGCAGTAGATGATAAAGTTCTTGACTTATTGAAAATGTCAGATCAAAAGATATTACAATAAAAAAGTCTATAATATATATTCCCTTATGCTTAAAGTATTTGAAGATAATGTAATGCTCGAAACTTAAAAAATGACGAGAGGATGGGAATAGGGTTGAAAGTATCAATTACTAGAGCTTTTAGTTATGGCCCTCTAGTTTTTTTAATGAGATTGAGTTGCTTTAAAAAAAACAAACAAAAATAAATATAAATAAATTGTATCCTAACACCAACTATTGGCACCATTAAACGACTTATAATTGCTAAATCCACTTTATCTTTCCTCCGACCCCCCAAGATATAAGATTTTATATAATTTACAAAAATAAAATGTGAAAGTTTATTGTAGCAGGTTCTTCTAAATATAATATGAATTTTCCTTCATCTTGTTTCTCTCTCGTAGTCTTTTATATTTCCCTCCTCTCTCTCTCTATCCCTCATCTAAAGATTAAACGATCGCACTTAAATAAAATAGAAAGTAAAACAAAGAATATGTTAAATTGTATATAAAAAAATCAGGTAACTAAACTAAATATTTATAGTTTTCAATAGTTATCTTAATTACTCTAGCTAGAAATGCACTGCGAATATTATAAGACTCAATAGCACCATTAAAGACTATGGAACCGATGCAATATTAGAAAAATAAAAAGCAATACGCATTACTTATATGATTATGCAAATAGGTAGGTATTCACTTTATTGCTATATTATACTCTTCTTCTTTTTTAACAATATTATACTTAAACTATTCACTACAATTCTTCGTTATTAATGCTATATAATATTTTAGTTATTTATCAACTTGTCCTAGAGGCAATAGGTAGCCTAGGTAGGTATTTTCATTTCTTTCTAGCCATTAGAATTTACAAAAAAAGGAACGCATGCGATTAAAAAAAAATTTTTTTTTTTTGTATATTATAGTTAATCATGTATATCTAGCTTTGGATTCCCCGCTGTTGACGGTTGGGTGAAAAGATAAACAAAAAGTAAAAGAAACTTTAGCGAGGGAAACAAAATGATGAAGACCAAAATGGCAGCATCATTCGAAATCATGGAGATTAAAAAAAAAAAAAGCCTTTAGTTCTGCTTTGCTTTTGGTATAATTGTCTTAACATTAAAATATTGAGAAAATGAACAGTTCAAAACCTCGACGGAAAAAGGTTACGCGGCGGCGATCGACCGGAAAATATTCCTCGTTGAGCACCCGGCCAAATTTGTAAACAGAACATGATTGAAACTGGTCGTATAAAACTCTTGACATATTCCATTTGAGATGTTTATGACGACAAAGACCCTAATTAATCAAATCGGTCGGATTTTCAAAGGCATAAATATTGATCGACTGATCGAGTTTTTCTGCAGAAGATCCTCTCTAGCTAGGGTTCTTGTTGTTCTTTGGCCAAAAATTGATAAACGACAATTAATATAACAAATAAATATAGCATGGTATATGATGTGTCATATATGGTTCAACAATTAGTTGCAAATTAACGTAGTATAAAGATTTACGAAACATAGATGAATTGAAAAGCACTTATTGAAGTTTCATATTCATCGAAGGTTCAAATATTGCAGTAAACATAACTGATAACTGTTTTTCTTCATGGTTCCAATTCCTGCTTCCAATTTCCAAAACCATATATATTATATATAATTAAGAAACAAACTCCACAACCCCAAAGAACCTCACAAATCACTTACCAAAAGGAAACTTAATTTGATTTTCGCTTTATTAATTATCACAAAACTCGATCTCTTAGTCCTCAAGAAGAGCTCCCCCGCCCTGCTTCTTGCCTTTTCCCGTCCTCCTCCGGCTAGTGCCACCATCGAGCCTGAGATTTCCATCGTTGAGAATTAACGGCAAGTCATTGGCTTCATCACGGTCATCTTCAGTGGCAATACGGATGCAAGAACACCGTTCCAAAGACGCGAAAAAAGCCGTCGTAACGCCGTTGATGAGCCACATAGCCACCCCATCAAGCTTGCCGCACCCGGGTGAGCCGTGGCTCGACGGGGTCCGGGGCCTGGGCTCGACGGATTTGGATTCGAAGTTGAAGCAGGCAGCACAGCTCGAAGAGGTCGTGGCACTGGCAGCCATGAGTAGGAAAGTAATTGGCTAAAGAAGAGAGAGTTTTGAAAGGCTTCAACCTCAACTAATTAAGGACCTCGATCTATTCTATTAGGTTGCTGTTTATGATTTTTTTTTTTTTTTTGAAGACAATAAACTAAAATTCAATTTATGCCCTCGAGAGAGCAATGGAATTACAAGTTTGGTGATAATGATGAAGGTGAGGTGATATTTATAATATTTGAATATTTGATTCGCATTAGCGTCGTTTAGTTGGGTGGATTGGGTCGTACGGTAATGCTCCCCATTCAACCATACGGTCCATACAACAAGTCGTTTTCATATATTTTCACACACACTGCTAGCTTATGATGACTTCTCACCGACAATTTCCCTTGTTAACAACTAAAATATCATACTCATTAATAAAAGAAAAAGCAACTGAAATATCACTCACCTTCCCTTATAATAATTATAAATAAATAAAATAGTGATTTTTCTAAATCATATATAATTAAGGTTGAATGGTTTGGTGACATAATTAGAATGACCGATTGCAGATAAGGTTCCTAAAAGTTAAAATAAGCCTCCGATCAGTATCTCCTATTCTTAATATTTAATTTTTTAAGAAAGCAAATTTATTTTATAGGTTATATATATAATGCATGATCTATATATTGGAATAGTTCATTCACTAAATTTTTTTTCAGATATTTTTTATGCATACGTGAATGTGTGTACAAATATAGTAGCATATGACATTAATCGTCTATTAAAATATATGTTTATCATTATCTATTTAAAATTATGTTAGAGAGAGATTATCAAATATGATTATATTGTCATAATATGTTTATTATGCAGAGAATTATCAGGTCACCAACCGCTGTGTTTTTCATTATTAATTTTGGCTTTAAAATCATATCCAATCTAACCAGTTTTTTTTTTTTAAATATATATATATATATATATATATATATATATATGAAGGGCGTGGCATTGTTATATTTTAATAATTATTTATGAGGAAAATGCTAACAGGCGTATTGAATTTAAAATGAGTGAAAACTCAAGTCTTAAATTTATCAAATTGAAAATTGGTGTCTTAAATTCAGAATATCTAAAATGTATATAGAATTCATATCCTGATTTCCCTATCTATTATATGTAGTATTTTTTAACAAAGAAATTAAATTCATAAGAGGTTTGATACGCCACAACACAAATCCAACTTATGATCAACTTTTCTCCTAAGTGTCATAAAAAATAATAATAATAATTTTAAAACGAACAAATCATTTTTTTTTTTTGCCAAATTTTCAAGAAAAGACGATCGATTTGGCTTTATTTTTTTTTCTTTTTCTTTTTTAATTAGATGACATGTAAGAGAGAAGTTGACCATGAGTTGGGTTTGTATTGTAACCTTAACATTTTCCAATTCATAAACAATTTTCTCTAATAATTAATATTTTGTCTGCACCATGAATATGTACAATTTTCTTAGAAAAAGAGAGAGAGAGAGTAATATATATATATATATATATATATATAAAAGTTGAAATTTGACAATTTTAAGGTTAAGTGTTATTTCCGATTAGGATCCATTTTTAATATATTTTTTTAAAAAAATGCTAACAAGAAGTTTTGAAATTTATTGAGGAATTTCCTTTATTTCTGATCAAAAAGGTTATTTGATGTCAAAATGATAGAATTCCTTATGGCGTGATATGCTTTAATGGTATATTGTATATCATTTAAAAATAAATAAATAAAGAGAAAGATAAACGAACATACAAACAAACGTTATTTACTTTCGTCCCCAAGGAATAACTTAATCTGTGGAGACCACGCTTCATAAATCGAACGTCATTAGTTCAAATCTTTCTTTCCCCCTCTTATGCATGTGGACATAAGAAATAAAAAAGTTATTCTTTTGTCTTTTCAATATGAGTGGTGAAAATTAAACCAAATACCTAACAAATATCATCTACCTTCTTAAAAACTCATCTAAGATTCATAAAAATGAGAAAATAATACTTCCTAGTAATTTACAAATAATACTCTCAAATGACCAATATTTTGTTTCCACGATGAATATGAACTATTTTTAGGTTTTTTGTTTATTAAAAAAAAATTATTTTTATTTTTAACATTCCTAAAAAAGAATAAAAGAAAGAAAAAGAGACATGAAATTAATGAATGAGACGGGCCCACCCTGCACAACTATTCTGTTCCCTTCCTTCAAAATTAAGTACTTCACGTTTTATTTTTATTTTTTTGTCTTTCTTTTTGGCTTCACGTAATTTAAGTTTTAATTTTAAAAAGCTTTAAATGCTATTCCTGGTACATGTGTTTGGACCATTATTAAGTTAATTATCTCGAATTTAAAAACTATCGTATATTTGTTTTAAAGAGATAATTCAATCGATTGAATCACGTATGTCTAATAAAACAGAAATTATTAGTTCGAATTTTTCTTCCCCTCTTATCCGAACATGTAAAAAAAAATATCACAAATATATAGACTATAGTACTTAGAATTGTCTAATTACCAAAATTAGTTTTTTCTGTCAATTATCTGTCTAAAACTTAATTAATAATCATCACGTCAAACTTATTAATCACTGTCACGTGTTCTACATTCTGCTATGTTAGTATTTACTTTTAAAATAAATAAATAAATAAACTTGAGAGGGGAGGGGAGTTCCAAATACTACATCTTTGCACTTAATTGACACGTTGTAATATCGTGTGGAGATTATATATAGTTAAACGAAGTCCATAAAGCCTCAACTAACAATTTCGGGCCAGCAGCCTATTTCAACACCTACCTCTATCCACGTTCATCCTTTAACTTTGACACAATACGTACCGATGATAGCTATTTTTTAAAATACTGACTTGTAAAATGAGATTGTCCAAAAGTTTGTACACATGCATGATTAAAATTGTACTGATAATCTAGAATATTTGTTTTTTTTTTTTTAATTTATTCAACTCGTCTGAAACAATTAAAATCGTAACAAATTCCCTAAATTTGTATTATGCTGATAAGACTTAAGAGTCATACCATTAATTACTAGGCCAACTTGACAACTTGCCTTTCATGGTTGCTTTGAGGAGGTTGATGTAACGTTGGATAAGCTAGTTTTTGTTTGTGCTTAGATCGATGAAGGTTTATCAAAAAAGAATTATTTATTGAAGGAACTCCTCCTTGCAAATTAAGGCAATATATATGCTCGTTAACATCAATTATTATATTCAAGCCCAGCCCAGAAGAAAAGTTTAGTAGTTCTGCTTCGTTTAAATTTATTTGACATGGCCAAAAAAATGACCGTTTAATTAGATCGATTTTTATTGAAGCAGTGGCACTGCTGAATTTTATGTTAACCGTAGCTGATCAAACTATAAACAAAAGATTCATTTGCAAACAAGAGAAGTTTTGAAATTCACTGAGGAAGTTTCTTCTTTTCGGTCAGAATATAATTTGATATCAAATTCTTAGAACCCGGCCTCTTACAACGAAACCTTATTAAAAAAAAAAAAAAAAAGGAAATTTCTTAGGAGGACTTGGAATGAAGCCGTGGCATTGTCACAGTAGCCAATAATTTATTTTCTCAACAAATCTTTTTCCTTCTGGTCACTCTCAACCATCACGTAGTAGTACTACTCGTGTCGTGAGCACCAAATCTAGTACAGGGCGAACTGATCTAGTGCACCAGTTTTACATCAAATCGGAGATCGGGGCAATATATTGCAATCACTTACAAAGCTAGGTTCATATGAGTTATGGATTACCCTTTTAATTAAAGGGCTAATTGGCCACCCTAGATCGATAAGTATTTGTTATATATTGACATGATAGTGCCACGTTAAGGCGTAAACCACCACACATAAAAGCAGGGGCGGACCCAAGTGGCTCTTTTGGGGCTATAGCGGGATGAAGGGGAAGGTAGCGGGATGAAGACCTCCCAAATTAAAGGTTTTAAAACTAATCCTCCCTATATATATATATATATATAAATATATCCTTAAAATCATGTTCTTTGCCTTTTTATTTATTTATTTTTTATTTTATAGTTCCGGCCAGTGCATGAAAGTTTCGTACCGATGGCAGATATCCAATAAATAACGTCGCAGAAACAAGAAACTTGGAGTACAGAGAATATGAAGGATGTGGGCCAAAAGAAAATAAGAAAAAAAGAAGGAAAAAGATGGAAGGATGTGATTGAGGGGAAGGAGGAGGGGTGCGAAATAATCAAAAAGAAAAAAGAAGAATGGAAATTGGGGGAGGAAGACAATGATGAGACGTGAAGGTGAAAGTGGATGCCATCATATCATATGGAGGTTGCCCACCCAGACCCAGGTGAGAGGTGAGTCGGGTGACCTGTGACCCCATCTCATTTACGTACCCAGCTAACAAACCTACTCGATCTACGGTCTACACACAAGGCCTGGAGAAAACCAAGTTCTTATTATATATAATTAATTAAATTGGCCAATCTTCTTTCGGCCGACAAATGGGCAAATATTTATCATGTACGTTGTCAAGACACGCACGCGTTTAATTACGTGTGAGACACATGCAGGAGTTGTCTCTCGGCTCTCGGCTCTCGGCTCTCCCACCAACCTGCATGCTAAGAATGAGAACAAAATTAAAGTAGTGGAGCAGCCCAACTTCTTTTTCTTTCGGGGCGCGTTGGGGATCGTGTCAAATGGGCCTGCACAGAAAGGCCGCATTCCGAAGCCCACTTACTTCTAGTCTTGTAACCCGTACGTATAATGTATTGGTTCTTCTAACAAACGTGAACGCCAGGGATTGATTAGGGGTTACTATTAGAGTTATATATCCTTTAAACGACCAAAAATATCATCTATAAGATTAAAAAAAAAAAAAACTTTTTCACAATTTTTCATCTTATATATGGCCATTAATAATTTGATAAGACATTGCAAAGATTTAAACATCAAACAACACTAAAAATAAATAAATAAATAAATATATAAAATTTTGTTGTATTATTTAAAAATAAAAAGTCTGCTGATAACTGTTTAATTAGAGTCTGAGTTTCTGTGGTCTGGGGCATCCCAGAAATTTGAGTCCATCTCCCAAAGTGCTCAGGTTTGACACAATTCAATGGATCATCAATCCAAACTGAACAAAAATTAAATGCTGGGCTTTGGGTTTGGGTTTTAGGGTTTAATTGGGAGATATTTCAAGTGAGTTTGATTTAATTTGGTTAGTGGGCGAGCGAGCCCAATTTGTTGCTTGTCAGTTTTCAGTACACGGGAATGTATCTGCGCGTGAAAGTTGACTTAACTAAGTGCCTAAGTGGTGTTTGTTAAACGCCCACATACTCCCCAATCTTTTTACTATTTATCTATTAAAAAAATAAAAATAAATGATTAATATAGAAGAATAAAAAAGTGGTATTAAAAAGTGAAAAAAATTATTTTGTAATAATTTTTTTATTTAAATATTAAATCATGTGATTTAAAAAGTAAATAATTTAATATATATTTAAAATAAAATAAATAATGTAATAAAATATAGGAGAATGTGTTGTAATGTGAGAAAACATGTGGTTATTTAACAAACAGGAAAAGCCTAAATGCTTTGCATGAGAGAGAGAAGATGAAAGCAATTAATTTTGGTGTATACGTGGATCGATGCGACGTCAATATTTAACGTAATTAATTTACGTCTCATCCCAAGCTGAGTTATCAGAATGTATGAGATGGTACATCGCATCTCTGTGGACGGAGTTAGTGATATTGCTCCAACCCGGTTAAAATAATAATATTTTACTGTTTATTGTTTTTTTAATAATATTTTTTTATTATTTTAACTAGCGTGAGTATACTGTTCACTCAAATAGAGCAATATCACTACTCCTCAAGGCAATATTTGGCAAATGAGTAGACTTGAAAAAATAAATCAATATTATAGCAAATTTGATTGATGTAAAAAAAAAATTAAAAATATTTTATATACAAAATTAAAAGTTTTTATTTTATAATAATTTTTTTATTCTAGTAGTAATAAAATGTGATATAAATAGTAGCTCACTCTATTGCCAAACACAGCTTGCAAATTAGAAAATATGAAATATTTTGTAATTCGGGTAAATTGAGAATGTTTTGGATACGGTCCACATTTAAAAATAGTTGTCCATAGGCTAGTCTAGAGATTTGAAACTCAACCAAAGCATTAGTTCTTGTACCATTTGTTACTGTCTTGTGAGGTCCCTTAAAAAGATTTGACTTATTTATAATTATTTTGAAATCATAAATAAAAGTAGGGAATTTATATTAGATAGGCATGGGTCGGTAATCCAAAATTATTAAATGCTTAAGTTTTTTTTTTTTTTGACAAATGAATCCTTGGGTACGTCGAATTTGGCAATAAAATCCATCCGTTAAGCCACCCCTTAGGCCATGGGGTGGTCGCCACCCCTGGCCTAGCCACTCTGTTTTTTTTAAAAAGAAGAAAAAAAGAAAGTGGTGAGACAGACTGCCTAAAAGTCTGACCACTGATGGGGTGGTTTGTCCACCTCTTTCTTTTTTCTTCTTTTTTTTTTTTAAAAAGGGGGGTGTTAGCCACCCCTGTTATCTTCTTCTTCTTTTTTTTTTTAAAAAAAAAATTATAAATTTAATTTTTAAAATTAATATTTTAGTGTGTCAAAAACGGTGCATTTCAAAAATAGTAACATAAGTTAACAAAATTTAACGGATAGATTTTATTATCGAATTCGACGTATCCAAGGATTCGTTTGTCAACAAAAAATACTTAAACATTTAATAATTTTAAACTATCGACTCATACCTATTTAATATAAATTCCCATAAAAGTATTGCATATCGTCTTCTTTGAACTTTATTGTTGGGATGATAACCTCTTTGTAATTATTTAATTTCTGTAACCCATTTTTCCTCGTTTAAATAAATAAATAAAAAACAAACAAAAACTTATTACACAGGCACGCTTATGATGGAGATAATTAATATCCATATATAATAAATAATAAATGAAAGTTTGGTGAAATGAATTAATATTGCACTTAACTTTCTATCTTTAAATACAAAGAAGATAAGACAAATAAAAATAATGAAATTGTTAATTTTGTTCTAGATTTTTCTCATTAAATACACAGAGGATAAGACAAATAAAAATTATGATTTTGATACGGTTTGTTTAACTAGGCTGATTCGGTCAAACTTGGAATCATCGATTCAGACCAGTGATTAATTGCACATTCTACGTGTACGACTTCTAGTTGAATGGGGCTCTCTCTCAGACTCAGACAGTCAGACTTGGTGTGAAAGCAGAAAACCTGCCAAATCCGCATCAGAATATATTGCCGCGCGTTCTCATCAGAACACGGAATATTCTTTACATTTTTTTTTAAAAAAAAAAAAAAAAAAAGTATATAGGTTTTCAAGCGTTTCATTTTAAAGAAACGACTTAAATTCCTTAATCGGAGAATCTACACTTCTTTAAAGAATCTTAATCACATCCAATACAGCACGATAGTTTAGTAAATTTATGAAGTGGTGACCATTTTTAACGCGACCGTGAATTTTATACAAAATTAAAAAATTAAGAGTGAAGAGTCCGATTTGTTTAATTAAAAAAAATATTAAATGTTTTTTTAATATTTTTCAATTGTAATGTACTTTTTAAAATTATTTATAGATTAAAAATTAATAGCGATAATCTTAAATTCAATGGTGGTTTTAAAAACTATTTCGTAGTTAAAAAGATATCAAAAAATACTAAAAAACACCAAATATTTTTCTTAATTAAATAGTCAAATTAGAGTTAAATTATATAATCTTATATACATGCCTTGATACAACTAAAACCTATAACTAACATGCAAACACAAATTGTGATACCTAGATTTATGTAATTTTCTTAGGACATGAGTACAATATCCATAAAGTTCGATGAATCTATACCATCAATTGTTCAATGGTTGAGATTATATATAGATAGATAATCTTTTCTTAATATTTAGTTTATATTTTATTAGATTAGGGTGATGGTGATTGGTGCTGATCATCTGGTTTCGTATTAGGATCCTCTCAATTTTAAAATCTCTCAATTTTTTTATTTAATGTATTTTGAAGGGTAGTGTTGTCCAAAATTTTAATAAGAATAGTACATTAAATGCTAAATAAAAAAAATGAAAAGATTTTAAAATAGAGAAGATCCTTTTCCCTTGATTTCAGGTCGATAAATACTATCAATGAAGGTAAGAGTAATTAGCATTATTCCATTACCAAACAAGCATAGTGGTTTTGGGTAAAAAAAAAAAAACGTGAAGATCTAGAGAGAGGATTTTTCTTTTTTTGTTTGCTGCGAACGAATCAGGACCATTAGTTTAGCAAATTCCACAGTAAAAGCTTGAGGGTGACATTAGTTGATCACGTTTGGGGTGAGCCCAGACCACTATAAATTGAGCAGTCCGCAGCACTTGCCTCCATACACATAGAAGAATCCCATAGAAAACATGTCTCATCAGCTTAGCACCCTCTTCTCCATAGCACTTCTCATCAGCTTGGTGCTAACCCAGACCCAAGCCGCTCGTCCGGCGCCTGTCTTGGCTGCAGACTCTCTGGTTCGAACCCAACAACATGGGCTACGTACGGTGAGTCAACTATTTTATTCACTCGTGTGTTTTTTTTTAAAATTATATTTTCCATTGATTCTTTTTCCTTTTTTGGAATATCTATATATATATGAAGGATGTTAAAGCGGAAAACGTTGAGATTGAGGAGAGCTGTGAAGGAGTAGAAGGGAAAGAAGAGTGCTTGATGAGGAGGACACTCGCGGCTCATCTGGATTATATCTACACGCAGAAGCACAAGCCATGAAAGTTGATCAACTTCTCATCTCTATGTTCTCTATCTATAGCCTCCAGTCGTTAGCGAGAAATTATACTAATATTTGATTGCACTCATTTTGGTATAATCAAATAAATTGAATATTGTGGTTGATATATATAAAAAATATATATATGATGTTCTTGGGTTTTGTGGTATTATATTCTATAGATCTTCTATTGCAAAATAAAATTATGTATATTTAATCCTTGGACCGACATATATGGAGCTTCTCAAGTAGGGTCAAGGGTGCATATATATATATATATAAAAGTTACAGACACCAGCGTTGACTCCTGTTGATATTGTAAGTTGATGAAAGAATAGAATGAAATGGGTGTGTGTTTTTTGGTTGGAATGAATTGGGTTTGGGTCGATGAAGAAGGAAGATTTTTTGTAACTGAACTGGTTCCCATGGGCCATGGCTATCTGTGTGGAGTCTGGAGCCTTGCCCCGAGGGACACGACGACCAGTGAGCTGGTGGTGGGCTGGTGCCTTTTTGTCTGTCTACGCGGTTTGAGTGTTTTTGCAGTCAACTACGTCATTCTAGAGTGTTGAAAAAGGCACGCACACTGTACGAACCTAGGTTTATCATAGGACATGTAACAGTGAATAAATTTGCTCTACTAGAACCGGATAGGGATGTGAAGTAATTATTTTAATTTGGGTAATTAATATAAGAGATTTTACGTGGATCTCATTTGCTAAAGTAGTAGCATAACATGCGGATCTTATAGGATCTGATTGCCGAAGGAACGGACTCGTATTGTAGATTGTTGTTGGATTTACCTTATTCTCAAAAAATAAAAATTTTAATATTTTTATTTTTTACATCAAATTAATTTTTTTATTTAAATAAAAAAATAATTACAAAATAAAATTTTTCATTTTTTATATAAAATATATATTTTTTTCTCTCATATCAATTAGAGTACTGTTCTACTCTCAAATTTCATTTCATTGTCAAATATAGCCACATAATTTTTCACTTTTGCATGCAATTTGGATCAGTTATTGTTGTGAATTTCAATATAAACAAAATTACCCAAATTTCAGGCTAGCTTTATGAATTTTTTTTATTCTATCCAAATATTCTATTACCATACTTTGAAGATAAAAAAATGCTTATCAAGAATGTATGACGTAAGCCTTGGGTCACAACTCATACGTATAAGCAAAACACTCCAGCTGTACGACATCAACAGACTTCGAACACAAATCTTTTATACAATACATATGTATATAATGCCAAGTGTTTTTTTGTGTTTTTTTCATTCTATGTAAATATTATTTTATAAAAAATAAAATTGCTCTTTTTTTTTTTTTACTTAATTTTTATTTAAAACAAAGAGAATACAATGAGAAGCTAACATTTTTCATATATACATATAGTACACTAATAATAATAATAATATAAGAAGTGGATGAGTTAAGATGCAAATGAGAATGGAGTTTGGTGGAATATGAAATGAAAGGACACCACACAAATATACTTATTTTTTTGTCTCCTTTTTTTTTTCGTCAAAAAAAAAAGTCTGCAAAAGCAATGATTAAACATCTTGATAAAAGGGTTGTATTGCAATTACCAAAGAAATAACACACTAATTTCAACTATATATAGTGGGAAAGACTCACCTTTGTAATTTCCTTTTCCTTCCTCTCCCGCTTTGAATAGAAAAAAAAAAAAAAAATTTCAACTATATATCACCATCATCATCTTCTTCTTCTTCCAAGTCATGAAGAGCTTGTCGTTGTTTCCAAAATGAAAGCAGCGTCAAAGACGGCTTTGACAATTTCTCACCGCGTCGTTTTCATGAGCTCTTATTGACATTGCAATCACAGCTTTTACTCATCTTATATGATAATTATATTATAATGAATGCATTTTTAACTACCACCTTTTAAATATTTCTAATTTTCTTTTGTTCTATTTAATTATGTAAATAGTTTTATGTTCACTAAAAATTTTAATTTTGACCATAAAATAAAATAAACTCATCTTCATTTCATTTAAAATTAAATTATTAATAACAATTTTTTTAAAGAATTGGGTTGGAATGTATGGTAACTGAAGTGATAATAGGGTTGGTAATTTTTGTTGTAAGAGTATAAATCAAAAATTTCAAAGACATCTCTGGGGTACCACCTATTTATGGGGAGTTGACTAATATGAGATGCTGTAATTCTAGATGGCTAAACTTCAATCATCAGGGACCAAGCTTACCTAATCTAAAGATCCAATCCATTTCATCCTTTCCCATCCTGTCTAAAGTTGTCAATTCCTGAACAAATCATCAGACTTGAAAACACATCCACACAGGGAGAGGGCTCTCAAAGCCTCCAATCCATTGTATAATATTGTCTGTTTCATGTACTTTCAAGTTTTCAACCCCTGATATATCAACAAATTACTCCGCCAGCAGCACTGTAAATAATCAACAAATTATTTGCAAGTTGAAATCATGCATAAAGCAAGAAATTATGAAGACATGCAGAATACAGTGCACTGGTTTATAAAGGATCATTGCACTCTCTTATCAGATGGAGTAATGGGAACAGGAAGAGTCACTACTAGTAAAACCTACTTTATGGCAGGTTTGTGCGCAGAACAAGTGTTGGTATTTGTAATGTTAGGTCAAATTAAGGTAGTTCATTCAACCCATTTCAGGACTCAGGACCTTCCCACTCAAACTGCACAATCCATACACAGGATAATATATGTGATATATACAATTCATTTCTTTGTGGATGGGGGCTCAAGTACAAAGCATGAACAGTAAAATACTTGATGGAAAATAAAAAAAAAAAGAATAAAAAATGAAGATAATTTAAACACCCTTTTCAGCTCAAGTAATGGGAACAGTTCAATCACTATTTTGTGTAAGTTTGTGTGTGCAAAATAAGTGCGCCTATTAATAGGTCAAACTTAAAAGTAGTTAATTCAACCCATTCAGGATTCAGGACCTTCCCCACTCAGACTCAGCAATCCATATAAGCCACTTTCATGCATCAAGAGTCTCACCCGTGCTGATGTCATAAAATTATAATTGGTTTGAAATAAACCCATTCTTCTTTCTTTCAAAGAATTAGATTATAAACTTGCATTGTCATCATGTTAATCATATTTCATTAGATCAAGATGGCCCAATAATTTAGACAGAATGACAGCCTTTCAGCTCTTTACTGAATGAACAGACCTGATTAACTTCAAAGTGGACTACCAAGAAACAGTAAGAATGTCTAGGAATCTCTAGAACCAAACAAACAAAGTACAATTTATGGTTTGTGTATACAAAAGCAATGAAAAAGCATCACGCTTTAGCTAGAAAAGATAAAATGACAGAGACATCTCAGCCAAGGAAAGACATGAAATTAGATCTTGCCCCCGGGTTGCATCAAATGCAGTTACAAACTTTATTTATTTATTTTTGGTAAGTAATTCAATCTCATAAATAAGTGCAGAGGGGCATAACTCAAGTATATAGAGAGTATACAAGAGAAACACCCAATCAAGAAATAGAAGAACACAAATCAGGAAATTCTAAAAAAATCATTTAAGGGTTGAAATGATGAAACCATTTCTTTTTTAGTGTAACAATGAAACCATTAAAATGCCTCTAACATCCAAAAGTGTTATTTCAGATTCAGTGTTGAAAATAATTACCTCTACCAATTGAAGAGGGTAAGCAAATTTAATGAACTTTCCCTAACGCGGTCGCCACAATCAGATAACAGTGCACCCCACATTTAAAATCCATGGATAACAGCAACCACTTTGAATCCTCCAATTCCCAACTTACACTTCACAGTCAGCAACCACTTTGAATTCTCGAAATTTCTCCTGCTTTAATGCTTCAAAGTGATTCCTGATTGAACCCTAAAAATTCTCATCAACAATTACGCAAAAAGAAGCAGCAACACAGAGAACCAACTATGGTAATTCCTCTCCATAGTTTCTTGCATGTACTTGCTTCAAAGCAAAGTGGTACATAGTTGGCAGCTATGCAACAAAACAAAAACGTCAGCAGGAAAACAAAATCAACTCAAAGAATTGTCTTGAAGACAGGACTCTAGATCTTTGCTTGCACTATGGTCCATATACCAGCTATAAAAATAAAGAAGAAAAAATAACCAAGGCCCAAAAGATAACAAGAACCACAGCCCTCTATGAATGCTTCATAACCTATTCAATTGCCACTATAATGATTTCTCAAATTTCCTATTCTAGCAGCAGCTTCTCAAACCTCAAACTCCAAACTTGAATCCCAGTCCAGCACACAAATCTCTACTGAAAATGCTTCGATAGAAGATTTAAAAATCCTCTCCCTAATACAGGGGAAAAAGAAAAGAAAAGACAAACTTTCCCAACTAGTTTGAGTCTACCCTTTTTCTTCATTACATCTTTTAAGGCCTTTATTTTCTAGAAACCTCAGCCCCATTTTCAACATTTATATCACACCTACAGAAGCATATCAAGTAGACCATATATAATTTTTTTGTTATTCTTAAAAATTAATTATGAAGTTCCACTGACATCTGTTGAGCATTTCCTACAAAAAATGCGTGGATATTGCCACCATGAATAAATTACTGAAAGTAAATCTAAATGATCACATTTTGGAAAACAAAATTAAGGATTTGCTAGTATGTCAATCTAGCTGTTGTTTAAAACCAAAGTAGAAGGCTAACTCTGTAATTATACTGGGAGCTGGTGGCAATAGGAATCCCATCCCATGATATACAAACATATATAGTTGTAAACTGTTAACTAATATAAGTGAAGCAATAATGATATAACCAGGACCAGAAGCAGCCAAAAGCAACCAAAACACAGAAGGATGCTATACAAATTGTAATCCCAACTATAGAGCCACTGCATCAGTCACATACGATGCAGCATACTTCATGATGTTCTTGCCCCTAAATCTGTCAACAAGTGTTGACAGTAATACTCTACTGATGAAAAAAAAATGTCACAAAATTCTGAGCATGCTTAACTCATAGAGTTATGAGCATATTCAATTCACTAACATTCAATCATATATGAAAAACGGCTAAGGAGATGAGAGAAAAATTAGCTTTACCAAAATCATCAGACAAAAAGGGAAAGGACTCAAAGAAGAGTAAACTAGTTATGATTCACATAGATGAAATGCAAGCAGCAGACAAGGAGAAAACCGAACAAACATGCTCAATCCAGAAAATGACGGGGACACCAAACTCAAGCCACATATCACCTGTGTATGGACGTTAACATTAGAGGATGCCCAGCCCATGACCTTGTGGTTGGGTGATTGAGGGCTGGATTATTATTGGGCTTTTATTAGTTTGCATTTTAGTTATTTTATTGTTTATTTTCAGACGGATTGTAGTATTTTTATTTTAGGCTTTATGCTAGCCCAAGCATGATTGGAGTTAGGGTTAGGGTCGATTACTAAACTATTTAAACCTAATTTTCTATTGTATTAAGGAGTTTATGATGAATTAAGAGAAGTGAACTACTGTTCTCCCTCCTCACTCTTATTTCTCTTATCAGCTTCTTTTCCATCTCTTCTTACTCTCTTCTCAATCTCATGTTCCAGCATCAGAATAAATGTGGAAAGTAGTGAACTTTTAAAATTGATCTTAACAATAAAAAATTTTCGAAATATGTTTTCTACATGCACTCCAAACTTTAATTTTTGGCAAGGAAAATAGTATCAGCATCATAGATATATCTATAAATCATATTCTGCTCCAGTATTGTATCCTAATTCATAGAAAACAATCACCACTTTTATTCTATTCCAAGCACCCTGCTACTTTTAACATTCAACAAAGTATGATCAGACAAGAAATCCTGCTGATACTCCTTTGTTATGGAGAAAAAAGAGGTCAACCGACAATGAACCACAAAAGGCATCCTTTAGTAAATTGATGTTGAAGAAAGGTTGGTAAATCAGACCTAGGAAGCAAGTCTACCACTACTCGCTACTTCTTTTATGCTAAACCAATTTAGTACCATTCCTTCAAAAAAGAGGCCGCAGGATTATCAAATTAAGGAGGACATTCCCGCCAACACTCCCCCCCTCAAAAAAAAAACACCCAAAAATAAAGCTTCATGGGCTCTGCCCCTGATATAAAACAATGTTCACAGAACTATTCCAGTTTCCTTTTGGTTTCAAAGCAATAAATGTGTACATATATAGGTGTCACTCTAAGAGCTAAAATAAGAGGAAAGAAAAGATTTCCAAAAGCTAAACCTATCAATCAAAATGAAGTAGCTGAAACCACCTTTGCATTTCACCTAATAGAAACAAAGATATACATACAAAGCCTATCTGTAAGGAGGGAGAACCCCGTCGAATTAAGCAGGCATGAGAACTCTGGAACCGCCAACAACATGTAGATACAAAGCAAGACATATGGTAACAATAACAGAAGACTTTGCACTGAAATAACTGATAACTTCCAATCCTCTGTCCACAGCCTGCCCACGAACTACATTAAGACTTCTTTTCAAGCCATCTAATAGCTTCCACAACAGAAACTGCACAACGGATCTCACCGTTTCAAATGTCACCCTTCCGGTCACATCAAGCACAAATTTTCTATTGCTCGGCACCGCCAATGTAGATGAAACCTTGTCAAACCACCCACTATCCCGAATTTCTTCAAATGAATTCCCCTCTTTCAGCTTCGAAGAGTCTTCTCGCTCAAAACCCTCATCTTTGCTAGCGCGTGGACCTTCACTCTCATCAACAAATGAGCAAGAAGAATTCGAATTTGAGTGTGAACTCGAATTCCAACTCGTCAATACTTGGTGAGATGTTCTCACAAGTGTTTCCACGGCACCATTACAAACACTGACCAGTATGTCCCTCACTTTGCTTTCGTGCTTGGGGTTGGTTAATCCACTAAACATGTCCTCATACACATTGATATCCATCGTTTTGTCCAGATACACTGCAACTGCCGTGCTTACAAAAACTTGAATGCTATTCGCTATGAGTTCTTTGCACTTATCATTGCAAACTACATTGAGCCATCTGGGCTCGTCCGATAAACTCGAACTGCATTGGGATTCGCTTGAACCATCCATGGATCCACCATCGGAGTAAAATCCCAAAACCAAGTTTCTCGCAAAGCTTCCAACCACAACCGAAACAAAACCAGTCCCAGCCGTAGAAAAAAGCTTCTCCAAAACACTATCAGAAAAGCTTGAATTCCCCGAACCCTTTTCGGACCCTTCTTCAATCCTCGTCTCGGAATTATACCCCCGCAAAATCCCAACAGTCATAGCCTCCGTGACCCTAACCAACGACCCCGAGAACTCCTCCGAACGTGCAATTTTCGAAATCTGCTTCAGACTATTGGGAATTTGGTCCGAATCGGATCGGAGAAACTCCTTCAAGTCCTTGGAGACAACACCGATCGTCTCCGCGGAATCGGAGACCATTTCAGCCACGGAAATTAGGGCTCGAAAGAGCTTCATCAACCTCTTCCTCTTACTGGCCACAGAGGGCAAATGATAGACCTTGTAAGCACCGTAACTGGAGACGCCGAACGCCGCAAGCAGAATTATCCATTTCTTTTTCCTCTGAGAAAAATTCAAGCCCTTCTTCACCAATTCAAGATCCATATCCGACCCGGCGACCAATCAAAACCCTAGCGCTTACAAATTCGAAACCCTAGGGTTTGATATAACCAAAACGAATAGGAAAATTTGGAAGCGTATTGTAAAATTAAAGAAAAATGAAGGTATTAATACAAAAAAGGGTTTCGAGAATCGAGGAAGCTAGGGTTTCAGTTGATGACTGGTGCAGAGCGATTGAGGTGTGAAGGGAAATGGACAAGATTATCTAATCAACGACATTTTTTCTTTTCTTTTCCTAATCTAATCGAACATCATAAAACAACTAAATAACTGTAAAGATTCTATTACAAACATAGAAATAGAATTGCGTTAACTAGATGAAGAGGACGAAACAGAGAGGGCCTGGCAAAAATGCCGTTGCAGTTGCAGAGAACGACGAGAAAGAGAAGTCAGCCTTGCAAGTTGCAAGTCGTCCCAAATTTTTTTTGTTATACATGACGTTGGGGAAGGCCGAAGGCGGTGATTGGCTAAACAGATTTATACCGTTTGCTTTTACTCCACCCTGCCGTTGACGATGACACTGGGTGGCGGCTTTCACACTCGAATTAAAAAGCAGTTTAAAGATTACATGTGCGGCAAACGTGGATGTCTTGAAGATTTATGAGTTGTCATCGTTATATAGTCGCACACCTTCTTGTTTGTATAAAAATCCTTATATAGTCGCGCAAAAAAAAAAAAAAAAAATTGAAAATGGGACAAAAATTGGTTCAATCTAATGCTTCTTATTTATTTATTTATATTTTTTTATATCTTCACAAAATGAAAGGAAGAAGGAGATTCGAACTAATAATCTTTACTTTATTAAACGTAGTTTATAACCGATTAAACTATCAATTTGAGAGATTTTTAATACTTCTTATTATGAGTGTCAAGAATGACAAATTTTTGAAGCAGTTCACAAATCTAATTGAAGTAGCACCTATAATAACAACAAAAGATTATGAAAGCCACACATGAAGAATTGCACTAAAGTCAACAAAATTGGAACTACTAAAGAGAAGCAGCTTCATTCCAATGTCCAACAGAAGAGGTGCCCGACAAATGATGCACGATGAACATTCTTGTCGTCTCCGTGGAAAAAGGAGGAGCAAATACAATGGGGTTTTGGAAGTGACAAGAAAAAAACATAGATCGGTAACTCTAGCAAGATGATGTATGGGTTAAAAAAAAGATGAGGACCATGGGCGAAGAGGATACGCATGGAACACACACATAGAGGGATTCATGCATATTTTTAGGTAGTATCAAAGCTTTATCTTATGCTGAAATGATCGCTTGAAACTCCCACCCTGTGAGAGCCAAACTAGGAGGATTCATTCAATTTTAGGAAGATCTTATATCTCCTGTGTCATTTTAAAGGTAGAGACCTAGGAACACTTTGGCCGATCCATTCAACTGTCACTTCTCAAAAGATGAGTTGGCCTTTTTCAACCATGACGCCTATCGAGCGGAAAAATGAGCCATACATCTCCAAAAATCATTCCTACGAAGTAGCATCCCAATCTTATTGAACCGCACGTAGAGCTCACCGCAATGCCAATTGAAGTATTGAACCGCACGTAATCTCGTCATGGGCCACCTCCATTGACATTGGCAGAAGCACTCTCATTCCATTTGTTACCACCACGCGCCCCCTCATCCCCCATCACTGTGGACCTGTGGTTCCATGAGTGACACTTATACCTTAGCTCGTAGTACTTTTTTTATTTGACACATTACCTATTAGACACGTCACGTTAAAAAGTGTACACTTAAAATATGAGAGGAATATGAAGAAGAGGCACCAAGGATGAAACGTTTTTTTTGTATATTTTACCGAAAAAGATTCACTTTTCGCCGTTCGATGGTTACAAACAAGCACCAAACCAACACCTTTTTGGTTGTATTTGAACGCTTCAAATATAGTCAATAAAAAAATAAAAAAGAGAGAAAAGCAAAAATCACAGCCTCACTCACTATTTAAGACCAGGCTTTTTGTACATCGTAACAAACATGGAACATTTCATTGCTTCCACACTTGACCAACTGGAGTCCTCTCACGCGTTTTGTCTTCAGCAAAATGGTTCATCAATGACAACAGGTTTCTGCTTTTGCTATAATTCTCACACAAACCAATCAAACAGATTTATCATTCTCACCTATGTACAAAAAGCTCATATGACACCATCACCAATAACGCTTCATCCCGTCCTGGCCCACGTGAGGAATTTTCTTCAAGTCCATACGCCCAGTTTCATCATACAGCCTAGGAGGGAGGAAGCCTCTCCAGTTCCATGTTTTGTCCAATACCCAAACCTTATGCAATCATGGACTTTCCTCGAAAATTCCTACCCCTTCGAAACTACTGTCTTGGACTTTATGGGTACACTGCAATCCTCATCATCCTCCAGATCACTGAAAGATATGTCTTCTCCATTCCCCACATACAAGGCAGCTCCACTATACCTACCTAGTTCAGAATCTTCCTCAGGCCAGTCATCCTCGTCGCCTTCAAAATTCTCAACCACTAGTTTAGAATCCTTATACTCGGTCTTAATTACTGGCCTCTCTTCAATGACAGACTTATCAATAAACTGCAGCTCGTTACTTTCAACCAGGTGCTTCTCAGTCTCAAAATCCGTAGCCACGGAGGAGCTACTAGGTTCAAATGAAAATGTGCCCCGTGGCGTAAGATCAAAATCTTCCTCCAGTATATTAGCACTGTCTTTCGAATAGGATTGGATTCTTGCAAACCAGTCAGTCTCTGCCTTTGTTTTCTTTTGTAGCTCCTGCATCCACATGGCTCTGGCAGCCACTACCTGCAAGAAATAGGTTAAAATCATTGTAACTCAAAATATTATGCTGATGCCAGTAGAACCAAAAATTATCATGTCAAGATTGCAATAACACTTACAACACAATAGTGAGGAATAAGAAAATAGGAATCTGGACCAACCAAAACACACAACAAATTAAACACTGACCTGCAGAACTAAGTTAAGTAATTCATACTTCAACAACATTCATTTGCCAAGGAGGCAAATTAACAACATCCATGAAAAAATTAAAGACAATGTTATACAAAGCAATTGACCAAGCTGCTATTCAAACAATCACCAAATTACATCACAGTATACTCCTCCCTCACCCGATGGGAGCGCTTATACATTGCAGGAATCAGTATATATGCTTATTCAACCTATACAACACAGAACAGAACAGAACATCACAGTTTACTTGAATTATAATATAGTTTCTGTATACACATGTAAATGTCTTTTGATAAGTATGCGTATACATGTAAATTGATCACACCAGTCAAATATTCTAAGATCAAAGCATCGAACTTAACATTTTAAGTATGATAATGATGACTGATCCTAAAAAGAAATTGTGAAGTACTTACGGACCAATTTATTGTAGTAATACTCCATGAAAAAACTAGCTATATTAAGGAGATTGCTTCTGTAATCCTCTTATTAAACCTACATATTGATAATTACATATGCAACTACCAACGCATGCACGCAACATACAGGAACGTATGCAAATAAAATCCCTTAAAAACATACAGAATCTTTTTCCTCTTAATTCTTAACATAGATCAGTCATTTGTTATTAACAATCTTATAAGGCCCACTATAGCTTAAATTGGAGTTTACAAAGCAGAGGATGCATATATAATGCAGATGAACATAAATAAAATAAAACAACTTGCCTGGGGTGTAGACAAGTAATCCGCATCATGTTTGTTGAGTCTAGAGTGCAGAAGCACAAAGTAGACTTTCCAAAAGTAACTTTCAGTCATATGGCAAGGACAAAGTTCAATTCTCAGGGCAGCTAATCTGGGAGCAAGATGTTGGATAGCCAAAGCATGCTCTTGTTGGGCATCAGACATGTCAAAATCTATAACAAGGAAAAGAAAGCTGTCAGAATCTAGCATGAATTATCAAAGCAGACACTAAACAGTTATCACTAAAGCAACTGAAATTAATCAGCGCAGCTGATTACAAGAAAGCATAATAATTTTCTGCCTTATGTAATCTAAGGCCTTCCTGACAGTCCTTCACCATACATTGTTCTAAATTTTGGCAAGGACTCATTCATAACCTCCGATCCCCCGAGCAAAGGATATGCCAAACCTTAAGCCACCTAAGTAGCACATCACTATAACTTAGTTCTTCCATCCCAAAATAGAGGGGGTGTTTTCTTTTTTCTTGTTTTTTGGTTGTCCTTTCAAAAAATGAAAGCATTTATCCATTTAACTTCTCATTCATCCTCAAATTTGAATCCACCTTTTCTAATATTTTTCTGAGAGAATAATGATAACAAGGATGCTTTTTCCAGGCTTACCTAAAGATATTCTAGTAAGACTTTTATGATTATTTTGTTTCATTAAAATGGGGTGATTTGCAATCATCCCACCTATTTTGGAATGGAAGGAGGAAAATTTTGGAGGAGAGACACAGACAGAGATATGCAAGAACGGAAAATCTTCTTCAGAAAAAAGATAAAGGGTAGTTATGCTGTGTTTTATACCAGTACCAATCTGTCCAACTCTATAAATTGTGGTCTTCCATAAAAGTAAACAAAAATGGGTCTCAAATCAAGACTGCAAATGGATGCAAGGATTTGGTGTTTAGAAGTACAACAGATTCCTCCACATTTGACTATTTAACTACCAGCCCAAACTACAGAATCACAAAGTATTGGTGGTATCTTCAGGAAATTGTCAGAGCAAAGGTAAGACATTAAAGGTGGACAGTTTGCCACCACAAAAGAGAACTTAGCAGGCCAATATGCCAAGAGCATGATGAAAAAACTACCTAAAATTCCAGATATATAGGGAATGGCAATCTAACTCAGTTTTATAAAAGATTATACTGACCTAGTGTGAAATGAGCTCAATAAATTTGTTTGTGTATCGACTAGAATAATCAATGCCAGGGAATCTTAACTTTAAACATCAACAGCTGGCCCTAGTAAAATACAATTTCCCAGCATTTGCTTAAACAATGCAGTGATAACAAGCACATAGGTACCTATGAATTGCATATATGTGTTGGTTGGATTCCCTGGAAAATCAATTGGAAGGATTTAATGCAAAAAATATTCAACAGAGTGTCGACATCAAACATTAATGCCATAGATTCTTATCAAAACAATTCTTAAATAAAACTAAAACGTCGAGCTCTCTATTCTCCAATTACGGAAAAACACTTTGCATGATGATCGATGTGATGATAACCAAGAAAAACCCTACAAACTACTCAATGGACAAGGATCCTCTCAATTTTTTATTTTTTTTTTAACATGTCCACGCAAGGTTAGGGGGAGGGAGGATTCGAACTTGTGACCTCTGCTTCATAAAGCGTGGTTCACAGCCGATTGAGCTACTTTTTTGGGACGAATCCTCTCAATTTTAAATGAAATTGATAGTATCCATTTTATGGTCAAGATTTAAAGTTAATGCATCTAATAATGCACATGATTCCACATTATTTAAATTTTTTAAAAGATGTCCCAAACATTGACTTTATGCGCACTATTAGATGCACCAACTTTAAATCGTAATCATGAAATGGAGATGATCCTATTACCTATTCAAGTATATGAATTACACTGTGATTTTCCTTTATTATAGCAATAATTATACAAAAGTCAAGGTCAAGTTTAATATAAGACGCTTGGTTTCACGTTGGCTGAAGTCATAATGAAGTGACCAGCCATCTGAAAGCTTAATAATCAAGCGTCTTGGTAACTAGGATTTCATCAAGGCATCATTCTCATCTCAAAGTCCCAATCTCCTAAACATGGCCAATGGTGGCACATAAGGTACATTTGGGAAGACATATAGGATTTGGCAGCTTAATATGAGCTACTGAGCAATGAATTGACAATTCAAAGCCCCAATTTCTAATCCAAGGAAGCAAATGCATCATATTCCACAAATCCAAAAGCGTAAAAGGCCACATTGAAACAAGACGATCACAGAAAAGGAGAGGCACATACCACCCAAGTCCTCCTCCTCATCAAGCGGAAAATCCAACCACGTCTCAGGATGCATCCCGATGTTCCCCGCGAAAGCCAACACCTCGTCGGTGATCCCCACGGCTCCTCCCAGACCACGCGCCTCCAATAGCTCCTCATTCGACGGCATCTTCGAGATCTCCGCGATGTCGCTCCCGATCCAGGAGACCGTGTGATCCGACGGCTCCTCTTCTGCGCCGGAGGACACGGACTGATCGGACGTGTCGGTTTGCGGGAAATGCGAGGGCGTGGAGGGTTCCGAGGAAGCAGGGGGCGCGAGGAAGGAGGCCACGCCCCAGAGCTGGCGCGTCAGGGTTTGTTTGAGTTCGGAGAGATCGTCTTTGACGCCCCGAGAATGGGCCTCTTCTGATTGCCAATCATTGTCTTTGGCTTCGAATTGTTGTTGGCTGTGGTGGTTGTGGCTGGCTCGTTCGGTGGGGAAAGATGGTGCTGAGTCTGGATCGCGCGGGTGGGAGGGTACGACGTCGTTGTCTTCGTCGTCGTCGTTATCGTCGTCGAGTCGAAGGGAGTCGGCGAGAGAACGAGCCAGCCATGACATTTTGTTTAACTATTTTTTTTTTTTTGGATTTTGGGGTACAGAAAGTGATTTGACGGAAAAGTGGAGGGTTAAATGGGCGTCAATGTCATCAGCTTAATTAAACTAACTTCACCTCCCAATAATTGAATTAAGCCTTTTTAAGCCATGCCAAGCCCATGGGCCTATTTCACAAGAAGGAGATGGTCTAAATGCTAATGATATATTTTTTTTAGTAATGTCAAATATTTTATAAATATTTCACAAGAAGGCTATTAGAACTTGGCTCATCAATTTTATAAAATATTTGTCTATTATGCAATATTATTTTTCTTTAATAGATGAGATACTAATACAAGGGAAACAAACAAGCAAAACAGTCGCAAAGCTTGGCCAACAACCTCCAAATTTGTAAAATCTACCATAAGATCTGAAAAGTAGTGGTTATTAATGCAATAGTTAGAGCTCTTATGAACCTAGCTGTGAACCAGTTGCACAGCTTGGCTAACCATTTATGGATGTTTCAAAACCAGTGGCATGGACAAAACTAAATATTAGTCGGGACAGAAATTTCTTCAAATTAGTTTCAAGTAACGGTTTTTTTTTATTCTACCTTAGTAAGTAATAAATGTCATCTTTCACATGTTTTTTTCTTTAATATTCTTAACAGTTATTTGTTTCCACTCTACTAATTTAAAAACTCAAACATTAATTTTTTACAAACCTAAATATGTTGAATAACACTTGTTACTCATTATAAATGTACAAATTTTCGTGTTGAAAAAAAAAAAACTCAATTCAGAAGGTTCTAATGACTCTCCTAGGTGAAATTTTGTTTTTGTTTTTTTTTTAGATACGGGCAATTTGGGCATTTTAACAAAAAAAGGTGAAATTAAAAGAGAAAAATTCTTGAAATACGACATTGCCAAAAGTTTAAAATTATAATATACTTCAAAGAGAGTAACAGTGTAATTTATTTATTTCATGAAGCACATCGTATGAGCTAAAAAGTTGGAGCATTATCTATCAAAATATTTTATGATCCACTTGCATTCATACTTTTCATTCATGATTCAACTTTTATTTATTCAAATCTAAATGAAATTGTTGACCAAGAATAGTGGTGACCCCATCTACGCTTAAAAAATCAAGGAGTTAACCGTCATTTGATCTTAATTATCTAAAAGCCTAGGCCAAAACCAAAATTGGACCATACAAAAAGATACAATTCTTTACACTGGTAGTTCAGGCTTCATGCCACTGGCACTGTCAGCTACTTCTTTTTTAGGCTGGTTTTGCCATTCCTACTCAATAATGAATGTTTTTTCTTGGGTATGAATACAATTAGAATGGTTGGTTTGGTTGGCCATCTAACTCAAATTTGATTATGAAAGTTGGTCTACATTTATGGTTTCTTTTAAGCAAACTTTACTTGTTCGGGCTATCTGAACACCTGTTGCCCAACTTTACTTGTTTGGGCTATTTGAACACCAGTCTGCAACAGGTAAATCCGTCTATTCTTTCGCATGGAGTTGATAAAAATGAGCGGTAAGAAAAGCATTAAAGCGCTTCAAAATTTGGAAGGACAATTTGAATGATATTTTTCTTAAACTAGGGTGGAAATTTCATAATTTGGATTCATTCAAAGATGCCATATTGCGGATGCCTCCTCAAAAGTTTTCTTGCCCTCCTCTTCTTTTCAGGAGGACAAGGATTTGAAGTTCCTTTTCCTTTCCGTCGTAGAGGGGGTGTGCGTGTGCGCACATTCGTGACGACAAAAGTGGCATTGAGGGCCCTTGCAGAGTCCAAGACTAGATAAATACAAGATATGATACCCTGCATTATTAACCACCTTCATATCAATCATTAAAATAAGAAAAAGAAAAAATCCTATCAATTTTGGAAGGAGGAAGCCACAAATTTTGGATAGAATTCACCGTAAAACATATATCAGTAATAGTACTGCTCGTCCGTAAGCATGTGATTGTAAAGAGAGGGAGAGAGAGAGAGAGGGAGAGCAACTTGTAGTTAATCATGCAAGGAAAAATACAAATGGGTGTAAACGGTTTTTGTGTTCAAAGCCAACGGAGCTCTACAAACTCTAGGACGGTGAGATTCAGTGATAAAGCCCCCTTCAAAACCCAAAGGAAAATAGAGAGTTCCCACAAATCCTCACAAGAGACGGGACAAAAATTAGGATGGACATCCATCTAAAAATTGACTACAATTACTTTGCCAGGAAAACTACAATTACAATTCAAACACATGCTTAGGAGAATTCCAACATCATTCCCCGTATTTTAATATACAATGCTCTCTTGCGGATTGGAACAATCAGCAACTGGTTCCCCAAATAACATAGGACAATCCGAACGAAGATTCTGGGGATTATTTTTGGGAAATTTCAGTGAACACGGCCTGCTTATGGACGATGGACTTATAACCATGCAACAAGCAATATACATCCACAGTTTATGTTGCTTCTTGAATCATTGTAACTAATTGATAGAATCTAACTTCTCAGTATACACAAAAGAGGAAAGGGTACCTCAGAAACCCAATGAATCTCCGTTTCAAATTCTGCTGCATGATCCCACAAGTTCTTTGGTTCCTTGGTCCCTCAGGCCAAAGGGGAAAAAAATTGAGATGTATATCAACAACTTCTAATTATGCTTTCATTGTATCGTTCTTGTAAGCTTACACTTGGAAATGAAGAGAGTGGCTGTGTAATTTAGACTACACAATTTCAAAAGCTCAGCAGACCGTTGCTTCATAATCGGATCGCATCCACTCTGAATTACAAGAAGCAGCTTGGCCGCTAAACCAGCCTCCACAGCAAGTGAAGCGCATTCTTCTGGGGCAAGCTTGCAAACAGCCCACAAGATTGACAGTGCAAACTGCGTGCAGCTCTCAGAAACCTTCATCATTAACCTCACCACATTGGGTATGGAATTCGGGCAATCCTTCAAAGCCAATCTTCCTTCTGGAAGAGTGGACAACACCTCTAGGACATAGAGAGCTATTTCCAAACACTCATTATTCAAACTGGGTAGGATCTCAACCAATTGGGGAACTGCTCCAATGCTAACAACAGAGCTCCTGACTGGTTCGTGGGAACAGACTGTCTTGAGCAAACTAAGACCGGCCAAGACCCCATTTGGATGCCTTTTATCCTTTACCAGCCTCAACAATCCAACCAAAAGACTCAAGCTTGAGACAGTCTCAGATGCAAAATCCTTCCCAACTATCAACATTTCGATCAATTTCGTGCAATTGATCTTCGTCTCAATGGATCCCTCATTCAACATATCCACCATTAATGATATCTTCGCGGGTTGCATCAAATCGACCTTTGACTCCAAATCGAGATCTAAATTCACAAGAATCCCAATTGTCTCCGACCCAACTGCGTGCGAAGTGAAACGACCCAGCAGAGAAGAAAGCAAAGGTACACCGTTATTGTCCGCTACTGTCTTCTTCGCCGAAGCATGAGCAACCACGACCTGCCTCAGGTCTTTGAGAGCTTGAACTCGGGCTTGACCTTTAACTTTCTTCAGCGTCTCCAAAAGCTCCAAGGCCCTTCCTTGCACATCCTCCGACTTCTTCTTCATCGCCAAGTACTTCTGCGAGAACCAACTGTATATCAGCTGGTGCAGAGTCTTATTCGGCGTGACCGAATCGTCCCAGAGCTCCTGCATCGTAGTGGGGCAAGTGAAGTGGCCCAAAGAGAACCATTTGCGAATGTTGGATCTCTCATAAGTCTGGCCCGTGCAAAGAGTCACGGGGTCTTGCATCGGCTCCAATGAGATCGGGCAGATAAACACCGAGGGAACATCTATGGGTTCCAGCTCGGCCACCATCTTCTTCAAATCCAATTTCTCGGCGACACCTCCGCCGAAGAACGCGCCACCGTCGCCTCCCAGAATACCATCTTTCACAGCGGTATCCAGATCCAATACTTGCCCACCACCACCCACGTCGAGCTTCACATCCCCTCTCCGAGTAGACGGCTGGTACATCGGCATTCTGTCGAACACCCTCTTCGCAAAATGCTCAAAGAAAATTTGACACAGATTAATGATAAGAAAGAGCGAGAGAGAAAGAGAGTATTAAAATTGCAAGAGACCCATCACATCCAGAGGACAAGAAACGTGTGGGGAAGAGAAAGGAGGAGAGTGGTGTTTTCTCTCTTTCTCTCACTCACTCTTTACTTTGTCTCCCTTTCACTCTCTTTCGCTATCTCTCTCATTGACAATCCACAAGCAACAATGCCCGTCAAAGGGGACATCTTTTCTCGACCTTAGGCTTTCTTTCTCTTTTCTCTTTATCTGATCTCTCTCTCTCTTTCTCTGGTCAAAAGGTTCACATTCTTCTTCACTACCATCATCGTCATCATCAACAAGGAAATGATGGATTTGCAATCTTCTTCCCTAATACCGAAGCTCACTTCCTCTTCAAGCTCAAACAAAAGTGTGAAATCATCAGCCACAGATCAGTGAAAAAGACGCTATCAAAAGTGATAGAAAAGCACTACACAACCCACTCATTCATGAACAGTATCCCCACACCTCAGCTTACCCAAATTGTACAAAACAAACCACAAATCAGAGATTGACAAAGCACTATTTGGAACATCATGGACATGAAACAATGGGAAAATTCATAACCATACCAATCTCAAAGAGCAAGAAAGAGAGACAGAGAGTAAAGCAGCAGGAAAAGCTAAATCTTCTGCAGTCTCCTCCACTCCTTTGCCCTCTTTCGGAGCAGGTAATGAGAGCCCCATAAAATGCCCTTTTCCTTTTCTTTTTTTCTTTTCCTTCTTTTTCTCCTTTACTGCCATGATTTTCTTGGGGGAAGTAAAGAATTTTACCGGCAGTGACCGATTATAGCCCGTGGTCCAAGTCTTGGGCACAGTGCTCCACACGTGCACTCATATCCTCAGCTCAGTCACTGCAGTATCCGCTCTTTTGTTTTGTTTTATTTTTAAAAAAATTATAAAATTAAGGGGGTTAAATTAATAAATTTCATGAAAATTTAAAATTTTATTATTTTCTCTGAGAATCGTAGCCCCTCGGGAGGGATAATCCAGAGGAGCCGAAGACGCAACCTTAGCAGTTAGCAGAACTGAGCAGGCTGAGGTGGTCAAAAAGAGAAATTGATGTTCCCCACATTCAAAGTAATTGCAGGGTACAAGGCATGTATTCGACGTGGCAACCCACCCACATGACTTGGTTAATGGCTTATGGGTTCGTGTACCTGTTCCAGATAAGTTATCCTCAGTCACCTTTCTTTTTTTTTTTTTTTTAATAATGTTATATAATTGTCCTGCAAATAACGTCATGATAAAAAATAGTTTATTATTTTTTTTACAATAATTGATTTATTGTCACACTAGTAAATTATATAAAAATCATATATTAATCTATTAAATTTGGAGATTTTAAGTCAAGAAGATTTTTTTTTTGTAGTCTACCAAGAACAAACTTTCAAAATATCCTTAAAATGCCATAATATTGCATTCAAAATTTTGTTTAAGGAATAGAGAACCTTTGATATATATAGTTTACTCTTTGACATGACAATAAAAATTATAATTAAAATATTATATATAAATTAATCAGTTTAAACTTAATTATAATTTTTATTGTCAAATTAAAGAATATGTACTTACGTAAGCAATTTTATATATATAATTAATTTGTATATGATATTTTAATCATAATTTTCATTGTCACGCCAAAGAGTAATCATTAAAAGTATTTTCAAGTACTTACTCTCTCTTATGATTTCTAAGATACATGAGCTAAAGGAACCGAATATTTCCAATGTATTTGAGGGACTACATTATTATGGTCGTTTAATTTACTCTACGAAATTATTTGGGACACCACTTTTACTATAAATCTCTTACAAATTCTTAATGAATTTTATGTACACTATACTTGGTAGTACACATTTTAAGGATAATGTGAATTGCTATGTTAGTTTGTAAAACTTGTTCAGTGTCATATAAATTGTCATATGACAATCTATATTTTAGTGATGGTTGTGATAAGTATTAAGTCAATTTATAAAAGGCTTGTAGTAGCGTTAACAACACTAACAATCCACATTTTGGTAATTAACTTGCATAAGAAGTGTCAAATCATTATTTATTTCAAAAAATTAAACCGACAAAAATAATAAATTTCTTTATTTAATTAATACTTGAGAACCCTCTCTCATGCTTGAGGCCAGAAAAATACGTACTATTTTAATTGAAAAGAAAGATAAAAGTTGGAGTTAATATTCAAAATCATTACTTATTCTAAAAAAATTAAGTTAATAAACTAATGAATTATTTAATTAATACCTGTGTCACTTCCTTTATAATACGACCCGAAAAAGAAAAAACTTGCTTTATATAATTAATTATATCACTCAAAAAGTGAAAAGCAAGTGTTAATTTGAACAAATACTAGTCAATACACTATTAAGGGAAGGGAATGGGAAGGGACGCCAGATCAAAAGTGCGACGACGCACGGTTCCCACTACCACGTGTAACTGTCGTGATAGCCGAAAAAGCAAGCAATTGCAGCATCAAAAAATGGTCAAACCGGAGACCGGAAAGGCAATCGAGGCGTACACATAATATTTATATATATGGAAAAATATGCTAATGCAACTCTAGAACCTCCCCCCAAGACCGGTCAAACAGTTAGCTGGCACTTTATGAAAGGCACGCTCGTCATGGACCCCACCCCACGGGTTTCCTGTCTCATCCTTTTTTTTTCCTTAAAAAAAAAAAACATTATTCTTGTTCTCTAGTTTTTGAATTGATTAAAAAAAAAAAGAATTAATAATGTAAATATTGAGTTTTTTTTTTTAATGGAATGGTGATATGAAAACATATCACCAAAACAAAATTTTGTTTTCTTGATTATATATTTGGTATTCTAATTTTTTTCATTAAATTATTATAGAAAATAAATTATACATAATACATTATATACTCTTATTTGGTAAAACCCTTCAATTTACATGCTTTTTTTTTTTGACATATATTTGTTGATGAATAATCTTATATTTGCACCTAGAGAAGATCTTACACATACTTATAAGGAATTGATAATATTTTCTTATTGAACATTTTATGAAATGGGTTAAGCTTATAAATTTATTTTATGATATCAAAGCTATCATTGGACGAATATGTTTCACATTATTTACTCTGTGACAAATACCATAAAAAATATTGACATGCACGTGAGTTAGGGTGTTGAGAAATAATCTCACATTATCTATGGACTAGACTTTTAGTGTGTTTATAAAGAATGAGAAATATTCTCTTATTGAATTGATTTTATAAAATGAGTTAGGTTCACGAATTTCTTTCGGTATAATTTAAATAGATTTAATATTATCTCGGTCCATAAGTTTTTTAATCTAAATATTAATATTCATACATTTTAAAATTGTAAAGTTTTAATTTCTTTAAAATTGGAAAGTCATGTCCAAAATATATATATAGTTTCAAATTAATAATATTCTATGCTAGAAAATGTCGCATAAAGCAGCAATTGAAATCATAATTGCTCTTCTAAAAAAAAAAAAAAAATCATAATTGCATTTATTTATATAATTTGTACAGCTCCCTTTCACACGTACAACGTCTATAAACTATACATAATTAATCACAAGTGTGTCATTATCCTAAACTCAAACATGATCATTCCTCAGTCAAAAGTTCTGTATTATGGGTCAACAAAATTCTTCAAACCCTCGCATTTCTGAACTTTATAAATGTATATTTTAATAATTTACAGGTGGAATTGTGAATTTACACTTTAGTAAGGAAATACAATAAACCATGTTGTGTGTGTAACACGAGCCCTTTCTGTACTAAAAATTTCTCTCTTTTGTTTGACAAAATTGGTTTTGAAAATTCAATGCAATAATGCCATTTTGTGCAAACGTCTAAAAATCCTTTTTCCTAAGAGATGCTTTGTCATTTAGGTCTTGTTTGGGTGTTTGTTTGAAGGGCAAAAAAATGCATTTAATATTCAAAAAAATTATTTGAAAAAAAAAGTATCCGATTAGTTAAAAAGTTGAAAGCGCTTTTAATTGTCAAAAAATTGTCAAAACGCAATTTTGACAAAAGTTAAAAAAACCGCATTTTGCCCCCCCAAAAAAAAGGTCAATATATAAATTTAATCAATTATTGTATTCCATTATTTCCATTTTTTGTAGCTTTTATTTTTGAAAATGCTAGGGGTTCTCCCCATAGGTTCTCCTGTTCTCCAGTCTTATGTAAAACATGATTTAAGAAAAAATAAAATTTTAATAGCTTCCACCACAAATTTTTTAAGTATTAGCAACAAATTTGAGGTATTAACACTAAATTTATGAGGCATTAACACTAAAATTGAGGCATTAGCACTAAATTTAGGATGATTAAATCCATTTTCGGGTGATACCATCCCTAAATGGTTAAACTTCCACCTTAGGTTTTAGTTTTGAATCAAAAACAAGTTTTAAAGCATTAGAACTTAATTATTAACTCATAAAAATTAATTGGTTGGTAAAAAAATGGTTCTACAATTTTTTTTTTTTAAATTATATTTTACGTAAGAGTGGAAGAACGCCAAGAGAACACTATGTAAAAAACCCATAGCAAAACCATTTATTTTTCTTAAATATTACAAGCGTAGTTTTAAGTATTTAATCACTAGTTTAAAACAAAAACTAATATTAAAACTACATTATTATTTTACAATGTTGAAATGTGTAATCTTATCTTAATCCAATAAGATAAGACAACTAACAAAAGCGCGCTCAAATTGATTTTTCATATAATTTACAGACATTGACTCGTCAATGCATTGGATCGGATCGATTTTGAGTTAATAAAATATTAGATTTTACGTTGAGTTCGATCCCCTTAACTTATCCCACCACGTATCATGTGCAAAGCCTGAAGCAATAAGCTGGCTGTTGAAAGACAGCGTGAACCTTCACGCTGCCATATTTATTATATTTCTCTCCATCTCATGATTCTCATCCTTCACCAACAATCGAACTCTCTGGAAAAAATCTTGGCCCATTACTTGATTTTCCGGAGCCAATTAAAAAAAAAAAAAAAAAGAGATTTAGAAAATGGAAGATCCGGTTTAACTTTTCCTGCTCCATAATTGATAGGCACGTAAAGAAGAATCATTTTTGCCCCACCATTACTGAAGTATGTTCTCATGAATGACGATCGAGCTCAATTTCATATTTTTGTATATACTTGTGGCTCTGAAAATCTAGCACCTAGGTGATAGGTTGTTTACTTTTGCGGAGATTTGGTTCTGCACGAACCACCGAGAGGGAGAGAGACACAGAAAGATTATGTTCTGTTTTGTTTGGCCAACATAAAAAAAACAGAAGGACGATCATGCAAAAACCACGAAAACATGAAATTATGTAAAAATCATCATGAATAATTCATGGATTGCTATTTTTAAAATAATAAATCGGAGATCGAAATTGCCTGCAATCTCCTGTGCAGGTCGCTCATAATTGCCAATTATATGCCGATAAAGTCACGGCCTCACCATTTAAAAATGATAAAAGGAAATGATAAATCAAGTATCACTTCAGTAATGAGATTAACTCCTTTTTTTTTTTTAAATAATGATCAATCCTGTAGTAAATTGGGAGTGCCATGTCAGTAATTAGATAATCTTGTAGTATATATAGAACAGGAAAGAATAAGAGTCTTAAAAGTGTTTGTTTTTAGGTGGTATTGTTCAATGACACGATGCATCAAAGCCCTATTTGAACCTTTACACAGCAGAATACTGTACACTTGAATTGACACCTGAAATTAATTCTATAATTTCATCTAGTGCGGCGCCATTTCTGAGTATAGACGTATGAGAAACCCCAGGAATCCTGACCACCTTAACGGGTTGATTTATCTTGTCCGACCAGAGTGATTCAAGTGCTAACAAGCTCACCATATTCACTGTCCCGTCTCCATCCCCATAAACAACCTCCGGTTGCTCATCGAAACCATTTTTCCTGTAGAACAAAGTCTCCGGGGTCCTTACACCACTCCCGATTATGCACGTGATGGGCACCCCAGGAGCTTCATATCTTTCTGTCAAAGGCAAAATGCGAGACTTGTAAGGATTTACTCCTTCTGGGAATCCTATGTCATTGAGAAACTGGGCGATGTCATGGGCTGAATAGGTTGCATTTGGAGTAATCACAAGTGGTTTTTGTCGACCAAATAGTTTGGGATTAGGCATGAGCCATAGGTTGCTTTCTGAACTCCTCTGCTCCTCTCTTACCTGTTACGAATTAAAGCTGTTACAAATATTTGCTTCCCATTTATACAAAAACTTCAATTTTCAAAAAAATAATTTGAAGGGTACCTGCAATGGTTCTACAAGAGGCACTCCAAGTGAATTCCCAGAAGCAAATGTGAGCATCTCCTGCATAGTGCCACCCCATGGGGCAGAGAGGGCAACGAAGTGTTTGATGAATTTTTGGCGCCAGGAGGGAGGGTTTCGGCTGAGAAGTTGGAGGACAAAGAGGCCTCCTAAGCTGTGGGAGAGAAGTATCACTGGCTTCCCTCCATTAGAAGAGCTTGCTTTCTCTATCAATTCCTTTAGGTCTTGTAGGAACTTGGAACCCACATGGGATGGGTGGCCTTCCGCTGCTAAACCATATCTGAAATCGTATGGAGCTCCAAACAGGGTCTTCCCATTGACATATCCAATTTGTTCCAGAGATTCTACCAGGGGTGCCATGTATGCTGTAATGTGCCTGTAAATGTGATTGATTAATTACTGTGTGTTTAAAACTGAGCTCCACGCAAATTGCTGAACTATTTAGTTGTTTAATTCAACAGCACAATAATATGTAATTAGATGATTACTTTCTTTAACTATGAATTTATCTATCAAATAGCAACACTATGCAGTTATTTATGTAATTTATACGTATTACTCGTAAATTTGGCGCATTTATTCGAAATTAACCCATTTATTAATCACATTCAATCAAGTGAACTCAATTTGATTTAAATTTTGATAAAAATTACAAACCCTATCCACCAATAACAAGTTTGATTAAAATTAAAAAGTAAAGAAAGATGGGACAGAACAGAGCAAGAGCTTACTTGAGATGAGGGTCCAGGTAGAGAAGGCACTGGGTGGAACCAAAGTGAGGGACCCTGGTTTCAACCCCAGGTGCGTTGCGGTAATCATCCAACTCAGGATCATAATAAAGCGTCATGCGCTCAGCAAAGCACTTGGTGAAGGGAGCCAAGAGGACGCTGGGGTCGAACCATAGCCTGAACCAACCCTCCTTGTTCTTCACAACCGGGTTCCACCTGTTGCAGTACAAGCTCGAGGGTCTGTAGCCAGCGGTTAGCCGGGCTTCTAGCTGGTTCCCACCATTCCCAGGTATTAGGATCAAAGGGTGGAGGCTGCTGCCTGCCTGACACGTGAACAACATCACTGCCACTGAGATCAGCGCCAATTTGGTGCCCATCAACCTATCCGGCCAGCCCCGCAAGTGCTAGCTGCCAAGCTCCCTGCTCCTCTTTGACGTTGCGACGTCGTGAGGAAGAGAGTTTTGGATTTGCTTTGTTGTACGTGGACTCTGGGGAGTTGTGCACATTCAAGATGCAACATGTGGTGGGGAATGGCTTTCGTTTGGTGCAAAGAAACGTCGTCGTTTTCATTCGAAATCTATTGTGGTCGGTTTTTTAAGTCGACTAAGGTTTTTGCTGGAATAATGGGCCGAAACAACTTGGGAAAGAGAAACGAGTGGGCCATGGTCAACTGCTAAGCCCATAAAGCAAGTGTTTGTAAGGACTTTGAGGAAAAGACAATTGAAAGGGTGGAGGAATGTTAGAGATGGATTTAGGGTGATATATGTTTAATGCTCGAGTTAAAATATAATTTCAATTAATTAGGATTATGTTATTTAATATTAGGATTGAGTTAATTTTATCACTATTTTAACTTTTAAAATATCAGTAATTTAGGTGTTATCCTATTATAGTTAATCAAGGTCTTTTCATTGATCTAATTTTTTGTCTGACTTACAACCCATGTTCATTGCATAATCATACGAATCAACAGCTCTTCTTTGTCACCTAGAAGCTGCCAATCTCCTTAAAATCTCCACACTTTAGTTAGTAAACTGTTATACGACTATCATATAATTGTGATGATATGATAATGAAAATCAGTATTTAGATTAACAAGGACTTGTAAAAACAGTTTAAAGATAAATTTTTACTCAATCAGAGATTTAGAGTCAATAAATTAGGAAATTTAAGTATAGTGAAATTAGACATTTCAAAATAAGGAAAGTATTTTTTAGAGAAAAATAGGTATATAATTAAAATAAGTGAGTGGTTAATGGTTATCAAGTAACCACCCCCCACCCACTTGTTGATAATCCTTAAAAAATTATCTCAAATTACGACTCCAATTAACCAATGTCAACACTCCACGGGTCAATTTAATTTTCATCACAGGAAGATAGAGCGCTTCTACCATCAACTTTGAAATTTCAATGACAGTTGACAATTAGAGCACTTTAGGGCATAGTCGAATGCGATTGAAAGCCATGCAGAACCTGTAGCGAAGGGAACCAATGAAAACACCCAAAATTTCGTTGACTAACAACTACTACAAACTATCAAAAGATTTGTATTCACTTTTGGTTACCGTGATTAGGTGTGAACCCAACGAAAACCAGTGATACAGACAATCAAAAGGTTGTCTTACAGGTCATGTCTTGTGCACGATTACACCTAATCACAATGACCCATCAAAATTTTGTTGACAGTTAAATAACCACTTTTTCCACAAGTTTAATCACTTAATCATTAATTTAATATTTTCTTACGTGTGGGCTCAAACTTTCTTAATAGGTGAGCGATGCTCAATACGTTGAATATTTAATTTAAATATGATGAATTAATGAAATTAAAGTTTGATCACATGCATGACCTTTGGTTCTAATATCATATTAAACAATTACTTTTCTAATAAGTTTAAGCTGATAGGAATAGGTAAATTTAATTATTTAATCATTAGTTTAACAATGACTAACTAATCACCAAAAAAATCACGCATCATAAAACGACAATCATTGGTTATTCGTTGGGTTGGTCATTTCATTAAGAAGAAAGAAAGAAAATAATATATGTTCTTTAAGTTATTAAAAAAAGTAAGTAATAAACCTTTAAGATTATCATTTGTAATGTCATACATATGTTAAGTTTTTCGGTTAAATTTTATCAAATTTTTTAATATCCTTATTTTATTTAATAAAAAATTGTAAAATTAACATGTGAGTAATTTTGCAAATTTTATTACAAGAAGGAGATAATAATCCTAACTGATTAAGCTACATATTGAGAATTTAAAACATCAATTTTTAAAGGTTATATAAGTCGGGGAGTAGAAGTGTGCATAACTTAACCATTAGTATATTTATTTTTAACCATTGGTATACTTATTCTGTTTGATGTGAGATGGAGCCAATGGTGAGGTGTGCTTGACGAAATTATTATTAGAAAATTAGGAATTATTATTGAAGAAAATTATTGTTTGAAACGGAGGCCTTTTTGTCAAATCCAATAATTTTCTCCTAAAGAAATTTGACCACAATAACGAGTTCACACGAGACCATCGTACTTCCCATTATCCTTTCAATTTTTATTATTTAAGTTCTGTGATTAGTTGCTATCAGTTTATTTAAGTTCTGTGATTAGTAGCTATCAGTCATATATATATTTTATTAATTTTATAAATAAATATAAAAAGATAAATTCTGAAAAGATGTTATGATTCTTAAAAATAGTTGTGAATTGCTATTCTTCCTTATCATTTAGAATTGAAATTAAGCCACACAATTGAATATTTTTATTATAGCAGAATGCCCCAGATGCATTATTCAAATCTTCCACTCTGTTTCCTCCTCTGTCCTACCTGTCTCGTCCTTCCTACTTTTGTATTCAAAGTTTCAAACTGGTTATTTCTTTGAACACGTTGGTTGATCACTACGTCTCATTGAAAATGATTGCCTGACGGAAACCCATACAATGGGCGTCTACAGCTATCAAACTATCCTGCCTGCTGCCGCCCTCTGAATCAATCTCTGATGGTTACTAACTTAGTATGAGGCCCACAGCTTAAAATTATGAAATTTAGGTTGTTTTTTACATCAAAAATATTACTTAAAAAAATATAGCATATTATCGATAGACAATAAGAATTGACTATATATATTTTCACGTTTGTGTTCTTTATATTGTAAAAAAATGTATATATGTATATATTTTTCCTCGGTGGTGTCTATTGAACCGTAAGTCCTTGAACAACCATAAAAGTTTTCGGTTCAAAACTTTTAGAGCCACACTCATATGGTGAATAGTCAATGAATTACCATGTTCTGTGAAAGAAAGCTTGTAGGAGTGAGGTGCATGAGATTGAAGTTTACTCTGCATAGATGAATTTAAAAGGCCCTATCTTGCGAAGAGTTTCCTATCATAAAAAAAAAAAAGATTAAAAAGTACTTAAGATTTTCAACTATTTCGGTGTAATAAACATTTGAGGATTTACAGTTTTTTTTTAAAAAAATTATATATAATCCTTATAACAACCCACAACTTGATGTATAAAATTAGTGTAATAAATTAAGATGAAGTTAAACTTGCTCAATGTAATGAGTAATACTATAAGTTTTTTTAATTTTTTTTAAATCATTAAAAAATAATATGTTTTTTAAATTATTAATAAATCAAAATTTAATAAATTATATCTCAATTTTAACAATGACTTTAAAAGTCATCACAATTAAAACGAGACTGAAATGCTTATAACATTACTATAACGTAATAAAGTCGACCTTTTCAACGCATTTT
This sequence comes from Carpinus viminea, assembly GCA_013348765.1. Taxonomy (NCBI): domain Eukaryota; kingdom Viridiplantae; phylum Streptophyta; class Magnoliopsida; order Fagales; family Betulaceae; genus Carpinus; species Carpinus viminea. Next base: position 4,416,168 of record CP054670.1, on the reverse strand, counting down.
TATATAACGTAATAAAGTCGATCTCTTCAATGCATTTTTACCATGCTGACTCATGCACAAGGCCGGCCAAACAGAGATTTTGTCAGGAGTGGACCAACATACCCCACACCCACGACGGTTTGTCGGTTTCATATATTTTTGTCCATTGCATTCTTTTTCCTATTTTTATTGTGTCAGGATGAGGACCAATTAGCCATAAATTGGCACATGGCATATTTTTTTCAAAAATTAATCTGTTGTCAACGAAATTTGTGTATAAAGAAATGAAAATTCTCCTTTCAGGTAGGACGCGCGGTAGAATGGAATTGGTCTGCACTCCAAGATTAGGATACCCGGTGGTGACTCAGCAAATTAATAACACGAAAGTGTGAATGAATGGCATAATTGTTGAAAACCCAGCCGTCAATTCAATCCCTAATCTTTTTATGGCCAACCTTTTCTGACACAGGATAAGTCAGCTAGTTCTTATCCGGTTTTCTAATCCGGCGGGCTTTGAGAAAGTCCAATTAAATCTCACCATTTTCTTGCTTCGCACCTACCTTCCTTTTCTACCGTACTAGCTTCTACAAAGCCTTTCACTCACAACTCACTCCATCAAGAGCTACCCATCCCTCTCTGAATTCCGATAAGAAGGTTTTCTGTCACTGATCTTTCTACCCTTTCATCAACTCCAACTGTCTCACAAGGAAGAGCAAAAATGGGAATCAAGGGACACCAGCAAAACAGGTTCGTCCGGTTCATAACAATACCCTTTAGACTTCTGGGGAAAACAAAGGACCTTTACGTCCGAAGCATGACGAGCTGCGCACATGGAGTGGGCAGCCAGAACATGGGCAGCGCGGTCGCCTTGCCGAAGAGCTTCAGCGTCAGCTCGTCGAGGTGCAGCGGCGACGATGACGATTTGAGAGAGCTCATCAGAGCTGCCTCGACTAGGACTTCGGTTGATAGGATTGACATGGATATGATTCTCAAGCAGCAGGCGGCGCAGTCGGCGGTGATGATGTCCGGATCGAGGGGCTTGCCCAAGAGCTCTAGCGTCGGAATGGGCAAGATCGACGAGGACAGGCCGTGTGACTTTGAAGAAGCTGGTGTTGGCGGCGGGAAGGCGGATTTGTTTTATCCGAGAAGCAGAAGCTACGCTGTCGCAAAGAGAAGTGTTGTGTTTTGATCATCATCATCATCTCCTGCAAACAGTCTTGTAAGAGATGCATGTTGGGATTGGGGGTGGGGAGAGCAAGAAATTACTCTCTTATTGGTTGGTTTTGTTAATCTTTTTTGTCGTTTGAAATGTTTTGTATAAAAGGCGAATGAAATTGAATTGGGATTGTTTGTTAATTTGTTGTCAAATAGGATTATTCCGCACCCCCAATGTTTTAAAAGGATGCAAATTTCACCTCAGATGGCCTTAAATTTGATTACCAATGGCAATGAATTATATATGAAAATGGAGTTCTTTCTAGGGCGACGGGGGAAAGAGGGGAAGGGGGCTGTTGAAAATGAGAAATTGCCCTTAACCTTTAAGCATTTACGATGCTGCGGCCTGCAGGTTAAGTAAAGAAAGAGATTTAACCGATTATTAATATAGGAATGCTAAATGCAAGTGATCATCGGCTAAATAAAATAGTAGTAGAATGAGATGGGCTACCTAGCATTACTTCAATGCAAGGCAAAAAATTAGTCTCATTCTTATTAACAAGCGCGCAGAAAACAAAATAATAAGAAAAAACTAGAATGTGAAACTTCACCGAATAGAACTTTCATTTGATTTAACAAATTCTTAAATTTCAAAATCTTTCAATTTAATCTTTTAAACTTTTAATTACTCTTAATTTAAACTCTTTCACTAAATTTAGCTATTAAAAATACTAAAAAAAATCAAAATATCCATAATTTTGTTTTTTTAAAATAAAAAATCGTTTTAAAATTGAGAGTAAAGTTGAAATTTTATTAAAAATTAGGGATATAAATATCGTTTAATGTTTAAAATATAACAAAAGATCCAAATTAGGATATAAATGTCGTTTAATGTTTAAAATCCATACCCTATGGACTCCTGGGTCCGCGCCCTCGAGGTCCTCTAGACAAGTTACACGATCCGAATCAATCACAAAATTTAAAATACCAAGATACCCCCCATGAACCAGGTGGAAATAACGAACATGCCCTGGCGCAGAAATGATGACGCGGCTACTGTCACTACTAACTAGAACCAAATCGTCGCCAAATCGTCGCGCCACGTAACCTACTCAACGCTCTCTGTCCGATCGATCTTTCGGACCTTTACTTGACTTCCATAGAGTAGTCTCACCAGCAAAAGCACCACACTCACGGCGCTGGTTTTGATTGATCAATCAGAAGGTCCCGCCATGGCGGCAGAGAAAGCGACGAACGAGTCGGAAATCGAGGGCGAGGACGAGCTCGACGAAGAGCCTGGGGAGGTGATCGAATCGGCGCCACCTCTCAAGGTCGGCGAAGAGCGCCAGCTCGGTAGCTTTGGCCTCAAGAAAAAGCTCCTCAAGCGCGGCCATGGATGGGAGACCCCTGAGCTCGGTGACGAAGTCACTGGTACACTAGTAGTCAATCACAATTTCAGTTTCTTTTGTTATTCTTTGAATTTGTTGATGGAAATGTTTCTTCAATTGAATGCAGTTCATTATGTTGGTACTTTGCTTGACGGAACAAAGTTCGATTCCACCAGAGATAGAGGGGAACCTTTGACTATAAAGCTTGGTAACGGTGAGTTCTTAATTTTTTGTTTGTTTGTTGAAATCCAATTCGCTGTTTAGTTTAGTTTAATTTTACTAGTTCATTGAAGGGGATTGATAGGTCAAGTGGTTACTGGATTGGACCAAGGGATAATTACAATGCAGAAGGAGGAGACCTCGATGTTCACATTGCCTCCTGAATTAGCCTACGGAGCTGCGGGCCTCAACGGCGCAGTTCCGCCCAATTCAGTTGTTCAGTTTGAAGTCCAGCTCGTCTCATGGATTACAGTGGTTGATGTTTGCAAAGGCGGTGGAATTATCAAGAAAATAATGGAGAAGGGAGACAGGAATGAGGTTCCTGGTGATTTGGACGAAGTTCTTGGTAATGCTCTAAGGCGTATTATGTAATTTTCTTTTTGTTTATTTTGCTATTATCATTATGAAAAATGTGAGAAATATTTTTAATTCTGTTTTGGGTGTGAGTATGGTAATTCAATTGTTTGGAGATGTTGAGGGATTTTTTTGTTGTTGATACCAGTGAAATACCGAGTGGCGCTGGATGATGGTACTGTTGTTGCCGAGACACCAGAAGAAGGATTTGAATTTTATGTGAAGGATGGTAATTTTTTTTTGGAACCAATGAGGGTATAGTAAATATTCTGTTTATAGTGCCGATTCGTGGTGATAGCTATTTTGTTTCTCGCAGGTCATTTTTGTCCAGCATTGCCAAAGGCTGTAAGGACCATGAGAAGGGGAGAGAAGGCCCAATTAGTTGTTCAACCTCAGTGTATGTCTTTGCATCCTTCTTGTTATCAACAAGTTATGTTAGAATTTGTGGTGTTCTCCTCGGGATAGGCTGAGATAAGGGGTGTTCATGAGTGTCATAATTGTATTCAGAGGCGAGAGATAACGAAATAAGAGTCAGGAGATGTGTAAAGTATGAATGGCTGGACTTTTTCAACTCTATGTGTTTAAATTTGGTGCTGTTCCAATTCTTAAGTTTAGATTTAGGCACGTCGAGAGCAATCTGTTACCCAATAGTCATTTCTGTAAAGTCTAGAGTGTGAACCCCAAGCAGTCCATCACATTCCCCACCTACTCAATGCAACAAAATTAATTAAATTTCAAAATTGTGATTTGCTTATGGTTTAGTGGAGGTCATGATAAGTGCTTCATAGGATATTAAGTGGAGTGAGTAATGGCATGCTTCAAAGATACAAGCACTTGTTGCGAGGGGGAGTTCTGGGATCCTTCTAATGTATCTTGTAAAAGCTATCAAGATCCTCTCTTCTTCTTCTTTTTTGGCCTTGTATAATTGCTTCTGATTCTCTTTTTTCTTCATATGACGGCCAGGTAAGTTAGTAATTTTTTTTAAAAAAAAAAAAAAACTTGCCTTGTTTCCTAACTTTGAAGATTTGAAGTCCTGTCCAAGGTTAAAAGTATTAACAACAAATCTTACGCAGATGCCTTTGGGGAGGAGGGGAGGAACATGAGTAATGGGGTTCATTCAATTCCCCCAAGTTCCTTGCTGAACATTGATGTGGAGTTGGTCTCCTTCAAGCCTGTTATTGACATTATTGGTGATTCCAAAGTATTTAAGAAGATCTTAAAAGAAGGTGAAGGTGCTGTTGTTGCTAATGAAGGTGCAACAGTTACTAGTAAGTAGACCGATGTGTACATTACTATTCGCAGTATTGTCAAGATTCACTTGGATTGCAAAGTTGTGAAGGGTGGAATTGACTTGTATCTGAATAGGAATTTAGAATTTCAAACATTCATAGATAATAGATATGATATGCGATGTTACTTGGTAAACTTAACATATGCAGGCATGCTCAGATACTTCAAAGTTCTTTATACAAATCATTCTTTTGCTCTTGCACAGAACTATGGAGATATCAAAACAATATAAATTATCAAATTAAAGTCAATTCATATGCACCAGGCGTGCAAAAAGCTTCTTACTTTTCCCTTATCATGAAGCCTGTTAGTCAAAGTTTAGTATTCAACTTGGAAAATTCTTGAATTTGTCCTTGGATCTGCTGTATCTCTTTACTTTAGTGTGTTACTTAGATAAAAAGAAAGACAAAGAAATATGTATCAAAGTCAGCAACCAAAGATAAACAAATAGTACAAACTTTTTACTTGAATGTAAAATGTTATCATACAGTGCATGAAGAATAGCACCATTAAAAATTCAGGGGAAATAAAATCCTGTATCTTGGAAATGTCAAGTGAGTTTATATGTTTTGAATCAAATGGACCTGTAAGGTCACATGATTTTATATATTAAACTGTTGTAATAAATTCCTACTTTGCAGTTAGCTATGTGGCTCAGCTGGAAGATGGCACTGTATTTGAGAAAAAAGGAATTGATGGTGAGCAGCCTTTGGAGTTTATAACTGATGAAGGTCGGTTTTATTCCTAAACTTTATTGATATCCTCTTTATGTTATACATTTTGTTTGTCTGATTGTTAAAAAGCAGCTTTGACTAGACTTTGCCTTGCTGTATGTAGAACAAGTAATTGCTGGTCTAGACCGGGTAGTGGCAACAATGAAGAAGGGAGAGCGGGCGATATTGACCATACATCCTGATTTTGGATTTGGAAGCAGTGAAGTAAGGCGGGATCTTGCTGTAATTCCGCCATCTTCAAATGTAGTCTATGAAGTTGAAATGTTGGATTTTTTTAAGGTAACAATCATTTTGATCAAATTGTAGGTTAAACGATGAGATATTATTCCTATCTTTCTGATTTTTTTTATAAGATTATCATTACATTGTGGGACAATTTGATTTCATTAATTAGAGAAAAATATATTCAACATGAGCAATGTTGTTCTCTGTTAGCATTCGCCTTTTTTTTTTAAAAAAAAAATAATAATAACGAGGTTTTGATGACATTTTTCAGTGTTATTCTTTGTAAGCTCTGTATGTGTTGAGCCAGTATATATTACTAGATCAAATATCTGGATTTCAGCATATTCTCTAGTTTATCTTGTTGCTTACTTATTACTTCTTTGGTAAAAAGGAAAAAACACCTTCGGAAATGAGTAACAGTGAGAAGATTGAGGCTGCTACAAGGAAGAAAGAAGAAGGCAATCTATTATTTAAAACTGGAAAGTATCAACAAGCAGGGAAAAAATATGACAAGGTAACTCGATATGTACCTGTGTGTACATCTAAATCCAGCGTTCATTTGATTAGCCTATAGTCTGAGTTGCTATGTTGTATTCTCTCAGGCTGCAGACTACATTAGTGAAGATGAATCGTTTGGGGATGATGAGGAAAAGCTTGCTAAAAAATTAAGAGTTTCTTGCTGGTTGAACCGTGCAGCATGTAGCCTCAAACTAAATGACTTTCAGGGAGCAATCAAGTTTTGTTCACAGGTAGATTCTGAAAGACAAAATATAGACCAAAGATGGAAAAAAAAATCCAACCAATAGGCATATAGAGAAGTAAAGCACTGGATTACTTGAAAACTTCTTCTCAGATAGAGTGAACTAAGCATATGTAAAGGTGGAAGAATTGACAATTAAAGGAGATGTATAAATGAGATTATGGATGACATAAAAATTGATAAGCAAAAGAAATGGACTGGTCTCTTCCAGTGTTGTTTGTGGACAATGCGGCTATTAAGATCCAATGAATGAGATCCTTGAAGTCGGGCAATTCAAAATGTTTGGATCGTGGGGTTGACAATAGTCTTTTTCAATTAAGGCATTGGTGATAAAAAGTTTGCTGTTCTGACTTTGTTTTTTGTCTTGAGGGGGCCCTATGGGCTTGGGTCTAGTTCTTCTAAAGTGTTCCTTATGCTTGTAATCACAAAATGTGTTACAGGCTCATAGCGTGCTACATGATGTTGTGAAAGCTGTCATGATTTCACTGAGAAAGGATCGATTAAAATTATTTATGCACTTTTTTTTTCCCAGTAAAATGATGGCAGTGCCACTCTGTACACTATTTTACTGTCACAGATTGGCAAATGCAGCAACCATAAAGAATGAATATAGAGGAGCCACCCGCAGGAAAATATTGCATGGTGGGGTGAATAATCTCTGCAAGTTTTATAGTGTCAATTTGGAAGGAGGAAATGAATCCGCTTATTGTATTTATTTGTTTAGAAGGGCAGAATATCAGAAAAAAATCATCTCATATTATAAATTCTACCCTCTTGCAGGTGCTAGACATTGAGTTCCACAATATAAAAGCTTTGTACAGGCGAGCACAAGCTTATATGGAAACTGCAGATTTTTTCTCTGCAGAATTAGATATCAAGAAAGCTCTTGAGACTGATCCACTGAGCAGGTAACTGAAGGTGTCAGAATCTGCTGCGTGCAATTAGATTTGATATGTTATGCAGTCCCTCAAACATCCTGTGGTTGTTTCTCCAGGGAGGTGAAATTGATTCAGAAGAATTTGAAACAACTTCAAGCTGAAAGCAACAAGAGAGACTCAAAGCTCTACATAAACATGTTTGCACGTATGACAAGGGACACTCCTGTGGCAACAAAGGTGAGCGGTGCTTCTGTTATTTTAGTAGCTTTTAATGATCCTGAAGTTGGAAATTATTGTGCAATGTTTGGCTTGCATCTTGGGTGCACTATAAGAGGCAAGAAAGTTAAAAGGAGGTAAAAGATGTGTTTGCTGATTTGTACTTGGAATGTTTTTCCCAGCTGCTGAATTGCTGTGCATGGTTCTTAGTGGCTAATAAAGTTTCAACTTCTTTATTTAACTGTGTTTAATACATTACCACATTCACTGTTTAGGCACCATTTTAAAGCAGCTCCACATTGCAATTGATACTTAACTACCATAAACATCTTCATTGTAACAATTGCCACTTTTTTCTGTCTAAACATCTTTATCATTACATGCATCAGCCTCTCTTCTGCCTCTATTTTAACCCTTATTACCCATCTTCCTCTCTTGCTGCCATAGCACTATCAGTTCAACACAATCGTCTATGTTAACACCTCCATCATAATTGTTTTTGATAAGTTTTTTTTTTTTTTTTTTCGTTAAGATGTCCATCATAATTGTTACTGTAAATATCATGCCAATGGCTAAATGCATATTTTCCCACAATTGATCTTCTTAAGTATTGCCTAACATTCATGTCCTACATGCTTTTGCATTATGATACACTGATAAAAGTAAATTTATTGCTGAAAATCTCTGTTTAAGTGCTTTTTAGTTGGGGAACCGCATGACCTTGATTCTGTTATGATGACTAGGGATGTGATGGGAAATTTAGTGAAAATACTGCGAGTTTATATATACTATTTTCTAATTGGAACTTGAGGCATGATCTGTCCTCTTAAGAGGAGTCATCTAACATGGCAGATGTATCTCAATATAATTTGTGACCTTAAAATGATATATCTTATAAATCCTACAAATGATCATTTGGATTGACCACATGGACTGATACCAATTAGAATTTCATGGTATTTCTTAGTGCGCACCATTGTAGATTGAAGTTCACTTAGTTGAAAATTGCTATTGGAAAAGCCTTGAAGGTTTTTTTTTTTTAAAAACTAAATTTAGTCACGCATCCGAGGCACTGGAGTTAGGGTTTCTGTCTACTATTCACATTTATATATTATAGGTTGCATAAAAAACAAAGCTAGGGTATGGTGTTACGGAGAAGTAACAATGTAACAATTACAAAATGGTTTTGAGAATATTTCATTTTGAACGAATTTATTTATTTGTCGTTTTTCTTGGGCTATGCTGGCTATGATCCTTTAAGTTAGTCATATGGATTATTCACAACATCTACCATATTTGTCTTTTGTTTATGCTGGCAGAAATTGAAGGTTGAAAAAGTAGAGGATGATGAAAATGAGGCAATGGAAATGGAAATGGAAAGACTTGGCGATAGTTCTGCCCCTCCTGATGGTGAAATGGTTGTTGACTCTTGTTGAAAGATCTGTCCATGAAACATGTACAATCATGATAGCTCTTTAGAGCCAAGGATCGAAAATGACTAGGAGAATCATTTTAGTGGAAAAGGAAACAATCATGATAGTCAGTCGTTAACTATCTCAGGGTCTGAAATTATATTTTGTATTTCTTACGTGGTTCTGGATTTCAACCTTTCTCACCAAAAAAATTTGCACTGGCGGCTTAGTGAATGCCATGTACGTCTAGAGGTTTGGGTAAAATAGGTCTCCTACCGGCGTTTTTTTGTCGATGACCGTCATACACCATGAATTTTAATGGAGTATTTAATCCACAAAACTTGGTGGAGTTTTTAATGGACAGTCTCTGGCATTGAAATGTGGCCATTCGGGTTACAATTTTCTCCGCCGAAGGAGTGATTTCTAGTCGAATAATATTTAACAAAATAAATTTGTTGATCATTTTGTTTTAAGATTCCAAATTGGGTCGGAGAAATTTTTTTCAACCTAGTCTATAAAAGTGACGTGTTCCTTGAACATGTAAAATGCACATTTTTTTAATAGTAGAGACAAAGTTGAAATAAATTTGATTTTTTTGATTTTCAAAGAAAAGAAATAAATTTGATTAAAATTTATGTACGTCTCACATGTTATGTTAAAAAAAAAAAAAGGGCATATGTCATTTTTATAGAATAGGTTAAAGAAATAGGTTAAATACTTGATATTCCTTTAGGGTTTCAAAACTTTATTTTTTTTCCCATGTTTGAAAAGTGACCAAATTGGTCTTTTTGTCAGTTGATTGTTAGTTAACTTAAGGGACTAAATGTAGACAAATGAAAATTTGACACTTGGCACAAGTGACTACGTCATCATTGATGATGTGGCCACTCAATTAATTATTTTTAATTTAAAAAAAAAGACAAAAAAAAAAAAGGGGTGGCTGAAACTCACCCTAGTGGGTATCGAGGGTGGCCGATAGAGCCAAGGGGGTGGTATCCATTGGGGGTAGTTTTGAACCACTCCCTTGGCACCTTGGGGGTAGTTCAAAACCACCCCCACGGTGCCAAGGGGTTGATTGTAGCCACTCTCAATTTTATTATGAATTTTTTTTAAATAAAAATTTAATTAGGTTGTTTCAAGTGTCAAATTTTTATTCGTCCACGTGTTAATTTATTAAGTTAACTAATGATCAAATGATAGAAGGACCAATTTGGTTACTTTTCAAAACCACAAAGACTAATTTGATCCATTTTCAAATCCTAAGAGAGAAAAAAATAAAGTTTTAAAACTTTAGGGGGTATTAGGTATTTAACCCTAAAGAAATTTTTCTAACCCAATTTGAAGAAAAACTTTGTCATTGTTTTAATTCCATTAGGCACGCTAACAAGAATTAACAGCCCTATTAAATTGAAAGAGGTAGTTCAATCGGTTAGGATCACGCCTAATGAAGCGGAGGTCACTAGTTTAAATCCCCCCTCCCCCCTCTTTTGTGGATTTGTAAAAAAAAAAAAAAAAAAAAAAAAGAAATAGGGCTCCTATTTATCTTCTCCTTGTGGCAGCATTATTTGGGCGACTCTAGTTTTTGAGAAGCATCACATTAGGTATCACAACAAAATCCAACCAAAAGCTTTACAATGTTCAAACAAACTGAGGAAACCTTGTACCAAAACAAACAGAAGTGCTCACAACATTGCATTTTCCAGGATTGATCGATATGATAGTACCAATTATTATTATTATTATTTTTAACAATTACTGATAAAAAATTAGACTCTACAGCTAAATAAAATAGAAGTGCATTACTTTTGAGCATGATTGCAAACAAGTCCTGTCTCACTATCACGGCCCCATTTAGATGGATCAGTGCAAGGCAAAAAAGAATAGTCTTATCTGAGTAACAAGTGGAAAACAAAAGAAAGAAGAAAAAACCTAAAAAAAGAAAAAGAAAATGTTGATGAGTTCTTGCCCAATGGGCCAATAGCCTATGAACTCCTGGGTCCCCTCCCTCAAGGTATCCAGAAGGTTACATGATCCAAATCATTCACATTAAAAAAAAAAAAAAAACCAAGATACCCCCCTTGAACCAGCTAGAAATAACGAACCTGCCCTGGCACAACAGTGATGACGTGGCTACTGTCACTAGAACCAAATCGTCGCGCTACATAAAGGGTTCAGATCCTCGAGTTAAGAAGCGTCAATGAAGGGACAATAGAGCAACCTTTAAGCGGCAACATGTAATTAAGAAACATTTTCAAATTATACCAGTGAAGTACCAAGTGGCGCTGGATGATGGTACTGTTGTTGCCGAGACACTGGAAGAAGGATTTGAATTTTATGTGAAGGACGGTAATTTTTTTGGTACCAATGAGGGTATAGTAAATATTCTGTTTATAGTGCCGATTCGTGGTGATTAGCTATTTTGTTTCTTCAATTCCTTTGGGGAGGAAGGGGAGGAACATGAGTAATGGGGTTCATTCAATTCCCCCAAGTTCTTTGCTGAACATTGATGTGGAGTTGGTCTCCTTCAAGCCTGTTATTGACATTATTGGTGATTCCAAAGTATTTAAGAAGATCTTAAAAGAAGGTGATCAAGGTGCTGTTGCTGCTATTGAAGGTGCAACTGTTACTCAAAATTTACTTGGATTGCAAAGTCGTGAAGGGTAGAATTGATGACTTGGATCTGAGCAGGAATTTAGAATTTCAAACATTTATAGGTCGCATAAAAAACACGGTTAAGATTTGGTGCTACTAAGAAGTAATTATTACAAAATGGTTTTGAGAATATTTCATTTTCAAGGACTTTCTTTATTGGAATTTCTTTATTTGTCATTTTTCTTGGGCTATATATGCTTAATTGGCTATGATCCCTTAAGTTAGTCTTATATTTGTCTTTTGTTTATGCCGGCAGAAATTGAAGGTTGACAAAGCGGAAAAATGATGAAAACGTGGCAATGGAAATGTAAAGAGTTGGTGATAGTTCAGCCCCTCCTGATGGTGAAATGATCGTTGGCTAGCTCTTAATTGAAAGACCTGTTCAAGAAACATGTACAATAATGATAGCTAGACCCTTCAGAGCCAAGGAACGAAAATGATTAAGAGAGTCATTATAGAGGAAAAGGACAACCGATCGAGCGCCAATTTGGCCTGTATATATGATGGCTATCATGATTGTTTCCTTTATATATAGTGTTTGTATACAAAGAAATGGAAATGGTTGACAAATGCCCAGAAGATCGACCCTCTTATTGTTTTCTGTAGTGGAACTCCAATACTTGATAGGCCTTCAGTTTTCCATAATCCTTCACCTTGCTAATGATTTCAGGCCTTTTGTTCTTTCGGGTCTTTAGGGCATTCTGTGCATGTGAAATCTTAGGGGGATTTTGGTCACTTTGGAGCTTTTTTGGTATTCTCTTTGTCTTTGTCGATGGCTTAAGTAATGAGGCGGGCAGACAAGGGCTAGGAGACTTGGTGAGGACCAGTACAAGTACTGAGGCAACCAAGTGCATGTGTCAACTGTATTAATAGAGGAATACTAAGCATACAAACAATTTTTATAACATAATATGATACAACATGATTAAAAATGAGATAAATTTAATTTTCGAGAAATTCAATCATATTGTACCTCATCAGCATATCGTGTTGTAAACGTTTTTTTGTAAAATTTGTTTGTAAACCTAACATTTGTTACTGTAATATGTAATAGCTACAAATTTCTTTTATGTTACAATTGTCTTCCTCTAAGGATGATGGAGATATTAAAATCACTATTAAACTTATTATTTATCATTATTGAATTTTAATTAAATGATAATTTTAAAAGTTATCTCATTTTTGGATGGACACAAGAGTAACACAAGAGAGACTTGTAAAATTACTCCAAATAGTGAGGCGGACAATGCAAAGATTAGGAGACTTGGTGATGGCCAATAGGCAGTGAGGCAGTCAAGTATATATGTTAGATATGGTAATGGCCTAATTAGTGAGGCAACCACAGGTTTTCGATATTCCCGTGAGGACATTCATGTGAAAGTTCTCCAACCTTCTCTCCAATATTTTCATTGATTTTTGTTTTTCTTTTTTACGAGTCCTTATTAATCAAAAAAAAATTATTTACTTTCGCATTATCTCAATTGCACCTTCTTAAATAATGTTACTCATATTACAAATTTGTCATACACGATCTTCAATGCCGAAAATAGAAAAAAAAAAAAAAAAATCCATGAAACAATGAGGAGTTAAATTTAAGAAAACGACAAGAATACGATAATTAAAATAATCCAATATAGATAACCTAATCTCGTGGAGATACAAGAACTTCATTAATCATTTTGTCAAGATTCACGTAGGATGACCCAGTAGGCCTACTGGTGGCCTCTTCTGCCAACTTCTTCCAATCTACAGCTTTCTTCTTCAACTCTTTCCCCTTCTCTCCCACCATCAGCTCTCTCACAAGGCTCTTTATTTCTTCTCTTTTAACACCGCCCTCTATCTCCATGCCTATGCCCCACTCATTGCAAGAGTATCGACAATTGGTTTGTTGCTCCGCCAAGAATGGCCAAGAGATATTTGGTACTCCGCTGCACACACTTTCGATCGTGGAATTCCACCCACTGTGCGTCAAGAACCCTCCAACGGATGGATGGCCAAGAACTTGTTCTTGAGGACACCAATTTGCCAACATACCCCTTTCTTTGGTCTCTGTCAAGAATTCCGGTGGAAGAACAGCCGAATCACCCTCCACAAGATATCCACAAAAATGTTTGGTTGCTATTTGCAAGTCCCCAAGCAAACTCAATCAATTCGTCGCATGTCATGACAGTTACATGCACTTCCAAAATTCACGAAAAACGGAGTTGGGTTCTTTTTTGTTTAGCCATTTGAGACACCCAACTTCTTCTTTCCATAAATTTGAGCCAATTAATGTACGATCATTATTCGGGATTTGATTTAGGAGAAACTGTAGGGGACCAATGGGGTAAATATGAGGAAACATGGATGAGAGAGCGTCTAACACTTGATGCTCTAAGGCATCACAGGTATTGAAGAAGATAGCTGAAGCTTTTTGAGCTCTCTCGCTTTCGACCATTGGAAAATCTAGCATTATATCATCTGGGTTCGTGGTTCTAACGAAGTTCGGAAGATCCCTTAAGCGAATACCTTTCATACCTGGAATCCAATCTATGACCGTTTCTAAATACCTATTTGTTAAATAGCTCGCATCTGCATAACAATTAAGAAATTCAATAAGTAATACCATGAGAACAATTTACACCTGACTGACTTATGGTCACGTTTCTACTAACAAACATTCTCAAAGCGTGTCGCAAATAAATGACATGTGGTTGATGTTTAGCCGATCGAAGATGCAAAGAAAGAAAATGGATAAATGCACTTTAGTCTTGTAGTTTGAGACTAACAAATAGCTCCTTGAGTTGAAAAAGTGATTAATTAATTATATTTTGGGAAGAAATAAGGAAAAAAAAAAAAAAGATCCCATATCATCATAAAAAAATTGAGGAGAAACTTCATAAAAGGCCTTCTAAATTTCAACGCATTTTGACATTATTTCGTTCAAAAATTCTTAATTTAGAGTATTGAATTTTCAATTTTTTACAATGTCCTTTACTAAGATTTTTGTTAAGTCTTGTCAAAAATTTCAAAATACATATTCTTTTTTTATATAAAAGATTCAAGCATATGTATTTTTTAAAATTTTGTTATATTCTAACCAACACCCGCATCTTTGGAATATAAGGATATTTTGAGAATTTTAACAAAATTTAACAAAAAATTATAATAGAGATAAACACAGCAAAAAATTAAAAGTTGCCATAAATTGAGAGTTTTCTTTGGGTAACGGACCAAACTTCATTCAAACAAAGAAATTATAGGACAGTACAAAAGGAGAAACAAGCTTGCTAAAGCCCAAACTGGACAAATCTCAAATGACAGAAGTGAGATCAAAAAGGGAAGAAAAAAAAAGTGAATGTAGCCTGAGAAAAACTCTTGCCGTGGCGTAATGATGGATAAACCATCGGTAGTCTGAAAACCCCATACAAATTGAGAGTTTTTGAACATTAAAAATGTCAAAAAGCGTGAAAGTTCAAAAAAATTTTGTAAAATTATTCCGAAAATTGATTAATAAACACCAATTACATAACAATGTATGCCCGGCCAATTTGCTTAATCACCACCAAAAATACAAGCTACAAGTTACCAATATATATGACGTACTTTAATTAGGTAGTGATCAATCACTTTTTAAACCCCATATAATTAATATTGGTCGTCACCCCAAATCAAACCATTGCAATTTTGTTCAAAAAAGAAAAAGAAAAACAGAAAACCCAAACAAATAGCAACAAGATTGAAAAGTGGAAGTTAGTTGTGATCGGTGGATTAGTATGTACATACCTTTGAGTGGTGTTAGACCCTTCTCAATGAGACGGCGATATTGAACGTAGCCCATGAACCCACACGCGCTTGCTGTCCAGAAAAGAACACCAGGGATGCCCAGCTCTGCTGCTGCGTCAAGAGTAAAGGTCATGACACCATCCGAAACTATGCAAGTGACTGGAGGGACGTTGGATGAAGCGGTGTCATTGAGTTTCAAAAGAAGGTTTCTGAAGGGAGCTAAGCAATTTTTTCTTGTAGAGCGGCAGAGGGCTTGTATGTCCTGGGTGGCTTCGGCGTCAGAGTCGGGAAGCCCGTCCAGAATGGTTTCGAATCGGAAGGAGGGGAGGCCGTCGAGAGAGTTGGGACCTCGGGATTTTAGGAGCCGTTTATGGTTGAACTCTGTGTTTACAAAGGTGATATGAAAACCTCTGTGGTGGAGGATTTTGGCCATCTTTAGCATGGGGTTTACGTGGCCCTGAGCGGGGAAGGGGATGCAAACTGCATGGGGCTTCTCTGTAATGGCCGTCGGATCCATATTACTTGTCTCTCACAAGTCACAACTGAAAATGGGATGATCGATGGATATGTAGTCTTCTTGGCTTCTTGCTTATTTTGTAGGGCAAGAGAGAAGGAGCTCGCTTGGAGGGTGTAAATTAAATGAATTCGGTTGATGGGTGACGACGTGACCCAAAACCCATCAAGTTGGTGGGCTCCGGCTGGTGCTTTTTCTATTCTTCAACTATTTGGTTTCTGCTGGACGCATCTTTTTTTATTTTTTTATTTTTATAATAAAGACGCTTTTTGTGCATGGTAGCACCGTACGTAAAAGGAAAAAAGAAAAAAGAGGATCCTTTTCCTTTTTTGATTTGAAGCTGCACATGATGGAAGAAAAGGAAGAGACAGAGTAAGAGAGACGCTTCTGAGAAAGAAATCTCACCAAAAAAATCATTAGATATATGTTGTTGGACAGTTGGGGAAATGAACAAAGCTATTTTCAGCACTGTTGCCAGTGACGGCCGGAGGCAACTTTGGTATGGTTAAGGGGCCATCCCATGGCCTACATGCACCAGCCACCCCAGCTTTGTCACGGGCTGTCGCACACAATCTTGCTCACTCGATCTCTTAATATGCTCAACACATGAAATTGACAGAGTTAGCTAGCGTTATAAAAATTCTATATATAATTAAATGCTAATTAATAATAAAATTAGCAGCGGAATAAATAATTATATAAATACCTCTAGCTATGCTTTGCTCAAGCCAGTTGAAGAACAGCTTCACATCTATAAAACTTAGAAAACAAAATAGTAAAATATTGAGAGGTTCTTCTGACCTATGCCTATCAATGAGTGCCATTTGATGGAATACACAAGTCTTATTTATAGGTAGGTCAGGGACCCTCAATTAGAACTGTTACCTAAATTATTCCTCCCATCAAGGAATAAAACCAAATGATTAATCAATACAGCATATTTGATTCCATGAAATCAAATTACTTGTTTCTCAAGAATTACTTGTTCCTCAAGAATTAAATCAACAATTTAATTCATAATATTTGATTTCACTTTGATTGGAATAAGTCATTAAACACCGTAATCACAATAAATATGTGACATACATTATTGTGATATTTTGTAATCATAATTATGTGACATAAGGGACAGACTTTGAATGGAATATCTTACATTCTCCCACTTGGCCCTTATGACACATAAATTCCTTATGGTGTTCAATTATCTGATATAGCCATTACTTTATTTATTCCAACTATTCATGGAATCCACCCACTCATTCAAGGAATACTACATATGAATCATGACGGTAAAACTTTTATATAGTAAGTCGTCCCTTCCATGCATCACAATATATAATATTCCCTAAATGAGTACCATATGGGCAATCAAACTTTATGAATGAACTTCCTATAAGTCATTCGGGTCCAACTTTAGTTTTATCCCCATGGATAACCATAATATATGTGCACAAAAATATTTATAACATTAACTTTATGTCTATAGATCAATTAAAGAGAAACTAAGCATAAATGAATTAATGAATCTCATATATTCCACATGACTATACTTTCTTTACCAGTATACCTTTAGTCATGAGATTCGCAATCATTAATTCAATACTTATATGCTCAATAGACACTTCAAGTCACTTAATGTTCTCTTGAGATACTTTATGTCGATATACATACTTTTGTTTCTACTTAGAAGTTCTTTATGGGTCTAACTATAAAATCGACAACCTTGAGACCTTAACCAAATGTCTCAACTATAATGCCTGTGTAACAAATTCACAGATGTAATGACTTTTGCTTTCATGGTAGATGTAAATGTCGCTTCTGCATCTTGAGATATAACCTTTTAGCGAAGTTGATTTTCTACTATCTACACATTTAGCAAAAATCAAACTTGAATAAACACTACCCAATGGTAAGTGTATCTTTAGTTCTTAGTTCCTTGTATATTCCACAATACTATATTGACCCAATAGTCCAATTGCTATTTCAATGTTAGGTCTAATGTAGACCTATGCATATATATGGAATATATTTCAACGCTCTAGTTCCAATACATTTTGGGACATCAATCTATCTTGAATTTGTCCCTTTAATAATAGGTGCTATCAAGATTCATAGTTCTTCATTCGAATCTCTCAAAACTTTTCAATGTAGGCCTTCAAGACAATCTTAATACTCTTTAATATTTGTCTCTATGAATCTCTATGTCAATGACATAAAAGGTTTCAACCAAATCCTTCATTTTCAAAGTTTATTGAGAGGAACTTTATGTAGCAAACCTAAATTACTGCTTGCAAGCAAAATATTATCTATATATAGGACTAAAAGAAATGTAACTTTACTCCCATCGACCTTAAGGTATATACATTAATTAACAAGGTCCTCAATAAAACCATGTGAGGTAATAACCTTGTAAAATATTATATACCACTAGTGAGAAGAATATCTTAGCCCATTAATAGATATCCTTAATTTGCAAGCTTTCCGACTGTTATCAATAAAACCTTTAGTTGTCTTATGTACACTTCCTCCTTAAGATCCTATGAAAATTGTTTTTCCAATCCTTTTGATATAGCTCTCAATCAAAAATGAGACACTCATACCATGATAATCAATGCCTTTCTTTTGAGTAAGATCATTGGCTTCAAGTCTATCTTTAAATTGTTCAACATTACCTGGAAGAATCCCTTTAGGTTTTGTAAACCCATTTGTAGCCTATGGCTACAACTTCCTTTGGTAAGTTAACAAGATCGTAGACTTGTATTTTAGCCAAGGATTTTATCTCCTCCTTCATGGCATTGAACCAGAATGTGGAGTTATCTCCACTCATGGCTTTGTGAAAACAATTTTTGGATCGTCCTTAGGTCTGACATAAAAATCAAACTCTTGAAAATATACAACATAATCATTAGAAATTGTTGGTCACCTTATTCTAGAGGATCTTCTTAATCCTACTCCCTTTACATTTGGCAAAGTTTGAGTAGGTTCATTATGAACTTGTTCCTTATGAGTTGACTATTCTGAAAGCGATTGTAGTTCAAGATAATCAATTTGATTTTCCTTAAACACAATCAAACAAGCTTCATATGAAGGAGCTTCAGTCAACTCTCGTGCTTCCTCTAATTCAATCCTTTGAGGATAAGCACTCCCACTAAGTTCAACATCCTCTAGAAATTTTGCATTTCTAGACTCAACAATTCTATGATCAAAATGAAGGACAGTAAAAACTAAACTCCTTGGAGCTTACTGTATAGCCTATAAAATTCCGCTAGTTGTCCTTTAATATAACTTCCTTAGGTGTGGATATAAATCCTCACATTAGCAGGACAACCTTATATGTGTAAACAATTTGAACTTGGTTCCATTCATTCCTTAATTTAGGTGTCTCAGGGACAACCCTGAATGGAACCCAGTTAAATTTATACACAGCGGTTTTCAAGGCTTCATTCCATTAGGAGAATAGAATATTAGTATTACCTTTCATGTACCTACCATAATACTATCTGCCTCTATCAGATCTTACGATCTTGACTTCCCTTTTGTTTTTGTTTCTCTACTTCTACCTTATAGGTACTGAAAGCATTTAATGCTCCAACCTTATAGAGATACAAAAAACCCTTGTACGGTTATTACCAAAAGAGATAAGATATCTCTAACCATTTAGGCAAGAAGTATGGAAAAGGTCTACACTTGTATATGATTTCAAGAATCTCATAAACCCTTTGTTGGCACCTTAAGTGGTATAGTTGGCCTGCTTTTCCTTAATGCAGTCCCCATAAATACCAAAGATAGTAAAATTCAAGAGTTGTAAAAACTCTATCATTTATCGATCTTTTATTCTTTATAGAGATATATTTCAATCTCTAATGCCATAACATAGAGGATTTTCTCATTTATAAGACTTTTATGTCAACATTTATATGCAAGGATTAGTTTTTCAAAATTGGGATCTAGATCAATTTTAAATAGACTATAAATTTAATATTCCACCAAAAATAATATTCGAACTTGATTTAATAAATTTCTAAAAATTGTGGAATATATAAATAGGTCCCAACAACCTTCAATTGTAAACAAGTATTATTTAGAAAACGCATTATGTTGACAATATGGATTGCTAAACCAAATTCAATCCACGAGTCAATAAAAGAGATTCATGACACAATAGATGTATGAGATTACCCCTTTATTTCAAGTCATTTATGATACTTTATGCAATCATTCTTTATATGCCCATAATTTTCCTTATTGCAAGAGAAACAAGTATCTTAATTACCAAAGCACTTTGCTGGCACCTTGTTCTCATACATGAACTATTGGGCATGATTGCCTATCAAGGTCTTTCCCTTTAACATGAGTAACCTTTTGATTCTCATGTCTTAATCTCTCATCTTCTTGAACACACATGATCAAAAGTTTCTTCATTGATCAATTATCCTTATGTGTGCCACAAGATATTTGAAAAAATATCATATTTAGAAGAGAATTTCAAAAATAAAGTAGACCAAAATGACTCAAAAACTCAACCTTTAGGACTTTATAATGAGCTATTATGTCTTCATTTTCCATAATGTGCTAAGGCACATTTTGAAAGCTTAAAAGGTTTTGCTTTAAAGCTTTTCTATTAGGGTGTTCGCCAAGCCTTATTGGAACTCACTAAATGTTCCTCAACGACTTTTCTTTGGCCCTAAAACATTAAGGGATAAAACCCTAATGTTTCCTTAATATGAGATTTCATGAACGTTGAAACTTAAGTGATTAAATCACTACAATCGTTCATGTTTAATAATCTCATGTGGCGACTTGATTTTCCATACGAACCGCCAACTTAGTCTCCAAATACCCCAAAGTGAAAAGCACATTTTCTTTTCAAAGAAAAATTACCACTATGAATTTTGGAACATAAAATACTAATAATTAAAACAGAGGAATACATCCAATAACCAAGAAAATAATATACTTGAATGCCATGAAATAACTTGATGTTAAATTAACCAATGTTAATTTTAACAGAATTTCAACCTACCAGGCAAAAGGTCGCATCAAGATGAAATTTACTCTTTATTAATAAGACTAATAAATTTAGCATTAATAAATAAAATTTTCCGTACCTGTGGGCCTAAGAGAAATTTTAATTTCAATGTTAAATTTATTATCTTATTCTAATTAACTCATAGAAATAAAAACGTCCCTGTGGAGATTGGCAATTAAATTTATGAATTAATTACAACACGATGTTAAATTTCCATATGAAGTTCATATATATAATCTTGATGCAATTATCATTCTAAAATTGGGATGCTGTGGCTCTCCCAAAATTATTATGATAATCACGACTTCATTAACATCTAATTAATTTAAATTAACCAATGCTAATTTAATAGTAAATTTCAATTTACCTATGGGCAAAGGTTGCATCATGAAATTTACTCTTTATTAATAAGACTAATAAATTTAGCATCAATAAATAAAATTTTTCCGTGCTGGGCCTAAGAGAAATTTTACTTTCAATGTCAAATTTATTATCTTATTCTAATTAAGTCATAAAAATAACAACGTCCCTGTGGGGATTAGTAATTAAATTTATGAATTAATTACAATATGATGTTAATTTTCTTTATGAAGTCCATGACTTCATTAACATCAAATAAACTATAGATGCCAAATAAAGTTCCCAATAATAATTAACAAACCAACACATCAGTGGGTAAATAGTAATTTTCCAAAGTACAATCGGGTAATGTCCCAGGCCGTGAGGGGGCGCACAATGGCACACTTAAATCCCAATCCCGCCTTGCCAGAGTTACCCTTTCGCAACATTGGATAGTACCATAAACATTCACCAACATATATGGTTTAATTAATTATTCTTAGGTCCAAGCATCAGACAATTTATATTCAAATAATAAGAATAATTTAATCTCAAGCCCATACATTAATGCTAAACAATTCAAATAATTAAATTGCAACATAAGAGCATATAGAGATGTATGGCTTAATGGTCCAAGAGAAACTTAGGCCTCTTTTATACTTGGAAAACCCAAGTTCGAAACCCATACAGCCCAAATGGTTTTTTTTTTTTTAACTGGATCGGGCTTGGGTTAAAATAAACCCATACCCAGTGGCCCAAAACTCCAGACCCGGTTTCTTTATGGGTTAAAACCCTACCCAGATCCTTAACACTCCAACCCGAAAATACCCAAAACCCTAGCCGCCGCCCCTTCTAATTCCTCATACACCACCGCCGCCGTTCCTCATGCACCGCTGACAGCAAGGAGCTTTTGCTCCATTACCCACAAGCACCGTCTGGTGGCCACGCTGAGCGCCGTCCCGAAATTCACCTTATGCAGCCAACGCCGCTACTGTGGGGTAATGGAATGGAGCTCAGTGTCAGTGGGTGGTGGTCAAGGTCACGATGGTGCTTGGGTAGTGGGTTCACAACTTTAGGTTAGCATGAGTTTCAGCTTGTTTCTCCATGGGGACAAGGGCAATATGGTCAAACACATGTTTAGTTATATGCATATTCATAATAGAAATAAAACTAAACAATGTTGACAATAAACATAATAAACAACATAGCCGTGATCTTCACCATAATTTTGTTTCAATAATCAAATAAACAAATAAAAATTATTGAAACAAAAATAAATGTCATAGCATGCATATCTCAAATAAAACTGAACAAATATGGCCTAGAGGAGGCTCTGATACCACATGTAAGAATTCTATATATAATTAAATGCTAATTAATAATAAAATTAGGAATAAATAATTATATAAATACCTCTAGCCATGCTTTGCTCAAGCCAGTTGAAGAACAACTTCACATCTATAAAACTTAGAAAACAAAATAGTAAAATATTGAGAGGTTCTTTTGACCTATGCCTACCAGTGAGTGCCATTTGATGGAATACACAAGCCTTATTTATAGGTAGGTCGTGACCTCAATTAGAGTCTATTTTAATTATTCCTCCCATCAAGGAATAAAACCAAATGATTAATCAATACAGCATATTTGATTCCATGAAATCAAATTACTTGTTCCTCAAGAATTACTTGTTCCTCAAGAATTAAATCAACAATTTAATTCATAATATTTGATTTCACTTTGATTGGAATAAGTCATTAAACACCGTAATCACAATAAATATGTGACATACATTATTGTGATATTTTGTAATCACAATTATGTGACATAAGGGACACACTTTAAATGGAATATCTTACAAGCGTTCGAACTCATGAACTTTGGTGTTTTGATATAATGTTAAATCATCACTTGTTTCAAAATCTTAAATTTAATCAATAATTTAATAAAATAAACACTTCATAACTTGACAGTAAAAATCACTATTGAATCTAAAATTCAGTAGTGATTAATCCTAAATTTAATGGTGAAAATCATGGAGTGTATGCTTAATTGAAAGCATGTGTGGCATTTTTTTTATAAAAAAAATTAAATTAAATTAATTTTTATTAAAATTAATTGAGTTCAAAAAGATAAATTTGAGCATGATTGCAAACAAGCCATATTTCTATTAAGTAATGCTATTTAATAGACCATTATACAGCTGTCATATATATAACTTAATGACATGGTAGTAAAAATTAACATTTGGATGAATACTTGTAAAAATAAATAAAAAATTTAAAGAGCTATTTTTTACTACCACATTATCTTAATTGTATAATAATAATATAAGAGTCTAGCTAGTATATGTACTATATATATAACATTAGTACGTAATTCCTATACCCTATTTTTTGAAAATTGATAGGACTAGTATTGATTGTTATTAAAGTCCCAGCCTATAGAAATGCATTTGGCTTTCAAATTTATGCTTGATGTCATGTTGTGTGTCTTCATTTTTTATTTTTTTCTGGTTAAATCATAATTTCGTGTTTGTCATTAGCAATCTCTGTTATATTTTGTAAATGAGAGGAAGAAACAACGAAAAATTAAGAAATTCTAACTTGTAAAAGAAAAAAAAAAATTTGTTCAACATATCAAGTATATATATACTATATATATGCTCATAACAAACGAACAGCTGAAACATAACCATCTCAAAAGAATTTCTATCACTTCACAACTTGCACTGCAGCAATCATTGGGTGGTGGCTAATTAAATTGAATCGACCGCCAATTTCGCATGCGCGACACTGTGGGCAAACAAAGAGCTGTCGTCGAAGTCGCATTTTGCAAGAATTGACTGAAGCTTCTCTCGAGTTATCACGAATTTCTTGTATAAATTTATTAGGAGCTTGTCATTATCATCAAGAACACCGTACTTGGCGCTGAAAAGATTCACCGCATAATCGGAATTTAAACAGAGAAGGGTGCGAATGTTATAGACGAAATATTTGTTCATCAAAAGGGTGGTCAGAAGTGCACAAAGAGCCCTGCAGAGCCCGCCATTGCGCGCATCTTTTGCGTTTTCCAACACTGGCGCGATGGCCGTAAACAATATGCTAAGCTCTTCGTTGCTGACGTAATTTACAGCAATTAACTTCTGCGCCAGAGCAGCGTGAATGGCTTCAACATGTTGTTGTGTTTCGAAGACTATTCGAACGCAATTCCAAACCTTTTGCATCTCTCTTTCAGAACCAAGTTTCCATATGAAGGTTCCCACCATGCCCTTGAGGCAAAGCGCTTTGCCTGGACTCAATATCTCTTCGTTTCCGCTAGGCAAGTACTTCCTGATAGTATCTCGAGAGTCAAGCATCAGGTTGAAGTTTGCCAGCCGAAAAAAATATTTGAGCACCTGATGATCCCTTCGATTTACTTTTGCGGAACAGATGGCGTTTGAGAATCCTCGAAACATGGACTCAACAGACTCGTCAAACCCAGAGAGTACCCCATTATGTTTTGAGAAGATGCCCAGTAAAACTTTGACAACCTCAACCTTGGAGAAGAACCTGGGATACACATCGCGTTCTGCAACCATATACATGATTTCGATTGCTTTCCTGGCAGAGTCGATGTCAACTCGATCTCCTCCTTTCTCGTCGTATGACCTTCCAAGCACCGACATCATCCGAGAAACATTAACCCCGGGAGCGTTTTGAAGGATTTGTATTACGATTGAAAATCCAGCGGTCCTCATGGTGGAGTTTTCCGAGAAGATGCTGGGGAGGTTAACCTCCATTATCAACCTCATCAACTTCTGTACTTCAGAGATCGATGACCATGAAGAATTAATTAATATATATATGAAACCAAACAAGATCGCACAACGAAAACAAGATTTTAGCAAGAACGTACTTCAAATCTTTATGATAAGAATGGAGACCGTCAGACATGAACATGAAGAATGAAGAGGTAATCAATTTCATAAGAAGGTGAGAAGAGAAGTTAACATACAGGCATGCATGCTTGCATGCATGCACGAAGAGGTCAATTAATTAAAACAAGAACGTCCCAAATCCATATATCTTTCTTTATTAGCACAAATTCCCGCAATGAGTTATAATATAACATAGAATAACAGAGGAAATGCATGCAGGCCATAAAGAATCAAATCAGTACCAAAATTCAAAACCCCATGGGCCATGCAAGTTGCAACAACATAATGAGACGAAAGTAATTAAGGCACACCTTAAGATTCTTGAATATTCTCAGAAAGTTCAGATAAATGAGGCATGCATATATAGTAGCTAGGAAACAATTAAAAGAAAAGTAGAAAGGCATCAGAAGAAGTAGAACAGATCGAGAAAGAAATGAGAAATGGAGGCACCGGGCACGTACCAGATAATTCACCATTCTCAGAAAAGTGAGAAAATCTTGCAATAGGATACCAAATTCAACAAGAAGAACAACAAGGCAGCTGGTGAACTTATTGTACGTCGATCGAGTATTTAAGGATGGCGTCGGGTCAGGCAGTTATATTTCAAATTCGTTGCCAAGAAATTGGTGGCATTTCTGGAAGAAAAAACAAAAAAGAAAAAAGAAAAAGAAAAAAAGGAAGAGAAGGCGGCTGTATGAGGTGTCCCTCCCATACGTGTCAAAAAAAAAATTATCGGTTTGGACAAATCCAACCCGGGTCGGGTTTTGTGGTATTTTTAAAATAAAATACCTAACAAAAGTCACACACACGCCTCCTGCACTACGAATTTTTTTTTCCCAATGGGAGATGGGCCGCCTGTAAAAAAAAAACAAAAAGAAGTATATTTTGTCGGAGATTGAAGGCGTAAATGGCTGTTTTGTTATGCCAAGTCCGGAGATGATCTATGATGGGGTGGATTGAGAGAGGTTCAGTGAAAGAAGAGGCAAAGCGAGATGCCATCTGTGGCAATGCCTCGCTTCTTCGCTTCAAGCTCCAACAAGACACTCTTTTTGGCTGATTTTCCCTATCAAGACACTCCACCAAATTTTTGGCTGATTTTCCCTATTGTCTCCCCATTGGGGATTCAGGCCATATCTCACGAGCTCAAGCAATGGCTAGAAGGAGCGGTCTTAAGTTGGCCAAGTTCTGGGGCCGAAACCCTCATGGCATGCCACATCAATGGCTCCTTGTGCCTCTCCTCAAGGACGCTCGCTCGACTTCATCATCTTTCCACTTTCTCGCATTGATGACGGAATATGCTTAATTACCTAACGTCCTTTCTTTTTTTTTTTCATATGTTTCTCTTTCGGATTTGACCGTCTTTTTTTTCTGTCTTCTTTTCCTTTCATATTGCTTGGTTACTGTTATATTAACCTTTCATGTTAAATATTTGCAGCTTGCCTTTTCATGTCTGGGGACACTTCAAATTTATGTCAAACTTTTTAAAATATATCATTAATTAAAATCATCTCTGGTTAATACTTCGGCCTTAAATCATTATTATTTAAGAGTTTAAGTGAATAGGAAGAAACCCAATAACTTAAGCCGAAAAAAAAAGAAGAATTTAATTAGATATTCTAATAAAAGTTTAGTTTTGAATATATATTTAATGGATATATATTTATTATTATATTTTATTATTCTATTGACTCTGTATCTAAAAGGTAGTTTAATCAGTTGGAACTACGCCTAATAAAATAAATATCACTAGTTTGAATTTCCCTCTCCCCTCTTATGTGAACATATCAAAAAAAAAAAAAAAAATTCTATTGACCCCCGGTAAAATTGATTTCTAGATCCGCCACTGCCAACAGAACTTGCAATAAGGAAAACACAGAGCAGAGAGACTTGTGCGATTTACCATGACCTGATCGACGAGAGAGCGCACATCGTGAGATGGCGCCGACTAGGGCTCCAACCCCATCCCTCTCCATCTATCCTTGGAAGCCCAAAATCTCAACTCTGCCCATCTATCCTTGGAAGCCTCCAAGCGAAAGCTGGAACCAAAGCGACGGCCATGGTCGAGCTGCTGGTGCAAGCCCAAATCCCCTACAAAATCCTCATCGTGAAGGACCACGACATGAAGGAGCGGCTGTGCCATGCTTTGCGGCGTACATGGATTCGAGATTGAGATGAGATGAGAAGTTGGAGACGATGATCGAGTGAGCCTCGTGAGCCGATCGAGTGAGATGAGATCCAGATTGAGACTTGAGAGTGAGAGAGGGTCTTGTGGGTTGCGGCTGGTCGAGAATAAGTGAGGTAAGGTTCTAAACTTCTAGGGTTTTTTAGGTTAATTCATGTGAGGCGGGTAGAAACAGGGTGGGTCGGGTACCCGAGGAGAAAATTTTAGTGAACCCAAAACCCGAACCGACCCAAGCGGGTTTGTAAAATTTCAACCCGAACCCGCAAAAATAGGCACAAAAACCGCCAAGATCGGCTCAGCTCGGGGTGGGGTGGCTCGAGTTGGTCGGATCGGGCGGGTTCTGCCCACCCCTAATCCAGGGTGAAGAACGGGGGGGACCAAAGCAAAGAAAAAAAGGGGGACCGGAATTAAAAAATATATATATACAGCCTAAATTTTTTTTTTTGGAATTGGGGGGGACCATGGCCACCACCGGCCCCCCCCCAAATCCGTCCCTAATCTGTTCACTCTTGAAGCGCCTTAATCAAGTAATACGCAGGTCGCTATGTGACACGAAAGTTTGATTTAATCATTTAAGTAAGCATTTAACGTTTAATTGCATCCGCTTTATATTGTTGACGTTATATGATCAGTTCGAGCATTCACAATAGACTCATAAAATAAAAGTTAAATTTAAAGAGAAAATTTTACTTTATGAAATTTAGAGAGTTAATTTTAAAATGAGTCAAACATCAAATTCTCTATATCTTTTTCTACTTTAGTTAAATATTATTATTTTATTAGTTTAAAACCAACAAAGATCGAGAGAGAATGGTAAAAAAAATAAGTATATAATAAATTATATAACTTTAATTAGCCTTTTGGCTTTTGGAATGTAGAGAGCATCTAGACAAGATAAAAGTTTTTTTTTTTTTTTTGGGTTAATTGGTAACAAACTGAATATCATTAAAACATAAGAAAGTTATAGGCCAGACACATAAAACTAAGTAGCTTAGACAGATTAACCTAATCCAAAAAAACTACAAACTCCTCAAAAAAAGTGAAGATGGAAGACATCTGCGAATGCAGCCCAAGAAAACCCTTGTTGCTATGCAATCTGATGGACAAAACCACCGAGTACGAATACTTCAGTGAAGCATCTAAATAGACTTTCACAAAAGCCATGGAGATTTAGATGAACAGTAACAATGGAAAAAAGGTTTCCAAAAAGAAACCAAAAAGAAACTACACTGATGAGGATTCCAAAGCCTAACTGGATTGGGGTTAATAGAAACCAACACAAACTAGTTACAGAAAAGAAAGACAACAACGTTACAGAAAATAAAAGCAAGCTAAAAAGCATAGTAAAATGTCCAAAAACCAGCAACAACGAAGTAGTTAGAGACGCTCGGGCCCATGAATCGGAGAGAAACCAGAAGACCAACAAAGGAGGTGGGTGGAGGTGGAGCGGCACAAAAGAGGCCTCACATGCCGGCGTGTTGAACACGCATTGGAATGTGGTGATTGGATTGGTGGATCACTGGTGGCAGGTGAAGGTGAAGACAGCCAGGAACCCTGAGGAGTGGCTCGTGTGTATCCAAGACTTCCTGAAATCAAGAGAACAGATTTTGAAGAAACCATATCCAAAGATTTCAAGAAAAAAACTAAACCTAGACTTTGAGCGGCTGAATGGTGATGGTCGAAGGTTTTACGATGGATGATGAGCCGTTGCAATTTTTGGACAGAGATAAGGCCTCTGAGGAGGCAAATAGAGTCTCCAAAGAGACGATTTTGGCCTCTAAGGAGGTGAGGAAGGGTGGGGGAGGGTGGAAAATGGGAAAAGAGAAAAAAAAAATGGGGGGTCGGCTTCCTCCTCCATGTTTGCCGAGGATAAGCTTGGGGGATGTTTTTTGGAGGAGAGAGAAGAGAGCTTTTGTGTTTTTTCGCTATAGAAAGCTTATATTTATCATAGACAAGATAAAGTTAAATATAGAGTAGAGAATGCAGATTGTTAATTGAGTGTTTTCAAGAATTTTGTTAGATTTTTAGAAAAAAGATAAATATAAAGAGCCCATTGTAAATGCTCTTATAAAATAAATCTGTTCTTCATGCGGTCATGCCCGGCCCATTTTATCACACCATTTTTTACTGCTGATGTGAAGAAGAAAAAAAAAGTACATTATGAATATGCTATATGTTATTTTGAAATGTAAATCATTTAATCAGTTGTTTTGTTTTTGTGTTCCATTGATCATGAGATATGTTAGTGCAAAGATGAAAGGGAGTAGTGCTAGTGGCTAATGTTTACAAGCTATGTTCCATTCATGAGATTAGTGCATGTAAAGTTGATGTGGCATGGTCCTCTAAATTAAAAAACCTATTTTCATACACCAAATTATGTGGGGAGTACGTCGCATCAGCTTGAGAGGATATAGGATAATGGAGTGATGATAGCAATATTACTTAGAATCATATAATTAAAGATATGAAATCATGAGTTTTAGTTTCACTTTCGTCTTCTTCATTATATATCATATTCATCTCGGAACAACAACAATCAAAGATCGAGTAAATAACAAAGAAATGCAAACAAATTAAACCGATTCAAGATGTCAAACAATATTTCAATTGCTACAACCGTTGTATGTTTGAGCAACAATGTGTCTAATGAGGGAGAAATTTAATTGAAGAAGGAAAAAAATGTAGAAACAAATTAACTTATATGTTTACCTATGTAAACACATCATGACCATTTTAATATAAGACAAATTTTCTGCCGGTTCCATTTCAGAGTAGGCATAGTTTTCAAGCATAAAGGCCTCTCAGCTTCAATCCCTTCAATTCTACTACGAATCTTTACATCTTTTAAATAATGCTTCCAACATTTGACATGCCTAGAGTTGCAACAACTTAGATCTTCTATGCTCAGAAGTGCATCGTATAAGTACTGCAAACCAAGTAAATTAATGATTAGAATCATAAACTACTATATATCATATTTTGTTAATGTGTGCTTTGATGGTGTCTTTTGTTTTTTGTTTGAAAAAGTTGTGTGAGGTGAGTGTTTTGTGTTTTGAATTATTTGTTAATGTATTTTGTTTCATAACAAAAGACAAAAGTTTTAATAGACATAAGCCCATTCTTTCTTAAGAAAAGTTAGAGCCGGTTGCTAACTTATTTATATGTTTGCATGATAAATTTTGCGATTAATTATATTAGAGAAATGTTCAAATTCTATATATAAATGGTTGTACCTTTTGGAATAATTCATAATGATCTTGTAATGCAATTATAGTCATAGGGCGGCAAATCTGAAGCAAATTGTCCAAAATAGCTGCATAAGTAGATGGTGGTGACTGTAAATTTAGCTGCAACTGCTCAACTTGATATGGCAAGGGAAGCAACTGTTCAGAGAACTTGCTTATGATATATTTCTGCTTAAAGTAATTAATAGACTACAAGGCAAACACAAAAGAGAAAGAAATGTGAGAGAGAGGTACATATATGAAAAAGATCAAGTGAACATCCAACAAAATAAAAAAAAAAAATAAAAATGAAAAAGGCAAAAAACTAAATGGACATGCCATCTTGTACCTCCTCGGAGATTTGTAGGGATAGAAACTTGAATTGCACTGAGCTCGTGAGAAATTCCCTTAAACTAATGAAACAACACCAATCAACATGATATTTTAGGTTTATATGAGCCTTAGAACAACTGGGGGAGTTTTTACCAATAACATGGCTCCTGGTTCTACTCGACCACTATACTCGAAGAAGATCAAATTTGGAGCATCAATTTCAACCTTCACCAACGAAGGCATGAAGAAGCTATCAACAAAGCTGAATCTCTGTAGCCGATTACTTGAGATCTTGATCTCCTTCAACATATGGCATTCTTCCACATGCAAGCACTTGAGAAGGGGAAACTTTGATATCAAGTCATGGAACTGTTGATATGTTATGGTGGTAATCATACGTTATTGATAAAGTTTCTACATTTTTTGTAGATCCGTTTTGATCTTAATATTATTCATGCCCCAATCAGAACCGTAGTGAAAAAATTTAAGACTTGGTGCATCAATATCAATTTCCTCCAGTGCTTGCCATGCAAAAACTGTAAACTCCTTCAGATTACAAAGACCAGAAACCCTAATTTTTTGTAGATTTATCAATATGCCGTCTCCTACGTCGCCTTTGAGGTCGAGATTCTCAATAAAAGGAAATTTAAAAATTAGATATTGTAAGGTCTGTTCTGTCAAACTTACACCATAAAGGGAAAGTTTTCGCAAAGAAAAAACCCTTGTATAAGTTGTAAATATAGACGACATCATAATTCCCGACAGACACAAGGTGTGGAGTGATTTGGAAGCAAAAATTGATCGAGGCAAATCATACCTATAAATCCGAATATCTAGTTCTTGAACATTCTTTTCTAAAGAAATTTCTATCCATCTGTCAACCATACGAACAAACTCAGGAGCCCTTTTATACTTGCAACAATATTTAACTTTTGCATGCTCGTCTCGTGCCTGTGAAACCTTTGCATGGCATTGTCGAAGAACTTGATGTACCTCCTTTGATCAAATCGTTGAGAATAACTATGTCTATGTAGGTTGAATTCAAAAATAGGGTTGGAATAACATACCCGGCGTCATGATCGGGACAAGAAACAGGTTTTCCCGACATCTTGTATAGGAATGAAAGACAGGATATGATGAAGAAGGTGATCGGGCAATTCTGAAATTCGATCCAAACCACCAATTCCCAGCTCGTCCGTTCTTGATCCCAGCTCTTCCATTCTAGTTAAATTGGGCATTTCTGAGATCCCATCCAAACGACCAATTCTCAGCTTGTACATTCTTGATATCAGCTCATTCATTCGGACTAATCTCAATCTAGTTAAATCGTGATATTCTGAGATCCGATCCAAACCACCAATTCTCAGCTCATCCATTCTCGATCCCAGGTCGTCCATTCTGGATCTAGTTAAATTGTACTTGTTAAAGAGATAGATCAATGAGAAAAAAAAAAAAAAGAAGAAGAAAGAAGTCGTATGTGTAACAATATATATATAGGAGATTTTGTGTCAAATAAATATCTGGATTACAAAAGTAGAAGTTGTACGTATAGTTAACGTAGGACTAGGAGTACTTGTAATTAACGTATTCCTGGCCAGAGAAGCATTAGGACTAGGTGTTTACACGTTCAGGGATTGTTCATTAATGTATATATATATACGGCTCTATATTTTACGTTCTATTAGAAATAACTCTATAGACTAATTTTGATTTAACAATAACTAATTAGCACATGTGATATAAAAATGTTACACTAGTAAAAAAAAAACCCAACTTTAATGTTATTATATGGTTATTGAGTACCTTCAGTGACATTTTGAAACGGCAAAAAGCTCATAGACTGCAAAAGGGGTTTGTGACTCTTTTTTTTAATTTTTATTTTTGATGTCACCAATATTATATTATGACGTGTGAACAGTGGCATGTCACCTTCTAGAAGGTTCACACGTCACCAATTGGTGACGTGAACCAGCTAAGTAAAAATGTCATTATAAAATAATATAAAATAATAATAATAATATTTTTAAAAAAAAAAAAGAAGAAGAAGAAGAAATTCACCGCTAATTTGCACAAATTCAATTTATATATATACGTCTATTCTTTTTTGTTTTCTTTTTTCTTTCTTCAGTTTTTTTTTTTCTTTTTTCTTCAGTCTTCTTTTTTCACTTTCTTCTCTAAACCCAACTTCTTTCTTCCATCCAGTTTCTCTCTTTGCTTCCACTAGATTTTTTTGATGCCGATTTAATTTGCTTCCACTAAAACAATTTAAAAGATAATTTCTACCTAAAATCATTCAGTGAGAACCCAAGACAATTTCTACCTAAAAACTACTAAAAATAAAATACCCAAATTAACACAAGAAAGCAAATCCCAATACTTCACCCTCACGGCCAACCCATCTAATTCAAAACTTAGCAATCACATCAATTGTTCCATAAAATCAATCCAAAAATTAAAAACGAATAAAACCCACAAAATCAACATGATGGGCCATAACCAAGGCACCCAACCCAATCGGGTACTTTTACAGAAAATTAACAAACCTATTGAAAAACCTAACTAAAATCAAGAACAAAAGCTAAAAAAAAAGATGATTTATACCTTCACGAGACTCCTTTCTTCTTCCTCTAAAATCCTCTCTTAACACTATTTTGTTTTATAGCTCTCTCAACTAACTCACTCTAGTTCTCTCATTCTCTTATAGAACCAAAAGAAGAGAGAAGCAGAAGAAAGAGGCGTGAGAAAAAGGGAGAAGAAAGAAGAGAAAGAAAGAAAGAAGGAAAGAAGCAGGGGAGGATAAAAAAAAGAAAAGAAAGAAGAAAGAGGGGTGAGGATAAAAATAAAAGGGATAAAAATAAATTCAAAATTCAAAATTTGAATTTTCCCACATCCTCCGGATTTTCCCAAGAAATTCACCCCCGACTCCCAACGAGACCAGCCAGTCAGCCACCCCTCTAATTTTTTTTTTTTTTTTAAATTTTTAAATTTTAATTTTAATTTAAGGGACGAGATCGCATCAGTCTAGAATTCAAGGGAGCCCCACCAAGACTCAACAAACCCAGTCCAAACATAACAGACCAAATCTTAACGATAAGAGTTCCAAATGCATTTGAGCACATGATCCCTTCGATTTACTTTTGCGAAACAGATGGCGTTTGAGAATATTCGAAACATGGACTCAACAGACTCGTCAAACCCAGAGAGTACCCCATTATGTTTTGAGAAGATGCCCAGTAAAACTTTGACAACCTCAACCTTGGAGAAGAACCTGGGATACACATCGCGTTCTGCAACCATATGCATGATTTCGATTGCTTTCCTGGCAGAGTCGATGTCAACACGATCTCCTCCTTTCTCGTCGTAAGACCTTCCAAGCACCGACATCATCCGAGAAACATTAACCCCGGGGGGAGCGTTTTGAAGGATTTGTATTACGATTGAAAATCCAGCGGCCCTCATGGTAGAGTTTTCCGAGAAGATGCTGGGGAGGTTAACCTCCATTATCAACCTCAGCAACTTCTGTACGTCAGAGATCGATGAACATGAAGAATTAATTAATATATATATATATATATATATGAAACCATGGAAACAAGATCGCACAACGAAAACAAGATTTTAGAAAGAACGTACTTCAAATCTCAATGATAAGAATGGAGACCGTCAGACATGAACATGAAGAATGAAGAGGTAATCAATTTCATAAGAAGGTGAGAAGAGAAGTTAACATACAGGCATGCATGCATGCACGAAAAAGTCAATTAATTAAAACAAGAACGTCCCAAATCCATATATCTTTCTTTATTAGCACAAATTCCCGCAATGAGTTATAATATAACATAGAATAACAGAGGAAATGCATGCAGGCCATAAAGAATCAAATCAGTACCAAAATTCAAAACCCCATGGGCCATGCAAGTTGCAACAACATAATGAGACGAAAGTAATTAAGGCACACCTTAAGATTTCTTGAATATTCTCAGAAAGTTCAGATAAATGAGGCATGCATATATAGTAGCTAGGAAACAATTAAAAAAGAAAAGTACGTAGAAAGGCATCAGAAGCAGAACAGATCGATAAAGAAATGAGAAATGGAGGCACCGGCCGGGCACGTACCAGATAATTCACCATTCTCAGAAAAGTGAGAAAATCTTGCAATAGGATACCAAATTCAACAAGAAGAAGAATAACTAGGCAGGTGAACTTATTGTGGTCAGAATAATTTCCAAATACCAAAACGCTCCCAAGTGTACGTCGATCGAGTATTTCAGGATGGCGTCGGGTCAGGCAGTTATATTTCTCTCTCGATCTTTATTGGTTTTAAAGTAATAAACTAATAATATTTAACTAAAATAGAAAAAGATATAAAAAGTTTGATGTTTAACTTATTTTAAAATTGGTTCTCTAAATTTTATAAAGTAAATTTTTCTCAATAAATTTAATTTTTATTTGAAAATTCTATTATAAATGCTCTAAGTAAAGATACCAGATAGGTGTTAAAAAAGCAATGCAACCGCTAACTACCTCTTCACAGTCGTACGAATCAAGATAAGTACCCCCATGGTGTAATTACTATCACCTTAATTTGCCCACAAATTTTTTTACAGTCCACCTCGATCCTATAAAGATCTTAATATGACCGTAAGAAATTTGGTCTTTAGTGACCACTAAAATGTTGTTGCTAATAACCCAGTATCCATGACTGGCTAAAGCAAAATGGCCAAGAAAGATCTTCATGATCTTTACCAATTGTATAAAAAAAAAAAAAACTTTAATTCACTAAAATCCCATGGAATTATTTATTTCTAACAAAATTAAGACTTGAACATTTACTCATAGCCGTGTATATATGATCAATGTCACATTCATAATTTTTTTAAATACTTTTTTTCGATTATAAATCATGAAATCATGATAAATTTCTTTTTTTATTTTTATATTTGGAAAAATCATGGTTAGTTTCATTTTTTTTACTACTTTTTATTTGATTTACTGCTACATTAATAAATATTTAAAAGAGTGATACTGGAAGCAGATTAACTAGATTATAATAAATATTTAATATTTTCAAATAAAATTTAAATTAAAAGAAGAAAAGAAGAAAAATTATAGGGGCGGCTGACTCGTTGTGGGGTGGGGGGTGAACTTCTTGGCAAAGACTCTAAACACGCTTATTAAAATTTATATTTTAATGTGTATATATATATTTATTAGGGAAAAATATAAAATGGCCCCATAACTACCACTCATTTGTAAAATGGTCCCCCAAAGTTTTAATTGGTATAAAGTAGTCCCCAAACTACTAACCCCTTATAAAATGGCCCCATCCTTTAGATAAAACTGTTAAAATGGATGAAAAATCCAAAATGACGTCGTTTTGGGTATGAAAAGTTACGAAATTGCCCTTGTTAGATTAAAAATTAAAATTTTTTAAAAAACACTGAAAACGGCGTCGTTTTTCTCCTCAACTAAATCCCTTCTTCCTTCTTCCCCTCCCCCAGTCGAATTCCCACTACAAGTCTACAACCCACTGCAAGTCTACATCCCTCTTTAACCTAGTTTCGTGGGTTAAAGAGGGATGCAGACTTGCAGTAGGGGCATTCTAATTTTTCTTTGTTTATGATGTTCCTAGCATCCTTAAGATATTATTAGACCAAAAGGTTTTAGTGGTGCAGACTTTTCTTTGTTTATGATGTCCCTAGCATCCTAAGATATTATTAGAACAAAAGGTTTTAGTGATGCAAGCAAAAAAAAAAAGGAGGTTTTGTGGGTTAAAGAGGGTTGTAGACTTGCAGTGGGTTGCAGACTGACGGTGGGAATTCGACTAGCTAGGGGAGGGGAAGAAGGGATTTAATTGAGGAGAAAAACGACGCCATTTTCCGTTTTTTTTTTTAATTTTAATTTCTAATCTAACAAGGGCAATTTTGTAACTCTTCATACCCAAAACGACGTTATTTTGGGTTTTCCATCCATTTTAATAGTTTTATCTAACGGATGTGATCATTTTATAAGGGGTTGATAGTTTGAAGTACTTTATACCAATTGAAACTTTGAGGAGCCATTTTACAAATGGGTGATAGTTGGGGGACCATTTTATATTTTTCCCTATTTATTAAGAGTAGCATGTGTGATTATTTTGTGAGAAATTTTGGATTTTCTAAATCACGCATTATTATTATTATTATTATTTATTATTTGTTTTTTATGGAGTCCTCGTGGGACCCGCGGACGCTGGGACTACTTGGCTCTAGCTGCCGATCGAATATCTCTACAATTACAATTCTTGAACGTGTAAAACTCCTAGACGTCCTACGTTAACTACAAGTCCTTGTCCTAGTATTTATTTGACACAAAATCTCCTATATATTGATTGTTACGTACGACTTCTATGTTTTTTTCTTCTCGTCGATCTATATTTCTCTGTAACAAGTTCAATTCAACTAGATCGAGAATGGACGAGCTAGGATCGAGAATGGACGAGTTGAGAATTGGTGGTTTGGATCGGATCTCAGAATTGCCCGATCACCTTCTCCATCATATCCTGTCTTTCATTCCTACAAAAGATGTCGAGCAAATCAAGTTGTTGTCCCGAACATGGTGCCGGGTATATTCTTCTTACCCTATTTTCAAATTCAATCTACATATTTATTCTATACGATCTCAAAAACAAAGGTACATCAAGTTCTTCGACAATGCCATGCAAAGGTTTCATAGGCACGAGACGGGCATGCAAAAGTTAAATATTTTCGCAAGTATAGAAGGCGCTCCTGATTTTGTTCGTGTGGTTGACAGATGGATAGAAATTTCTTTAGAAAAGAATGTTCAAGAATTAGATATTCGGATTTATGGGTATGATTTGCCTCAATCAATTTTTGCTTCCAAATCACTCCGCACCTTGTGTTTGGTGGGAATTACAATGTCATCTATATTTACAACTTATACAAGGGTGTTTTCTTTGCGAAAACTTTCCCTTTCCTATATAAGTTTGAAAGAACAGACTTTACAATATCTAATTTTTAAATTTCCTTTTATTGAGAATCTCACCCTCAAAGGCGGTGAAGTCGGCATATTGCCGATAGAGCTAAAAAAAATTAGGGTTTCTGGTCTTTGTAATCTGAAGGAGTTTACAATTTTCGCATGGCAAGCCCTAGAGGAAATTGATATCGATGCACCAAGTCTTAAATTTTTTCACTACGGTTCTGGTTCGGACAATGATATTAAGATCAAAACGGGTTCTACAAAAAACGTAGAAACTTTATCAATAATAGATGATAACACCATGACAGATCAACGGTTCCATGATTTGGTATCAAAGTTTCCCCTTCTCAAGTGCTTGCATGTGGAACAATGTCCTATCTTGAAGGAGATCAAGATCTCAAGTAACCAGCTGCAGAGATTAAGCTTTGTTGATTGCTTCACGTTCAGTTTTATTGCTTGCATCACTGTGAAGGTTGAAATTGATGCTCCAAATTTGATCTTCTTCGAGTATAGTGGGTATAGTGGTCGAGGAACCATGTTCTTGGTAAAAACCGCCCCCTGTTGTTCTAAGGCTCATATCAGATATAATGTTGATTCGTATTATTGTTGTTTCATTAGTTTAAGGGAATTTCTCATGAGGTCAATGCAATTCAAGTTTCTATCCCTACAAATCTTCACAGAGGTACCATTTCGGTTTTTTTTTTTTTTCCTTTTTCATTTATTTTTTTGGTTATTCACTTAATCTTTTCCATATATGTACCTCTCTCACCTTTCTTTCTTTCTCTTTTGTGTTTACCTTGTCTTGTCTTAATTACTTTAAGCAGAAATCGAATTTCTTCTTTGAAGTTGAGCCCTTGTCATATCAAGTTGAGCAATTGCAGCTAGATTTACAGTCACCACCATCTACTTATGCAGCTATTTTGGACAATTTGCTTCAGATTTGCCGCCCTCAAACTATAATTATATTACAAGATCATTATAGCCATGGAAAAGATCATTATGAATTAATCATAAAGGTAAAACCATTTTTATATAGAATGTTAACATTTTTGTTATTGGAACTCTCGAAAGTACAGTACTTTTAAGTTTATTAGGAAAGCTCTAGACTTAGTAGTTTTATGATTCTAATCATTTATTTGGTTTGCAGTACTTGAATGAGGCACTTTTGAGCAGAAAAGATCTAAGCTGTTGCAACTTTAGGCATGTCAAATGTTGGAAGCATTACTTACATCATGTAAAGATTCGTAGCAAAAACATATGAAAGTTAATTTGTTTTTACTTTCTGTTCTTTTTTAATAAAATTTTCACTTCAAGTTGCTGCTGAAACCACTACAAAAACCTCATTTTTTAGTAACGGCCCATTACTAACGTTTTAAGCCCTTTGGCACGTTAGTAATGGGCCTAACGCGCCATTGCTAACGTTTTTTACACATTAGTAATGTGTCTGTTAGAACTGGGGATTTACTAACGATGTTAGAAGTGTGCCACGTTTCTATTTGCTAACGTGTTACTATTCAAACGTTAGTAAATGAAAAAAAAAATTAAAAAAAAAACCCTAAGCTAACGTGCTATACCATGACACGTTACCCCAAGGGTAACATGGTAATTTTTGCCATGTTTGTTTTTTTTTTTCTTTTTTCCTTCCTGATTTTTAACCGACTAATTTTGAACATCCAACCTGATAAATCATTACCAATGTCTCTATATTCAAAACCACTTTCATAATCAGTAATCAAAACCTGATAATCAATAATCACATTTATATAAAAAAATATCCATCCATTACGAACTTGATGGATAATCTAAAGATGATAATCAATAGTCACATTTATATTACAAAAATTAACCAACTATACACACGTAACAATTAATCACATTCATCATATATAAACAATTAACAAACAACAAATAAACCTGTCTCTATACATCAACAGTGTTATCCAAATATATATATAATAAGAACCTATAAAAACAAAAAAAAAACAAAATACAATGTGAATGTCACGTGACAACACATGCATGTATGTACAAACACCACCTAGTGTCCTCCGTGAAAGTGAAGCGATCAAATAACGTAGAGATCGCCTTAACTTCTCCGTACTAACTAAAACTAATAAAAGAAACAAAAAAAATAAGGGAAAAATATAAAAAAGTCCCCCAAACTACCGGTTGTTTACAATTTAGCCCCCAATGTTTAAAAAGTAATAAAGTAGCCCCCCAAACTACCAAAATGTAACAAAATGGCCACTTATTTTTTTATATTCCTATAATATCCCTATTCTTTTAACAAATAAAATAATAACATAATTGTAAAAAAAACTAAACAATTTTTTAAAAATACAAAAAAACAATGGGCTAATAAATACAAAAAAAAAAAAGGTTTTTGGAATAAATAAATATTCGCCTACTATTTTTTTTGTTGGGTTTTTTTTTTACAATTAGTTTAATATTTTATTTGTTAAAGGAATAGGGGTATTATAGGAATATAAAAAAATAAGTGGCCTTTTTGTTGCATGTTGGTAGTTTGGGGGTTACTTTATTACTTTTTAAACATTGGGGGGCTAAATTGTAAACAGTTGGTAGTTTGGGAGGCATTTTTATATTTTTCCCAAAAAATAAATGAAAAGCTTGATAGAATATCAAACGTAGAGTTAATTTGCATTTAATCGAATATAATGCGGCCGATAAATTAGAAATAGTCCACCTAAAGTTACAGCACTAGGAAACATAATCAACTGCTTTTATAATTAAATCACAATTTTCATGAATTCAATGCACTTTGTATGACCAAGTAAGTACAGGGTTTATGTTTAAAATTCTCCCACTTACCCTCACCCACAAGAAAAAAACATTGAATGGTTGTAGAAAAATAAATGGTATGCAGTTAATTAAGTTTTTTTTTATTATTTTTTTATTTGTTGGGGGGTGAAGTCATCCGTGACAATACTTACAAGTTTTAAAAAACAATGATATAAAGTATAAAGTCAGTATAAGCACAATGTAGTACAGTTATAAGCCAACCATGTTTTGATCAAACTGATTTAAAATCACTAAGGCATATTTTGATATCTAGAAGTTAAATCACTAAAATATTTGTCAAAACTCACAACCATGACAATTTCTCAAGTGCCTTGGCTCAAACATTTGAGGTCCACTGAAATACATGTCACCATAAATATGCCGAGATTCATAATGCCACCACCAGGCCGAAGAGTGTTTGAATTAATCTATATCCAAACATTGATTTTGGAGTGGTTTCAGTCACTCCTCTCAAATTGTCAAAAGCGCTAAAAATTTAGTGGAGTTTCATAATGCAATACAGTGCTTAAAGAAAAAAAATAAAGAAGCCCAGATGAAACCAAAAAAAAAAACCCTAGTTGGAGTGTTTAAAGCAAATTCATTACACAGTTCATAAACCAAATTTTAGTAAATACTTATTCCCTCATTTCAGAAAAATGAAAACTTTTATATCTACATATTGCAATGATCAGATATATCTAGCTTCTTTTCTAAGGTAATATTTAGTAGAAAAGCATAATTGGATCAAGCTTGTTTGTAGAAAAATAAATGGTATGCAGTTAATTAAGTTTTTTTTTTGGTTTTTAAATTTGTTGGGGGTGAAGTCAAACATTAATGCATATAAATATATCAAGTAAACTGTAATTAATATCTAACCTAATTTATTAATTACTAACTTAATTAATTAATATAACCTAATGAATTCACTAACCTAATTAAATATATAATATAATTAATATAATCTAACCTAATTAAATAATAATAACAATAATATCTCATATTAAAAAAAACACATTTCCTGTATGCCACGTTAGAATTTTCTAACGTGGCATGCATGGCACGTTAGAAAATTCTAACGTGGCATACATGCCATGTTAGGAAATGTGTTTATTTAAATTTTTTTTTCATCCTAAAAATAGAACCTATATAACCTAATTAGTTTACTAAACCATAATTAATGAAGTGAACCCTAATTAACTAACTAAACCCTAATTAATTAAGTATCTAACCTAATGAATTATGTTATCCTAATTAATTATATAACCTAATAATTAATTCTAACCTAATTAACTATAACTAATTAACCATACTAATTATGCATGTTAACCTAATTAATTAACTATCCTAATTATGTTACTAATTATGTTCTACTTAATTAATTAGGTAACCTAATTAAGTAACTATGTTAACCCAATTAATTAAGTAACCTAATTAACCAATCAACCTAATTAATTAGTTTAATACAAATAATATATCAAGTAGAAATTAACAAAAAAGAAAAGGAAAGGAAAACCTATTTCCTAACGTGCCACGTGTGACACGTTAGGAAATACTAATGTGTTAGACATGCCACGTTAGGATTTCCTAACGTGTCTTATATGGCACGTTAGGAAAAGGGTGATGTGGCATCATTGCCACGTGAGTAACTATTTTTTTTTTCAATTATAATATAACCTAATTAATTATCTAGAGAGCCCCTATGGGCAGGATGCACTGCAAATCACTCATTTTACAGCACCCACTTACCAAGTGCCACATCATCACTTCAAGAGAAATGCAAAAAATAAAAATGAACATAGACACAGCAAATCAAAATAAATATAATACTAAAAATACCCTTGCAAGCAGACCAAACAAACTCAAAAAAAAAAAAAAAAAGGCAAACCCTGCAGACCCATGCCGGCCGTGGGTTTGGCGAAACCGATACCAGCTGTGGTCTGGCGGGTCAGGCGAGCACGCCGACCGACTAGCTTGGGTCTCGCCGGCCGTGACCCTTCGAGACCCACCTATAGCGTCGCCCACAGTGAAACCCACCCATAGCGCATGTCGAAACCCACCCATGGCGAAACCCCATCCACGACGAAAACCCACCCAAAGCGCACGTTGAAACCCACCCACATCGAAACCTCATCCACGACGAAACCCCATCCACGGCGAAAACCACCCACATCGTGGGTCTCGTGGGTCTAGCCATTTCACAAACGGTCTCTGCCTGCACGAAGGGTCTAGCCAAGTTCACTGCGTGGGTCTTTGTTTTTTAATCTTTTTTTTTTCTTCTTCAGAGCAATCCAGTGCATTAGGATTTATGTTATTTTGGTGTTTTTTTTTTTGTTTTTTCTGAGGTAATTAGGGATTGGGTGCTGTAAAAGTTGTATTTTAAGGAGCATCCTGACCAAAGTTAAATTCAATTATCTAACCTAATAAATTAACTAACCAACCTAATTAATTAAGTATCTAACCTAATGAATTATGTTATCCTAATTAATTAACTATCCCAATTAATTATATAACCTAATAATTAATTCTAACCTAATTAACTATAACTAATTAACCATATGCAATTATGTTAACCTAATTAATTAACTATCCTAATTATGTTCTACTTAATTAATTAGGTAACCTAATTAAGTAACTATGTTAACCCAATTAATTAAGTAACCTAATTAACCAATCAACCTAATTAATCAGGTTAATACAAATAATATATCAATAAATTAACAAAAAAAAGAAGAAGAAAAGGAAAACCCATTTCCTAACGTGCCATGTGTGACACATTAGGAAATACTAATGTGTTAAACATGCCACGTTAGGATTTCCTAACGAGTCTCATATGGCACGTTAGTATTTCTTAACGTGGCAAACACACCACGTTAGTAAACTTTTTTTTTTTTTTCTCTTGTTTTGTTCTCTTAACAATAAAGTTTATTAGTATAATTAGGTTAATTAATTAGATATATATAGTTAGGTGACTATAAGTAGGTTCATTACTTAGGTTACTATACTTATGGTAGTTTAAGTAAGTTAATTAATTATATTAATTAGGTGGTTATTGCACCCCAACTGGATGAGTTGAACTACCCAATAACAATGAATACTTTTAGATCTGAGCCACCTATGATGAACATATACAGGTTCAACAATCATAGAGCACCCCAAAACCCGTTTCACGGTGACCCACATGGGTTTTGCTCCTGGCCCCCACCATGCATGCCTATACTAATTATGTACCTATAGATAATATATACACCATTTCATATTTGAAAAAAAAAAACAATTCCTAACATGGTGCATATACCATGCACGTTAGGAATTTTTTTTTTTTTGGGTTAAATATATGATGAATTACTCAAATACATATATAATTTAGGGGTTACTACAATAATATATATATTAATTAACTAGGTTACTATAATTAGATTAGTTAATTAATTAATTAGCTAGCTAGGTTACCATAATAATTTATATATTATTTAATAAATTAGGTTATTATATATATTTCATATTTACCATATATAGATTGGGCTACATACATATATATATATATAGTAAGATTACTATATACATATATACATATAACCTAATTAGGTTAACACAAATAATATATCATTTAAAAAAAAAGGGAAAAACCATTTCCTAACGTGCCACGTGTGACACGTTAGGAAATACTAACGTGTGTCATTTTGCACGTTAGTATTTGAAAA
The DNA here is from genome assembly GCA_013348765.1 of Carpinus viminea. Classification (NCBI taxonomy): domain Eukaryota; kingdom Viridiplantae; phylum Streptophyta; class Magnoliopsida; order Fagales; family Betulaceae; genus Carpinus; species Carpinus viminea. Next base: position 4,372,126 of record CP054670.1, on the reverse strand, counting down.
ATATTTACTAACGTGTTAAAACTTACATGTTAGTAATTTTTTATTTTTTATTTTAAATTTCTCATTCCTAACGTGGCATTAATCACATGTTACCAATTGGTAACGTGTGATTGATGCCACGTTAGGAATTAATAACGTGTTAAAAACTACACGTTAGAATTTTTTTTTTTTTAATTTTTGCAAATCACATTACTAACGTGTTAATTTTTAACACGTTAGTAATTTGTGACGCGGCAAAAAAAATTGAACAGTAGACACGTTAGTAAATAGCGTGTTTTTTGTAGTGAACATATACTTTGAGTAATATTTAAAACGACATGTTTTAAAACTATTTTGTTAAGATAATGTTGCTTGGCCACTTGAATTAGCTATCTTATTGAATTTAGAGTATCATATAATTTGCGACTTCACAAACTTTATAATATAGTTTGAAATTTGAGAGGCAAATAGCATTACTCATTTTTAAAAATTGAGTAATGTTATACATGATAAACGGAAGCTTTTAGTGTTAGGTATACCGTATATACAAGCATGAACACCATTATCTTGTCTAGTGTTAAATTGGGTTTGTACCAAATGAAAGGACATATTCAAATAAATTAGAAGAAAACCAACGATTCATGGGCATTTTTAATGGTTTTGGGTATGTCGTGCTTGTGCTAAAAACTTGCCAATGATATCTTTTTTATCCAAAAAAATAACAAGGTTTTACGAAAGAAGTTACATTATTTAATAGATTATTATAGGACTGTCATATTATTTGGATGATATAACAATGAAAATCATTCATTCAATTTATATATATATATATATATATATATAAATACTAATTCAATAATGATTCTCACTGTCACATTATCAAATTATATTACAATAATATCTTGCCAATGATATATTTTCGACCCAAAAAATTAACAAGGTTTTACAAAAGAAGCAATGTTATTTAATAGATAGCTATACAACTGCCATATAAATTGGATGATATAACAATGAAACTCATTCCTCAGTTTATATATATTAATTCAATAACTGTTTTTCATTATCACATCATCAAATTATATGGCAATTTTATAACAATCTACTAAATATTATTTCTCTCTATAAAAATAGCTAGCAATGACACATAAAACAACAAATTACATTCCAGCAATTATAAATTTATAATCAATAAACCTCGTATTTTGGTCGATCCCTTCCCTTCTCAAGGCTCTAAATGGGTTTTCTTTCCAATTAGGCTCCATTATTTCAACATAAAATGATTTTCACATTTTACGGTGTTTACTGTGATGTAAAATAGTAGTCAACAAAAATATTTTCCTTTTGACCGAAAATTCTTCTTTAATTCTTGGAAAATGGTTTATAGTTTTGAAAACCGTAAACCCTTTTTTCGATTTTGAACATCTCACTCTCGAATCGATTAATCCTGTCAAGACCTACCCAGGACCTCGCCCGGGACTTGATCGAAACTCGCCCAGAACCCTGCCAGGACCTGCCCGGGACCCAAGTAGGAATAAAATTGTCTCCTCTCAAGACAGCTCCTTCGCCACTCTTTTTCTAAGTATTTTTTTTTCTTGTGTTTACCTACTTTTTTTTTTTGACATGTCCACACAAAAAGGGAGGGGAGATTCGAACTAGTGATATTCATTTCATTAGGTATGGTCTTAGCCAATTGAGCTACCTCTTAGGGGCTTGTGTTTGCCTTCTGAAGAGGAGGATTTATTCTCCTGCCTTTTTTGTTTCTTTATTTCTCTTCTTCGTCCTTTTTTTATTTTATTTTTTTCTCTTATTGTTTTATCTGCAACTTGGAGGCCAGATCTACTATGTTTCCATAGTCTCCTCCACCTACCAACGACCCTCTAGGATTTTTTTGTTTTGTTGAGAAATTTTTAAGGTTTTTTTTTTTAATAAGACTATATATATAGCAAAAAAAATATTTTCTTGGAAAACATTTTCCAGTATTTGGTGTGTACACAAAATCATATTAAACACTAAATTATGAAAATGTTCCTATCGGGTTTTAAGCAGGTCCCGTCAAGATCTCGAGCTTATTTTTAACACACCAACTTTAAACTGTGAAACGTGCATTTTGACCTTTAACTATACGTACAGTGACGTACATTTAGATTTTTTCACCAACTTTAAACTATGCAGAGAGCAAATTAGACTCCCATTGCCTCTCTATCTCTCTGTTCTTTCTCACCGCCGCTCAATCTCTGTATAATCCCCACCCTCTTCATTTCGCATGGAAATTTATTTTTTTATTTTTATATTTGGAAAAATCATGGTTAGTTTCTTTTTTTTACTACTTTTTATTTGATTTACTGCTACGTTATACATTCAGCTGGTTTCTTTTCAAATCAGTTTAAGTTTTGGAATGGATGTTGTAACTATTTTTCTATTTTTTTTTCCTTAACACTAATTTTTTGGATTCAACTTATTTCTTGGCCTAGATCCATTGAATTTTTGATAATCCATATTTATTTCTTATATACTGTACGTGTAAAAAAGAAAGTACTGTGCGTGCCTAAATAAATCTTTTTTATTATTTTTTTATTTTTTATAATCCATCTCTTTATAATACTCTCACGTAATTGAGATATATTTTATAATTTACATTATAAGTACTTAATTGAAGAGTTAGTCATAATGCAATATTTTTTTTTTTGAAAATATTCTTTATTTTAATTATTTTATTTTAGAATTATATTTGGCCTCCTAAATAAACATCCCAACTTCATCCTTTCTTCAATGAAATATCTTTTAATATTCACCGAATCACCTGCCCGTAAAAATTAATCAATCTCTGAAAATTAAAATTGATAGGAGATTTTTATTGAAAGTCGTCCATACAGTTAAAGACCATTCCTAGCTAACTTATATCCGTTCAAAAGAATAAAATATCCCAACAATGTTTCCCACCAAAAAATAAAAATTAAACGGATAAAAGAAAAGAAGAAACAGTGAAATATAAGAACAATTAAACCGGCCGGCCAGCTTGAAGTAACCTTTCAACGCCTAACTACAAGTTTGATTGCTCCCTTCAAACATGCACTGCGCAGCAATCATTGGCTTCAAATTGACTCGATCGCAGTTTTCAAGAATCGACAGAAGCATAGTAAGAGGTGACACAAAATGATCAGAGGGATCTGCGGAGAGACGGCCGCGAAGGTAATCGATGAAAGGTGAATTTGCCAAGAAGAGCAGCTTACAAAGAGCCATGAAGAGGCAACTATTGCATGCGTATTGTGCGTTGTTCAGAAGCGGCACAATGGCCTTAAACATTGTGCCAAGATCTTCATTGCCGGCGCTTAGGGACCCTTCAGCAATTATTTTCTGTGCCAGGGACGCGCGAATGGCTTCCATATTTCCTGTTCGGATGGACATAAAAACGCAGGCCCAAACAGTTGTCTTCCCATTTTCAGAGCCGTATTTCCATATGAAAGTTCCCACCATTGCCTTGAGGCAAAGCGCTTTACCTGCGCTCAAAAATGTTTCATTATCACCCGGTAAGAACTTTATGAGAGTTAAGTCAGAACTCATCCGCAGGAATTTGTCTGACGCAGTATAAATATTACGCCTCTGATCAGGATTTTTGTGCGTCATATAGTGGGATTCTGAGTATGTTTGAAACATGCACTCCACAGCCTCGTCAAACCGAGACACCCCATGTTGGGAGAAGATGCCCGGTAAAACTTTGACTGGCCCAGCCTTCGAGGAGAACCTGGGATAGGGAATACGAGCTGAAATCATTCCCATGATTCCGATCAGTTTCTTGGCAGAGTCGAGGTGAAGATCATGATCTCCTCCCTTCAAGTCGTAAGACCTTCCAAGAACCGACAGTGTGGAAAAAATATCTTGTTCGTGGATGGTCATGGAAGGAATATGGTCAAAGGGAAGTTGTTGAACGCATTCTTTTATGACTGCAAATGCCGTATTTCTTGTATGAGAGACTCTAAAGAAGATCCTGTAGAAGTTAGCCTCCATTACCGACTGGTTCCCCGTCTGTTCGAAATTATCATGAATTTCAAATCTTTATTATAAGAATGAAGGTCAGACATGAAGATATGTAACCATGAAAATCTTATGTTTAAAAAAAAAAGCCCAGTACATTAATCTTTCTTTACCAGCACAAATGATTCATTTGAAATGAAATATAGAATACATACACGTACAGAGGCCAATTGCCATGCAACATCAAAGAAAATTGGAAAAAGGAGGCTCACCTTACTATAATTCATGCTATCTCAGAAAAGAAGACAGAAAAATGATCGAGGCTAGCAGCAAGAAACAAAAAAGAGAAGCTTTTTTTGATATGTCCGCACAAAGAAAAGCTGAAAGGCGTGAGAGAAAATGATGCGTTAATATATCATCGTGGATGGCAACGGAAGGTGTCCGTTGATTAGGTGGCGTTTCTGGAAGAGAAAAAAGAATGAAAAAAAAGGGGGAGTGACGTGTCCCTCTCTCTTATAACTAACACAGTAATTAAGTCTCAGTTTTACTTGAAGTAACAGATTTGCCCGAGACGATGATTGAGCTAGCTAGTTAATTACCGCCGTACCAATTACAGTTCGTGATGAACGGCTAAACGCAATGTAATTAATTGCCATCTTATTTACCCGCGCAACTTTTTCACTCTCCACTTCTCTAATGATCTCAATATTACAACATATTAATTAAAGAGAGAAACTTTTTAGAGTAAATTTAAAATGTTGAACGTATATATATATATGCACCTAATATAGAATTAATGAAATTTTTGTCGTATTTAACAACCCTAAAACCATTTAAAATGTTAAATGTTGGTAATCGGGGAGGTAAAATTATGGTTTTAGTGCATTGCGTACCTTTTTCAATTATTTAATCAATATTATTCTCGTTATTGGGGAGGTAGTATTATTTTATTAAATAACAATAAAAACTACCACAAAATGCTATTTGTCATAGAGTTAAGCACCCAGAACCCATTTTAGACGCATCTTAGAAAAGAATAGCAAAAAATATAACTAATAATAATGAAAAAAAAAAAAAGTTAAAGAGGAATTCATTAAATTCAAACATACGTTGATTTCTGGTCTATGATGACATGCAGTTTGGTGAATCAAATTAAACAACAAAAAACGCTCTTAAAATACTACTTGTCACGGATTTGGGCACCTTAAAATTGTTTTATTTATTTGAATAATATCAAAATGATATATCTTGGCATTTAATCTTTTTTTTTTTTTGAAAAACAGCAAACAATTTTAAGTTTTTTAGTGTACGTTTTGAATTGTATGTTCATATATATTTTTTGTTTTGAAAATAGAAAACAAAGAAGAAAAAAAAAACTATATATAGCCATTATAAATAATATTTCATTTTTTAAAATTTAATTTGTTCTTAAATTTAATTTTTTTAAAACCTTTAACGAGCGTTGGATGCTTAAATATTCAACTTCATCATAAATTTGTAACTGTAACAGTCGCATAAAAAATAAAAATACTATGACAGAGACAGTCCTAGCTAGCTAGTAGCCTATAGAAATGGTAATTAATTGATGTCGTTCTTCATGAGTTTATTTTCCCTAATTTTGTAATTTGTGATTAACATTTTGCAAGAGAAAAAAAAAAAAAAAAGAAACAAAAATAGAAACAACAAATAGTTCAACATATCAAGTAGAAAATTGTACGTTCAACATAGAAGAAAAATAATTGAGTACTTCAGCTTGTTAGCCGAAAAATTGCGTCCAACGCCACTTTGGCCTTCACCACAGCGTCTAAAAACACTCGGCTGACGTTGAAGTTGCATCTGTTAAGAGTTGACCGAAGAGTGATGTAAGTTCGCACAATATAGTCGAAATCGGTACGAAAAAGAGTGCGAATATATTTGATGACAGATTGGTGCGACAAAATAGAGGTGATTAGTGCACAAAGAGCCTTGCAGAATTCAACATCGCTTGCATTTACTGCGTTGTTCAGAGGACACGCAATGGCCTTCAACATTGCACCAATTTCTGCGTTGTTGAGAGGATGCACAACGCCCACGAAGCCCACAGCAATTATCCTCTCTGCCAATGAAGCGTGAATGGTCTCAATACGCCTTGCTTCGATCGTTAATCGAACGCAATCCCAAACATGTTCTATCTCAGTCTGAGACCCATATTGCCATACGAAAGTGCTCATCATAGCCTTGAGGCAGAGCGCTTTACCAGCGCTCAATAATATTTCGTTTTCATTTGGAAGGAACATGTTGAGAGTTTCGCGAGAATAATTCCTCAGGCACGACTCTGACATTACCGGTAACAGCTGAAGGGAATGTGAGAATCTTAGAAACATGCTCTCAACAGCCGAGCCAAACTGAGCGATTCCATGTTGGGAGAAGATACCCAGTAAAACGGTGACCACCTCAACCACCGAGAAGAAATCCGGACGCCCACTACGTATTGAAATCATTGCGATGATGTCGATCAGTTTCCTGGCAGTGTCGATGTGAAGATTAGGAGCTTCGGTGTAAGACTTTTCAAGCATAGACAGTGTGGAAGAACAAGGGAATCCGAAAGGTAATTGTTCGAGGCATTGTTCTATCACAATCAATGCCTCGTTCCTTAAAGATGAGTTTTGCCAGAAGATTTGCCTGAGGTTATCCGCCAGTCTCATTCGGATGAGGGCCTGTTGAAATTTATATCAACAACTTAAAATCTTTAATTATTATAAGAAAGAAGATCAGATATAAACATATATATCGAAGAGCTAATATTGAAAACCATGTGTTAAAACAATAACCCAAATCCATCTTTCTTTATAATCAGCACACATTAATCCCCACAATTAATGATCGTACGTATAATATTATATTAGAAAACTCCACGTGTGCCATGCAACATCATTATTAAGGAGACAAATTGAGAAGAATACTGGAAAAGTAGGCTGACCTGAACAGAAGAACCTGTAGAAATAGTACTCATGATATCTAGATCTGAGAGAAGAAGCCAGAAAAATGATTCAGCAAGAAACCAAAAAGAAAAGCTGAAGGGCGTCAAGAAGATGACGCAGATAGATAGAAGCACGTAAATAAATTGTAATTACAATAAGTACACCAAAATGCCCCTCTTATATATAAAGAAAAAGACGGACGGTATTGTTAGTTAATTTGATGGCATTTTTTAAAGAAAAAAAAAGCTTATTTTTTTTAATTAGTGAATAAAGAAAGGTAGTATGACGTGTCCCCCTTAAATCTAATACAGTAACTCTTAGTTTACATGAATACTGGTGACCGGACGAATGACAGTTATAGAAATCTCGGTGATGTTGAGATATGTTGAAAAAACGGTACAGCAGCTAACTGTCTCCTATCCATCTGCTACTTAGAATCTTGATTAACCCAATGTAAATTAACTGAGACCAGCTTATTTACCTACACAAATTTTTTACTCTTCAGTTAGTGAAATTCATTAACCATCCCCACTTTTTAAAAGAAAAGAAAAAAACTAAAGCTAAAACAATGTTATTTTATATGGTGATACGATATCGTTTCTAAATTTTGATACATTTATTTATATATATAAAAAAATTTAAATACAAAACAACTTCATTTTATGTATTTATATATATAGGTGGTTAATAGTCAACGGTTTTGAAAAAACTTAAAACCGCAAACTGTAATTGCTTAGGTTGTTAGCAATTTTTTTTAACCGCATTAAAAAACGATTAGTGCAGTTAGTAGTTAGTGGTTAGCAAACGATTATTAACCACCCACCTATTTCACCCTTATTAATGATCTCAATATTTAAATATAAATCTATTTTAATATGCTAGCTAGTTAGTTATTTGTTACTATATATATTGGAAGATGAGACTCTTGGGATTGTAATTTCCTATTTTAAAATTGATATGATTTATCTTTTTGATCATACTTACTGATATATGTCCTCTAAGAAATTTATAGTGTTTTTGCATTTTCATGGCTTGTTGGGCTTATGGCCAGAAAGCCCACATAACTGAAGCACCAAGCCCACGTGGCCATTTTCATGCCATTTGAGCCATGTTTATAACCTACCCATGAGCCACGAACTTCAAGCTTATGGTGCAATCGGACAAAGTTTTCCTTCTAATTAGGTTGGAGGAATCTCCTCCAACATAATCTATAAAAATAACATGTATCACTTTTTTTAATCACTTGTGAGATGCACATGAGTTTTTAATAAAATTTATTCCAACTTTGTTCCTACTATTAAAAAACATGTGTATCTCATATGTTCAAGGGACACATGTTACTTTTATAAACTATGTTAAGTTTGGAGGAAAGCTTTGTTATGCGAAATTTTAGTGGTCGCAATAGTTTAAAAAAACAATTTTACGAAATTTTACATATACCCAATCTTTTTTTAAAATATCAGTGTAAATCTTTGCACTTCGAATGTTATTAACACTACTATTTTGTAAAAGAAATGTTAGAGAGCTAAAAATAATTGTTTAAAATTTTTTTCAAACTGGCATTGCATAATTTTAGCCACTCCGTGAATTTTCATTTAAAAATTCTGCCATGTTAATTTGGAAAAAATTCCTAATTAAGTAATTAAAAATTCCATGTTAATGGAATATCAGTAATTAAGTCTCAGTTTTACTTGAAGTAACAGATTTGCCTGAGACGATGATCGAGCTAGCTAGTTAATTACCGCCGGACCAATTACAGTTCATGATGAACGGCTAAACGCAATGTAATTCATTGCCATCTTATTTACCCGCACAACTTTTTCACTCTCCACTTCTCTAATGATCTCAATATTATAACATATTAATTAAAGAGAGAAACTTTCTAGAGTAAATTTAAAATTAATGTTGATTTCTGCCATACGGTGACTCTATTACAACATATTAATTAAAGAGAGAAACTTTCTAGAGTAAATTTAATTAAAATATTGAACGTATATATATATATGCACCTAATATAAAATTAATGAAAATTTTGTCATATTTAACAGCCCTAAAACCATTTAAAATGTTAAATGTTGGTAATCGGGGAGGTAATATTATGGTTTTTGTGCATAACGTACCCTTTTCAATTATTTAATCAATATTATTCTCGTTATTGGGGAGGTAATATTTTTATTAAATAATAATAAAAACTACCATAAAATGATATTTGTCATAGAGTTAAGCACCCAGAACCCATTTTAGACGCATCTTAGAAAAGAATAACAAAAAATATAACTAATAATAATGAAAAAAAAAAAAGTTAAAGAGGAATTCATTAAATTCAAACAAACGTTGATTTCTGGTCTATGATGACATGCAGTTTGGTGAATCAAATTAAACAACAAAAAACGCTCTTAAAATACTACGTACTTGTCACAGATTTGGGAACCTTAAAATTGTTTTATTTATTTGAATAATATCAAAATGATATATCTTGGCATTTACTTTTTATTTTTATTTTTCTTTTGAAAAAACAGCAAACAATTTTAAGTTTTTTGTGTACGTTTTGGATTGTATGTTCATATATATTTTTGTTTTGAAAATAGAAAACAAAGAAGAAGAAAAAAACTATATATAGCCATTATAAATAATATTTCATTTTTTAAAATTTAATTTGTTCTTAAATTTAATTTTTTAAAAACCTTTAACAAGCATTGTTGCTTAAATATTAAACTTCATCATAAATTTGTAACTGTAACAGTCGCATAAAAAATAAAAATAAAAATACTATGACAGAGACAATCCTAGCTAGCTAGTAGCCTATAGAAATGGTAATTAATTGATGTCATTCTTCATGTGTTTATTTTCCCTAATTTTGTAATTTGTGATTAACATGTTGCAAGAGAAAAAAAAACTAAAAAAAGAAAAATAGAAACAAATAGTTCAACATATCAAGTAGAAAATTGTACGTTCAACATAGAAGAAAAATAATTGAGTACTTCAGCTTGTTGGGAAAAAAATTGCGTCCAACGCCACTTTGGCCCGCACCACAGCGTCTAAAAACACTCGGTTGGACGTTGAAGTTGCATCTGTTAAGAGTTGACCGAAGAGTTAAGAATGTTCGCACAATATAATCCAAATCTGTAAGGAGAAGAGTGCGAAGATAATTGAGGACAGATTGGTGCGACAAAATAGAGGTGATTAGTGCACAAAGAGCCTTGCAGAATCCAACATCGCTTGCATTTACTGCATTGTTCAGAGGACACGCAATGGCCTTCAACATTGCACCAAGTTCTGCGTTGTTGAGTGGATGCACAACGCCCACAGCAATTATCCTCTCTGCCAATGAAGCATGAATGGTCTCAATACGCCTTGTTTCGATGGTTAATCGAACGCAATCCCAAAGATTTTCTATCTCGGTCTGAGACCCATATTGCCATACGAAAGTTCTCATCATGGCCTTGAGGCAGAGCGCTTTACCAGCACTCAATGATATTTCATTTTCATTCGGAAGGAACATGTTGAGAGTTTCGCGAGAATAATTCCTCATGCTTGACTCCGACAGTGCTGGTAACAGCAGTGAGAATCTTAGAAACATGCTCTCAACAGTCAAGACAAACCGAGCGACTCCATGTTGAGAGAAGATGCCCAGTAAAACGGTGACCACCTCAACTAGCGAGAAGAAATCCGGACGCCTACTACGAATTGAAATCATTGCGATGATGTCGATCAGTTTCCTGGCAGTACCGATGTGAAGATTAGGAGCTTCGGTGTAAGACTTTTCAAGTACAGACAGTGTGGAAGAACAATGGAATCCGAAAGGTAATTGTTCTAGGCATTGTAATATCACAGTCAATGCCTCTTTCCTTACAGATGAGTTTTGCCAGAAGATTTGCCTGAGGCTATCCTCCAGTCTCATTCGGATGAGGATCCTGTTGAAATTTATATCAACAACTTTAAATCTTTAATTATTATAAGAAAGAAGATTAGATATGAACATATATATATCGAAGAACTAATATATATTGAAAATCTTATGTTAAAACAAGAACCCAAATCCATCTTTCTTTATAATTCAGCACAAAATTAATCCCCACAATTAATGATCGTACGTATAATATTATATTAAAAACTCCACGTGTGCCATGCAACATCATAATTAAGGAGACAAATTGAGAAGAATACTGGAAAAGTAGGCTGACCTGAACAGAAGAAGCTGTAAAAAAAGTACTCATGATATCTAGATCTGAGAGAAGAAGCCAGAAAAATGATTCAGCAAGAAACCAAAAAGAAAAGCTGAAGGGCGTCAAGAAGATGACGCAGATAGATAGAAGCACATAAATAAATTGTAGTTACAATAAGTACACCAAAATGCCCTTTATATATAAAGAAAAAGACGGACGGTATTGTTAGTTAATTTGATGGCATTTTTTAAAGAAAAAAAAAAAAAGAAGCTTATTTTTTTAATTAGTGAATAAAGAAAGGTGGTATGACGTGTCCCCCTTAAATCTAATACAGTAACTCTTAGTTTACTTGAATACTGGTGACCGGACGAATGACAGTTACAGAAATCTCGGTGATGTTGAGAAATGTTGAAAAAACGGTACAACAGCTCACTGTCTCCCATCCATCTGCTAATTAGAATCTTGATTAACCCAATGTAATTAACTGAGACCTTATTTACCTACACAAATTTTTTACTCTTCCGTTAGTAAAATTCATTAATCATCACAGCTTTTTAAAAGGAAAAAAAAAAAAACTAAAACAATGTCGTTTCTATGGTAATACGATATCATTTCTAAATTTTGATATATATATAAATTTTAAATACAAAACAACTTCATTTCATATGTATATATATAGAGGTGATTAGCAGTTAACGCTTTTAAAAAAACTTAAATTAAATTGCAAACTATAACTGCTTAAATAGTTAGTGATTTTTCCTAACCACATTCAAAAGTGATTGGTATAGTTAGCGGTTAGTAGTTAGCAGACGGTTATTAACCACCCACCTATTTCACCCATATCAATGATCTTAATATTTAAATATAAATCTATTTTAATATGCTAGCTATAGCTAGTTATTTGTTACTACATATTGGAAGGAGCAACGATATAAGGGTCCTCTTAGAAGATGAGACTCCTGGGATTGTAATTTTCCAGTGTATTTTGACATATGAAGTACTATTTTAAAATGGGAAAACCTACAATACGGTCCATCTGCAAAAGATGAGTTTTGCAGCACCCAGTAGGACAATGACACCTCACCATATATAAAGAAGAAAAATTGCACAAGAAAAATATAAACCCCCCACAGCTGATTTTCGTTAGGAAGAAAAGAGAAAGAAGAGAAGGAAGAAGACGTTAGGGGTGCGAGGTCACGTGAGAGACCCACAGCCTAGGTCTCGCCTGCTGTGGGTCTTGCTTTGATGAGTTCATTTTTTTCTTATGGCTCCGGCGATTTTAAGATGACAAAATCCCCAAAAGGGTTAAACTTCCTTCTAGGTTTTAGTTTTGAATCCAAAATAAGTTTTAAGGCATTAGAATCGATTTTTGAGGTTGAGTTTGCATTTTTCAGTGTTTTCCGGTTGAGTTTGACCGGAAATGAAGATATTCGCTGAAGGAGTCACGGTTGGGTTTGAGGCTAAACCCAAGGCGCCCGACCGAGGCTCGTCGCAACTCGATTGGACTCGAATGCCGAGATCAGACGATCGGCCAGCGAGATCAGATGACTGTCCACGATCCAAATCCACGAGAAACCAACGACCGGCCTAAATCAAACGACTATCCACGATCCACGAGAAACCGACGATCGGCCAGGTGAGATCCGGCAAGACCCAGGCATGGGTCTGTCGATTTGGAATCCAGGGGCATTTTGGGGTTTTAATAGTTTTAGTTTGCTACTTTGTTCTCATTTTAATTGTTTGCACTTGATGAGGTGTCAAGATAGGATTAGAGGCTGCAAAATACCCCTTTTGCAGATGGACTGCATAGTAGGGGCTCCCTTTTAAAATTGGTTTGATTTATCTTTTGGATCATACTTACTAATGAGTGACCCTATTATGCGGTCTGTCTGTAAATCCAGCCTTTTGCAGCACCCAATACAAATTTGACACGTAAGGAAAGCACAACTTATGGAATAGGATCAAAACATGGGATTTCTTCTTCATCCCACGCGAGTCTCTGGCTTCCTTTTTCAGTCTTCATCTATCTTCCTCTTTGTTTCCTCTCCACTTTCTCTTTTTCTCTCTTTCCTCTTCCCTCTCCTCTCATCGATGGCCGGAACACAACTGGAAAACCCATAACCCAACTAGTCAAACCCACCCCCACTAGAACCCAACTGGAAAACCCATCACCCAATCTGCCATTTATGACCTTCACTTTGTCATACCCATGGCTGGCGCCATCCTCAACACAATTAGCATTTTGCTTCTACTTTTCAAACGACTCTCCATTTTCACCTATGGGTTGCTCTCCATTTTTGGTTTGAGAAAACCTTCCCATGGAACATCTAATAACTTCATTGAACCCAATCACAGATTCACCACAAAATTCATTGAACCCAATCACCCAAACATCTAATAAATTTAATAAACAAGTTCCTGCAAATATCATATGGGCGTCTTGCCAGACCCACGGCTGGCTCTGGCCGTGGGTCACCTCTCTGGCGACTTTGGGTCACCCTCTCCGGCGATTTTGGGTCACCTTCTTGGCAACTTTTCTGCCAAATTCAGTCTAAAAAATCGATTATAATGCTTAAAAACTCGTTTCTAATGCCTCAAAAATCGATTCTAATGCCATAAAACTAATTTCTAATACCTCAAAAATCGATTATAATGCCTCAAAACTAATTTTTGGATTAAAAACTAAAACGAAAAAGGTTAACCCTTAGAAATTTTTTTTCAAACTAAAGCCGGAGAAGAATGTCACTCACAGCGCCAGAGATAGAATCAGCTGGAGCTGCGAGACCCACAGCACCCACGATGAGACCCATGCCAGACCCCTTCATCGGTGCCGTTATTTTTGGTGAAGATGAATGAACCAGAGAAGAAAAGAGAGGAGGAGAGAAAGTAGGAGAGAGAAAAAAAATCCAATGTTTTTGATCCTATTATATTATGTGCAACTATATGATGTGTACCCATGCTATTGGTTGCTGCAAAAGACAACTTTTGCAGCCGGACCGTATTGTAGGTTTTCCCCTTACTAATATATGTCCTCAAAGAAATTTATAGTGTTTTTGCATTTTCATGGATTGTTGGGCTTATGGGCAAGCCCACATAACTGAAGCACCAAGCCCACTTGGCCATCTTCATGCCATTTGAGCCATGTTTATAACCTACCATGAGTCTTTAAGAGATACTTCAATCGGTTGGGATCACGCCTCATGAAGCGGAGATTACTAGTTTAAATCCCCCCTCTCCCTTCTTGTGTGGACATGTCAAAATATAAAAATAAAATAACCTACCCATGAGCCCTGAACTTCAAGAATATGCCAATATGGTGTGAAATTTTAGTGGTTGCAATAGTTTAAATTGCAATTTTACTAAATTTTATATACCCAATCATTTTTTAAAATACCAGTGTAAATATTTGCACTTTGAATGTTAAACACTATTATTTTGTAAGAAAAAATGCTAAAAAGCCAAAGAAAATTGGTCATAATTTTTTTTTAAACTGACGTGGCATAATTCTAGCCACCCCTTGAGTTTTCATTTTAAAATTCTGCCACGTCAGTTTGGAAAAAATTTTGGACGGTTCTCTTTGGCTTTTTAGTACTTTTCAATTAATAATGTCCCTTTATTTGCTCTTGACCAGAGATTTAATTTCTTCTTTTGAAATTTAAATGAATTTATGATAATCTTCGGTTAATGTATTTAATGGTATATAATATTATATTATTTAAATTTTAAAATATATAATAACATTAATATTATATACATTATTAAATATATAAACTTTAAATTTTGATGATAAAATTTAAGTTAAAATTAAATAAATAAATAAATAAAATCTTATTGACTTTGTCAACAGTTTGATAGGAGCCACTTCATTAATTTCAATCTCTCAAGTCTCAATCAACTTGAATAGAAAATATATATATATATATATATATATCTGTCAACCAACATACATTATTTAATTGCCTAGGCTATTTTGTACTTGCATCAATTATTATAGTCCCGTACCAATTTACATCCCGTGTCCTGACCAAACATTAAATAGAAGCCGAAAGAAGATTGTCATGGCATGGCCCATATACAACAAAAAGAATGAGAAATGGCCAATGGGACCCTCTCAAATCTCACCTGCATGCTGCAGCCTTTGCCTTTTTGTATGTAGAAAAGCCATAACATTACGTCTCTGCTAGCTGCCTCGTCAGTCGCCATGAAGTATGAACCACTCGTTCAATTCTCTTATCCGTCATCTTCCTAACCAAAATTACCCTTCAAATAATTAAGTAGTGCATGGACAATTGTTGAAGACACCTCCAGGCTCCAGGCTCCAGGCTCCATATGCTATGGCCAGGCTTTCTTCTTTTTTCAGCCATTCTCTTTGCTTCCACATCTTGGTTTTTCTTCTTCTTCTTCTTCTGCAAGTTTGCCCGGAGCTTGCAGTCTCTCGCTCAACGGTTAAGTATCTTCCCGGCTTCCGGGGAGCTCTTCCATTTGAGCTCGAAACTGGGTACGTGGCAGTGGGTGATTCGGAGGATGTAGAGCTCTTCTACTACTTTGTCAAGTCGGAGAGGAGTCCTAAAGAGGACCCTCTCCTGCTCTGGCTAGTCGGTGGCCCCGGTTGCTCTGGCTGGACCGGCGTTGCCTATGAAATAGGTGCCAATATTGCTTTTATTTTAAGTACGTTGCATTTTGTTTTCTAAATAATATACGCGTAAACATATTCTACTTTGTATTTAAATTAAATTATTAGTTTTTACTTGTTTAGATATTATTATTATTATTAGAATATTAATTTACTTATTCCGATGGACTTAAATTTTTTAAACTAACATGATATTAGAGTCATGGATTCATATGAATTTTTTAGACAATTGATAATTTAAATAATATTGTTCGTACAAAATTGATTAATTTTGCCCTTTAATATGTAACTTAATCTCTCTATCCACACGTACATTTCAATGTTCCCATTTCAAAAAGAGTATGTTATAGATGCAGATTAATTTAATTAAATTTGATAATATATACGTTTGAGTCTTACAAAATTTAATGATAAATTCACCTATTCGCTATATGGAGATTATTGAAATATGGTTGAAATAATGATTTTATTATTTTTCCTTCAAAGATAAAAATAAAATAAATTTGGAATGGACAACTAACTAGAGAGAAAAAAAAAAAAAGTTATCCCAATTGACCAGGGCCATTGAAAAGATCAAGAAAAAGTCAATGATCTCTAAATTTTGTAGGTCCATTGAATTTTAAGATAGAGGAGTACAATGGAAGCCTGCCTGAATTGGTGTTAAATCCACATTCTTGGACAAAGGTGAACTTTTTCAACTAGATTCTTTTAGTTAGCATTTTGATGTAGATTTGGATGGTGACGATTGAGTTGTGGGAGTGTAGCATAATATTTATTGAGTTGCAGGAGTGTAGCATAATATTTGTGGACTCGCCCGTTGGCACAGGATTTTCATATGGAAGAACCCCCGCTGCTTCTGAATCGAGTGACTTGAAACAAGTAGACCATCTCCACCAATTCCTCGTTAAGGTATGCATGCAACATCGAATCCCTCCTTTGATAGTCAAATTCAATGATTCTTATAAGCTTAAACTTTTGGGATATTGTAGATTGTTGTTTTTATTATTGAGTTACATTTTGCAGTGGCTAATTGATCACCCAGAATTTGTCTCAAACGCATTCTACGTTGGTGGCCATTCCTACACTGGCATTCCAACTCCGATCCTCGTTCAACGAATCTCAAATGGTATGAGAATAAAGGATAAAGTGATAAACCATGATCATGATCAATTGGGTGGTCATGTTTTGTGACAGATTCATCGGCAAGTACTAAATATAAGGAAACTATGTTTTTAAGGAACTAAAGAAGCAAAACATGCATGCACGTGAAGCATTTGTTTTACTTACAATAGTCCATAACCTCTTCTTTTGTTAATTTGTCCTCTTTGGTGCATTCTCAAGCTCTCTGGCCTTTGCATGCAGGAAATGAAGAAGGTGTCCGCCCACTGATAAACCTCCAGGTTTCTGATCTTTGTTTTCTATCCCCTTTCAACATTTAGCGTTAGAGAAAAAAAAATCAAAGGAAAAACTTTACAAAATATTTTTGAACTACTACGCAATTTGAAAAGACTTCAAATTTTAAAACCTTTTAATTTCACCCTCGAACTTTCAATTTGATGCAATTTATCTCCATTAGTTTTTAGACATTAAAAGGGATAAAATGACCTTTATATCCCTAAAACTTTTATAAAGTTTCAAATGTACCCTTAATTTCAAATTGAATATTTGTTTTTTTTTTTAAATGAAGGGTAATTTGGACTTTTTTGTGGTTTCAGTTAGGGTTTAGCAGCAAAAATAGACTAAGGGGATAAATTGCATCAAATTAAAAGTTCAGGAGATGAAATTGAGAATTTTTGAAATTTAGAAGGTTCTTCTTAAAACGTGCAGTAGGTCAGGAGTCGCAAATGAAATTATCCTAAACACAAACAAACAAAAAACCGTGAAATTCTTGGTCATAATTGTATCCCAACACTTGCATTAGTGCAATTGATACAAGATGTCTAGCAAGCTTACTATATATATATATGAAGTCCACTTGAACCATCTCATAAATGCCATTAATTTATTATTTCAGGGATACATACTAGGAAATCCTACGACTGATCCAATTTTAGATGGCAATTCAGTAATTCCCCGTGCTTACGGACTGGGATTCATTTCTGATGAACTCTACGAGGTGATTCAATCTTCCAACATTGTCCCGAATCACCAGGCACAAAGATAATGAATATTCTAATTAATCAGCTAGCCTGCATTTAATTTGTTCAGTCATTGAAGACAACCTGCGGAGGAGAGTATGTAATTATAAGTCCGAGAAATGCAAAGTGTTTGAAGTATGTTCAGGCTTTCTATGAGGTAGGCAAGGCAACCAATACCATTACACATATGTTCTGAAATACGTACATGATGAAACTAATACTCGATCGTGTTACCAATTTCATTCTCAGTGTCTTTCAGGAATTAATTTTGCACATGTTTTGGAACCTTTGTGTGTTTTTGCTTCTCCAAAGCCACCCGCTACGGCGGATCAAAGAAGATTTCTTTACCGAAATCTTCAAGTGTTCCTCAACCCCGACCCATCACTTCCTCCGTTTGGCTGCCGCCTTGTACGTAATTCCATATTCTGTCCTTATTTTAAACAGCATTGTACTAAATTATTTTGATCTAAAAAATTTAATCATCTAGTTAATATTCTCCTTATTTTAGTGATTTTTTTTTTTATTATTATTATTAAAAATTTGGGCCAAAGTAGGAATATGGATATTTGCTTTCTAGTTATTGGGCTAACGATGATGGCGTCCGCAAAGCCCTTCACACACGAAAGGTACAAGATTTTGACTTAAAGATGGAGAACATAGGAGGAACTCACAAAAAACAAGGTAGAAATAAAGAGCCCGGTTTTGCAGGGAACCATAGGGGAATGGGAACGTTGCAAGTCTGGATTACAATATACACGGGATGTTCAAAGCAGTTTTGAGTATCACGTTAAGCTTGGTACTGAAGGCTATCGATCTTTAATATACAGGTAAGACTTAAGAGATCGCTACTACGTACATTTCAAGCATTCCAGCTATGCTAATGATCTTTATTTATTTATTTATTTTTTTTTCTACAGCGGTGATCATGACTTCATAGTACCATCCACGGGGACTCAAGCATGGATAAGATCTTTGAACTATTCCATTGTCGATGATTGGAGGTCCTGGATCGTCCAAGGCCAAGTTGCAGGGTAAAACCATTTTAACTTTAATTATATATATATTTTCTCCAGTTTGATCTTGAAACTATGATATATATTAAAAATAAAAATAAATAAATGACAAATTTTGAATTATTGACCCCTTGATTTTAGATACACAAGGACATATTCCAACCGGATGACATTTGCGACTGTGAAGGCAAGAAAAACGTTATCCTTTTAATTTATTGGTGGAATTAAAATCATGCTTTTCATATATTACTAGTTAAATTAAGTTTTGTTGTTGGGTTATATATAAACAGGGTGGGGGGCACACAGCTCCAGAGTACAGGCCTGAAGAATGTTTCGCTATGTTCAGAAGGTGGATATCACACGAAGCTTTGTGATCACCTCCAACTGCACAGCCCTGAAAGGCTTAATGCCGTTTACGAAAATTATATATAAAAAAAAAAGCTGCTTAGAATGTGCAGCTTGGCTCTTCACGGATCACTCTTTTAATTATTCACTTTTGTCTTTAATTTGGTTTGTTCAAAAGGCCGAAATCACTGATTATTATTATTATTAGTTCTTCACGATATCTCAACATAAGGAGTGTGAAAAATATAGGAAAACCAAAGTTTGGGGGAAGAGAAATTCAGAGAAGACGATAAAAAATAATCTCAGTGGAACAAGATTAGTTTCTGTTCGAACAAGATGAGAACCGAGAGTCCCATTCGAAGGCCGGTCGAATTAATTACATTTGACAATAAAAATTGTACTGGGACATTCATAATCACCCACTCTAATTTAAGTCTTTTTTTTTTTTTTTTTTCATTCTTTTAGGATATCTCAATTCTAGCCGTTAAAAAAACGGATCTTTTTTCTCAATCTCTCATCTCCTCCGTCTCCTCTTTCTCTCTCATCTCTACTTTTTTTCCTCTTTCTCAACATAAGTATCTATTTTTCTAAAAGTATAGAAGTTCATATTTCTCTAATTTCTTATATAATTATTATATTTTTTATTAAAAATATTGTAACCTCTAATATAAAATAAAAGGCATATTAAAAAAATTAAAAGCAAAACATACAAGCTTTTTTGACCCCTAAAATCCAGAAGCGAGGAACCTATAATAAAATAACATGTAAACTAACAAATATTTTGTGTAAAATTCAGAAGATCAAAGGGTCCTCCTGTGCTGTTTGTCATATGGTACAACATATTATGGCATCTTGTGTATAAGAATGTCACAAATTACAGAGAAATGGGGATATCCTGGACATATGCGGCGTGAGTCATCTTGTAATTCCTCTTTGCAGTGTGAATAAATAAATGAGAGATCATGTATGAAGTACGCTTCATGTATGAGGGATGTGCATAAAGGCATGAAAAGGATTCCATTCCCATTGTAAATTAGGAATTTGTGCAAAATTTGGGTAAAGAGGTTCAATATCATTACTTATCACGAGATTCCCTTTTTGGAAGTAAATCTGGCCTTCTAAATCTGAAATTGAACCTTATACCTACAACAAGAGGATCAGCCATCAATAAAATTCTCTCATTATCTCTTATACATATCTATATAATATATGTGCACACATGATGCAAGATGCTATTTGAAAAGCATTGTTCCAAACCACTCCTACAAATGCTTTTTATCAGGCAGCGTTAATTTCAATTACGTTGCAAAATATTCCTAAAGCACCCTTCCTTGGCACCTTTCTCCTCATAATAACTTATGAATTTCAAATATATTCTGTTTCTTGACGGTGAAGACTAGGCTCACGAGCTTATTTTCCTAGGTCAAAACTAGATAGGCACAGGGGACATGGGACAGATGGGGCTTCCCTCACTTTTGACATAGTGGGCCCCGGCATAAGGCCCGCACGACGGGCTATTAGCTCAGTGTTTCTCTATCCTATAATTCTCCCTGTCCTCTCAGGTAACTAGCATTCCTTTTATTCATTCATAATATAATACAATTCTTACTTTCAACTATTAACTTTTATTTTTTTCATTCAAAGTCATGCATTACATGTGCACTACGGGTTAGTCCTAGATAAAACCTGCAGGAGGCATTTTACGAACAAAACCACTGAGCCATTTTATTTAAAGATGATTATAAGCGCATCAAAAGGCCAGATAAAAGAACAAACAATACCGTTGGAATTTCTTGAGAAAAACTTCAGCACCTCATCAATGATAATAACCTGCAGTAGATTGAAAGTGAAGCTTTAGAATGAGCAGAAAAAAATGTATATTGACAGAAGAATTGCTTTATATAGAAGTTCTAGTTATAGTGCACATAGAAGCGCTAGCTGTTAGCTATAGAGCACAAAGCGTTTTCTATGATATAAACAAAATAATAATTTAATCAACCAATAATTTGTTTTTAACTTACATATACTAGGAATGTTGTATGCAAATATCCATTTATATAAGTGCAATTGGAGCACATTCAACTGGGTTATATAATAGGCCCATTCTAGATTAAGCCCCATTAGTTTTGTATTGTGACCCCAACAGATAATGTTTAACTTTCTTTTTTGGATTTAGCTGCTATGGTGGTACTCATCCTCTAATAATACCTCTATTTAAAAGTTTTGAGTATAATTATTTTAGTAATTCGATTTGGGACTTAATGAGTCCATTCATTTTATGAATAACTATTACCTATACAATGGTACTAACCCATGCAAAAAAAAAAAAAAAAACTATCAATGAACAATGCATTTTATGTCTAAATTCTGTTAGCTTTCATGATAAACACCATGAGGTATAATTTCTTAAGATTTTTTACTTTTCAAATCGTTAAATTTATATTCAACACAAATCAGACATGGGTAAAAAAACTTTTTAAAAATAATAAGCAATTGGTCAGGCCTAATATACGTCTAATCAGTTAAAGAACCCGGAAAAGCCAATAGGACTTGGAATTAAAAGAAAGGAATACTAGAAAGTCGAGTCAATAGCCACCCCTATTTCAATTTCAAGTTGACATGATAACTCAATTGCATAAAGAAGCTGGCAATAAAAATTCTTCCATTTTTTGGTAAATGTCAATGACACGCTTAGAAATTGGGTTGCCGATTTTTAACACAACTTGAGAAGCTAGCATGAAATTAGCAAGTTACGGTCAATGGATCTGACCCATTTAAATAAATTGCTCGGATTAGGGTTGACCTATAGTTTTATACTTATATCTCAACATGACCCAAACCCTACGTAGTATTTAGGGCTAGCAATTTTTTACACGACTAGCAAACCTGACAAGAACCCAACGCGAAATTAGCGGGTTAGGGTTAAAGGGTCTAGTCAATTTAATTAAATGGGCCGGATTATGATTAACCTATAATACCCATACTTCAACATGCGAATGCGAATTGCCACCCCTACTTAGAAAGAAAGGCCCTTGCAGACAAATGTCAAAAAAGAAAAAGAAGAAGACAATTCTTCATATCTAATGCCCCAAAACTTAATTAGTGACCAAAAACAAAGTAACCTTGTGCAGCAACTTGTTTTGATCATACAAGGAAAAGAAAGTTACTTAAGTAGACAAGTAGCTAAGCTGACAATGTTATAATTCCTAAAATTTGAAAGCAGATAATGCACCAGAAAGAAGGCACTTGCAGACAAATGTCAAAAAAAAAAAAGAAAAAAAAGAAGAAGAGATAATTCTTCAAATCTAATGCCCCAAAACTTAATTAGTGACCAAAAACAAAGTAACCTTGTGCAGCAACTTGTTTTGATCATACAAGGAAAATAAAGTTACTTCTAAGTTGACAATGTTATAATTCCTAAAATTTAAAAGCAGATAATGCACCAGAATA
Source organism: Carpinus viminea (assembly GCA_013348765.1). Lineage (NCBI taxonomy): Eukaryota > Viridiplantae > Streptophyta > Magnoliopsida > Fagales > Betulaceae > Carpinus > Carpinus viminea. The sequence goes on along the minus strand of CP054670.1, from coordinate 4,349,470 downwards.
ATAGCTCAAGGAAAGATCCTAAGCCTAAGCCAATCATTTGCATAAAATGGTCAAAACATAGAAAACATGAAGATACAAGACATACAGGAAATGAAAGATAGAGGACGAGTCTCCACTCAGCCCAAGATAATGGTGTTACCTGCAACACAAAACATTGCATTTCATTAAATTCATTAACAAAAAAATAAAAAATCAACCAAAACTATCACTTAAGGAAAAACATAAGTTTATTGCAAAAAAATGAAACAACTTACTGAGAAAAGAACCGAGAGCGGATGCACATACAAAATTAGTATGTGAAGGATCATAGTTAGGAAGATTGAGCCAACGAGCCATAAATTACTCCAGGGAGGAATAACACTAAAATTAAGCAAGGTTAAAAAAAAGTCAATGCTAATGCTTTTTTTTTTCCTCAGTAAAGCACATAATCCACACATGTATGCTAGAGAGAAAAGGAAGAATTCATTCTTTTGTATGCACAAAAGCAGCAGAGTTACCACAAGTGACTAGCACCTTAAAATAATAAAATCCGGCCATATACATAAGGGCATGTGTGTGTGTGTGTGTGAGAGAGAGAGAGAGAGATTTCTGCATTGACATATTAGTTATGGGTTGCCAATTTTAGGATCCAAGACTGAAAGGGGCAACACGTAGGGGTTTTCAACTCCCACTCCCACTCCCACTACCCATTTCTGCACCCCTCTTTGCACACTAATATCCCAAGGGTCTCCCTGACCTCCACAAAATAAATAAAAAATACAGAGGTGTTCTTCTCGTAGTATCCTAGCCTAAGCAGAGTGCACAGACCACGGGCTCGTAACTTAATACCTCAATTGAAAGTCAGAAAGTTCAATCTCTAAATCTCCCATAATAAAGAACTCACTAAAACAATATATTTTTTTTCACGGATTTAGTCAAAACTGGTTAAATTTGCTTTCACCCAGGTGCCCAAAATCAACTTCAACTATAACACATCTTTGATGATCATGTCCTATTACGTCCTATTTGGCTGAAGTTATGAGGACTGCGGAACAGAAAAAGAAACTAAATTTTGAAAAAACAACCTCCTAACAAACTAAACATTTCAACTAAAAAAAAAAGAAAATATAATATCTGGAAAGTAGGCTTCTTCAAGATTCCAATTAGGATGAAAATTTGAAAAATAAATTCAATTTCAATCACTGAACCAGGTTATCTATTAAAAAAAATTGAAACCATGCTTCCTTCCAATACATTTTCTTATTGCATAGAACATGGAAAGACAGAAATTTAATGACACAAACCTATGGCTAAGAGGTAGGACATAAGGATACAAATCAACATGGCTTATTTTATGCAAACCATCCAGTAAACTATAATCAGCAAGAGAAGTATGGGCCCAAAATTATAGTCTACCTCTGTTCAAAGATGCAGTCAGATGATTTAAAGTGTATTATGTCACCAAATTCAAGTTAAAGAGAGCAAGAACAAATCAGATACATGGGATAAATTAGGTTAAAAAACATGGTGATACTTAAGGCTACCATAGTGGGAAGAGCTAAATATCATTCAAAGCAGGAAAGTTACTTTGGCCACTTGTTACATTTTATTACAAATGTTTTCAGCATTCAAAATAATTGACCTGAGGCTGAGGCAGAAAGAAAAAAAATGAAATAAAAAAGAACAAATTTAAATACTCACAGAAGAGATTGATTTTCACTAAGATTATTCAAAGCATTGAACATCTCAACGACAACGAGCACAGTCATGGACACAGTTGATGGATGTCGATCATCAAATATACTGCATGGGTAAGTAGTCTCCCTCATTGCACAAGTGTCAAAATTCATCTGAAATCACAGATATAAGAGTTCCATAGCAGCAAAATGAAAAGAACAGTGTTACATAATACGCAAACCAGTAAATTGCGACTTTTACACAGCAGAAAAGGAAGCAGGAACCAACAAGAGATGAATAAAATCTTCTATTTGCCCTAGTCTTTAATAAGATTGAAGAGTATTAATAAGTACCCCATAAGCTAGTTTTTGCCCCCACCTTTTCTGGTCACATTGGCTCCAACATGAATGAGTAGGATGCATTATCCGGGTTATTTCAAAAAAATTACAGTTAACACAGAAAATTAAGATCATAAAATTCAAATTTCTCAACACGGATTGCCCCAAAGTAGCTTAGGGAAGCCACAAACCAAACCAAGTAATACTTAACAAAACCACATAGGTCCATTTATGCCCATTCCAATAAGCACAATTATCCAACAACTATGATCCTAACATATAATAAATTCTTACCAATTCACTGTATGGTAGTTTGGGACCACTGTCAGCATAAACAAACCACCATATGAACCCCGCAATAGTGGCAAGGCCAACATAAGCTGCACCAACCAGATTATAATTCATACACTTTCATCAGGACTCACATAAGAAAATAAACAATAGAGTTACACCATAATCCAGAATAATGCTACACAATTGTCTAAAGAAATCACATATTAAGAATGTGCAAATGCTAAACCATTTATCTAACGAAAATTAGTTTTTATAAATACAAACTAATTAGTAAACCCCACCCTCTGGATTGTTATACAACACACAAATCTTCTTAGTAGCACCAAAAGGCAACAAGATTAGGGTTTTTTTTTTTTTTTTTTTTTTTTAAATTAAGTTATGAAAATATTAGAATTTGGTTGTCTCTGACTAACTCTCAGCTTGATGAACTCACAAAGGAAAAAAAAAAAAACCTTTCAGCTAGATGGTTATATGTTACCATATTTTCAGCATTTGTTATAGATTGCAACAAATAAAAATATGAACCAAGATACATCAACATATGCACCCCAACATGACATTTTCTATCGGAAAAAATTTAACCAACATATAAAGCAGATCAACAGGTTGATGGGTTGGTAATTCCTTCTTACTTACTCAATCCAAAAATAAATAAATAAATTTAATTGGGGAAGAAAACACTAGCATAGGAAGAAAAGAAAAATAAAAATAAAAAAACCAAAAAAGAAGCAATTGAGGGGGGAGGGTAGCCAGCCTGAAGACATTTATGAAGAAAATGCAATTTGATTATAAAGATGAAAGATCAATAATACATATGTCCGTGTATAAAGAGGAAAAATCAATAATACATATGTCCATGTTGTTAGAAATGGGTTTGGGCCTAACTCAACCCAAAAGTTAGCTCAAGAGTTAAGGTTTCCCCTCACCCTTATAAATAGCCCATCTCCTTAATACCCAAGCAATGTGCGACTTCCAACACGCCCCCTCACGTGTGACGGGAGGACATCCAAGCCAACACGTGCAACAAATGGGAGATGGTGGGGCCACAGCCAATTGGGTCAGGCTCTGATACCATGTTAGAAATGAGTTTGGGCCTAACTCAACCCAAAAGCTAGCTCAAGAGTTGAGGTTTCCCCTCACCCTTATAAATAGCCCATCTCCTTAATACCCAAGTAATGTGGGACTTCCAACACGTGTGTGTAGTACAACGCCCCCACCCTAGTTTGATAATGTTGAACGCACCATTATACTGGAATATGGTAGGCCATTTAGAAACCTTAATTAAATAAGACAAAGTGGCACATATAATCAGAAAATATGTCAATTCATATAGACAGCAAGGATGTCATTGCAAACAATGCACTATGTCATTTATTACTACCTCCAATTACCAAATAACGGAAGAACAGCCATCCAGTGACAACAGCTTCATTCACCTGCACATTCATTCCGAATAGATTGTTACACCTTGAGAAAGTGTCATAACATGAGAAGTAAGGCTATTTCTGATCATCTAAGAATAAAGTGCAAAACATTTAATTTCATAATTTAATAACATAGGCAGGGGAAAAAAAATCCAGGAGCAAAACTAATACCCCCAATGTGTTTTGTCATATAATTTGCACGACACAAAGACTTCACACACAAAAACATGTAAGAAATAAAGGAAACGGTAACAACCTGATCAGTTGTAACGCCCCAAAAAGTTAGTTCCAATTAGATGGGTATGTTACATAGGTGCCAAGTCCCATATTAGTTCCTTACTAAGTGAGATTGAAGTTTATAAGAAATTTTAGGGAGCTCCAATTATAATATTGACTAATCTTTTTGGAGTAATAGCATATATGTGGCTTTCCCTATGTCATGATGAATGGCGTTAGATCTTAGAAATTGATTCAATCCAGTGATTAAAACTAGGGTTGTAAACTTTTTAACATCTAAGTAGTTTGGTGTAAAACTTAGGCATTACATTTGAAGTTTTTGTAAGACGTCACCAACCATCCTAACATTAATCTTGATATAAGACTTCCAGAGCCAACCCAAGAGGACCTTCAACAAACGTACCGACGCTAGTGACAGACATTGACTTCCAGTGCCTACCCAAGAGCCTCATCACTGGGATCATTAGCAAGACGTCCTAACGTCATTTGTGGAAGATAACTTCTACAGTCTACCCGAGAACTCCATCACCAAGACTGTCAACAACACATCTTGACGCTGGATAAAATAGTGGACTTCAGAGAAATCTGTTACCAAGACCGTCGGCAGAACTGTCGTGACACTACTTGTGGAAAATGACTTCTAAAGAGCTCAATCAACATATTGTATTGACACCGCCACTGAAGTTAGCTATGAAACCCTAGTGTTCATCCTGACATTTTTGGACCCTTCCTGACCCCACAAGGATTTCTAAATAGATCAGAAGCTGTTTTACACAGGTTTCTCTCCATCCTTTAAATACTTAGGGTGCTTTCTAAGGTTAAGCAAGCAAGCAAAAAATTGTTCCTAGAGCCTTTTGAGAGGTAGCTTAGCTTCACCTTTTTCATGAGCTAAGAGAGACATTGTTGAGAGCCTTCATTGCCTTCTCTCTCTTGGAGTTTTGTTGTTCAAACCACACACCATCATTAAACCTTCAACCGCTTTTTCAAACCACACACCATTATTAGAGCTTGTCGAGAAGTTAGAGAGCTCGCAACATTGGTCCTGGGGTTTCGTCTCTACCAATAATTCCTACGCCCCCAATGCAGTGAGGAGCTTGTTTGTGTACAAAGTCTTAGTGTTTGTAAGTTTACTATGTCTATACTTTGAATCTTTTATAATAAGTGATTGTCTGGCTACCTTAGAGTTGGGCTACCTTAGAGTTGTTTTACCTTTGATGTGTTCAAAGAGTTTCCACTTCGTCCAAAAATCATTGTGTTGATTGTCTGTGATGATTTTTCTATGGTTGAATTGTAATTCAATAGCTGCAGATTTGTAGTTTTACTTGCTGCATAATTGTGTTTTGTGCATTGGGGTTGGATTCATGTCCTTTCAAATGGTATCCAAGCAACCTAGTAATACCATATAGTGTCGTGGCACTACAATGTGATGTAAGCCTTGACAAGGACCTTAGGGATTTGAGTGGGTGAGATTGTGACGCTCCAGAAAGTTGCTCTGACATAGGTGGGTGAGATTGTGATATGCTACATGGGTACCAAGTCCCACATTGGTTTATAGGGAGTTCCAGCGGTAACATTTCCTTTAGAAGTAATAACACAAATGTGGCCAAGAATCATGACATTAGTTGCAAAAGACGTGATGGAAGAAATTGAAATTTTACAACATATTTTGCACCATCAACAACATGAAAAGCTCAAAGCCATTTTTAACTTTTCTCATCTTCTTGGCAACCAAATGGAGGCTAGAAACAAATCAAAAGGGAAAATTTATAGAACCAAATGAATACATCCAAATCAATAAACTCAACAACAATGAAAAAGACAACACCTTACGAGGTTTAGCCTTCATCACATCAGAGTCTTGCTTATTAAAACCAATAGCAGTGGCAGGCAGTCCATCAGTAACCAAATTGACCCAGAGCAGCTGGACCTGGATTTAGTATCAGAGAGAGGAGGGAGATCAGATGTTCAAACCTTAACTCTATGCTTTTAAGCAAAATATGGAAACTGGAAAACTGCAAAGGGATGCACAATTTCATCTGATTGCTTCCAACGAGGTGATACTTAACATAATTTTGCTATCTTAATATAAAGAACAAATCAGTTCTAAAAAACACACAGTAACAACATGCATGGCTCCTTCACTAAAATTTAAAATCTATACATGTTTTATGCACATGTAACTATGCAGTATCTACTTTCGCATTGAAAACCATTAAAATGAAAAAAGTACACAAAAATAAGAAGTCCTTTCGTTTTTTGACATAAACCAATTTGACTATGAAAGATTAAATCCTGTACACTAATAAACTCACAGGGGCAAGGGTGTCAGGTATTCCAAGTACAGCAGCCACAAATATGCAAACTACTTCACCAATATTTGAAGAGATCATGTATCTGATGAACTGCTTTGTGTTGTTGTATATGGCCCTTCCCTCTGCAACAGCCTGCCCATGATTAAATAATTAGTGTCATTGTATATGGCGTTTCCCTCTACAGCAGCCTGTCCGTAATTAAACAATTACAAAGTTGAATGGCATTATGATACTTTTTTCCTTTAAAAGAGAAATTAAAAAGAAAGAAAAAAAAAAGAAGAAGAAAAATCATTGGTTGATTAACGAGTTTGTAAGGATAAATGCATACCAAGAAAAGAAATAAACACAAAGGAAGAAAACAAATATAGAGAAGAAAATGGTGATATTAATGAAAGGATGAAGAGAGACTGGCATACCGCAACAATTGTAGCAAAAAAGAAATAAATACAAAGGAAGAAAACAAATATAGAGAAGAAAAAGGTGATATTAATGAAAAGGATGAAGAGAGACTGGCATACCGCAACAATTGTAGCAAAATTGTCATCAGCCAATACCATATCTGCAGCACTCTGAAAAACCAACAATAAAGTTGAGAAAATTGAAAAAAGAAATACCTTCTGTAAATTTTCTAAAGGAAAACCAAGCATGGATATTAAGATTAGGACTACTATGCTCATATACTGAGATTGAGGACAACACGTTTTCTGGAAAACTAGGATAACATAATAGTCTTATAAACCCTGAATGACTTTAGGACCAAAATTGCAGAAGTTAAAACTCGAATTACACCCTAGGTTTAGATTGTCCATGAATATAACAAGGATCAAATAAACATTAGGTAAACACCAAAATTATGTAATGTTGCCTTCTTGCCTTTATATAAATATGAAACAGGTATTCTACACCAGAACACTGGTTTTTGTTTTTTTTTTGTTTTTTTGTTTTTGTTTTTTTTTTTTTATGAATAAAGCCACAACACAATTATGGTACTCAGCTTCTTCATCATCCTCGAAAGTCTGCCTTTTTCAAGTCCTTCCTAAGAAAAGCCCACTTACCAACTGGAATAGGATAGCAATGAGAGACTCCAAAGTTCAAAACTCTGAAGATTAATCTCACTGGCTGGATGGTGCTCATCCAGTGTATGGTCCGGGCTTCTCTATCACTTTGCACACAGAGAGAGAGATTAATACCTTGGCAACAGCTGTTCCTGAGCCCATAGCAATTCCTATATCTGCTTTTTTCAGGGCAGGTGCATCGTTGACACCATCACCAGTCATTGCAACCTAACAGATTCAAGTAATTGAGTCCAAATTTTCACGGGAAGTGTAATAAATAGGATTAGTGACATATAACACTACATGAATTAAAAAAATACTGATGTTAAGTGCTGCAAGAATCTAGCAAAGCAGTCGCATCAATAACAAATTTTAGCATATCAAAGCCAAAGCCAAAAAGAATCTACCACATCTTTCCCCTCCCAAAACTCCCTCTTCTTCACTTTTTCCTCACTCTTCCAAATTTTCTCAACTTATTAACTCCACATTAACAGCCACCTTAAGAAGCTTTTCCTAAAATTTCATATAGATGCAATAATAAACATGCTCAGCCATGTTTCTTCCCAAGAAATAAACAAAAGAGTCACCTCCAGACAAAAGAAGACCTCCATCTATGGAGACTCAACAAATTATATAGCACCTAGACTGCAAAATGACCAACCACCAACAAGCAGGCAAAGAGAAAATTCTATCCTTAAAACACTTGTGCACTAACCTCTACACTCTCAAGTGAACAACATAACTCAGGTACTGACAGCAAGCAATAAATTGCAACCAAGAACTGACAATGATTAAGATATACATATAATCACAACAGTATTTAGATGATAGACCTACCACTTCATTTTGGTGCTGTAATGCCTCGACCAGCATTCTTTTATGAGAAGGTTCAACCCTGCCAAATTAGAAGAAAGTGAACATTGAACGCCATATCTCCCATTGGAATTTATGAAACATAGAAAGCGATGTTTACCTGGTGAAGAGTGCCATACGTTGCAATGCCAGTGCTTGCTGCAGCGCTGGAAGTTCTTCAAACTCTGTAGCAGTGAAAGAGCGTCCAGAAAAATCTACAAGGTGATCAAAAGCACCTATCTTTTGGCAAATTGATTCGGCTGTAGACTGAAATTGTGTCCCGAATTAATGAGGGAAGCGTAAATATGAAAAGAATAACCCTGTTTACAGGTCACCAATTTTAAGTTACCTTGTTATCCCCAGTGACAACAATAACACGTATGCCGGCTGTCATGCATGAAAGCATAGCATTTCTCACTTCCTCTCTGGGAGGATCAAGCATTCCAACCTTCAGAAAGGTAGAGACAAAATAATGGTTGATTAAGTATTTTTCAACAAGATCCAAATCTTCAAAGAAAAAGAAAAAGTGTCACATAGTTCAACAGGAAACAAACTGCAACCGGAAGACCTGACAAACCAAAGTAAATATGAAAATAAACAGAAGAAATATAACAGAGATTTATCATTAAAAATTCAAAAATGGAGTAGAAGAAGATTGTTTTAGTTTCATATTCACGCCAAAAGGAGGATTCAAAAACAAGTATGATTCTGAAAAATTAACCTTTTTTTTAATCGGTAATCAAATAAATATTCTGAAAAATAACCTTTTTTTTAATAGGCGCCCATAAGCATACATGAAGGATTCTAAGAAAAAACTTTTAGCAGTTAGATTAATATTACGCATACCAAAAACAATCAACATTTCTATACAATCTTATTCTTCAAGGTTTCTAGAATGAGTTCAACAAAAATCCCAATATCCCAAAGTGAAGATGCCCACAAAGCCACCAAATTAATATCCATCAAGCATACGAAACTCATGACTTAGTTGTCTGCTGCATGAGAGCGCATACTTGAACAGCTCTGTCCAGCAGTAACATACAGTCAGCATATGGCCCAGAATAGCTAACCAAAAAAGTACGCACATAAGACTTACTGCATTAAAACTAACAGCAACTACAGAGTTGCCATAATTTACTATTATCCTATAAACATGTGCTTCAAAATTGCTCAACCCAAAATGTGGTTCACTTCAGTTCCAATACACTAATTTTGAAGATTCAAAAATTCAGTTAATTTCCAATATACTAATTTACTTCTCTTCACTTCAGTTCACATTATAACTTACAGAAAATTTTACTTTATATATTAGCCAACCCCTGTCATTAGGCCACGTTCACATCCCACCTCCACATACTAGAATGATCGATGTTCAAAGTAGGTTAGTGCAATAATTTGATACACACACCATATGTGGTTAACATGTTGTTTTGAAAAGAAAGCATACCAACCCAATAAATGTAAGATCCTTCTCATCGGCAAAGGAAAGAGTCTGCTGACCCACAGGCATCCATTTCAAGGCAAGAGCCAGGCATCTCAATGTCTCTTTTCCTGCAAAACTGACCGATAAATGTGTGTTCATACTACTTAAACATTAAAAACAAATCCAAACACTTGACCAAATTATAATAGCAGATTATGCATAAATTAATCCCATCCTAGAAAGTTTAGCCATAGTTGCAGTAACTCTGAAAATAACCCACATTAGCGCCAATGTTTAGCATCAACAATTGTGTTTGAACCTTCAATATAGAGGAAAGTATTTAAACAAAATTGACAAGATTAGGTTACAAATATATGCAATATGTGCAGAGAAGTTTAATGGCATTAAATCATTCTATGGAGTACAAACTACACCTTTAGATGACAAAAATGTAGAACATTAGTTTGATCTCATTTTTCTCTTTTCTAATCTTCAAAATTACTTAAGGTATATAAAAAACACAAACAAACGCAAAAAGAATCAACAACGACAACAACAATCAGGGAAAAGATAGAGGAGGGTAAGAGAGGTGCAAAAAATTAATCAAACCTGCGGAACCTTGATTCCAGCTCAGCTCGTATATCAGCTGTCAGTGGAACAGTCTGAGCATCATCATTGCACAGAATATGTGTGCTTCTGGAAATGATACTTTCCGGAGCACCTTTAGAAAAAATAATCTGCCTCTGCTTTCGGCTACAAAGGACACTCATCATTTTACGATCCCGAGAAAAATCCAAAACAGAAATCTGCAAACATCATTATCTCAAATTTACATCAATAAGAAAATAGAAAAGTGATCCAAACGGATTTTCAGATGTGACCGCCACCACTAACACATTGTTCAAAACAAACCACAAAACTCTTCTCAAAACAGAAAACAATTTTCACAAAACATTCCTCAAAAAAAAAAAAAAGATAATTACCATGAACTTCCGATGGCCCCGCAGTGGCCACCAGAACTGTCTAGCGTAGCCACCACCATGGAGTGTCAATTGCAATAGTTTTTCTCTTTATCTTTTTTATTTTATTTTGGGGACCACTCTTCAAATTTATTTATTTTTTCAAAAACACTTCATAAAATTTTACCAAATTTTCATTTGGTGGACTGTACATACAACACTTTTTTCAAATGTGGCCCCACGAAATCAATTCTCATTTTTTACCTTTTTCAAAACTTAAAACACTTTTCAAAACTTCACCAAACTGATTCCATATTCTTCATCTAAAACAAAGTGACTCATTATTGTTATGTTTCACCAATCCAACCGGGCGTCTGATCTGGATTTTAAAACCCAAAAAATAAAATGTTGGCAACAGATGATTTCCCATCAAAAAGAAGGGGAAAAAATTGGTCAATATAGATAAACATATATATAGGAATATGTATGTGAATATTTGCATAATATGTAGGAAGCAATTACAAAGCAAACCTTTTTGAATTGGTTCTCCCAGTAGTGATTACAGTAGGATGCACGCTCATGGCTGCTCAGCATATTCAGCGCAGAAGGCATAGAGTCAAATCCAGGAAGACCAACCTGAAAACATGAAGCAACAAAATCAAGTTTGCACCTTACATAAACAAGTGCGTGATAAAAAGATGTACAGAGGAAGACTAACAAAAATAAGAATAAGCAACAACCACAGTGATTAGGCAAGCTCGATAGATTTAATAAAGCTGAGATCTGAAGTCGAACCTTTTCTGTCAGGACACGGAGGGCTACTTCAGTTGACTCACCAATTTTTTCATAGTTCCCCTTGTCAGGATTATATTGTAAGACAGACTCATTGCAAAGTGCCGAACACATTGCTATGTGCAGAAGACAAGGTAATTGAGCTGGAAATTCAAGCTGCAAAATAAGCAACATCATATCAATGCAGTGCCAAATGGGAAATCCTGCATGCATACACAAAATACTACCTATTTCTATACTCAATTCTAAAAATATATTTATTAATCCCTCATATAATTGATTTCTCGATTTGAAATGGCACAATGTTTAAGAAGAAAAGCATATTACTCTTAACTAAATCGCCAGATGTGGGCATGAATTTTTAATGAGTATATTGGTTTTTTTTTCTGAATAGGTATGGGAAAAATAGTTAGATGTAGATATAAATTTAACAACTTTTGAGAGTGGACATTCATTTTGGAACATCAGGGGAAAAAAAAACTCATTTTGATACAGGAGTAATTGTTTACTAGGTAAAGAGAAAATGATTCAGTATAGTGATTCCGAAATGCATATCTTTGCTATATATATATATATAAGATCTTTACTATTCAAGTGGAAAAGCAACTCGCCTTGATTGCCACGTGACACACTTACATCTAAGGTATTTGCAGGACATTAATGTTTGTGCATCCACAGAGTGAACCTGCTGGGCTTACACAGAGTTTAACCTCATACAGTTTCATAGGGTTTTTTAATACGGCCATTACATGGACAATTACAATGGTGATAATGGTAACATCGATAATATCAATCAGGGATTTTGACAACCCTGAAAATATCAATCAAATGCCAAAATATCTATCTAGCTTTTTTTTTATAACTTGAACACCAGGTCACAATCATATCCTATTATATGCTGAGATGGAGTTCAACTGACAAATAACTACATAAGCTGAACTGATGGAGAGTCAAAATCATTTGCATATCTAGTGTATGGTATCAGAGATATATATAAGTTCCACCACAGGCTTGACCACTCTACATGAATCTTCACTAGTATCCTATTAACAACTAAGATTCCATCACACTAATATCATGGATAAAGCAAACACCATCTAACAGGAGCCATTTGGTAAACCAAGATTCCGATACAGAATGATTAGTTACAGAATTCGAATAATCTACCATTCAAAAAAAAATTGCACTCATCCCGAATCTTGTTATTGAAATGAAAAAAACTAAGTGTAATCTCAAAATGTATGAGTCAATTCTTCAAAGAGAAATAATTGTCACAAGTAGCAATCAAGGTACCTTGTATTACGCATACACATTGCAGGACATACAAAAAATAAATTACCTGCATCCCAGTGCCGTCAAAGATAATGCCTTCTGGTGCATATGTTGTCCCGCTGACACTGTATTCAGAAACCACAGGACCACGCTCTACAGAATGAACCACACAAACCTGGCCAGACAAGAGTAGCAGAGCCAAAATTTTCACTTAAAAGACAGTTTGAAAATTACACTACAGATAGTCATGTACCATCAACATGAATAATCAGCCCGGTTAATCACCATTATCTGAGATTACTTTGAATGGGAATTTAATTTGAAAAGGAAATATTTTGATACAGTTTGTAATGACGCATGAACGGCCTTAAGGATGTATCTATTATATGGATCACAAACCTTGAGGGACGGAGTATGATTTCTGAAAATAAGAAGCAAGTTCATGACATTTCCCCAAACCTCAAGAAAGATTAGTATAATTTGCCCTTTTATTAATTATAAAAAAACCCCACCGTAACTGGAGTGATGGGCTCATGCTTCTCAGTATTGACTCCTATGGAATTAGCATGATCCAACAATCAAATTCTTGGTGGGAATCATCAACTTTATAATGTTATAAAAATGGCTCATGCTTTTGTAAATTTTTTTTTTTTTGGTAAGTAATCGACAAATATCATTAAAAGCGTAAGGCGCCTCTAAATAAACAAGAAGTATATAAAAGGAAATCCCTAACTAGAAATGGCAACAATGAAATCACTATAACTAAATGTCAGAAATTGTTTATTGATGCAAAAATTTGAGAAAAAAAGATATAATCTCCTCCAACGACCTCTCCCGATCCTCAAAACTTATGTTATTCATTTCCCTCCATAAACACCAGAATAGGCACGTAGGCACCATCTTCCACACTGTTGCACTCCGCAGACATTTTCTCATCATAACAGGCTTCGACATATATTAAAAAAAAAAGGAAATGATGGTGGAATGGATTTCTGTCCTAGCATGTGCCTGCATGCATGCATTCATCTTCATATGTACACATTACAACATTTGATGAAGTTAAGACAGTAGAAAGCAGTTAATAGAAAATTAGACTTCCAAAGAAAGACGTCAAGAAAATCTTGAAAGTGCTCCAATTAAAAGGTGCAGGTTTGTAAACATGCATTTTGTTTAAATTATTAATGAATGATAAAAAGCTTAGCATGAATTTTTCAATAATTCAAAGATCAGAATGAGGTGCAAGGAGACATAACTAAACCCACCATGGATTAAGAAATCCCTTGGCCATAATGAAAAGGTCGGAAGGTGCATAGATTAAAAAAGACAATTTGTTCAAATTTTTATGTCTGGGGAGACTTACCTTTGAGACAGACATCATATTGGTAGTCAGAGTTCCAGTCTTGTCACTGCAAATTACTGTGGTGCAGCCTAAAGTCTCAACAGATGGCACTTTGCCCCAGAGGCAATAGCCTCTCAAGTTTTCTTGTCCAATAATCAGCCGCATTGAATCACCATAAGTGAGATTACAGAAAATTTAATTTGAAATATATAACTAGTATTATATATATATATATATAAGTAGGCATTAAAAGAAGGATGTATCAAATTATATGGATCACAAACCTTGAGACAGTATGATTTCAGCTAGAAACATAAAGGCAGTTCAGACATTTCCCTCAAACCTCAAGAAAACAAGATTAGTATAATTTGCCCTTTTAATCATTATAAAAATAATAACTGGAGTGATTGTCATTTCTCAGTATTGGGGTATGGAATTTATAACTATATGGAAGCAAATTCATAGGAATCAAAAAAATTATAATGTTATACATATAATTCAACATGCCTCATTATAACACAATTTTTTTTTGGTAAGCATTCAGACCTCCGCTCAGAATATCATTAAAATAATTTATATCTAAATAATTCAAAAGAATATAATCAATTTTCAGTTCCAACAGAGCATAGAAATGGCAAGAATGGAGAAAAGAATTATACAAATGTCAGACAATTGTTTATTGATGCAAAATTTGAGAAAAGATATAATCTCCTCCAACTACTCTCGATCCATCATAAACTTATGTTATTCATTTCCCGACCCATAAACACCAGAATAACAGGCACCATCTTCCACACTGTTAAACTCACGGTCAACATTTGGTGAACAGTAACATTAACACATGAACATAATGTAAAAAAAAATTGGTGGAATGGATTTCTGTCCTACATGTGCCTGCATGCAGTTCATCTTCATATGTACACATTACAACATTTGATGAAGACAACATGCCAGGCAATGAAATCTAAATACAAATTGCCTAAAAATCTTCAACTAGTGTCTACAACCAAAACCTGTTCCTATGCAGGAAAGAACTTCCATTCAGATAAATTAAATTCTATCACTACAAAATTATTGGAAAATGAAAATTCTGGGACTTCCAAAATAATAAATCTTTAGATGATACAAAGCAAGTTAAATGAAAATTAGAATTCCAAAATAAACATGAAGAAGAACTTGAAAGTGCTCCAATTTGCAGGTTTGTAAACATGCATTTGTTTAATTCAAATGAATGATAAATAAGAACCTATTTTTCAATAATTCAAAGATCAGAATGAGGTGCAAGGAGACATAACTAAACCCACCATGGATTAAAAACATGCTATACCAAACTTGAGTTCATAGATTAAAAGCAATATATTTGTTCATTGATGCTCTCATATCCACCTTTGAGACAGACATCACTCAACTTCAGAGTGTCTTGTCACTGCAAATTACTGTAAAAGTTAAAAGTCTCAACAGATGAAAGCACTACAATAGCATTCAACGACAGGAAGTCCTTCAGGAATTGCTGCAACTGCAAACACCTACAACACGCATTGAAAAACGACCATAAGTGAAGCAGAAAAATAGAAATATATAACTAGTATTATATATATATATATATATATAAGTAAAGGAAATTCATTAAATAGAACAAACTCAACCCAAATATACAAAAGTCTAAAATAACTAAACACGAGACAAACATAATGGTCATGGAGAAAGGCAGTAGCAGAGATCCACTCACATAGGGATCTAAGAAAACAAGTTTGTAGATCCGAGCTCGTTCTCTCTCAATCATCAACAAATAATAGCAGTATTTCTAACAAATTGATGATATATTTATAACTATCAAAAGCATTATTATCATAGCGAAAAAAAAATGTAAGATCTAGACATATAATTCAACATGCCTCATTATAACACAATTTTAAGGTAAAGCATTCAGACCTCCGCTCAGAAAACTAGTTAGAAATAATTTATATCTTAAGTAATTCAAAAGAATATGAATCAATTTCAGTTCCAACAGAGCATAGGAAAAGAGGAAGAATTTGGGGAACAATTATACAAATGAGTTAGCAATGCAATATTTTAATAAAGGTAATCCTCCCACCTTTGACAAATACATCTTCTTCCATCCAGCCAAATGGCGCTCTATGGAATACCATTTGCAGCCTCGTAGGGTTGGCTTGGGTTATGCCTAGTTGGGTGGTAGACCTTTTCACTTATTGGAGATGACAACTTGGTAGGCTTCAAAATGTTGCAATGTGGAAAATGGTTCCGCCTGGCTTATGTGGTGTCTTTGGAAGGAAAGACACCACATAAGATTTCTATATACAACTAAACCTGTTCCTATGCAGATTTCCACCATCCACTTCATTCTACAAATATAAATATTGACTTACTGATATAAAATTTCTGGGACTTTTAATCCATCCATCCACTGATACCAAGTAAACATTTGCAAAATAAACAACTTAGTAATCATTTGCACTCTATTCCATGGTTGAATTCAAATAAGAAAGGACAATAAGAACCTATTTGAATGATGAAAACAATGTGCATATTTAGTATTATCACCAAAACATGCTATACCAAACTTGAGTTCTCGCATCTCTCCAGCAATATATTTGGCATTGAGGCAGCTCTCATATCCACATGGGACAGACAACACTCCAATGCTTGTCTTTACAAGAAAGATTAAACAGAATAATAAATTGTTGGATTCTCTCTCTCTCTCCTCTTCCCTTCTTCTTCCTCAACTGCAACTCAACCTCCCTATCTAGACAGCTTCTTTTTTTAACAAGATCATGCGGACACAAAAAATAAAAATAATCAAAAATCAAAAATAAACAATCAACAAATCACCTCCACTCAACAAATTAAACAAATTACCAAAAATAATGCCAGGAAAATCACCAAGATCTCGAACAAGATCATGCCAGGAAAATCACCAAAAATAATCAACAAATTAAACAAAATGAATCACCAAAAATAATCAACAAATTAATCAACGAACAAGGGACTATTACTGACTCGTCGAGAAGGAGAAAGCTTTGGACCGGTCCCAACTCGAACTCGAAACTGGTGTCTCCGGCCACCACCACCAGCGATTACTTCTTCCAAGGACCGAAACTGGTAGTCCCAACTCGAACTCGAAACTAGTAGTCCCAGATAGAGAGCGAAAGGGGTCGTCCAAGAAGTCTAGGCGGTGGAGCAAGGCGTGGAACAGAGGGGAGAGGGGGTGGGTGAGGTCTTGCAGTGAGGATTGGTCGTTGGGAAGGAGGCGGCGGATTTGGAAAGGGAGAGAATAGAGGGGGGGGTGGGTGAAGGGTCTTGGGATCGGAAGAGGGTTGGGGGAGGGAGGGAGAGAGAAAAAAATAATTTTTAAAAGTAAAAATATTATTTTAATGATATAAGGAATTGTTAAGGAATCTATTGTGGTGTTTATTTATATAGGATCCATCCACTTACCAAAACATTTGCATCAACTACACTCTTGTTATTAAAATGTTTCAGCATAGAGATTTTCAACTTAGATACAAAATCATGGGAATCAAAACCATAACTTAACAATATACTGGTATGAGTTAGCAGCTATCATCCCATCAGCTCAAGAATCCTCCACAGCTGACATATATTTAAGTACCTCAATTTAGCATGATCAATTTGCGTGCAATAACCAGATTCCTTAGTTTCATATAAAGACATTGTACACAGTAACCAGATCAAAATATCTAACTCTCTTCATGTAACAGTATACAATTCATTACTCAGATAAGAGATCCATTATGACGTATTTCTCCTAGCCCCTGAATAACCACACCTAGATCTTCGAATTGTCCATGCATTCTCATATGAAAGACAGGATTTTCTTTAATCCACTGATTTTCACTCAAGTGTCCAATGAACAACGTAATATAGGTCCTTGGGACTGTACTGTCATCAACCTTGTTCAATCATCCAAAGAACCAAGGTTCAAAAAGAGATTTTTAGTGCCAGAAATTTTATTTAGTTGAGAATCCTAAATTTAAAAATACTGGCACATTTCAATTAAGAGACTCAGATCTTTCAAAAACATATATAAGTGTTAAGCAATTGAATGGAAACAAAAAGAGATTGCAGAAAAACTTCCTAAAGTGTTAATACTTCTAGGGAAATCCTAAGAAAAATGATGGTCAACATGCCCATGTCTGACAGCTAATTGTCCATTCAAATTTGATATATGGATTGGACTCACTCATTGACAAAATATATATATATATATGAACAAAATTAAAGAGGATTCAAAGCACCTATAACCTTTATGAACAAATCTTCTCACTCCAAGGTAAACTACAATTTAATTAATCAAATTTGAACCAAAGTGACACCTAAGCCTGAATTAAGTTGTACATCTGAAACCAAATATTCAGCAGCTTCCTGCCTGGTGCTAGTGAAACTTTAAAAAGACTACATTAGAGTAAATAGAAAAGAATTGAGACACCAAAACGAAATTTCATTGTAAAAGTAAATAAGGACAGGAACCTCATTCATGAAAAATTACCTTGAAGTAATGAATTGCACCACGCAAGAAACCACCATGGACAGGGTCACGAAAGTGACCAATATTTACAATCCATACTAGTACACAAATCCCAGCAATAACCTAATAACACAACCATTGTTAATATTTCATTAAATAGCAACTGACAATTAAAACTTAAAGTGAAGTGAGAAGATGGTTAAAAAATTCTATAACATGTAAAACACATGGCCTTGGTAAGAAAGAATGGCAAATCCTAACAATTCATGAATCACAGAAGAAATTCTATCCTCAAAAAGCCCATCACCAAATTTTGCCACTTAGCAAGATAAATAGAGTACAATTCTGATATAGATCCAAGAAGGCATCACTTATGAAACAGTTTCAGGTCAAAGATGAAGATGAGAGAAGCGATTTTGGTGCTCACTATATCCAGACTCAAACCAGCTTTTGTATAGAACCATTCTGTCCACACCCAAATCATCCACTCTTAAAGCAAAGACATGTAATAATAGCAAAATATCTTTCGTTTCTCCAAGAAATCAAGCTTACCAATGATTTAGTTCCAACAAAGAAAACAACATACCTTGAAAATGCAAGCATAAGGCCAACAAATATAAGAAACTACTACACAGAAAAATGAAGATTGAGGGTTGAGGGCAATTTGCAATCACCTTGGCCAAGAAAGTACCAAATTCATCCAGCTTCTTTTTCAATGGTGTCACTTCCTGCAAACAGTTGTAATATCAATAATGAGAATGTAAAATAATTTTGCTTGGGTAAAGTTAATATTTTTTTTATTGATAGCCAATGTAGAGGAGCTGATTACGAAGGTGTTTTGGAGACGTTCCAGGGTTGGTTTCCTCCCTCTTGTCGGTGAAACTTTTACTTGCTCGAATAATCGTGATATCCCCGCTTGGTCTAGGATTGATTGATTCCTTGTCTCTCCTACTTGGAAACCGCAGTTTCCTGGTGTGTCCCAAAGGACGTTTCCTAGACTTTTTGCTCGAACCACTTCCCAATCCTTCTAGACTCCTGTGACTTTCTAAGAGTAATAGGTACTTTAAATTTGAAAACATGTGGCTAAAGTCTGAGGTTTTGTAGACAGGGTGAAATTGTGGTGGGACTCTTATCACTTTCAAGGCTCTCCGAATTTCATTTTGGCCCTCAAGCTCAAAGCTTTGAAACTGATTTAAGCAGATGGAATGAGGAGTGTTTGGCAATGTAGCAACGAAGAAAAAGATCCCTTTTGAAGAGTTACGAGGTCTTGATATCATTGAAGAAGAGAGGGCCTTATGAGACAAAGATAGACTGAGGAAGGCAAAAGTGTTAAGCAAGGTGGAGAGATCCACTCTCATGGAAGAGGTGAGTTGGAGGCAAAAATCTAGGGTCTTATGGTTAAGGATGGGTGACAAGTGCATGAAGGTTTTTCATGGAATGGCCAACTCTAATAGAAGAAAGAACTCCATTGATTCTTTGTTAGTGGATGGTTCACTTTTTACCAATCAGGTGGAGATTAGCGAGCACATTGTCCAATTTTATAGTAATCTGTATACCGAGCAGTCCAGTTGGGAGCTCATGTTGGACGACTTTTCTTTTGACTCGATATGTGAGGTTGAGGCTAATTGGTTGGAGAGAGAGTTTGAGGAAGGGGAGGCATCGGAGGTAGCGAAAGCTATGAATGGAGACAAGGTGCAAGGCTCTATTACTCTTTGGCATTCTTCCAAGCTTGTTGGGATGTATTAAAATACGTCATCATGAAGGTCTTTCATGCCTTCTTTGCTAGAGGTAAGTTTGAAAGGAGCCTAAATGCTACATTCATTTGTCTCATTCTGAAGATTCTTGGGGCTGCTGACCTCAAGGATTTTCGCCCGATTAGTCTAGTGAGTTCCATTTACAAAATTATTTCCAATGTTCTAGGTAGCAGGCTAGAAATCACTTAAATACAAATTACAGTCCAAAGATGAAGATATATGATGCTTACATCATCTGTTCGCAACAATGAGTCACGAATGCCGCCCATAGCAGTGTTAGCACCAACTCCTACCACAACAGCTCGTGCCCTACCAACCACCACTACTGTTCCCTGGAAATCAAGACATGCAGGAACTCGTTTATTGCCAATAAACGTTTACATAGCGTAAAAAAATCATAAGAGTTCTTGAAGAAAGATGCAAACAACAGAAAATTCCAGCAAAAGGGGAAAGTCCTTCAAATCTCTCTCTGTATGTCATAAGATTTCAAGAATCAATAAATACCAAAAGAATATTCTGCAAATTTATGTTCCTCCCAACCATATATTGTTAAAGCAGTAATTTGATAAATTAAAACGTAAAGACTCCAAAATTCACAACAAAAGTAGAGTATAAAATAAAAAAAATAAAAAGCTTCAAAGCAAAGCCATCTAGGAGTGTAACACAAGATTTTAAACTGAAGCAACTTATATCATAAGCTTTTGAGCACCAAATGATAAATACATAGAACCACGATCTTTAAATTCTCCACTGTAAGGGAGATGTGCTCTTAAAATACATAAACCACGAGAAAATCAAATCATATAACCACTTCAAACCCTCAAATAATGCTCTAAGGTGATATACAACACCCTTATTGTAGTTTTATCCAAAGGGATATGGGACCTATAAAACCTGGACAAAATTTACTCAATTGATGCCAATAGGAACATGCAATCTAGTAACTCCAGATTAATCTGTCAAAAATATCTTTTCCAAATAAAAAATGAATAGAATAGCAAAATAAATGCTGAACTTGTGCTATTCATACATATTGGTGATGGGCAGTAAACACGCTAATCAATATTCATATCTTTATCAACCCTTTATACTAAAAAAACCTAAGTTGTATTCACACAGACAGAATAGAGTTAAAGATAGATACACTAAATGCATATAGGGAAGACAGAATGTACAGAGACACACAAACACACACTTAATATATATATATATCAATTTTCATTAAAAAAATATCCTACAAAATTATATATCAATCCTCAATGTATCTTAAGGTATGAAGCGTCTTAGAAAGCCTAATTGAGTCCATGGAGTGACAATGAATGCTGCAAAATGTCAATCCACAGAGATAGACCAGATTCTGACTAAACCGATGAACCATCTACCCCTCTCCTAAGTGGATCAATCTCCAGTTAGTGGCTACTATGAAGTATGCACCCAAACTGTTCAGACTTTAAATATAATTAGAGCTCAAATCAACCAGATAGCCACGTAATGCAATGAAACCTTAAGTTCCAAATCTTACATACTATTTTTCACCACACTTCATAAAGAGGCAATATCTCATACCGCCATACACCTAAAATTTATATCCATATCACAGGTAAACATCAAAATCATCAACTGTGACAAGCCAATTGATATCAGACCCCTGCTACAACAATTTTTCAAATATTTACCGAGAAAAGAGTATTTGTCTTGTCTTGGTATACAGCATTTGTTGCTTTGGTGGACTCAAGCTCTTTTTCCACAGAGCAGCTCTCACCTGTCACCATTGAACAAAGATTTCAGATACATCAGATAGTACATATGCACGAAAACAAAATTTGAAAAAAAAAATAGTAAATAAATAGAATCAGAGCATAGCACATAGTTCTATAGACCCCTTCTCACTTCTCAGTAACATTCACATATACAAACTGTAAAGCAACTAAGATGCATGCAGTCTTAATAGGTACATGCCGATACAACTTAAACATGTGGCAATTTTTTCTTTTATTCCCTCTTCACTTGGACATCTGCTTACTTAGCTCCTTTTTTTATTAGCTATTCAAATTTCCTTGCTTTATTTTCTCCCTAGTCTTAGGCGTTCTCTTGTATACTTCCTATGTAATAGGGTTGCACCCCTCTACACAGCATTACTTATCAAAAAACAATTTATATATATTTCTAAAAGCTTTGAATTTCTAAATTTCCAAAGCATAGTGTAACTAGCCTCAAGTAATAGAACAGCATAACAATCAAAATCATTCATGTGAAACTGACTAATAACAGTGTAAATAGTATCAAGTAACATTCAAGCCAACCACTTAAATTTTGGACACACAGGCATAACTTGCCAGCATTTTAATGGCCATCAGTACATCACTATGTAGTACCACTCCATGTAAAAACTAGATCCTGCCCAACCACACCACACCTAGATGTTAACTTAACTATAGCTGGTTGTAAGTGTCAACAGAGAGAGAGAGAGAGAATTCAAATTAATAAAGTCAATCTCTGCCTTTAATCAGAAACGTGTGGTAACAAGAACAAAATCATAAAATAAGCCACTACAAGCCTAATAATGCATCCGATATCGATCTCCAACAAAAAGGAATTATTAAACATATGCCTCTCTCTTGAACCTAACATTTTTGTGTTTCTTTTTTCCCAACAATAAAATGAATGAATATTTCATCCATTTATATGGACATATACCAGTCAATAATTCACACAATACAAAATATATATATAGGTAAAATCCCACAAAAGTGCATGATAAACTCAGATTCTAAACACAAAGTTAAGTTTTATATACAATGAAGCAAGAGTTCTACCTCTTGCAAGCATAAATGAACCATGTACCTTGCTAATATGCCCAATTATCATCTTGAAAACACCATAGGTAGAGCATAAAGGTGATTTAAGCAAGGGAACTATATTCTTGAAAATAAAATGATATATATATATATAGAGAGAGAGAGAGAGAGAGATGGATAGATAATGAGTAAGTCGCCCCCAAGGAGACACAGAGGGAGAAATAAATAAGTTACAATTTCCTGTAAATTTCCTGTCAAAGATTCAACAAAGTAACCTGATTCCAGATATCACTTTGAAAAGTATATTTTCCATTACTAATCCAAGAATTGATTGATCCTTTGCTTTGCAAATGAACATAATATCACTAGAAATTAGTAACAACAATTAACTAAATTACAAAATTTGATATATGAAGCAGAGATACCTGTAAGAATTGCCTGATCAACACGCAATTGATTGCTTAGCATCTCAATCATTCTCATATCGGCTGGAATTTTGCATCCCACTACTCAGTTTACAAAACACAAAATAAAAGTGAATTCCTTTAGGTTCTTGCTAAATATGTGTTGATATAAACCTATTTGCATTTACAGGCATGTGTCTGACTTACCACTAACTTCTACAATATCCCCTGGAACAAGCTCTGTTGCAGGAAGTATGGAGAAGCAACCTGCAACAGAGATTTTACATGAGGACCGAGTGAACAAAAATCATAATATCATAAGTAAAATTGACAGGCTTCAAGCAATTTCACAAAGGTATGTGAAATACTGCCAGCATGGATGATGGAACAGGCACATGTAATAAAGTGTTTAAAGTAAAATATGCAAACAATATCCATAAGCCTATAAAACTCTGTCCATCCAACTGATAAGAGGCCTTCCCAGTTTAAACCAATGAAAAAGATCCCAAAAATATTAATTCCCAAAAATAAATTCCAATCAATCTCACAAACATATAACCACCCTGTAAAATTTCAAATGACATAAAGTTCATATTTATGCTCCTGATAGGAAAATGTCAAGAAACAGAAAGAATCCTATATATCGGATCCATCAAGCAAATCATATTATTGAAGCATAACAGCATTAACATTCATATTGTGGTTTCTTCAGGTGCACGCTTTACCATTTCGTAACACAGTTGCAATATCAGCTTGGTAGGCACGTAGCTCCTACATTAAAGAAATAACTGAGGATGTCAGAATAAGCTTAAGCTGCATGGACTTAAAAACTAGAACAAAAAAGTTAAAGGTATGAATTCATAATTAGTAAGGTAAACAATATATAAAGACAAAGAATTACATTAGGTATCCTACATAACCTAGTCAATCATTCAAAAACATTTAAAAGACAAGACATTTTCCATCTACCGTCCAGCCCCCACATTCAGCAACTCAGCACACACTTAAAAACAACCAAAAATGCACAATTCTTTTGTGGGCTTGGATTTATTTACCTAGTCAAAGACTCAAGTACTCCTGTTATAAAGATACCACAGGAAGAATTCACAAGGTTCAACTTGCTAAAGAGCCATCATAATGGGGTAACCAGAGAAGAAGTAAAGCTACCTTGGCACCTTCAGTACATTGAATGTCTTATCTTGATTAGTATTGTACATACAATACTAAAATTTGATTGGATCAGAGTCACTTCTTGGTTCAAAAACATCTTGAATGACAGATGCGCAGACACACACACTATTCATTTTTTAAATAAAGGTATTATAAGGTTCAGAGTTGATTATTTCAATCAGCACCTGTTTGCCATCCCATCATCTAAATGATCCAATATAGGTTAGCTAGTACAACACAAAATGCCATTGGCCAATAGCCATTCCTCCTCTAATACTGTTGTCTCAAACAAAGGAGGCAAATCTGTCAAAGCGACCACAATAGGGTGTAAATAGACAAGAGTGATGACTTGAATTAATGTACTCCTAAACTTCATCAAAAATTCAGACAGCTTATACAAGTCTTGATTGCCAACTCGAGAATTGTACTTGATAACAAGAAGGAAGATTCAATTTCTGTTAGGAACAAGTACAGATATCATAGACTAGGTAAACTTGTCAAGATGTTTCCAAGTATTAATGCGAGTGTTATAAATTTATGACCCCATGACTTACCTCAAGGGCTTTTTCAGCATTTGTTTCTGTTATTACTCCTACTGCCGCATTTGCAGCCAGTATCATCAGGATAACCTGCATGTGTAACAAAATCAACACAGAAAAATATTAAGACCGTAGATTATCTATTTTTAGGTGTAAAAAAATCTACGTGAATATACATATCTTATTCTTCCTCATGATAGAGCTAACCGAAAACAAAATTCTCATCATTAATCTCAATAAAACCTTTTTTCCAAGTGGAATCAACTCTGACTAAAAGCATAGACACAGAATGTTGCAGGATTGGAACATATCAAATGTTTTTGCATTTGCAAAAGTTCAGCTGTTCAAATTAATCAAAATTATGCAGAAGATATTAGATACTCCATGGGTAGAAAAGCTGGAGCAGTCAGAGGAAAAATGTGAACAAGCATCAAAGCACTTCACCAATCATCAAAGGACCAAAAACTAGATTCAGCCTTTGCATTTTATATACAGATATTTTCAAATGACAAAAATTCTTAATTAACTGAATGAGCACTATTCAAGAATATTTCAGAAAATTTGTAATAAGAAACAGCTAGCCAAAATAAAAGGTTAACATATCCTACAGAAGGCTCCAAAAATGCCGTTAAGCCTGTCTCTCCATTAATCAAAGCCAAAATGAATGAAACAACTGCGGCAGCAATCAGTATCTTAACAAGCAAGTCATCAAATTGTTTCAAAACCAACTTCCAGAAGGGAGTTCCTGCATGTGCAAAATACATAAGAGTCAGCTCAGTATAGGAATTTCCAATTCCATCCATAAGCAATACTCAGTCCATCCCAAAATAGGCGGGAGTTTACAAATACAAGACTTTTTTTGTTATTGGTAAGTTACACGCACCCGGTGGGACTTGAACCCACAACCTCACCCTCCACCCTGCTACAAAGGGAGGAAGTACCATTTGAACTAAAGCTCATTGACCAAATACACAGATTTTAATGAAACAAAATAAACATTATCATCTTCCTAAAATACACTCAGGAGGCCAAGAAAATGGATTTAAATTTGAAAGCAGTAGGGTAATATGAGATGTCAAATACATAAATGCATTTCATTTTTTGGAATTCTTATGTATATGGGACAGCCCAAAAAGGAAACCACCACATATTTTGGGATGGAGAGAACAAGAGCAAAAATGGCCGGGGAGACACGTCCTCTCACATTGTCAAATTGGTTACCGCATGTCCCCAGCCATTTGGCAATGGGAGTAGCGTGTCCTGTAAACAATCACCATTCAGGGAGCCCCAGGCATGATGAAATGGTACAAACAATTAAGAAACAACAAAACAGACTTGCTTCACATAGATTAAAAGAGAAATGTTGGGGTGTGGACGAAGGACATGCATCACTTACTTTTCTCTTCAGGCAGCACTGTGAACCATGTGCAAATCATGCAACCAAAGAGGAAAAAAAAAATACGTTAGGAAAAAAGGTAAAACAACAAATATCAAGTTTAACACTCAATATGGTTCACAAGGCAACTGTAAAATCAAAAATCAAAAATTATAAATTAAAAATAATAATAATAAATTAAAAAAAAAATAGTACACATCAAGACACAAACCAATACAATCAGCTCACACCAGTTCCTTGAATCAAATTCCTCGTTGGCAATACAATTTTTTAATACCTTCTTCTGTTCTAGGACGACTTGAGAACCAATGACATTGAGAATATTACATATGGAACCTGGCCTATTGAATATTAATCCAATTCCTAAAACACGTCATACCACACCAAAAGAACAAATACACCCAATGATTGTGATCCTCGCATGTTGCCCTGTTAGATTTTGTACTGAAAATGTCAGAATCCATGTTAGGAACAGAAAACGTACCGTTTTTTCCATAAACTCTAGCGTGTCGCGCAACCTACAAACAAGAGGATGATTTTACTATCTACAGCAGCAGAAACCTTAGAGCTTTCAAAGCCAAGCTACGATCGCTAAACTTAAATTTCAGATTATATAAATGAAACCATGAAGTCTGTTCAGGAACCAAATATCTGCGCACCTGATCATCGCTAAGACCTTTCGCCGGGTCCACCTCAAAGAAATCCAAAACCTGACCCAAAAATAAAATCCCAGCAAAAAAAAAAAAAAAAGGAGCATTAGAACAGTCCCCAAGAACAACTGGAATAGTAACAAGCTAGCTCTCAATGCAAGTGGCATGTTTCCGCTGCAACAGGACCGAATTCAACACTCCGAATCCAATGTTCTTAGTTACGTTTATTTTTTGCCAATGAAAAAGAAAAAAAGAAAGAGCAAGAAGGTGAATGTTTGGGCTCAGCTCAGTAGACGAGGCATTGCAATCTCCGAAGAAATTCATTTTCAATTGTAGCGTTTTCTCAAACGAAACGGTTTCCGAACTCGGCTAAGATATTTTTCAGGTCAGAATTCTTAAGCGAGGGATTGAGTTACCTCAGTGACAGATCTGGCGTAGGCGTCCTCCATTGAGAAATGGAGAGTGTTTGGATCGGAAAGAGAAAATCTCGGGGTTTTTTTAATCAGAGCAAGAGAAACCAGTGCTTTGCGGCTTCCTCAGCGTTTGAATTGTTGTTTTCTTCTGGATGTTCTGTGGAAACGAGTTTCTCTTTTGTCCACGAGAAGATTGCGTGCCAAAGATCTAGAACAGAGATCGATACATCGCCTTTGGGTTCGAGGCTTTCAGCGCAGACGTTACTCTTGAGCAAACGCACGGGGCTAGTGTTTTACTACGTGTCTCACGCATGGAGCCCATTTGAACGTGCGCTCGTCTGCGGCTTGAGAGTGAAGCATAGAGAGACGCCAAGTGGGCTGGGCTTAACTTAGAAATTGAATGTCTCGATGCGATGGGATGGGATGGGCTTTCTTTGTTGTAACACGTTACAGGTTTTATTTTTTAAAAAAAAATCACAAATGACTCCTACACAATCAAGGCATTTAAAAGAAATATCTAAATTTTAAAATCTCTATATTTTATCTGTAAATATTCAATTTGATGTAATCTATCTCTTGTCAATTTTTAGACATTAAAAGTAATAAAATGACCTTTATAATCCTACGACTTTATAAAATTTCAAATTTATCCTTAATCTCAAATTGAACATTTAAAAAGGACAAAAATTGAAGGTTAATTTAGCTTTTTTAGTGGTTTCGTTAAAACAGAAAAAAAAAATGACAAAGGGAGGCAATTGCGTGAAATTGAAAGTTTATGTGTGAAATTGAGAATTTTTAAATTTGTTGGGATCTTCTCAAACCACATGATTATTCTAGAGTTATAAGTAAAATTATCTCTGTTTTTTTATATATGAGTATATGTTTTATTATCATCTTAGTTGTGTTATGCGACAGAAAAAAAAAAAAAAAAATCAAACAATTAAATGTTGGGCATACATTTCAGAATATTAAGGAAACAAAAAATGCACCCTTTCCCATCATATACTTTCCCCTCATTCTTCCTATCAACTTAAATGGAATTAAATTCTACATTATTAAGTTTGAGTTAAACGATAAATTAATGTTGCAATGGTGTCAATTGACTAGCATATTAATTAAAAGCCTATTTGAAAGTGATTGGTTAATTTAATGTTGCAATGGTGTCAATTGACTAGCATATTAAAGCCTATTTAAAAGTGATTGGTTAATAATTTATCTTAAAGCTATATAAAAATAGTTTGGGAAAACTTCACTAATCCCTTGAATTTTGGTCATTTTTATAAATACTCCCCTAACGTTCCAAAATTCTCACTTATCCCCCTGAACTTTCAATTGCTCTTAATTTGGACCCATCCGTATAAATTATGACAAAATTTTAAAAATATCAAAATGCCCTTGATTTTCATTAAAAAACACATTTTGGAAGTTAAAATTTTAAATAGTTAATTTTAAACGGTGACTTTTGTATAAAATTCAAACTTCTAAATATTTTTTTTATTTTTTTAAAAAATAAAAATCAATGGTATTTTGATATTTTAAAAAAATTTTGTGTATTAATTTATGACGCTAAATTAAGAAAGAATTGAAAGCTATAAATGAGAATTTAAACGTTATGGGGTATCTACAAAAATGGCAAAACTTCAAGAGTTAGTGAAGTTTCCCCAAATAGTTTTATCCTCTCCTTAACAGTGACTTTTCTTTTTCAAAAAAAAAAAAAACAGTGACTTTTCTCTTGCAATGTGGAATGACCCATCTCTCCTCACTTGGATTGAAAGGAATTGAAGACTTTGTTCTCGCCTTTGCTCCCCTTTTTTTCAGATTTGGGTTTTCTTTAGAAACTCAAACCTTTTATAAATATTATTTTTCTTAACACGTGTTTAAATTATCGGAAGTATAGTCATATTTATACGTCATATAAACCTATATCTCATGAATTTTATAAAATAATGTAGAAAGGTCTCGATAACTATTATACTTGAAAATTGAATTAGCGAAACTTTTTTGACCCGGTCCAACTGGAAAACCGTAGGAGATGCAAAACTAATATCGGCTATGGGCCTATGGGCCTATGGCCCATGGGCACAAGGCCAATCCAAACGAATGTGATTTGTTGGTAATAATGCATAAGCCGAAAACCCCCTTAACATGATAGCAACCAAAATGGGCATTGAAGCTAACTGCCAAAGGCCCAAAAGGGCATTAATATAGCAGAAAATATTGCCTACCAAACATTAAGTGAGAAATTCCAAACTCAATCCAAGAATTCTTATAGCGTTTAAGAAATATAATTTTAAGTTAAAAAAAAAAAAAATTCGACAAAAGCTTCGGCGATAATTCAATAACTATTTGATCATAAGTTTATTAGACAAAGTTTGAATCCTTGTGTTACTCCAGCATTACTAACACCAAAGAAGAATGGACGTTGGTGAATATTTGTGGATAATTGCATAGTAAATAAAATCACAGTAAAATATAGACTTCCAATTCCACAAGATGATATGATAGATGAATTGAATGGCGCCATTATAGATGTGGCTTTCTAATGAACTTGCTAAAAACAATGAATGTTTATTCAATGAAATATGGCCATTTAGCATAATTTAAAAGATATGTCAAGTTATTTTAAAAATTTGGGTGTGTACATGTTTATTGCAAACTATAAAACTTTTGTACTATATAGGAATTTTTTTTTAATTAAAAAAGATGATTTTATAGACATAATTTTTGTATACAGTTATAATATGACATATATATTAAGAGTTGTCTCATTTTATTTACATAAAACACATATATGTATTTATTTACACACGTTTAAGCTTCACACAAAATTATAATTTAGCTCCTAGCCTTTTTTATATTTCTCAAACACAATATCAAATATGCTCTAAAAATGGCAAAAATAAAAAATAATAATAAAACTTAAAAATAAAATTTTTACCAAATAAAGCTTTTTTAACTTAAAAATTTTATTTTTCGATCAGAATTCAAAACATGTAATGACTAATGAGTCATGACAAAGAAATAATCCGGAACATGCAGCAAGCTGACTCTACCGAACTGATAAAGAACAAAAAAAGCGTAAACACAGTGGGCTTTTTACTAGGATGAGTGGTCTTGTTCTCTTCAAACGCCACGTGAACAAGCGGATCATGCTAGACCCGAGTGTCCAAACCGGCCCAAGAGCATGCCGGGTCGTATAAGACGAACGGAGCGCTTAAACCCTCAAAAACCTAAGCACAACCTTTGCGTCGCCTTTGCAGTTTGCACACCTC
Organism: Carpinus viminea; assembly: GCA_013348765.1. Taxonomy (NCBI): domain Eukaryota; kingdom Viridiplantae; phylum Streptophyta; class Magnoliopsida; order Fagales; family Betulaceae; genus Carpinus; species Carpinus viminea. Next base: position 4,318,614 of record CP054670.1, on the reverse strand, counting down.
TTCTGTGATGCTCTCTGTGTCGCTTCTCCTTCGTCTCTCACTCCTCCCACTCACTTGCAGTGAAAACCAACCATATATATAGTGCTCGATTTGCTCGGCCGCTTTGTGTTTTCAGCCACAGAAATGCTGGAGGCTTACAAGAACAGCTCAATCGACTGGAAGCCGTCTCCGGTGGTTGCCCTAGCGACCAGCGCCGACGACTCCCAGGTCGCCGCGGCTCGCGAGGATGGCTCGCTCGAGATTTGGCTTGTCTCTCCCGGCTCCGTCGGCTGGCACTGTCAGCTGGTACCGCATGTTTCACTTTTTGTTTATATATTTCCACTTTGGTTAATATCATATTCATCAGATTGATAACCTTTTCGAAACGTTTGGTGTGAAGACGATCCATGGAGACCCTAATTCGAAGGTTTCGTCGCTCGTGTGGTGTCGAGCTGGTTCAAAGGGCTTGCCTTCTGGTCGGTTATTCTCGTCTAGCATTGACGGGTCGGTTTCGGAGTGGGATCTTTTTGACTTGAAGCAGAAGGTATGCTGAAAAGCACTTACATTATTTAGCCTTTTGTTATTATGCATATATTAATTTTTGGAGTACATGCTACAACTATAGCTTTAATCCCCGAGAATAAATAATATGCTCGGCAGTGGTACTATGGTAGCTAGTCATTGCGCATTGTATCTGAAGGTAAATTTGTAAACCACATGAATCATAGGCGAAACCGTGGGGACAGGTCTGCTGCTGGTAGAGTTGCAATGATTGGCAAATTGCAAGGTGTACCAGCGGCTGGGATTTTTGCGTGTTTTAATCTTTTGCAAACTATAATTTATTATGAAAAATGAGGTTTTGTAGCACGAACGTATTATGCTGTTCGATTATTATTGATTTGATGTGCTTAACTACTTTTTGTTTCAAATGAATTATTAGATCATATTCTAAACTTGTGTGTATTTGCAGACTGTACTAGAGTCAATTGGGGTCTCAATCTGGCAGATGGCTGTAGCCCCCTCTAATGACCATGTGCTTGATACACAGCCAAAGTCTGAGCATCTTGGAAATGGGTATTTAAATAACAAACTAAACATGGATGATCACGAAACCAGTGACAGTGAAGATGATTCTGATGCAAGTTTGCTTCATGAGCTTGCTGTTAATGAGCTACCGCATGTGGCAATTGGTTGTGATGATGGTTGTGTACGAATATACAGTATCTCTGACTCAGATGAATTTATTTACACAAGATCATTGCCTAGGGTCAGTGGTGAGATACCTTCTTCTCACTGTATATGCTTGTTGTCTCATTTCTTCTTATTCTTCTTCTCCCTCCTTTAACATTTATCTCAATTCTAATTGTAGAGAGAGTTTGTCCTGTTATTATTTTCAGGGCGTGTTTTAAGCGTGACGTGGAGTCCTGATGCAAATATGATATATGCAGGGAGTAGTAATGGGTATGTATGCAAGCTTCAGTGTGCCTGATTGCTAAAGTTCTGGCACATGCTTCACTTATCATGCTCGCAGTTTCACTGAACTTGAATAAATCTGTCGTTCCTGCACTTGTTGAGATTGAAATAATCTATCATGTTTGCTACAATGGATTTTCCTCCCTTTTGCAGGTTTATAAGATGCTGGGATGCTAAATTTGGTCATGAGGTCTACAGGATTACAGTTGGACTTGGAGGTTCAGGTAGTGGACCTGATCTTTGCGTATGGTCCTTACTCTCTTTGAGGTAAAAATGGATGCATCTTTGTATTTATTATTTTTCATTTGTATGTGGCTTATGAGTGTCTGTTCCATTGTTTGTTGCTAAGGCACTGGCTTACAATTCTGATATTGAGTGATTGGTCATTTTAGGTGTGGGACCCTTGTTAGTGCAGACAGTACTGGCAGTGTCCAGTTTTGGGACAGTCAGCATGGGACTCTTTTGCAGGCGCATTCTCTTCACAAAGGCGGTGTGAATGCTCTGGCAGCAGCTCCAAGTCATAACAGGGTTTTCTCTGCTGGTTCTGATGGTCAGGTACTGGATGTTGATCCTGCTTGGAGTTGAAAATTATATATCCAGTTTGTCTCTCCATAATGAACTTGATGTGTGACACATGCTACTTTTGAAATATTGGTATTTAAGCAAACCAAATGTATTGGGCATTACATTATTGCCTGATACTTCAGGATGATATGTGGTGGCTAGTTTCACATAAATGCCAATATTTCAAATTCGGTCCAATTCTTTTGGTCCATTTCATTGTTGATTACGGCTGGATTGTGAGACTGCAAAGCAAATGAAAATGGATGATTTTAAAGGCTGATTTATGTGACCCGAAAGGCCAGTTAGGTTTATCTGACTGTGGCTATGTGTTGTATATGTGAGTCATATATCGTTCATAGAAGATGAAAACAGTGACGATGTTTAGAAACAACAAGAGAAGGTGACATTGTGAAGAAATTTTATGAGACAATCACATGCTTTTAATTTTTTTTAATTTTTTTATTTTTTTTTGCATTACTATTATCATTTGGCTTGGATTAGGTTTCACTGGTTTTTTTAGAGAGCTCAAAGGCTCAAGGTCCACTTCTAATCGACCAAACCCATATAGGTTGTTTTTGAACTTAAGGTCTATGGCCTGTTACTTGTTAGATGTGGAAGGAGTACATTGATTAAGAGTACCCTATCTAATTTGCTTACTTTTTTTTTTTAAAAAAAATCCTTTTGTCTCTTTTTCCCTCCCTTTGGGCGTTGCCAATCACATAGAGGAGCTTCAATGGGATTTCTTGTGGGGTGGTATCGATAAAGAGTTCAAATTTCATCTGTTGGGTTGACCAAGGGTCATTTCCTCGATTTTGGGTGGAAGAGGTTGGTGGTCTGAAATTTACTCATGTTTAACCAAGTTCTTTTGGGGAAGTGGTTATGTCGCTATGCTATTGAGATAGAAGCTTTGTCGAGAGGTAGTGGATTCTATTTCTGGCAGCTTGTGGGGTGAGTGGAGTTCTAATGATGTTAATAAGTTGCGTGGGGTTAGTCTCTAGAAAAATATCAGGAGGAGGTGATGGGGAGGAGTTTTCTAGATACACTAGTTTTGCAATGGGGGACGGTTCTAAGGTTAGATGTTGGCATGATATGTGGTGAGGGGATAAAGCTCTTAAGGTAGCTTTTTCTTGAGATATTTGGTATTGCTTGCCTTAAGGATGCTTCAATGGCATATCACTTATAACTTTGCGGTTACTCATTAGTGGAATGTCAGTCTTATCAGAGTGTCACATGACTTGGAGTTAGATTTCTTCTCCTTGTTCTTCAATTTGCTGCATTTCTTCATGTTGAGACAATACGGGGGGAACGAGCTTTGTTGGACCCTTTCCAAGGAGAGTTGTTTGAGGTTAGATCATTCTATAATTTATTTATCCCTTATAATAGTGTCCTCTTCCCTTGGAGAGGTATTTGGTAGAGTAAGGTTATGTTGAGAGTAGCTTTCTTCGCCTAGTCGGCCGCTTTAGGAAAGATCCTCACTATGGATCACTCAAGGAAGTGGTATTTCATAGTGATGGATTGGTGTTGCATGTGCAAGAGGAGTGAGGAAATTGTAGATCCTTTTACTTAACTATGAGGTTGCTAGGGCCTTATAGAATTCTATTTTAGGTCTTTGTAGGTTAGAGTGGGGTATGCCTTGTCAGGTGGTGGATCTCTATGCAAGTGGAATGGACAGTTTGGTAGTTTTTAGAGTGCAACAGTGGAAGATGATCTCACCTTGCTTATTGTGGTGTATTTGGAGAGAAAGAAATGATCGAAGTTTTGAAGATTGTGAGAGAACAATGGTAGAGCTAAAGGGGAATAATTGTCTTCAAAACTCTTTACTAGTAGACAACTACCGATAATTGTGTACATATTTATAATTTTCTTGATATTGTTTTTTTCTAGTTTGGTGTTTCTCTTGTATACTTCCTGTGTATTTTGAGTTGGGCCCTTTTGGTTTTATTAAATTTCGTTTACTTATATAAAAAAAGGGGAATAATACATAGCTGTGAAGGGCTCAGTTTCAGTTCAGCCTAAGCTTTGTGTGATGTTAGCTTATGCAGAGAAGTTGAATGCATTGGGATCTTTCAGAATTAGATGTTCATGATTGAAAACTTCTCCATAGCTTTTTAGGAGAGTATTATAAGTTAGAACTGGTAGAGTCACTTTGTTTGCTTCCTTCTATTTGTTGTTTCTTCAGTGGGACATATTATTGGCTGTGCTATTTGTCATACCCCCCATCCCTTTGGATCGGTGTGGTAGTGCCTTTAACCTTGTCCCCAATTTTGAACAAATGGAAAACAACTTTCCAGGTCTTTTCAATGATAAATTTTCATTTCATTTTTGCAAATCCACCATCTTCCTTGCTTCTAACATCCTTCTTTTCCTTAATTTGTTATAACAATTGTGGATTAAGGTCTGCATATAAATGAATCAATGTGGAGGTTTCCCCTTTGGTATTCTTCTCTATATATACTTTGTAAATGTTAAACATGATGTCAAATCCCTAATGTGAATGAGCACTAGCTTCTTGTTTCTTATTATCTTTTCTAACAGTTATTTGTTTTGTTACTATCCATATATTTTTTTTCTTTCAAAATGAGAGATGCTGTGCTAAGGATCTGCTGGTTTCTGAAACAGTTTTGTCAGCTTTGAATCCCTATAATTTTTGTATTAATCTAGTCTTTATGCATATTTTCTTGTATCCCTTGTCCAACTTTTTAGCTTTTATAAACTTGGTTGGTCAACTGCCCTTTTCTAAATGTTATTTGTTTTTAGGTTATTCTGTATAAGCTGTCTAGTGAAACAGTTGGACCTACTGATGACGAGGCTTCTTCTGTAGTGATGAAGAAATGGAACTATGTTGGTTATGTGAGAGCCCATACACATGATATCAGGGCTTTGACATTGGCTGTTCCAATCAGCAGGGAAGGTTTGTCAATGACATTGTTGTTATTATTGTGGGTGATATAAATTATTATTGGTACATGTATATATGTATTTATGTTTCCAGTAGTTCTTTATGGTTGACATTATTTTGGCTGTTTTCCAATTCTTAAATTACACTACTCTAATTGGCAGATCCATTGCCGGATGAAAAGGTAAAAAGAATTCGACGCAAGGAGAAGCCCATTGAATTTAGTTACCATAAGTGGGCCCACATTGGAGTTCCGATGCTTATCTCAGCAGGTGACGACACAAAGCTTTTTGCATACTCTGTGAGGGAGTTCAGCAAGTTTTCTCCTCATGATATCTGTCCTGCACCTCAGAGGGTACCCATTCAACTGGTGCATAATACAGTTTTCAATCAAAAACCATTGCTTCTAGTCCAGGCTTCCCATTGGTTAGATGTTCTCTGCGTACGCACGAAGGGTGTTGCCTTTTCTGACGTGGCATGTGGTCCTTCTGGTGGACATGCAGTGACAGATTTGCTTGCTCGAATTAAGACTAAGGCATCTAGGAAGATCATTTGCAGTTCTATATCTAATTCAGGGGCACTTTTTGCATATTCGGATCATGTGAGACCCAGCCTATTTGAGTTAAAGATGCATGGAGTTGGGAAAAATACATGGACTGTTAATAAAAGGCAACTTCCTCCAAAACTACCATTTGCCCATTCAATGGTTTTTAGTTTTGATTCTTCTCGTTTGATGATAGCTGGGCATGATAGAAGGATATATGTAAGCTGTCCTTTGGCTTTACATTTTTTTTTTTTTTGGTGTAATTGTTCGTCCCTTTTTTTTTTGGTGTATTCTACGAGGCATGCCCCTTGTGGGAGGACTCCTTAGGGTTCTTCCTTAGAGGCTGAAATCCTTCGAGTGGCTAGTGTGAGGTTCACAGAATGTGTACCTCATGTCTTGTGGCTTGCCCTATGCCTTCGTCAAGCACCTAATTTGTGAACTTAATTAAGTTCTCAATCATACTTGATAGATTATGGCTTTAAGCTGTCAAGGTTGACTTTTATGGTAAAGTATCATTTGGGATGGTTGAGGAAGTATGTGTCAACGAAACTTGATATTATATTTTAGTAACTTTGAATATAAATTTCTATTACTATTTCATGACTAAATGCTGGCTAGACGTCAGTGTTAATGGTAGACATGTGCAATTGTAATGAAATTGATATGTACATGCGGTAGTAGTACATGGTTTATTTCTTTGCCTTTGATTTTATGAATTGTAATTTATGTGATTTAATATATTTGAGTCTGGGCCTTAGTGTATGCCAATTACTTACTCAGATTCTTAATTTACACTTTTCCATGGAAAACTTATTTGTAGTTTTGCTCATCCGCCTGAATGGATAAGTTAAGTTAAGATTTGTAAACAAAATCTTCTTTTTATAGTTGTACAAGGTTTGCCTCAAGATTCATTTCTCTGTAGTATGATACGAAAGGTGCACCTTAATATTCCTGAGAGTAAGCTCTCTTGGATGTGGTTTGAGGCAAATGCTTTAGGATTAACTTTTCTGGTGCATGATTTTATTACCATGTGCATGAACTGGTTGGAAATATAAGCCTTTAAGGACAAAGAAGATGCATATGACTCTCTGATGTGCATGCAGCAATGCTGCACTAAATAAAGCTGTTGGCTGATATTTCGTTGCACGTCTTTCCATAAGTTCTTTACATCTGTGCACATTCAGCCTCCAGAGGCCTAGTTTACTGGCTGTGCTTAGACAACTTATGGGTGTATCTATCTGGACACTATTCAGCTTTTGTTTCCTGACCTTTCTCCTTCTGGATGTTACAGGTTGTGGATGTGGGCAGCTCACGACTAGTACATACCTTCACGCCATGCCGTGAGTTGCATGATGAACAATTACCACCTAGTGAGCCTCCTATTACAAGAATGTTTACTAGTTCTGATGGCCAGTGGCTAGCTGCTGTCAACTGCTTTGGAGATGTTTACGTATTTAATCTGGAGATTTTAAGGTTTGGAACCACACTTTGTTGTGCATATATTTACTGATGATATTTTTTTTTTGTTTTTTTCTATTCATGAGATCCAGGCATCATTAGTCATGCCTTAGCAGAACAAGTACCTAGGAAGATCCATTTATAAATTGTCTGAGAATTAGTGTCTGTAACTGGTTATGATTTTGTTTGCTTATTAGTTTTGTGTGCGCTTATTTTGGGATATGAAGATGGTAAGTATACATGTTTTTTGCTTTTATTTTAATGGTAGACTTTTAACTGGTATAATATATTGGTCACTATCGTGATCGTTTTATGGTCATAGCTGAATACTTGAGGGAAGGATTATGTGAAAGTAGGCATGAGGTCAGAGAATTATTGAAGTTGTGATTTTGCTGTATTACAAACTATTTTATCATTTAGACGCGGGACTATAGTCTTGTAGATTGACTTTGTGCCTCGACCTTTATTTGTTGTAAACTCTTTTTGGTTCTGTGGAGCAGGCAGCACTGGTTCATTTCAAGATTGGATGGTGCCTCTGTTACAGCTGGTGGTTTTCCTCCAAGAAACAACAATGTGCTTATTATTACCACCTCGTCAAATCAGGTCTATGCATTTGATGTGGAGGCCAGGCAACTGGGGGAGTGGTCAATGCAGCATACATTTATTCTGCCGAGAAGATACCAAGAATTTCCTGGGGAAGTCATTGGACTTTCTTTCTTGCCCTCGACAAATTCGTCATCTGTTATAGTTTACAGTGCCAGGTGATCCTCTCTTCTAGTGTATACTTATAGTTTTGCTGGGCCCTTAGAACAAGGGAAGTTGCTAAAATGACAGATAACAATGGGCAAAAAGCAGAGTATCTAGACGCCTCAATGATATGGCTTAATCAGTAAAAATTTGACCTGTGTCCTCATAAAAAAAATATATATGATTATATATAAAGTAGTATTAGTTCGATTACTTATCATAGGGCTTTGCCTAGTGAATGCAATTTTCACTTTATTTTGACACATCAGAGATTGTGCAGGAAAAGACAACATAATTATTCTAATGGATTTTGCTAGCAGTTCTTTAATATTTTTTTATTTATTTAGAATATAGAGGGGGCTTTTTGCTATATATATATATATATATATTTTTTTTTTTTTTTGAAAAGTCAATAGCATAAAAAAGAACTTTTTGCTAATTTTTATTAGCCAAAACATATGAAGATCAGTTTCAGCAGATAATTGCTGAAATTGGGTGGTAAAAAAGCGGGCATTATCCTTGTAGATTTATTAGGAAATTGGTCACTTGTCGTTGTTTTTACTATTTGTTTCACCAGTATAATAATTTTGTGGCTCTCATTCTCAAAGATATTTGACATTTACATTTTTGTTTATGCTTTAGGGCTATGTGCTTGATTGACTTCGGGATGCCCGTAGATCGAGATGAAAGTGAGTTGGTAAATGGTCAGGATACAGCATTGAGGAATTTACAAAGTACTCCCATCAAAGGGAGACTGAAACGAATATTGAGAGATGGTCAAACAGAGACTAAACTGAGTGGTAGAAAAAATTTTGAGTTTTTTTCTTTCAGAAACCCAGTTTTATTTATTGGACATCTTTCCAAAAATTCCCTGTTGATCATAGACAAACCATGGTTGGAAGTGGTTAAAACTTTCGATACGGCACCTGTTCACAGACATATATTTGGGACATAATTGCTTGTCAGAAGAGGGTTTGTTGACAGCCTTTGGGGGGGAAAATTCAAGTCACCGAGGGTCTAAAGCATGTTTTGTGTTGTAATATGCCCTGAATAATTTTGTTAACATGTTAAATTAGTTATTTTTGGTCTTCCATTATTCATTTTAATATATTAGATCATTCCCTAGATTTTGTGTAATTTCATTTTCAGCATTAAAGTCTTCTGAGGTTTGTATTTACTCTTGGCTTACATTCTCCAACCGGTTGTAAAAAGATTTGTCTTGTTTCTTTTTGCAGAAACTAGAAAGTTTTGGGAACCGCAGTTAATGTTTAACACTTGTAAAAGATTTGAATATTCATTTCACTATGATGCGTTCTTTATCCCACCTGAATTGTACTCCATTTTAAAACTAGGCAATTAATCCCCTCATGTTTCCTCATATACCTAAATTGTCAGTTAAATCTTTTAATTCACCGATTACATTTCGATAATGATTTATTTCTAAAGTTTTGATTAAACGGATATTTCAGCTAAAATTGGTTCCGTTAACCAAAAATTGATCTTCTTTGGGGCTCAAATTGTATTTTTGGGTTAAAATACAAATTTTAAATGTACCCATTAATTTACACAATATGAGTCTAGAATTAGGGGTGTTGAAAAATATCGAAACTAGAACCGGGTTTAGGGTTTAGTTATTTATTATTGGTTACTTACCAATTAATTCAAAAATATTTATATTGATTAAACAAATTGAACCGTTGTTGATATAGATTTTTTTAACTGGTTACCGATCGAGGTAAACAATTACGATTAATTTGCACCAAATGCTCTCTTGCTTTCCCAATTGCCGTCGAACATTTTAATGGGGCATGCTTTGGACGTACAAATGGAACCCACACCAGAAGGGAAACAACAAATGGGTATTTCATCCCATGTGCACACCCTGTCAAATGCTCTAAGAACACTGCAATCAATTGATGGTAGTTTAAGATGGATCAAGCCTTCAAGGGGATCTCATCTAGAATTACTGGTAAAAATGCACATAATATGATTCCAACATCTCGATATACTTTCTTCGTCTCTGGATTGCATAAAAAAAAAAAAACATTCTGGCATTAACTTCAAATCATAGAAACGAGGAGCAGTGAAAGAATAAGGAGGGAAGATTGACAGGATACAGGTGGAGGGGTTGTCCTTTTCCAAGATACGGTGCGAATTCTGTGAGGATAGGACTATAGGAGTCCCTTCTTTACCCGCCAAAACAAATTCAATAATTGCACCAGTGTTTTTGCATGAATGGATCATATTTTTAGCGGGTAGCCATCAAAGGCTTGGTGGGGCATTTCCTTTTGGTGGAAAGCGAAGCTTCGCTTTTGGTTCCTGGCATCAGGAAAATTGTCTGTTCTAAGTCTAGGAAGGGTTGCACAGTTGCACTCGCCAAATTTACCCACCCAAAGTTGTTGTGAGCTAGGCTGGCAATAGCTGCTTGCTGTAGAAAAAAAAAAAAGGTGAGGCGGAGGCACTGATTGGCCTTCACCTTGGCCTTGGACCTAATGGCCTTGATGGTGCCCTGTCTCACTCTCTCTCTCTCTCTCTCTCTCTTCTGTGACTGTGCGTGTGGGGGAGCAAATGGTTATATCCAGCGATATCTGTGGGGAAAATGCGGGCTCTGTTCTTCAAAGGACCACAGCTCTTTAATGATGACCTTTTTCTCTGCTTTCTCCAGTCTTCTCAGTAACTGGCATTCCACGTTTTGGTAATATTTCTATTTTCTAGCAGATTTTGGGTACTTCCGGCCAACATGGTTAAGCTCATGTCACGACGTGTTTGATGTTTCCCCTCCTTGTTTTCTGGTTAATCATTAGCCCAATTATGCTTGTAAATTACTATTTTTTTCCACGATTATTCATCTTCATATTTTTTTTTGTCTTGTTATCATTATGGGAGAATTACGCCCTTGTACTCCCACACTATCATAAATAAACATCCCCTCCAAATTATCAATTTTGGCACTTTGCACCCCAATTCAAAGCTTCAATGTCATTTTAAACCCTCCATTAATTTCATATCTTACTTCGGATGGAAGTATGCTCATGTGCTTGACAGTGCAATTTATATACGATTAAGAGAAATCCTCCACATTTTTTTTCCATAACCACTTCACAATATTGACATGATAGTTTTGACAAACTCTTGAATTATTGGTTGGGAGTCTTGGAATTGTTATATCAGCAATATTATAAAATAAAAATGTAGTTTCCAACATTACTCATGAGGTTATTTTGACCGTTTCAAAGTGGGTGGAATGCACGTGAGGAATATTTTGGTCTAAAATTAAGGCTGGATCAAATTGATGGTGTAAAGTGATACTGAAACTTCTACTGGGGATGCAAAATGCCAAAAATAATAGTTTTAAGAGATTTTTGAAAGAAAAAAAGTGAGAGTTTGAGGATGTCTATTATTTATTTAGTCCTAGGTAATGTAATAGATCAAATCTTGTTGTAGGTTTAGAAAGTGAGCATGGGGCACCAGTTAAAGGGAGGGGCTGTGCATGGCAGGCCAGGACTTGAAGAAGACCCACGGGTTTTTTTTATGTGTTGTCAAAAGGAATGGAAGACAGGAAATTTTATTTTTAATGTTCTTCTCAGGTTGTTTCCCACTGCATTGACAAATAACAGATAAAAAGGAGGAGTAGAATTGAAAAAAGTAAAAGAAAAGGAGGAAAAATATCCTCTCGAGATCTCATGCTATCTTTTACAGCCCACCTCATCTCTCTCTCTCTCTCTACAACGACTGCTGCAGCAGAGACCAAAGATGTCATTTCCAATTTCTTCCATGAAAGCCACCTGCATGCCAAGAGAAAAAAACAGAATTAATTTGTACAGTCAACATCACATCCTTGAAGCATTTCTACATTTTTATAGAGAACCCAAATCCAAAACACAAACGGTGGGCCACCTGCTTCTTCTGAAGGTGGTTTTTCAGCAAAAGAGGATTCGAAGAAACTGAAACGCTTCTGTAATGCAGATTTTCCCTGAAAAAGTATATTCAGAAGTGGCGCCCGCTTAATGTTAGGATGATAGTATTGGATAATTATAATGGAGGAAACCAGTGAGGAAGAGTAGGAACCTCAAAATGTGTTGCAGAGAAACCCTGAGAGAAATTCAATAAATTCTCCATTGAATCTTGATTCCTATAGAGAGTACTTGTATCCGCCTGCAGAATTAGCAAAAAGCCAATCACATAGATAGTTAAGTTTGTTGCAAGTGAAAATATTGCTAGAAACATATATTAGTATGAATTTATTGTATGAACTTGCCTGCAGAGGAAAGCTCAATGCAGGGTAGCTAGCAGTGTCATCAAGATCTGAATGCCGTCGGTTTCTGCCATGTAATTCTTTGGCCTTCTTTTTCTTTTTGCTTTTGCCGGAAACCTCGGAATAATTAAAATGACACCCATTGTCATGAAAGCACTCTTCGTCATCTTCATGGTAATGTGAAGGCCCAGAAGAAGCATCAGAGACCAAAGACAAGTCCTCTTCTTTCTCCCCCACTCTTGCTTCTTTTCCTCCATATTCATCAGTTCCACCAACTCTGTGGAATTGATTCTCTGAAAGAGAGGGTTGTTCTAAGTACCGAGTCCATCCAGATTCACATCCACTACTCCATTGTGAAGCTGCTGAGATATCCATTGCAAAGAGCTTATAAGTGATCACCCTCTCTCTCTCTCTCTGGCGCTGTTCTGTATTTAAGCAGAGGAGGAGAAGGATAGAGCCGGAAGAAACCAAGCGGTTCACACTCAAATCCTAGACTATGTTTGTCCTATGCTCTATTCTTTCGCCTTCTTAATTTTATCTCTATGTGCATGAATCGAAATGGCCAGTTGGCTAGGTCGGTAGGTGTGTGCGTTTGCATTTGTGTGTGTGTAGATAGAGAGAGAGAGAGAGAGAGAGAGAGAGAAACAGTGGTGATGATAAGGGAAGAGGTCATTCTTCTATGTACAAATTAATGTAATAATACGAAGCTCCTGTACTACCATTTGTGCTGTTATTTCAATAAAAGGTAAAATATGTATAATTCATTTTCCATTTGTACATTTTCTCCTATGTCCTTGTCAGAAGTCCATAATAAACAACACAATTACACAACAACGCCTAACCTCCTCATAGCCTATGAAACACTCCGATCCCATATTGAGAATACAAGGAGTACTCCACGTTCTAAGTAAAACCGGGTTTTATAAAATATTTTAAAAAAATCCTAAATTGATTAGTCATTTGGGTGATAGCTCAAATATAACTAACGTTTCGTCTTGGGTCGTTATAGCCTCAATTTATTTTCTTGGGTCCAACAAGCTGGCTGTAAAAAGTTGAAGATTGACATGCAGATCACTCATCAGTAAATGTATCTTGTTCCTTCGTTTGGTTTTGCAAGTATCCAATGCAACTTCAATTTATGTATATATGTTTCTCAAAGGGACATGACTTTAGTGCTCGAATTATTTATTAAGTACGGTCTCTGCTTCCTAATTCATTCATTCAATTAATGTGGGCTATTCACCCACCCTATTAATATGTAATTTAGTTTTGTGGGATATCACAATCTCTCTCACGCTGACAATATTACTTTCACCCCAAAATTGTCAATTTTCACCCAAATAGCTTCTTCACATGAGCAACATCGTTGGGAGTTCTCCCTTCATCTAACCAGGCAAATCCTGGCTCAGTTACCAATGCCCAATGGAGGCAATGATAAGTGTAAGGATAAAAGGCTAAACACTTTAAACCCGTGGTAATTTAGAACCCACCACGAGGAATTAATGTTGAATAAATTTTATCCAAATGGAGGATAATGATAATTATTGAGTCCATAAATTGCCTTTGAATAGGATATATATATATATATAGTACCTCATTTTCTGCAATGTTTTCCTTCTTCTGCTGATAATCTGGTACTGCATGATGATCTTCAGTTGCTGAGTTGGCTGCTGCGATGGACTGTCAACATCCCCCAGCAAAAGCTAGTGTGTGGGTAACAGCTGCAGAACTAGAATATTGAGTTTGGGAGTGTAAATTTTTAAAAAAATAATAATTTAGCGGGGCAAAAGATAATTTTTAAAAGTATTTAATTATTATTATTTTTTTTTGGGACCACCCCTTGGCTTAGCCCCAAGCCCAGGAGTAGTTCCACCCTTGCTGGGAAACTTCATCAGTAAAATTCAGTATGTGCATGTGCTCATACATGAAAAATACATTCGCATACATATAGTACATCTTATACATATTTTAAACATTATACACACATATATATAGATAAGGTTTTTTTATTTTTTTAAATCTAATGGAAGGTATTTTTTGTCACTTTGAATCACTAAAGGTGTACATTATAACCCCAATGGTAGATTGGGGCACATTGCAATGATTGAAAAATTAGGGAAGACATTGCAAAAAAAGATGATAGATAGAGGGAACCAACGGTGCTCAATTGTCCTTTTTATAGTGCTTGAAAACGGTGCAAGATTAAGACAATTTTGGGAGAAAGTGTCCAACGTCTTAACAAATTTAGAAAAATATATTTTAATTCCCTGAACTATGACCATTGCGTTTTCATTTACGTCTACAAATTTTAAAAAAGTGACATCAAAACCTTCTATACTACCATCATCCGCCAAATTAAATATATATTTTTTCTCCCCAGCATACCTTTGAAGTTATTTATGAAAAAAAACAAATTAAGGGAGCTAATATGAAAGGCCCAACCCCTTTTTGATATTTTGATATTTTGTTTTTAATTAAAAAGGGGCTAATATCAAACATACTCCCGCTGCCTTGGGAAGAATGTTGGTTCCAAGCTGTGCCTTCAACAATGACCATTTACTGAATATATTAAAAAAGAAAGGCATGATCAATACAAACCACTCATCCTTAGAAGGAATAAACGTAAACCCTGATGATACGTACGTACATGGACGGCTGAATCTGCACGCATTTTGATTATGACTATGACTCTACGAGCTAGGGACAATATATATCATTTTTTACCCTAGTGAACTAGGGACAATATATATCCAAAATGTTTTTTTTTTTAATTTTTATTTTTTTTTATATCCAAAATGGTTGAATATGTATTACGATGCAAACTTGAGAAAACGCATACAGTTTCTATTGTCTAAGTTCGAGAAACTCATTTTGGCCAATTTTTGGCAATTTTTCTATCAGAATTATTGTGAAAACACATTTATCTTCAAAAACAACAAAGGAAAAACCCGCCTATCACACCCTAATTTCTAATTCCAATAAAAAGAAAATTTGAGGATCGGATGTGAATTACTAATCTTTGGGGGTGGTTTGGCAAACCCTTTTACTTAATTTGAGAGTGGCAAACCACCTCAACTCTCCTTTTATTTTCTCCTTTTGGAAAAATAAAGCCTTTGATGGCGGTAAGCCGTAAGTCGTGTCGGCAAAAGACTTGTAACTTTATCATCACGGCTTTCGATAATTGATAATGACATTAATATTGTTGGCAGCATTTAATTATTGATTTGCTAATCTACTATTTTTTTCTTTTAAAAACTTTTTTCTAATTTAATTTAAAATATTTGTAATAGAATAAATATTCTTTCAGGGTCCCATTTGCCGTCTCCTTTCAAAATATAAGCAGTATAGTATGGGTTTTCCCTGCTCCACGATCTTGCTAACCTGGTCCCCAACAAACTCTAAGGTCAAACATTGCCAGTTGCCACCACACACCCTCCTCCCTCTGAAATTTCAAACCCCTCCCACGATTCTCCTCCTCATTTGGAGACACGTTAAACTTTTTTTCTCCCTCATTGGCTGAGACAAATAATGCAAGTCCTTATCAACTAATTAATCTTCCCTGCTTGCCAAAGAAAAAAGAAGAATGCCTACAAAAAGGCCATGAAAATCTCATTTATTTGTACCTCTATGTCCTACTAGTTTGATTGCTTGAATAATTGAGAAGATGCAACAAGACTATTGACATTGAAACATTTGCTGCATATATGTACAAATTAATGTTGTCAATGGGTTGAAATTGGTCCTTTTAAGCTACGTGGATCATTGAGGCCCTCATGAACTTTGAAAGCCATGCACCACAATAATATACGTGCCATGTGCATTAAATGCCTCCATGTCCCAAGTTCGAGAGAAAGAGACTGGAGATAATGATATCTTGTAACTTACTGTCCAAATTGTTAGTAATTTAAAAAGTCAGATAATCAACATAAAATCCACATGTCCGAATAAGTTGAACAAGTCAAATTTTTTTATCTGAATATGAGAGAGAGAGAACTTGTACTATCAGAATAAGTAGCTGAATAAGTCAAATATATATATATATATATATTTCATAATATACTTTCCAAATTTCTGGAGAGCCGAATTAATACAAGTTTAATTAATAGAAAAACACTACACAAACTTGCAAATTTTAAACTAAACAATCTCTAATTATTTGTAATTAATTGAGGATTATTTCTCAATTAAATAAAAGATTGTTGTTGAATTTAGATATATATGGTGCGTTTTGGCCACTCTCCAGCCAGCCTTTAGCAACAAAGAACGTTTGATTTTGACTGGTTGTCAGTCCACTAGAGTTCAAAGTAATCGTGGAGCCAAAAGTCGAGCAATCTACGGGAGATATTGGCAGGTTGAGGTAGACTCAAGAAAGACAAATTCGAGTGTCACTCTCAAAATTATGACCGTCGGCGTCCATTATAGAGAGCCTCTCAAAGCTTGGTCGGTTTCAAAATGATAAACATTTTTGGAAGCGATCGACCTGATAATTCTTTTAATCAAATATGATTCACAGCAAAGATGATCGTTTGTTTGTTTTAGTAGTTGACGTGGTAATTGTCGCTTCAACTAGTTTAACATTAGTTTATAATCTGTTTTGAAAACTTCATAAAATTATTATGAACATCAACGTGCTTTGAAATTATCATTTAAAGTTTAAAACCTTTCAATTTAGGATATTGAATTTTTACTTTTTTTACAATGTCCTTTATCCATTAAGATTTTTTATTAAATATGATCAAAATTCTTATTTGAAAATAAATCAAATAAAAATTGCAAAAATTCAGGCATAGTTTTTTTTTTTTTTTGGGGGGGAAATTTATTTAAATCCTGACCAAGCATGAATTTTTGTATTTTTTTTTTTAAAGGTATTTTGGAAATTTTTACATGATTTAATGGGAAACTTATATTGAGGGGAGATGTTGCAAAAAATTGAAAGTTCAATACTCTAAATTGAGGAGTTCTAAAATTTAAATAGTAGTTCTTAAACACGTTGAAGTTCAAGAGGGTTAAGACGGGTCTTTTCGCTCTTAATTCTTACAAAGAAAATAAAAGGAAGAGAAGAAAAGTTATGGATTAAAATGTGAGGGGAGAAAAAAACCATTATCCTTATCAAGTTACTAATATGACATCCATTATGGGGGGATGAGGTCAAACAAGGAGGACAGCAACATAATAATAATAATAAAAAAATTAAAAATTAAAAAAGGGTATTTTGAGAATTTTTATGTTGCAAAAAATTAAAAGTTCGATATCTTAAATTGAGGGGTTTAAAACTTTAAAGGGTAGTTTCAAAATGTGTTGAAGTTAAAAAATTTTGTGAAGTTTTTTCTAAAAAAATTAGTTTGAAAAACACGTTAAAGTTCAAAAAAAAGTGTGATGAGTTTTTCCCCTTTTTATTTTTTATTTATGTCCACAGAAGGAAGAGGATTCAACTCAGAATCTCCGCTTATTACGTATTTATACCATGGAATTATCCTTGTAGACCGTTCTTAATTCTTACAAAGGAAGAGAAGTGAGAATATGAGGACAATTAAGGACAGCACGCAGCAGCCTAATAGCATTGATAGGAAGTAGTAATAAAATAAATAAATGAACTGCATGCGATTGTAATAATAATAATGTAAAGTTATTTATTAATGCATGTTTTAATTACAAGAAGAGGGCAGCACGACAAAATGCCGTCACTACGAGCATGTCTGTCGAAACCCATCAACCTTTTCATCTTTTGACAAAATTTTGATTTTGTAAACTGACAGACAACAATCTGTACAAATTGTGAAGCCATATCCGATGTTAACGGGAAGATAAAAAGGTCAAAAGCCGGACAGTATATATATTTTGTTCCTCTTTAGCTGTCTTTTTTTTCAAAAAAAGAAAAAAAAAACAAGTTACGGCTCTAGGATTTATAGAGCAGTAACTTTTCCATTAGAGATATGATAAAAATCACTATCTCAACCATTTCCTAGTGGATGGGCAAATCTACTATCAAATTTTTCTAAGACCCATATAAATCTGCAAATCAATGATCGATATATTAGATTTGCAACAAAAAAAATATTTGAAAGATGATTGAGAGAATGATGTGTAACATATTTCAGTCCATGAGATGATTTTGAAAAGTCACTTAACAAATCTCTATTTCGACTTCAATCTAATCAAGTCTGATAGTATGAATTTCCTCAAAGACGTATCCGCGAAAGCGTCTACGGACAATGACAATCTAAAAGTACCACTTAAGTTGAAGAAAGTTTAGTCATAACATCACGCTTCTCTATCAGTCATGTTGGCCACAAAGCTTGCTTTCTCGGCTAACTCTACTCTATCTTTATGTAGACCTAACTTTACCCTGGAGGAAAAAGTTGGCTACCACATTAGTTTTCTTTTACAATGGGCCCAATAGGTGATGGGTGAAAGTCACTCAACACAATTGCTATCAACTATCAAGGGCCAAACTGATTGTGAACAGCCAGCTGCTGTAAGCCCTTGTCACTAGCAACAATCATTTGCAAATTGGCAAGCCATTTGGGGCGGATATCCAGGATCACAATTTCTACAATAATGTACGTACAGAATCTATAATCAATCATGACAACTTAAAAAACTGATAGAATACGACATTTATGCAAATTCTGCTAGAAGCCGTATTTTAATCTCACGGCCATCTCAAAATACTAAAATGACAATCTCTCAACCAACATCAATCATTGTTTAATAAATAAATAAAAAAGCTCAACCGTCGTGAGTTAGTGCCATGACGGCTTTGGCAAGTGCCTCTTTGGCTGATACTTGCACCATGCCAATCAAGAGTTTCCATATTGTGCTGCTGGGCATGTCCTTACGTTAATTTTGTACTAAAATATGGCAGGGCCATGAAGTTTATAAGAAATTAGTTTTATAGCATATGATGAGTGATTGGAGATCCCAACCACCTGACAACTTCACTCAATCATGAGGTTTATCAGCAAGAACAACCTTATAACCAATTCAGAGTGAAGACACCCAACATAAGACCCATCATCTATCAGTACCTGAGGGTTAACTCTAACAACTTCTCAAGTCCCGCCATCTGAGGTAGACCAGACCAGCCTGATAGTGTGTGTAGGCCCCTGCCACAACCAAGACATGAAAAAGCTGGTGACTATGGCCTGCAATATCAAACTTGCCAGGTTTCCACCGCTCCGGTATCCTTGTCGCATAAATCAACGCTCCTAATCCATATAAAACCCCCATTAATATCTCATAACCAGTAGTCTGGAGGGCCTCCGGCTGATGCTTGTACAATATTAGCTTGTGAACTATAGGTGCCACACCTGACATGCCCATTCCAAAGAAGAGGGAAGCTCGGTAGCCCCGGAAGTTGGGTTTTTGGAAAGCTGGGAGTAAAGAGAAAACAATTGTGGCAAGAGCTAAGACTGTTATGATGCTCAAATAGAGGTTGCAGAAGAAGGGGTCACAGATGAAGGAGTAGTAGACAGGAGGGTAAAAGGAAGTTGCAATCAGAGCTGAAATGCCTGCATAGTCAAGTCTGAGCAGTATGCAAGAAAGGTGTTCTGAGTGACAAGAGAGGAGATGACACATGCTGCTGGCTAGCAAGCAGAACATAGCTCCACATAAGAAGGTGAAAATGGGCCACCTTGTGATTGGCTGGATCATAAGGGCTGCCACCATGTTCACCACATCATCTTTCACACCATGCTGCAATAATGAAACAAGTAAAGGCATTACTTCAATGGAGGTAGAGCTTGCTAACAGTGAGCTAGAAGTACCATTACCAAAACATATTTGACATTGTACTACCAGAACCTTCAACTAAGGAACACAAACAATTAATCAAAATGTACTTTAGGATAATGCATGTTTAAAACTTCAAAATCATGTGCAAGAGGGATCAAAATTTTCACCCATTGCTTAACAAACTAAAATGCCAATGCAAAAAAACCCTCATCTAATCTATTTGCTTGAGTCTTCTGCTACTATTGTTTTTGATGAATATATTGTCTCCTATGTTCAACTGGTGGTTCTAAAAGCAATTGGAGAAGAATAAAACAATAGAACTCCAAATTAGTAAGCAAAGATAAGTTCACGTTATTTGTTGATATCAAATTAAACACAATACCGCTAAGAAGCAACAAAGTAAAATGCCCATAAATGCTGACCATGAATAATCACAATTAGAAGCCACAAAAATAATTAGCTCCAAAACAGGGAAAGAAAAAGAACCGCAAGCACAGGCTGACTTGAAACGAAAAGAGATAGTCAGCCACATTACTGACCATGCCTGTGCGTTATACCAGCACAAAGAGGTCTTAGTAAATGGCCTAATAAGACAACAACTCTATTATATAACCATCACCATGCAATTAAGCACTCTTCTAGCCTCAGAATTCCATTTGAAGAATTCTTTCTTATGCTTTTCTTACAGAAAACAAATATCTGTACAACACAATTTAGTGAACATACCAGAACAATTAGTACTAGCAGAAAGAGGATTTGGTAAATGACTGGAAATGACTAAAAGAATACAAGAAGTAAAAACAGTCACCATGGTGTTAACTTTTCTTCTCACCCCAAAATACCATTATAGGAAGCTTAACAGTACAAGAAGTACAATTTTTTTTTTAAAAAAAATCTAATAAGCAAATAACCATTCAACTTTGTACGTAAAAATAAGTTTCTAACATTTCAGTTTCTTAATGACAGATATCAATTCGCAGAGTCCGAGAACCTCCCAAGTTTTCTTCTAGCAAACCTCCCACATTATCTATTCCTTTAGTCAACCACTTAAAACTATATTTAAAGGAAAAAGAAAAGAAGAAGAAGAAAAAGAGAAATACCTGGGGGAACCGATCAGGCAAGCACTTGGTGAGGAGTTGCACAATATGCCAATCTGAAAGTGAGGAGAGAAAATCCATAGAAGGAAAAGATGTCCGTAATTCATCCTTTAATTTATGAAAACCAGGCATCTTAGGTAGTGGAGGAAGGCAATTCAACAGTTCAGAATGAATCTTGTGCAAATCAGCTCCTTTGACCATGTCAGACAAACGTTGGAGGGAATTGAGATCCATGACAGCTGGGGCTTTCATTGCTGTGTATATGGTCAGGCAGAGGAAAAGGAAGAACCCAATCAAATGCCTGAAACAAATGTCAGTAACGCTTGAGACTAATACTAGATATGTTTGTTTTCCTTGTGTGATCTTTTCTGAGCATCAAAGATAAGGCACTAAAAGTATAGACAACACATCAACATTGGACATTGTAGTGAAATTGAGGAAAAGTATTAGAAAAAAGAAAGAAAGATAGAAGCTCTTTCAGATCAAGAAAAGGACCCAGAAAGTCAGAGAAAAAAAACCCCTAATCCAATTATTGGTATAAAATACTTAGACCTTCATCAGGAACAGCCTTAAGAAACCAAATTAATAAAAACATATTAAATGGAAAAAATCATCAGATGTAGCTGATTCCTTATATCATTTCAATTCCTTCCATAGGATAAATTTGAAAGATCTTCTAATTTGCAAAGAATCAAATATGTCATGGCTGTCACCTACCATCTCTGCAACCCAGAAGAAGCAATGAGGAACATTGTCAAACAGTCACACAAGAAAATAACCAGCAAATAAAGACGATCTCATGTTCTTTCCTACATATACAAGTTATATCTTCACAAGGTACTGGGTATTGACTCCACAGATTCTTCAAAGGTACTGTTCTGAAAGATTATCAACAAAATGCTTCACCATATGCATATTAACCCCTTATTTTATATTATAACTATTATCATTTGACTATAGAACTTATCCTTGCTTTCAACTCATAACAAATCTCCAAGCCAAGCTGACTGCCTGTAGCAAGGTGCCAAGCACATTAAGTTAATGTCAATGGCCTGTGTTATCTGTCATATAAGCTGATCTCCAGTGTTTGCTCTGAGACCATTTCAGACGGGAAAAGGTTAGATTAATAGTAAATTTCATAATTTTCCATAGAAATGCTTTGCAGCAACATGGGAAACTAAACAAGATATATCTTCAAACTCTGTGGTACTTAGGTATTGGTTCTTACAGATTCTTCAAAGGTATTTGCTGCAATATGATTTTCAAGTACCTCAATCTGATTTTTATACCTATTTCCTTAGCTCTTTCTCTTCAGCTCTCCTTGCATCTATATGCATTTTATAGCACTAATCATGCACGACTTCACCATCATTTAATCTAAATTCTAGTGCCCCGTGAATAATGACCTAAAACTTATCGCAATCATGATAACAATAAAATCTTTTTCATTTTTAGGAAAAAAAAAAATTCTCTTTTCGGTTCCAGATTGAAAAATCTAGATAGACCCCAATCTTTTATTAATAGAGAAAATCTCTATTTATCACACAAAATCCAGATAATCAATATTATCAATTTTCAATTCAAACACCACAATTATAATTACCAAGATCCAAGAAAGTATAAAACAAACCAATACAAAGAATTTTGGTAACAAAGTGGAAACATTTGAAAAACTCTTGAAAAGAAAAACCACTTTGGGGACCAGCCAACCCCAAAAGAATTATACTATAGATGTTACAACCAATCAATGCTCACAAAACCTTCATAGTCTAGACACAGGCTTGCAACCCTAGAAAACGACCTGTTTGTCTCCTACCATAGTGGTTCCAAAACCTCTAGCCTTTGTATACAGAATCTCCTTCATGAACGAATTCACTTGCAGCAATCCAGAACTCTGGTGACTGAAGGTTTTCTTTTTGTGATTTAATGGTAACAAACAATGGAGAGGCTTGGAATATCTGTTTAGGCTATTCTGAATGGTTGCCTCTCCCTCTTGAAAATCAAGCAAATCAGGCCTTAAATAAGTAGGGTAAAACCTGAGTTTAATGTGGTAAGCAAGGTGTGCATAGAAACTGTTTGTCGCAACCACGATCGATCCATCATCGATCATACTTTTTGTACCAGATTTTCAGACTTCTGTTGATAGCCTGTTTTGACCTAGTAAATAATGAAATTGGAAAAGTTTCATGAAATACAAAATGGTAGCCCTTTGAATCAACTTTCTAACACTATCAATCTTGCCTTCATCTGATGCCGGAATCAAAAGAATGGAAGTACTAGACTGCATTCATAAACTTGAATTCTTGAACCATACTCAACCCTAACTCAAGTACTACTAAATACAACCCAAAAACCCCTTTTATTTTGACACTTGAATTTTCCAACACAAATTCTTAAGTTCTACCGTTAGATGCCTAGTATTTTAAATGAAGATCATGGCTTCTCCTCAATAACGACAGCAAGTTTATTGAACTAGTCATATCCTTACAGCAATTCAACTTGTCACAAATAATCAAAGTTATTCCGAGTCCATAATGTATTTGTCATTGGATGGTACGGCATAATAATCCAGTTCCACAAACCAATATACTAGGAACATAACAAGACTAAGTCATTCACATTTAAAAGGAAAAATTATAATTTTCAACTGCTAATCATAAGCTTTGAGGGGCTTCAACAATCATGTTCGGGAAAAAAAAAAAAGACACTAAGTGAATTGAATACTCATAACCTTTGAAGGCTTTCTAAAAAGATAAATCATTTAAATCGTTAAGCCAGAAATTCTGTGAAGCCTGATATCACATTATCAAAAGCTCTGTCACTACCAATGCCAGAAAAATATATTGAGAAAAATTCAGATAACATAGACATACCACAAATTGCAAAACCCACCTCCAAAGAGTAAAACCCACAATAGTCCCGTCAAAGGAACCCGCCAAGCAAAGTCTCGATAGTAGCGACGACGACCAAAACTTTCTCGGTGGTACTTTCTTTCCCAGAGAATTTCCTGGTAAAGAAAAGTATCCCGAGAAAACCGAAGAACCAATACCTCCCGACGACACTCTGAGAAGAAGGTAAATGAAAGATGGTCATGGTGGTTGTTATCTTTGGAAGAACAGGGCGAAATATCCAATGTTGGGGTGGACACTGGACAGAGACTTTGAAACACGTCCCGAATTGGCAATTGCGTTGGCAAAAACGGTTGAACCAATCTGGCGGTTCGATAGAGGTCCTTAGTGATATTCCATAAAATTACAAGAGGAGAAAAGTGCGAATGTGGAATTTCAGGCAAGTCCCTGAGGAGGGTTACGATATCTGTGGCAAATTATCGGAATCCTCCTCCTCTTGGGTTTATGACAAAATCACTTGCTTCAGAAGTTAGTGAGAGTTTTAAAACTGCCATGAAATAATTATGGACTAACAATGTGATTTTTAGCACGTCTACGAGGCGACTTGAAATTATTTTTAGGGGTAATTATATATATTTTTTTATCAATTACAACGTATTGATACTTTTTCTCATAAACTACCAATTAAAATACCTGATCCTTATCAAATTATCATTTTATATCAAAAAGCTCACTTTCATTTAAATAAGTTAAAATAGACACTCAACCCATCATGTGATTGAGCTTATCAAATCTTAATTTTTTATATTTTTTATTTTAACAAAGATCGATGATCATTGCCAAATCAACCTGAAAAGGTGAGATTAAAGGATAATATGCAGCATTAATCAATTGTCTATAATTCTATTGATACTAGAATTTTTATTTTATTTTATTTTTTTAATCATTTTCTTTTAGTCCGGATCATTGGAAAAAACAAAAAAGAAATAAAATTGCCGAGTGGAGGAGCCTCACAGGCTCATAGCATTTTTGTGATATTCATTTATCTCTTAAACTAATTCTCCTGCAGTTTTCCAAAAGAGAGCCTCTACTATGTGTAAATCAGTCCATTTATGGCATCTAATCATTATGTGATACATTATTAATTTAAGAAAAATACAAAAAATAAAAATAAGAATAATCGCACCAAATTAAAGAAGAAGAAAAAACCTGTAACCGGGCAAACCCGTGAGTCTAGCCAACTATGAACACCTCAAACCCCGCCGGTCATGACCTGCCTCAAACCCCAATGGCAATGACAGGCCTCAAAACTCGTTTTTGAATTCAAAACTAAAACTTAGAAGTATAAAGTTAACCCTTTATGAGTTTTATTATCCTAAAATATAGTGTATTTTGGTCTAAGCTATTTTGTGCACTTTTTATATTTTTTTCTTATGTGTTAGTTATTGATTAGGGACTGTAAAAATAGGGTTTTAAGGCTCATCCTGATATAAATTGAACTCTCAACTAGTTTAATTAAAAAGAGAGAGAGAGAAAGGCGAAAATGAAATTCTCAGATTTTTTTTTTTTTGACATTTTCATACAAGAAAATGAGAGATTCAAACTAGTGACTTCCGTTTCATTAAGCGTGATTCACAGTCGATTAAACTACTTTTTAAAGACCAAAAAATATTTTATTCACAAATGTTTTATAAAGCTTGTCATTGAAAATTGTGTACACAGAACATAGGCTTGATGGAAACTCCTATTTAATTTGACAAAGTCCTATGGTTTCAAGTCAATTAAGGTTTTGCTTGGTCACTTCCCGTAGAAAGTTACACCAAAGATACGTGTGATAGACTTCTTCATATATTTTTTGACTCCGGGTATGCGGCTGCCAAAATCGTTGGACATACATTAAAAATAATAATAATAATAATTTTTTTGTTAGTTATATTTTTATGAATTAATATTTAGTTTTTAATACCTTAAAACTTATTTTTGGATTCAAAATTAAAACTTATGGGTAAAAGGTTAACCTTTTAAGGATGATATCATCCAAAATTGATTTAATCATCCTAAATTTGATATTAATGTCTTAAATTTGATGGTAATATCTCAAATTTAAATTTTCCTTATAACATTTAAAAAAAAAAAAAAAAAAGTCTGACGCTGGCTGCCTCAATTTGGCAGCCGGAAATATCAACTTATTTTTTTATTTTTATTATTATTATTTTTTGTCACGAGATCAGCTCTGTCATGAAAACGCGTCTTAAAAATTCTTAAATTTTTAGTCAAAGTCCATCCTGCAAGCAAATAAATGGGTGGCTAAATGGTAGTCATATTCATCTGATCTTCTTGAGAATTTGGTTCAAAGAGCTTACCAAGGAAAGAGATGAGCCCTTCTACCTTTCAATTAGTTAAGGATGCCAGCGGCAATTATATCTTTGGGGGTCTCCACCATCTGACGATTTTGATCAGAGCTTCAAAAGTTTCAATGATGGGGTTAATTCCACCATGAAATGGGCAACCCTGGCTTCACTTGGTAAGCTGCTAGAAATGTTTGAATCCTTATTAAGGACATCTCTTGTTGGTTTATGTTTCTTGTTCTTAACCGACAAATCAGTTTTGAGTTTCAATTTTTGAAAGCATAATTAATTATCTTCTCCTCCATTTTTCAGTTTCAGGTGTGGTGATGGTCGCTGCAATTGTAGCCATAGCATATGCCTTAATTGATTGCTTGAAAAAGGCAGGGACTGCAATTCCAGGTTATGCCAGGGTAGCCACAGGAGACACAGATAAAGCTTCTAATTCACATCTATCATCCAATGATATTGAAAAAGCAGAAACATCCCCTCTCCCAGTACTCAGGGACTCACAAGTTGAGCATGCAACGATGGAGAGATTCCTCAGCAACATGGCAAGAGAGAAGCCCATCAGGTTCTCACCCCAGCAACTTGCAGGATTCACAGAAAATTACTCCACCATACTGGGTTCAGGTGGTTTTGGTGTAGTCTTCAAAGGCCAATTCCCAAATGGGGCACAAGTGGCTGTCAAAGTGCTTAATGGTGAGTTGAATAAGCAGGTTGAAGAGCAGTTCATGGCAGAAGTTAGCACCATGGGAAGAACTTACCATATCAACTTGGTTAGACTCTATGGCTTCTGCTTCGACCCCACAATAAGAGCACTTGTTTACGAGTGCATGGACAATGGATCCCTAGACAGGTTCTTGTTCAGCAGCAACAACCAAGAGATGGAGTGGGAGAAGCTTCATGACATCGCAATTGGAACGGCAAAGGGAATAGCTTATCTGCATGAGGAATGCCAAGAAAGAATCATTCACTACGATATAAAGCCAGCAAATGTACTTCTTGACAAAAATTGGAATCCGAAAGTTGCGGATTTTGGTCTAGCAAAGCTTTGCAATAGAGGAAACAGTAACTTACTACTAACAAAGGCAGAGGGACACCAGGATATGCTGCCCCGGAGCTATGGAAGCCTTATCCTGTGACTCACAAGTGCGATGTTTACAGCTTTGGAATGCTGCTCTTCGAGATTGTCGGGAGGAGAAGAAATTTTGATGATAATCAGAACGAGTCAAGACAATGGCTTCCAAGATGGACATGGGACATGTTTGCGAACAATGAATTAGCCGTTATGGTGTCGCTTTGCGGGATTGAAGAGAAGAACCGAGAGAAGGCAGAGAGGATGGCAATGGTGGCTCTGTGGTGCGTTCAATATTCACCAGATGACAGACCTCTCATGAGCACTGTGGTGAAGATGTTAGAGAGAAGCATGGATATTACTCCACCGCCTTTTCCTTTTGAACAATTGGTATCTCCTGGACCAACTATGAACCTGCATAATGGAACCCATGAGGATTCCGATACTTCATCATCATGGACAAACACTATTGAGAAATCAAATTCCATGCCTTAGAGATTGAACTGGCTTCTTAGATCTGTAAGACTACAAATTGATTGATTGTTGTATATCTATCTATCTATATGCGAAAACTTTACATTCTTCACTATTGTTTGCACGCATTGATGTATGGTGTAATGTTTCTCGAGTTAATTTGAGATTGAAATGGTGAGTAATGTTGTGGAGAGGGCCGAGAGGCGTGGTGGTAGGTAGTAGAGGTAGGAGATGATGAAGAAGAAGTTTGGGAGGAGGATGATGAGGCAGAAAATGTAGCCATTTGGATCTAACGACTTCAGTCGATTTGAAGCGCTGATACCATATAATATAATCAATTGTGTTTGTGTATTAGTGCCTATTTAACAATCAATCCTTCAGTTTAGAGTCAACCACACATATACCAAATCCTCTTCCCAATATAGAATTTCATCAATCAAATGGACTCACCCTTCCCAACAAACAGAACCCATAAAACAAAAGCAACAAAACTTCAAAACAAGCTCAGCCCCTCATCATTCACCTCATTCATAATAAAACCATCATCATCATTCTCATTCTTTGGTTCCTCAGCTGCAGAATGGGCTTATCCTTCAAATCTTTTTCTCGTACCAATAGTAGATATTAGATAAAACCTCCCTTTTATCCCAAACATTTGATCAAACAAATGTGAGATCCTGCTTTCAAATTTTTTTCTAATATATATTACCAGCAAATATAACCCTCAAAGTCTTTTAAGCCAGAATCTGATAAGCAATAAACCTTCAAAACCCAAATCCCATCAGTGATACAGTACCAAGACAACAAAAATACTTCCAAGCTTAAATCAGCTTCAAATCACCCTCTTTTCAAGGAGGGAGCTCCAAAGAAAGTTAATGAAAACCCAGAAACCGTACTGATTATAATTATTATTATTTTCTCTAAAAACCTGGACTACAGCACCATGTCTTCTGGTGAACAATGAAACTGTTGCACTTTATAGAGACCAGATACCCCAACAATTTCACAAAGATTTGCAGATCCCTCCAACACTTCATTTCTGAGCCACATTACAAAACAAAAGGCCAAACCCCCAAGAATCCCAAAACCCGACAAGAACCTTTTAAGCAGCCTCCCCCAAAATATCCAATTTCCTCAACTCCTAGGCATTCATAAGCACATTTCCACATGATTTTCACACTAAATCAACCCAACTCAACAACAAATTTCAAAATCAATCGTTATCAAACTGAACCACAAAATACAGAAACTTCAACTCATCATGTCTTAGCTACACAACATATTTGCATTTCACAACTAATCATAAGTTGTCTACTGAACTAGCAGAAGAATACAGTAACTAGAAAAAGAACAAAAAAACAGAAAAGAAAACCTGAAACACTCAGAGAAGGTCTAGAACTCACCTATATGTTGTGTAGGTGCCGTTAGAATCGTACTTTTTAACCACCCATTCGTCGATTGAACAGCCTCAACCCACGCCTGATGCAGTGATGCACTCTACAATCGAAGCACAGTTTGTTCTCTTCGATACTTGTCTTTAACACGCCCCGACATTGCTACTGCATTAAACAAAGTCTCACAATTTATGTAAGATCCCCGTGGCACCCAGCGTTACCAGAAGTGCCTATTTGATCACAGCAGCTTCTTGCATTTCCTGACTCAAATTGGGCAGGGTCCCATCGCGACAGAGGCTCCACATCTGATTATTGTGTTTTTCTTGGCAAAAATATTCTTGCTTGGAACACAAAGAAACAACCAACCGTGTCTCGTTCCAGTACAGAGTCAAAGTACAAGGC
Source organism: Carpinus viminea (assembly GCA_013348765.1). Taxonomy (NCBI): domain Eukaryota; kingdom Viridiplantae; phylum Streptophyta; class Magnoliopsida; order Fagales; family Betulaceae; genus Carpinus; species Carpinus viminea. The sequence goes on along the minus strand of CP054670.1, from coordinate 4,289,325 downwards.
ATTGGCAAATGCCTCAGTTGAATTAAATTGGCTGCAATCTCTTCTGGGTGAGCTTGGTCACCTATTTTGCATTGTGACAATATTGGAGACACACACTTCGCATGGAATTCCTGGTACGAGATTGTGTTGCTGCATAAATCACCGGATGTTAGGTTCTTATCTAGCAAGGATCAACTTGCTGATATAATTACAAAGCCCCTTGTCTCCCAAGAGTTCAAACTTCTAAAATTCAACCTCAACGTTATTGGCATATTGGATTACATAGCGATAATGTGATCAGAAGCAACAACCAGATAATGACAAGGATCAAGGAAAGCTCAACAACTCAAACTTAATCTTCAGTTGTAATATTTGAATTCGAATGTATCTATCTTGTGAAGTCATAAGTCAAACATAGCTATAAATACAAAGCACTGCCATACATACGTATTCAATTGGCAACAATACACAAATACGTAGAAAAAATGAAGAAAAATCACTCTTTGAGTATTATCAGAGTGGTCAAGTCAAGTCGTTCTTATTGAGCTTAAATAGTAGAGCCGTAGCCATGAAAAAAAGGTACAAAACTGCCCTTACGACAAGTTTGCTGGATCGAACAACATATTGCATTTCGATCGATCGCACATCAATCAAACTATCAATTGAACTCTCGAGAATTTCTACTGAACACATCTCATCACTTCGATGGATAGAACTGTCAAATTGAACTCTCGAGTTAAGCAGGATCGATGGAAGAGAACAGAAAATAGATAAAGAATAACATACAATGGTGAATAAACCACGCACTTTGATCATAGTCTCACCAATTATCAACAATAGGGTTTGGTACAGTATCATTACCAAGAAGAAGAGAGTCATCATGCCTCCAAGAAAACATATTTTTCATTAATCATAATATTCTGTCATCCTAGGAATACAAAAAAGGGTTAAATACTAATTCCTCCTGAATTTTAAAACTTTATTTTTTTTTCTTAGGATTTAAAAAGTAACTAAATTAGTATTTGTAGTTTCGGAAAGTGACCAGAATGATCTTTCTATCAATTAACCGGTAGTTGACTTAACAGAATGAAAATTTGACATTTGGCACAAGTAGTTATGTCATCAGTAATGATGTAGCTAGCCACTTAATTAAATTTTTTATTTTTTAAAACAAATTCAAAAAAAAGAAAGACAAAATTTGGGGTGGCCCTTGGCTCCATGGGAGTGGTCGGCCACCCCCGGTAGCCACTGGGGGTGGTTTCGACCACCCTCTTGGGCACCAATAGGTGGCTTGGCCACCCTCTTGGAGCCACCCCCATCCGGGCAGATGGGGGTGGCCTAGCCATCCCCAAGGTGCCAAGGGGGTGGTCGAGCTACCCCTTGGTGCCCAAGGGGTGGCTCCAAATTGTCTTTTTTTTTTTTTTTTTAAAAGTAAAAATTTTAATTAGATGGCCATGTCATTAGTGATGACATGACCACTTATGCCAAGTGTCAAATTTTCATTTGTTCACATGTTAATCTGTTAAGTCAACAAACAGCTAACTGACAGAAAGACTAATTTGATCACTTTTCAAACCTTAAGAAAAAAAAAAAAAAAAAGGTTTTGAAACCTTACGGGGAAATTGGGTATTTAACCCTACAAAAAAAACACTTAAATAAAGGTGAGGAATCCTGACCTTAAATTGACTAACTTTTGGGCTAAGCCAATTATTAAAATAACAAAACCCTAATTTATCAACTCTTAAAATATAGTCTATATAGATAAAACAATTACCGAAATGCAAATAACCTAATTAACTAATAAAATCCAAATAAAATTAAAAAGAACGGCTTATTTATTTTTTCCATCTGCATCATCAAGAAGTTTTCACCAGCAGCATCTTATTAATTCTCTCGATTGATGCGTGCAAACAGTAGTGAAGAATGTTAAGTGTCCGCGTAAGAGAGAACACAAAATAGGAAGAGGATACAATAACTTGCTTTACATGAATAGGATATACAAATGACCCACATGTCTAAGAAGCGAGTTCAATCTCAAAGGCTTTAAGCATAGGCCGCATGGAACTGGATTCCTCGAGAGTGTTTGTCCATGATGATGCAGTAACAGAATCCTCTTGGGTTCCATTATTCAGGTTCATAGTTGGTCCAGAAGATACCAGATGTTTGAAAGGAAAAGGCGGCGGAGTAATGCCCATGCTTCTCTCCAACATCTTCACCACAGTGCTCATGAGAGGTCTGTCATCTGGTGAATATTGAACGCACCACAGAGCCACCATTGCCATCCTCTCTGCCTTCTCTCGGTTCTTCTCTTCAATCCCGCAAAGCGACACCATAACGCTAATTCATTGTTCGCAAACATGTCCCATGTCCATCTTGGAAGCCATTGTCGTGACTCGTTCTGATTATCATCAAAATTTCTTCTCCTCCCGACAATCTCGAAGAGCAGCATTCCAAAGCTGTAAACATCGCACTTGTGAGTCACAGGATAAAGCTTCCATAGCTCCGGGGCAGCATATCCTGGTGTCCCTCTGCCTTTTGTTAGTAGTAAGTTACTGTTTCTTCTATTGCAAAGCTTTGCTAGACCAAAATCCGCAACTTTTGGATTCCAATTTTTGTCAAGAAGTACATTTGCTGGCTTTATATCGTAGTGAATGATTATTTCTTGGCATTCCTCATGCAGATAAGCTATTCCTTTCGCCGTTCCAATTGCAACGTCATGAAGCTTCTCCCACTCCATCTCTTGGTTGTTGCTGCTGAACAAGAACCTATCTAGGGATCCGTTCTCCATGTACTCGTAAACAAGTGCTCTTATCGCGCCATCGAAGCAGAAGCCATAGAGTCTAAGTAAGTTGATATGATAAGTTCTTCCCATGGTGCTAACTTCTGCCATGAACTGCTCTTCAACTTGCTTATTCAACTCACCATTAAGCACTTTGACAGCCACGTGTGCTCCATTTGGGAATTTCCCTTTGAAGACTACACCAAAACCGCCTGAACCCAATCTGGTGGAGTAGTTTTTTGTGAATCCTGCAAGTTGCTTGGGTGAGAACCTGATGAGCTTCTCTCTTGCCATGTTTCTGAGGAATGCCTCCATCGTTGCATGCTCGACTTGCGAGTCCCGAAGTACGGGGAGTCTGGGGAGAGGAGATGTTTCTGATGTTTCTGCAGTCCTTGCCTTTCTGATAATCAAATAAATTATGACTACAGTTGCAACGAACGCTAACACGATCACTACCGTACTTGAAACTGAAAAGTGGAGGAAAAGATAATTAATTATGCCTTCAAAATTTGAAACTCAACCTTGGATGAACATATTTGTCAGTGCCAAAAATAAAAAATAAAAAACGTCATTGATAGGCATAAACTGAATAAACAAGAAACAGCCGCTTTTATTTGGTAAGAAACAGGAAACAGAAACCAAAAAGAGATGCTTTTAAATAAGGATTCAAATTAACATTTCCCGCAGCTTACTACGTGTAGAGATTCTTGTCGATTTAACCGCATCATAGAAACTGTTGTGGAAACCGTTAGATGTTAGAGACGGCTCCGTGTTACCGGAAACAATACTGCTAGTGCCATTCCCATCATCAACTATCTGAATCATCACTTTTCTTGGTAAGCTCTTGAACCAAATTGATCACAAGAAGATCATATGAAGATTGTCAAAACACAGTTTTCTGATGATGGCATGGCTGTCTTCTATTGATGGTTGGGTATTTGTGTGTAGATTAACTTTGCTGCAAAAAGAGAGAAGATAAGAGTGACTTGTCCCAGCGGAAATAGCTCTGATGCCTAAGTCAATGATGTGAACTTCAAAGAGATTAAAAGATAATGAACTGGGAGAAAAATTAGATACCTGATAAATGGAGGTGGAGCTTTTCTTTTATAGGCATATGGAGATGACTGCCTTGCTGGTAGAAGGATCCTCAATGTGACCGAGGATCTGGTAATAAATGCGTTGCTAGCAAAGTTGATCCTCGAATATTCCCGAGGATCCAATAATAGGCCTCTTTTGACAGACCATGGTTGTATGTCACAGAGGATTATATTGGGTATATATGGACCGGACTCGTTTAGGACTTAATGGGCCTCTTCTTTGGGCTTGGTTCTCAAAGAGGGCCTAATGGCCCATATACAGGTAAATCTGGTTCCTACAAATAGGATTACCAAAAAGGCAAGCATAATGTATATGTATATATGTTAACCATGCATTCACTTTCAGGATGGATTTGAATAGATTCCCTTTAATTTAAGACGCGTTTTCTTGACAGAACCCTTTCGGGGGGAAATTTCAGTTTCTACGGGAAATAGCCAAGCAAAAGCATAAGGAGTCAAGGACCTTAGGTGCGCATGGGTGTGGTCCAGGTAAGAAAATATGAATCTATGACGTTCATACGAGTATCACACATGATCTACAGATTTAAGACTATAGGAAAATCAAAAGGAGGGCGTGTAAAGGTCTTTTCCCAAAGAAAAGAAGAAGACAAACATGGCAGAGCCCGTTGAAGACGTAAGAATAAAATGAAGGAAAGTTGTCATCTACACAAAATCTCCAGTGAATCAGCGTGAATCAAATGGAATTGGTGTGAATGCCCTCACTCTTTACTTTTTTTTTTTTATATGTCCGTACAAAAGGAGGGGAGGGGAATTCGAAATACCCTCACTCATAAATCTACGTAATAGGTCCGGTCAATGCATGCTCTGACTCATTTGCTAAACTGAAAAGCGTGCATGCCATTTTGTTCACATTATACTGCGACATGTATGTTACACATAATGAAGTAGCTGAAATGCGTAATCAGATAAATATGCCTGGTTAAGAGTAAGTAACGTAATTTTTCTTTATCCATTTCATTGTGGATAGAAGCCCTCAACACCGTTTTTTATGTTTATTAAATAGAAAGCAGTTTCAATGAGTACTCCTTTTAAAAGGTGGACCGAAAGGAAACCAAGTATGAGGTAGCTTCGTATTTGGGGTTGTCCAACAGAGGTTCGAATTTATAATTCACATATATTTCATAGCTATTAATAGTCGTTACTTTTTTTATTTTCTAGAAAAATTCAAAGAGTATAAGTTTTACTATCCAACACAGTACGAAAAATATTGCTGAAATTGGTAACGCCAGATTCCTTGAGAATGGTGAAATTAATGAGACTGGCAAACCACTAAATGTGGTTATTCAAAAACTTAGGATACAAGTCTCACTACTCATAACTTTTAAAGAAGTTATTTCTACGGATGTAGAATAAAAACAAGATAATGATCAATCACTTCAAGATGAGATTATCACCGATGGCTAGTCCAGAGTCTTTGTCTGGACTAGTTTGTGAATGGTGAAAATTAATGTTTATAGGTTGCATAACTATAATGCATCCTCTAGAATGTTTGACGAATCAGACTTTAAAAGAAGCAGAACAACAAAATAATGATCAATCACTCAAAGATGAGATTATCACCAATGGCTAGTCCAAAGTCTTTGTCTAGACTAGTTTGTGAATGTTGGAAATTAATGTTTATAGGTTGCATGGTTACAATGCGCCCTCTAGAATGTTTGACGAATCAAATTTTAAAAGAAGCAGATCAGAGTAGATAGCAGCAACTAATCGTCCGAAGTGATTACATGTTTGAACTCAAATTTAATGCTAACTAAACTAAGCTTGAATTAATGTATTATTATCACGAGCTTATAATCCGCACAATGCGCAGAATTCTTCATTATAATTTAATTTTAAAATTTAAATGCATAATTTTTCATTATAAGTTAAAAGGACATATAAAAATATATCTCACCTATTTAAATAAAAATAAATAAATCTTTGTTCCTATAAGTATATATGATTTAAAATAAGTAGTATTAAAAAAAGCAATTAATGACACTAATTAATAACTTATTTTTTAAAGAAAAAACCGGTTTTTTTTTTGTCTTATTTTTTATGTGAAGTCTTTTTTTTTTTTTTTAAGAATCCTAAAGGTATTATTACGTAATAATTTGATTTATATTTTTGTTTCCTTATTTGATTCAGACATTAATAAAATTTGATTTATTTAATAATTTAAATATGAAAAACTTTTGAAATATAATTAACGCAATTAATGATTCTAATTAATGAACATTTTTTAAGTAAAAACCGATTCACTCTTAAGAAATCGGTTAAAAAATTATGTCTTAAAAAATCGATTAAGCCTTTAAAAAAATGGGTTTACGTCACATGTCGCAATATTAAGGCACTTTTGGGAGTGATTCGTCTTATATATATATAATTTGTTTCCTTATTTGATTCGAACATGAATAAGATTTGATTTATTGAATAATTTAAATATGTAAAACTCTTAAAATATAATTAACGCAATTAATGATTCTAATTAATGACCGGTTTTTTAAATAAAAACTGGTTCACTCTTAAAAAATCGGTTAAAAAATTATGCCTTATAAAATCGGTTTAGCCTTTAAAAAAATCGGTTCATACCACATGTTGCAATATTAAAGCACTTCTGAGAGTGATTCGACTTATATATATATATATGATTAGAAGCCAATTATAATCATCTATGAAATGTTTTTGCTCCTGTAATACTAATTTTCTATTGCCATACTCCGTTGTTTGTATATTCTTTTATTTTTGTTCTTTGTTTGCTTTCATTGTGTTTTGGTTAAGTCATTTTCTGATCTATAAAGGAATGAGAACGACTTTGGACAAGTCTCAAAGCATCCCTAAGACTTTATGCATTTATATATATGTCTAGATGCGGAGTTTCTAACTCCTTGTTTAGAACTTTGACCATGTCCTAATCTTTCTCTCCTCTCCAATCCTCGATCAAACTTGAGTGGCTGGCTTCATCCAAAACCAATGAGGCATTAAACTTCCAAGATGGTACTTTTGACAAATAATTTATCCGATAAGGACTCACTTAGAATGATTATGACTTTGATGTATAACGTGTAGACGTGAGTCGTGACCAAGACTTCGATAAATTTTGGAATGTTTAGGACTATATATATTTGTTAACACTTGTCTCATCCCATCAATTTGACAGATTTTTTGTAATTCTACGTTTATTTATTTTTTGACATGTCCACGTAAGAGTAGGGAGATGAGAGATTAAAAAAAAAAAAAGGAACACTTCTAACGATTCAAAAAAAGGACTATTTTTTGTTACACTTATCTCATCCCATCGATTTGACGCGTTTTCTTGACAGAGCTCTATCAGGAAAATTTTCAATTAAACCAAAAATTTCCAACCAAAAGTGAGTCAGCCACAGAGGAACTTAGGTGCGTGCCTGCGTGGCATACGTGAACACTGTATAAAGGACGGCTTGAAACCATGACTATTTCAAAAACTAGTCAGATTCTTGGTGTAATGTATTTTTGTGATATTTTATTTTGAAAATACACTACTATATTTATTTATATATATATAAGATATTATAAATATATCTAATATGTGTTTATTGTATAAGCATGTTATACATATTTTATGGGACTTGAGCCCGTGGGCCCCAGTCATGAATGAACAAGGATACGGGCCCTAAATATCGTTAGAAGCCCATAACCATTAGGAAGGACCGGCCCTATCAACAGCTCACATTGCTCCGAGAATGCCTTGTCTCGGGAAATCGTATGTCATAGGTACAATAGATGGCAAGAATAGAACGATTACTCCTTAACCGAGTTAGCAACAACGCCGAGCCCACACAGTCGGGAGTATCTAGCTCATTATTCATGAAGAACAATTATAAATCATTCGAAGGATACGCATTGATGACTAGGGTGGTTATGAATCATTCACGATCCCGGCAGCCGGCAGGGATTAATGAAACGGTTATGATTCACCCATGATGACCAACGGATCGAATCATTAATTCATCCGTCGGCCACTCCTGAATCATGGATTCCCACCCCGGTTACCATCTTTGATGTTAGGCAACTTAACCTATAAATATGCTTGCTCAGTGAGGCATCATGTACTCGACATTTTTCTTAAAACTCTATAATCAACAAAGAAATGAGCTAACTTTAACATCAGATGAAGATCCATCAAAACAACTCCCGATGAATTCTCTTAACTTTGTTTTGCAGATCAAAGGAGGAATTCAGAAGAAATTTACAAAGTTGCCCCTATATTCACCAAACCGGAAACTATACCAACAGTTTGACGCCGTTTGTAAGAACGATTTTTGTTCTTACCAAAAAAAAAATTTGCAATGGTGAATACCAGGTCAAGAAGTCAAGTTCACCGTGACGATTTTGCCATACACCAAAACCAGAGACATCCTCCAATGCCCCAAAATGTAGGATGTTCATGATTAGGATCTAGCTTTTATGCAGTATAAAAATGTACCACAAATGTGTTGTTAAAAACATTCACGACATCGTTTGCTAATTGTTAATCTGATTCATTCATTTTTTTTAACAACACATATGTGGTACTTTTTTAAACCGCACAAAAGTCGAATCTAATTCCATTAGATGTGGTTGATTGATCCACTTGATTTGCAACATTAGTTGTAGCAGCTCTATAAGAAATGTTATATGCTGCAACAGTTTGAATGTTTTGACTTTTGAGTGCACTTATGAGATTTGTATACCAAATTAAAAAAAAAAATAGTAGTTAATATATTTAAGTAGACCCAAACTAATTAGCTTAAAACTTTTAGACTAAAAGTAGTGTCCAAATATATATATATTGGATTCCCTAAATAAATATATTAATATACTCTTATTTGACTCTCTTAATGTTTCATTCTCTAACAATTGTTATCAAAGTGTAAAAAAAGTATAGTAGCTCTTGGAGTATGCGTGACACTCTTGTGTAAAGACACGCGAGAGAGTTGAGTCAATGTAGAAACTAGATACCTCAACAATTTCACTAAGATTTGCAGATCCCTTTGATGTGAACCAACTAATAATAAAAACATAGGAAATGATAAATCGGCTACTTCAAGAGAGCCGTTATCTTCAATAACTACTTCGAGGGAGCCTTAATATCCAAAACATAGTAAATTGTATTTTAAAATAATAATCAACTCATACTTTATTATTGAAAATTTCCCTTTAAATAGAGAAACAATATTTCATTGATTATATAATAGACCTAATTGAACAACTTTAATAATGAGTGAATATAACTATTTATTGGATTATAAAATCTACGGAGATATACTCGATATTGGACTCTAGCATGACAACAGACAAAATCAAATAATTATGATCATATCACCCTCCAAAACAAAGATCTGAGCCATGGTACCTAGAGGGCAAAACAAAAGGGCAAATCCCCCAACAATCCCAAAACCGGACAATTAAGAACCTTTTAAGCAGCCTCCCCCAAAATATGCCAATTTCCTCAACTCCTCAGTATCCATAAGCACATCATTTCGATATGATTATTTTCTCGCGAAGAGCAAATTTGAGATTGTGAAATGGAGTTTTTTAGTTAAAAAGTGTTTTTTGACATTTAATTTTTTGCTAAAAGTGTATTTTTTACGATTTTTAGGCTTTTTGAATTCCTAAAAATACCTTTAATTTTTTACCAAACCTGTACTTTTTGCTTCAAATGGATTTTTTGAGCGTTAAACGCATTTTTAAACCCTTCAAGCACATACCCAAACATACCCTAAATTATCGCAACACAACGCAACTCAACTCAAACTCAACAACAAATTTCTAAATCAATTGTTATCAACTCAACACTACCAAAAAAGAAAAAAAAAATTGTTATATATATATAAGTGGAGGAGGAAAAAAGAAAAATTAAACTTGCAAACTATTACCAAAGCTTTTAAAGATGTCATATATTATTTTTTATTTTTATTTTTTGACATGTTCGTACAAGAGAGGGATTTGAACTAGTGATCACCACTTCATTAAGCGTGGTCCCAGCCGATTAAGAATGTCGTATATTAAGTACACGATGAAGTAAAAATTTGAAGTGCATTTTCGTTCCCCTCTCTCAAGGTGATCAGTGGAAGACAAGAACCCTAACAGTAAATGGCTTAAAGGGCAGGGAAAAGGTTATTAAGCCGGCATGGTAGTCCATAGAATTCATCATTTCTAACATCTGAACTATATATACTGAACTTCTCCCACCAATGCAAGCCAGTGTCTTTTCTAGTGGCGTCAGTTTCACGAGAGAGCGAGCAATCCAAAATCAAAGCAACAAGTGCAGCCACCGTTGTATGGGACATGAAGATGACAATCACTATATCGTCAAACTGCACGTTATTGAACAGAAATATGTAATATGTTAATGGTGGAAATGTTTACATAGATGTTGAAGAAAATTAGTTTAGTTGTTCAAGACTCTCACCCATCCAGAGCTGGTGCGAACGAGTCCAGACCTTAAACCTCCATGATAATATTCTCTGAAGTACTGTGGCACTGAAATGCCCATGAAGAATGAAAATCCCAATATAAATTTTGTTCTGAAACTGTTCAGGTTACAGAATTGGAGAAAACCAAAACCAGCAGAAGCTGCACACAACAATATATTATTGTTAACTCGTGTTACGATTCATTTTGTATTGACAGGGAAAAAAACATCGAGCATGATGGCCTGATTATGGGTAAGTCAATCTGAAATAGATATACATACAAACATAGCCGAAGAACACACAGTACAGAGCTGCTACAATTGGTAGTGGTATGGAGGCAAAAATTGCTCCAAATTTTCCTAGTGAAGGACATAAGGTTACCCAGATTAGAAACGATTAAAAGAAAATACCAAATATAATGCAATAAGCAGTAATTAGTTGGTGGTGAATGATATGAATTTCCACTCTTCTAAGTCCATATTCTAAGAAGAAGATGAATTGTAACTATGAACTGATCAAGTTGATAGAGCTAGCATACCAAATACAGAGAAGAAAAGCATGAATCCTGCTGATATTTGGATGACTCTTCGACTTCCAACTCTAGTCAATGCCAATAGACCAGCATTTTCCCTATAAATGAAGCAAAACACAATAAGGATACATAACAAGTAATAGTTTGTTTAGGAAAGAACTTCATAAAAGGTTTGAGCTTCGGAAGTACACTGATGCAGAAGCGCCAGTAACAGAGCCAAACATGGCATTGAGCAAAGCTCCTATTCCCTGAAAATCAAACAAATTTCCCAAGTGATGAAGCAGTAAATCTTTGGTCTAAAATGAAGAAAATAAACACAATATGTAAACGAGATGTCACATAAACATATATACCAGCCAGCCAGCGCCACGGCTAATGACAGAAGGCGGCACAGGTGTGGCGCTGCCATATCTTGCTGTTGCGAAAAATGTACCAGTAGACTGCAAATAAAAGAAGGGACAGTTGCTGAAATTGAAAGATTTTTTTGTTTTGTCTATCTTTTTCTCTGATTTTAGAATGATGAAATTCTGGTGTAAGAGGAGAACCTCAAAGAGTGAAACAAAAGAAGCGGCTATCATTGCAAAAGCTTCTCCGGCATGAAATGTGGGCCTTCCCCATTGAAACGGATAAGGAATATATATCCTGCAGGTAATGACACAACATAATAACAATGTAGTCCAAATTCTATGCAGGAAAGTGAAAAATAATCAGCGTTTCAATTCTTTTATTCTGTGTGCATTTAGGTAATGTACAAAGTCATTTTGGTCATCATATGTCAATCTGAGGGTACTAACTGATGACAAAGAAGAGAGAGTTCTGTGGTTTTCAAGAAGAAAAAAAAGGAAAAGAAAAAAGAGCTTGTTTGAAAAATCTCACCAAGGAGCTGCAGTGAAGAGTCCAGTACGATCTGTGCGGCAGCTAATCTCAGTCATTGCAGGTTTGTTGCTGTACACACCACTTGAAGTGAGAAGTTGTGCATATAACCATACAATTCCAACTGAGAAAAGCACTGCAAATCGATCCCATATTGGCCTCTCTGGTTTCAGCAACTGAGGAAGATACTGCAAAATCATAAGCGGACGCCAGAAGTGAATAAACTAAAAACAAAAGAAATAGAGAGAATCATCAGTCTAGTAAGCATAGAACTTGGTTACTTGCCTGTGAGATGAAAACCATAACAAGTAATCCCGGAAGCCCAACTTCAACACATTTTGCCACCTAAAACAGAGGAAAACAACAAAAAAGGAAAAGTTTTTCAAGTCAAACAAAGAAACCAATGCTTTTCTCAACATTAGACGAAGGGTTAGGAATCCTTACCATGGGGAAACCGAGATGATAAAGCCCAAACCCCGTAAAAGTTACATATGGAACGACAGAAAGGGGGCTAAGAAACCTAAACCAGCAATTAAAGAATTCCATGATCAGGAAATAGCTAACATATTTTTTGAAAGTAAACTAATTAACAAGGCCGGAGTTATCAAATTATCTATCGAACTATGAAAAAGACTCAACAAAAGACAAACGAATCCGCTATCTATTTTATGTCAAGCAATACATGAAGTAACTCCTGACATAGCAGTAAAAGCAAGACATGTAGGCAGATCTTGACTCATAAAATTCCCATTAAAATAGGATCCAAACAAGGACAAGAACTTGCCATTTGTTGATTATTATGGGCATGCGGAAAACGCTTGTATCTAAATATGGCTTTCAAGTTAAATTCTGAATTAGTGGATTCTACTAAAAGGGAGTGCCATTGAAAAGACTTTCAACCATGGATCACATACCTTACAGCATTCCTCCAAATGCCTAGAAATCCCATAAGCATCTGGAAACCTGCAGCAACAATTAGAGCACCTTGAATCCCTCTCATAGTCTCTATGAACCTCTGAAAATCACCCACAAGGCAGAAGGATAAGTATAGTATAATTACAAAACCAGTCAATTGGAACCAAAATTACAAATAAATAAGACAGAAAAGCCAAAGAAATGTATATATATCACCTCATGAGGATCTGCGAGTCCTTGATATCTGCGTGCTAGTACAATTGAAGTTGTGGGTATAACATATGAGTATGAGCCTGCAACTACAGCTGGAAGTCGAGTCCCAAATAAAGACTGCAAGAGTGTGTTCAATCCTGAAACGAAAAGTAAGGTCTGTATCACTCTTGCCTTCTCACCCTGTGACAATAAAACACCTCACTCAAATCCAGTAAGTAGATAAATTAATCAAGAACAAAAAAATTAATAAAAAAATCAAAGGAATTGTAGCCTAATCCTTACATCATCACCTCCCATTTGAGGAACAATGAGACTTGGAATCAAAGTGGTAATGCCAAGAGTCAAAACATAATGCTGGAATCCCAACACAACAGCTTCCGCTGCATTATGATAGAAATATATTAAGTCCTTCCTATCATCCAATTTTAGAATTAAGAATATTGAAAATTGATTTTTTTATGAGTAAATGTAATTGATACAAGAATCAGTATAATGAAGTCAATAAAGGAGGAAAGTGAAAGATATATATAAAAGGCTAAACACAACATCATGAACAAAAATCAATGAACTTCAATATTGGGAACTCTCCTTTATTTCCATTGGATCCAAATTCAAGAACTTAAATGAAGCACTCTCCTTTATTTGTTCCTTTGGATTTTTGGCGAGACTGCTGTCCAGAATCTGAGCTGGAGCTAGCAGACACAAACATGAGAACACAATTTTTCTGCTATAATTTATGGATCTGATTTTCCTCCTAGCATCAAATGCTTCCAATGGAAATTAAAAAATAAATAAAAAAGAAAGAAAATTCAAAGACCAGCGTTATTTATTAGAATATCTCCTATATATGTTTCACTGGTAAGGAATTTTTTGGAAAAACTAGTATTCTTTCCCCCACAAAGAAAGCAGCCTCTGAAAAGACTACACTAATTTGCCTACATTTAGGCCTTAGAAAGGCTCATGCAAATTTCTACTGGGAGTTAAAACAAACGAATGGAAAGATCAAACTTGAGGGAAGCACATGTAATATAAATGGAAATATATGATGGAAAATGGAAAAAAGAAAAGCAGAAGAAGATTAATATAAGAGAATGATAAGAGTATGATGAGAAAGAGCACATACGCCATGGAGGAGGGCTGTTAACGCAATACTGAACGCCAGGTAGCTGCTCCTTCACTGGGTGTGGCTGCACCTCTTCAGGCTTTTTGTTGCCACCGCCACTATTGCCACTGTTGCTACCGCTGGCTTGGGCCATGTCTCTTTGAGGGATTGTTGCGTACAAAGGAGGGAGAGGCAAGCAGTAAAAGGATTATAGAGGAAGGAAAGCTCATAAAAACTGTGCCAACCACCAACGTTCTTCATTCTGATGGATTCGACCGTTATATATTTGTAGATGTTGTATAATTAAATCACGTTGTTAATTATGATCAGAATAATAATCATAATTAAGTTGAGTGATCATACTCATAATGGGATCCTGATCCCCTATAATTCTTAAAAAATATAAGTTTCTCAAATTATTAAATCTGGCCGTCCATTGTATTTAAGGGTTAAAACAAATGCACAATCTTATTAAGGAAACAAAATAACTCATTATATTTTCAAAATAAAAAAGCAACGAATAAATATTCTTATTTATTTTTATAAGTGATTTATTTATTTCGTTTTCCTCTCAAAACAAAAACTACGTGCATGCAATTAATTGTTTCCCTGCCAAAACAAAAATAACTTGACCCTTCTTATTGCTCATGTCAAAGTGGAAAAAAAATTTAGCTTTTTTTTTTTAAAAAAAAATTAATAATAATAAACTAGAAAAGAGTCTAACACAATCCTCTTATTGGAAAGAGTATTACGTACATACGTTTAGAGAGAATTCTCAAGAATGCCAACCTTTTCTGCGGAAAAAATTCTGGAATATATATAAATGAGTATTACATAATCATCTTCTTGAAGAGGTTGAATATATATATGTACGGTTGCTAAAGTGTCGTCCAACTTCAGATCTAATCAGTTCATGTTCACCTAGTCATACGAATGATTTTCTTTGTTGACATCAAAGTGTTTGTCATTTATTTTCTTGAAGTGTAACGTTTTGAACTAGTTCAGAAATATGAGAACAAATTCTAAGTTGTTTGGAGACTTAGGTGTGACTCACACCGTGTGAGATTTTTTTTTTTTTTTTTCTTGAAACTGCAATTATTATTATTATTTTCAAAATTACCAGAAGAAGTAAAAAAAAAAAAGATTTTCTTTCACTTAGACACGAGAAAGAAGAAGTGTAAGTAATAAATCACTTCTAAAAAAAATTAAAAAAATAAAAAGACCATCTATGCATTACCGTTTTATTTGGGGAATATAATGAGTAATTTCGTTTCTTTAATAAGATCATAAAATGTGGCATTTGTTTTAATCCTCAGATATAATGGATGGCTAGATTTAAAAATTATAGGAAATTTAGATACTTTTGTAATGAAGTGTTAGATTCGATATATAGATGCAATTTTGAGGCATTTCTTTTTCTTTTTTCTTTTTTTTTTTATGCGAAAGGTAATCTTTTGCATATATCATACTTCCACGAACTAGATTATTTTCCTGACTACCAACCGTTGCAAAAATGAATTCATTTATTTATTTCCCTTTATGACTGATACATCATTAGGCATAAATGTCCTTGTCTTTGCTGCTATATGTAAAATTTAAATGATCATTTTTCTTAAAATAAAAAATAAAAAAATAAAATGTAAATTATCTTTAAGCAAGTTGATTTCCATTTGCTCATTTCCTTATGTTATAAATGACTGGTATAGCAACCATCATCAAAGGTGATGGTTTAATGGTGTCAAGAAAATTTTAAAGTGATTGAACATATACTAGGGTCAGAGTTTGATTAATCCTGAAATTAAAATCCTTAATTTTATTAATATTAGTTGTCTTGAGTCTCACCAATGCTTTAATGAGATTGAGTTAAGTTATAACTCAATCGGACTTAAGAGAGCGCATATGATTTTCAACATTTAAGTTTCTCGTGCTAAATTCCTATCAGACAGATGCCTAAGTAATATAGTTATAGTTGATCTCTCTCATCTAAAAAAATCCCAGTGCAGCATATTTACTTTAAAAGAAAAATAAGAGATTTGATGTAGATATTGTCCAAGACATTGTTTGTACCCTCTGAACTTTGGGTCAACATTCTATAGAATGTCCAGAATATTCTATCACGTAGAATTCATTAAATCCTGACAATTGGATTCAAATAAATAGTTGGGATTTTGTCACGCCAATATTTATGGCTTTTACCCGCCCAACACTTATCACCTCATATTTATCATATTTTCCTTCATTTTTTTA
The DNA here is from genome assembly GCA_013348765.1 of Carpinus viminea. NCBI lineage: Eukaryota > Viridiplantae > Streptophyta > Magnoliopsida > Fagales > Betulaceae > Carpinus > Carpinus viminea. The sequence continues at coordinate 4,273,151 of CP054670.1, read as the reverse complement.
GAAGTGATAAATACTGATGTTACAAAATCCTTTTAATACGATCCCGATTAAACACTATCAGGGCCTTAATCCAAGTAAGATAGAGTAACAAAATCAGATGGTAATGAGAATATCTTTTGCTATGTCCCATCTTTATCACATGAGCTGAACCCAGCACATAAATCAAAACATTAAAATCACAAAAGAATCATTAGTTTTCATACTTATCAGTTATCAAAAAAAAATCATTCGTTATCATACCATCAAAATTTATCACTCATAAGAAAACCAACTTTTATAAATTATAAAAAAAAAAACCGTCAAATCAAAATCTTCTAGACTTCCTAAATTTCCATGGATCACTCCATTTTTAAGTTCTTAAACCCTAATCAAAATGACTCCTCCTGAATAATTTGGAGACAAAAAATGATTACATAATTAGATCCGTTGCCAGAGCGACATGGAGTTTTACTGTAGAAAGGCAAATTCAATTGCAACTTAGAAGCCCACATATCGTTGTTGCACAGTGCCTGAAAAAGATATTCTGAAGTTTCTTTTCCACATTTTAACCAACTGATTAAAGCACACGGAGTAAGCAATGGAATAAAACATCATTAATCATCAAAGTTACTGAGTTAATATGCCACACTAGCCTAATTTTCCAAGGTGGTGTATTCTTTCACAGGAAATATTATTTTCCAGAAGGAAACCACATGTAAACGGCTTGCTACAGCTTAAAATTGTATTCCAGAAATGCTATTTCTTTTTTGTGGACAAGGATAAGCAAAAACAAAATAGCAAACAAGTGTTCTATTTCAATTTAAGCTCAAATAAAAAAGCTATTTCATTTTGAGCTCAACATTTCACCATGCAGATAAGAAATGTGGCATACAAGGGTTCTAAAGTTCTAGTAGTTATATCAAAAACAAAAACAACTTCAATCAAGGAAGCACTGGTACTTCAGGTTGACATTCTTGAAGAGAAAAGAGTATCCTTGCAGAATTTGGGAGATGCCTCAAAGACCCCAAAGGTTTTTAATTTTTTATGGACTCTCTTAAGTTCAAATGCAGGACATCCAGGCCACCCATTCAAACACACATGGAGCTTGCAGCATCTGTCCAATTGCTACTTCCAAATCTATGCAAGAACCAATGTTTGTAAATGTCTTCGATCCTGCAATCAATGAATTTTATTAGAAACTTTCAACTTCTTGAAATAAGTTTTTATTTATGAGAATTTAATAATGTTCCAAGAGATTATTTGATGTTTATGGTAACCGTAAGTTATAATATCCTTGATTTGGCTGAATCCAACAATCTATATTTGCATCAAACTCCAAAATGTGTACTCAAAATCAAAGCAAAGTTTCTTTAAAGTCAGGTATGACTAATTATGGACAATATATACAAACGGAATCTGTGTGTCTTAATACTCTCCTCAAGAACTATGATGTGTCTTAAACTCTCCCCAAAAACTATGATCTGCCTTACAACTTCGAAATTATTTCTTCAAAATTTTAGTGCCAAACATATACATTCTCTAAGCTCCAAAGATAACAAGGCAAGATCATCTATAATAACAAACTCTTATTAAAACCATTGAATATGTACTCCAATCACCAACAAAGTCTTTCACCTACGATTATTAGCATGAACCACTAATAAACCAATTTTGTGCACTACATTTCTAAATTCTAAACTCTCACGAGACTCAAAATTAAACAGCTAACAAGTTTCATTTTTCAAAACACTGTCTCACACTTGCCACTAACTAGTTGCTAACCTATGACCCAAAATAACTTTCTTCATTTCAGTTTCACACCTCGGAGAACTTCATGTAACAACTCCAATACACATCCTACAAACTTAGTTGCTGAAAAAAAATTCTTTATCAGAAACAAATATAGCAGATTCATAATGTACCATTTTGATTGAATATTTCTAACTAACATCCTGTCCAACCCCCACCATATCCAACAAAATATTGCAATCAAAAGGCAAAAGGGAACAACACACAAAAGGCCACATATTGTACACATGTACCTCAATGACACTCAACTTTCCCTGCAAAATTCTTTCAACTGCCAATAGACATGTATCCTGATGTCCTGTAATTCCAGTCATTAGTCGACCCTAGAGAGCAAATTCTATAATTCCTATAGATTTTGTACCCTTCAAATCAAATGCATCATATGCAGACACATTAATGTTTAAAAACCCTACAAATTACTTATTCACATTTTGTACTGTTCATAATTTGAGTGATTTTAAAATGACAGGCCTTTTAAACTATTTTGTTAAGACGACATCACTTGGCCACTTTAATAGTATATTGATTAACTACCTTACAGAATTTAGAATACCATATAATCTGATTTTGGAACGACTTCACAAACTTCAGGATATAGTGCATTTAGCATGCTTTCTCAACATATAATGACACAACCGTCTTTTTTCAACAATTCACTACCATCATAACAATCCACTCTAAAGTAATATAGTTTAAAAGATCATAATATCTCTATTGTGGGTTAGCCTTAGTGTAGGGTGTTGCTTTGTTAGGGCGTTTCTTGTAGGTGTTTGTTTTTTGGGTTTTTGTGGGCGCTCTTTGTGAGCTTGGTTTTTTTTTTTTTGGTGCACTTAGGCGCTCTTAGTTATACTTCCTATATAATTGGGTTGCGCCCTTTTAAATTTACGCTTTTTTGATACACAACTCTACTGGCTTATAAAAAAATATATATATCTCTATTGAATTAAATACATAAAGTTACCAAAATACATCAATACAATTTTCCTCTAAGAATGCCTTAGAAGGCAATAAACTTCCTAAACCTCACATTGCTTTATTTCTGGGTTAGCAAATGATTATTAACAATAGCTGTACCTTGAAGAAAGAAAGAATGTTAATGATAAGTAAAAGCAACTCTGTCATACAAAGACAAACATATGATTATTTATAATATCTGTGGCTTGAAGAAAGAATGTAAATGATTTGATATAGGTAAAAGCAACAATGTCGTTTAGGTAAAAAAAAAAATTTGTTTCCTGACAATGCAATCATCCAATAGTTTGTGCTTATGGAGAGAAACGTTATCATTTATCAGCCTTTCATTTAAGACGACATGACTCGATTGGGTATAACATGGGAATTATTGAACCTGATTGCTCTATGGCGTAAAGCACCTACAACCACGACGCAAATGGCACTCACATGATGGGTGTCTTGTTGGTGCAGCATACAAAGTTGCAGCTACATTGATATGCTTGTTGATTAATCTTCTTAAACCATAATATTAAGCAATTATTTGTCCTTCTGTTCCTCAAGTTGTACTACCACTAGATTCGAATTCAAAAGAAACCCATCACCATACTGAACACATAGTTCAGAGCATCACCTCTTCATAAATGTACATCAAATATTGCTTGTGTTTCCAGGCCCCAGCGCATCATAACAATATATTACCACACAAACAAATATATTCTTAAATGAGTATATTATGCTCCTCAGATTCTAATCATTCATTCATAATCAAAACAGAAAAAGGCATTGTTGATATTTCTTCATTTTCATTTTCACGCATATTAAAAGCAAGGAAACAAGTTCGTAGTCTCACCAGACTCAGCACCACTGCACAAAACCGCAAAGCATTTCCAACCACTCCAATCACTTGGAGCTCCGAACCCCACCAGCATTACAATCAGGAATTTCTCCTTTCCTCACCCAAACCATTCCAGCACAGCTTTGGTTTCGTACTTCCCAGCGAGCACCAAACCCGCTATGACCCCTGTAAGTGTACTCCCCGTTACCGCTATTAACACCCCTGTAAGTGTGAATGTTCAGCCTCGTCGCTCTAACATTCAGTCTTTCTATCCCAATACCATCCGTCGCCTCCTTCTGATTCCTCGCTCTTTGGGCTTTGCAGGGCTCACCTCCACCATCCGGCGATTTTGTTGCCTAGATGACTTCCGTTTCCCATGCGCCGGCTCCTTCGATCCCTCGCTCTTTTGCTCCTGCTCAGCACTCACATTAACCGTATCAACAACCACCGATTCATCGGGCTTCGCAGGGCTCACCTCCACCTCCCGGCGATTTCGTTGCCAATATGACTTCCGATTCCCACGCCCCGGCTCCTTCGATTCCTCGCCCTTCTGCTCCTGCTCAGCTCTCACATTCACCGTATCCACCTCCGCTACAGCCTCCGATTCCTTGGGCTTTGCAGGGCTCACCTCCACGATCCGGCGATTTTGTTGCCCAGATGACTTCCCACTCCCACGCGCCGGCTCCTTCGATTCCTCGCTCTTTTGCTCCTGCTCAACACTCACATTCACCGTATCAACAACCTCCGATTTCTCGGGCTTCGCAGGGCTCACCTCCACCTCCCGGCGATTTCGTTGCCAATATGACTTCCGATTCCCACGCCCCGGCTCCTTCGATTCCTCGCCCTTCTGCCCTGCTCAGCTCTCACATTCACCGTATTGACAACCTCCGTTACAACCTCCGATTCCTTGGGCTTCGCAGGGCTCACCTCCACGTCCCGGCGATTTCGATGCCAATATGACTTCCCACTCCCACGCGCCGGCTCCTTCGATTCCTCGCTCTTTTGCTCCTGCTCAACACTCACATTCACCGTATCAACAACCTCCGATTTCTCGGGCTTCGCAGGGCTCACCTCCACCTCCCGGCGATTTCGTTGCCAATATGATTTCCGATTCCCACGCGCCGGCTCGTAATCGATGTGAGTCTCTCCTTTAAGACCCCGAGGTCTAAGCTTTCGCTTCTGTTCTTCCTCGAGCTTTTTTTGTAGCTCAAGCTTTCGTTGCCGTTCGTCTTCTTCTTCCTTATCTCTCTGCTTCCGCTCTTTCTCTTTGAGCCATCGTTGCTGGAGATGAACGAGCGTGACGTAGTTGGAAGGCAAAGACGGATAGTTCTTCTGATTCTTCTCCTTGTCCTCGTCCTCCATTGGAAACCGGAAACCCTACCACGAAGAAGAGAGGCAGAGAAGAGAAAGTGAAAGAGAAAAAAATTAACAAATCAGGATCATCAGTGGAAATGGATGATTGATCCTTTCTCAGAAAATGAAACTAACCGATCCTTGGATCGCAAGTAGCCCATACTTATTTGAGAAATGCTTTACTAAGCTATCTTGCGTGTCCATCCTCTTTTAGATATTTTTGGAAAGAAAGCTCCAAATGTAACTTCCGATGTGAGTAAGGCCTTTTACATGATATATTTTCAATTTAAGGAAAATATAAAAATTAAAGCGATAACAATCACATTAAAAAAAAAAAAAACCCCACAGTCAAAGAGATTTAGGCCAGATTTACAGGTCTAATCGACCATGAACACTTCAAACCCCGCTGGTCATGACTCGTCTCAAATCTCGCCGACCGTGTCTTGCCTCAAAACTCGTTTTTAATACCCTAAAACCCGTTTTTAATGGTTCAAACATGTTTTTAATTCTTAAAATCCGTTTCTAATGCCTCAAAAATCGTTTTTTTTATTCAAAACTAAAACATAAATGTGGAAAGTTAACATTTTAAGAATTTTATCATCATAAAATCTAATATATTTTGGTCCAAGTTATTTTTGTATACTTTCTTATGTTTTTAGCTTATGTGTCGGTTATTAATAGGGGTTGTAAAAGTGGGGTTTTCTAATGTCACAAAACCATTTCTAATACCTCAAAACTGGTTTTTTTAATTCAAAACTAAAACCTAGAGGTATAAATTTTATTACCCTAAAATTTAGTGTATTTTGGTCCAAATTATTTTTGTATACTTTCTATATTTATGTGTCAATTATTGATTAGGAGCTATAAAAATGGGGTTTTAAGGATATAAGTTACTCTTTTGGAAAAAAGATAGACCTCTTAACTCTCACTTTTTTATACTTCAATGTGTAAGTTTTATAAACAATATTAAATTAAGATTTAATGAAGATTAATTTCAAATTTAATAGTAATTTTAAAAGCCATTTATATAAAAAAATGAATAAATGTAATATTACTCTTTTTTGATCATGGGACATACACTTTTATCCTACCACAATTTTAAGACAATCTTTTTTTTTTTTTTTTTGTTCATTTCAACCTTTTTTTTTTCACGCCTATTTAGAAAAAAAAAGATGTCTCTTCTCTATAGAATTTGGAAAATTAGGTTTTTCACCCACGAACTATCACATGCTAACTATTTGCTCTTATTAACTATTAATTTTATATTACACTCTTCATAAACTACCATTTCATTACCAATGATCACCTACTGTGAGTCCAAGACGTTAAACATGACGGTCAACGTGTCATGTGCATTGCACATGCATTCTTTTGGATTTTTCTCCTCATTTTGCCCTTCTTGATTAAATTCCTTTTAATTAAAAAAAAAAAGAGGAAAATTATCATTTTCCCCAATAAACTACCACACAATTACTATTTCCTTCTATGAACTATCAACTTTACATTACTCTCCACATAAACTACAATTTCATTACCAAAACCTCCCTTCCATCAGTCAAAGTCGTTAAGTCAGTAAACAATACATGTGAATAGTATCATGAACAGTGTTTTCAATCGTGAACAGTGTCATAAATAGTACGGTTGATCATTCGATTTAATGACCTTGACTAACAGAATGGGGTTTTGGTAACAAATGGTAGTTCATGGGAAAAAATGATAATTGTGTGGTAGTTCATGGGAGGAAATGATAATTATAAAAATACAAAATTAAACAAAATAAGTTAAAATACTAAAACACCCTTCTCGCATTGCCCCCAAAACTCCGACGAGCTTGCCGCTGCAGCCACGCCGTGAACAGGTGAAAACCGGCCCATCCCTCCCCAAATCCGTTGACGACTTGGCTGAGGCCGGGATCGCGGCGTACCGACACGAGAAGTCTCAGACCTGCCACGAGCTTCAGTAAAGTGCGGGATCGTTCTGCCCGCACAATCTGTCATGAGCTCCGATAAAGATAGATCGTTTGCCTCATTCCGAGAAGAAAGACAGATTGTTCTGCCTCGGCACAAGAAGTCTCGAACCTACCACGAGCTTCGGTAAAGCACTTTACCGTTCCATTTCGGACCTGCCACGAGCTCCGACCAGTCCCGAAGCCTCTTCCACCCCTGGGTCCACCACCGGTCTTCGCTCTCCGCCGTCCGAATCCTTTCCCACCAGACCGATCCAACAATGGAGCCTCGCCTAGAGCCCAAGCATGGAATACATATGCAACAACCTTTGTTCGCAAAGAAGAGCTCCTGCGCGTTGTCGTCTTCGCATGGGTAGATCACTAACGTTGTTTTTTAATTTTGTATATATATATATTTTTAAAAAAAAATGGCGATTTAACCAAAAAATGGCAAAATGGGGAGAGAAATCCAAAAGAATGCACGTGCAGCACACGTGACATGTTGACTGTCATATTAGACATCTTTAACTAATGGTAGGAGTCGTTGGTAACGAAATGGTAATTCATGAGGGTGTAATGTAAAATTGATAGTTCATGAGGGCAAATGGTTAGCGTTTGATAGTTCGTGGAGGGAAAAACTAATTTTCCCTATAAAATTCATCTCTTTTATTTCTAAACAACACAAAGAAAAATTTCAAGAAGAGGGAAGTTACATTAATAGTGCTCAATATCTTCTTTGTAAGCTCCCCTAGTCTCCGTTTTAATTTGGACCCCGCATAATGGCAACCATTGTCATCGTCCTCCGGTAGTAACTACTGCCACCAATAACTGTCCTCTGGTCAGCTCCTTCAGCATCCTTATGAGCCAAGTTCACTTGCCTAACTTTGCTCATGTCATGTCCCAAGAAATATTTTTCCACTTATGTGTTGCAAATTGCATTTTTTTTCATTTATTTTTCATTTGAAAAATTAAATAAATATAAATTTCAAATTTTAAGGCTATTGATTGTGGATTGGGACATTGTTTAGGGTTAAAAACGGAACGATATGTACAACAAAATGTTCAAGAAAGAAAGATAAAGGGGAGAAAGTAATGGCCCCAAATCCAAGAAAAAAATGTGGCTGTATATATATATATATATATTTTAACCAGTCCCCCCCCCCCCCCCGGCAAATTTTGTGGTGTTGTGGGGATGTAGAAGACACCAAGACGAAGGAGAGAGAGAGAGAGAGAAAGTGAGAGTGAGAGTGTAGAGTCAATGCATTAATTGGGGGGTTGGTTGGTTTTAAGGATTTGAGAAAGAGTCAAATATGGGCCCGCAAAGGCCAATTAAAGAGACCAAAATCAAAGCATCAAACATGGGTTTGGTTTATGCCTGGTTTTCTTTCTATATTTTTGGCTCTTCCTTTCTTCAATGACTATTCATTGCACTCTTCAAGTATTTGAGTTTATAAAATACCATTTGCCTTTCTTCTTAATTGCCCTTAATTTGTTTGATCTTATTTCTTAATTCAGTCCTAAAATGATTGGTTTGAACTTTGAAGCACAACTTCATCTTTCTTACCTTATAAATTTCATTATATTCATGAGATTATAAGCAAAAAATTGTGAGAATTTGTGAATTGTGGGACTTGGGTTGGGTGAGTTCACTTGGTTTTTTATTTTCAAGACTTTGGGTTGGGACTTTGGGATACTCTAATTGATTCAATTACTCAAAGATTTAAAGTAAAAAGCTTTGTTTTATGTATATTTAAGTATACACAACTTGCAAATGCAATGGTTTCTATAACTAATGTGTTTTATTTACTTTGAATGAACAAAATCTTTGCATATTTATCTTTTTGCTAAAATTAAATTGAAGTTAATTTTGTTTTATATGTTACTTTTATTTATTTTAATTTTTCCAAAACATTTATAAAAAAAAAAAAGAAAAACAATTTTGCATTATTAGATTTGTAGATATTACTAGTAAATATTGTTATATCTTGTAATGTGGTAATAACATTTGCAAATATTATTCTTTTATAGTCAAAAAGTACAATTTTTATTTTAAAAATTCATATTTTAATGCTAACTCCAATGTATTTTCTATTCCATTAATACTAAATTAAAAATATTAAGGCTATTCTTATATAAAAGTTCTGTAAGTTTAATTTATATAACCAATTTAAGAATTTATTAAATTTAAGAGCTTTAAATTTAATGCTATATTATGAAATAATTTTCTAATTTTTAAAACTTTATATTCAAAAACAAACAATTTTGTACGATTAATTTAGGATGATATCACTAATAGATTTGATCATTATATTTTGATGCTAATATTTCAATTTTGGGTATTCTATAAAAATATATAATTCTTTATTTTAACTATTCATATTTTAATGTCAACTCCAACAGATTTTCTATTCCATTACCTACTTGCTTTAAAATATTATATGCAATCTAATGTGCTATAGTTATTCACTATAGCAGTTAAGATATAATAGCTAATATGAACCTATTCTGTTGGAGCAAAAAAAAAAGAAAATAAAAGAAAGAGCAAAAATAACTAAATATAACTAATATCTCCATTTTAGCTACACTGTTATAGATGCTCTAATGTGAAAAATGCCAAATGTTCTTCATAGTTTTCCTTGTGTTTTCAAACTGTGATATAACTTTTAAAACCATCAATAAATTAAAAATTAGTAATGATAATCTTAAATTCAATGGTGATTTTAAAAACCACATTATAGTTGGAAAAACACCAAGAAAGTATTTGAAAAATACCTAGTATTTCCCTGGTAATGCTCATATGCTTAACTTTTTATTTTATATATAATTCAGCTAAAATATATAATGCTATATTATGAATCAATAATTGCCACGGCCGGTTGTATTTTTATGGTTGATTCAGTGAAATATGTGCATTCATTCAATCAAAATAAATATGGCTAAGATTTAATATTATTTCATGCCAAAACAATATAAATTATATATGTTCATAAAATGTATTTAACGTTAAATATTAAATAACTAATTTTACAATATTACCTATCATTTTATTTAATACAATAACATTAAAAATAAATATGTTCATATGTCATTTAAAAATATTAAATAATATAAAATTACGTATAGTATTTAATACAATAACATTAAAAAAAGACCTTGAAGGGTATCTTTACCGACATCGATCCCAACAAGCACTGTTGGGATCATGTCCACTCGAAGGGTAGGAGTAGTGGACGGTGACTCAACGGGTGGAAATAGGAATCCATTTGCATGCACCGCTCATCTCCCTTGAAAAAAAGTACTTAATTTGGGTTGGTTTAAATAGGCTACTTTGTTACTTTACCATCAAAATTAACAATTTTTTCACACGCTAGTGCTCATGTCAATACCTAATGCCAATCCATGTCACATCATCATGCGACAAGCTAATAGTCATTAAAAAAAATGTAGAAATCAATAGATTCAACATAATAAACCAAAAAAGAAAAAAGAAAAAACATATTAATATTCTTGTTATCCTTATCTTCTCGCTTTGTTCAATCATAATATATGTTAACATTTAAATTTCATTCCATCCATGATGTCCGAAATCCAGTTTCTATATATCATACAAGAGAATAAGAAATTCAAGTGGGAGTTTGAGACGATCGATCTTGCTAGTTTTATCAGGTAGAATCGTAGAGAATATTGTCTTCACAAGATATCACAAAAGGTGGAAAAATGTGATAGCTATGCTTCTTCAAACAACAAGAAAAACAAAAACTATATACAAGTTTCGATGATAATGCATGAATATGAACGAATCTTTTGTTGCTCTTAATTAACCACATTCCATATATGCTAACAAAAGCGCGTTAATCTATTTATTGTGCTTTAATTCACTCTTCTCCTCTCTCGCACGCACGCAACTGAAACTCCTATTTCCCTAGAAGCCACGTATTGGTTGCTCATTCACACCAGAATCCAAGGAAGCTTCGTTCGTATCACCACCATATTCATATTCTTCCTCTATATATATATCCTTCTTTTTGTGCTTTCGTTTTCACTCCTACTACGTACTCTTTGATTCTCGTTTTTAAGCGAGTGAATTAAGGAAAATGAGTTACTACCAGCAACAACCGCCTGTGGTGGCTCCTCCTCCTCAAGGTATGTTTAATGTTTTTTGATGGAGAAAATCTGTTACAATATTTTGCAGCATTAATGTGATTGCTGTTGGTGTTTGGGTTTCTGGGTTTCTTATATATATATATATATATATATATATATATATGTAATATGATGTATGATGTATGTATGTATGTACGTAGGTTATCCTCCTGAGGGATACACGACAAAGGATGCTTATTCTGCACCACCACCACCGGGGTATGCGCAAGGCTATCCGCCGGCAGGTTATCCTCTACCCCAACCTCAGCCTCAAGTTGTTTACACTCAGGCGCCGCCACCACAGAAAGAGGTTGGCTGCTTGGAGGGATGGTTAGTTTCTCTCCCAACATCTCTCTCTTTAGTCTCATTATTCATTTTGGGTTACGTTAAGTAATGATATACGTACAGAGCATTTAGAATATTGGCACAAATGTACGTAATGGTGTAGAAATTAAAATTAGTTTTTAATTTTTTATTATTATATATAGCAGGCATAGTCAATCAAATATAATTACCCTTAATTAACCTCATTTGCCTGGATTTTGCTTAATTAGGTGCTTGAAAAAAACAACAGTTCAAATTTAATTTTAGGCTTTTTTAAGAGATCATAGACCATCAATTTTTAGGGAACCAAATCCATCTATTTATTTGGTGAATCAATGACAGCCATTGACTTGTGGTGTTAGAATTAATTAATAACAATGACCTGAATTAATCCCAAGAGTCTTGATTTAATTTATTGATGCATGCATGCTTTCATATCCTTAATTTTTAGAGCATGCTATATTTCTTCTCTCATTTAAATATGAACGGAGATGAAAAAAATAATATATATTTCTCTGATTTTCTTCATGGCAAGTATATACGGCTAAACCTTGTTTATGATCATCCTTGTCTTTTTTGCAGTTTGGCCGGTGTCATCTGCTGTTGCTGTCTGGAATACTGCTGTCTCTAAACAAAGAATGCTCTATTTGGTCAGATATAAGGCTGAGATTTGTAGTAGTTTCGTTGACTCACAGAAAATTACATAATAGGAATTATGCTGAAAATTAATATCGTGCGGATGGATGCATGTCCTTAATTGATTGCAACTTGGGGTTTTAATGACGATATCTATACACATATATATAATGTTGGATTATTGCTTTAATTTGTTGTGGCATGTTTTGCAATGTAGCGGTTAATGTCTGTTTATATGTTTCTAATACTAAATCATCAGTGGGTTTCGATTGAAGAAAGTTATAGGAAGTGGACAGAAGAGAAAAATAAACATACAAATTAATTTGGAGGGAGGTGGCCGGCCGGCTCCTAATGACCCAGACGGGTCAAACCCACCACCATCAAGAAATCCTATTTTTCTTTCTGATAATGTCAAACTCCCGTCTAACTCCGTTCATATATGTATATATATATTTTCAAATTTACCATGAATTTATAGGACCACATGTGGGTCTTGCAAATCTAATAATGAAATTAAAAAAGTCAGGCAAGTTGAAAGATTCGCATGTCTCGTCCTAATTAATTAAAGAGGTGATTGTGAATGGGATTTTGTGGGATCAAGATCCCGGTAATTTTGGAAATTGTTAACCAATTTTTTTAAAAATCTCAACCATTAAAGAAATCTAATGGCTCAAAATTAAACACCCATTTAATATAGAAGAGATAAACTTAAAATTTTGAATTTTGAAATTCAACCTCAAAATATATGCCATCCATTAAAAAAATTGGGTGTTTTATTTTGAACTATTAGATTACTTCAATGGCTAAGATTTTCAAAAAACTGGCTTGGGAATCTTGATCCAATTTTGTGACCCATCCTAGATATATACCGCTCTCAAAATTATTAACTTTGAGATGCTGATATCATCACCACCACATTATCAGAATTTATGCAATGAAAATGTAGATGAGATCTAATTAAGCTTGCCTCCCAAATGCCTCCCAAATCAACTCACGGTCCAATAATATTAATCTCTACTTACCTTCTTTAATAAAATTGGTCTCTTTAAATAGAAAATTACAAAACATAATAGATATAAAAGACTAATAGCAATAAACATTATAAACTACTTCTAATGATAATATATTATCTTTAATGATAATATATAATCTCTAATATTTAAATTGTAAATCTCATTCTATAAAGAACATTTATATTAACTCTTAAGTATTTTATTCCTAAAATACCTCTATTACTAGACTTGTAACATTGTTATTTAAGTCCCCAAGGTTAGGTCAATTGTCATCGTGGATCGCACATGAAAGCGGATTCTTAATTTGAATCTTCTATCCCTATTTCCTTATGTAGACATGTCAAACTAAGCAAGTACAACGTAACATTAAGAATATGGTTTGTATGTTATGTAGTCATGTATGTTGTTAAAAAAGAATAAGAATCCCTACATTAATATGGAATAAGAATAATAAAGTGAATTATTCGAACCATGTGTTTGTAAAAGTTGAGAGTACGTCTAATTGCTAAAATTTGCATTTCCAATCGTTCCATGGAAGCAAAGTCAAATCCCAAACAGAATCATTAGCTTGCCCATGAGTAGCATTGAGTAAAACCGATAACATTCACGTTCACATGCTTGTTGAATGTCGCCAATGAAACAACTAAGCATGTAACCTGATGTAGACTTGACCGCCATGAGGCCAACCCAAATTAAGAAGCATTACGAGCTGAAGGAAAACAACGGGATTAGCCCCATGAAAGCAAAGACATAGGCTAATGAAAGCAAAGACATAGACTAAGCGGCACCATCAGCTTGCCCATTGCGTCATGTTGAAAATGTCACATAAAAAAAGTAAATAGGTCGAAAGTGGCAAAACTACTCCAATGGATTAATAACAGCAGCTCCCGTAGGAAACCAAACCAGTTTTTATTTTCTTATTCAAAATTTCACAACAACTTTCTCTATCTTTTCGTATACTATTTAAATATGTTTTAAATTAAATAATAGAAAAAAAATAGAGGGAAGAAAAACTATTTAAATATTATTTCAAATAAATATTAGCGAAAAGAGAAAATCTTTTATATAAAGATAATGTTAAGGAAACCAAAAGTGCTACCATATGAAACCGGTTGCTGCTAATTCTAAAAGTTCTTATTGTGTTCATCTTAATTCTATATAAGAATGATGTGATTATTAAAATTATCATTTTATCAAAATTTAATATTGATTAATTACATGTTCAATGGTAATTTTAATAACCACATTATTCTTGAATAGACTCAAGAAAAAAAAAAAGACTTATAACTTTACTTAAAGGCCACCCAACCTAATCGTTGAACCCTATTTGTCAAAGAGGGTGATTACTGATTAGATCACCCCCATAAAAGTACCCAAGGGAGTTTTTTTGTGTTCTTCTTCTAATTAAAGGAGATGGTTGAAGTGCCCATGCCAAAGATAGTTCCATTGCTCCCCACGCTAGCATTTAAAGGTGGCTGAGGCCATTGGTGGGTTTACTCTCACTTCTTATAGACTTTACGATCCATTTGTTCGTTGTCTCCGCCCAAAGTTTTGACACCCAAGCCAAATCCAATTGGTAAGAACTAATTGAGAAGGCAGGCAGCTTAGCAGTTGGCAGTAGCCCGCCCACCTCGTGTCATTCTAACTTTCACCTGGCTGAACCATGATGAATGATTACAGGGCAGCAGAGTCGCGAAAAAAGCGGCACGCTTTACGAGGGTAAAGAACACGTTTTAGCAACCTCTTCGTGTAAGTTTAACACCCCCAATGCTCACCCTCCAATCGAAATCTCCCTCATCCGTTGCATGCACTGGACACATGGAAAGCCTCCAAATGTAACCGACCGATCGACCCACCCATGACCCACCCCCACCCAAAAGGATTTTTGTTTTGTCCAAAACCAAACGACCGAACGGTCCAAACCAATCCTGATAGGTGTATCCACGCATGGCGGCCACCGCGCGCGCGAGACAGCTGCGGCCTGATTGGTGTCTCAGAGAGAACCGATAGCGGGAACAGTTGTCAGTACTTATTGTCCATCTATTCGATATGTGTAAGCATGCATGGACCCACTCACCGTGCTCGACTCCCATATGTCCTTTCTTTCTTAACCCTCGCAAACACGTACCCCACCGTACACCTCCAAGTGTCGCTTTCTCCTTCCTCCATCCTTCATGTTGCCCGACGCTCATTGGCCAATCCCCACCGTTAAATGCTCACGCACCCATCTCCCCTCACCTCTTCAACAGCTCTTTTTCTCCTTTTCTCTCATAGCTCTCCTCCCCCACCTTCGAACACATACAGCTAGAAACCGGGCCATCATGATCAAGACGCTGAATCCCTACTCCACGGCAAAAACGGCTGAGATTATGTCTAGGTACAGGCCAATAGCGCCAAAGCCTGAGGCTCCCACGGATCCCAGCAGGAGTGAGAGCCCCTCCATATCTCAAAAGATCAGGCAATCTCCCTACCTTAGAAACCTCTGGCCACATTTGCAGGCCAGGCCTACCAGAACTAGAAAGCGAGGTAGGTCTGCTATATCACTACCCTCCCTCAAAAGACCAAGGTCCCATATTCTTGGCTTTTCTTCTCCTTTTGGGTTCCCTCAACTTCCCACTCCCCACGAAGCACCAGAACAGCCAGCCACACCTCCAGGTTTGGTGACTCTTCCTCTTCTTCCATGTCCTATACCAGCAGCACCGGCAGTTGTGAAAACTTGTGGGGAAGAAAAGGTTATAGATTTGAACAGTCTAGCTGAAATTCCAGAGGAAAAGGATCTGTTGCAGCAACTGCAAGCACCGCCCACCACCGGCAGCGTTAATAATGTTATTGCACCTCAGCCAATACGACCGGTTGGATCCAGTATAAGCGTTGGCTCAATCAATGAAGACCGAAGTTTGACCCCCGCGGTTCAGAAGAAACCAGAGGAAGTGGAGGAGGAGGTGGAGTCGGAGGCCTTGCCGGCGGTCATATCAGACTCGAACAACAAAGTGAGAATGGCGAATTCGGCGTACAAGGAGATGGTGGGACAGCCAGAGTGTTCCTGGCTTGATTCGATGGTGGCCAGCTCGAGCAAAAGGATCAGTGGGGAGGTGATGCTTCATCTTTCAGACTCGAGCGTGCCGGTTTCATCATCAAATGGGTTTTCCTGTTGGGTGAGGATAGAATGGGGAAGTGAGGAGAAGAAAAGCTCAATAAATGCTTTCTGTGATGTGATTAGGCTATCCTGCGAGTCCAAGAACTACCTCTTCACATGGAGGTTCCACACCCATACCAGAGGGGCTTCTCAGTCCAGTTGTAATGTCTGAACATTCTACCGTACATAGGCGTGATTACCACTAAAATGCACCCAATCTGTTGTATAAATTATATATCTAAGAGGTCAAGTATATATAGTTTTATCCGCTTTTTATTTGCTTCTTTTGGACTCTTTTGCCTTCAAAAAAGCTCAAGAGCATATGTTTGGCCCAAGTTGGCCCTTCTCTTTTTAGCCCAATTTATAGCTTCGTGGTAAAGTTTAAACACCCAGTCCATGCTGCTGAAGCCAATGATTGCTTTAGTAGTATCTAGTGTGCCACCAACTTAGCTAGCTAGTTTGTCTTACGTTTTGTTTTGTTTTGTTTTTTTTTCCTTTTTCTGTCTTATGTTGAACACTTGCGTAGTGCATTTTTTGATGAATGAGGT
The DNA here is from genome assembly GCA_013348765.1 of Carpinus viminea. Classification (NCBI taxonomy): domain Eukaryota; kingdom Viridiplantae; phylum Streptophyta; class Magnoliopsida; order Fagales; family Betulaceae; genus Carpinus; species Carpinus viminea. The sequence continues at coordinate 4,256,476 of CP054670.1, read as the reverse complement.
TTCCTTTACTGAGTGCAATGTCATTATATGTATGAAACTAAATATGCTCAATATATTGAGGTACTGGCATACATGTCAGCAGCGGATCAGGATTAATTATTGCATAGCTCCTAATACTCATACGCCAGTACAGCTTTTGACACGCTTCAAAAGACTCGTCGGCATGCTCTAAATAATTACAGAAGCTTCAAAGACTCGTCGGCATGCTCTAAATAACTACAAAAGCTTCAAAAGAAAATAACTACAAAAGAGCAAAAGCTTCAAAAGACTAGTGATGCAGTGAAAACTTCGATGCCTAATTCGGTTTTATGCCGTGAAAATTCCGATGCCTAGAAACTTATGCCATGAAAACTCCGATACGTAAGTCAGTTTATAATTTTTTTACCAAGTTTAACCCCACCCCACGGTTCAGAAGAAACCGCAGAAAGTGGAGAAGGTGTTTTTACCTTGTGTAGACTATCTATTAATGAAAACCCAAGTTTAACCCAACGGTTCAGAAGAAACCGCAGACAGTGGAGAAGGTGGAGTTGGAAGCCTCGCCGGCGGTCATATCGAACAACAAAGTTAGAATGGCAAATTCGGCGTACAAGGAGATGGTGGTTCAGCCTGAGTGTTCCTGGCTTGATTCGATGGTCGCCAGCTCGAGCAAAAGGATCGGTGGGTAGGTGATGCTTCATCTTTCTGACTCGAGCGTGCCGGTTTCATCATCTAATGGGTCTTCCAGTTGGGTGAGGATAGAATGGGGAAGTGAGGGGAAGAAAAGCTCAATAAAAGGCTGTGATTTGATTAGGCTATCCCGCGAGTCCAAGAACTACCTCTTCACATGGGGGTTCCACACCCATATACCAGAGAGGCTTCTCAGTCCAGTTGTAATGTGTGAACATTCTACTGTACATGAGCGTGATTACCACTAAATGCATCCAATCCATTGCACAAATTATATATCCAAGAGATCAGGTATATAGTTTTATCAGCTTTTTATTTGCTTCGATTGGACTCTTTTGTTTCAAAACAACTTGTTTCACTACAAAACTAACAAACAGGTGACACCAAGAAAAACAAGCTTTTCAATTTAGCATACATACTCATAAGCACCAAAAACAGGATCTTGGAAAATTTCAAATTAATCATCCTCGCTCTTTGGCCGCCCCTTCCATTTGAAGTTTTCAGCATATGACTTTGCCTGCACCAAATTAACGATAATGTGTTCAAATAACAAACGCAACCAGAGCCATGACTCATTGTAGACGCTACAGTCAAATACTACTATAACCTGACATCAAGGCTCCATTTTGAGAAAGAACGGGAAAAGGGAAAGAAAAGCTGTAAATTGAGATATATGCTTCCTTGTCTACCGCATTTTTAAGCATTTACTTTTCATGGTTCTCGGTTCTTTGTAAAGAAAACAGGGGCTAGGATTTCCTTTGTAAAGAAGCTATAGCAAATCTTTTGTCTTCTTGATTACAGACCGACAACACGTATGATGTGAAGTTCTTCAATTTCCAGGCGGATCATCCAGATTTCTTATATTTAGTAGCAAGAGTGTGGGAGGAAGCTGTTGTGGGGACTCCGAGCTAATTGGAAAGAAGAGAGGTTACTAGCTACAGCTACTAGAAAGAAAAGAAAGGGGATAGTATCCCGGTTGTGAAGCCAAGAGTCCTCTGCTTTCAGCAACTCTTATTTAGTTAGAATAAGATCACTAAATGAAGTCGCTGATCAGCCTGTTATCCCCGGCATACCTTTGATCTGTTGAGCGAGAGCCCCAAAGCCAATCTTTGGAAAGGGAGGGGGATCATTCCCCTAATCCATTCAATATAGCTACTTATTTCATTTCTTAGAAGTGGAAAGTGCAAAAATTTCATACCTTTAGAAGAGGTGTGTGACGCTTCTTGACCTGCAGAAGAAACAAATGGTGCGTCAATGATGTGTTATATAAGGATAACAGACTGAAGGTAACAATAACAATACAAATCTGGTCACATCAAAGTTACTTGAGTTAATAACTATACACTTTTTTTTACATGTAATTTTACATAATCATAAGAATGAATTTTATTCTACAATTCTAACTCTATCTAATTATAAGAATGCATTTTTACAAGTAATTCAATATTAAATTGTCTACTATTGGCTTGATGCACGATACTTCAAAGGGAATAATGATAATTCTCTTTTGATAAGTAATTTTCTTTCCTGTGTAAATATTTTTCAACCCAGATAAACAAATGTCATTGGAAACAAGAGAAGGGATAAAACTGAAGTTCATAAATCAACTCATTTACATGCATATCGAGAAGAAGTCAATATACTCTTAACTTCTTAATGAGATGTCATTAGTTTATGCAGTGCACAATTTTGTCTGATCCTATTCTCCTTAATATCTGAAATAACATGAGCAAAGCAGGATATGCTTTATAGGAAGGCAATAGAAAATACAATTTTTTTTTTTTGACATGTCAGAAAAGAATAGAATAGAATGACAGAAAAGAATATATGTGACCAGCCCATCAATGAGGCTCCATAGCCGACCCTGATTTAATTAGGATTAAGGCTTAGTTAGGATTCCACTAAAGGGTGCTAGATCTGTTAGTCTCCTCTCTTTGGAGGACAAAACACACTTAAATAGATTAACGACAAACCCTAATCTAATTGACTTTGGGTAAAGCCCATTTATTGAATTACAAAAACAGTTTTGAGTTTTGAAAATTAAACAAGACATAAACTAATACTAACAACCGAATTAACTAATATGACCTAAATATATCTACATGGTCCAATATTACCAGAAAAAAGAAAAATAGAATTGATCTCTAAAATTAAATAAGACTAAATTTAGATAAAATTTGTGTCTCATCCCTTGCATCACTTCCCCGCCTATGGGAAGAGAAAGTTCCAAAACATAGAAGTAATGTGATAACATCTGAAATAAAGGTCAGTGAAGTTATACATATGTTCATAAGGTAAAAAAAAAGATCAACAATTCAAAGACACTCAGATCCAGGTAAAATTTATATGCACAGTGAAATTGCTGACAGAAGAGGCACATACCTCGTATTCCCAACCGAGTTTCTCAGCAAATGCTTTGGCAGCCTCTTCACTATCAAAACTGAGTCCTGCCTCACCAACATTGGCATATGGGTCCCCTGTTGATGTCCAACCCATCAATGGATTTTCCCACCTGTAAAAATGTTAAAAGAGAAGAAATGGCAGTGCCATGTTGTTAACTATCATGAACAAATGTCAGTGCTTGTAATATTATAAATTAAATATGGTTTCTGAGAGGTTTGAGAACAATTTTCTTCAGCTTTATGTACTTGCTACAACTACTTTATTATTCTTTCGTTTGTATTCTCTCTCTCTCCAATGGTCCTAGAACCACCGACCTTTTAGCCTTGTGATTCATGTACAAAGCAACAGTTATCATGGAGATCCAGTTGCTACGCATGTGTTTGAATGTTACTAGCTCATGCATGGACATTATTGAGCCATATGAGGTTGACGAGGGCATTCCTTTCACACCCCACCTCTCTAGCAACCACACCATACAATGTGAAGGTGGCAATTTTTACAGTGAACTTCTACTTTCAGATAATTGTAAGAGGGGAAAAAGAAATGAGTGCTCTAATACAGGATAGAAATATAGAAAGTTACATAGAATAAATGGTGATATTATGAAGTTGAGCTGGGCATTGCTATAGATACTTATTACTCATGTTATTAAAATGATTAGTAAAGTCTTAACCAGTGTTAACATAGATATTACTTGGAAGATATTTTGTGAAACAAATTTAATTTTCCACATGACCGGACAAAGCATACTTCTGAGTAGACAAAAAATTAATTTTCCATCTCCCAACTTTGCCAGAGCCTCCTTGTGTTGCAGTTCGAGCCGTGAGTAAATTATGACCTGGCATGCATAAATTTAAAACACTGTGACCCGGAATATTTTAAATTTTACAAAATTCTAGAATCCCCTAGGAAAGAAGGAGCAAAACGAATTAACATTATCTTGAATCTTGAAGGTGGTGCTCAAGAATATATCATGATTAACCAAAAATTTGAGACCATCACACTAAAGGTTGCTTGAATGGACAGTTATAGAACAAGAACATGCAACTCACGAAACCCAGAGAGTTGATACGACATTCATTAATCATGAATGATCCTCCTTAAAATCAATAGCAGATGATAAAAAAGTACATTTCTACTGAAATTTAGTAGATCAACAACATTTATTTTGTGCTGTGCCAATTTTTCTACCAAATCAGACAAGCATGAAAAGTCAGTAAGAGAATTGTTTTTCTTAAAGAACATAGCACCGCAAAAATTAGCAAGTTAAATACATCACATGAGGGCTTCAGAACGGATAAAAGGGAGAAAAAAATGAGTTAGTTTTATAATACTAGTGTGAGAAGATATTAAACCATTAAACCATGTGATAATCAAAGTTGAAAGGTGACGTTACCGTTGATCCACTCTATTACAAGAGTGTTATTCTTCAATAATATTCAAATGCAAATGCATCAAAAGCTGACACTTCTATGGTATAAACAACATGCTACCTCCCACAAATTACTGGTTCAGAATATCCATAATTCAATAATAGAAAGAAAACAACAAATTACTTGTTCAGAATATCCACACTTCTACGGTATAGCAAATAAGCATGATTTCAAGGAAAAGCTCGAATTAAGCAGTTCCAGAGGAAAATAAAATGTACAGTTCCTCGGTCAAATAGCCAAGAATTCTAGTTAAGGAACAAAAAAAGTAAAGCTCAATCAACAACTTCAACTCAAGCGACACAAATAATAAGAACAATTCGTTGAAATTTCGATTTCTTTCTCTTTTTCCTACTGTTTCTCAGCAACCAAACGGGAGTCAAGGAATGAATCAAATCACCAAGCCAAAAAATAGACTGGTGGTTGAAAGTAAAATTAAAGAGCTATACCCTTCTTCGAAGGTGTTCTTCAGGGATTCCAGAAATCAGGCCGACCTCACCGGGCTTGACTTCCACCAAAGCGTCCGAAGAGAACGATCTCGTTGCCGACATGAAAGCCGATCGAATGAGGTTGAAGCCCCGTTGCAGAGAGCGCGCCATTTCTGCCTAACCAAGGTCCGTGAACTACGCTGCTCTTATTTTTCCGGTTCTGGAGGACTCCGGAATGAGCGAAGAAATAATAAGCGTCGCACGTGTCGTCATGGAGATTACCAGAAGATGCTTACGTGGCTTCTCCTATCATCGTCTGTATTTGGCATACGCAGGCTATGCTGCCATCTCAGCACTTCTGTCCCTTTGCCAAGTGCCATGTATGCATGAATAAAGGGCATTCACAAAAGAAACTTCAAAAAGAACCGCACATTTAACGCTAGTTAGGCAAATTTATGGGATAAAGTTATCATAATTGAAAAAGATGAGGACAATATAGTCTCATTTTTTTAATATATAAAATGAAATAGAGAATTTCTCTTTCCAAAAGAAAAGAAACGGCATCGTGCCATTCGTGTAATGCAAATTTCAAAACACTCAGTCCTCGTAACATTTTATAAGATTGCTCACCTTATATTGTTGGCTATAGCATATTGATGATTAGACATCGTAAAAATAGAAGAATTGACAAGACAAAGAATCACTTTAATTCTTTCTTAAATGGCTAACTACAAATAATTTCCATGTTATCGCTTACAACAGTCTTATAAGTGGGTTTTGTCGGATTGAAAGACTTAAGATCGTACTATAGTTATTCCATGAGGTGCGAGATAGTGTCCAACATCCAAATCTCCATACTTAATACTATTTTGTTAGATGACTTGTGAAATAACTTACAATTTATAAAGGCAATGATATTGTTTCAAGAGACGAAAGACAAAATTATACCTTATTTACAATATTTTGATTAATGGTATGTGTAGTGCTGGGAAAAGAACTCTTTAATACCGTCATATATCTCGTTATTGAGTATAAAATTCAGTAAATCTCATACATGATACATGCATAGACAAATTCAGAGCTCAAGGTGTCCTTTCTCTTTAATTAACAGAAAAGGTGCTTGGGAAAGAAAGAAAACCTGATCTGGAGTGTATGCGTGGTTGCAAACTTTCTTTGTGTTTGGTCATTGGTGAGTCACGTTGGGGTTTGGTTTTGTTCTAAGAAAATGCTGTACTTGTGGGTGTTAACTGTTAAGGAATACCAAAAAAAAGTTGTACTTGTTTGGTTTTGTTCCAAGGAAATGAAGAAATTTTATGGTTTTTTTTTTTTTAATGATATCAAAATAATAGTTTTGGGATTGGGTTTTCTACTCCGAGGATGGAGGAATATGAATTATTTATGCATTGAGTTGAGTCTATCTAGAATATATCTATTATTATAACTAAAGATTAATCATGGGTTCGGATATTGATGTCATAGATAAGTCTTGAATGTTAGATATGATTGTTATGTATGTATCTATGACTTGTAACCCGTAACTTCGTCTATGATTTTCTAAGAACTTTTGCTTTGTGATGTAAGAACCTGTTTGGGAATGCGTTTGAGAAATAGAGCTTTTGGACAAAAGTTTCGTATTTAAGCTTTTGACAAAAGTGTTATTTTGACCATTTTTAGGTTTTTTTGACCCTTAAAAACGCTTTTAATTTTTTTACTAAATGACTTTTTTTTTTTCTTCAAACGGATTTTTTGAGTGTTAAATGTACTTTTAGACCTCTCAAACATAATCTCAAATAGGCTCTAAGAGCTTCATGCTCGTGATCCTTTATTAATTAATGATACTGGAATAATTTCCCCTTGAATAACATGTCAAAAAAAAAAAAAAAAGTAGATGATAAAATATGGGTAATCCCTAAATTTTAGTGAAATTAATATTTGATAGGATAGGATTGGATAGAGTTTTCCTTCAAACTGGGCTGGAGGAACTTTCTTAAACCCAATCTATAAAAATGACACATGCCATTTTTTTAATAGCATGTAATATGCACAAGATAGAGTTTTCCTCTAAATTGGGTTGGAGGAATTTCTTACAACATAGTCTATAAAAATTACATGTATCCTTTGAACATACGGAAGTCATGTTTTTTAATAATAGGGACAAACTTAAAAGAAATTTTATAAAAAAACATGTGCATCTCACATGTTATTAAAAATATGGATACATGCCATTTTTATAGATTAGATTGGAGAAAAACTCTGTCCATATGCAAATGAGTTTTTAATATTGTTTACTTTAAATTTGTCTCTGCTATTAAAAAAAAAGTGCATTTTATATGTTCAAATATATGTATCATTTTTATAGATCGAGTTTTTTCATTGTCAGATATGATAACGAGGGATTTTATCTACGCTTGTTGGCATATCTTTTGGTATCTTCAATTTTTTTAAAAAAATATATATATATTATCTTTAATTTTCTTGTCTCTCACAACCAAAGAAAAGACAATATAAGATTGCATTTAATATTTCTAAGAGCAAATAAAACAAAAACAAAAGAAAGTGTGAATCTTATTAATATTTGGCCGAAAACGTACGTATAGGCCAGTTTTGGGAATGGGAAAATAGGTTGAATTCTTTTTTTGTTGGTCTTGATAGACGACAATTTTGGTCATTTTCACCGGCTTGTACGTATTAGTAATTTTCCAGTTTCCATTTGTTCGTTTCTACGACGGCGATGCCATTTGTTCTTAGTTTCTATCGAGAATGAGTCTCGGTTCTGTCTCACCAAAAGACACTGTGACAGCTCAACCCCAACACAATCCGACTCTTTATAAATACTGCAAACTAGAGCTGACACTTGGTGTGTGAAGATCGGGTTCCATGGCGCTCAAGGAAGAGGATTCAACGCTTGCTAAGCTGGAGTTAGCGTGTTCAGATTTGAAAACCCTGTTGCAAGCATCGGCCAAAATGGACGAAAGCTTTGAAAAGATGGACAAAAAGTTTGACGATGTAGATGAAACTCTTTCAACAACCTCAAGAAGATTGGCTCCTTTACAGTCCCTGGCCATGGCCACAAGAGCCCTTGACACGCGAATCAACCGCGCGGTCACCCCCGCTCTTGCTCTTCTCGACACCTTCAAACTCTGCGAGTCTCTGCAGGACAACCTCGTCCAACTATCGTCCAATTTATCGGCCGAGCGAACGCCCGAAAATCGGCTCAACCAGCTTCTCGAATACGTGGAGTGCGTTGATCAGCTGAACGCCGCCATTAACGCGATCGGTCAAGAGGGAGAACCCGCGATTCAGAAGCTTCAAGAAGTGGTGGAGTTTTTGAGCAGGACCAAGGCGACGGATCAGTACCGGACGCATCGCCTCAGACAAACTCTGATTACTCTCAAAGCTCTCTATGAAACTGAGGTTGATGCCATGAAATTTGATGGGCTGCTTGATGAGGCTCTATTGAATTTGCAGGACGAGTACGATAATATCTTAGAACAGTTGAGGCATCGGAATATAGGGAAGTTATAGCATCTATAAAATTTTTAAATTTTACTTTTTTAGATATAGATAGTCATTTTTAAAAATATTACCAAATATCAAACTTTTTAAATATTTTGCTATTTTTATCAAATATTATTATTTTTATTGTGAAACCAAATTACTTTAACTACAATGAAACTCACTTTCATGCTCACATACATGAAATTATTTTCTGTGCACAATTGCATATTCAATTCAATAGATTTCATTAATGAATGCATTTAATTTATTAAAAAAAAATGGACGTCAATTAATGTAGTTGTGTATTTAAGAAAAGATGAGTGACGAAAAAAAATGGAAGGGGGGAAAAAGTAAAAAATGAGGGGATGAAACTTTGGAGGGAAATAAATAGAAAAAGAGAGGAAGAAAAATGAAAAGTGGTATTAGAATGCAACAAAATAATATAAAATAATATAATAATATTTTAACATTTGCTTTTGTCTTTTAAATTTGAAGAGGATGTTTAACAAATATTATATTTAACATTTAATAGAGAGTTTAATGTGGATAACTTTTTGTAAATTTTGTTAAAATTTTAAAGAAATGTTAGATATAGAGAGCTAGCTTGATGTGGATGCTTTGATAAAGAAGCTGAGACAGTGAAATCTGATCTGGGTACAGAGCTGGAGGTTGAAGTTCTTCAACGAATTTCAGAAACTTTAGCTGCCAATGACTGTTTGGACATATGTATTGGCATCTTTGTCAAGGTACGTGAAATTCTTCCACTTCAGATTAGAAAGTTAGAAAATAACCATAAGATTTAGTCTGATCATGGCTTGATTTTGATCTTGATCAACCACTTAAGTTGACATATATATTGAGACAATGCTCTTAATTGTTTTTTTTTAAAAAAAAAAAATTGTCTTCTCCGGTTATATTTGAAAATATGAAATTCGGAGGATAATTTCTAAAGCATTGTCATTCCCAATGGTTGTAAGATGAAAAAAATGAGAATCATGAGAACATTATCTAGGATGACACCACTAGAAATCGTAGTATTCCTATTGTAACATTCAATGCAAATCGCTTATTCAGTTATTCTTCCGAAAGATTAAAAAAGAAAGGAAAAAAAGAAAAGAAAAAGAAAGTATTGTGATGGGTATTTTAGCTTTGAGAAATGTTAAGTTAATAAGTTTCTTATATTTGGTTCATATTCTTTTAAAAATTTAATAGGTTAACTATTATATTTATGGAATCTACGTAAATTCATAAATTTAATGATTAATTTGTAAAATGAAATTAACTAAATATGAGAAAAATGTTTTGGATATCATCGGTCTATAAGGAACCTAAACACTATAATACTCTTGACAAAAAAATTTATTATAATTTTTTTATAAATCGACATGGTAATTATGTAATACTTATCGGTTCATGACACTAAGACAAAAACAAATATGGATTCACGACACGTTATGAGTAAAATTAGTGGCATGTAATTGCTGAACATGAATCCAACAAATTAATGTACCATTTGGTTAATTGGTTAATGCATATTTGTGATTCGACAGGTGAGATACAGAAGAGTAGCCAGATTACCTAAGAACATACACATCCGAAGAAATCGACGAGATGGAATGGGAGAACTTGGAGACAGCGATAAGCCTTTGGAACCAACACTTGGAACTCGCACTCAAAACAGTGCTCGTATCAGAAAAGAAACTCTGCAACCAAGTTCTTGGGAAAATCATGGACGGACTGGTCTGGCCAGAATATTTTGTCAAAATCGCCGACAAAATCATGGCTGTCTTCTTCCGATTCGGAGAGGGCGTTGCCAGGAGCGGCAAAGAGCCCCACAAGCGGTTCCGAGAACTTACAAAGCTCCTCGTCAACTCTTCAAGCAAAGTGTTTTGGGAATTCGGCCTCCAAATCGAAGGCAATTCAGATGGTTTTCCTCCGCCACAAGACGGCTCGGTCCCCAAAGTCGTCAGATACTCCATTAACTTCCTCAAAAACCTCGCGGCGGGCAATTACTGAGCACCCATGGCCATGGTTCTCCGAACAGAACAAATATGGAAAGCGGGCATTTTTTCGAAACCCGAAACGAACGAGATCTTGCTCAACGATGCCATTTCCAACGTCATGGACGCCCTTCAAAGAAACGTCGAAAGGAAAAGGTTGCGCTACAAGGACAAAATCCTCCCCCATATTCTCCATGAACACCTACTGGTATGGTTAAATTACGTACCATCTCTCGAAAAGCAATTAAATGATAAATTTGATGGTATAATTAAATATTGTGAACAGGTACATATACATGAGGACAAGAAACACAGAGCTAGGAGATCTTTTGGGAGAGCAATACATGGAAACGAAGTACAAGGTGGTTGCACAGGAGTCAGCGTACATGTACCAGAATTTAGCGTGGGGACATCTGGTGGGGATATTAGACAAAGAAGAGTTGAAGAGGCTGCAAAGCAAAGAGCTCCTGAGAAACATGGTAAGAGAGAAAATGGATGACTTTTTGAAGGGTTTGGATGAGATATCACAACGGCACAGATTTGGATTTGAGGGAGCAGATTAAGCAGTCCACCATGAAGTTGCTGGTGCCGCCTTCTGAGTTCTTGAGCACCTACTCGGCTGTCTTGCAAGGGAAACTCTACGTGCAGCCAATCGAAGGGCTGTTGGCTCAGATTTTGAGGGTGACGATGTGAAGCTCAAGAGGCGGTATTCCAAAGATCGGATGGGTGGTGGGGGCAATTCATTGACACTTGAGCGGGAGATCAGGGATTTTCGACGGTCCATATCGAATAATAGCGATATTGTCTGATTGGTATATTATTCTGGTCGTTGTTGGGTATGAGGGATTAATTAGATGTGTTCAATGGACGGTGAAGATTGTGCATGGCCGCAGAGATATGGGCGTCTGGGTGGTATCGACTGCATGTAGATAATTTGTATCATTTTTTGTCCTTTTTTTTTTAAGACAAGAGTGTTGAAAATATATATGACAACTAAATAAACAAATTTTCCTTAAGAAGTTTCTTTTCCTTTTTTTTTTAAATTTTTTATTTATTAAAATAATTTTAAGGGTTAAATACTTAATTATCTCCTAAGGTTTTACTTCTTTATTTTTTCATCCTTAGGGTTTGATTTTTATCATAAGATGTTCTTTTGGTTTTGATAAATGATCAAATTGGTCATTTCATTCGTTGACCGTTAGTTGACTTAACGGAAAAATAAGTAGACCAATTAAATCTTGTCACGTATCATATAATTTATTTTTAATTTCTAATTTTTAAAAAAATTTAAAAATATATTTTTTCAAAAAGAAAAAAAAAGTACTAGGGGTGGCTTGGCTGCCCCCATTGAGCCAAGGGGGTGGCCAAATGCCAAGGGGCTTTCCGTGTACTACTTCACACTTGCTTCCACCCGCAAATTTTTGTATCTCACTTCCACAGTGGGCAATTTTACACCAACTTTGCAAAACAAGTTGTATATGCATGGAAAGAAGCAATCCATTTTAGAGCTCCAAGCTTGGTAACATCAATCACCTTTTTTTCCATTATTATCGGTAGCCGTCGTCATCCTTATCAAATAAAGATGATCTCAGGCGGTCATATGTCGGCAATCTCTCAATTGCAGCCCACTGTGAAGCATACTAATCAATGTCCGCATCACCACCTGTACCCTTTGTAGAGCTCAATCCCGAACTGCTTCGGAAACTTGAGTTCCAATGCTTGAAAGATGCTAAACCATCCCCAAATTTTTTTTTAATAATTTAAATTTTAAAAAAATAATAAATTACATGACATATGACAAGATTTAATTGATCCATGTATTTCTGTTAAGTCAACTAATAGTCAATAACGAAATGACTAATTTGATTTTTATCAAAATCCACAGGACCTTATATAATAAAAATCAAATCTTAGGAAGAAAAAAATAAAAAAGTAAAACCCAATGAGTAATTAATTATATAACCCTAATTTTAAAATACATATATTAAATCATCGATTTACAAAAGTATAGATGTTAATGTTCCTTAACCGCCTACCGCATCAAGGCTTATTAGAGCAAATATAAAAAATATTACAACTTTCAAATATGAACAATATTTTTTTAGCTATTCTTGTGATTTTCCAATGAGATATTACCATAAAAAAAAATAATAATAATTAACATGTGCCGTGATTCCTGCTAGTTCCCACGAGCGGAGGAGATATCCTAAACGTTGTTCCTTTGACTGTCCATTTTATTCATCAGAATTGCTTTGCTGAATCAGAACTTTCATGTGCATCACCGATTATCGGGTAATCAAACAAATCAACGCCGAGAAGGACAAATGGCACCGTTACCGTCGCGTACACTGACTGCACTGGATCAGATAGGTGAAATTACATTTTTACTCCCCACACCCTTTGGCTGCACGTTCTCTGTAGCTTGTACGACTTCGGTGTCGAGTAGATTCTCTAACATATTCATAGCTTCTTAAATCACCAAGTCACCAGAGTCCCATACTCAAATCACTTGGAAGAATAATTCCCACCCCTTAAAGAATCTACCAAAATTTCCCATTTATCATCTCTCTCTTTCTTATGTTTGCCCAGCAATTTTCATTTCCGTTTTCTCGTTATAATCTTAAACTTCTCGAGAAAATCTTTTCCAAGTCCGAAGTAGAAAATGGCCAATACCCGAACCGATCAAACAGGCGGTGCTTCCATTTCCTTCACCGACTTTCCCGAGGACGTCCAGCTCTGCATCCTCTCGTTCCTGAACCCGTCCGAGATCGCCGCCTTCGCCTGCACTTCCAAACGCTTTGTCTCGCTCTGCCGGAATGACGGCAAGCTGTGGTTCACCATGTGCGACCGGCGGTGGGGCTCCGAGACCCAGATCAGGAAATGGGGCAACGGCAAGATCGCCTACCGACTCCTCTACAAGGCCCTCGACGAGTGGGAGAACCTTATCGGATTCTGGCGCCGGAGCGGCCTTGGAGCCACCGGAATCTGGTCTACGCCGTTGGTTTTCTTCGAGTGGGGCCCGTCGTTCCTCACCGGTTTCAGGGTTTCCCCATCGAAAAACGGGACGTACGGTGTTAGAAAGTCTCCGTTTTTGTGGATGAGCCTCTCACCGGAGGGCCAAGTCGTGAACTTTCTCGACCCCGATGGTCGCTCCGACTTATCGAATGGTTTCTGGACTGAATTTGATTTCTCAGACAACGATTTGGTGCCGGCCAATGTGAGTTTCATGGGAAAGACCCATTTGGTCGTGGAGGAGAACACGAGCTCTGCGAGTTGGAGTCCTCAGGAGCAAAAGAAAAATGGGGTTCGGAGGAGTTCGAGCTCGGCGAATCTGTGGGGCGGGGACGATGATATAGAGGAAGTGATCGGAGCGGAGAGTGGGTCTCCCGGTAGCTTACCGGACCGGCTAATGTCGGAGATTTATCAGAATTTGGCAAACCGGACGAGCCCAAATGGTGGGGATAAGAGGAGGCAGAGGAGGAGAGAAAAGGAGAGGCAGGGGAGGAGGTGGGAGCCGGAGCATTTCGTCAAGATTGTGAATTGCTCGCCCATGCCGTCACGGCCTTTGCAGGGCCTCTGGAAGGTATGTTCCAACGCTTTACCTGTCGTGCTTTTCTTCATCAAATAATAGTTGGAGTTTTTAGGCAACAATGTTGTTGTTCATATTGGTAAAAGTGTTGTCCTATATCTCTACCAATTTTGTTGGCCGATTGCTAACAATTCGGCAGTAAATTAGCAGTAAATATGAGAGAGTGGCTACTTTTAGCCGAGCAAGTTTGGGGCAGTCCATCCCTCTGCTCAAGAGACTCCCTCACCTACCCGTACACAGTACATGTTTATATGTTGTTTCGTGCACGTGTATATGGATGGGGCTACTTGCTGATGATAATGATTCAAAGCTTCTCTTTAGTTTGTATAATTGAAGACTCGAATATGGAGGAATATGTATGCTTGGAAACCACCCTTCACAGCTTATGAGATTGAGGATCAAATAAAATCGAGTTGTATTTTGAATTATGAAACATGAAAGCAAGTGGGGAATGCATATATGTGCATGAGGCGTCTATTTTTGGAAGCCATTATATCGATCATTGGTCAATCTAGCTCGTTTTCTATGGACTTTGTGGCGTCCTTGAATGGGAGAGTCTAAACATCTTAATTTTAGCTCTCTTCTGGAAATGAGCTGACAAAACTAGGACCCTCCCATCTGTCTTAGAAACACATTTAGTATGGACTGTTGTGGTGTCATCAAACTGATTTTTTTTTTTTCAGTTGCCTTTTCCATTCTCTCTCACATTTTACTCATTTAGTATCATGATTGGAAGATGGTTAATGCATGTGAGATCGATCTTCATCACAGCTCATCTTCCTGCATTACGTTGCAGGGAATTTGTGATGACATGAGCTTGGATTTCTATCTTGTGACATATGATGACATAGGGGGCATTGCCTGCCGAAGGGTTGGAGACTCCTCCGAACGATTTTCTAGTTGTGTTCCTGTATTTTGGACTTCAAATGCAACGTTTATAGAGTCTCCATTTTCCCCAGAGGAAGAATATTTGTATGACACTCGCACGCATGTTCGACCACTTGAAGCAGCAAATTACTTTCATGGAGAACTCCTCCTCTCAGCAGAAAGTGAGATGGTGTCTCGAATTCTTTACATCAACTCAAGTTACGATTTAGTTATACCAGACTTGGCAGGAAGTACGACAAATCCTCGGCATGTGGAAGGAAGGATTTGGCAGTACAATAATGGTGCATTTGGTTTTGGGTTTCTTCGGGACAATTTTATTATAGACCTGAAAAGTATTGCCCAAAATGGTTGCATTCTTGATACGATGGAGCTCTGTGGTGATTAACTTTCTTATTTGGGATCATTCTTGTATAGATAAGTTGTGTAGCTGATGCCGTTTGTGTATTCTGTACTATATGTCTTATGGATATCAATTCTTTTGATAACATCCTTCTGTCTTGATATTCCATTTCTCTCTCTCTCTCTCTCTCTCTCTCTCTCAGCATCAGGGAATCTGCATTTTCCTGATCGTGAAATTTTTTTGTAAGCCACTTTGTGGGTTTCTATGTATGGATCCTAGAGATCGATGATGATAATAATTAATTCCATGGAGGTTCTAACTTTTTGGACAGAGCTTCCCATAGTTACTAGAGATCATAATTGACTGCGATTTCTTGGTCTGCAAATGTGAAAGGTCTCCAATGAGGGACCAGGATCTCCTCCGGTTGGAGATCAATTGGAGAACCTCATGTTGTAGGATCTTAGCCGTTAATGAAATCCAATGGTGAAAAAAGTATAAAGAGTAGTTGAAAACAGCACATTTGAGTAAAAAAATTTGAAAATCAAATTTATTGCGCCTCGATTACACAAAATATGTTTACACTTTTCTTACCGTTGGATTTCATTAACGGTTAGGATCCTACATCATGAGATTCTCTAATTGATCTCCAACTTGAGGAGATCCTTATCCTCCAATGAGTGTCTAGGCCTCATCGGGAGCCTCTCACAATTGGCAGCCCGATTGTACTGAATCGAAGCAAGCAATTGTGAGAGGTCCTTCATCTTGCATTCCCTTTATCTCTGTTTGTCGTGGTATGCGCCATCTTTCTAAAGAGATTGCCCCTTAACGTATGTTTCTTGCTATGCTGAAATCCAATTATGAATCTTTGCAAATTTCAATATTAACTTCTAAACAGGCAAGCAGCCGGAGTGTACCCCATTATTTATTTAGAAACGATGGGAAATGAGACATATATATAGGTTTGATCAAGCCTGGTGCAAGGAAGAAAGCCTCACAATCTTCAATTAGACTTTGAAGCGATAATAAAACAAGAAGAAAATACAGTAAAGCAGGAAGGAAAAAAGTGTGGGATCATCAACATTTATTGAAAATGGAACACAATCAAGAGTTAACAACAGAACATCAATACTTGTTCACTGTATCACAAGCTGAGAATCGAGTTGGTCTTGGCATCCATTTGGGCATCCACGATCTTCTTGCAACAAACCTCAGAAAACAACAAATGAAGGCTCGCACACTTCAACAGAAAATATTAAGAAGTCTGTCTGCAATCTAAGCATAAGGCCTAAAATCGATACCACGGAGGCGGATAGAAACACATGATGGGAAGGTAAAAAAAAGAAGAAGAAAAGAAACAGAAGTAGATGTCAAGCAAATCATGTCTCAGAAGCAACTTCCCTGCCATTGGATTTCTCATTCATTGCATCCTTCTCATGTTCACCTTCAAGCTGGCTTAAGTTTCCTTTTTCCTTGATGAGTTGAGTGTGGTGATATTTGCAGTAGAGTCGCCCCTCGTGTGCAATGTAGTTTGATGGGCTGATTACACACCCTCCATGGGAGCATTTGAAACAGCTCTTGTGATAAGGAGTCCCATTTACCGTAACCTTAGAAAGAGATTACATTTTCCAATATTATTTATGACGTTCATGAATTTGTATATATTGGGAAAATTGAAAACTGTTGATTACCTTCTCAGTAGGATAGACGGTGTTTTTGCAGCCAACACATTTGTCTCTAGTTCCACCAAACATACTTGAAACCTTATTTGCGCTTGGTTTCTGTAAAAGCAAATCAACATCAGTACGTAGCAAGTACTAGGACCTCTTTAGGATGCGTAAGCGAGCACCTACCTCACCATCAACAGGTTTCTCCGGTTTTGCAATTTTTGGTGTCCCTGAAACCATGGTTTGAAACAGAAAGAAGTCAGATTGAGCAACCAAGCAGAGTTGGAGTAAGTTTGATGATACGATTTTAAATCACTTTTAGAAATCGCAAACCTAAACCGACCCTCTTAGTAGGACTCTAGCTTAACTCAAGTTTGTTACCTTCAAAGCTTTTGTCAAGGCTGCCAGTTCTTTTGAACAGCTGATCAAAGTGTGGCCTGCAATAGAGTACTCCCTCAAAGGAATTGTAATTGCCGAGCTGCAAATGGATCTATACGTTAATGGATCGTATATGAAATCTGTAAGCGATCAAATCAATTATCCTTCGAATATGAATTGGGCAATTGGTCTAATCTGTGGTGGGTTAGAGCCATCGATCGATTCGATGGACGATTAGATGGTTCTGAGCACAAAACTTGGATCCTTATCAATCTTTTTTTGAGGCAAACCAAAAGAACAATACCTGGAAGGCCTCCTTTTTGTCTAAAAAGGTAAGAACTTGTTGCTAAGCAGCATCAAATCAACATGAATTTTCCCAACTTTCGTAAATTCTTTATTTTGGTTGGGGTGGAAGAAGAAAATAAGGGAAGAACAGATCGGAACTCAAACACAGAGACAAGAACAACATCAAAAACATGTGGGAAAAATGGTAGTAACCAGTAAATAGTTTTCATGCTAGCATCATGAGCTCTTGTCGTGTCATAGACACTGAATCAAACAATGGAACATGTATGAGTACAGAGTACCCAATAGATCAATGGCCTGGAAGTAGAATTAAACTCATTGTCTTACCTTGAGAGTTCCTTTGCAGTGATGGCATCGGAAGCAGGCCTTGTGGTAGATACGGTTATCGGCGGTTAACTTGTCAACCAGATAGACAGTCTTGTCACATGCCATGCATTTCTGGGTTGTTCCTGCAAATGCCATTTGCACCAGAATTGGAGTTTTTGGCTCTCTGTTTTGAGAGAGTTTTGGAGTTGTTGTTCAAGACTCAAGAGGGACTAACTGGGAGGAGAAAACATGCGGGTAGGGAGATAAGAAGAGGAGATGATGGAGAAGTGTGAGCTGCAGGAGATTGCGGAGACCAAAAGTAGACTTTTCAGATGATTAAAGTTAGTGGCATTTGGCAATTGGCAATCATTTTGTCCAAATTTGAAGCACCTAACCACCTTTGTCTCTCAGATATTTTTTACTTTTAACTTTTTCAAATAAACCAATAAAAAAAGAAAAGAAATTTGTGCATGATCTGAAACTCTATTAAAGGGCTGAAGAAATTTGATAATAAAATCCAAATCAGACTGATAAAATGGAGATGGGTAACATTTTGTTTCAATGTTACGGAACTGCCATTTATAAGTTCAACAACACCTCAGTTTCCATATTGATTTAGCTTAAAATGACATTGGTCTTTAGAACAAAGGTGAACGAAAGGAAAATAAGATCGACTCAGTCCTGTTCAAAGACGGCAATTGAAAAGGAAAAACAATAATCTTGTCCAATTGAAAATGAAACTGATGGAGAAATGATGAGCGACACACTGACACGTTTTAAAAAAAAAATTGGAGTTCAAAATTTATGATTCTCATTAACTAATAAATCTGTTGTTTCTTTTTTAATATATGAGGCCTCCTCGTGTGCTGTCAAATGCCAGCACTTCATTACTCAACCCCTAGCTGGCCTACTTCCATTATGAAAGCATTTTCTTTCTCTTATTCTATTCGTTTACAAGCAACGAGAGTCTCTAAAGTGCATTTCTTTTTACGGCCATGGCCAATGTAGAGATGTCTTGGACAGGGCCATGTGATGGTGAACTTTTACCAAAAGGATCCCACGCACCGTCACCTCCAATTCCTTCTTACTATCGAGAATAGGTCAAATAAATAACCTGTCTCGTTAAAAGAACTAAAACAATCATTAAGAACTGTATATCTGAAGAAAAAAAAAATTACCAAAGAAGAATTAAACGGAGTCTTTGAACAGAAGCTTTGCCACGGTGTCCGGTAAGGACGGGATCTGGCGGCAGAGAGAGCATAGAGAACACCAAAAAGGCAGGGCTCCTTCACTTGATATGGTGAGGCAAATGCAATGGCACATGAGCCTGAAATGATGGAATAAACCAGGTGTTTTTGATTTTCCACCGCACTCAATAATGATGGAAAGAGATGAATATCTCGACAGCTTTATTTGCTCCATCAATGTCCCACGCTTGAAAGATCTACTATTTCATTTTCATTTCCACGTCTAGTGGTTGACAACTTGGGGGCATTGATTGGAGATTGGACCCAGAGAATGCTTCAACATGTTGTGGTCCAACCTCACAGCTTCTGCACCCGAATCTCTTCACATCGTATTATAGATTTAAAATTTCGAACTTCTGATTTATATTATCAATTGAAAATTTTGCTTTAACAGTTCATATAAATCTCAATTTTATCCCACAGGATTATTAATTTTCACTTCGAACACCCACATATATAAGTTATTCAAAACTATCAATCATTTCTTACAATTTTACTGTGAGAATTTTTGTTTTGCCCAAGGATGATGAGAACTGAAGAGGTGCAAATTTTAAGGTGGTTCTGTTGGACTGGTCCGGACCCGGGACCCGGGACCAGCCTGCCATGCCCATCTTTGGGATGGGGTGGGCCACCTGAAAGTTGGACTCATTATTTTGGTTGGGCCTTTATTTTAGTTTATTTATTTTGTTAGAAGAAAATCCCAATGGTCTGCCTCTATCATTACACTACACATCCCCCAGATTCGAAGAACCTAAGACTGAAGAGTAATTGCAGAAGCTAAACAAGATGATGATGATGATGATGAGAACATTACTTTGATGGGGAACGTTTTGAGAAGACTTTTTAAATTTTAAAAATTATTAATTTTAATCTTTATATTTTTAATTTGATGTAATGTACTTTGATTCTGTCAATTTTTAACAATAAATATTGTTAAAAATTGTTATGCAAACAAATGAGAGATTAGTGGATAAATAATTGTTTTAGGTATATTGTGAATGATATAATCGAAACAATCATCAATTAAGAAATCATGTGCGGATTTTAAAATAGGGTTAAATACCTAATTACTCCTTAGGGTTTCACTTTTTTTTTTTTCTCCTTGATTTGATTTTATCGTAGGCGCCTGGTTTGATAAAGGACCAAATTGATTTATCCGTCGTTAGTTGACTTAATGGAAATAACATGTGAACCAATTAAATCTTGTCATGTGTCATGTAATTTATTTTATTTTTATTTTTTAAAAACATTAAAAATATATATTTTTTCAAAAAAAATAAAATAATAAAAAAAATTGGAGGTGGCCGGCTATTGAGCCAAGGGGTGGTCAAACCACCCCCAAGACCCACTAGGGGTGGTTTCGGCCACCCCCAAGACTTTCAACTGTTCCTCCGCCTCTTTTCTTAGTTTTTCATTCTTTGGATCTTCTTCGTCTATTCTCATATTTTGCTATAAAAAAAATATAAGTATTGTAATCCATATTATTATCATATAACTCCTCGCCAGTGGCATTTCCCTTAGTTTGAAATTGATCCTTATGGCCGGCCATGTTGCATAATCGACAAACTCTTCACTTTTCTGTTTAAACACGAGAAACCAGGCTTTCTTCTTCCCATACATTGGGAATTTGTGAGCAAGTGGGGGTGGTTTCGGCCACCCCCAATTTTTCCTTTTTAGAAAAAATATATTTTTTTAAAATAAAAATAAAAAATAAATTACATGACATGGTAAGATATAATTGATCTACATGTCATTTCTGTTAAGTTAACTAACGGTCAACGGACAGAAGGATCAATTTGGTTCTTTATCAAAACCACAAGGACCTCCTGTGATAAAAATCAAACTCTAAAGAGAAAAAAAGAAGAAGAAGTAAAACCCTATGAGGTAATTAAGTATTTAACCCTTTAAAATATCAAAACTTATCAAAAACAATTGAATAAATTAGCACTTGATGTGAAAAATAAATTACAATTTTACAATTATATGTTTTAAACAATAATTAAATTTTTGTTAAATTGTTTATTTATTTATTTAGTTACATTCTTCAATATTTTTAATGAATTTTTGTTTAACTAATATATTTTTCTGTTCTTTTTTCTATAACTTATTCCGTAATTGTTCTTAACCAAACGACGTCGTTACTGCTACTTCTTCTTCCTTCCATTTCTTTCATGCGACTCTATTCTAGTTGCTCGCACAAACCCTTGAAATCAAATCGAAGCTATTCTGTAACTACATAAATTCCAATTACCTCACTGAATCGATTCTGAAAAAAGGAAAATAATAATAATAATAAAAACAGAGAGACAGAAAAGGGAGAGATGGTGTACGGGCAGGTGGTGATTGGTCCGCCGGGCTCCGGCAAGACCACTTACTGCAACGGCATGTCTCAGTTCCTCCAACTCATCGGAAGGTCACACCCTAGGACTTGTACCATCTTCATGTCGTTCGACGATGGAATTAATGGTAATCTCACGCCAATTTTGTGTATATTATTGAAGTGTTTTTGTTTGTTTGTTTGTTATTGGTGTGCAGGAAGGTTGCGATTATCAATTTGGATCCTGCTAATGACGCATTGCCGTATCCTTTTTCGCTGATTTTTCTTTGGTTTAAGGTGTCTGTTTTGCTTGTACTATGTTGATTTGAAGTTTGTTCTTTGACGCAAATTATAGCTATGAATGCGCTGTGAACATTGAGGAGCTTATAAAACTAAGTGATGTAATGGCGGAGCATTCTCTTGGTCCAAATGGAGGTTATTAATTTTGCTTCTTCAATCTAATAATATATGTAATGTTCATTGATTGGACGGAGAGTTGTATGAGGTGTGTGCTCTTGGTTGACTGAGTGACTGTGTAAATGGGAGTATCAGAATCAGAATCTGTTTCAATGGACTTTGAGCTCAACATGCTTGTAAATTATGTCTTTCTAGTTATGCAGTTTCTGAATTTTTATTTTGTTATGTTCAACCAGGCCTTGTGTATTGTATGGATTATCTGGAGAAAAATATTGATTGGTTGCAATCGAAATTGGAAACCTCTTGTGCAAGGTCGGTATACTATGCCTAACTTATTCAATATGCTCTATAAATGTGTAATGCAATATTCCCTAACAGTGGTACTAGCTTTGCAGATCACTATCTTCTCTTTGATTTCCCCGGCCAAGTGGAACTATTTTTCCTTCACGCCAATGCCAGGACAGTTATCATGGAACTCATTAAGAAGTTGAACCTGAGGGTATGATTATGTCTTCTACTTTGATATGGTATTTTTGTATCTTCCACTGGACCCTGAACAGCTGAATTGACTTCAGCTTGTTATGTTAATGTTTTAATTGTACAAATCTCATTGGGTTCTTCATTTTATGCAGTTGACTGCAGTGCATTTAGTTGATGCCCATCTTTGCAGTGACCCTGGGAAGTATGTTAGTGCATTGCTTCTCTCTTTGTCAACCATGCTACATCTAGAACTCCCACACGTTAATGTCTTATCCAAGATTGACTTAATTGAGAGCTATGGAAAGCTAGGTGGGGGTTATAGCTTTTCTTCCTTTGACACGAAATGTGAAATATAATGTAGCATCACAGAAATGTTAGTTATCTTTTCTAATAATTACTTTTTGATGTATTGCAGCTTTCAATCTCGACTTTTATACCGATGTGCAAGATTTGTCTTATTTACAGCACCATATTGGTCAGGATCCTCGCTCTGCCAAGTACAGGTGTGATTTATGGTAAAATTCATTATGCAAATTTGTATACATCAGTCTTTTCTCTTGAAACCATTCATAAGATGTTATGTCACCTGGGTATTGTCTTAAAAAATTTCTAATGTGTTTTCTCCATCATAATGTTGAAAAAAGGAATTCTGCCCATTGTTTATTTCTTGGATCTCCCTTGCCATCCATTGCCATATGGTGGTGAATATGGCAGTCATTCTTGCTTTTTATATCTTCCATATTTATAAAATTATGATGGCAGCACAAACGCTAACATTTGGGTCTTATAATGTAGCTTTTAAAGATCTACTATTTAAGGCTCCTCTAATACTTAATGATATAAAGCTACTTAGAACTTCTGTGTGAATATTATATCTGGGGACACCTAATATTCATTGTAGGAGCAGCTTGCTCATAGCACTTTTGTTGTCACCTACCCTTATTACACTTCTTGGCTTTATGGATTTAGATGGGAGTTCTTGAACCGTAGTATTAAAGTTAATCCATTTTCTTGTAAAGTTGGAGCTAGGGTAATTGCACATCCATGGGGGGCTGGGTTGCTTTGATTGGTAATTCAACCCTGTTTACAAGTTGTATATGATAATGTGAAAACTTATAACAAATAGAAAATGAAAACCACGATGATCGACCAGCCTGTGGCGATTGCTATTGTTTAATGACTGGCATGTGCTAGGGCCAGCTGGTTGGTGAGCAGTGCTCCTATTTGTGACTGCGCCAAGGTCCAGTTCTAGTTTGAAAATTGCAATCATAGATTTCTTTTGACGGTTAGAGTGGTCAACCCTATTTACAAGTTGTATATGATAATGTGAAAACTTATAACAAATAGAAAATGAAAACCACGATGATTGACCAGCCTATGGCAATTGCTATTGTATAATGACTGGCATGTGCTAGGGCCAGCTGGCTGGTGAGCAGTGCTTCTATTTGTGACTGCACCAAGGTCCAGTTCTAGTTTGAAAATTGCAATCATAGATTTCTTTTGACGGTTAGAGTGGTGATGCTACGGTTTAACGACTGGCTTGTGCTGCGGTCAAATTGACTGGTGTGCAGGTGTTTCTATATGTGACTGTCAAGGTTCAGGTCTAGTTTGAAAATTGCAACCATAGATCTCTTTTGATAGTTTGAGTGGAAAAATTTGTGTCTAATTAAGGAAGGATTTTGTGAAAATTAGGCAAATGTTGGTAATACTTGAAAATTCACTGAAATGTTTAATGTTGTGTTGCCATTGAAGAAAGCCATTACGTAATTGTGAATTCTCTACCAACAATTTTGGCACCAAAAGGCCACTAACAAAAAGTAAATAACTAAAATAATAGTAACAATTTCAGGTATGACAATGGGTCTAGATTTTCGGTTTATTGTAATATATATATTGTGGGGACAAGATGCTGCTTCCTGAAGAAACGAGACATTGAGGGATGTGATGAATGATATGCATTTCCACATTATTTTAAATGTTCAATTAATAAGTCGTTTCAACTCGAGGTCATCATAGAAATTTTAAATATGCTTCTTTTTGGACTGAATGTGGTGCATTCTAAAGAAAACATAACGAGGGCTTTCATAATACCTACTTAATTTGTCATCTGCTTCAATCTGTGGGCCTTTGGTTTTGATTCTTTTAGTGATGTAAATTTTTACAGTTTATGCTGGACCTCTTAGACAATTTGTGTTCAACTTTTAGTCATATAGTGATGACACATGCAAGACGCGAACAAATTAGTATGAATTTTTGGATTCTTACATCACACCTGAGTTTGTAAGACATAACTCAAATCTATGTCGTTTGGAAGAACAAGGCATTTAAGACATTATATCAATCTATAATTTCTGACCTTTCTGGTGTTGCTGTTGGGGAGCATATGAGAAATGGAATGATAATTAAGTACGACACAATAGCTTGACTATGCTGTAGGGAAAGTAGGCTGTTTTATTATTTCTAAATTTGTCTTCAGAGGTTAGGATTCATATAAGTAAGTTATTTGTGGTTCTTATTGCAGAAAACTCACTAAGGAGCTATGTGATGTTATAGAAGACTTCTCTCTTCTTTCTTCTTGATTTTGCATGAATAGTCTATATTTGTGTTCTTAGTTAGATGCTGATTTTCAGGATAGAGAGAGTGTTGGGAACCTAGTGAAGCTGATAGACAAGACCAACGGGTACATTTTCGCTGAAATAGAAGCAAGTGCAGTTGAATTCAGCAAGATTGCAGTTGGTCCTCTTGACTGGGATTATTACAGATATCCTTGTTCTCTTTTGGTTCTTAATATCATATTTGCACTTACTCATGTACAAGATGTGGTTGTGGTTGACTAAAATCTCATATAGCTTGCATTATGGCATATTTTCGAAATGTCTTTCAGCTGCATCTTTCAAGCTGTGTTTAGTCAATAAGAAAATTGGCAAAACTGTAGAAACAACTTTTGCCTTCCTTTTGAGGAAAATTTTGAACTACATCATTTAAAAAGGAGGATCAATTTCTGAAAAGGAGTTTGATCTGGCAATCATCTGGTATTAGGTATGCTGTATTTGAACTGGAAGTATAGTGTGGGAATGTTGCATTTCTGCACACATAAAATATTTCGTCAAGTCTAGCTTACCAAATATCTTTGATCTTTAGTTACTTGGAATGGGATTTCATGAGTTTTGCTTGACAAATAAGTTCACAGTTGCTGCAGTGCAAGAGAAGTACATGAAAGACGACGAAAACTCTGATTAACAATGATTGAAGGAAAAGCTCTGTTTTGGTAAGCTTCCCACTACCATATGTTTGTGATTGCGTGGATAGATGTTTATGCGCCTGCTAATCTGTCATCGTTCTCTGTTTCAGAAAAGCTCTCGACTGTTTTTCCCTAAAGGTGTTACTCAGGTTCTTAGCAACCAATTTTGTAATGTTGGGTAAGTACCTTATGGGTGTGAGATTCAGAGAAAAGACAGATCAAAGTGGCAGAAACCAGCTTCTTCTTCCTCCCTCTTCATGCCCTTTTCTTAAAAGGGTTGTGTGTAGGGGGCTAAACCAACTATTATGTGACTGTCTTTTGTAACATAATTTAAAAGGATTGAGCAGATGCATAAATTTGGGAAAATGTCGGATGAGATTGAAAACGCTTATGCTTTTGCAGTTTGATTAGTTTAGTAGTCCCTAACCAAAAATCTTATATATATACACAATCAACAAATGGGATTTTTTTTTTCAAACTAATTAACAAATATTAGGTAAGTCTGATGAGATGGGATGTTATGTAACTGGTTTAGGGATATGATGTTGAGAGAGGAAAAAAAATAAGTGATAGGTAGACTATAAACCTTTCACATGCGATAGTCTTTGAAGATTACAAGTAGCGAGGGTTATCGCATTTAACATATGGAAGTCGCGGACACGGTTGCGTGGGAAGATGAAAAGCCGTTAAATATACGTCCACTGGTCCACACGCCTCTTTCTGCGTCTGAGGAATGAGGATGATGCCCAGATCCTCATGTTCCGATGTAGGGGATCTCGACAAGCCCATCGACCTTGAGCAAGGACTTGCCGTCGGTGTCCTTGGCCTTGCCTTCCCAAGCCAGCGTAAGGCTGATCTTGTAGCTGGGGATGATCCCAGAGGAGCTTGGTCAAGAGATTTATGGACCATTCGATGCAGTCTGTCTTGGCCCAGTGCCAGTTGTGGACATTGGAGCCGTCAGGCCTGTCCTCCACGATCCATCTCTTGTCGCCCTCGCTGTATTTGGCCATTGCCCATGGTGGTGGCACCTATCCTAAAATGTGTGAGAGATGTAGAAGATGGGGTTGGCCAGCCACCTTTTTTTTTAATATTTGTTTTTAATTTTTAATTATTTTGTTTTTTATTTAATTTTAGAAGTAATATAATAAAATATTATTATTTTTTTAATTCACCACGTGGCAAGTTAATAGCCTTAGGATCTCTAAGAATAGATCCTAGCCATGAACTGGATGCTCTCCAATTCATTTTGGACCAAAGAGGATCCTTGTCCTTCCGTGAGAGTCACCAAAAGTTAACATCTTCTCGCCACTCTTAATTGCGTTTCAATCTTCTAGTAGACCATCCATTCAAAATGAGTAGATTTATATTAAGCCACGTAAGCCTTAAAAAAACCAAAAAAATAAAAATAGAGAAGCAAAAGAGGTGGCCCCATGACGTGGGTGATTGGGGGTTTGGTGTTGGTGACTAGGCAAGCAAAGGAGAGGGATACATGACAACCCTATTTTTAGGATTAGGATCTCTAGCAATTTAAGTAGCATATTGTGAGAGAATTCATATTTAATTTACTTGCCTAAATAATTTTTTTTACCTACCCAACCACCTACTCGGGCAATTGAGTCTAAGGTTGGAACTAGCATTTGAATTTGGGGAGGTAAAACTAAAAAAAAAATTAAAATTTGGAGGGGTAAACATTTAACTTTTAAGGGGGTTATAGGAGCATTATAACAAAAATTGTGGTAAACATGATGGTTTAGGGGGATAAATGTAGTTCCGTTTCTGGGTAAACCCCATGTAAACTCTCTCACGTGTTATAAAATTACTAGAGATCATTATCCTTATTTTTGGGCGGTACATACATACTGGCGTATCATTTTCCAATACTCTGGCCCTTTGGCTTCTATCCCCAAGTTACAGTTGGAAGCGAGTGGACATTTGACTGTGAGACTGCGTGAATGTTCTTGTTCTCTTGCAGATTCGTTGCACTCAAGGATATTTGACGAAATGGCTTCTTATAGAGTGAGGAAGAAAACCCATATTAACAAAACAAATATAAAGTGGCAAAAGACAAATGATAAAATGAAAAGGAAAAAAAATCCATTTTGATTGTCATTTAAAAGGATAGGAGTTAGTAGGTGTGAAGATGTAGTTACGGTTAAATGGTTATCGACTAAAATCGCTAATCATAACTGCCTAGATAATTAGTAAAATTCACTAACCGCTTCCATTAACCGCTTAGGTGGATGGTTTGTGGTTAGTAACACTAATAATCGCTAATCATTTTTTAAAAGAAAAAAATTTAAATTATTAAAAAAAAAATCAAACGATGTCGTTTTTATGGTAATACGAATGTATTATAGTATATACGACATCATTTCTAGATTTTTATATATATTTAAAATTTTAATCACAAAAACCAGCATTATTTCATATATATATATAATTAGCAATTTTAAAAAATATATAAAATCGCTAACCATAATCGTAACGCACCTTTAAAAATAATTAGCAATTAATAAAGTTTGCGGTTGGTTCCTTTTCGTATCTAAAAGTTAGGTTGAAATGAGAGCTGGGCCGTGGTTCCGTGGACTTGATGGTGGTAAGTCATCGGATCTTCCAATATGGAAAATAAGGAAAAATATAATTATTACTTCAACTATTCAACATCATCATTGTCATCTTCTTCCTTTGTTTTTTCCATCAAGATATGGAATTAGACATCCATTTCCGCCACAATAGCGGCCTTTCACTGCAGATAAACTTTGACAACGTGGATGGATATTTTGTCTTCTACTTCAATCGGAGATAATCCTAAATTATTAACGTGAGGCCCCCCATCTAGATGGTGTTACTGTCCTTGTCCTTTTCATGCTTCTGCTGGCCTGAGAGCAGTGGGAATTAATTAACAAATATTAATGAAAAATCTTCAAAGATAAAACTTTGGAGGTAATTATCTTTTTTTTTTTAATCAATTATAACGCCTTAAAGACTTTTCTTTCATTAATTATTAATTATGACACTCGATCTTATGAATTATTATTTTGTACTCAAAACCTTTATTTTGTCAGTTAAAGGTTTTTTTTTGTCACTTTGACTGTTCGAGTTAACGCATTTGATTGACGGAATAAAGATTTTTGGCACAAAATGATAATTCATGAGAGCTGAGTGTTACAATTGATAATTTATGAGAAAAAAGTGAAAATACGTTGTAATTCACAAAGGAAAAGATAATTGCCCTTAAAACTTTATGGTATTTCTAATGCAAACATTAATTAGTTGCGGTCAAACGATGTTAAAATATTAATTACATAAAAATATCAAATGACATGGTTGATGTCAGGGAAATCAACATGAGGTGGATTTTTTTGCACATTTAAAGTTTTATAAGAGCTGCTTTATTGTTTCAACTAACGTCCAACTAACAATTGATTGAGTGCTATGCTCCTTCTAGAAGGGAGTTTGGTTTTGTGATTTCTATGAGAGGAGTAATTATTGACATGTATTACATTCTTGATGATGGACATGGACCAATTCAATAACCCTTCTCCAAGTCATATACATATATAAATATATATATATATAGATTATTAATTAAAAAGAATGCGATATTTCTTCCTCCCCAAGAAGTCAAACAATTGATGCCAAGGTCCACGTGGGAAGGTTCTATAGGATTTCCATAGCCTTTTCAAACCTTCAATTTGACTAAACCTTGCTTGGATCTGGTCTTCCAAGCAAACCCTTTTGAATATATAAGTGCTTCAGACTCTCTCTCCATCTCTGTCCTTGAATGAACTCCAAAATTCCTCAGAACCTCCCAAAACCCTGTTTCAGATGCTGAGTACTTTGATCTGCGGCGCAGGCAGCTTTCATCAGGAAGAAGAAGAAGAGATATGGAGCTACAGCCAATGTTCATCACCAAGAAAATCAAGAAAAAAGAGCCATAGCAGCAGCAAAAGCAGCAAGAACCCATATTCCACTAGCGGGCTCGACAAGTTTTCTGCACTTTTGGCTGATCTCGAGGAGAAGAGGCAGAAGATTTACCTGCAAGCCGACTCCCAAGACATCTCCTTCGTGCGATTTGTGCACTCCAACTCCAACGATTGGAAACCAATTGTTGTAAAATCCAAGATAAAAAAAGGAGAAGGAACAAAGAAGGAGATGATCATCCCCTCATCAGCTGATTTGAAAGAAGTCAAGCAACAGCAACAGCAGCAGCAGCCACCAATAATGGAAGAAGCAAATGAGAAGGCTAAGAAGAGCGGCTTGTGGTGGAATATGGAGATGGGAAAATGGAGGCTGCCGTCGTATTATCTGCCGGCAGCCGTAATCCTCATTTTGCTGCTCCTGCTTGTTTTCGGGCGATCTTTTGCAATACTATGCACTTCCCTGGGGTGGTACGTAGTCCCCACGTTGAAGGACAGCGAAAATACAAGAAAATCGCCAAAGAAGAAAGAATATGTACGAGGATTGAGCGAGAATAAGATGGTGATGATCAGCACACCAACGAAGGAATATACCAGGAGCAAGTCGGTTGACGTGGAAGGAGTGTCAAGGCTACCCCGCGGCTATCAGAAAAGCTGGTGATCAAGATCATTGATGAACGATGATCCTTTCTTCTTTCTTTCTTTTTTTTTTTTTTTCGAGGGGATTAGAAAATTTAGCATCAGGATCATGTGGGTACGTGGTGTTGAATCTGTTGATAGATGTAATTTTTTTTTTTTCACATGTTGTTTAATTTGACATGTTCAAGAAATGTATATTATCTTATCTTATTAATTATTAGAACAGAATGCAATCCATTTTGTGTACTTTTTGTTTGTACGAGTTCGTTTGGTTTGATTAATGAAAAATGAATATCGTGAGCCTGTGATTGTGGATTTTCATCACCTCTTCGAGAGAATCTGATTTGAAAATAACGGTTCTTTTTCTGTTAATCTGTTAATGTATTTTTAGTTTAAAAGTATTTTGATGGATATTAATTAAAGATAAACTTCTTTTTTTTTGTATTATTTTTATAAGTATTTTATGGTTATCTTGATAATATTTCCACTTTGGGAAAGCAAAAGACAATATCATCATCATATATACATGAAAACCTTTTGTTTTGTCCATTGTGTGGTTAAATGAGTGAATTTTACTTACCAAATGAAGCATTTTTATTTCCATTCTTCCTCTTTATGTTGAGTGATCTGAGTCCCTCAAAAAAAAAAACTATGGGATGTTAGAGAATTTTAATTCAACAGCCAATAATTTCATTTGAAAAACAAAACAAAACTCATGCGGGTATATTTGTTAATTTATTTTGAGGCTTTTTTTTTTTAAGTTTTGATGTGATATAAAAGTAAAATTACTTTTATTTTTATTTTTTTAAAATAAAGTAAAATAAAACAGTAATATATATATATATATATATATATATATATACACACATTCCCGTTGAATTGCCCAAATTGGATTCAATGGTGATGATACCAGAAGGTGAAATATTAATTTAAGAATGTAGCTGTTGAAGGGA
Organism: Carpinus viminea; assembly: GCA_013348765.1. Taxonomy (NCBI): domain Eukaryota; kingdom Viridiplantae; phylum Streptophyta; class Magnoliopsida; order Fagales; family Betulaceae; genus Carpinus; species Carpinus viminea. Next base: position 4,225,366 of record CP054670.1, on the reverse strand, counting down.
AGACTTCAAAGAATGCTTCTAAAAAGAGGAAGAAGACTTAAAAGAAGTGTAAACAGTAAAACCACGCAATTTGCAGGCATTTTCCGCTGCATTAATTATGTAGCGTACAATCAATTCCCTTGCACCATATTGTAGGATTGCATTCACATTGGCCTTAGAAAAAAATATAAAAATTTTGAAAAATATTTCCATTAGAAAAAAAAAATATATGAATATTTAAAAATATGGCGGTTGAGAAGAGACGGAATTTTAAAAATATGACTGTTAAGAAAATACAAATTTTTAAAAAATTTGATTCTTAGAAAAAGAAAAAAGAAACCCTTGATAAAAATAAATTAAATAAAATAGTAAAAATAGACAGCTAAATAATAGAGAATGAAATATATAAAAGAGCTTTAAAGAAATTATAACTAAAAGAACTGATATCTTGAAAAAAATTGGTGAGGCAAATGTGCACGTTCCTAGCACGTTAATCAATTCCCTGGCACCATATTCACATGGTAAGACCTCGGAAATTTCTATATATGATACTTATACTTATTATTCCTGGTTACAAGGGATTGTCCAAGTAAGCAAACATGTCATGTCATAATGTTTTGTCATGATTAGGACATAAGATGTCATAGGAAAATAGGATAACATCAAAGAATTTCATTCTAAATTTTAGGGTTAAATCTAAAAATAATATGCATCGTTTTCATGAGTTTATAATATTAGTCTTTTCATTCATGTGTCGTCAAATGCCAAAAAAAAGAAATTGTCATTGGTGGGCTCTTCTAGAACGGATGAAGGTGAAAAGTAATGATATAAAAAGTTATTGATGTTGAACACATATTACACCATATTGATAATAATTTAGAAAAAAAGGGTTATGAATATGAAATTTCATCATAAAATTGTCGTAATAAATCTAAAAATCTTGATTCAATATTTCCATTTGAATAAATTTGTACACTTATTTCACATAATTAAATTAAAATAAATCATTTAAAACACACGTAGTAATCAATATGAAATGAATAGCATTAACATAAAAGGATTTTGGCTTTTTTGTCCGTTTTCGCAATTAAAGCCGAAAACGTGCTACTTCTAGAAGATGGTTCCAAAGGTCAATGAATTGGAATCGTTAATTTCTAAGCTGGGGATGCCAATTGCTATCATAAGCCACCATCATGGCCCGGTTCGGCAAACACCATGGAGGCCACGGCACTGTAGCACATGATACTGTTCACTTTTTTTTTTTTTAATAATGATTGATGTGAGAAAGTGAAAAAATGATATTGAAAAGTGAAAATTTTTATTTTGTAGTGATTTTTTTTATTTGAATAGTAAATGATGTAATGTAAAAAGTGAATGATTTTATATGTTTTTTAAAAAAAATAAAGTGAATAGGTTGGTAAAATGTGGAAGAATGTGAGGGGAAGAGGAGGGGGTAGCCGAGCCATGTTTACAAGAGAGAATTATATCTTCGTCAGCTTCCCAACCCAATTAACTTCTTTTCACACTGAACTATATATAAAACATTAAAACCTAATAGTTTAGGTAACCATTGCAGCTGTTACGTCCTCCACCTGTCCCTTTATTTTCCTACATTTTGACCCCAACGAGCCACACGTTTTAACAAAATGGAAACACAATTTATGTAATTGTGGGAGAATAGTCGGGTCAAGTTCAACCCGACAGACTACTTGGACTTTACAACTAAAATTTACTCTTGGCCCAAACAAATACCCAGCCCATAAAAGCCCATGAAAAACAATATCTTATCCTCGACTCTTTTATTCATTGCACATCAACTTTAATTCTCTCCCTTCTGAAAACCCCACCCAATCCTTCCCCTTTGAACTCTCCAAATTTTTTACTTTCAAAACATCCATTTATATATTTTCAATATATATATATATATATTGAAAATATTAGTAGCTTTCATTTTGGTTTCATCGATCGTTGTTAACTATCCATGACTAGTGCGCCAGAAATTTAAAGTATCAGCACAAGAAGAATACAATTGCAGCAGAATTAGCAGGGTTTCTTTACTGAAATTTTGTAACAGTAACTGAACATCGGATGATAAATTATTGTACAACATACTGGGATGAACTTGCTTGATCCTCGAACATGCAAAAGGATTTGGCCTCTCAAACTCAAATGTTATCTATGAAACAATCTCAAAATGTGCATCCCATTCCCTAATCCTGCAGTGCAGAAAGCATTTTACCATCATTAAATAAGGCATTCACAAAAGCTCAAAGATGTGCAAAAAAGAAATGGGAAAAAAAGAAAAGAAAAAAGAAAAGGAAAACCAACATAGTGAACCAAATATATATTCATGTTGGAAGAGCGGTTTGCAGAAAACAAGAAGCATTTGTTAACACCTAAAACAATTTCAATGTAATTGTCAATTGGAGTACTTGTTCTCTAACCTTAAACCTCTTACGGCGTGCATCATCAGGACTGAGGCGAGAAATTCGTTGTTGATGTCTAGGAGCTTCACTTCTGTAATTTCTCGCTGCCATTTCTTGCATCCTATTAGTCCTCTCCTGTGTGTGAGTTCTTGAATTCTGGAAAAAGCTATCCTTCTCCCAAGTAACCACATAATTGGCCTTCAATCGAGATCCTTGCTGCTCAGCAAAAATCAATGTTCAGCTACCAACGAGAAAATAAGTTCATCAATTAACTATTAAATCAAACAATCTAATCTAGGCATCTATTGCCCCAGCTAAGGATCTTCTGCCACCACCTGAGAGTCAGACTTTCCTCAAATCTCAAGACATGACAATTCTCTTATTCATTACTTGATGTCTGAAAAGCTAATGTGTAATTATTTCTAACCATGGTTCAGTTTAGGAGCTGATAATTTCTCAACTTCTTATCATATCTCCTAAATATGTATTAGGATGCAGTTTGAGATAAGAACTCGTCTTCTTTCGAGTTACTATACCTGATTCCGATATTTACTTTAAATTATATCCAATTTAATAGCTAGGATGAGTTTCTTCTTATCGCTGTCAGTTGATTCCATGAGTTTAACTTGGTTATCTTTCAGAGTCTAACTTAGGTTTAGGTCACAATAGGAGCTGATTTTTTTACTTGAACCATTTGAAAACAGCAATACGTGATTTCCCAGTTTTCTAAGTAAATCTAGTAAAATCAGTGTGATGTAGGACGAAAGCACTAGAGAATAATAAGGCTTAGAAAAAGAGACCAAGGAGAGAGGGAGAAGCAGAGAGAGTGGAGAGAAACAAGCCAAAGAGAGAGGAAGAAGCTCGAGAGTAGGAAGGCAGAGAAAAAAGTCTAGAAAGAGAGAAGACGTAAGCCTAGAAAAAGCCTTAGAAAGAGGGGGAATAGAGAGAAGAAAGAGTGAGGGGGGAAGAGAAAACCATCTTTTCAAACTATTACTAAACAACTTTTTTCACTTTTCTCCAAAAAAAAAAAAAATCAAATCTTAGTTCACCTTTATCTCACATCAATCATTTCTTATTATTACTCAAACAAAAAACTCACAACAAAAGTATTTACCAAACAATTTCTCATGATAGGTCACTATAATCTAGTAGATATTGTTGGAACTATGCGATTAACTTTGAACAATTTGAAAATTCATGCTTCAGTCTTAACAAATCTAGATAATGTATCGATTGAGAGAAACAAGAGAAGCAGCCAAAGAATATAGATATCAACCAAGTACAAGACAACCAGAAAGCGACTTATTTAGGATCAAACTTTATGAAGTAAAGGTCATTAGTTTAAATCTCCTATTTCTCTTAGGTCAAAAAAACTTATCAAAAAAAAAAAAAAAGCCATTCAGATGCAAGATGCTTCCAGGTATTTACCCTCAGTGACTCATAATGATAAGAACAAATAGCATGGTAGATAACTCCTGCAAAACTAAAGAACATGTACAGAGAAATAAACTTCCTACCTTTTGCAATGAGCGGCTGCATAACACCCTTAAAGCATTATAGAAGTCCTTGTATTTCTCGAACTGAACTACAATCTTACAATTTAGACCAGAAACTATGTTCCCAACTTCCTCTGCTTCCTTACCTAGATCATTGTCCTCAGCAACATTAAGATTCCTACAGAGTGCGAGAGTAAAGAAACAAGAAGGATGATGCATAATCAGCTAATTCCATTACATTACTGGCACAAATAAATATGATTTATTCATAATGGGCAATGGAAACATATCATACAGATCATAAAGTGACATTGAAGCCACATAAAAAAATAGAACATAGGTATTCAAAGACAACAAAATCATATTCACAGCGTCTGAAACATAACGTAGAAGCACTTCAATCATCTCCCTTTTATTTTAACTTATTTGAAAGCGAAAAACATATTAGAAAGGGTCAAACGAATTCAAACAAATTCACAGGAGCATATAAGGACACAAAACTCATTAGTTTTCAATGATGCCCGTTTTCCATTATCCTTTTTCACCAAGCAATCTTTCCCACCGAATTACGGAGAGAAAAAGAAGAGGAAAACATAGAAACTTGGAAAGTATCTCCAAATCTATGGTTTCCAAGCTCTAAACCTTTCAATTATAATATAAGTATCACATAGTAATCTACACCACTTCAAGTCAGTTGTAAAGGTATTCAAAAGGACAAATAACAACCAAGAAATCAGCATAATAAAATCCAACAAAACACAAAATCAACAATCTAAAAGGTCGATGAGCAAGTACAAATAAGCAGAAGCAAAATAACAGGCAGAAATAATCACATACCTTATATTCCCAAGTCTAGAAAAAATGGAATGTGTAACCAACATGGAAGGCTTAGACGAAACAAGCGGCTCCGCAAACCACCGCGACGGGACCCCCCTCACTACAATCGTATCAGGCTCTTGCTTCCCACTCCTCGAATGCCCTGCCCAACAAATATATCAATTTAACTCTAACAATTAACTGCAAATCAAAATAAAATAACTCTCAAACTCGTTTCAAAATCCACGAACCCCGATTTCCAAAAGCGTAAAACTCCTCCCAAGCTTTCCTCATTGCCTCGAAATCGTCGGACGCCGGAACGACGACGTTGAGCTTGTACTTAAAACCTTCGAGGTTCAACTCCATCCCGTCCATTTTCTCCACGGTGTGTTTTCTCCAATCCAAGAACTTTTCCTCCAAGACCTTCGTGTCCTCTTCTTCTTCCTCAGCGTTGTTCTTTCTAGTGGACTGGTTGAGAAACCCTAGGTCGCGAATGAAAAGGGAGCCTTGGGCCACCGGGTCCTCGCGCTTGCGCTTCTTGAGGTCTCCAAGCGGTTGGATCTCCAGGTCCTCTTCGGGGACGGTGACGGGGACGGAGAGCGAGGTCTGGAAGAAGTCTATGAGAGTAAGTTTCACCTTCCACTCGTCGACCGGTTTGGTCACGGAGGGGCTCGTTGGGTATACCGTGAAACTGAGCTTCACGCGCGGCACGAGGGTGAGCCCGTTCTCTAATTCTAGGCTTTCTGTAGGGGGGAGTGAATCTAAGGGTCTGTTGCTCATTTCTCTGAAAATTAGGGTTTTGCAGCTTTTGCTTTTGCTCTCGCTCAGTGACAGTGAGCGTTTGGAGCGAGGGAAGGGAAAGAGGTAAACGAAAAACGGCGCCGTGTATAATTTCTGCAAAGAGGTTGGTAGATGCGACGTCGTTCTTCTTGCTTAACGCGCCTGTTGACTAGAAAGACTACCAAATGCTTAACGTGTCATATTTGACGTGGCATGTTCCCAAACGAAATCTATAAAACGTGGGAGAAAGAAAAGGAAAAGTCAACGCGCAAAATACATTGCACATAGACTAGGCAGGAGAGACCAGAGAGAGATGGGGTGCTTCTCTTGCTTCGACGGAGGCAACAAGCAACGGAGAAGGGAAGAAGAAAGGCTGGCCTCTGAAGAAGCTCGCGCTAAAGCCGCCGAAGCGGCCCAGAAAAGGCAATTTCTTCTCTCTCTCTCTCTCTTTAACCTCTTTTGGATTTGCTGTGGTTGCGTTGCCTATTAAATTCGTCGGATTGGGATTTATCCAATATAATTATACATGAATCTGGTTCTAGAGAATCATGCGACATTGACAAATCATCTAACTTGAGGAAAAAGGTGAAAGTTCTTTTCTTCTGTTTCCTCGTTTTCTTTTTCTTTTTCTTTTCCTTTTCCTCGGTGGTTGTTGAGATCGGATTGAAATTGAACACTCGACTATGCCCTCAGTTGTGGCGAATAGAGAGCATTTGGCTCATGGGTTTTAAGTTTTAGAATTTGGGATTCTTTCAGAATTTTTTCCTTGGATGTCCAAGTCCCCATGGAATCATTCATCTTCATCATCAGCATTAGAATATTGCAATTGTTTCTAATGGGTTGTGGAAAATTGGAGGGGCAAACAACCCTTGTACTTTCCAGGAACAGAAGGGTTAATTTGTTTTGTAATCAATCCCCCGGTAAGAGACTTTGTTGTAGTTACTGCTGTAAAATTAATATGTACCTTCTTAAGTACATTAAATTCGATTTCTAAAAGGACCCCAAGTATTTTAAATAAGTTGGTGTTTTTTTGTCCTGCCCACTAGTCATGGTGATATCTGGATATTCATCATATATTGTTGTCATTGATCATAATTCAATTGCACGAGGCATAATTTTAGTTCTTTTATTAATATTTGTTTTTCTTAAACCCGTAAGATATTTGCAATAGATGGCCAGGATGGTATCTCTTACTCAAATATGATATTTACACTCTCATTCATTTATTTGTCTTGTAGGATAATCGTATCTTCTATTATATGACCTAAATTCTAAATGGTGGTCGTATTTCAATCAATGTTTGTTTTAGGAAATTGAATCTAAATTTTTTTATTATTATTAATTTTGAATTTCAAAGTTTTACAAATATGATATGGTATCCGACTAACAGAATCATGGCAAAACCTGGTCTATAATCTGCTAATGCTTCTTGGTCACCCTTGAAATGTCAGTCTAGCCCAATAATTTTAGTCATCTTTACTACCTTCTTGGTTTTGACCATTGGAAAACTGAGGTTTCTTTTGGGATCTGTGAGTTACCACGGCCACTGGTAGATATGTCCTATAGTTTCTAATTGAAACCTCATAATTGAAAATTGTCCGTCTTATTTCATTCTTGAACAATTGGATTATGTAATTTGGTGCACAACACTTTACAACAGACCATGTTAGGAGAACTTACATGATCAAAATATTCTGATTCATCTAATCCAATTCTCTATTTACCTTTCATAAAAGCATTTATACATTCTTTAAGTATAGGTATAAGCAATTGTTTAGAATCACAGAAAACTTGGGGCCAGCAGGGTTCTGAGTAGTTAGAAACAAGATTATCCCATTATGCACATTGATATTATTGTGATTACAAATTTTAGAATTGGTGAGTGATAGAATTGTGGATTTGTTACCACATGCAAAGGACATGCATCCACTTTGTGCTGAGTGTGTACATGTCTACAAGGTGAGGCCTATTATATCCAGTGCCATTTAGGCTTATTCGCACATGAGGCTAGCACTAAAATGGGTCGCTTTTGGCTTATAGCAATCTTCCTCAGGATGCAGCATGTGAAACAAATTCAGATTCTTATATAATGTTTCTTCTTCTTCTTCTTTTTCCTTTTCTTTTTTACATGAATCAACTTCTATGCGGTGGTCATATTTGCAGGCAAGAGCAATTTGAAAAATCTCCTGCAGGAAGAGCTGCACGTGCACAGCAACAGGGGCTTGCAAAGCAAGCTGCAAACTCTAACAAAGGCGAACCAGCTCTAAAGGTTTTAGTTATTGAGATGCTGATTTTTTCCATTTGTTTGTTGTAACATACGTTCCTGATCTAATACCAGCTGCATTTTTATCATCTCTTATACTGCTATGGGCACATCAGTTTCTTTGATCAAGGATTTCATACCTCTTTACAAAACATCCTTCTCTAATGAATCTTAATGTGGATCCTTTTATTTGAAATCGCAAACAAGACACAACTTTGACCTTCTGTTGGTTTGGTGTTGTGGATGCAGTGGCAGATGAATTGAGATGAAGCTTTTTGTTTTTTCAACCCAATTGTCCGTGTAAGTTGGCGAGTATTCTACCTAGTAAATTCTAGTTAGCCTTTCATTCTAAGTTATGCAGGATGAGATGGAACTTTGTGAAGGTCAATGAAGTTTTGTTTTCTTTAGTATGCATCATGCCTCTAGTTTTAAGTCGCATTTTGTGACATGTTATTATGGCTATTCTTGTGTATTCACATAAGTCCTTTAGTGCCGTGTCCCAGGACAATGTGGGACGATGTTATTAGCAAATCAGACTTTAATTCTGTTGTGCTGCTGCATGCAAAGCAACATTCTCAATTACTTACTTGTATGTACCATGAGAAGAGTGGAAAGTTTGCTTTGTAGTTCAGGAGATTAGTGCCTTTCACTTAACTACATTCTTTTTTCTCCGTGCAGTGTTTATAATAAGATTTAAATGTATCTTCTTGGAGTCCCAGCAATTGATGAACTCCAGAGCAAATGCAACATCAACAAAGTTTATTCTTATGTTTTAATTATGATGTAAAAAAGCACTATAATAAGCAAAAATGCATGTTTGTTTCTTCTGTAATATTCCACCCAGACCTTTGGCGATTCTATCTCCTCTTGTTATCTCTGTGCAGCTAGTTTTAGCCCCTTTAGCTTGTACATATTAACTCCGGCTTTATTTAGTTCAAAATTGCTGATGTAGAAGGGTATAGGTGTAGACTTGTAGTGTAGTCCATGACTTTTAGTCATTTATAAATATAGAGTAAAGTAATGTCTCGTGCCTTCATTTTTGTTGCCAATTCCAGCAAGGGGCTCCATCAAATCTCCCTTCGGCTTTTAGCATCTCTCATTAGACCAATATGATCGCAAGGACAGCGGAATACGTAAATATTATGATACATGTGTTTTTTTTAGTCTTTATTAAAAAGGTACTCGGGATTTTTGAGCCTTTTGAGTTTATCAATTTGAGCCTTCTGTCTGTTTATTGTCTAAAAGCTAAGCGAAATATGTATAAAATACCAATTAAAACCAATAAAATGGTGCCACATGTACAAAGCATCACCTGAACTGGACACCTAAAAAAAATACAGAAGAAAAAAGAAGTGAAAAAAATAAAATTAAATTAAAAAGGCGTGGCGAAGAGAGGTGAGGGCTTTTTGCCACTTGGGGTTTACTGTTTAGCTGCCCTTGAAGAAGCTCTTGGGGGTGGCCGCCGGCCGGTCCCCTAACCCCTTAGGTGGTCCAATGACCCTAGGTGGTAAAAGAGCCCTCTTTTCCTCTGTTGCTTTTGTCTTTTTTGAGTTTATTTTTATATCAAGTTTGGATGGCATTTTGTACATGTAGCAACATTTTATTAATCTTAGAAGATTTTTTATACACGTGACAAAAATTCTATCAAGTTTTTAAATGGTACGTGAATGAAGATGTTGTCAAGTATCAAGCTCCGTTTGACAAACGGTTCTAAGGCAATGGCAAAGGCAAGTTACTGTAGCAGAAATGATATGCGCTTAGTAAAGGGACAGTAGACTTCTCTGCCTGCGTGAAAACCAATTGGAAAAAGAGAAAGCCCTTGGTATAAGTAGGGTTGGCAATTTAACTCGTGACACGCGAACCTAATACAAACATGACACATGAAAACCGGGTTATGGTTGTGTTTAATCGGGTTCGGGTCATAAACGAGTTGACCCGTTTATGACACATTTACAATCGTGTCGTGTCAAGTCAACCCACCGGGTTCATGGGTTGACCCGTTTAGCTTATATGTCGGGTCAACCCGCCAGGTTCGCGGGTTGACCCGTTTAGCTTCTCTTTTTTATTTTTTTTATAATTTTTATTAAAAGCTTAAAACTGTAAATGTGTAAAAACTAAAAACTATTCACTATTAGTGGAGGCTGCCTTGTGGTTCTTTTACTTTATTTAGACTTGTAATCATCCAAAAATATTTTATCATATTGTCCTATACCCTTCGATTTATTGTAACAAATTGTTTTTATATTTTTTTATTTAGATTGCTTTAAAGTTTGTTGAATTGTATTTGAGAAAGAAGAATGTGTTATTAAAGAAAAGAACATTGTATTTGTTACTTTGGTTATTAAGATTTTGCTATTAAAAAGTTAAAAATTAAAATAAATTTACATTCGGTCGTAATTGGGTCGGGTTCGCATGTCGTGACATGACATGTTTATATAAACGGGTTCATGTCGTGTTACCCGTTTATAGACCGTGTCGTGTTCGGATTAGGGGGTTCAACACGTTTAATTAATAATGTCGTGTCGTGTCAAACATAATCGTATTGGGTCATAATCGGGTTGGACCCGAACCCAACACGGCAACTCGAATTGCCAGCCTTATAAGGAACAATTTTGCCCTCACTTCACCAAGGTATAAGAGGGTGAAGTGAGGGCATTTTTGAAACAAAAATTGTTCCTCATACTAAGAGCTTTCTCTTTTCCCAATTGGTTTTCACGCAAGCAATCCCATGTCATTTTTGCTACAGTAACTTGCCTTTGCCATTGCTTTAAAACCTTTTATCAAACAGAGCCTCAATGTTGTCACTCTTTTAAGATTCACGAGAATCATTTTCATTTTAAACCTTCACACGGCACCTTAATGATTAAACCCTACTTGTAGATATAAATTCTTCCGTTAAGTAATCATGGTACATTTTAATCAGGACAAGGCTTTTCTCATAGGAAACTTGTGATGATGACCTGAGTGGTTATGGGCTACCCTATAGCATAAAAAGACCGCACTCTTGAATCCTGATAGAAGCATTTGGCATGCCATGCCCCATTATTAACTCCACTCATTTCACCTAATGGCTGCAACCCCTACGGTGAAAAGCTGCAATAAATCATGCTGCATTGCAACTAACTGTCTGTCTTCCCAACTTAGCTCATTAGGTGAGTTACAACTTTATCTTTCGTAGTTCAAAATAAGTGGCAGATGGAGTGAGAGATGAGCAAGAATTCAGCACAATATTTCACTACTTAATTTACCACGTGAGTAAATTGCTACAATACAGTGCTACAGAGACGACTATATCCCATGATTCATTAGGAAACCCTGATCTAAGTAGCTAGGGTTTCTATACATTCTTAATCAAGGAAATCCACTACAAAACAATGCTGAGTGGAACAAGCAATAACCATGTCACCAAAAGCTTTGAACAGGAGCTGACAGCTTAAGCTCATATGCAGCTTGAAAATAGTCTGCTGCTTGTTGTAAGGAGCCTTCCATTTTCGAAAGCAATCCAAGGTTCAACCATGCTTCGTGGTTCGTGGGGTCTAATCGTAAAGCATTCATTAAAAAACTTCTTGCAATTGGGAGAGATTGGCTACCAAGTTTCATCAGTACTTCTGCAGTGGAAACAATACTTGGTACATAATCTGGTTCTATCGACAACGAGATCAGAAGGAAACTAATGCTTCCTTGTAGAGTGATTGAGCTACAAACAACATGCCTGCAAATTTTTGGAGAGGAGAAAATTGTAAATTTTGAAATATGTACTTGCAAGAATTCACTACAGAATCAGGATTCCACAGTCTAACAACCATTACATATGAACATTCATAATATCGTGAAATGAAGTGCACATGTGAGTGTGCATTTGGATGAATAGAAGCACACATACTAAACATTTCAGTTAATGCACAAAAGACCACATAAAGAGACTTCATTTCAACCTGTTGTATGCCAACTCCTGCAGGAATAAAATTCAATTGACTTGGCTTTGCCCAAACAAAGTTCTGCATCAAGCCATGAACCAAGTTCAGTGTATATGGAAGCCAAATCCTGCCAGGCTGTCATTTCCAATTTTCTTTCTCCTAATGCCTGCAAAAGGCAGGAAATTTTCAGGAAGAACATAACCTTTTTTTTTTTAATAAAGAGGCAAAGGGTTATATTTATTATGAGATTGAAGAACACGCACATCGGAAACTAAGTAGTTGTTCGCTTGATCAAAGTTCTTCGCTTGAAGCTCCCTTTGTGCTTGAATGAGAGCTAACAAGATTCTATAGGTTTCTATTGCTTGCTTGGGCTGTTCCTGAGCAATCTGAAGCACAGCTTTCAATCTAAGAAATCCTAACTGATCAATCATCCCAGCCTCATCCAAAGCAAAATCGACTATGGTTTCAGCATCATTGAATCGCTGCTCAGCAGAAAGTACAAGAGCTAAAAGTTTCCAACCTCTTCCTGAGCTGCCAGCCACTGTCCCAGAATACATCATTGCATTGTCAAAAGCTACATCCAGATTCCTCTGCAATGCATTCTCTAGCCCAAGGCTAAACATCACTTCTGGATCCTCCTTCCCAATAAGAGCAGCATGGTTTAGAGTGTTCAAAGACTCTTTTTGAAAGAGATTTCGCTCAGAATCTAAGACACACACTCTAGCAGCATTCCCATAGCAAACACCGAGGAATCTAAGGGCTTGGCCCTTGAAATGCTCATTCTGATGATCATCCAAATCAATAACTTTCCGAGAAAAGTAAATCCCTTGGTGAGCATGGTTTGGATCTTGGGAACACAATTTTGCTCCCAGCAAAAAAGAAGGAACATGGGGTTTGTGCTTTGCTTCAGAACAACCCGAAACTTTTCTCAAAAGGCTCAAAGCTGTTTCATTTTGTCCTGCGGCACTGTAACAAAGAGCAAGAAAGTACCACCTCTCAGCTCGGTTATAGATACCTGGCAGGACCTGCTCCACATGCTCAGCTAATAATCCGAACTGGCCAGTAATTGAGAGTGCATAGGTCAGATGGTCCATAATTTCTGCATCCCATTTTATTTCCCGTAATGCCACTTTTCTCATGAGTATTAACAACAAAAGGATTGCTTCTTCTGTGTTATTCTTAGGGATTGTCGGACCCCATGCTTGTGACTGTGGGGGAACGCTTGCTTCAACCCCACCATAAAGTAACGTGGCAGCTAAGTCTTTCTGTACAGTAGCCAACCTTTGGGGGTCCAAGTTCCATGGCTTGACTAGAGCCCGGCGATATGCAGTGATAGCTTCATCAAGAACGCCTCCCTTGGTCCACATTTTTGGGAGCAACTCCAATGATTTGTGAAACATCTCTAGCAACTTGCAGTCTTCACCAATGCCCTCAGACATTCCATGGGGTATTGCTGATTCAACAGTATCCAGAATTATTTTACACTCCTTTGCAGCCTCTGATGAATGAGAAAGTATCAGAACCACTATAAATTTTTAATCAAAAATACAAGTAAAACCATACACTCAAGTCAATGCAGTCCTGTTGAGTAATTCTATTTAGTAGATTCATGAATGACGTAGCAATAAAAATCAGCCTTTGAATTACTACTCTTTTTTTTTTTTTTAACAATTACTAATCCGAGTTTTAGTACAGTAGTTTGCTATACCTAATTTATTAGAACATTGACATTCCATGGGTTATTGCTAAAATCTGAAATAATATTCAAATCCAAACCATCTGATACACCAACCACATGATCATCCCAGTCATGTTATTGAAACATCACACTGCAAAGAGGTACCAATGCATTCCAAAAATTCTGCCCAAGTAGGAAACTACCTCCTAATTATCATATAAGCAGATAATTTAAGCTGTGACAAGAAATACAAAGGTTCATACCTATATATTGCCCAAGTTCCTCCAGTGATTTTGCTTTAAGCAAGATTGCTTCAAGAAGTAAGCTCACCGAATGCATCGACATAACACCGGGAGGTATGTTATCACCTTTAGCACGAGGTTTTCGTGGCCTAGTTCTCTCAACAATAGCCCATGTCATCCTTGGGGCTAAAGCTTTAATGTCAATACCCTGAAATACCTGAAGGGCAGCATCATAATTCCCTCTTTGGAACTCAAGCCTTCCCAAAAGAGCCCTAGCTTCCTGATCAAACCCATTCAATCAAAAATTAATACTGATAATACTGGTCAGTTAAAAGAGCAACAAAATCAGCAAGCTAGTTTGATTGGTATCAATGAGAGAGAGAAACAAACCCACCTCATAATTTAAGGAGAGAGCTTCTTTCAAAGTGGATTCAGCTTCGTCCACCTGGGTATCCTCTAATTTCGACTCCCAGTCACCGGTCCTTGACGAAAGACCATTTACCGAGAAATCCCTAGTCGCCAGCGACTCCGGCGACTGCGGTGGCTCGTCAAACTTAAATTGCTCTCCCGAGCAAGCACACAACATCTTGCCGGGAAAAATGGAGTAACAATGTGGGTCTTGCTTTGTAAAAAGGGAGTAACAAAACCACTTCTCAGTGTAGAAGACACAATATCAAGCCCTTCAACGAATAGATAGTTGCAGCTTGGGTCATTCTAAGTTTTCCACAATAATAATCAACATGATTACTCAAACCAGCTACTAGAACCCGAAAAAGCCATAAATGTTGCTTTTATCATACCATTCGAAAAGGAGTGGTACAGTTCCGTCACCAAAAGACAGTTTATAGCAAACCCATTAAACTTTTGAAAAAAAAGAAGAAAAAAAAAAGGAATGAATTCGGAGACGACGAGGGAACTTTTGGCATAGATGAACCAGAAGAAAGACAATGAGGTTGAAAAGAAGAAGACGGAGGGCTAGAGAAGCTAGCAAAGACTTTGGACTTTACCCAAATAAAACCAGAAGCCAAAAACGCGATTTGTATTAGCCCCGGCCCCCGGCCCTCGAAGCCATGAAAGCTACCTCTCTGCTGCCCAAGTCTTCTTCGTTTCTCGATATTGGGTTTTGCAGGGTTCAGGGTTGGATCTTTTTCTGGTCCCAAACAAAATCTAAATGGTGGGAAAGCAACAAAAATCTATCAGCTGGACTCGGGGATCTGAATTTGAAATGGGATTCGTTAATGTGTGCTGACTTTATTCGCACACAAAAGGGGTAGGGGCAAGGGTGGTTACAGAGTCACTGATGCTCACAGTCCTCATAGATTCTCTGGCTCTTTGCGCTGTTTTCGTTTGAATTTTTTTTTACTGTGCAATCTGTTTAAGAGGAAAATGATTTGGGCACCCTTTGCCTTTGCTTTGAAAGTGGTCATAACTTATTAGTTATAACTGGTTACCCGGCCCCACCCTTCCATTGGGTACATACCCTCTGTAATTACCTGGAAAGAGGGTACTGCCCTTTGCAGCGACTCCTAGTTTTATATGTGTCCACCTTTTTGCATTTGCTTCCTTTATTTGTTGGTAATTATTTTAGAAAGTCTTCTTCATCTTCTTTTTGAACTTAGAGCATCTCTAAAAGAATATTCAAATTCTTAATAATAATTAAATTTGATTATTATGGGTGTTTTTTCATCTCCAGCATAATAAATAACTCAACTTTTTTTCGTCTAATATGAACAGTAAATTGGTTTATTAATCTTTTTTTTTTAACAAATAATTAAAACCAAAAAATACTTAAAATTATTTTCATTTTATAACCCTTTTAAAAACAAAAGCTAGAGTCTAAAAACTATTAACCAATGTCTCTCAAATATTAAAACCTTGTATTTGATCCCCAAACTACTTAACTAGTGGCTTGTAGAATTACTCAATATGGTGCCGTGCAAGTTCACATATTCCTTTGTAGCCTCAAGAATAACGTTACAAAGGACATAGCTTATTTGGGCATGGGCTTGTTAGCTATTTCAAATCCGAAAAAATAAACTTCACTGGTTGGTTGTTGTTTTGTTTTCCAACTCAACTTTTAAAATGATTTTTATAATTTATTTTTTGAGTAATGTTATAAATCATATTTCTTGAGAGATTATATAATATTTGCATGATAGTTTCAACCAACACCTTTTATTTATTTATTTTTTTTAATACTAGCTGATTAAAAGGGTTTGTTAAAACTATCAAATCATCATTATAAAATAATCATATGATAAAAATATGGTTTTGCGATATTTTTTAAAAATGCAAATTATTCTTGCGAAATCATTTCAATAAGTAGCTTAATTAGCTAAAGACTATGTATTATAAAGCGTAAATTATTAATTCAATTCTCACCTATTAGCCAAGCGTAAATCACTAATAATCACATATGGACTACATGTCATTCCATATACCTTTTTTTTTCGGTTGACAAAAAAAAATTAAGAAATTTTTAATTTTAAAGAATTAACTCATAGACTTATTATATAATTTCCCTTATTTTTAATAACCCATATAGACATTAATTAAACAAAGAAGTTTGACCTTGTCTTTTTTACTAATTACATCATCATAATTACAATGGATAATACTATGCTTTTCGAATTATCCATTGTTAAATTTCCCAGCCGACAAAATCAATACGCTAATTATTGGGGTTTAGTTAGTCAGGGACATAAATAATTCCTAGTTTATCCTTTCTATATATAGGTTGGAAGATCAAATCAACTTAAATTGTGGGCCACAGGTCTCCACCCATTATGGTACTTGATATCCATATGGAATCAAGACTTTTAATAAAAACAAAAATAATGATCAAACTTGACACAGTTATTTTTATTTTTATTTGTTTGACATGTCTATACAATAGGGAAGAGGAGATTCAAATTAGTAACATCTATTTAATTAGACATGATCCAGTGGATCTACCTCTTGTAGACCCACACAATTATTTTGCTATTTAGGGCATGTTTGAAATTGCATTTAATAAACTTAAAAGTACTTTTGACACCAAAAAAAAAAATTGTTTGAAAAAAAATATATTATTTTGGTAAAAAAAATTAAAAGCGCTTTTAACGGTCCAAAAAATATAAAAATTGTCAAAACGCATTATTAATAAAAGCTTAAAAATGAAATTTTTGCTAAATATTTTATAACTTAAAAGCTCAATTTCTCAAATGTAATATTCTTATTAATAAAAGAGTAATGTTAGTCTTTACAATTATTTATCACATTTATTTTATAGTGAGTTTTAAGTGATTTTTTTTTTGTTTATTTTAAATAATCGCAAAAAATAGCATAATTCATATTATTATTATATTAATATTATTGTCAAGTTTTTATCTAAACAATTGGAGCACTACTTGCTCGAATGATAGTCCCACTAAAGAAGGAGGAGGAAAGAACTTAACGTGGCCACACGTGCTAGTCCAGCACATCGTATTGTTTAATCACGTTTAGTTTCATGAATTCATTTACGCAAAAAGAAAGTAAGATTAAACAGTGGATTAACATGATTAGTGATAATTTTTTTTTGACTTTTTCACCAACTTTTAGCTTCCTTCAGCATCATGCACGCACGGTGCTCAACAAAGAATTGACAATAAACGCAAAAATCCAAACAAAAACGCGAGATTGGCGGATTTATTAGTTGTGACTCATCCATCCATCCACCAGTAATAGACCCATTTATTGGAGTAAGTTGTAAGTAATAATCAGAGATTGCTTTTATAGTTGTAATTGTGATTTAATTTATTGATAATAAAGCAATTTTTTTTGTTTAATTAATTAATTTATGTATGATCCTTATTGTACATGGAAAAGATGTCAGACATGACAGAAGAAAGTGTAGGTGAAAAGCTGTCTATTCTTGTAGAGTGGTTAATTGTTAACGTATAAATAATTGATCCTATAGAAGCCTTCTTCTGTTAAGAGCTGGTGATGCTTCTTTATATATAACGTTCATATACGACAGACAATTTTTAATAATTATTGAACTCTATACAAATTAAATGTCAAATTATCGGATTATGATTAATAGATTTAGAACAAATTATTGTTAATTTATCACAAATTGCCACCCATATTTCTAGTTTCTCTCATATTTGTAGTAAGCATTTTGTTTTTTCATGCAACTTATTAGCTTTGAGTGCTTTGAATACATTGGATTTTATGATCATCTTTGGAGTTTTGTGTCAAGGAATAATGTTATAAATAGGATTACTATTTTATTTTTAAATTTGAAACTATTAATTTAATAATAATTTTAAAAATCACATAAAAAAAATTTAAGTGTTATCCTGATCTCACATGAATATTGTTTTCTAAAAAAAAATACTAAGAACCAATGAGGTAAATTTTTGTTTATTACTTTTTTAGAAAATAATATATACTTAGGATAATGAGAACCCTTAAAAAACACCTAACATTTTTCGTAATAAAATGTGTCAAGTGCTTCATCCAAGTAATTTTAGTAGTTATTATTATATTTTTTCAAGAATGAAATGATTTTTAAAATAATTATTTTAATTAAAATTTAATAATAATTAATCAATAATTTTAAAAGTAAAAGAAATGATAAAAAAAAAAGAGCTATTATTACTCAATTACCCTTTTTTTTAATTATTAATGCAATCTCACTGACCAAAAAAGAAAGAAAAAAAAGCTGGTGAGCTGTCCGAGAACGACCTAGCCTAGCTAGACAATGTAGGCATGCAAAATATTTTAATTAATTAATTTTGTTCACGTGATAGAGTGCCATTTTCTCTCTCCCAATACGTTATCAATTCACTAGAAGCGGTAGGAGTTTTAACGGGTTGTGCATCTTTTGTTGTCGTTTACGCCCCATTTTCTCCGTTTAGTCTGACATAATAAGGCCCTTTGTATTTTTCCTGACTCCCCCGGCTCCCTCTCTTTACAGCTTTGTGAAGTCCCCCACTCGCCCATTCTTTTTGTCATCCTTGTATATATCTATTCTCCCTTCTTTTTCCATTTTTTTTCCTCTTTTTTTTTTTTCTTCTGAGATATTGATTCTTCAACCACACATGAATTAATAATTTGATTTAATGTTTATCAAATACCAGTGCTACTTAAATTTAAAGTTGACTTTTAAACCTCCATCTTCCTCCTTGCACGGAAAAGGCTTGTGAATTCAAGAGAAGCCAGCAATCATTTCAATTGCTACCCTTTCTTCATTGTTGCAATGGCCATCATGGGGGTGGACATAGCCATAGACATGGCCATGGTTTTATCTAATGACGCACATGATGTGACCGTCCGTTAAGTTTTTTGACAAAAAATAAACAAAAGTACTAATTACTTTTATAACCGAGGGAGCTATTTAATTTGGTATCAAACAAATGTACTTAAAAGATATTTAACCTTGAATTTAAACAACTCAATGTCAACCTAATAGTACTCGTTTTTGTCAAAATTTATGTGCTTCCATGTGTTGAATGTGTATTGTCGAACCAAGTTGTATTTATTAAAGGAAATGAAATTTGGATAAAGAATTTGATATAAATACATTATGGGTCAGACTCTTCAATCCTAGCTCAATAATTTCGTATTGAGTTCGTAGGTTGTATTAAAAGTTGTCAATTTTAAATGTCGTGTGTCGGATTCAAACCGTATTGATGCATGAGTATGAAATTATATAAATTAACTATAATTTGATTTATTTAATTAAACATATTAAATTTTTTTAATCTTAATTCACTTAATTTATATTATTTTTGTGTCGAGTTTACGGGCAACTTAACAAAATTACCAAAGGAAAAGGCAAATATAGGCCCAGCCTGGCTGACAACTACTCTCCTGGGCCTCACTAAGCCATGGTTCGGCTTGCAGAGGCAAATCTTAAGCGTATAGGCCGGATCATGCACCAGTGGAAACAAGACGCATCAACAAAGAAATGGATCAGCCTAAAAATAAATAGAAACTATAGGAGAGAATATATATATATATATATATATATATATATATATATATCGAGAACCAGAAATTACCAGGCCTCAGCAACTCTGAATTTTGTGAGATTTGACGAAGGCTGAGAAAGAGAGAGAGAGAGGTGGAAGAAGAATCAGAAGATGCTTGGAAAATGTGGAAGGAGATCGGAGACAGAGAAGCGGGCAAGCTGCGCCCAAAATCGTTCGCAAGTCGCATTAAGTCCAATCGAATCCGCGCTCTCCAACTCTCCAACCACAAAGACATCGTCTCCCCTCACCGTGGCTCCATCAACTCTCTTCAGGTATTCTTGAATTCGGTATCAGATTACCTGAAGTATGCTGAGGATAATGCTCGTTCAGTTTAGTTGTAGCTCATGAATTAGATTTTTCATTTTTTGTTAATATAAGGTATTGATAGTTGTTCATCTCTAATGATTTTTCCCCCTTCTGTTTGAAAACTAGTGATTAGCTTACTCGTTATGTTATTTGCAACACGAATCAAATTGAGGTGAAAGGTTGTGCCATCTTACCTTGTAAACTTTACAACAATTGAAGCGAAAGAAACTGCGAACATTATATCAGGCACCAAGTATTGGAAGATAATGTTTGTTTAGTTGGTTTGAGTTACTTACCCGGAGAGAAAAAAGTTGGTTGAGTTGGATGAGAGATATCATTTTCCCGGCGAACAGTTTTCAGATGCTGTCGTCTTTGGAGATATATTTGTTCTCGTTAAAGTATTAATTAATGATTAAATTCGTCATTTTCTATAGGCTTAAAATTTTTGGGATAGTTAATTATTTAACAGGGAGTTCAAATCTAGACTTCACAGTTTATCCCCTTGTTGAAAGGGAATTTGAGCTCCTAGGTGAGGGGAGTATTAAAGGAATAATTAAATGATTAAATTCACCATATTCTATAAGTTTTAGCTTTTGGAATAATTGGTGATTAACATTTCTACCATAATAGTACTCGCTTCAATCGATGGAAGTGTCTTTGAAAAGAGTTACATTGGGTCTCAGCTTGTCTCGTGTACATTCCACTCGGTGACATGTTATTTTTGTTCGAGGAGGGCAATCGGTAGGCCCAGTTATGATGTTTGTCCAAAATATTTCTACTCATTGTCAATTGCACATGGACTCAAACTTGTTTAAAGAAATCTCTCTCTCTCTCTCTCTCTCTCTCTCCTGTTTCAAACTCTGGAATTATTACCACTTTCACAAAGTGGAATGTTAGTGTCTTAGAGGCATGCTCATCATTGTTAGTAAGTTGTCACAATGATCAAGAGTGGAAAATTGGAACTGAATATATATGCGGCATTGATTAATGTACTTGGATCCTTCACACTGATTTTTTTAAATCAGAATTTTCATTACCCACTATATATTGATGCTGTTTGTATCATTCCTTTTGACTAAACAGCACAACGATGTCATTATGGGTTGAATTTGTTACTGTATGGCTGATTAAATGTTTGAATCTTGTGATTGGACAAGATAGTCAGACATATATGTGTTTTTGTTTTTTCAATTATATATAACATTGCTTACTGGAAGACTATAAATATCTTTTTGAAAAAGAAAAGAAAACGACTTTCCTTAAGAAGCTTTAGAGGCCTGCCTATTTTGATGATGAATTCAGGTTGATTTGACAGAGGGACGATATTTGCTTTCCGGTGCATCAGATGCTTCAGCAGCTGTTTATGATGTTCAACGTGCCACCGATTACGAGGCTGGTGGTCTCATAGCAAAGCACAAGTGCATATTTGTTGTTGACAAGCAACATGAAAGTGGGCATAAATATGCCATATCCTCGGCCATATGGTATCCTGTTGACACTGGGCTATTCATCACAGGTTCATATGATCATCACATAAATGTTTGGGATACAAATACCACACAGGTAGGCATCCTCCTTGATGTTTATTCATGCTATGTGGTCTTGCACTCTTGTTTGGTAAGTGAAATCTGTTTTGATATATATCATTTATTTATGTTATTTTGTAGGTGGTGATGAACTTTAAAATGCCCGGAAAGGTTTATAGGACTGCCATGTCCTCATTGGCAACATCTCACATGCTAATTGCTGCCGGAACAGAAGATGTTCAAGTTCGCCTTTGTGATATTGCTTCAGGGGCATTCGCTCACACATTATCTGGTCATCGTGGTATGCCGATGGTTCACGCACTTATTATCCCTTTTAATTCACGTGCATGTTCCTTGAGGTCCTTGTTTGGCACGCAAGGGCAAAGCTAGGGCATGAGAGGGGGCCAATGACCCCAATGACCCTTGTGCCCGCCATTGGATATGGGAGTTTAATTTTTTTTTTTTTTTTGAATATTTTTAATCAATCTTTAGTTATTTTATTTAATATTCTTAATTAGTCTCTTTTTTTTTTTCTCCTTCTTCTTCTTCTTCTTTTTTTATTATTATTATTATTTTTATCTACTCTATTTTTTAATCATGCTCCATGTGAACCAAAATTCTGGCTCCGCCACTGTTGGCACACGTATGTACCAATGCTGTTTAGATGCATCAGTGAATATCACGTTGGACAAGTACTAACTTCCTCATAGAACAACATTTGGCTGGTAGGGTGGCCGGCATAAGACTCTTAAATGGGATCTGGAATGCAACATGTCAAGACAATTCCATAAGTGTGTGAGAGTATTATGATCCAATAAACTAAGTTTCTAGGTTGCATACACTCCTGAAAGTTTGGGACATGAAATTGAATATTTATTTTTTGCTCATAAAATATATATATATATATATATATATATGGATATATCTTTAGTACAAATCTTCTTGCTCTACTGCAGTCTGCCATTTTATAATATCTTTGCTTGTGCTTGGAGTCCTTCAGCTTTTGTCCACTCTTGTTTGCATTTTGATTCTTTTAGTCTATTCATGTTTGATACATTTTAGAAATCATATTTATTTTTAAGGTTCCATTTCTTTTGACATTAAACGTTTTCCATAGAACTTTTTAGTATTTTCAGGTGTTTAGTTGCACTTGGAAAATTTGGTCAATTGAAAAACACCCCATGTTTTCAGTAAAATGGGTTATGTTTTTTTAAGGTCTAAAACATTTTCCATCCATAACTCCTTTCTTCAAACCCTCCACCACATCATGGGACTGTGCAGACACTACCCCGTCTCTCGATGGCACCAACTCCTACCAGAGCCACCCCCCCAATGCAGTCCTCACTAAGCATAAATGTTTTCAATGCGAACCAAACGACAAAAAATATTTTTGGGATTACAGCTAAACATTGGAGAATCAGTAATGTTTTTGGGAAAACGTTTTACGTTGAAACAAATGGAGCCTAAAGTTATAAAATGTTATTTTAATGGCCAAACATTGATGTATAATTTGTCTCAATTGTATTCTTCTGTATTTGGCTTACATTTATGACATAGAAGAAAGTTACCTTGCATTTAATTTTGGTAGTGTCTTTGATGGCAGATGGTGTGATGACGGTGGAATGGTCAACTTCTAGTGAGTGGGTTTTGGTTACTGGGGGATGTGATGGTGCAATACGTTTTTGGGACATCAGACGTGCTGGATGTTTTCTTGTTTTAGATCAGTCCCATTCTCAGCTTGGGAGACGCCCACAAATCCCGGAATGCTCTGCCACTAACAAGGTTTTCTTGACGTCTTTTCTCTTCCAAAAAGCAATGCTTGCTTTATTCTTTTTCTTAAATTGCAAACTCGGGTCCAGTTTAAAACTTTCATTTTAATAGGATCATCTTTATTGTTTTCAGTTATCACCTGAAATTTATTTAATATTGATTATATCATTTGTCCTCATTTTTGAATTTTATAACGTACTATCTAACAGCTGTTTCGAGATGGATATAGGAGAACAACCTTTTGAATAAGTTATGCATATATGTATATATAGTTGCAAATCACCTGTATCAGTATATCTCATGATGAACTAGTCGTGCATAACTTTCTCATATCAAAACTCATCTTATGCAGAGTGAACTTATCTCTTTATATGCTTATTTATGGTTAACTGTGATTGCTAGTGCATCATAACACTGCAGTGTTCTATGAAAATTTCTTTGGCTTTTCATTTTTTTTTTCCTTTATCCCTTTCCTTCATATGAAACTAGTTATGAGAGCGCAGCTATACCTCTTGGTGTGCAACATGTAGCTGAGGTTTCTAACAGGCTGACATTCTAACTAAAATGTGACGTGACTACAAAAGAGAGGGGGAAGGGGGGAGGACTAAAGAATGGACAGAGGGCCAAAAAAGGCGAATATAGGGTTCTTTTTCTTGCATAGCTGGCATCTAGGCATGGCTGCTGTTTCTTTATTTTATTTGGTTTACATCTTTATAGTTATTCTTCATAATTGGACATGCAGCAAACGCTGTAATGTATGAACAATATTGTAGATTGTGGCCTTGAATTGTAATCATCTAATTATGTTAAAAGCTGCTTGTTAAGTTGTAAATAAGTTTATTTTTATTCTGTCTCAGGTTTTGACATCAAAGTCCCTATCAGCTGGCCAAAGTTCATACATAAAACCACGGACACAACAAAGGAAGGTTGCTGGTGGGAATGGTACAAAACAGTCACTTGTTGGTAGGAGACAAAGATTACATCCAGGAATGTTGTCTAGTCAGGATCGTGCCACCGCTCATTATGGTGCTGTTAATGGGTTAAAAGTAACTGAAGATGGCATGTATCTTCTAAGTGCAGGTTGGTTTTCATTAAGTTCTTATCTTGTATATGTTAAATATGCTTAATACAAAGAGTCCTTATAAGTTATTCAGGATGGTCTTATGGCTTTACTTAAAGCATGTGAAGATGCAGCCATGCAGCATGGTTAGATCTGCATGATATAGATAAATAGAGAGAATGTAGATGGTCTAAAAATCGATTATGGGGTTAATTGCATGCATGCTCTTTGTGAGATTATCAATAGTATGCTTATGCCTCTTGGTAGGCTGTCCATAAAGATTAAAGGGTCCGCAACATCATAATAATGGACAGCTGGGTTCTCTCCTTATATATATATTATTGTGTGTGTGTAATGTATAATATAAAATACAACATGATTGATACGTTGTTTTCAAAGTACTAAATTATTTCAATTTTGATAAAAACAACTGTTTTTGTTGACTAGGTGGATAGAGAAGGTACTTTATAGTGACTTTTTAAGCAAGCGTTTTGGCATCCTTGAAAATTATTACTAATGGTAAAAAGATACTTGGATCATGGCTTTGCAATAATGAGAATTCCACAGTTTCCTTAACCTGTTGTTTGTTGCCATACAAAATGAACCTTAGGGCCAAGTTTAGTCTTTTCTTTACTGCCAGTGTCGTCATTGATGAAATTAGTCATTGTAGTTTCCTCCTTTTAAATTTCTAAGATATAATGAACCAATTGCACTAAAAGTGTAATCTCCCTCTCTCTCTCTCTCTCTATGCTTTTGGATTGCAGGTTCTGATTCAAGATTAAGGTTGTGGGATATTCAATCTGGCTGCAATACACTTGTGAACTATGAAACTGTGCGCCTGCAAACCAGCAGGCCAATACAGTTGGCGACAACCCAGGATTCAGACCTTGTTTTTGTTCCATGCATGACAGCGGTGAAAGTAATCATCCTCTGTAGTTTTCAATCTGCTTAACTTACATTTGAATGGAAGATATTAGAGTTGTATGCAAACCTCAAGTTGACTGATGAATTTTTCAGGCATTTGATGTATGGTCAGGTAAGACATCCGTGACATTTCGTGGACATTATGAATATGTGAACTGTTGCTGGTTTAGTACACAGGATCAGGTACAATCATGATCCTCTTCTTAGTTATCAGTGCCATGCGAACTAGAATAGGGAGTGAACTTGCTATTTTATGCGATGGTTATGTCATCCAATTTGAGTGGTGAAACCTCTTTTTTACTTTTATGGAATCTGATTTATGGAACATGAAACTGTGATAAAGCTATTCCCAAATTTAATAAAGCTAATCATTTGAGTTCATTGTGTTATCTGCCTTGATTTATAAATATCTCCTCCCAACTTTGTAAGCTGTAATTATACTAGGGCATCTAAAACGCATCCCTTGGTAAATCATTTTTGAGAGTCCAGAAGTGGGAAAAAGAAAAATGTGAAGAGTGATAAAGTTTGTGATTCAGGTAGTAATGACATTTGTAAATTTAGAGAAAGAGAGAGACAAAATAAACCTGCAGTTGGAGTGGAGAAAAAAATTAACCAAGAAACAAAAAGATCGATTCTTATGCCCTGGATCTATAGAAAATAAACTGAAACATCAAACATTTTTCATATGGAAGATTGATTTTTATCTGCCCAATATAATCTTCCCTAATTGTTTGATTGATTTGTCCAATATTGCAGGAGTTATATACAGGTGGAAACGATAGACAAATTCTTTTATGGTTACCATCCAGGTTGATTGCTGATGAAGTGGTATACCCTTCGAATTCATATATTTACTTCTTTTATTGAGTTTGTTTGCATATATGCACTAATCATAATAGATACAACGTGACAATATCTCATGTGGATTGGATGGACTTGCAGGATGAAGGACCTGTTCAGGATCAGGACAACTGGAGTGATTGACATTTGCAGTTGGTTACATTCAGGCATTTAATCTTGATTTCTGGATGGCTAGCTCTTTGATATCCTCATAGTTCTTTGAATCTGTGTCTAATACATAGCATGACCTCATAAGTTCCTATGCTATTGTCCCTAGCATGTATATACACTCGACTGTTAATTTGCTTCTTGTAATTAGTTATCGTTAATGTTTTGGTCATAGATATTCAGTTCTTATAGTGACTTGCCACAGTTGTAACATAGATTTCTATTATGATCTTCTAATGAATTTGAGATGATTACATTGTCTACCAGAGGCTATTAATCGAATTATGTAATTATGCTACAGCATATGAGCTGACAGCTGATGGAATACATTTAGCGGGCCAAGACCACTCTACTATCTCCAAAGAATGGCTGCAGCTTTGCCAGAAACATAGAATTACAACCCCTATGGTGGAGAGCTGCAGTAAATTATGCTGCGTACTGCAATATCATTTCTTCCCAAACTCAGTGTATTGTTTGCTGCGAACAGCAATGGCCCATGCATACTTACTGATGGTAATAAGTTTTATACTCCAATGTAACAAAATCCTATAGTATTATATGTATGATGGAAAGGGGGCTTGTCGGGTGATGGAGGGCAGAGAGTTTTGAAAAAGAAGAAGAAGAAGAAGACAACGAGCTTGAAAAGAACATGTAAACATTAACTAATTAGCATATACATAGACATCAACCAGAAATAATGTGAAAAACTTGTCTTTCTCACATATTCAGTACAAAGAATTTAGAGATCTCATGAAGTGATATTTAAGGCACTTGAACAATTTTAAATTGATTTGTCCAAGGAGCATCGTCGTGGAATGGGACTCGAGTCTCACAGGCAGATATCTTCCCCCTCTTGAGGTACTCAGAATTGTCATTGCTTTGGCTCCCAAATATTGATTTGTACTTCCTCTTGTAGCACCTGGATATATTACTGCTGCTGCTCATGCTGGGTTTCTGAAATTTAGCTTCTTCATCCAAACACTTGGGATTAAATTTTCCATGGCTCACAACAACTTCCACAAGTCTTTGGTCCACACTTTCTGCAGCAGGATTCTTCCTCAAGAGTTTTTGACACATGATGGTATCTTGAAAATCCAAGAAAGCATAATCTAGCAACTGTAACCTCTCAGAATTTGTCATCTTTTCGAACCCAAAAGAATTGGTCCACGTGTTCAGAACAGCAGGAGCAGCAGCCAAAATTAGCCTCTCCACTCCTAGTGCCATCAACTGTTTTTCAATCTCGTCCATCAGTGTGCGACACATTCCACGTTTACGATATTTAAACTTGGTGCAAACAAGAGGTAATTCCGCCACCTTTTCTCCATAAATCCTTAAAGTAGCCACACAAATTATTTTATTTTTTCTCTCCAAAAGCACGGTGTAGAACCCTTTGAAATTTGATCGGTTAAGCTCAGACCCTCTACCGAGAATCACATCTTCAACAAGGTCACTGTTGGTCTGAGGATCTTTCACAGGCTCAAAACACTCGTGCATCACAGTTATAGCCGCCTTGAGCTTGTTACACTTCTCTTTCGAGGCCTCAATATCAAGAGCATCATCTGTGGACTTAAGTAATGTCCAAGTCAAATTGTCCCTACCCACCGGAATTGGTTTTCCTAAAAGCTTGTGGAGGCCCAAAAATATATCTTCACACTTTCTGCCACAAAAGCAATGATCTCTGTTGTTGGCCGCTGCCTCTTTACTCCTTATGCACCCAATGTGAAATTTGTGCTCGCATTGCTTGCAAGTAATGAAACTATCATCCACAGTATCTCGTTTGTTTTCTTGGAACTTGCTACGACCACAAATTCCACAAGCACATGATGGGCAAAACCAATGACCGTCCGGAACATCCTTCAAGCCAAGGCAGCTCTTGTGGAACGCGGATGGACAGTGATCACATAAAACCAGCTCACCCCCATAGTGACAGACAGAGCATATCCCATCATTCTCTTCTAGCTTTGTTGTGGAGCTTTTGTTCTTATTTCTCTCTACAGCTTGCCTTTGGCAATGTTGTAGAGAAAGAGAGCTTATTTCATCACTCTCTTGCAGCTTTGTTGTGAAGCTTTTGTTCTGATTGCTATTCATCGCCTGCCTTCGACAATCTTGTAGGGTCCTCCCATCTTCAAGTAGAATATTGGCAGCCGGTCTGTGATTTGTACTACCAGCGTGAGCTTCAAAACCAGAGAGTGTAAACACCTGACAGCAACAAATACACTCAATCCCATTACGAGTTATGTGCCCCTCTTTTGTTGGAGGGGCATCATTCTTGCCACGGTAATGTACTCTTGTCCTCGGCAACACCACATCGTTGTCTACCAGCCAAGATAAAGTTGTTTGGAATTTAGGAATTCCTCCATTCCCTTCTTTTCCTGATCGAAGCACACTTTTCGACGGGCTAACGCTTGAATGAGCCCTTGTTTCCTTCAAATCCGCCAGTACCTTTCTGGGTTTTGTCTTCGGATGGCCGGCTAGCTCACCCTTAACTTCATCGCCGAGAATAATGCATTTTTTCACAGGCTTACGATTGCGAGCAGCCGTTTCAGAAACAGAGCTGGAGGCAACCCTTTGGCAAACAGATCCAGAAGCAAGGGTCTCTGTCTTATGATCGCCAAGACGAATGCATTCAACAGGCTTACGATTATGAGCAACCGTTTCAGAAACGGAGGAAATTACAAGGGTCTCTGTTTCGGAAACAGAAGTCGAAGCGACGGACTCTGTTTTGGAAACAGGATCAGACAACCCAGCAATCCCAGAAACCCCTCCTTGATCAATACAGCCTTTGCAAGCCGTTCGAAGCGAGTAAAAAGATCTTCCAGTGGGTGAAGTGTAGCGCAACTCACGCCTTAGTCCCTTCTGGCCGTACCAGAGCACCCACCCCATCGCCGCAAGATGCTTTCTTGCCTTTTCCGTTCCTTCTTTCTTCTTGAAACTACTCGTATAACCCTCGTCTTCACCCAGCATGTACCAATCCACAACGGCCTGGGGGCAATACTCGGGTTCAACAACAAGCAGATCGGAAGGTGAATGACAAATACGAGTCACAGGTTTCCTCTCCATCGTTGCATTGAGCGAGGAGGGAGAAGAAGGTTTTCTAGGGTTTCAGCGAAAGTCGGTGGATGGCAGAACAAGTAATCCTGTGAATGCGATTATGCGTATAGGGTTTGTGATCAAATTTTGATAGGAGACTTCCCAACGGCTAGACACCAATTTAAACTCAAACGCCCGTGGGACCCACTCCACCCGCGTTTTTGAGCGATAAAACCCGGAAAGGGTTTAGAGTTTAGTTATCCAAGCATATTGCAATTATATATATATATATATATATATATATATATATATATATATACACGTTCATAATTGCAATTAATTATTAGTGTAGTTATTATTACATTACACGGTGCAGGGTTTATCTAATAAGAAGATAAGTTTATGTATTTAAGAGTCTCAAGGTTTATCTAATAAGGGTTTAGAGTTTAGTTTCGATAAGGAGTTAATGATCTCCTAGTTTCGATTGTAGGAGGAGCCTGCAGCGTGTCCATTAAGGACTTTTTTCTCCCCTCGGGGCCTCATCCGCTTCTAATCTTGCCTATCTAAAATAATGGAGTGGTGATATTCTACAGATTGGCTTTGAGACTTTAAATAATATTAAAAAATTATTAAAAAAATTATATTTATTTTTTTAATAATATTTTAATATTATTTAAAGGTTGGTGTAGGTATTGTTCACCCACATCAGCTTGTGGAATATCACTACTGAAAATAATGATATGTGATCACCTTTAGATACGCAAGATTACAAGCGGTTGAGGAGCCCCAACCCCTAGGCTAGGAGATTAACTCCTTATATAGGGGCATGGTTTTAGATTGGAATTTTGGGATTTTTTATAAATTTGTAAGGATATTTTTGTTTTATTAAAAAAAAAAAATTGTGAGAATTTTTATCTTTTTGCTGAATTTGGAGTGACATTGACTTTTAATGGCTTAGAGTAAACTTGACACAAATAGTTTGGAGGGTGAGGAGGACCATTGTAAATGTGGTGATAATTTGAAGAAAGTATGTGTATTTTTTCCTATTTTTATTTGTCACTTTATGACTATACTTGTAGACAATTGAGCCCATTAATTAATCATAATTAGGCTCTTAGCTATGATTGTAGGGTTTTAAAAAAAAATAGTTCAAGTTTTTTATACAAAAACATGTACAATATACAATACAATGCAACTTTTGACCAAGAGCTGCCTAATGCATTATTGTTCTTTTTGTAATCTCTAAGGAAGTTATCATTTTTCATGAAGATGGTTTGGAGTGGAGAAGAACATACTTGTTATAGTGTGATCACCACTTATATCAGCAATCAAATTCATCTTAATTTGGCATAGATGAAAAAAAAATCAATTTCCAATCAAAGTAGAGCTATCACATTAATAATTAGGAATGCAGAGAGTGCTTTTACACCCTTAGCTTCCGTTGTGTATACATTGATACATGACATAAACCAAAGTTATAATAAAGTATAGCGTGACATCGAAGAAGAGATGACAACCCAAATTGGCTAAACATTGTATATGGAAAGTACCTAAACCCTATGTATATATATTTTCCTTAAATCGTTTAACCAACCTTCTTTAATATATCTGAAATTTGCCAGTTTCCTTTCCGTTGTTAATTAGTGAAAAAAATGCTCATTCGTAATTTTATTTTATTTTATTTTTTGTGAAAAGCTCAACTATAAATCCAACCACATTCAAAATATCTCACTATCGTGCACGACTATTCAAGCAATCGGGTTTGAGTCCGTATAGCCGTATAACTATAAACTATAATATAACCCTTATTTTTTTCTTTCTAAGCCATACAAGAAAAAGGGTTGGGAAAAATGAAAAATATTAGTATGTTACGGTTTCACATTATATTTTTTTGGTGTTCTCTTGATTGTATGTGAATATTATTTATCTATATATATATATATGAGAGACTAGTAGGATAAGTTTTTTTTTTATATATATATATAAAAATATATATATCTACATAAGATCGGAGAACACCAAAAAAAACCGTAGCATTCATCGGAAAGAAACATCTACAAGAGGAAAGATTAAAAAACGAATAAAAAGAACTAAGAAACAACCCAAAAAACTGACGAGAAGCTTCCCAAAAAGGAAAGCTTGTTTCCCCCACCGAATGGTTGTCTTAAACCAAACTATTATATAACTTAACTATAATAATATTATATTATAATAAATAAATTAAAAAAATAGAAAAGTGCTATAGTACCCCTTTAAACTATGAGCGAAAAGGCGGGCAATTAACCATGCTAATTGCTAATCATAATTACTTTTTCATGAATAATGCTACAAGTCGCTCTTGTGTCACTTTTGTATCCCTCCAAGATTAATGTGGCTCTTATAATTACCATTGAATTTATGATTAATCATTATTGAATTTTGATCAAATGATAATTTAAAAAGCCACATCATTATTAGAGGGACACAAGAAGAACTTATAGAATTACTTCTTTTTCACCCCTACTTTAAACTACCCACTCAATTGACATTGTCTAAATTGAGACAATATCTCCACGAACTACCAAACATTTTTCAATGTCCTCCTTAATAAAATAAAATAATTCTACAATAAACATCTTTAAAAAAAGAAAAGGGAAAAAAAAATCTTACAAACTGTTTTTTTTTTTTTCAAAATTATAAGAATATTTTTGTCTTATTAAAAAAGTTATAGAATTATTTTAGTCTTTTTGTTAGCCTTAGAAAAAATATTGACAAATGTTTGGTAGTTCGTGCAAAAAAAAATTATTCCAATAAAAAGTTTGGAGTGTATATTATTAATTGAGTAATAGTTTAAGGAGAGTATATAAACTTTTTTCTTCAAAAATATATAATATATTATAATATTAGCTTTCAAAGACATAGAAAATTGGGAAAAGACACGATATGGAGAAAGATCTTTGGGGTTTGAGATTGTGTTTGAGTGGCCTAAAAATACTTTTAATACTAAAAAAGTCCGTTTGAAAAAAAAAAAAAGTCTTTTTAAGGGATCCAAAAAGCTTAAAAATGGACAAAACGCACTTTTAACAAAAATTTAAAATGAAACTTTTGTTTAAAATAAATATTTTTCAAATGCAATATCAAACCGGCTTTAAGATAAAATAGATGTGTGGGTTGGGCTTATGAGATGTAGCATGTTTTAAGATTCTCAAACCACATCATTTCCCAAATGGAACTATTCTTGATGAAAGATTGGAATGATCACCTTCATTTGCGTGGAGAAGTATTGGGTCGGCACCATTTTTACTTCAAAATGAAACGTAATCAAATTTTGAACTTAATAATATTTAGGGAAAAATGCATTTTTAACCCAAGAAATTTCAGTGATTTTTCAATGTTAACCCAAAAGTTTAAAAATTTGCAATCCACCCCATAAAGTTTCAAAATTTGGCAATTTTAACATTTCTGTTAGTTTTTCCATCAAATTAGACAGAAAAGTATGAAATGACAAAAATGCCCTCAGTCTTATTTTTCTAGGGTTTCATCCATTTTAACGGAAAAAACAAACCGGGGGTTAAAATTGCCAAATTTTAAAACTTCATGGGGGTGGATTGCAAATTTTTAAACTTTGTGGTTAACATTGAAAAAACACTGAAACTTCATAGGTTAAAAATGCATTTTCCCCTAATATTTAGATATGTGCTATAAATTATTCTCTCAACTATATCTTTTTGCAAATCTAATTGATTTGTCATTGAATTTGTATACTCATGTGGGTTTAAAAAAATTTAATGATAGATTTCCTCATTCATTATATATATATATTTGAAAGAAACTGCCTGAATTCTCATTCCAAAACGAACAAATAGAGAGGAATTATAATGCACTCCCAATAATATCACAGATATAGTTGGGTGTTTCACCCACCCAAGTCCTATCTATGAAAACGTTGATTGCATATTTTGCCAACGTATGAGCTACCATATTCGCCAAACGATTCACATGTCTCTATATATATTGAGAGAGATAGTTGAAAGATAGTTAAGAATGATTTTTATTTCTATAATAATTTACCTAGTGTTGTAAAATCAAAGAAAATAATAAGACAAGATAAAGAAATTGCAATTTGTGAAATTAGTTTTTCTAGAACTAAGTAAAATTCTTCTCTATTATTGTGTATTTTACATACTACTCAATGCTCCCTTTTATAGACATAGAATCATAATAAGAGGTTAAAAAATATAAAAATGGAGAATATGAAAGGGTAGTACATGAATTAAAATGTTACATCAATGTATTAATTACATGAATGTTATAAAAAATTCAAAAGATGATGTGAATGTATAAAATTCCAAAAGATAAAACCAAATAGTCATCCATCAAAAGCATAAATGCATTCATAAGTGACTTAGACATTATTCAACAAATGAAGATATCGACTCGTCAATTTATACTTCTATTGCTTTAAGATACACACTTCACACCCGTGGAATGAAGGTAATATAATGATATATTAGAAAGTGTGTCACCAACTTATGAGATAGTGGTATATCATTTGAAAACTAATTTTTAGAAGAAAAAAATTGAGACATCAATCCCGCAAGATGAAGGTAATATAAGATGATATATTAGGAAGTATGTCACCAACTCATAGGATGGTAATATATAATTTGAAAACTAATTTTTAGAAGAAAAAAATTGGGATGTATAGCATTTTTCATTTTCAAAATTATCATTGAATATATGTTGGACATATATGACATGGCTTTAGTGGCCCAATCTAAATTAACATACAATCCATTGCCAAAGTTGTTATTCATTAGAAATCAACAAGAATAAAAATGGGACAATAGTCCGTCAAATTTCTAACCCAATTTTGAAAGAAAAAAATAGTAAAAAAAATTTAAAAAAAAATTAAAGATGAATTGATAATGATGAAAGAAATTCTGTCCCAAGAAAAAACAAAATTAAAACCTAATAAGTAGTAACAACTTCAGACAAACGGTGCAACTTTAAGTCTGTTTTTCCGCTGCAAGATTCCTTTGGGGGCCATTTTAGCAGGTGCTCAAGGCAGGCATGACGATCACGAGTTTGCCTTCTACTCTCTGGCTCTGGATTTACGATGAAGAAGAATTCACCACTTGTGGGTGGGCAGAGAAGCAACGACCAATTCCAACCCATTACCGGCACCGCGAAGGCGAAGCCTAAACCCGCTTCCCGGGAAATGGATCCGAAAATCTGGAGCCGGCTGCCGAAGGAACTTCTCGAGCAAATCCTCTCTTGTCTCCCTCTCAAGACCTTACTGAAGTTGAGATCAACCTGTAAGCACTTCAAGTCCCTTGTATTCTCTCCCCTGTTCATATCCAAACACTCCTCTGCTTCTTCCTCTTTCTCTTCGTTTCTCTTGCTGTATCACCCTCTGTGTTTCCACCACTTCCCTTTGTACGACTGTGTCCTTTCCACCTGGCGCAACTTTCTTCCCCTCTCTGATTTACTACCCCGGAAACCGTCTTCTTTCTCTCTTCTCTCCACCTCCAATGGACTCGTTTGCTTCTCCCTCCCC
The DNA here is from genome assembly GCA_013348765.1 of Carpinus viminea. Classification (NCBI taxonomy): domain Eukaryota; kingdom Viridiplantae; phylum Streptophyta; class Magnoliopsida; order Fagales; family Betulaceae; genus Carpinus; species Carpinus viminea. The sequence goes on along the minus strand of CP054670.1, from coordinate 4,190,604 downwards.
AGTTCATCCTCCTTTCTTGTGCGCAACTTCTTGGCTGGAACCTCAAGACTCATTGATTTCCCGGTTTACCCTTTTGATTTTGAGGCGTTCACTTTGGTTTGTTCCCCTGTTGGGTACAAGCTCTTCGCGATCCGTACTGGGTCATCTTCGACTTCCACTTTTGTTTACGATTCCAGCGTTCTCCTCTGGCGGAAATACGACGGTTTGGACCCGATTGCGATCGACAATCATCATCAGGAGGGCGCCTGCTATAATGGGTGTTTGTACTTCACGACCCCAGAGCCATTTTCAATCGTGTGCTTTGATTTGGAGAGTGGGAGATGGGAGAGGTCCAATACTGAATTGCCCGACGAGCTCACATTTGTCCGGTTGGTGAGCGGCGAAGGTAAATTGTATATGATCGGCGGAGTTGGGATTGATGGGATTTCACGGAGCCTGAAATTGTGGCAATTCAGCGAAACAGGGAATTGGGTGGAGGTGGAGAGATTGCCGGAGATGATGTGTAGGAAATTTATGTCGGTTTGTTACCACAACTACGAGCGCGTTTATTGCTTTTGGCATCAGGGGAGGATCTGTGTTTGCTGCTATACATGGCCGGAGATTCTGTATTACAAGGTTTCAGGGAGGACCTGGCATTGGCTGCCCAAATGCCCTCACTTGCCCGATGAATGGAGCTGCGGGATCAAGTGGTTTTCTTTTGTTCCAGGGCTGTACGCTCCTGTCTGACTCTGTTGTCTCCTTTCCTTAATTTCTTGAATTGACGCCTGCTGGTTCTTTGTTTTGGCTTTTTTTTTTTTTTAACGTAAATATGATGGAGATTTCAATGAAGATTTGTTTGAGATTTGGGTTCTGTTTTACAGAAACATGTTTCTATGATTCTGGACCCGCACTTAATAAATTTTAGTGAAGCCTCACCGGAATTTCATATCAAACGAATCTGTTTCCTGAGACCGCGATGATCAAACGCAATGATAATTTTCATATGAACAGTTAAAATGTGATCGCCGTGGTAAACATATTTGCATGTGAAGTAGGCCATTCTGCAGTAAATTAACAGAAATCTGACAAACTCAATGAACTTCGCATCCCATTACTCAGGTAAAGGGGCCACTGTCCGATCAACTTACTCCGGCGAGGAGTCCTCTCTCAGAGAAGGCTACATACAATTCCCTTATCCATCTTTGCAGTGGCGGAAGGCCTACTTTTGACTTTTTAAAAAATGGCCCTAGCCGACACAAAATCTTGTTCCATACTTCTAATTAAGACTCTAGTGAAAAGTTGAAACAAAACAATTGCTTAATTTCTTAATTTCTAATGAACAATTGCCTACTCGACACTTGTGTCCCTTTTTCTGTTTTTTTAAACTTATCTTCTTATTTTACTCGGTAAAAGGGGTTAGAAATTAACAAATTCCAAAAGATGACACTCTTGTGTCCCATTTTATTATTAGTATTTTACCGAGTTTTGAGTGGAAAACTCACCATCCAAATCATATAAAACACGGAAAATTGCATGGGTCAACACGAAGAAAATTATAAACAGAGGGCTTTTCAATTTATGAGAGACAATGACGCTTACTTACTACTGTTGATTGTTGAATATTATAAGTCAACGAAAAAAAAAACCCACTAAAACTATTTGCATTCTACGCCTTACTCATTAATTTGACGCTAAACAATTGATTTGTCTCATGCATTAGAACCATCGAAGCATGTTCCGAATCCAACAGGAAAAGATTCAAAGAAACACTTTTGAATAATATAATATTTGTTATGAATGCATTTGATCATGTATTTGGTGGACGACCATTTAGTTCTGTGTCTTGATATTCTACACTTCATGTCATCTTTTAGAATTTCTATAACATTCATGTAATACATTGATTAACCTTTTGATTCATGTACTACCCTTTCATATTCCTTAACCTCACATTATGATTCAATGTCTATAAAAGGGAGCATTGCGTAGTATGTAAGATACACAATAATAAAGAAGAATCTTACCTAGTACCTGAAGAACTTGTTTCACATATTGCAATATCTTTATCTTGTCTTATTATTTTCTTTGATTTTACAACACGTTATCAGCACGAAGTTCCGGCCAATTGTTGTGTTATTTTGATCTTCAACATCAAAGGTTATTTGTGAGGTATTCTCAATTCATTGTAAGTTTTTTTAACATTTAGTAATCTTATTATCTATTTTGTTCCTTAATATTCTAACATATGCTTAGAAATTTTTAGTGTTTTAAGAATCATATTATAACATTTGCATATTGTGATCCATATGAGATTTATATAAACTAAGATATTATCACACTAATGTTATAAATATGATGCCTTATAATTTTATAAGTTTGAAGCATATAAAAAATGAGATTTGGGGTGAAGAATCCCTTAACCTTGTGAAATAATTTAAGGGAGAGATACGAGCAACATAAGTCATTTATCCTCCCAAATGCTCATTATGATTGAATGCACCTGGTTGCAAGATTTCAAGAGTGTCAATGACTATAACTCTGTACTCTTTAAATTCAACCCACAATTAAAATTGCATGGAGAAAGTCATTGGTGTGGATATGTAAGGAAAAAAAAAAACATATACCATGTTTCATGTCTCAAATGTGCTCCTGTAACAACAACATCAAGAGTGTAATTTCACAAAATATTATGAACTAATATCTTGTCTTATAGTGACTGAAAAGAAGAAAGAAAAAAAAGAAAAAAGAAAAAAGAGAGAGATATTAATGAAAAATCATCAATCCCGTTGAACGGGTTCTATACCATTTCATGAAGTAAATGGAACCTCATTTCATAGTAATAAAGGAAATCATGGTCATGGACAAGGTAGAAACAATTATAAAGGTCAAGAGGAATGTACTCATAATTCTTACAAAAAGAAATACTCCATACCACCAGAAGTGGAACCACACTGAGGCGAAACAAAATGAAAACAAATGTTTACAGAATAAACCTACAAAGAAATATGAAGATAAATGTTATAGTTGTGGTATGAAAAGACATTGATCACATATCTGTCGTACGCATAAACATCTGGTAGACCTATATCAAGCCTCCATAAAAGACAAAGAAAAATATGATTGAAATGAATTTTGCTAATCACAGTAATCCTAAGGATTCTCCCTAAGGATTCTCCAATTTTTATTGATACTCTAAATGGAGAGGGTACACTCATCTTGATGTTTCTAATTTTTTTTGTAAACTTTAACACTAATCTTTTGATTAATGATAAATATTTTTACAACAATTAATATGTTTTCATTATGTCTTAATCATAGGTATGTTTACTTTTTCAAATTTAATTGTATTTTATTATTTTATTTTTTATTAATGAAATTTAAAATATATTTTGTTTATATATGGAGGCATGAGTCATATTGATTGAATGATTAATTCAAAGATAATTTGTGAAGATATGTGTCTAGCAGATAGTTGTACAACTCACACAATTCTTAGAGATAAAAAAATATTTTCAATACTTGATATTAAACAAAGCTAATATCAGTACAATATGTCAATATTAGGTTCATTAAACCTAATTGAAGGCTCTGAAAGAGCAAATATCATATTGTCAAAATGAACACAATTTTGTATTGACGATATTTTGTACGTATTCTTTTAAATTTAGAAAAAAATTAATCAGTTTTAAGGAATAATTAAATAATTAAATTTATCAAATTTTTTTATAAGTTTTGATTTTTGAAATAATTGGTGATTAACATTTCAACCATAATAGTACTCGCTTCAATCGATGGAAGTGTCTTTGAAAAGAGTTACCAATTGGGTCTCAGCTTGTGTCGTGTACATTCCACTCGGTGACATGTTACTGTTGTTCGAGGAGGGCAATCGGTAGGCCCAGTTACGATGTTTGTCCAAAATAGTATCTACTCATTGTCAATGGACAATGGCACGTGGACTCGAACTTGTTTAAAGAAATCTCTCTCTCTCTCTCTCTCTCTCCTGTTTCAAACTCTGGAATTATTACCACTTTCACAAAGTGGAATGTTGGTGTCTTAGAGGCATGCTCAACATTGTTAGGAAGCTGTCACAATGATCAAGAGTGGAAAATTGAGGAGGAAACTGAGTATGTGCGGCATTGATTCATGCCACTTGGATCCTTCACCCTGATTTTTTTAAATCAGAATTTTCATTACCCACTATTGGTATCATTCCTTTTGACTGAACAGCACGACGATGTCATTATGGGTTGAATTCGTTAGTGTATGGCTGATTAAATGTTTCAATCTTGTGATTGGACAAGATAGTCAGACACATCTGTGTCTTTGTTTTTCCAATTATATATCACATCGCTTACTGGAAGACTATAAATATCTTCTTGAAAAGTAAAGAAAACGGCGTTCCTTAACAAGCTTTAGTGGCCTGCCTATTTTGACGATGAATTCAGGTTGATTTGACAGAGGGACGGTATTTGCTTTCCGGTGCATCAGATGCTTCAGCAGCTGTTTATGATGTTCAACGCGCCGGCCACCGATTACGAGGCCGGTGGTCTCATAGCAAAGCACAAGTGCGTATTTGTTGTTGACAAGCAACGTGAAAGTGGGCATAAATATGCCATATCGTCGGCCATATGGTATCCTGTTGACACTGGGCTATTCATCACAGGTTCATATGGTATCCTCTTGTTTTGTACGTGAAATCTGTTTTGATATATATTATTTATTTATTTTATTTTATAGGTGGTGATGAACTTTAAAATGCCTGGAAAGGTTTATAGGACTGCCATGTCCTCATTGGCAACATCTCACACGCTAATTGCCGCCGGAACAGAAGATGTTCAAGTTCGCCTTTGTGATATTGCTTTAGGGGCATTCGCTCGCACATTATCTGGTCATCGTGGTATGCCGACGGTTCACGCACTTATTATCCTTTTTTTTTTTTTTTATATATATATATGTCACATGCAAGGATAGAGGAAGAGTTATGGCCGCGTTTTAAGCGCGTGGCTCACGATCAATACTACGAGACACTTATTATCCCTTCTAATTCACGTGCATGTTCCTTGAGGTCCTTGTTTGTCACGCAAGGGCAAAGCTAGGGCATGAGAGGGGGCCAATGACCCTTGCGCCCGCCATTGGATATGGGAGTTTATTTATTTATTTTTTTGAATATTTTCAATCAATCTTTAGTTATTTTATTTAATATTCTTAATTAATCTTTTTTAAAATTTTTTTTTTATCTACTCTATTTTTTAATCATGCTCCATATGAACCAAAATTCTAGCTCTGCCACCGTTGGCACACGCATGTACCAATGCTGTTCAAATGCATCAGTATTAACGTTGGACAAGTACTAACTTTCTCATAGAACAACATTTGGCTGGTTGGGTGGACGCCATAAGACTTTTAGATCTTATTTGGGATTGCATTTGAGAAACAGAGCTTTTAAGTCAAAAAGAGCTATTGGGCAAAAGCTTCATTTTTAAGCTTTTGTCAAAAATGCTTTTGGCCATTTTTTAGGCTTTTTGAACCCTTAAAAGCGCTTTTAATTTTTTTATCAAGCAACCATTTTTTTAAAAAAAAAAAACGAGCTTTTTAAATGTTAAAAGTACTTGTAAACCTCTCAAACGCAATCCTAAACAGACCCTTAAATAGGATCTGGAATGCAACACGTCAAGACAATTCCATAAGTGTGTGAGAGTATTATGGATCCAATAAACTAAGTTTCTAGGTTGCATGCTCTCCTGAAAGTTTGGGACATGAATTTGAATATTTATTTTGTGCTCATAAATATATATATATATATATATATATATATATTAATGGATATATCTCAAGTACAAATCTTCATGCTCTAATGCAGTCTGCCATTTTATAATATCTTTGCTTGTGCTTGGAGTCCTACAGCTTTTGTCCACTCTTGTTTGCATTTTGATTCTTTTAGTCTATTCATGTTTGATACATTTTAGAAATCATATTTATTTTTAAGGTTCCGTTTCTTTTGACATTAAACGTTTTCCATAGAACGTTTTTAGTATTTTCAGGTTTTTAGTATTTTCAGGTGTTTAGTTACGCTTGGAAAATTTGGTCAGCTAAAAAACACCCAATGTTTTCAGTAAAATGATTTATGTTTTTTTAAGGTCTAAAACATTTTCCATCCATAACTCCTTTCTTCAAACCCTCCACCACATCATGGGACCCTGCAGACACTACTCCGTCTCTTGATGGCACCAACTCCTACCGGAGCCACCTCACCAATGCAACCCTCACTAAGCATAAAATGTTTTCATTGTGAACCAAACAACAAAAAATATTTTCGGGATTACAGCTATACATTGGAGAATCAATGATGTTTTTGGGAAAACGTTTTACGTTGAAACAAATGGAGCCTAAAGTTATAAAATGTTATTTTAATGGCTAAACATTGAGTAATGTCCAAGTCAAATTGTCCCTACCCACCGGAATTGGTTTTCCTAAAAGCTTGTGGAGGTCCAAAAATATATTTTAGTTTTGTTTTCCCTCCTCTTGAAATTCTTCTTAATGTTTTCTAGAAGAAGAGAGAGATGAATTCTGGAGAGAAAGTAGAGCCTCTCTGAATACAGCTACTCTTCTTGTAGTTCTGTTAGTTTAGTCTTTTTGTTATCCTTAAAAGGAATATTGACAAATGTTTGATAGTTTGTGCAAAAAAAATGATCCCAATTAAAAGTTTGGAGTGTATATTATTAATTGAGTAGTAGTTTAAGGAGAGCATGTGAACTTTTTTCTTTAAAAAAATATAATATATTAATAATAAAATATATAATATATTATAATTTTAGTTTTCAAAGACATAGAAAAATGGGAAAAGACATGATATAGAGAAGGATCTTAAAGGCCCATTTGGGATTGCATTTGAGGGGTCTAAAAGTACTTTTAACACTCAAAAAGTCTATTTGAAAAAAAAAAATACTTGTTTGGTAAAAAATTAAAAACACTTTTAAGGAATCCAAAAAGCTTAAAAATTGTCAAAACGCACTTTTAACAAAAGTTTAAAAATGAAGCTTTTACTCAAAAGCTCTATTTTTCAAATGCAATCTCAAACAGGTTTTAAGATACAATAGATGACTGGGTTGGGCTTCTAAGATGTAGCATGTTTTAAGATTCTCAAACCACATCATTTCCCAAATGGAACTATTCTTGATGCAAGATTGGGAGGATCACCTTCATTTGCGTGGAGAAGTATTATGTCGGCACCATTTTTATTTCAAAATGAAACATAATCAAATTTTGAACTTAATAATATATAGATATGTGCTACATATTATTCTCTCAACTATCTCTTTTTGCAAATCTAATTGATCCATCATTGAATTTGTAAACTCATGTGGGTTTTTAAAAAAATTAATGGTAGATTTACTCATTTACTATATATATATTTGAAAGAAACTGCCTAAATTCTCATTCCATAAAGAACAAATAGAGAGGAATTATAATTCACTCCCAATAATATCACATATACAGCTGGGGGTTTCACCCACCTAAGTCCTATCTATGAAAACGTTGACTACATATTTTGCCAACATATGAACTACCAAGATCCAAGGGGGGTCAAAAGGGGGCATCTGACCCCTCTCGACTCCTAAAAATTCTACTTATTCCTTGGTAAAAAAATTTCTTGTGCCCCTCAACCATGCTGATGCCCCCTATCAGCCATAAGTATGCCCCTTTGGCCTTGATTATACCCTAGTTATCAGAGGTAAATGATTGATGCAGTGTTGGGAGGTCAAAATTTCCAGCTGGTTTTCCATTGTAGAAAGTTTTAGGTTTAGATTAAATAAATTGAGGAAGAAAATGGAGGAAGATGATGATAAATTGACAATTATGTCCTTTAATTAAACACACCGTTTTAATAAGTGAGCCTTTGACTTGCAGTTGTGGGCAAATTGACAGTCATGTCCTTGCTATTAAAGGTTGGATAGTTGACAAAATAGATTAAAAAAAAAAAGCTTTGAAAATATTTAATGGCCTAAATGGGAGACCATCGTGCAAGTGTGCCACAAATATCAAAAACAAAAAAAACAATAAAAAAAAAATTAAAGAATTAAGAATGTACATAGTAATGGGGGACCTGCAGCTGTGCAACAAATTAAAATAGTAAAAATGATTTTGACATAAGATGAAATTTACTCTTGGGACTTGCTACTTATTGAATTGTTTGATTGTTTCTGAGATCTAAGTCTAATCCATAACATGTCCTTTAAAAAAAAAAAATTCAAAGATGCAAGTCTAGAAGGGCGACTGGGCAGAGGCAAAACTTGTGCTTGTTTGAGTTGTTTCTAAGTTTCTAACTGCCTCAATTTTCTTTAGGTATGTAATTATGTAAATATGTAATTAATTTTTTAGATTTAGATTTAATTTGTTATTTTAATTAATTTTTTTAATATTTATAATTTTATTTAGGATTCGGCCTATTCTTGATATTGGATAATAACTTCAACGAAAATTTGAGGTATGTAAATATGTAATTAAATTTTTAGATTTAGATTTAAATTGTTCTTTTAAATTAATTGTCTTAATATTTATATTGCTATTAATTTAGCATATTCTTGATAATTGTTTTTATATTTAATTATTTATGAATTTATATAGTTTTGTTTCATTTTTTTAATTGTATAAATATATAATTGTAGTTATTTGAGATTATGGAACAAAAAACCATTTTATTAAACTCCAATCAAATTCTAAACAACTTTGAATTGAAGTAGATTTAGTAAATTTGCCCAAAGATATTTGTTTAAGAAAAAAAAAAGTGTGATTATTTTTTTAAATTTAATTATTTTTTGAATATTTTTAATTAAATTTATTTTTTTATTTATAAAAAATGCCCCCCATGGAAGAAAATCCTAGATCCGCCACTGTGAACTGCCATATTCGCCAAACGATTCACATGTCTCTATATATAGAGATAGTTGAAAGATAGTTAAGAATGATTTTTATTTCTCTAATAATTTACCTAATGTTGTAAAATTAAAGAAAATAACAAGACAAGATAAAGAAATTGCAATATATAAAATTAGTTCTTCAAAAATTAAGTAAGATTATTTCACTATTATTGTGGATCTTACATACTACTCAATGCTCCGTTTATAGACATAGAATTATAATGGAAGGTTAAGGAATACGAAAGAGTATTATATGAATTAAAAGGCAACATCAATATAGTATATGAATGTGATAGGAATTTTAAAAGATAATATAAATGTATAAAATTTCAAGAGAAAAAACCTAAATGATCATGTATCATAACACCTAGACATTATTCAACAAATGAAGATGTCCACTCGTCAATTTATCCCTTCATTGCTTTTGGGTTCACACCTCACACCCACTTGCAGTTTTTTTTTAATAATTTTGTGGTCAAAATATGCCTTATTATACTTTTTTTTTTTTTTAAAAAAGCCTTATTTTTATTTAACAAGTAAAATATGCCATATTTTTGACCCAGCGAGTTTAGAGTTTTACAAATCGTTTGAATGGGAAGGAAAGCAAGGAATTAAGTGCACGTGGGACTGAATGAAGCGTTCCACGTTGTCCAGTTTTCGACGTTATCTTCATCACTCGACCTGAAAATCACGTTTTAGAGCATTCACAATAGAGGAGCTAATTTTTTTATGTAAAATAGCTCCTCAAAACTCAATTTATCTAGTTTAACTAATAACTTTTTAAGGACCTCCTACATCCGATTAGTTATATTTTTATTTATATCATTTAATTTTAATTATTTTTTTATTTTTTATAATGATTGTATTTTTCTTAATATCTTATTTTTCAACTTTTGAGAAAAAAGTGATGTGGAGAGAGAAATAATAGGAGAAAATTTTGGAAAAAATGAGATGTGATAGAGAAATAGTATGAGAAAATTTTGAAAAAAGAGAAAATAGGTGAGAGAAACAATAAAAAAAACGTGGGAAGAAAATTTTGTGAGAGATAGTGGGAGAAAAAAACAGACGTGGGAGAAAATGTAGGAAAATAGCTCTTTCAATATTGCCGCTACATGTAGCTTTTTTTTTAGCTCATTTAACAAAAAATTTATTCTACATTTTTTTTAGCTTATTCAATGTAGATGGTATTTTATCAATTTAAAGAGCTATTTTAGATAAAAATGATATTTAGCTCTTCTATTGTGAATGCTCATAATTTCTATTTAATTATTTGACCATTGCTCTAGTATTGCCTTTTGCACTTCTTGCTAAAACCAGAGTAATGTCATCCCTTAAAATGTTTTTTTCTTGAAAAAAAACAAATAAATCTAAAGCTAACGGACAATGTTACATCAATCCCCGTAAAATAAAGATCATATATTAGAAAGTGTATTACCAATTTATGAGATGATGATCAGAGACGAGTTTAGGAGGACACTGGGAGTAACCTTGGTCCCCCCCAAATTATAAGAAAAAAAAAATTAAGGCCAAATAAAAAATTTAAGGTAAAAAAAAAAAAAAACTTAAAAGTATTATTTGCTAATTGGTTCATTCTAAAAAAATTTTTGCCCTTGATCCCTCTTCAAATTGAAAGCTGAATCCATCCCTAATGATAATACATCATTTAGAAACTAACTTTTAGAAAGAAAATTTGGGATATATAGTATTTCTCATTTCAAAATTATTCAATGTAGGACACATATGATATGGCATTAGTGGTCCAACCTAAATTTAAATACAATCCATGCCCAAAGTTGTTATTCATTAGAAATCAACGTGAATAAAAATGGGACAATGTAGTCTGTCAAATTTCTAACCCAATTTTGAAAGAAAAAAATAGTAAAAATAATTAAAAAAATTAAAGATGAATAGATAATGATGAAAGCAATTCTGTCCGAAGAAAAAACAAAATTAAAACCAATTAAGTAGTAACAACTTCAAACAACCGGTGCAAATACAAGTCAATGTTTTTCCGCTACAAGATTCCTTTGGAGGCCATTTCAGCAGGTGCTCAAGGCAGGCAAGACGATCAGACCAGTTTGCCATCTACTATCTGGCTCTGGATTTACGATGAAGAAGAATTCACCACTTGTTGGTGGGCAGAGAAGCAACGACCAATTCCAACCCATCACCGGCACCGCGAAGGCGAAGCCTAAACCCGCGTACCCGGAAATGGATCCGAAAATCTGGAGCCGGCTGCCGAAGGAACTTCTCGAGCAAATCCTCTCTTGTCTCCCTCTCAAGACCTTATTGAATTTGAGATCAACCTGTAAGCACTTCAAGTCCCTTGTATTCTCTCCCTCGTTCATATCCAAACACTCCTCTGCTTCTTCCCCTTTCTCTTCGTTTCTCTTGCTGTATCACCCTCTGTTTTTCCACCACTTCCCCTTGTACGACTCTGTCCTTTCCACCTGGCGCAACTTTCTTCCCCTCTCTGATTTACTACCCCGGAAACCGCCTTCTTGCTCTCTTCTCACCACCTCCAATGGACTCGTTTGCTTCTCCCTCCCCAGTTCATCCTCCTTTCTTGTGCGCAACCTCTTGGCCGGAACCTCAAGACTCATTGATTTCCCGGTTTACCCTTTTGATTTTGAGGCGTTCACTTTGGTTTGTTCCCCTGTTGGGTACAAGCTCTTCGCGATCCGTACTGGGTCTTCTTCGACTTCGGCTTTTGTTTACGATTCCAGCGTTCTCCTCTGGCGGAAATACGACGGTTTGGATCCGATTCAGATCGACAATCATCAGCAGGAGGGCGCCTGCTATAATGGGTGTTTGTACTTCACGACCCCAGAGCCATTTTCAATCGTGTGCTTTGATTTGGAGAGTGGGAGATGGGAGAGGTCCGATACTGAATTGCCCGACGAGCTCACATTTGTCCGGTTGGTGAGCGGCGAAGGTAAATTGTATATGATCGGCGGAGTCGGGATTGATGGGATTTCACGGAGCCTGAAATTGTGGCAATTCAGCGAAACAGGGAATTGGGTGGAGGTGGAGAGATTGCCGGAGATGATGTGTCGGAAATTTATGTCGGTTTGTTACCACAACTACGAGCACGTTTATTGCTTTTGGCATCAGGGGAGGATCTGTGTTTGCTGCTATACATGGCCGGAGATTCTGTATTGCAAGGTGTCAAGGAGGACCTGGCATTGGCTGCCCAAATGCCCTCACTTGCCCGATGAATGGAGCTGCGGGATCAAGTGGTTTTCTTTTGTTCCAGAGCTGTATGCTCCTGTCTAACTCAGTTGTCTCTTTTTCTTAATTTCTTGAATCGACGCCTGTTGATGCTTTGTTTTGGCGCTTTTTTTTTTAATGTAAATATGATGGATATTTCAATGAAGATTTGTTTGAGATTTGGGTTCTGTTTTACAGAAACATGTTTCTATGATTCTGGACCTGTACTTAATAAATTTTAGGGAAGCCTCACTGGAATTTCATATCAAACGAATCTGTTTCCTGAGACCGCGATGATCAAACGCAATGATAATTTTCATATGAACAGTTCAAATATGATCGCCGTGGTAAACATATTTGCATGTGAAGTAGGCCATTCTGCAGTAAATTAACAGAAATCTGACAAACTCAATGAACTTCGCATCCCATTACTCAGGCAAAGGGGCCACTGTCCGATCAACTTACTCCGGCGAGGAGTCCTATCTCAGAGAAGGCTACATACAATTCCCTTATCCATCTTTGCAGTGGCGGAATGTCTCGACTCTTGGAGGCCTACTTTTGACTTTTTCCAAAATGGCCCTAGCCTACACAAAATCTTGTTCCATACTTCTAATTAAGACTCTATTGAACAGTTGAAACAAAACAATTTCTTAATTTCTTAATTTCTAATGAACAATGGCCTACTCGACACTTGTGACTCTTTTTCTGTTTTCTAACTCATCTATTAAAAAATATATATATTTATATAGAAAAGGTATGAACTTTTATCATTTTCTTTCTTCTAATCAATCTAAAGGTAATTTAGCCCCTTTTATAATCTTATTTAAATTGTTTTCATGTCATAATTTACAAGATTAGATTGCCTAAACAAAGCAATAATAAATTAGTGTGCGTTCCTTCTTTCAAGTTTTTAAAAATATTATCGTTCGGACATTCCAATGAATAGATATTATATAGTGGACAAAATTTTCCTACAAACTAGGTTGGAGGAAGTTCCTTCAACTTAATCTATAAAAGTGACATGTGTCCCATTTTTTAATAAAATATGAAATGCACATGAATTTTTAATAAACTTTATTCTAACTTTGTCCATGTTATTAAAAAAACATGTGCATCTCACATGTTTAAGGGACACGTGTCACTTTTATAAACTAGGTTGAAGGAAATTCTTCTAACCTAATTTAGAGAAAAACTTTACTCTTATATAATACAATACGAATAATAAATTACTTCATTTTATTATTAGTATTTTACCGAGTTTTGAGTGGAACACCACTCGCCTCCAAATCATCTAAAACACCGAAAATTGCATGTCTCATCGTGAAGAAAATTAGAAACAGGGGGCATTTCAATTTATGAGAGTCAATGAAGCTTACTTACTACTGTTGATTGTTGATTATTAGAAGTCAACGAAAAAAAAACCACTAAACTACTTGCATTCTACGCCTTACTCATTTGACGCTAAACAATTGATCTGTCTCATGCATTAGAACCATTGAAGCAAGTTCCGAATCCAACCGGAAAAGATTCAAAGAAACACTTCTAAAATAATATAATATTTATTGTTTATGCCTCTCCTTTTTTTTTTAATTGTGATCAATTAAAATTTTGGAGAATTTAAGCACAAACCCCAAAAACATATTGAGGGTGACCTGCTACAACTTTATAAGATAAGTACTTATATTACATGGTGGCCACGAATTACCCAAAACAAAAAAAAAAAAGTCTATGTAGACTTCTTCTAAAAGATACTCTTATTATCTTTAAAAAGTAGTTTAATTGACTGTGAATCATGCCTTATAAAACAGAAATCATGAGTTTAAATCTCCTCTCCTCTTATCCTTGCGTGGACATATAAAAAAAATAAAAAAATATACTCTTACCATTCTAAGTTCTTCTAAAACTAAACTCTTTTGTCTTTTTCTGTGAAAATTCAAAGATTCTATTCATACTAAAAAGAATGAAAAAATTAAGAGATGGACCAAAGTTCCTCCCTCCGTACAATATCACTAAAATCAACTTGCACTACTTGCAGCGCGTCGCCCTCAAAGACAACCTCCTGAAATTGATGCTCAAGATAGAAAATAGGACACGCAATTTTAATTTCACTTAATGACAAAATTTACGACTTGTTTTTTGTAGTAGCTCATGACATACATAATACGAGATTGAGCATATGATATTTTGACTAGGCTTATGCCATTTTATTTTCCCAAAAGCTATTCCTAATTAATTTTTTTATTTGTTTGGTTGGGATCAGACTATCTATTTTTATTTTTTACATTTACAAGCAAGGAAAGGAAGAATTTGAATTAGTAATTCCACTTCATGAAGTGTAATTCCTAACCGATTGAGTTATTCCTGAAAAGGTATCAGACTTATGAGTTATGATATACACAACACGAGATAGCCCCCATTCCATTGAAAAAAAAAATTAATTAAATTAAATCTCAAGCCCTTAATTAATACAATCAAAACCTTACTCGCTCACCAAAAACTAAAAAATATAATAAAATTTTTGTTAAAAAAAAAAGGATAAAAATGAGAGGGATCTCAATCTAGAAATGATAGATGGGGGTAAACAACATTAAAGAGATGCTGAAGTCGGCGGACAAAGGTCCTTACAGTGCACCAAAAATAAAGACGACCACGACAATAACAGCAGTTGTATTATCGACAATAATATCAAATGGACAACGGAGGACTTAGGGGTCAATCCCCACGCGGTGCTTTTTCGACGTCACACTCTTGACAGTTGACATCACCCACCCCCCCCCCCAAAAAAAAAAAATCTTATCTATAGGGGGAGAAAATTTCCCGGAAAATACTCTCCCCAGGAAAAAAAAAAAAAAAAGAGAAAAACTATGTGGAGAATTGCGATGGATGGAAAGGAAGATTTCAGCAATAATTAGAGAAATACTCCAACAATAGCAACTCCGGAGAGGATAAAGCCTTAACATTAGAGGAGTCTCCTTCAAGGATAAAGAGAAACCGCAAACTTAGGGCTTCTTCCAACCCGATCTTTGAGACGCAACAAATCGCTCAAGGAGTTTGATAATGAGGAAACTAACCAGAGACATTCCAATTGATGAAGCTGATCTGCATGAAACTCTAAAAGCAATAAACTAAAATCATCAAAACGAAAACCTTGGATAGAATCCAAACAGCCATTCAGTATATCAGCAATTTGATGATGGTGAAAGAAGTAATTGAGTTGCTTGGGAAGGCTGAGTCTCAAGCAATCCAATTAATCCTTCAAGAATTATACGTATCAAAAAACCTATAAAACTAGCAGTTTGAACATCCTCATACTGAAACATGTGAACAAAACTAAGCCGTCTGAAATGAATCAAATTGCATTATCCCTATCTTAAACAAGTATACCAGTTTTCATGGCTTCAGAGAGAGCGCCAACCCAAACTTGGGATTTTTCTCTAAGGCCTTGGTGTCGAAGGCTCCAGAAATTGTCAGGAAGGACTTGGGCATAAGCTGATGCTGTAAAAGAGCTGCAAGATTCCCGTGGTTGTTGAGGTTTGCCTTCACAACTGTGTGAGGATCAACCACATACGAACATCCAACTGTTAAAGTGTTTTCATTTGTGGAGAACCTTCTACTCACCTCTCCCACGACGGCCCCTCCATTTAGCCGACTTAGATGGTGTAAGTACGATGCCCTTAGTGAGTCTCCTTTGTCAGCCCTACAAAAAGATATGAGAGCAATCACCAACTATAAAACCTGACTTGTACCTATGTTGTGCTGCTCTACTGTATTTTACATTTGAAACAAGGGTATGTATAAAACTGTTTGGTGTCACTATACTTACAACACAATTTAATCCTGTAATATACATATACAAAATACCCTATCTAAAGTTTGTTTCCTTAGTCCTATACTGTAACCCAAGTTCCCTTCCAGGAATAATTTCAACTGCTGAAATGAATATGAACCAAAAGAATCTGAATATAACTGTTCTCAAATTATTCTCTTCAATCAAACAACAATACAGAAGATACAAATTTGTGCTAATGGAACACTTCATGACACATCTAAGGGTTAACAGATTTTGGTAACTTTTCTGTCAACTACCTCACAGAAGGGACAACAGGATCACTCAAGCATCTAATCTGGCTCATTAACAGTGGGAACTTACAAAATCACTGAAGCGCTGGAATCTGGCTTTGTCAAGCTCACACCAGCATTATACTTGGCAAATTTGCCAGAAGCTGTGAAGTAACTAGCTTCTGCTCCAAAGGCAATGCTGGGGGTACCAATGGTTGCCGAAAAGTCAAAAGCAGGGGATTGGTTCAGACCAACAGCTGTAGTGAAAGTTGCATGTTCATGGAGATACTGAACCTCCAACTGCAATAGAAAGAATGTATAGCTATAAAATTTTTACTGTTGCAGTAATTTGGATTTACATATCCATTTAGCAATAGAACTGGTACCTTGCCAGATTTGTAATCGGGTAGTTTAAATGAAGCAACAGTTTTTGTGGCTGGCAAGATATCTGTGACAGTGAAGATTGTCCAGACCTGCTTAAAATGAAACTATTATCAGAAAGAACAAAAATCATAATTCAAATTTTGAAAAACGAGAAAAGGCAAGAAGCTACATTTGACTCTGTATCAACTTTGACATCAAGTACAGCATTCTTGTGTTTGTATAGTGCTGCCACATCACCAGCAGAGAGACCTCCCTTCTTTGCAACCGTTGAACTAAGGACCTGAAGTTAAAGAAATCAGATAAGAACTGTCAACTAATATCATACAAAAGGTACTTTTGAAAAATAAAGCGTCCACAATATGACTCTAGTCAGTGGCATGCATACACACATACATGTATACATATATATACTATAAGTATTCATCAATATATATACAGTATATGTTCAAGAAAAATAACATGTAACACAGGCAGAAGCCTTGCCAATCGAGAAAAGCCAGGCCTGCCTTTGCCTCTAGGCAAGACAGTTCTAACTAGGCATTGACAAGGCAAACCTCAGCAAAAAGGTGACATGGATATAGGAACTCACTAAAATATGTTATCTGAGTACAAGATGTAAGCACATTCAGTATGGATGATTTTGGATATGTAATTTCCAGAAACCAGCCAATGATGATTTCAGAACAACATCAATGATAAGAAAATGTCAAATGGAATCACTATTCTTTTCAACAAGTAGGGCAGTTTATCAAACCCATTCATTGTTGCTAGAGAACATATATTTGCTAGAATAAAACATTGTTGATCAAACCAAATCAAAGTGAGTATGAGATCAACTTCCTTGTTGAACTGACACAGTTTGGCACTGTATTATTCTATTTTCCTCATATTCCACACTAACAGTAAAATTCCAAACCCTTTATTATTACCCTTTCTAAATTGGCTCTCTCTCAATACATCCAAGATCGATCATACTTCTTGTCGGAGACCTAATCATCATACGCACAGAATAAAACCCATGGCCATCACATCCTTCAATGCTATGTTTCTCAGGAATCATGCAGATGAAAGCAAGAAATGAGCCAGTACCTCAACTCATTAGTCAAACATCAACTTGACTCAATTCACAAACCCTAGCTTACCTAGTACGACTTGAACACACAAGTTTTATCCATTCTATACGCACAGAATAAAACCCATGGCCACCACATCCTTCAATGCTACGTTTCTCAGGAATCATGCAGATGAAAGCAAGAAATGAGCCAGTACCTCAACTCATTAGTCAATCATCAACTTGACTCTATTCACAAACCCTAGCTTACCTAGTACGACTTGAGCACACAAGTTTTATCCATTCTATTATATCTAGAGCTATATCCATTGCTCTCTCTCTCTCTCTCTCTCTAAGCTAGAATGGAATGACCATTCATGTTTATTCATTTAGTGACAACAAACCAAATTTCCTAAGTCGAGGGAATTAGATTTCAACCAAATTTCCTAAAATACCCTAGCTCTAAAAATCATTTTCCCAAAAACCTTTTATTTTTTCTTTTCTTCTTTCTGGGCACCCAAAAAGAGAGAGAAAAGTGTTCATCCCCCATGGGTGGACGACCACTCCCAAGGGCCCGATGGCATCGGGAGTGGCCACGACCACCCCTGGAAGGTTTTGTTGGGGTGACTAACCAGGGGCGGTTGGCCACCAATGGAAGATGAATACTTTTTTTTTTTTTTTTTGGGAGGGGTGGGGTGGGGGGTTGCCTAGAAAAATATTCATGGTTTTTTTGAGAAATGATTTTTAGACCTATTCCTACTCCAAACCTTGTTTAGGGGAATAACTATTTCTCATTTTAGGGGAAAGTTATTCCTAGTAGATGTCGCAACCAAATAATGGAATAGCTATTCCATTTCTGCATACTAAACTAAACGTGCCCTAAGTTTGTGAGTTGCTTTTGCGAAAAGCATTATTCCCTTTCAGTTTTATGATTGCCATTAGTGGAGAAGTCCTGCAGATCTTCATTGGAAAATATATGGTTGATTTTATATTGAAAATACACGGAAAGTAATTCATATATGGTTGTTATATGGAGATGTCCTGTAGATCTCCATTGGAAAATTGGGAAGCACAAAGTTCTTGACGCTAAAAATTAATATTCATTTCCAAGTTCAATTTTCTCTCATTCTTCTTTTCCTTTTTTTCTTTGACCCTTTGAACTGTTCGAATTGAAAAAACAAATTTTTTTATGACTTTAAGGTTAAGCTGTAGGAGACAAGTGCGCTCTGGGATGATCAAAACAAGCATTCAGGACCAAGACTACAGTTACATTCGAATAATAAATCCAGGGCTGTTATATGAACCAAACAATCATAACCTTAACCAAAGAAACAAATCCGAGAGACACACAACTGATAGATCAAGCAGAACAATATTGAACAAATACTGTAACGACAATACGGAGATATATCAAATTTAATATTTTTATCTGGAAAATTTTTTCCATATTGAGAAACACTAAAGTGAAAGAAAAAAAGTGTAATCGATCTAAAATCAAACAAAAAAATTGACAGCGATCAAGAACAATAGTAATAAACACAGTGAAAGATTTTTAAAATAGCAAATGAAAGGAACAGAGGAGGAATTGACCGTACCACTCCCGTGTCAGATTCAGTGGTTAAGGTGAACTTCTGGTCGCAACCATAGTCCTTGTTGAGCAAGTCTGCAAATCGAAGCAGATATCACAGACTCGTAAACGACATTAATTGCTAAACAAAAGCCGCAACTGAGAAAGAGAGAGAGATTAACCTTTGGCTTTCTTGCCAATTTCTGAGAAGAGTGCAGGTCCTTTGGTCGCCATATTTGCAGAGAGAGACCAAGAGCTTTGCGGAGACGAAAGAAATGGAGGGTTTTGTAAGCTTCGAGAAAAGAGAGGGCTGGAAATTTATATAAACCCTTAATTTTTAATTTTGGGTTTTGCTGGGGTTTAACCAAGATGGCATTGCAAACGACATGACGTTCAGATTACTTCTGTAACTCATCTTCCAACCCAGAAACGGTACCGTCTTTTTGGAAGATTGCCAAAAAATGTAAACTTGCTCTCGTTGAGAGTCGAACTCAAGACCTCCCGCTTACTAAACGGGTGCTCTAACCAACTGAGCTACGAGAGCACTTTTGATAAGACTGTGAAATTATATTATAAAATCCAGTTTATAGACTAGTTCTATCTCCCAGGGATGGGATTCCAATTATTTCCAAATATGTTTATTGTTGGGCAAAATTCCCAACTTAACCTTTTTCAAGTCATGACTATAGAGGCAACATGCAGCATATAACAAATATACTTTAATCAAATTAGATGGAAGTGGAGATCAATTAGTTTTTTTTTTTCTTCTAATTATTTGATGAGAGGCAGCATCTGAATATGTGGCCACGTAAATCATAATATCCCGGATATCAAAAAATCCCCGACCCAGCATGTGACTCATCCCGACCGTTCCAAATTACCACCAAGGAAAGCTCCTACAGTTGTTGTGTGTCCGTGACTCCGTACTACACTATGCCATCTTTGTTCATCAGATGTGTTTACTAAATTTGGGATGATCTTGCACATGGAGAAAACAGGAACTTTCAACTAGTGTAATCTTGACATTACCTTCCCCTAATGGGGTACTTAGCTCAATCACACCATCGACACATCCTTCAAGATTTTCATCAATATAATCTCAAAGCATTCAAGACCTTGTTCCATACCTTCTCGAGACGGCACCTTGATTGATCAAGCTATTAACAAAGCCTTAATAACCTTGATCGATATACTCTCAAGATACTCAAAACCTTGCCTAATACTCTTTGATAAGGTATTTCATTTGGTTGCACCATTAATGGGACTTCAAAAATCTTGATTAATACAGTCAAGACTTTATCTGGTACTCTCTTAAAGGGGCATTTTGCTCAATCATACGACTTGCACTATCGATATGACCTCAAAAACCTCGATTGATACGCTCTCAAGGCACTCAATATCTCACTCTGTACCCCCTCGATGGGGTGCCTCACTCAGTCACGCCACCAATGGTGTCTCAAATACCTTAGTCGATACTCTATCAAGGCACCTAAGACCTCAAACAATCCCCAATACTAGATATGTCTTTTGGGACAATTGCACTCATTCAGCTCTAATAACCAATTGTTTTCTCTTCTCTTCCACATCGATTAATTGATAGCATTTTATGTGCTAACTCTAAATTGATCTACCTATATTTAAGCCAACCAACAAACACAAATTTCGAGTTGGGATACCAAAGATGCACTTACACAAAAATCTTGCCACTTACACTACCCAACTAGGAACAATGATTCGACATATACCAAACCACAAGCTTCGGGGACAAGTCGACCATGGGAATTGGGACGGCTAGTAATCAACTAAATAATCATCATAAACCAACTCAAGCAACCCTTACATGAAAAATTATACCGCCACCAAATTTCACAATCACCTAAACAGTGAAACTTAATCAATCGATTCATAAAATCTTCTCCACATAGAAACTATATTTTTCACTCTTTTTTGAATAAAACTTGAGGAAAATATATCTTAGCCCCTTGAACTACTACCGCTTTGATATATATGTCATCAAGCTTTAAAAAGTAACATCAAGATCTCTTGAACTACCACCCGGTATCAAATAAGATACTATGTTTAGCATATTTAGGCAAATGATGATTTAGCAAATTTTCTATAAAATAAAAATAATAATAAAATTCTCTTGTCTTTTTTCAGATTCAAAGTTTTGAATTTTGAAGCTAGCTAGGGTCTTTTTTATGGAGGGAAGGGGGTTGGTTGGAAGCTGCATGCCGTCGATATCCACAGCTAGTTTTTGTATGGGTGAACAAAACATAATATTCAAAGATTTCATGGATTTTGATGAAAAATTATGTATTTATTCCTTTGTCTCCATCAAGGTTCAAGACATACTATAATTATATGTGGGTAGATAAATTATGTTGTCTAGAAAGAACAAAAGTTCGCCGTCCAAAACTGAGCTTTCCACTGTTCCACACATGCTCATGACTGCAGCAAAGGTAACCATGGAGACAGAAATTTTAAATAGAAAAGGCCAACCTCCTTGGTCTGGTCTAAGTGTCCACTACTTAATTTTATAAGTATGGCTCTTTTGTTCTTTCATTATTTATATTCTTGTATCCTCGCAAGTGGATGGGAATTGGGAAGTAAAGTAAGCCTATTATTCACTTGTTTATGAGTTGGTACAAACCAACTATATATATATATACACATATATGTATTGTCATGGCTTTTTCATTTATTATTTTTTTAAAAAAAAATTGTTTGATTAAGTGGTTTCAAAGTGCGTGATTTCAAAGCGCAATTAACTAAAACATAATTCTTTTAAGAATGCAGTTAAACGTTTGGTCAAATTGTGGTTCGGCCTTTAAAATCGTGTGCTTTTAAAAACGCATTTCATTGTCAACAATTTTATTTAAACTTTTCACTTAAAGTAGAGAAAAAGTACAATTTTAAACCAAATCATAGAAAGTAGATTATTTGGCATTGCGTTTTTTTTTTAATTGTGATTTAAAAACGCAGATTTTTATGTGTTTTCAAATTGCAAGAATGAAGTGTTTTTTGGAAATCGCATAATTTTAAATGTTAAACTGTAATTTTAAAGGCTAAACTACAATTTTATTAAAAGCTTTAAAAAAACACACTTTCAAAAAACACATTTTAAAATTAGAAGGACAAAGAGACTCGCATTATACACTACACCATATAGTTGTTAGCTAATCATTTGATGGTTAGGCTGAAGTTCACAATTAAATTTGCATTATGATAGAACTCGTTTTCTTTATGGTTATTTAATACTTCAGATTATTTGGTGGAGCTACAATTTCTGTGATTAAAAACAGCAAATTGTACTATATTATTATTATTATCCAAGGATGGACCCAAAAAAAAAAAGCTTACAACCTAATGACGGAAAATACGGTATCATGGCAAGTATTTGTATAAAACAAGCATGCATATACGCTAAAAATATATATATAAAAAGAGTAATGTTATACTAGAAGCCCTACTTTTATTTTGCTATTTTGCTATGCCAACGTATCAATATAATCAGTATTAATCAACTCTTAAATTTAGTATATACACATTAAATAATAGGGTTAAATACTTTTTTACCTGTGCTTTGAATCAAAATCAAATAGCACCTTAGTTTTCAAAAATATCATGAATAATATGGTTATCAAATAAACCCACTTAATCTTACATCGAATTCCATTAGTTTTTTTTTAGCATCTGCGTCACTTCCGTGGCTTGGTACCAGGTTTTTTGGTCATCAGATTAAATAATATTATTATGTAAAAAAAAAACAAAATTGAAAAAACTTCAAAAAAACCTACGTCTTCAAAAAACTAGAAAACAAAATAAAATCCATCGTCATTCTCCTCTCCCCCAACCCTTTGATGTTTGCAAACCACATTCTTTCTTTGCCATCCCTCTCTCAACGCCGTCACCGTCCTTGCCGTCATCGCTGTCGCCGCATCTCTCAATGCCGTCGCCGTCCCTCTCAAATTCTAGGATGAGTAGCCCTAATTCAACAAGTAATGAATTTGGGCTACCCATCCTATAATTTGAATTATCTAGCTTGGGGTGGCAATCAGTTACCTCTTTTCAGTATATATTCTGCCAAAATTGCAGTCAACCCTTCAATAAACAAGATGCGAACTTTTACACAATATACTCAAAAAAATCTATTTTTGCAAATCAACCTTCTCAAAACAAATTGTAAATACTGTGGGAAATGGACTTACCTCAGACAAAGGGTAATGGTGGAAAATCTTTTCTTTGGGGAAGACCAGCGGCTAAGGAAGACCAACGGCGGCGATATGGCGACGGCGTGTTAAGGAGTGGACGGTGACGGCGTGTTGAGAGTGGACGGCGACGGCGTGTTGAGGAGTGGATGGCAACTGCATTGAGAGGGACGGAGACGGCGACGGCGTTGAGAGATGGATGGCAAAGAAAGAATGTGGGTCTGCAAACACCTAGGGATTGGGGGAGAGGAGAGGAGAATGACGATGGGTTTTCTTTTGTTTTTTTAGTTTTAGTTTTTTTTTTTTTTTGAAGACGCAGGTTTTTTTTTTAAGTTTTTTAATTTTCGTTTTCTTTCTTTTTTGGGGAGAGGAGAGGAGAACGACGATGGGTTTTCTTTTTTTTTTTTTAGTTTTTTTTTTGGAAGACGCAGGTTTTTAAGTTTTTTAATTTTCATTTTTTCTTTTTTTTACATAATTTTAATATTATTTAATATGATATAGCCGTAACTTGATCTTGCATGCGTGGTGCTACGCTTGTTAGTCTTAGTACCATGCGTGTAATGACGTGACATGATTTTGATTAAAAAGTATTTAACCCTAAATAATATTAAAAATTATAATTTTATCTTGTCATTATTTTACCTACTTGTTAACATTAAAATTTAAAATGTCAATAGATTAACTCTTATTTAAAAAATTTAAATTTAAAAAAAAAAATCAACTGTTGGTAAACCCCACCACATTAACAAGATAGAAGAAAAGTGTACTGTGTGTGTGTTTTTTTTTTCTTTAAAGCAAAAAGTGTATTTTTAATTACATGATTGAAGATGTTGTACTAGTAGCGCTATTCACGCTACCGTTGAAACCGACTGATTAAATTACCACATGGGAGGATTAGTTGAAATTTGTATTTCTTTAATGTCTACCCCTATTCCCATCCTGTTCATTAAAATATATTTTTATTCACTCAGGATATTTTGATACTATCGGTAGGTTATAGTGACTTTCATATATATATATATATATAAAAGGAAGGAAAAAGAAAATTACAAAAAAAAAAAAGTGATAGTCTTTCGAATAACAGTTGGGAATGGATATAATGAATGACCTAGCCTATCAAGTAAACAAAAACAGCCAATAAATGCTATAATAAATAGTAAAATTCTATAAACGGAACAAAATCCATCAATTTTACAACGTCGCATAAAATTTTATTTTATTAAAAAAAAAGATCTAAAAACAAATAAAAATAGATAGTTTGACCATCCCAGTGAAACAGTAGGCTTGTGCGACTACCCAACTGAGAGAATAACTACTTGGCCCAAGGTTTGGCTGCTTGAGCCGCCCCTCCACTGGAGACGACTGCTCTCCTTGTCATTTTTTCAAATAATTGGAAAACAGAGACATTTTCAAACGGATTTCAACTTCTCTGTTTACATTATTACCCAAGGTAAAAACTATTTAC
Organism: Carpinus viminea; assembly: GCA_013348765.1. Classification (NCBI taxonomy): domain Eukaryota; kingdom Viridiplantae; phylum Streptophyta; class Magnoliopsida; order Fagales; family Betulaceae; genus Carpinus; species Carpinus viminea. Next base: position 4,165,760 of record CP054670.1, on the reverse strand, counting down.
ACATTCTTTTTGTTTGTTTGGGAAAGAATATTCTTTGTTAAAGTTGAAATTTGAAGTGATTAAGAACTAAGAATGATGGAGAAGTTGAATATTATAAGCAGAAAGAGGAAAAATTTGAATCGGGCAACACCTTTGACCGTTCTAATCAAGCTATATATGCTTCCAATTCCAAACCCCAACTAACGAATCATTCCAACCAAGAGAAAAAGCTAACGCTAAAAAACGGGAATATTTATATAATTATTTCTTTTGAACCGACTTTTACTTTTTGCAACCGGAATTAATTCACCTCGTTTGTTTCGTTTATTTCATCGCCCCCTAAACCGACAAGAAGACTCAATTAAAATTTAAAATGATTTTTTATTATTATTTTTAAAAAAGTGGACAAATTATTGAACGGCCCTAATCTTGTATGATCACCTGCAGCGGGCGTGGCCTGACCTGAATAGATGCTCAATGCTCATCATTGATCCAACCACGTGCAGCATGGTCATTGGTCATCAGCTATTTCATTACGGATTTGGTCAGGTATATATATGTGTTGTAGTTTTTTTATTGGTTGAAATTTATTTTTTTTAGAAGGAGATGCAGCACAGCACACCAGCCAGATAAATTTCGCGATCAAAATTTTATTTTATTCAGAATATTAAGTCGTTTAACAAAAATTTAAAACAAGGTGAAAATATATTTCACCACCTAAGTAAAGAGTAACACCTAGAAACGTGGCAAAAATAACAGAGAATGAGTACTATGTTTTTTTTTTTATAACAGGTTTACATAAGAAAATAAAGAGATTCAAACTAATGACCCACTGTATTAAAACATATTTAAAGGTGGTAAATAATTTAATGAAATAAGTTTGGCTATTTAATACTAATCTATTAATTACGTATTGGATTTGTGAGTTTTGTCAAAAATTAACTCGCAAAAATTACTTACTAAATATGTCACGTATCGAATTGTGTCGATACATGAATGTAAAAAACTCTAATGTGATTTATTTATTTAAATCGACGTTAATTTTTTGTTGGATCGATATTAAATTTGTGAATAGGAAACAAAAATTATAACAGCTGTACCAAATCCGACATTCGAGTCAAAAACCTAATGCTTCATATATGAACTGGAGAAAGAGAAAAACGACAACTTTTATAGCAGAGCGAACCTTCTATGCACGCGTTTGAAGAGACCTCTTTCGCACGTGCTCGGACGACTGGGATTTGGTATGCCATGTAACTTTGCACGTGTCAGCTCAAGGCCCAACGCTTAGTCTACTTCTCTCTCTCTTCTCCACAGCCCTCTTTATACCCATCGACCTCCCTGTGTCTCTCTACCTCATCCTCACGGCGAACCAACCCGAATTCGACAATTACCAGAAATAGACATACCGGTTTGCCCTCCGGCGAGGTTGGATGCTGTGAGAATACGAATTTGAGGCCATGGAGTCGGAAAATGGGGCGAATTACACATACATGGGGCGGAACTTCAGTGATCTGAGTATCAACGGCGACTCCACAGCCTTCAGCGACTGTAATAGCGACAGATCCGGTGAGTTTCAGACGGCGTCTTCAGAGAGTAGGCGACTCATCCTCGCCTGCGCGGCGGAGAACTCGGACGAGCTGATCCGTCAACTCGTATTGGACCTAGAGTCCTGTTCGATTGAGGAGCAAAAGCAAGCGGTCATGGAGATCAGACTCCTCGCCAAGAACAAGCCGGAAAATAGGCTCAAAATTGCCAAAGCCGGTGCGCTGAAGCCGTTGATTTCGTTGGTATCTTCCTCTGATCTTCAGCTCCAAGAAAACGGCGTCACGGCGATTTTGAATCTCTCGCTGTGCGACGAGAACAAGGAGCACATAGCTGCGGCGGGAGCGATTAAGCCTCTGGTTCGAGCCCTCAGGACGGGGACTTGGACGGCCAAAGAGAACGCAGCTTGTGCTCTGCTCCGGCTATCGCAATTAGAGCAGAACAAGATCGCAATCGGACGGTCGGGAGCGATTCCGCTGCTGGTGGCCCTTCTGGAGACCGGAGGTTTCCGCGGGAAAAAGGATGCGTCAACGGCTCTGTACTTGCTGTGTTCAGTGAAGGAGAACAAGATCAGGGCGGTCCAGGCGGGGATTATGAAGCCGCTGGTTGAATTGATGGCGGACTTCGGATCAAACATGGTGGATAAGTCAGCGTACGTGCTGAGCCTGCTGGTATCGGTGCCGGACGCGAGGGCAGCGTTGGTGGACGAAGGGGGTATTCCGGTGTTGGTGGAGATAATCGAGGTGGGGTCGCAGAGGCAGAAGGAGATCGCGGTGGCCATCTTGCTTCAGATTTGCGAGGATAGCGTGTCCTACCGCTCTATGGTGGCCCGCGAAGGAGCGATTCCTCCCTTGGTGGCTTTGTCCCAGTCCGGCACCAATCGCGCCAAGCAAAAGGTAAGAAAAGCACAAACTCCGGTGATCCGGGTTGGGGCATGACGTGGCATGTCATTTTTTCAAAACTCTACCATGTCAATGGGCTATTTTGGCCACTTGTCAATTGGTCGTGGACTCGTGGAAGAGAGAACGCAGTTCTGCCACGTCAGTCTCCTCCCGAAGTTAATCGCACGCTTTTTTTTTATTATTTATTTTCTTTTTACGTAAATATATATTCTAGTGATTTCTGAAGCGCAGTAATTTTTATACGTGGGGCGCACTTTTGTCCGCAAAGCGTGAAAACGACGATTCTGTACATAATCATTCGATTCTGATATGAAACATGGCAGTGCCCAACCGGGGACAGAAATGTCTTTCAGCGGGAGGGCACCGCTCAAGCTCAACCATCATATCTTTTGGATTACTTTTTAAAAAATTAGTTATGATTTTTTTTTTCCCTTTTTTATTCTTAGTTTTTATTTATTTTATAGTGGCGTGTCTGAAATCTGACGGAGGAGTGGTTTTTTGTCGTTTTGTGTGTTGCTTTATGGGGACAGGCGGAGGCACTCATAGAGCTTCTACGGCAACCAAGATCCGGCAACGTCGCTGCCAGAGCGTCAGAGGTGTCAGTATAATATACCCCACCCGTGCTTGCGATGTACCCAATAGCTCTAGCCCACACTGAAAGAGTGAAGAAAACCAAAAAAAAAAAAAACAGAAAACAAAAGACAACTTGTAAATATCTTTGTAGCGGGGTATGTAAAATTTGTGTTAAAAGTGATCTGAGTTTGTTTATTTTGTTTTTCTGTTTTTGTTTTTTTAATTTACCCTTTGAATGGATAATCTCTCCGTACCATTTGCATTTCCCCCTTTGAACACACTTTGTTCTTATATAAGAGTTTTTTAAGTACATGTTCTTTATAAGCTTTCATTATTATGAGATTGAATGAATATATATATATTTATTGAATTATAAATCAAATGGAAGCAGCCTGGAAGGGTAAGGGTCTGGTGGAGTAGTCCTCCACTTCGATTTAAAAAAAAAAAAAAGAATCTTGAGTGCACGAGAGTCGCGTGCATCGACAACAGGAATAGGCGTCGCCGTTGATTGCGATTTGTTATACAAAACATCATTGATTTTTCAAGGAGGATATAAAAAAACCCTCTCCTAGTCCTAGCTTGCCACCTCACCCAAAAAAGCCGTTATTGGTTGCCGTTAGTCGTTCAGTCCAACAACCGATGGGTCCCTGTGTTGACGGCTATTGTGGTATCTTTTCCTCGCTTTCTCTTGGCCAAGAATATTTCAATGCTCAATCCATATTCTTAGTATTTACGTCTATCATAAAATTCAGACAAAATTACCGAAATATCTCTCTCTCTCTCTCTCTACACTTTTTGTTGGGGGGGGTTCTAATTAACTAAAAAAAAAATGCTAGAAACAAAAATAGACTCCAAATTTCTCTTTTTTCTCTTATCAGAAACTACATAAATTTAACTTCTTCAATTTCATTTTTAATAAATAAATATTGATTTAGAGGAATAAGTTCCTATTTTCAACAAGAGTGATTAGCACACGTGTCAAAATATATGATAAAAAGCTTTACACATCAAGAAAACACCTTCGTTAACGTGCGATGGAGGCTTGCTCTCCTTGTAACCTATAGACCTGTATTTCCTTGTACGACTTAAAATATAAATCAAATGATTAACTAAATTAATTTTAATTTATGGACGAATGATATTTATGAAATTTTTGTTTTTTCCAGCACTTTCGCATTCTTTGATTTATAATATGTTGTTGATGCGGATTTTTTATATTGGATTGAAGTGATGGACACCTAGAAAACAAGTATATAAATATATATATATATATATATAATTTTGTGACCCTTCTTATTCAAGTTATTTTGAAGCTTAATGGGCAAGTAACTTTAGACAATTACAAATCTTTTATTGAGTGGGCCCTGATTATTTAATTTTTTACCAGATGTAATCATTAACCTTTGTATCATATGTTTTATTTTATTTTTTTCTAAGCAAAGAACATGGAAAAGGGGAAGGGAACCATTATAACATTAAAAAAACAACTACGACAACAGAAGAGCTAGGCAATCCTACATTAGAATTTCTATCATAAAAAAACAAAGAAACTTTTGTATCATATTTGACCAATTCTAAAGATTATGGATTTCTGCTGTTTAAATCATGAACCTAGACTAACTAAATTAGTGAAATTGGTGCAGCTAGCTGCTTCTTATAATTGATTTTTTTTTTTTTTTTGCTCCGGAAACAAGTGCCTTCTTATAATTGTTTTTTTGTTTTTTTTTTTTGTTTTGCTTTGGAAACAAGTGCCCCATACTTCTCCTCCTTTCTTTTTCTTTTTTTCATAATATTTAGTTAAAATAAATAAAGCCTTACAGCCTTGCATTTTATCAAAATTCAGAAGTCAATGTTAAACCTTTACTCTAGTCTTAGAACACTATCATAAACTTTCCTAAATCTTTTTTTCCCCCAATTGAAGAAAAACTTTTAACAAAATTACCTAATAGAGACTTCATTGGAGTTCCCTTAGTTTAGAAAACATCGAGACAAGCAAAAGCGTTACTCCTAAGAAAATTTGGTTAGTCTAAGGTTAGCTTAAGTATGCATAAGAGTAACTCAAGTAGTACGAGCCTTGGTCTTGATAGCATCCCCATTAAGTCTAGGGTTCAAATTCTTTTAAGGCCATGGCCACCTGAGAAGCCGGACTCTTACCCAATTCCCATCATTTAAAAAAAATCAAAAATCAATAGTAATGTTTACCGACACATTAATAAGTAAGCATTTGAAATTACAAATAACATGTGTTCTTTAAAGGAAAAAAAAAAAAGTCATTTTATTTTTCAATCATTTATCAAGTGAGGGAGTGCCTCCACGTAGCGTGAAGTGGTCCCACGTGTACACACATTCGGGGAGTTGAAGTAGAAAGAAGGCTTCTGCGTAATAAAGTCGTCAATTATATTCCTTTCCATTTCATCCGCTGATTCAGTCTTCCTTTCAGGTACTTATCCGCTAGTACGTAAAATATAAATAGCAAAGATAGCGCTATAGATATTCGGATTAATAAAAAGTCAATAATTGTGACCAAATGGAGAAATAAAAAACATAATAAAAAACACATGGAAAGCGATAGGATAGATGATGATGATGAAACCCCTACTTTATGTCATTATCTTATCTCTCACCTACTTTAGAATTTTGCGTTTACCTTGATGCTTTTTGGTCCATTAGTATTACAACATTTTTTCTATCCACTGTCGGTTTCTTTTTTTCTTTTTTTTAAAGTATAATTAGTGATTAATTATGAAAACCATTCTTATTTCACTTAAGTATTCTAGATATTGGGTCTTATATAATTTAATATAGTACTATAACAGAGGTTCACACTTCGAACCGTATTTCTACAGTTTACTTCTAAAGAGCATTTTTTATCCCATTGTGTTGTAAAGCCCTCTTTCACAATTTTCAGTATCTTTAATATAAATCAATCTCATTAATTTTATTTATTTTTTCATTAATTCTAACCAAACACCTACCTAGGGACGGATCCATATATAACATTTGATGTGGGGACCGTGGTATAATTTTTTTTTTTTTGACATAGACCGTGGTATAAATTTAAAATACATAAAAGTAACGTATAAAAATAAAATTAACTTCAATTTAATTTTAGCAAAAATATAAACATACAAAGATCTTGTTCACCTAAAAAGATCATTTTCAATGTTCATCAAAGTAAATAAAACACATTAGTTATAGAAACCATTGCATTTGCACCATTGTGTATACTTAAATATACATAAAACAAAACTTTTTACTTTAAATCTTTGAGTAATTGAATCAATTAGAGCATCCCAAAGTCCCAACCCAAAGTCTTGAAAATAAAAAACCAAGTCAGTGAACTCACCCAACCCAAGTCCCACAATTCACAAATTCTCACAATTTTGTTGCTTATAATCTCATGAATATAATGAAATTTATAAGGTAAGAAAGACTGTAGTAGTCTCCTGTCCCTATAATGAGGCTTCAAAGTTCAAACCAATCATTTTAGGACTGAATTAAGAAATAAGATCAAACAAATTAGGACAATTCAGAAGAAGGGCAAAGGGTATTTTATAAACTATAGTACTTGAAGAGTGCAATGAACGGTCATTGAAGAAAGGAAGAGCAAAAAATATAGAAAGAAAACCAGGCATAAACCAGACCCATGTTTGATGCTTTGATTTTGGTCTCTTTAATTGGTCTTCACGTGCCCACATTTAACTCTTTCCCAAATCCTTAAAACTAACCAACCCCCCAATTAATGCACTAACTCTACACTCTCACTCTCACTCTCTCTCTCTCCTTCATCTTGACCTCTTCTACATCCCCACAACACCACAAAATTGGGAGCCGGTTAAAAATATGTATATACAGCCACATTTTTTTTTCTTGGATTTGGGGGTTGGCTCCTGCTGGTCCCCCCTCAGATCCGTCACTGTACCTACCACTCATCTCTAAGCCTTTGATACTGGAGTTTTCAAAACTAACTAAGACGGTCTTTCCGATAGTTTTGTAGGTGGTTTTGTCAATTTCTATTTTGTCTATGAGGCATTTTGTCAAGATAATTAAAAATTATTTGGTGTGAAGAGTTAAATTAAGTTTTTGTGTTTCAAGCTAAAGTGCCTGCTTATTATTAGAATGTGCAAAACATCCAATTTACACCTACACCTAATTGAAGTTATTCTATTACCTCTATTTTAATAGTAATGCTATAAGTTCTTCTTGTATCTTTCTAATAATGATGTGATTTTTAAAATTATCATTGACCTTGTTATTTATCACTATTGAATTTTGATCGAATAGTGATTTTAAAAGCAATATCATTTTTTAAGGATACAATAATGATACATGAGAACTTGTATAATTACTCCTATTTTAATTTGAAATTTAATGTGATGTACCTCACTATTAAAGACTTAAAGTATTGATTAAATTTGCATTTTTTTTATCAGATTAAATTTTTAGATAAATAATGATTTAAAGTCAGAGGTCATAAGCTAAAACCCTAACTATTATATCATTTATCCTTAATTTCAATTAAATATTTCACGTGTTATGCTTATTCTAAAGCTTTTTAAGTGATTAAACATATTGAACCCAATGTTTCTCACATTCCCAACTAATGGGAAATGGGCTTAATGAGAAAAAAATAAAAATAAAAATCTCAACTCTATTAGCAAATAATTAAAAATATAAAATGCCTTTTAAAATAGTAATATCATTCTTCATGCTTATTTATCGTATTCATATATTATACTAGGGGACGTGACTTGTTTAAATAGGTTCTCATTTTAATCACTTAATAACAAAATTACTTTAAATACTTTATAACAAGAAATATAATGTAAAAATAATAAATAAATATAAAAAATAACATTACTCATTTAAATTACTTTAACAATTTTCAAATATGAATAGACACCCACCTTAACCTACTCGTGAAGTGTCCACGTCACTTCACGACTTTAACACCCTTTAATTTTGTATTAAGGGAAAGACAAATGATGAAATGATTTCCACGGCGTCGGTGAGTTAGTTGGTTGCGTCATCAACTGCTGTTCATGGCTGAAGAACCGACCGGGTCAAGCGGTGCCAGTCATAGACTCATAGGCTCATGAACATGACCCGGTCGTTAACGCGTAAGCCTCCGTTGGGCACCAGCTGCTTAGTTTCCACACGCAATTCTCTAAACAAACCTTAAGTTCACACTAGGAATGTTTGGTTTCTTTCTTGATGGGGTTTGTGGAGGGGGGAAATTATGGATAACGGTGACAAGTGGCCAATCATTCAACGGATGGCTGCTAAGCTTCACCACAAAAAGTGCTCAAAGATTACCAAATATTAATCATAAATTCCGTATTATTTTAATCATAATTGTCTAAGATCTCATCCCCCTGTTATCAAACCGTTTAACTTTTAAATTTTGTTTTAATACTATGTTAAATTAGTATTTATCGTAAAAATTGATGTTTTTTAGCTTAAGAGAATAAAATAAATGATATATACTACACTTTCATTTCATTCATATCTCACCGAGTTAATGTAATAGGGCCTTTTAATTTTTTTTTTAGTTTTTTTTTAACAATTATTAATTTAAAGATTGATGAACACTGTTACATCAGTCTAATAGGATGAGGATATTTCAAAAATGTTTTTTTTACAAATTCAATAAATCAATCATTATATTTGTATTCTCACATAAACCCCACATAAATTTAATAGTAGATTCATCTATTTACAATAGAAATGGTTAAAAATATGATTAAAAAATGAATGAATTCTATTATTTCTCTTTTTTATATCATGAACCCGGTAACTCTTTTACCTAAATAATTTAGTTTTCTATATATTTATTTATTTACGTAGATTTGAACCCTCCGCCCAAAAAATCCTAATTATACCCCTGTTACTTCCACATTAGAAAACATTCCCCTTCTTGATTACTTGCTTATTGTCCACATGTTATTATGTTGTTCTTTTTTTATGGGGAGGGCAAATATCAAGTATCAAGAATTGATTAAGTATTTTGTCGATTCTACATTTTTTAAAAAAATATATATAAATCTACGTATATATCTATCTAATTATAGACATCATCTGCCTCTAAATTAATCCATATTATGTATATAAAATGAGTAATGCTATATACCACATTTTAATCTCATAATTAGTCAATTATTCACACAATATTGATGTGCTAGTCTTGACTAACATTTGAATTTTATTTTTTTCTTATTAACAATAACTTATCCAAAGGTTTATTGAGACTTTTTTTTTTTTTTTTCCTAAGCAAAGAAGAAGAGGGACTATTATTGAGACTTAAGTTGTGGAATAATTTATTGCCTTACTCGTATAAAATTCCTTGTATCCAATTGTTCCAGTTCGATGGATGCCAAATCTTTGTCATGTCCACCTTGAAGGCTATGACTTATGAGTCATACTTTCACACTCCAGTTATTCATGATATGGAAGATCTCATGATTGTAGTATCTTGGGTCAATCTACTATAGAATAAAATTGGATTGCATTGGATAAATAATATATATATATATTTTTAAATATGTTCGCACAGAGAATAAAATTCCATCTAGTCACCTTTGCTTCATAAGAAATGAATCGAACGATCTCCATCAAATTGACCAACCCCTTAAAGACGTTGAGAAATAATGTTATGAAAACTTGATTTCAATTGGTTGGCCATAAATCAGGAGACGATTTTCTGGATGACATTACAAATGCTAATGGGAAGACAGTGAGTAATTAACATTTGTGGGCTCATTACTTAAAAAAAAAAAAAACATTTGTGGGCACAATAGTTTCTGGGATGAGGATGATGTTGGCATGCTTTAACTCCCATAATGTTTTATAAAAGAAGGTTTGTTATACCATCTGTCCTTGAGGCTTTTATGGTACCCAATTGTGTAAGATGTTTAAAAATTTCCTCTTTCAACGAAGTGGAAGCAAATCGTGGGAGGAATGAAGCCATCTAAATAATAATTGGAAGTTAACAAGAGTTTTTCTAAATTTCTGGTAAAAGAATTTCCAATGTCGTATATGTGGAGGAGTCCACCTCATTTTCGTGTCTAAGAAAATGAGTAGGGTTTATATCTGATGATGAAGCTGTGAAAGTCCTTAGTGCATGTAATTGTTTGATCTTTATCTCGCAAGGCATTTCAAGGTTTACAAGCTATTTGTACATTTTTATCTTACGATTTTTTAACAATGTTAATGTGATAATCTCAACCAATCGTTGAATATATATATATATACTTGCATACTGACTTATCTAATAATTGGCTGAGATTACCATAGTTATAAGATAAAAATATGGCGTATAGAATTGCTCTTCATAATCATAGCTTCTATAGCCTTTTATTTATTCATTTATTAATCTTATATGTTAGGCCCAAAATAAATTTTTTTCCTTGGAATGAAGTGGATTTGGCGAGGATGGTTTTTCTAGGCCGAACTCCGATGGGTCTAGTGCTGGGCCTCCCTCTTCCACCTTGCAGGCCTAGTAGATTCGTGAAGAAAAAGTGATTGTAAAAGGCTGGGCCGAAGCAGAGACTGCCATCTGGGCCTAAAAGAGGCCGGGTACACATAAATAAGAAATTAGGATACTCCCCTTGATTTGAACTTTGATAGGAGGGTATTTTTATCTTTTTATTTTTTAAAATGACAAAAACATCCTTTCACTATAATTAACTTAATATTATCCGATTGATTGATGATCCTATTCCATAAATAAGCCAGCACAAATCCCAAATATTATGGTTCTTTTTTTAATAAATAAGAGTTCAAGAACAGAGAACGAAGAGAAATCAACAAAGGGTATTTCCACTATCTAGCCGAACTGATAAAAGAACCCTGAGGAAGATGGGAATGCTTCTTAAAAAGGATCGGGAGACGGCCCATTTTGCTACAAGGTAGGTCTAGTTAGCATTTCAGTAGACTTTTTTTTAGCTTCCCAAAAAGAAAAGGTGTGAATGGAGTATGAATGTCTAAAATGTTTACCACATCAACAGTTCTTACTCACATAATAATAGAAAAAGAAAAAAGAAAGATAAATATAACAAAACAATTTTTTGGCCGTTTGAGATTGTGTTTGAGAGATCTAAAAGTATTTTTAACATTTAAAAAGTCCATTTGAAGAAGAAAAAAATACTCATTTGGTAAAAAAATTAAAAACACTTTTCAATATCTAAAAAAACTTTAAAATGACCAAAATACACTTTTGGCAAAAGATGAAGCATTTGCCCAAAAATTATTGTTGACTTAGTGCATGTTTGAAATTACGTTTTAGAGATGTAAAAGTGCTTTTAACACTTATAAAGTTCATTTGAAGAACAAAGTATTTGTTTAGTAAAAAAATTAAAAGTGTTTTTAAAGGTTTAAAAAACTTAAAAATAACAAAAATGTACTTTTATTTTAAAATTTTTGTCCAAAACATTTTTTTGACTTAAAAACTCTATTTATCAAATACCATTTCGAACAATTTTTGAGTGCAAATAGCCTAAATAACTTTTGTCGGCAATGAGGATAAGGAAATGCCTGAAGTGGAAAAAAGGAGCAACAAGAATCCAACTTTCCCTTTCTCCGTACAAAATGAATATCGTTTTTTGATTTGGATTGCACATAGAAAACAAAATGGGCGGTCCAAGAAAGTCAGGTGGAGAAGTGCCTAGGACAGAGAATCTCTGGCCCCAGGCCAAGGCCGAGGCCAGAGAATCTCTGGCCCCGGGCCAAGGCCCATCAATTGGTGGGCCACACCCATATTTTGGATACAATCCCCATTCAGAAAAATATGAACGTTAGGATATATATAAACAGGAGCAAAATTGGAAGTTAAGGTACACCAAGACCAGAGTGACTTACAAACCCGAAATCATTTTCTTTCGTTTCATTTTCACAAGATAAAAAGATCAACAAGAACACTCCAAAAATTCGAGAAAAAAAGAAAAGAAAAAAGAAGACAAAAAAAAGGATACGTCAGCACGTGATGATCACGTGGAGACTCTTATCCACTTGTACATCATATAGTCCGAAGTCCACAAATTATTCGCCAGGTGCCGAGATCTCCACCCTAGCTTATTACAGTTTTGACGACCCCACTAGCTAGCTAGTCAGTACCTAATGCTGCGGTGCGCTAGCTGCCTAGCTAGCGCGAGAGGGCTCGCCGGAGCTTGGCGCGAAAAGCGTCGGTGCGCTTAAATGGGGCAGGTGGCCGTCGGTGAGCAGCTCCTCCATGGTGTTGCGCCCGCCCAAATGGTCCTTCAAATAGGTGGCAACCGAGGCCGGGACCGATGCGTCCTTGGCGGTCTGGATTATGCAACAGGGTACCTTGACCAGGCCCAGCACGCCCCTCAGATCGCTATTGAAAATGACGCGACAGACGAATAGGGAGATGTCCGGCCTCATGTTGAAAAGGGTACGGCTGAATTCGCGGACAGCTTCAGGGACATCGGCGCCGACGACCAATGGTGCATACCCGCGGACCCAAGCCTCGTAATTGGCCTCCATTGCGCACAACACTGTCTCAATTTCGCCTCGCTCGAATCCGCCGTGGTAATCTTTGTCGTTTAAGAATCTTAAAATGCACAAATTCCAAGACCCATTAATGTTTTTTTTCGAGTAATTTTAAGCTAATAAGCTGGGTTTTTCTTTTGTTTTAAAATATATATATATACTTATGAATTAATTACCTTGGAGAAGCGCCGACGAGGACGAGCTTGGTGAAGAGCTCAGGGCGGCGAATGGAAGCCAAAATCCCAATCATTGCGGAGACGGAGTGGCCGACGTAGGCGCAGCGATCGACTCCGAGGGTGTCGAGGATGGCGAGCAAGTCATCGACATAGGCGTCGAGAGTGGTGTAGCGGCGGAAATCAAAGTAATCGGGGTTGACGCTGCCGGCGCACACCAGGTCGTAGAGAATGACGCGGTAGTAGGGCGTGAAGGAGGAGAGAATGCGCTGCCAGACGGACTGGTCGGTGCCGAAGCCGTGGGCGAGGACGAGAACCTTCTGGCCTGAGCCTTCCACGCGGACATTGAGAGCTTCTAGAAGGGTGCTTCCCATTTGGTGGATACAGTTGGAAACAGGGGAAATGAAATGGGGGAGGGGGGGAAGGGTTTGAGCTAGGTTTCTGTTTTCGTTTGATTTTAAGAAAAGCTAGCGAAATAGGTGGGGTTCTACCGGGTAGGTGTTGCCTGTTGGTGCTGTTTATGTTATCTCTCTCTCTGCAGTCTTGAGCTTCCCTTCTTAAAAGTTATTTAAGTCTTCGTACATTTGTGGTTCTATTTATACTGCTACGAGGGGGAGTGTATTTGATTTTTCTTGGCCTATATAATCTTCTATTCTTACCCTGCCTTTCACTTTGTTGCCGTGACAGTCGAGTTCGCACTCTTCATCTTTCCAAGATGTCGTATTCAAGCACAGGGTCGATGCTACCTAGACCGTAGTATATATATTGGAATGTGATCAGTATTGTCTGTTACTCCCTTCAACTACGGTAGCTGTCACGCTAGCTCACCTCGATCTACTCTTTGTAACTCCCCTCCCTTTTTTTTTTTTTTTTTTTTTTTTAAAGCGTGATACATTTGGATTGAGCTACCACTCTCGATGGTCTTTGCAGCTTCTTGTTTGGTTTAGAGGAGTTAATGTTAAAAAATAAAGTTGGATAAAATTTGATTATAAATAAAGAATATAATTGTCAGAGTAGTTCGATAAAGTAACCACATTTCGTAAAAGCAGTCACTAATTGAAATCTTCCCTCCATTTTCCTTTGTGGACATGTTTATATATATATAGTGGACTAAACAAATAGTTCAACTAAATTTAGTTATCATTTAAAACATATAAATCTAACTTACAATTAATTTTTTTCATGTCTATGGCGTTAATTTATTAAGTTGTTATTGACAAGTTTTTTTATATTTTGAAATTGTTGCATTATTTTTTTATTGTTAATAATCTTGAATATTATATATGTTGACCGTACAATTATTCACCTATTGGTCTCCCATTCATTATTAAAAAAACTCTTTTAACAATACTTAATGTTGCTAGCAAAAATCAATAATAATATCACCAATAAATAAACAAATGAATAGGTTTTTCTGTGTTGGTAAATTCGGTTTTTAAAACACTTAGTTGTATTTTGAAAGCCATAGACTATGTACGTACTTAGGCCAACAAAAACATAGTGTGTTGTAAAGTTTCATTAAATTCAAGCCCAACATTTAACTTTAAAAAAAAAAAATGCCATTATCCACTTCACAACCTTAATCTTACGAGGATTAATAGAATAAAAGTACGTATCATTAAACTATAAGGTTTTTTTTTTTTCTTTTGACATGTTTACACAAGGGAAGGGGGAGGGGAAATTCGAACTAATGACCTAATCTTTATGAGATATGGATCACAATCGATTGAACTACTCATTAGAGACAAAACTATAAGGTAATTGATGTACTGCTATATGCAACAACAAAAAAACTTCTGTCATGAACCCCAATATTCATTAATGCATGTACTTCAAATATTATGTGGTCGAGATATAATACTAATATTGGGTTTGTTAGTGTCAGGGAGATAAATAGCTTGCGAGTTTTTACTTAAAAGTACATTAATATATAAATTTGAATACCACATTAGCTCAAAAGCCTAAGTTAATAGGCTTAGATCCACTTAGACATATTAACTATTATTTTTCTTTATATTTGTTCTCAACGTGAGACTCAATACTTACAATTGCACTCACAGTTAAGCAGAATTTGCATAAAAACATTTAGAATGAAATTTGCTTTTCTAACATGTATATCTAACCCAAATATTAAGTACCAAAGTGGTAACAAAATCAATTACGAACCACGCCTCATGAAGCCGATATTACTAGTTTAAATTTCTCTCTCCCCTTTTCACTCTCGGTTCTCGTACGAACATGTAAAAAATATATATTTTTTTAGAGAAAAAGCACATTAGGTATCTGAATTGTAGACACCGTCAAAAAGAAAAGGGAAAAAAGAAAGAATTAATTGTAGACTGTAGAGAATTTTGCACCCCTACTTTAATTGGAAATCTAGCCTGTACATATATATATCGCTATCTATTCCCTACCCCGTAGCCACCTTCTTTTGATACAAAACAAAGATGAAAGAAATATCGAACACCCACTTTGCAAATTGCAATGTTGCCGACCTCCGATCCATGCACCTGAGAAAAAGCATAACATTCCCTTTTCTTTTCGAGCAAAGTATGTATTTTTACAGGCTTATAATAAGAGTGACATCCCTGATAGTGATGCCATATATTAACTTGTTGTACTTGGGAGTCGAGGCTCTCCTTTTCAAATAAAGGAATAATTAAGGGGTTGGCCTAGTTGGAATTCTGGGACTTTGACTGTTCTTAATTCATGGTCTCAAATTTAAACACACCAAGTGAAAATTGTCTCTTGGGATCAATCTCTCAGACGAAGCCCATGACTAGATCAACCGGGTTGAGAGGGGTGCGAGGTATGTGTCCCGGGTTTAGTGAGGTCAATATCTAAGACTTACAAATTATGTAATTTCCAATTATCATTGAACACGATACAAGATTTTTGGGAGATTCAATTCATAAGAAAAATGTTCTTTGTACAACTCTTAATTAAGGTGGTAAAATCTAATAAATTATTTAAATTAAATAATAAAAAAGAAGAAGGAAAAACTGCACTTATCCCTTCAATTCAATACTCAATGTACAGTGTCTCCAAATCATTCAATTTGGTTAATATATCCTACCGAATTACCAATCTTCTATCGAATTGAGTTGCAATGTCTCATTCTACGCCCAAAATAACAAAATTACTATGAATAGAAACGACAAAAAAATGAAATAAAGTGGAAAAAAATAAGAAAAAAGAAATGACCTAAGTGATGCTTTCTTTTTCCTAGATTTTTTTAAAAATATATATATTATCTTATGCATGATATTTTTGTTATTTTTTGCCGCAAAAAGAAGATATTGTAAACCCTGCTGGTAGGAGTACATTAGCCAATTAAATTGAAAGATTGGAAAACTTTGCAAAGTGAGAAACTTTGAAATTTGGAGGAGTGTTTGTAAAAGGCACATAATTTCAAGGGGTTAAGTAAAATTATCCCATAAAATTATAATAATAACAAGTAATTAAAGCCATAGAAAAGTAGATTACCCTTTTTTTTTTTTTTTTTTCTGAGCATGGACAAGCTGGTGATCATCATTATTATTAGCGCACGAAGTGGATGATGAAAAAAAAAAGGGTTGGATGATGATGATGATGATGACGATGACGGTGGTGTTGTTATCGATCGGGTGGCTTGGCCATGATGGCAGCGCCGACGTAGAAGATCGATGCTAAAAGAATGACATATTATAGTGCGGAGCAGGCGTAGGAATATATATATACATTGATGATTACACTCTAAAAACAGAAAATGCATGCACGAGCAGCAGATAGAGGGGCCGGCGCCATGCATATGATGCATCGGAGTTCAATGGGAGAATCATAGTAATGTGAATGTCCCTGTCGATGATCAAATTGTGTTTGTTTGGGAATGGTGGATACTGTAGGTGGGGGTACGTGAACGTTTGTTTCACATGGAATCTCTCTCCATCCATCTACTGCTAATTGAGTAGTGATGAGTAGGGTCAGATCGAAAGGAATCTGATTCAATGGAGGTTGCCTTCACACCCCCGAAAATAAATATACTGCATGGCCCATGTTTTTTTTCCTGTTGCCGCATCCATGCTTACTCATTGGCCACAGGATTGACAACCCCGACATTGCTCGATCCTCATCTCTTTCCAAATTTTCCCTATCTTTGACAAAGACTGCATGCCCACGCCTCTCTCTCTCTCTTCACGCTAGCTAGCTAGCTCCAAACTTTTCACTACTTTTTTTTTTCTTTTTTTTTAAGTTAAAGCCACTGGGACAATGTTATGTGCGTTCTTTCATGAACAATTCCTCATGATTTCTACTTTTATTAATCAATACTAAAGAGTAAAGAGCAAAAGCTCTGCAGTTTATGCTTTAATCTCTATTCTTTCTCTAGCTTTTTCCTTTTTCTTATTGGTGCATGTAATTAAGCTGCAAAACAACAGAGCTAGCTCCTACAAGCTTTCTTTTTAATTAATGTAGCCTTCTTTATAGTGTACATGTATAGATAACCGGATCTCTTGCTAGGCAATAAGGCAAAGGCCATATATACATGCCCCACTATTACTGTCACTCGTTAAGTCTACATCAAAGAGGCCAAGAAAAAATCCATAGCAAAGAGATTTAATATAAGGGTGGCTTAGTTTGCAAGTCATGACATATGGATAATGGCGTAGTGATTTACAAGCACCATCCTCCGGCCCTACGAAAATCTAGTGAAAACCTTCATAAGATAATACAACAAAATATCATTTTTTTTATATATTTTTTTTACAAGGTTTTAAGAATGATGTAAACAGTCGGGAAGTGTCCAATTTGGATGAGTATAGATCAAAACCCCAAATGACATAGTGGCCAGCTAGCACTTGTCTTCAAGGATTTGCTTCCGAAAATTATGGGGAAAACCTAGTGAGAGAAGAGAACCTTTGTACGTGCCGGGACCGGGACATGAGTACTGACGAGAACGAGATGATTGGACAGAATAAATCAACCCAACTTAATTTGTTTGCCTTCATAACTCCTATACCTAAAATAGGGTGTTGTTAATGAGAGATAAAAAGACTTGTGGAGGCAGGTAAGTCAAGAGATTGGGCCACCGGCCCCCCCTGCCAGCCATGGCATATATATATATTCATTGTGAAAACAACCCCTTTGAGAAAGAAAGGTTAATTTTCATATATATATATATGATATTCGTGCAAGCTTGGGGAGGCAAAGGTTTGTATAGGGCTTTAATTGGTTTGATGAGTCATTGGGCTTATCTTATCTACACTTTTTGATTCTTTCTTTATGCTCCATGTAGTTTAGCACCCATATTCTCAACGTTGTACGTCTAGATTAGTGGTAGCTGACAGAGAGACACAGACAGAGACACAGAGAGAGACGTAAAACTAATATATCTGGTTTTTTTTTTTAGGCAACTAATATGGATTTTACATGCTGTAAACTTGATTATATTAATTGTACAGCTGGTTACTTGATTAAAACAAAAGTTTGATTGAAGTGAATTAATGGTAACTCTTAAAAAAGAAATACAGAGCAAATCAAACATTTCATTTGTTGAAAACAAAAGTTACAGTTGGTTGACTTACCTGACCATTTTGATAGATTCAATAGAGAATCTAGGTTTCCGATTTAGTTAATTAATCATAAGAAATAAAGACCTAATGTGTGCATGCATCCATGTGTTTACGAATAGAGAAATGCTAGGGGTAATAATATAATATGAAGCTTATTGATCATTTTAATTGATCAAAACAATGAATAAAGAAAAAATATTACGAATACCAACTCCAAATCTTGTTAATTAGTATCCATTTGTTAGTAAAATACAGTTAGTACCCTTAGCATTTCTCTTTTGTATGTGAGATGCTCAAATCAAATTCTGTCATATGGTATCATTTCCTAAATTTGTTCCATTTATTTTTTCCTTATGATTGAACCATAATTATAAAAAAGAAAGAAAGAAGATAGAGTTTCCAAAATGCTCGTCTCTTACCCCCCCTCTACTCAATCTCCTTAATTATGAGTGCATTGATTGCTCATAGTGAGTGACGATCGGAGAGAAGGGAAGAGTTTAGCCTCCTCGGTCATCATTCCCTCCTTCTTCCTTCTTCCTTTATTCTCTATTTCACTTTGCAACTTGAAAGCAAATCTACAGTGTATAGATTTGCTTCATCCGCCACCAAAGCACCACCTCATTGTCTTCACTGGCCTTTGCTCCACTTGTAGTCAACCTCCTCCAACGCCTGTGCACCCCACGCGTCATCGTCCCCCCTTTTTTGTTTGTTTCTCATGACAATTTCTTGGCTCCCCTGCTCATTCTCTTATGGATTTCCATGGTTGGTACCCCACTTTTGTATATGGAGACATCCTAATCCCGTTATAGATCCAAATCCAGTGTCCTTTGCCTTTTCATCACTGGGTACTTCCCTTATCGAACATCATGTTGGTGCTTTCCTCTCTGTCGGTCTAGCCACTACCGGTGCTCGCTTCCTTGTAGTTGTTGTGGTTCTCAAGTTTGCCTGTTACTACAGTAAATGTTATTTAACACATATTCGCCTTTCAACTGTCCCTACAAACCGCTATTTCAGGCAACTATATATTTATTGGCCAATATGAGTCAATAATCAAATGGGCTGGAGTACTATTCATTTAACCTATTCCAAGTAAATTTTAGGCTTTTATTGCATTGAATTTGGTTGTGCTAGGAACTTAATTTGTTGGGCTTTCCCACCCATCTTGTGTTTTTCTTTGATGTTTTTATTCCCCTTCCTTGTTCGGTTGTTCCCTTGTACTTGCTTAATATATATATAGAAACGTGGCTATTGTTATAAACTGAGAAAAATATTAAAGGAGAGCGTTTACTGTTGGTACTAAAATATGGTTTTTATTGAATACCAACCCACCTGAAAAAGAAGGGGAGAGAAAGAAGAAGCCAGGGTAGGAATGATTTCCCTCGTATCATTACCTGGGAGATTATTTTTGATCGTTTTCGACATAATCATCTCCACTGTTAATTAATTATATATATATAAATCATATTTAATTCATTTTTCTCATATTGTCAAAATATCCCGGCCCCTTCCCCCTTTCGTTATCGTTTCCATCAGGAGATGATAGACTTAGATAAAGAAAGTGCAGGTTTTCTTTTTCCATGCATGCGCGTAGAAGCTAACACCTTCCCCTCCACTCCAATGTGGGGTCTTGTGTTAGGAGGTGACCTTTTTGCACATATTCGATTTTTGCCTAGATTTGCCCTAGCCACTTGGATAAGGTGGCCGCCGCCCGCCGGGAGTACTAGTGGGATATATATTATATAATTTATATATATGTGTGACCAGCTTCTTCTCCTCTCCTTCACCCAGGTGGCATTCCACAAATTCATCGTGGAACCCACTTATCATTGAGAAAGTGAATTTTATAAAGGATCTCGAGGTCGCTGAACTATCATCTCTTTTTTTTTTTCAAAGGATAATTTAATTTTTTGAGCAAAATATAATGTATATGTTAATTAAAGTCGGTGCATAAGTTTCCATTTATTTTAATGCTGGACACTAGTAAAATGTGTCAATTGAAAATAAAAGATAACCCCAAGGAGTTGGAGTTAGTTTGAGCGATAAATTTCTTGATGTTGGTATCTCATTAAGTATCAGATATAAGATTCAATTATTTTTAAGTACAAATAATTTATTGGTTTATACTCTCGAGTGACAACTTGAACTTTACTTAATTTTTATGGAAGAAGACTTTTTTTCAAAGAGTCTTGAAAACTCTAGATACCCTAGTTATAAATAATAATAAAAAAAATCACAAATAATAGTTTTGAGAGCTATTTACAAATGACCTATCAAGTCAAGGAATGATAGATTTTTGTATTAGTTGCTTAAAACTTTAAGGGGGTATAGATAAAACGTAGATTCAATCGTTGACTTTGAAATCATTAAGACCATAATGTGAAGATAAGGTTTTAAAGGTGATCAAATCACCTGGTCAAGTCAATAGGATGGTTTAACCATCTCAAAAAATACGTGGCGATCATCCCTTTGTTCGACTATTTTCAAAATGATTTTAAGAGTGTGCGAATCACCTCCTCAACTTTTTCTTTTTTTTTTCTTTTTAAATAAAAAAAAATTATTGAATGGTAATCAGATATCTTATTCAAAATATTTGCATGCAGAAGTCGCGTGCATAAGTTTCTGTCACTTCAATGTTAAAAACTAATAAAGAATGTCAATTGAAAATAAGCAATAATTTAAGAAATATGTTACACATCCATATTTTAATCATGTTTTTTTATTTTTAATTTAATTTGTGCACTCATGTGTCCAGATAAATTCAAACATAAATCAATAATCTTTTTCACTATATAAAAATAATTCAAAGAAATATTTCATCTAGGGGTCAAAAATTTATTAAAAATGATAGTTTTGACTTTTGAGAGCTATGTGCAAACTACCTGTCAATTCATGAGGATGAATATATATTGTCCCAATTTGTTTGTATTAATTGTTTAAAACAAGAAAGAGTATATATATATATATATTTCTCAATATATATATATTAAAAAAAAAGGGCTAGATTCTATCATTGACTTGGAATGAAGATAAGGCTTTATATATTATATTAAAAACCAAAACGTAAGATGAGACTTCTGTGCACACAATCTTGTACAATTACCACTGTCGTGTCCAATAATACACGCAGTGGGATGCACTACAGTGAGGGTTGTCTTTTCAATCCAATGTTTACGAGTAACTTAATCCAGGGAATTAAAGAAAGGAAGAAAAGAAAAGAAAAGAAAAGAAAAAATCAGTGGAAAATCAAATCTCCACCTTTTTATGGCATGGTAAGTATTGTCAAACACAGATTCTCCTGAGCTTTATATAGCATTACCTCAAGCAGCCAATTAGCTCCAAAAATGAACTCAAATCAAGTACCAAAAAAAAATCTAAGGATAAGATAAAGAAAAGAGTTAATCTGTAATTTTGCAAGGATTTTGATTTTTGATTAGATTGCGCTTGCACGCGTCCATTAGTGTAAAGTTCCCATAATTAAGCTCCCTATGTGGTGGGGGAAGGTTCCCATCATGTCATCATTGTTTTTTAAAAAACTTTTTTTATTTAAATTTTTTAAAAGTCTCTGACATCAGCAAAAGCCGAAAAAATCAATCCATGACACTTTTCAGTAGGAGCTTACTTGGCTCAAGTATCTTATTTCGAATTTTTGGACAGCTCATCTTTATTTCATTGATTGATTTATATTGTGATAAGAAAGCTGTCTTGTATGTTGTTATCAACTCAATTATTAATTTATGAGCACTGTCGTAAAATCTATTTGGGTTGTCGTCGTTCTACTATTTTATTCACTCAAAAGTGGCTTTTAAAAGCTTTTTCTAAATTGTCGTTGCAGTATACATGATACTCATTATACTAAATAAAATTTATTGTTCAATTTTTTCATTATGTTATGTAGATTGTCACATGAGTTTGTAAACAAATATATTCTAAGCATTTTCCAAACTTTTAATCCTTGTATTGTAATTTTTTTTGTTTTTGGATAAGATTGCACCTAAGCTCACCATATAGTTTTGATTTTAGAAAACATAAGAGAGGAAATTTTGTACCATTTAAAGTTTGTAGGATGTCCTAGGAGGGAGTGAAAAGTGGCAAAAAAGTTCGAGAAGATAATAAAATAAACAAAATCAAACTTAAAGGAGTTGGGCCACGTGTTTTCTGTGCCTGCGTACCGAAGCCACCAAGACTGCTCATGCATCTGAGCTGGGCCTCATGGACTCCGTAGAAAAAGCCCTTCACCGCCTCGATTTTGGTTGGGCCGTCTTCTTCTTTCTTTCTTACAACACAATAATCACGCTACAAACTCCTTTCTCAATCGAAGTAAGCTGCAGTGAAGTTCCATTTCTTCTAATTCCTCTTCATCCGAAGACCTAACCTAGGGTTTCTCATTCTCTCTAACTTACACTCACTCTCTCAGCGAACCACTAAATGGCCGGCCCTGATATTCTCGGCGAGCGCCAGTCCGGCCAGGACGTTCGCACTCAAAACGGTACTATCTCACTCTCTCGGTCTCTTGCAGCCGCTACTGAAAAACCTGCTTTTACTTTTTTTTTTTTTTTTTTTGGATTGTGTGAATTTAATGTCGATTTTTTTTGTTTGGTTTGTGACGGTAGTGATGGCGTGCGGAGCGGTCGCTAACATTGTGAAATCCTCGCTAGGTCCTGTTGGACTCGACAAGGTATTGAAGCTGTTTCTGTGGTTGCAATGTTGGTTGTTCCTGATAGGATTTGCTTTACTTTGTTCGCGGTATTTGTAGTAGCTTGAAATCGTTGATTGTAAAGGTTTTCCAGTGCCATCACTAAGTGTTGGACATGTTGTTCCTATAATCCTTATGCTCGCTAAGATTAAAGACTATTTCATCTAAATGTTCAAAGTAGTTTTTCATTATGCGAAACGCAGGGGTTTATGGACTTGATAATAAATGATATCTGAGTGAGATGAGATGTGGCGTGTGTTTGGTACTGAGAACATGTGGCCTAATGGAGGGATTGTCAAAATATTAGTTAGATTAAAGTTATTAAGTGGTGTGACATTAACAAAAGTTACACCACGTGTAAGTCTGTAGACTGTTGAATTTAAATGTTAGGATAACGAACAAAGCGATGTGCTTCGTATTGCATAAGTGGTTTGAAATTGAGCATATTGCTTGTTTTCAATGGCGTGGTGTTGTTCCTATGTACGTGCATGTGTTTGTTGAGTTGTATGGTTG
The DNA here is from genome assembly GCA_013348765.1 of Carpinus viminea. Taxonomy (NCBI): domain Eukaryota; kingdom Viridiplantae; phylum Streptophyta; class Magnoliopsida; order Fagales; family Betulaceae; genus Carpinus; species Carpinus viminea. The sequence continues at coordinate 4,142,326 of CP054670.1, read as the reverse complement.
TACACTCGCATGTGTTGGAGTTAAATATATGTATCGCAGTGGAGACTGGAGATGGAAGGACAGTTTGGGAAAGGAAAGAAGAGGTTTTATTTTTGTTCATTTGTTTACTTGTGTGTTTTTTATTTGAGAGGGGCACCAATCCATGAAGACTATTTAACATAATTATAGCGATACAGTTAAAATGATGATCTGCATGTTAAAATTTTACTTTGTTTTTGGATGTCAATTCAGAGAGGCATTGCTAACATACCTTTTCCCCAAAGCTTTATATTGGTGTGTAGTTCTATGTTAAGGGTTTAACTTGCTTCTTCATTGATTTATTGTTTCAGATGCTTGTTGATGATATTGGTGATGTGACAATTACTAATGATGGTGCTACAATACTCAAGATGTTGGAAGTTGAGCACCCTGCTGCCAAGGTTGATAAAGAGTCACATCTTGCCTTTTGCTTTGTTTTACTGTTATGCATGTGTGTGTTGTCCCTCATATTTTTCCACTTTTTTACATGATTAATTTTATTTTTGTGGTCTGTAGGTTCTTGTGGAGTTGGCTGAGCTTCAAGACCGAGAAGTTGGAGATGGGACAACTTCGGTAGTCATCATAGCTGCGGAGTTGCTTAAGGTAAGTGTAGGCAGCTTGATCATTTAAGTTCTTATGGGTTTTAAAGGAATTCTTTTATGTTTTGATGAATTATGACTTAATTAATCATAATCCTTTCCGAGAGCTAATGATGTTATGGTGAGGAATAATATTTATGCCACATCTATGATTAAGTGTAGCTAGTGTGTCCCTTCGAGATTTCATATTGGTTATAGAGGAATTCCCTCAAGGTTGGAGCCAGAATTTCCCCCCAGTGGAGGCAATTAACAAAACATTAGTAATACAAATGATTCACTCAGTAAATGGAAAACCAACTTAACAAAACAACTATTTAAAATGTTTTGTTTTTTATAGCATTGACGAGCATTATTCAATTTTTTTAAATAATGGGTGGGAAGTAAACTCCACCAAGCAGTTATTTTTATAATGGCAGAATAGTATATCGAAAGTAATACCAAACAAATTACTATAAAAACTGAAGCATATAGTAAATCGTTAAACTGATGGTTGATTGATTAAATTAAGAAATTCTTTCCATTAACATATTTTTTTTTGGCAAATGGAATCAATTGTTTAATCATTTGAGTCAAACTTAAAAGTGTACAATTTGGGATTTTTATTCCTCATTTTTGGGGCACATATAAAAAGTTGAGAAATTGAAAATATAAGATATTAAACATTTAAAATGAGAAAATGCTCAATTTTTAATTTTATGGAGTAACTCGTGTCATTTTAGTGTTTGAAGTTGGAACTGGCTATACTTTTTAAGTAATATTTCATTTTGATCCTTGCTCCTTTTATTGGGGTCACTTCAAAAACATATCTTGAAACTGTTTTAATTAGTTTATAAAAATCCCACCTTTTCATGAAATTTTAGCGGGCACAATCTTCTCCAGTGGGGCAACTTTGAAAACTTGTCAAAAAATTTAACTTATTCTCACTAGCTTATGAAACTTAAGTGGGACAAGTCACCCCCACTCACTTGAACATGGCTTTGCCTGTGTGCTTCCTTAAGTTTTGATGGATGATGACTTAATAGATCATTTAATCATAATTCTGCAGAGAGCAAATGATTTGGTGAGGAATAACATTCACCCTACGTCTATAATCAGTGGATACAGAGTGAGTGATTCTCTCTCTCTACCCTCCACCTTTTTGTTTCTATTTTAAGTTCAACACCATGTTACTTGGTGAGTTGCCTTATGGTTTTATCCTCTATATTTGCATATTTTCTTGATGTGAACAGCTTGCTATGAGGGAGGCATGCAAATATGTGGAGGAAAAATTGGCTGTGAAGGTAAGTCTCCTGTGAATTTTTCTTTGTATAGCCGTTGAAAACTAGATGCGTATGCTTGCGTGTGATGATGACAGATGTGGTTCATAACCATAGTAGGTGTGAATGGCAGTTTGGTATGGATCATACAGTTGCCATCAAAGACCATATTCTGAGTTTTTCAGTTTTATCATTTGTGCTAAAAAAGGGAGAGAGGGTTCGGTGTGCAATATTGTGGTCCCAACTTAAGATGAACATATTGAATTGTGGTATTATAGGCTTTGCTAAATTCTTTTGCTCCCATGAAATTTTAGGACATATATGTGATCTGTTGAAAGAGGTTTTTAATATCCCACATTAGATTGACTTGTCCTTAGAAGATCATTTTTATTTTTCTTTGCAAAAGTAACTAACTCATTAAAAAACAATAGTACAGTAGGTACAAGATCACCTAATCTAAGATTAAAGGGATCAATAAAACCTGAAAACAAAGAGCACCGTGAATTGCCTGATGTATTTATTGAGTCAATAAAAAGATCTTAAAAAAAAAACATAGATTTAAGGGGATTTAAACGGAACTTGACATTATTAAAATTCTGATCATTCCATTCTCTCCCATGTAATTGACATAATGTGTGAAGGGACTGCACTTCAAATTTTGCTTCTTGTAGGACTACCGAATTCCCTTTTCAGCAATTAGTATCTCAATAACCATTCTAGGTCATTAACAGGTGCACCCCAAAAAGAGAGAACACAGAGCCCACAACTGCATTGCTGTTGTACAATGTAGTAATAAATGTTCTACCAATTCTTCACTAGATATAAACACACAACAACAGTCTACGATGAACGTCTCAGTGGGAACATAATGCTGGAGGACTCTCCCAAAGCACCATTTTACATTACATTGTCCATTGCCAGTCAACCTCCAGCTGATTATGTCGTGTCTTTGCTTGAAGGATAGTTAGAGTACAACAACTCAAACCAGGAATCTATGGACTCTTAGCTCTCAATCTTGGATGGCACTCACAAAGCGAAAAACAAATATGAGCCTATAGAAGCATTCCTATTCTTACCTAGCAAGAACAAATCTGGAAATAAATCCTTCAATCTATCTCCCATACTACATTCCATGCCAAGAATGAACTTTAATACCATCGCCTATCACAAATTTAAACACTTCATACTTAGAAAATGGTCCCTATTCATTTTGTACTTTATGCCAATGCTTTGACTAAGCTGTAATATATTTGATGTATAATACTCTTGATAAGATTGTTTCCTTGGTTTGTCTAGGTTGAAAAGCTTGGAAAAGATTCACTAGTAAACTGTGCCAAGACAAGCATGTCCTCAAAGTTGATAGCTGGTGACAGTGACTTCTTTGCAAATCTGGTACGCTTATTTGTTGTTTGAGTAATATAGAAATATTTTATTCCAATTATCTGGATATTAGTGAAATTGGTACTTGTTTCTCTACGTTACCAAGCTGTTTGTGCTTGTTGTGCCTTTGATGAGCCTTTTGTGTGTTTTATTTATACATATATTTGATTTGTATTCCTAGGTTGTGGATGCTGTACAATCTGTTAAAATGACAAATGCACGGGGGGAAGTCAGATACCCAATCAAGGTGGGTTGTGTATTCTACATATCTCATCAGTGAAAGGTTATGCAGTGTGCACGTATATCTGGAGGAAATTTGATATCTGTTTTAGTATTAGTATTTATTATAAGTTCCTTTTAAAACTACTGCCTAGAAGAATCATTAGCCTGATATGGCCGAACCTCCTTTTCATGGTTTTTGTGATGTGCTAACATTTGTGGATGTGAAATTTGTAATGCCCTAGTTGCTCTTATCATGCTCCAGGGAATTAATATTTTGAAAGCTCATGGCCAAAGTGCAAAGGATAGCTATCTTTTGAATGGGTATGCTCTAAATATGGGTCGTGCTGCCCAAGGAATGCCAATGAGGGTTGCCCCTGCCAGGATTGCCTGTCTCGACTTTAATCTTCAGAAGACAAAGATGCAATTGGGCGTCCAGGTCTTAGTCTCTGATCCCAGGGAGCTTGAAAAAATTCGTGAAAGGTGACAGATAATAGCAAAGTATTTCTTTGATATTAATAGTTGTAATTTACTTGATTGCTAATCAGCATTGTGCACCATTGGAACAATCAATACCGTTTTACAGTTCACTTTCCACATGCTTGTTTTTTTTTGAAGTAATTGATTTAGTATCTAATTACCTATTTAGAGCAACCTGGTAAAGGCACAACATGGTTTATGTACTTACATTTGAATAAACTTGAGTGTGTTTGTTACCTAGTCCAAATTCTTCTCACATGTTGTTTTATAAATCTAAGCGGAGATCTTATCATTTTTTTTAAAAGATGAGAAGAGTCCATTTACAAATAAATTAGTCAGGAGAAAAAACAGGAAGGTAATTTATTTCCAATATCCTTTAAAATGACTACAAGTATCTTAAAATATATGTTTGCCATGCTACTGGTTCTTGACATCATCTAGTCTTGAAAATGGATTTCATGGGAGGCAATTAATTGAAACCTTAGTATATAATTATGTTTAGTTGGGATGTGAAGATTAGTGTTTTGCGTTGATGTTACTCTCGGTTATGAGAAGAATACAAATGCTGAACTGCCTTTTTTTAAAAAAAAATATTTTGCTTCCTTCAAATTTGTACACTAAGAGTATTAAAGTTATAGGCATATTGCTTGTGCTGCAATTTGGAGAAGAAATTTAAATATTTCCTTCTAAATTAGCTAGAGAAGAAAAGATAGCTGGATATCACAACAATTCTTGGTATCTTGGTGAATTGAAACAACTAAAGTTATATAATCTTTAATGGCAATCCCCCTTGAATTGTTGATGGGAAGTGGTGAAACTACTAAGTTGGTCATACACATTAGAAGAGTTGCTTGTCTTGATCCTATTGACACAATGTACGTGTTCTTAGCTGAACTTTGCAATTGTACATGCCAGGGTTGAGTTATTAGTGATATGTATGATGGTGCTGTGGCTGTGCTCTTAGGGAAATGGTTACAAAACCAAAGATCTATAAGTGGAACATGTAGGGCAAAAAAGTACAAATGTGCTTGTGGACTATGAAAACTGCTAGGGTGTCTCAAATATATTGATACTTATTTCCTTCGTTTGGAAGCATGTTGTGTGAAGGATGACCCTTAAGGAAGCATTCCTGAATTTATATTAGCATTGCTTATGTGAAGGAAGCTTCTGTTGCAGTTCATTTTGATTATTTTAGTGGTTCCCTTTAGTAGAATGTAAGGTTTATTTAGATCGGCTCACAATTAGGAGGTGGATGTTTTAGCTTCTTTCTTCACTTTGTTGCATTCCCATACAGTGAGACGGGAAGGGGGAGACAAGCTTTGGAGGGCCCCTTCACACAAAGGGGTGCTCAATGTTAGCTCCTTTTTCAAGGTCCTTGCATGTAAAGATGACTTTCATTTTCCTTGGAAGAGTATTTGGTAGACCAAGGTTCCTTTGAGAGTGGCTTTTCGCTTGGTTGGCAGCCATTGGAAAGAGTCTTACCATGGACAATCTTAGGAAGCAGCAAGTTATTATGGTTGATAGGTGCTGTATGTGTAAGAGGAATGAGGAGTTGATGAACCATCTTCTTCTCCATTGTGAGGTTGTATGCACCTTATGGAATGTTTTGGGTTGTTATGGGTTATGCCTAGTCGGATGGTTGATTTGTTTGCTAGTTGGTTGACGGGCAGGCTCTCAGAGTGTTGTTGTGTAGAAAATGGTGCCCTCTTTCATTGTGGTGCCTTTAGAGGGAAAGAAACAATCAAAATTTTGAGGATTGAGAGAGGATATTGGAGGAGTTCTAGTCCTTTTTTGTTTCTCTTTATACTTGGACAACTATGTTTATAGCTCCCTTGGTGATTAGTTTTAATGATATTTATGTACTTTTTTCTTCTTCTAGTAAGGCGTTTTTCATGTATACTTCTTGTGTACCCAGGTTTTGCTTTTAATAATACTTTGATTACTTTTTTTTTTTTTTTTTGGTTAAGTAATGATATTTCGATTACTTATCAAAAAAAGAAAAGAAAAAAAAGGATGTGTCTTGTCAAGTAGCATTGGTTTAATAGATCTGAGGCTAAAATGATTGCATTTCCCTTTCTTTGGTCCATGTTCTCGGCTACTGAAAGAGTTGTTCTTGCTTTATGCTCTGTGTTGTGACAATTTTATTTACCTCTTCTTTATGTTTATCAAGACAAAAATCATTAGGTAATGTTTGTCTACGTTTTTGCTTATGTGGAATTGATGTCACACATGCCTTTGCAGAGAAGCTGATATGACAAAAGAACGCATTGAAAAACTTTTGAAAGTTGGAGCTAATGTTGTTCTGACAACAAAAGGGATCGATGACATGGCACTCAAGGCAAGCTTCTATGGATATTTGATTCTGCTTTCAATCTATGACATGGCAAGGATTCATTTGTGGTCACTGAATTGGCTGGCATGATGATTAGCATTTTCTCCACTGCCATCAACCTAATTCAACTTGGTTGCATGTACTGGTTACAGAGTCATATTTTTGTTGGCATTGCTTAAAAAGTCAGTTATTTTTTGGTTTCGGTCCTGTGATTGTTACTATGTTACAAGGGCTATGTAGAAAATATTGGGTAATGTTTGGAGATGTGTGAAACACCAAATGTTAGGAAGTGGGAAGGATAAAATGTTGAAATTACTTTTTTTTTTTGGATAAGTAAAAATGTTGAAATTACTATTTCTTTCATGCTGCAAATTGAAGATGAAGTTTATAGCACATGGTGTGATTGACCGGGAAGTATTACTTTGAGAGATCCATATAACGTAGGAAATATTTAAGAAAGTACCGAAGGACAACTTTAGCGTTTTGTTTGATAGAGGTTTTCTTGATCTTTTGAAGTGTCTAAGTTGGTTGCTGTCAATGTTTATAGGGCAATACATTGATGTCTAAGTTTTGAGTAAATTAGCTTCTAGTTTTGGTCCAGTATGTTGTTGGTTGTGTGGGCTGAACCATCTTTTGAAATGGGTTCACTTTGATTACAGAGAACTCTGGCTGACAAGCCATCTTCTTAGATTATTCTTTTCTGGTTCTCCTAGTTTATTCTTTACCTACTATCACATTTGCAAGCAGATTTAAATTTCTTGGTCATATTATGATTTTTTATTGTTCTTTGATGTTCTTTCAGTACTTTGTTGAGGCCGGGGCCATTGCTGTTAGACGTGTTCGGAAAGAGGATATGCGCCATGTTGCGAAGGCAACTGGTGCAACACTGGTAAATTTCTAGCGTGATTATGTTGATATCACTTTTCAAGGCTGATATTTGCTTTTGACAGTGGCTAATAGTTAATGCAATCATGGATGTATGAAGGGCAATAGTTCTTGTTTAGAAATATTGTGATTTAGATTTTTTGAATCAGCCGAGCTTAAAAAACATTTTGGTGTTGAAAGAAGCAAAATGCTTAGTTGTGCCTCTTCTTCTTCCTTTTTTTTTTTTTTTTTTTAATTTTTAATTTTAAAAAAGCTATCTATAATAATAAAAAAGGTATATTTTTGTTCAATATTAGGGGTTTTTTTTTGTTTGTTAATAAGACACAAATTTCCTACAAATTGGGTTTTAGGAATATTCCTTCAACCCAGTCTCTAAAAGTGCCGTGTTTCCCTTAGCATGTGCTTCTCTTTTTTTTCTTTTTTTTTTTTTTTGGGTTTCTTTTTCAAGTCATACCAAATTTGAGGTGGAAGATGGCTCCCAAGTTTGAGTCTGGCATATACTTATCAAAAAAAAAGTTTGAGCTTAGCATGCTTTGTGGTGTGGGGATATGGTCCTTAAGAAAGCCTTTCTAGATTTATAAGGTATTACTTGTACAAAAGATGCTTTTGTCACGGCTCACTTGGAGTTTTTTGGTGGTTCTATTTAGTGGGATGTGAGCTTTGCTAGAGCGGCTCATGATTAGGAGATGGGTGTCTTTTCTTTATTCTTTAAGGTGTTGTATTTAGTTAGAGTAAGATGGGAAAGCGAAGACAAGTTGTGGTGGGTCCCCTCCAGGAGAGGGTTATTTGATGTTAAATCCTTTTACAGTGTAATGGGTTGTAATAATGGCTTTCGTTTTCTTTGGAATAGTATTTGATGAACTAAGATTCTGTTGAGGGTAAACTTTTTGCTTGGTCGGCGATCCTAGAAAAGATCCTTACTTGGTCTGAACTATCTTCTACATTTTGAGGTTGCTTGTGAGGGAATTCTGAAATCTATATTTTGCTCTTTCCTTCTTCAATTCTAGTGTGTCCGTCTTATGATTGTTATGTATGAATTTTTGTATTTCAGTGCCTATTAATGATAACTTTTTCTGTAGTTTAAATAGGCTAACCAATATTATTTTGTTTATGATTATGTACAATTGATGGGCAGGTCTCAACTTTTGCTGATATGGAAGGAGAGGAATCATTTGATTCATCACTTCTTGGATATGCAGATGAAGTTGTGGAGGAGCGTGTTGCTGATGACGATGTGATTATGATAAAGGGGACTAAAACTACAAGTGCGGTGGGTGATTTTTTTAATTTTGATTATTCTTTTTTTTGGATTCTACACATCTCAACTCTGCAACCTAAATGCTTGAAATCCTTGTGGATTCCTATTTCATGCATAGTCACCTTCTAATGATTTTTTATTTTATTTTATCTTATTTTTAAATTTCCTCTCTTTAGGTTTCCTTGATCCTCAGAGGTGCGAATGACTATATGCTTGATGAGATGGAGAGAGCTCTGCATGATGCTCTGTCTATTGTTAAAAGGACCCTTGAATCCAATACGGTAAACTTCTGCACTTTCTCTAATACTTGAATCCAGTGGAAATAATTCATTTTCCTTTCACATTCTTCATCATGACATATTACAATACAGGTGGTAGCGGGTGGAGGTGCAGTTGAGGCTGCCTTGTCCGGGTATTTGGAGTGCCTTGCTACAACTTTAGGGTCCCGTGAGCAGTTGGCAATTGCAGAATTTGCTGAATCTTTGTTAATTATACCAAAGGTTTATTATAATCTATGAGCACATGATTTAACCCCCCATTCCACTGATTGGAATTGTTCTAGAGACAATAATGACATGTATTTGATTCAGGTGCTTGCCGTGAATGCTGCTAAGGATGCCACTGATTTGGTTGCAAAATTACGGGCTTACCATACCATAGCACAAACCAATGCTGATAAGAAGCATTTATCTAGGTATTTTATTTTGGAGCTACTCTGAATGTTATTTTCGATTAAACTAACAAGTGATATCATTACTCCCATCTTCCTCTGCAAATTTTTCTTCTTCACTCGAAGTAGTCCCACTAAAGAAAATTCATTTCCAGACTGGTGGTTATTACATCTCTTCTAATGTGGGTTACAATTCATTCTAGTTCAGCAACGGTTGTGTGTGTACGCTGAGAGAGAGAGAGAGAGAGAGAGAGAGATAGAGGAGTTTATAACTTGGATCTTTTGGGGTCTGACCTGAGTGCTCCCAAGTAAATTACTTGCGTGGAAATTTTCATTTTATCAGTCACTCCATATTAATTGGTTTGGCCGCCTCTTAAATTATTGCAGCATGGGTCTAGACCTTTTAAAGGGAACAGTTCGTAACAACTTGGAAGCCGGAGTCATTGAGCCTGCAATGAGCAAAGTGAAGATAATTCAGGTAAACGTTGTAGAACATACAAATGCTCTAACTTATGAAGAGGATTAGGATTATTGCTAAACAGCCTCTTAAAGTTGTTTCCTGAATTTTCCATTGGACAGTTTGCAACTGAAGCAGCCATAACGATTCTTCGAATTGATGACATGATCAAGCTTGTCAAAGATGAAAGTCAGAATGAAGGGGATTAGGATTGTGTTTTTTTTGGTGGGAGGGATTGTTCTTGCAGTTTGTTACCAAGAACTTCCTGATATCATGTTTGTACCAACATAAATGCTTGTTTTTTTGGCTGAGGCAATCTTTCTCTTTTTCAATTGTATGGGTTTTTTTTTTTTTAATTATTATTTTTAATTGTTGCAGTTTAATTTTGTTGCTTATCAAAAAAATTTTGTGCACAGCTTGCTGCTGGTAAAATTTCTAAGCAAAGAATTTTTATCTAGATTTTGTTGTAGAAATGAAAGCTCAAGCAAAGACTCGGAAATTTGAGGTTGCACTAGAAACGGTTGTTGGCTTTATGGCTCAGGTCACTGTTTTGTATATATTCTATGCATAGACAATGATGGGTTTCAGACAAATATTTAGTTAAAAAAATTGCTTTTCGTAGCTAGTTGAGTTTTAGTTTCTAACAAGAACCATAGTAAAAGCTATATTCATCAACTTACTGAGGAAAGGTTTATGGCCGTTTCTTTGGTGTGATCGGAGCTTTCGATTATGGTATGCAAAATAACAGATTGAAACCTTTGAATGTCATGACCGGAAAATATGTGTTAATAAATATATATATATATATATATATAGGGAACACAACCAGATAAGAGGGTAGTTGAACTAATCCCTAATAAGAATTCAGTAGTTGAAGCGGAGGTCAAGTTCGAAGCCTTACCGGCATTCATCAGACGCAAACGAACAATAACTTTAGACAGGCAAATTCAGCGTGCAAGGAAATGGAAAATGGTGGAGAGGTGATGCTTCTCCTTTCTAACTAAGCGTGCTAATTTTGTCTAATGTCTTTTCTTGTTAGGTGAGAATAGAGGGGAGAAGAAAAGAAGTTTGATTTCTGCAAGTGGCCAGCCTAGGATGGCCAAACAACCCCTAGCATGTAGAAATCGGGACAGAGTAACAATGGTCAGACATACCAAATATGCTTCAGTCTAGTGGAAATTATCAAATGAAGTTAAGGCCAAATAATCAACAGAAAAATTTCTGACAATTTTTTTCAATCAATCCAGGCCAAATCTTTCTAAACTTGATTTTGATATTGAGATCAAAGAGGATTTTTGCGACAACTACAATGAGATGTAAAACTCATTTGACGCCACATTGTGCATGCTAGGCAAATGCAGCACTTAGAAGTAACATCCCTAAGTCTCGTTATGACTCTTTGAATATTAGAATAATGCTATAGCGAATAACTTCTGTAAGGTTGTGGAACAAGACAAACAAATATTTCAAAAAACGTTGGATCTTTCCTCTTCTATTACTCATCTACAAAACAAATGTATGATTGGATGCAATCCGGATATTTGTGAGAGAAGGCACTGATGAGTTCTCAAAACACACTTAATCCTCCTTTGCAATCAACACAATCCATTTATTTGATTTCAGTAAATAAATCAATCAATTTACTGGATTCATATAACATTTGTGCTTGCAAATTGTTAACAAGGTATGATTGGACACAACTATGTGTTGGTTGCCTAACATTTATTTCTCATCTTCTCAAACTGCATCGTCATCCGTGTCATTCAAATCTTGAGCCAAGAATTGTCGCTAGATAGGAAGAGCAGCAAAGTGGCCGTTGACACAGATGAATGATAGAAGGGAAATGTTTTTTTTTTTTAATGAGTAATAGAAGGGGGGAGATAGAGCATTTTGAAAAATGAACCTCTCCATTTCAAATTTCTTCTATTTAATACATTTTGAAGGGTAATGTTGTTCAAAAGTTTTAATGATAGTAGTGCATTAATGCACTACATTTCAAAATGCACTAAATATAAGAAATATAGGGGATTTGAAATGGATATGATCCTTTTTTTTTTTTTTTACATGTCCACACAAGGGAAGGAAGGAGGAGGGGGGATTCGAACTAATAACATTTACTTCATGAGCCATGTTTCACATCCAATTGACCTATCCTTGAAGATAAATGGAGATGATTCTTTTTCGAGTGTTTTTGGAACATTTGCTTTTTTTATTCAAAGGTGATGTGTCAACCTCTCATTGGATGGCACAAAATGCTTAGTTTGTACTCATACCTTCTAGAAGTTAATCTCAATGCTATACACCAGACAAACATCCCATAAATGTTTCATAAAACTGATATGGCAAGGTATAGTAGTCCTTTGAATCAACTCTTGTTAAGAAAAAAAATCCAATACCACATCAACTTTGTAGAACGTTTACGTGGTATGTAGTTACTCATAGTATTAATAGCCACCATCCACAACTACATAATCAATTGAATGGCAATTATGTCATCTATACACACCATCCACAACTACATAATCAATTGAACGGCAAATATGTCATCTTGTGGGCAGATACGTACCTACAATTTATTTTTACATTGAACACTTTGGATGGTTCCAACAATGCCAATAAATATGCTAAAATGGCTAAATACAACTTGCTTTATTGGATTTAAAATGAAGAATTACGATTAACAATTGGAGAATCTCCAATTTTTTCCAAATTGGAGGGGATCTCAATTCACTTAAGTGGGCTTCATCTTCTTTTAAATTTGATATTCTTACATTTATAAATTTCAAGCATTCATTTCATCCAAGTGTCTAAGACTATAAAATAAGCTATATTTCAGTATTTAATGAGGAAACATGACTTATTAAATAATTTAAAGGTAGCTTCCTCATTAAATCACATCATTAAATATTGATACATGGCTTATTTTAAACACTTAGATAAGATGATTAATTGAAATTCATAAATTTGAGAATCTTTAAATTTGAAGATAATTGTAGGGGATCTCTCAATCCTCTTTTGACTCTTTCTATTCACCTATTTCCCCTTAGAAATACACAAGACTGGTCAAAATGATTCATGCATCACTGTTTAATCATACTGATATCTTGTAATCTGCTAAATGACAACCAAATACGTTTCGATGGTTACTTGACTAAGGGTCCGTTTGGGAGTGTGTTTTTTAAAAAATAATTTGCGTTTTTAAATCAAATCACAATTTTGGAGTGTTTGGGATTGCGATCTTGAAAACGCAAATTTTAAAATCGTGGAGAAATCTGCGATTTCAATAAGCTGACTAGGTGATACTTATTTGAAAAAGTGTGAATTTAAACCAAAATCACAATTTCACTTTAAATGCAATATTTACCTATTTGGTCTGAAATCGCAGTTATATGCTAATTTTATCCAAACACTCGATTGATTAAAAAGTATTTTTACTGCTTACCAACGCTGTGCGATTTTAAAAAGTGGCGATTTCAAAAACACAATTTTTAAAATCGTACTTATTAAAATCGTCCAAAATGGGCCCTAAAAAACAGTAACAAAAACAACAAAAATGATTCCATTTGTAGAGATATGCCAAACTCCAAACGGTGGAAAAATGGAAAGATATATTATATGTAAGAGAGACTATTTTATTTTGAAGACAAAAAATGTAGGCCCATGGAAAAAACAATGTATATAGTTGAGTTGTCCTACTTCGTATTATTGAAAAGAACTTGTTAGTACGTAGCAACATATGATAATAATGTACTAATTTTTTTAAAAAATATTAGGTATTTTTTTAGTGTTTTTTTAATTGTGATGTGTCTTTTAAAATTACCATTAAATTTAAAATTATCATGATTACTTTTTAATGTATTAGTGATTTTAAAAGATATATTACAACTAAGAAGATGCTAGAAAAACACATAATATTTTCTTTTTTTTTATTAATTGACTTGACTCTAATTAATAATAACACATGCCAAACAAATTGTAAAAAAATTATAATAAAAAAGTCTACCATTGCCCTAGTTGGCGCAAACCATTTTGAATTTGAATTATTCTTTCAAATTTCAACCAAACATGAACCCCACCCAAAAAGGCCAAACGATTCGTTTTTTGAAAAAAGAAAATTGGAATGGTAGATCCCACGCAGAAAAGTCGCAATTTGTCAGCGTGCCATTGGCTGACAACCCGCGTGGGTCACGTTCCCATCCAATGGTAAAAGCATAAAAAAAATTTTCACGCGGTTTCTAGAGTCTCCAAGAAGATCATATTGCGCTTGGAGGACAATTATATTTCTTGAACTTTCTTCAATCACGCCCCCACTATCGAGTACCAACTAACTCCGACAGTGTACGGCTTCTCCCAGCGCCTGAAGAGGCGTCGCCACAACCGTCCGATCTGTCACATTCATCATTGACCTTGAAAGGAGAAGACGCAAAGGAATTCACACGCCAACAAATAATATCTGAAACTGAACAAGTCTTAATTGGAGGCCTTTGCTCGTCCATCCGCGGTCTTGTCTTTTTCAAAAGCCGTTGGTGGTTACAACGGAATAAGTTAACGGCTTTTGGTTTCTAATCAGATCAAAGGACACAGGATAAATATTCTCTTGTAAAGATCGACGCGATTCCTTTGTTCCTTTCGTAGGCCATGGTTTGATTGATTTCCACGCACTCGCCTAAGCTTTCTCTACAATCCTTTCACTCTGGTTGAGCTTGAATGACGCAAGGAAGCTAGGGTTTGTGTGTATATATATATAGAGAGAGAGAGAGAGATAGATAGGTCATAGGAGTGAAGGAGAAGGTGGAGGGCCTGAGATGGAGAACTACTTGAACGAAAACTTTGGAGATGTGAAGCCCAAGAACTCGTCGGAGGAGGCGCTTCAGAGATGGAGGAAGCTCTGCTGGCTGGTGAAGAACCCTAAACGGAGGTTCCGATTCACTGCCAATCTCTCCAAGCGCTTCGAGGCTGAGGCTATCCGACGCTCCAATCAGGTTCCACTCACTGCGTTTTCTCTTTTCTTTCCGTTTCGTTCGGCACTAAATTTTTGGTAGCAAAGGGAATCCCGCTATTCGCTTTGTTGTCTATACTCTTTTCGCAAGAGGAAATTAAAGATGGGGCTAACTTCAGTAAATTTCTTTGCCATATATCTAATATTTGATTTATTTTGCTTATTTCTGCTAAATGGTTATGGATTTAAAATAATGATACGCGTTTGATGTCATCCTCCAACGTATCTCTTGACCATCTTTCTTTCTTTTTTACCATTGATCATCTCTTGTACGGAGATAGATAAGACAAGAGATAAGTAAAAGATGGAAACAAAGCATTTCTCTAAAATAATTAATTGCCAAAACCCCTATCGCTTAAAAATCAGAAAATATGAGAAAAACAAAGAACAAAGAAAACGATAATCGATGTCTTTGAGAGGATTGGCCTTCGAGGAGTCAACCTTCAAATGCATTGGACAATTTTATCTTTTTTCTATATGGATTGGCTATTTGACACCTACACACTCATACGGAGGGGTTACAACTTATTATGGGATTGAAATGTTATGTTACTAGTGAGAATAAAATCAGAATATTATGTTAATAATGACAATAATATCAGAATAAAACCAAGGATAATTAGGAACGTTGCAATGTAGAAGTTTAGAAGATGATTCCATTGTGCTTAATGAGAGGATGGCTGCCCTTCAAAACAACCTTGTCCTCAAAGTTAATTATTAACGAAATCTTCCATTTAACCCTCTTCATCATCTTCCTTTTTGCGACTACCTTGCTTCCCTTCAAGAGTCACCTCCGTTACTGTTCAACGTAAATCTCATAGTCGATTTTGAAAAGTTTCAATAAATGTCTCTCAAATTAAAGTTCGCAGTCACTCAACTCCCAATAACCTCATAATTCTTCAATGGTTGTGGTTGGTCTTCAACTCTTGATCTTGCTCAGTCAGCTTCACTTTAGATCATATACCTTGTCAAATACAAGATTCTTCCATTTACAAGTGTTACTTCAAACTTCTTACAAGGTTTCAGTGGAAGCGAAAATTCTTTGTAATACCAATATCCATGAAATTGTTAGTACTACCAGTATCAATCAAGACCATCATTGGTTGATGCTTGATAAAACCATCGACCCACATAGTTAGAGAGTTGGAATAACCGACTAAAGCATGTATAGTAAATGTACTTGAATAATTGTTACTGTTAGATTCCATACCTTTTTGCTTCTCAAACGCTAAAAACTATTCTTAAATATCAGTTATCCAAACATGTTTTCAGGTGTGGCCCCACCAACACAATTTTCAAAACAAACACATTAGTTAGAAATTGAGGTATTCTATTCTTCATCATCTATGCCATATTATAGTACCATAAAGCATACCTCCATCAATGCAACAGAAGATGCTGGATTAGGCATGCTGTAAATCATTAATAATTTTAAATTGACTCGGAATGAAAATACAGATTCCATTGGGTAGGTGATGTTCTTATCTTCTAGCTTGGCTTGAACTTAGCACCTTTTAGCAAGTACATGCCGTACATTTTTGCCAACAGGATATCCCAGTCACATGAGTACTTCCCCACTAATTTTGATACTAGTTGCATTTGACCCGAATTCTATAGTATTGAGAATCTCTAAGGAGAACCGATTCTCCGATGAGGTTTATGCATGAAGGTGCGTCCAAGTTCAGATTCTTTAATAATCATTCTTGGATTGTCCTTGCTGATTGGAATTTGTCTGCACTGTCTTGAAAATAATCATGGAGATCCATCTGTTTTATAAAAAATTTATGCTGGATTAAACATTGGTGGCCTATTTTGGGGTTTCTAGAATGGCTATGAATTATGATTATACAATTTCAGAAGATTGGATTAAAATTCAGAATAATGATAAACAAAATTGAACTTCATAAAATTATTGGAAGTACAAGTTTTTTTGATAATTGAATGCATAAATTGTGTCATCTCGGCTGTGAATTTCCTTTTTGATTCTTGCCTTTTTGTTGAGGTTCTTTACTTTCTTTCTTTTTTTGAACACTAGGAGAAGTTTAGAGTTGCAGTTTTGGTTTCACAAGCTGCACTTCAATTTATCAATGGTAAGAATCTTAACTTGCTTGGATCAAAAGTTTGTGAAATTATGGTTACAATTCTTCGCATTGACTCCAACTGCAATAACTGTAGGTCTAAATTTGTCCAGTGAATACACGGAACCAGCGGAAGTCAAAGCTGCAGGTTTTGAAATTTGTGCAGATGAGTTAGCATCCATTGTTGAAGGCCGTGATGTGAAAAAACTGAAAGTACATGGTGGGGTTGAGGGTATTGCAAACAAGCTTGCAACATCGATCAATGACGGCATTCTTACTTCTGAGCAATTGCTGAATCGAAGAAAAGATATTTATGGAATTAATAAATTTACTGAAAGCCCAGTTCGAGGTTTTTGGCTCTTTGTGTGGGAAGCCCTTCAAGATATGACCCTTATGATTCTTGCTGTTTGCTCTCTTGTCTCTCTTCTTGTTGGCATTATGATGGAAGGATGGCCAAAGGGTGCCCATGATGGCCTTGGAATTGTTGCTAGCATTTTGCTTGTTGTACTTGTCACTGCCACAAGTGATTATAAACAATCTCTGCAGTTTAGGGATTTGGACAGGGAGAAGAAAAAAATTACTGTTCAGGTTACCAGAAATGGGTTTAGACAAAAATTATCAATATATGAGCTACTTCCTGGTGATATTGTTCATCTTGCTATTGGAGATCAGGTCCCAGCAGATGGGCTTTTTGTTTCTGGGTTTTCAGTATTGATAAATGAATCCAGTTTAACAGGAGAGAGTGAACCAGTTACTGTTAATTTTTGTAACCCTTTTCTCCTATCAGGAACTAAAGTTCAGGATGGGTCATGCAAGATGCTTGTGACGACTGTTGGAATGAGAACGCAGTGGGGTAAACTGATGGCTACTTTGAGCGAAGGAGGAGATGATGAGACCCCATTGCAGGTCAAACTTAATGGTGTGGCAACCATTATTGGAAAAATAGGCCTGTTTTTTGCCATGATTACTTTTGCTGTTTTGGCACAAGGACTGTTCAGCCGTAAGCTGCGAGAAGGGTCCCAATGGGTCTGGTCTGGAGATGAGGCAATGGAAATATTGGAATTCTTTGCTGTTGCTGTTACAATAGTCGTTGTTGCTGTTCCTGAAGGGCTGCCTTTGGCTGTGACACTGAGCCTTGCTTTTGCCATGAAGAAAATGATGAATGATAAGGCACTTGTCCGTAATTTGGCTGCTTGTGAGACAATGGGATCTAGCACAACTATCTGTAGTGACAAGACTGGGACTCTAACTACTAACCATATGACTGTTGTGAAAGCTTGTATTTGTGGGAAAATCAAGGAAGTAGGTAGCTCTAAGGAGACTTCTAGCTTTTTCTCTGAGATACCTGGTTCTGCTTTGAGTATCCTACTTCAATCGATATTTATCAACACTGGAGGAGAAATTGTAAAACGAAGATGGAAAAATCGAGATACTTGGAACACCCACTGAGACTGCTCTTTTGGAATTTGGGCTGTCACTTGGTGGGGATTTTCAGTCAGAACGACAAGAATTAAACATTGTGAAAGTTGAGCCCTTCAATTCTGTTAAGAAGAAAATGGGGGTGGTTCTAGAGCTTCCAAATGGTGGTTTCCGGGTGCACTGTAAAGGGGCTTCTGAAATAGTTTTGGCTTCATGTGACAAATTCATAGACTTGAATGGTGAAGTTGTTTCCCTCAATGAGGCATCTATTAATCATTTGAAGGATACAATTGAAATATTCGCTAGTGAAGCTCTTCGAACTCTATGCCTCGCTTATATGGAAATTGAAAATGAATATTCTGCTGAAAGTCCTCTACCATCTAAAGGGATACACATGTTTAGGAATTGTTGGTATTAAAGATCCAGTTCGCCCAGGTGTTAGGGAGTCGGTTGCAATTTGTAGGTCCGCTGGTATAACTGTTCGGATGGTTACTGGAGACAACATAAGCACTGCAAAAGCAATTGCTCGAGAATGTGGAATTTTGACTAGTAAGGGTATAGCAATTGAAGGCCAAGAATTCCGTGAGAAAAGTGAGGAGGAATTGCGTGAAATTATTCCAAAACTTCAGGTGATTTATATGCTTAATGACATTGTTTTGTCAATATTTGGAGTGTTCAATGGTCCTTCGTGGTCACTAGAGTTCAGTACACAAATTGCGTGGTGTCTGGTCAATGGATCAGTTTGATTTAAATTTTCTTGGACTCTGTTGTTGAATTGATTCCTACAATAAGTGTGACATTTCATATTGAACTTAAAAATGAACACACTGTTACATGACTATATTTCCTGAAAAGATCCCCAGAGCACTAATTCTGAGCAGATTCCTTATTTCCAGTTTGTAGTTCTTGTTATAACTTTTTAAAGTAGTTTATCTTAGGTTTCTGTTGTCCTCATGTTCTCTTGCCTTGGAAATACTGAACAATCGCAACGTAGAAGTAATATGTAATTGCAAGGACTGGAGTAAACCAATGAGTATGGTAACCAATGGATCATTGGAAGTCAGTAGCAATCATTGAGGATGAAATTGTTCAATAAATAGCTCTTTTCTGTGAGAAGAAACTTGTCTGATAATCTTGATCTAATATTTCTTCATGTGCAGGTAATGGCTCGATCTTCACCACTGGATAAGCACACCCTTGTAAAACACTTACGAACCACTTTTGAAGAAGTTGTTGCAGTGACTGGTGATGGTACGAATGATGCTCCAGCGCTTCATGAAGCAGATATTGGACTAGCAATGGGCATTGCTGGAACTGAGGTGTTTACTACATGCTGTTCCTTCATTCTTGCCTGAGAAAATATCTTATCTTACCAAATATAGCTATGACGCAAGCCTCATCTTCCAAAAATTTTAGTCAACTTTTTAAGTTTTATTTGAGATATATCTTTTTCTCAAAATCCAACCCCTTCGAATTACTTCTGCCATCTAACTCTTTTCTCATTTCTTTTTTGTTTGCTAATAATACATAGAATTGTAATTAAAGTGCTTATACAAAAAAGAAAGAAAGAAAAAGTCAAAGTTGTGTATTTTGATTTTTGATTATCATATATAATTATGAAGTTTCTCCTGTGAATTCCTCCCTTGTTTCCACAAGAGATAGGATTTGAAATCTGCTTACTTGACAATTTATGTTGTTAAACTTGTTTCTGATTTTCAGGTGGCAAAAGAGAGTGCTGATGTCATAATATTGGACGATAACTTCTCCACAATCGTTACAGTGGCTAAATGGGGACGTTCTGTTTACATAAATATTCAAAAATTTGTTCAGTTTCAGCTAACAGTAAATGTGGTTGCCCTAATTGTCAACTTTTCTTCCGCCTGTTTGACAGGTAAGCAGATACTCATCTTCTTTTCCTTTTCATATCAGATTTATCTTTTAGCATAAACCTCTTCCTATAACGTTATTCCTTCCTTCCCTCTTTTGTCTTTGGGAACTTGCTCTCAGGAAATGCTCCCCTTACTGCTGTTCAGCTTCTATGGGTGAACATGATCATGGATACTCTAGGAGCACTTGCATTAGCCACAGAGCCTCCAAATGATGACTTAATGAAAAGATCCCCAGTTGGTAGGAAAGGAAACTTCATCAGTAATGTGATGTGGAGGAATATCTTGGGACAGTCTGTGTATCAGTTTGTCATAATTTGGTTTCTCCAGACAAGAGGAAAAGCGGCTTTTCATCTAGATGGCCCAGATTCTGACTTGATATTGAACACAATCATTTTCAACTCGTTTGTCTGTTGTCAGGTAATTGTAAATTCATTAGGACGTTTCACTCTTAGTTGAAATGATCCAAATAATTTTTCTTTTGATAGTGTTAAACTACTAGTTATCCCAAAACAAAAATTTGGGATAACCAACAACCACCGTGAAAACACTAAGGTTTTTTTTTTCCCAAACTCAACAATATATATATATTGTATTTTCTCACAACGAACATCTTTTAGGGCACTTCCCCATGTGTGCACTAAGCCCAAATGGGCGGTACTACCACCAGAAGAACACTCACCAACAACAAAATGAAGGATTCAACCAAAACAAAAAGAGCGGAAAACTAAGACTACAAACATATGGCCAAAATCTAAACCTTAAGGCTCTGATACCATGTTATAGTTTGTATGAATGGTTTAGACACTAAAGGTGGAGGCTATTCAACTTGTTCACTTGTAGTCTACCACACATATTATTATATAGGGTTAGAGAAATATTACAATGACCAAAATACCCCCCAAACCCTAATAACTCTTCTAACTGATAGACAGGGTTGTATGTTTGGGAAGTAGTTTTTATCTACTAGGATCATTACTACTTAATCCTTTGAGGCTTGTGCACCATTGTTGTAGTAAATAATAGTAGAAGCAAGAAAAAGAGAAGAAGAAGAAGATACTATCGATACTGCATCTAATTGGATGAATGTAGCTTTTGCTTAATGTGTGAGACCTTCAATGTGATTCAATCATGATGAACCCGTTTAATTGACATTATCACTTAGAAGCATACAAGGGTCTAGTTGTTTTATTGGTTGCGAGTGCACTTGTGAAGTTTGTGTCTCTTATTGATGAATAAGGAAAAATAGTAGTTAATATATATAAGTGGACCCAAGCCCATTGGCTTAGACTTTTGAGCTAAAAGTGGGGTCTTAATATGTATATTAACTTACTCTTGCTCGACAACCTAAGTGTTTCTCTCCCTAACATTATTGGACTAGTCACCATTCTTTAGTCCCTCGTCATAAGAGTTGTGCTTTTTATGTTGCTTGGATTATGTAACTTAACCTGGAATGCTGATGTCTTCTTCAGGTTTTTAATGAGATCAGCTCTAGAGAGATGGAAAAAGTAAACGTATTCAAAGGTATACTGGAGAACTATGTGTTCCTGACTGTGCTTACTTTCACTGCCCTCTTTCAAATCATCATCATCGAGTTTCTGGGTTCATTTGCGAACACAACTCCTCTCAGCTTGCGGCAATGGTTCATTTGTGTTTTCCTTGGATTCCTTGGTATGCCAATAGCAGCAGTTTTAAAGATGATCCCTATATCATGAAACTGAGATCAAGGGCAAACTAAATAGGTACTTTCTGACTTGGTTTTCCAAACTCTTAGCCGTGAGTGGCAGTTCAATTTTTGGTCATTACCTCATTATAAAGAGTGGAAAAATCTGATCAGGAGTAATCCTACTTTTCACACCAATTTATCACATCTCATGTTAAACCGCTACTTAAAACACTTTATATCAACCGGTATGATATGAGATGTGATAAATGGATGTAAAGAGTAGAGCAATTATTCTTTGAATTGATACGAGCTTTTATACTATGAAGTTTGAAAGGTTAGCAAAAGTTAAAAAACTTACAACTCAAGATGGCTATTAGTCAAATATTTTGTAGGGACAGCTCCTATCACATGTTAGATTTGTTGTAGACTTCTACCTTGAGAATTTGGTGTATGAATTGTACAATTTGTTTGAGCATTTAGTTGTACTGTAATGTGATCACTCACGTTCCTTATGATTTATCTTAAAAAGATGATATCAATTATTTGCTGGTCCAAATATCCTATCAATAGAGAGAGTTTTGCAAATGAGTTTCTAGCTGTGTATTAGCACCTAAGGTTTAAGTAAATGGCTGGGCTACTAAATGCAGTTTTTCCGAACTGGATTAATGGCTGATAAATATATTGAAATCTGGTGTCTAAGGAACTGTCTTATGCTCAAGTAATAATTTGTGGTTAATAAATGTTAACAAACGATCCCATTCTTAGGAATGCTACAAAACTGTCGTTTCAGAGATCTCTTTTCTAGCCTACGTGACGAGAAGCCATTGGCCTGGATCAATTATTTGGTATATTTCCTACTTTTTTTTTCCTTTTTTTTTGGAAGATTCTCTCCGTTTAAAGTGAAATTGAGAAGAATCATCACATGGCCAGGATTAATGTTGATGTCATTTAGCAGAATAGATGATGTGACATGATGTCATATGTTAGCATACTATTCAAAAAAATTAAATAATGTGACATGGTTAGATGCAACATTAAATTCTTCATTTCCATTCATTCGAGGCAGGGTATGAGTTTTTCTTTTGGGGGTAGAAACCTAATTTATGTTATGGATAAGAGGGGGAGAGCATCCAGACGCTCTCCCACTTAAAACTCGAACAAGAGGCGCAATGGCCACCAATGCCTAATTTATGTTGGTATTGATGGCATTAACATGCCAGCTTTTTTCCAGTATTGAATAAAAAATAATTTTATTTAAAAAAAAAAAAAAATGAGTATACACTCTGCGGCGAAAGAGGTTCTTGGGTTACTTGGCCTCCCTGTCTATCGGCTAAAGAATTTTGAGATGGGCTTGACGTGTGATTTGCTGACATGTTCTCAACTTAATTTAATTGCATGTGACTAATTCATAGACTTGAATTGTGAAGTTGTTTCCCTCAATGAGGCATCCATTAATCATTTGAAGGATACAATTGAAAGATTCATCAGTGAAACGCTTCTAACTTGGGTCGCTTCTAACCTATTGTTTAGAAGTATTTTCAATTCTTTTTTTTATTATTTTTTATGGAGAAGATCCCCTTGTAGACCTTTCTTCATTCGTTTTTTTTTTTTTTTAAATAACGAATTTAAAAAAAAAAAAAAAAAAAGGCTCTTCCAGCTCTATTACTTGCTTATATGGAAATTGAAAATGAACACTCTGTAACTAATTAAATCTTACTTACAACTGTTTATCTTACAAGAAAGATAATATAGATTAGTCATATTATCTAATATCTACTAAGAAAAAATATATTAGCAAAATATGAACATTAAAATTTAATTACTAGTTTACTAGAACAAATATTTTTTAATATTTAATATAAGAATTATTATATTAACATTTTAAAAATTAAAAAGGCCTCATTTTAACTTTTTGCCTGAGGCGGTTAGGCCTCAATTTTTATTAAGCTGCCACATCGGTCATCACAGTGAATTATAAAGCCACTTATACTAAGTCTTACATTGGTTTCTTACTTACGTGAGATTAGGCTTTACAACTGATTTTAAGGACCTTCAATTGTAATTTGACAAGTTATTTTGAGATAGTGTATGTGTCTAGTATTTTTCTTGAGTCTTTATAAATAGTATTAGAATACCGACGACATAGGCCCGGGATGTGAATGAGAGAGATTATGACACCTCAAAAAGTTTCACTTTGGGAATATATATTGCCCACATTGAGTGAATCGATTATAAAAGTTCCACACTAATTACTTATCAGGTGAGACTAAACTTTATAAGCAATTCTAAAAATTTTTAATTAAAGCATAATTAGTCTTATTAAAATGATAGCGCAAATATGATTAATATTTTTGTTTTGAGCAATTATCTTAGAGGACTCCTCTTTTGGATCACACTTCTAGTCTAAAAAGCCAACAATTTACCCTATTCATATTAAAAAAATAAAAATAAAATAAAATAAAAAAAATTCAATGATGTGATACACAAGTCTAAAAGTTTACTCTGCAAGTATGAACCGGACATTGTCATTAAAAGAAAATAATAGTACGAGAGGATAAGCTTAGGGCATATAGGCCAAAAGACCTAGGGTAAAAATACACTAGGATGTAATTTTAGCAGCAGTAAAGATGCCAAATTTCTGGCCAGCAGAGAAGGCAGCTGGTTGGGGCACCAAAAGTCAAGGAGAAAGTACCGAGTACTTGATCCAGTTTTGACCGCTCAGCTATCAGCTGTGATCTCGTCTAGCCCCTGGCCAACAACAGGTTTATTTACAACTGTGTTACCCATGAAATCCTACGCACTTGAACGTCAACATGATCTACCCAGATCTTGGGTTTCAGACAATTACTGCTTTTTTATTTTGTTTTGTTTGTCGTTTTTGTTTCAAATAATGCTGCCTCCATACGAGAGGTGCTTAAATCCACACATGAACACTCCCCGGCACAGTAAAAAACAAAACAAACAGTTGAGGGGATGAAGCCGAATCCACCTAAGAAATGACAAGGATATACGGTAATTACTTGCTCGAATTACTAGTAGTTTTAGTTTTGGTGAATAATGCAAAAGACCCCATTTGAAACCCACCTGCTCTAATTGCTACCAGTCTCACATTTTTTGTCAAATAATTGTTGCGGATCCGGGTCCTACTACCTTAAGAGCTAACAATAATATGCACCATGGTTAAAAGGAGCCATAATCCCATCAAAAAATCAACACAGGAACTCAACTGGCTTGGAAAATTGTGGTGACAGTAAAAACAAAAGTCTGTCTCATCAAAGTATAATCAACATAGAAATTCCTTTTGATTCCACAAACAATGTCTCGGGTTTCATGACCCCCCTAAACCCAGCCAAGCCAGTGCCTCACAAGAAAGAAAGAAAGAAACAGGGCCCGCCTCAAAAGGCATTCCCCAAACATTCAAACAAACCCAATCACAGTTCACCTTTACATAACTTTTTTTTTGCAGAGCTAACCCGCAGCACAGAAGATGCATCAAATCAACCAAACAGAGCCTCCTTACCCCTCTTTACCCCTCTGTCTCCATTGCTTTCATCCTTTCCAAAGACACCAACAAAGCATCCCAAGCATCCCATCAAAAGGTAGCTGGCTAAAGACATCACAGAGCCAGAAAGAAAACCAAAAAAGAAAAAATCATTTGATGAGATAAAAGTATTGAACAAGAATGAAGCAAAGGCCCCCCCCCCCCTCCTCCTTCCTGCATGCCCTCTTTTCCATTGTGGCATTATTGGTCTCCTAACAACCAGCTTTCATGCCTATCCCAAAGCTTAGCTTTATATTTTTTCTTTTCCAGCTCTGTCTGTCCTTTCTCTGGCCGCTCCAAAGGCAGATTCAAGCAATCCCAAATCATGTCAATAAGAACTGATTAAATAACTCACTACGCCAACAGTTTTCATTGAGAAAGCCATGTTAGATCTTGTCAAAACCACCTTTTAGTCAAATTTCTCTAGCACAGTTTATCACCCGGCAAGCCACAACTTCGATCACAAGTACTGAATGTAAGCCTTTTCCTTTTATTGTTTAGAGCAGAAGTAACAGAAGAAATTTCTAAAACGTCAATCGGCCTCGATTGCGCCGGCGAAAGATCCGGCGAATTTACAACGTTCGTTATCTTAAGTTTCTCCATGTCTAATCTTCGCATTATAGTATAGCATGAAAACAAATCATCCTGTGACAAAAAGCCAACACATGGTATATAGTTCTTTCTTTGTTCAACAAATCTATATATATATATATATATATATATATATATATATGAAAATGAATTCTAGAATAACAACTCACAATCTCAAGAAATCTATAGTGAGAAATGGAATTCATCTTCAACTCCAATGATCTTCTTGTTAATCTATCATCCAAAGCCAACAAGGCTGCTGCAGCAGCTATAACAGAGGGCCGATTATCTTCCAAATTGACCTCTACATTTAAAAACTCACATCAATACATAGATATATAAAATGAAGTCAGTATAATAATATCAGCTCAACATGAAAAGTTCATAAGTACCTCTCATTATGGCCAAGATGATTTCCAGAGTCCTAGAAAATATATCACTTGGTGGAGGTTCCTTGCACAATTTTGTGATGAAGAAATGAAGGAAATCAAAAGGAGAGATGGAGCACATCCGCCATTCCAATGTGCTCAATACCAAAAGCTCCATTCTCTGAATCACCCTGCTCCCGAAGTTATAATCTTGTAGTGGAAACTCTGACAACATTGGAACTTTGACCTCCTCCATCTTTGCAGCCAAAGAAAGACATGCCTACTGAGAGTAATCTAATAGCCCACAATTTTTCACTCTGCACAACATTTGAGGATTCAAGAACAATCATCGAGTATCAAAAGGATTGTATTGAAGCAAGGAAAGGAAATTCAACTTACTTCGATGGACCGCCTTGAAAGGAATCGATCGAAGTATGTTAAAGACAAATAAACTGTTTTGAAGCGAAATCCGAATGCTGCTCTTGTCTGTATTCATTTAAAAAAAAAAACAGAAATCAACCCCAATTACAGTTTGATTAATCCATCTCAATAAAATAAAGAAGAAAAAAGAAAAGAAAAAGAAATGGGGTTAGACAAACTTTGAGAATCCATGTGATGGCCTCCAAGCGAGCACATTTGAGCCAGTTTCCAATCGCTAAAGATTTATTACTTTTGAACCCATAACAGATTTCTCTTTCAAATAACATCTCCATGTACTCATCTTCCGAGCCATCATAATTCTTAAATTCAATGAACTTGGACTCGTCAACCACCTCTTCATACAAACAATTCTCACTTTCCTGACAAAGTAAGCTAGAGAGAGAATCATCCATTTTTTTAATCTTTCTCTTTTCCTTCACCTTTTCTCTCTCTAAATCCAAACACAAAATCTAAGACACAGTGGGAGAGAGATATTAACTGCTAAATCCATGATTTGGAGAGAGAAAACGTGGCTTTCCACCATGACCAAAAAGGAGGGAGAGATGTGGAGAAGGGGGAGGATCGATGGGGGGAGCTAAAGCTATAATTTAGCAAAAGATGCCGTTTTAGCGGTTTTTGATTGATTAAAACAATTCTGCGTTGTCTTCAAGCGTGGCGAGATTGTAGAAACTAGAATGCTCTGTTCTTTTAAGAGCGTGTGTGTGTGTGTGATGGGGAAGACTATGTTTGACTGAGAAAGGCTTTTGTTTCAGAGCACGAGCAGTTGGGGTGGGTGGGGACAGATGATAATAGGCGAGTGGGAGCGTGGAGGGCACCGCCCAATAGGAAGAGGTTGTGTGGATGTCAGGTGGGTGCCGTACATGAGGTCGTACCCAATGAGACGTGAGGCGCAACTAAGATCTTCTGTGATTGGGGGAGGCGTGAGGATTGAGTGAGGTACGGTCCAGATGGTCTCTTGAGTAGTCAAATTTTGAAGAAGAAAATGATCATGATGTAGATGTACCATTCGATGGGATCTAACGTGTCCAATAAATTTTGATTGAAATGATTGTCGGCTCCTCTCTCTAAAATCTGAGGGAATACTTCATAGAACTTTCACCTTTTTTTTTTTTTAATACTCTCTTTTAATTTTAAAAACTTTTAATTTATTTCTTTAAATTTTTAATTATTTTTAATTTGGACTTCGATGTACATTTTAGGGTTTAAATTTTTTTTAAAAAAATTAAATACTTTTGATTTTTATTTTTTAAAAAAATAAAAAATATATATTCTAAAAGTTGAAATTTTATACAAAAATCACCGTTTGAAATCCCAACCTCCAAAATATTTTTTTATTTTTTTAAAAAATGAAAATCATGAATATTTTGATTTTTTTTTTTAAACCCTAAAATGTACGGAGTAGTCCAAATTGAGAGTAATTAAAAGTTCATGATGATAACTTGAAAGTTTTTAAAGTTAGAGGAGATATTTTAAAAATAGTGAAAATTCAAAGAAATTCTCT
Organism: Carpinus viminea; assembly: GCA_013348765.1. Taxonomy (NCBI): domain Eukaryota; kingdom Viridiplantae; phylum Streptophyta; class Magnoliopsida; order Fagales; family Betulaceae; genus Carpinus; species Carpinus viminea. The sequence continues at coordinate 4,114,282 of CP054670.1, read as the reverse complement.
AAAATTTATCAAAAATCTTATGTTTAAAATGGTGTTGAGCTAAAAAAACACAAGGATCAATGGCCTCAAATATTAGTCAACGTATTTTCAGGTTGATTAAATAAAATACCATTCACAAACTGTAAAATGGTTTACATTTCTCACTTGAGTAATGATAGCATGGACGGACAGTATCAACATTGATATTATTTTATTATTATAAAAACATGTAAATAGTAATATTAAATAAAATAATATTAATTATACTAGCATGGATATTATTCATCCACGTTGGTCTAGTGTGTATCATTACTCTTCTCACATGCGTAAACAATTTTTCGCTACTCTCTTACACCCTCGAAAAGGTATTTATAAAAGGGTCCTTTATGGGGCTTACATGTCCATTAAAAAAGTCTCGGTTGTTCAAACACATGTCCAGCATATATGCTTCATAAGAGGCTTTTCTCACATTTACTTGTCCAAAATCACAATACAGGTAGACAATTGTGTTGAATCTTAATCCACCCTAAAAAGACCCTTCTATTCTCATACACTTTCTTCATCAACACAGGTTCTCTTTGTCATCTTTTTCTCTTCCCTTACAGTTCCTTAAATTATATGCAAATATAAAAAAAAAATGTGATGATTTTTCATACAAGCTACGCACCAAAAAAAAAAATTTTCAAACACTATTTTAGAGTTGCATACAAATAGCATAAAATAATTATTTTTGAAAAAATTAAAAAAAAAAAAGAATAGAGAAAGAGAAGGTTATTAATCTCAACCACGCGAGGCGGCAGAGGCATTGAAGTGTACGTAGGAGAGTCGGTCGGGAGGCACATGTCTACAGAAGTGTTGGTTGCTGGGAGTGAAGTGCAATCTATGATTTTTGTAATGACATCGGTCGACAATATTAATTATGAAATAGTATTTGTCACATTATATTAATTGAAGCCTTCGTGCAAGATAGTGGATTCGTGGGCTAGCTTAGCTGGCAACAATGGAACAAAACTACTATTCCATATTAATAGCTTTTATCAATCAAATGTAAACAAAGTCTCAATCAAATATTAATAGCTTCACCATACCAAGTCCTTTTTTTTTAAAACCAAGATAACTAACCACATGTTTATATTGTGCTAACTCATCATGACTGTGTACTTGACCTGTCACTCACACAATTATCAGGCCAATTAAAAAATTAATTATAAATTAAGTAGAAGACAATACTTTTTTAGAAAAACATTTTGTAGAAGATGATAGATTATAATTAGAGCAATGGCTAGCCATTGTAATAATAGTATTTCTAAGAATATTAACTTAAAACTAAATACATACACTTAAAAGTGTGCTTAAAAACAACCTTAAAAAGACTTGAATATTCTTTGCGTTGGGATCGAGTGATCCCGTGGTCTGTCCATGCCTTAAAAATCTGTTTAATAACTCAATCGATTTCGGGTCGAGCTAATTTGACTCAAGCTGGCCAGATCCTATTTGCAAGCGGATCTATTCATTTATGTAAATCAAAGTTAATCAAACTAAATCCAAGTTTTAGGCTGCTCCATACTCGATCTAAATATGGAAACTCGTGTTGTTAAATTATAAGTTTCCATCATCATGTGTAATTAATTAGGAGGTGGGTCTGCTATATCATGTGGCAAATGTAATCACTCAAGCTGAATGATCGATGACGCCATTGATGCTGTGTGAAAATATTAATATACGAGGATCGATCCCGACCATCCGCATTAATAGGCGTCAAGGTGGTCAGAAGACTCAGAAATAAATAAGAGGCATGACGAGGCTATATAAAAGCATGCAACAAATGTGGTGGTTAAAATTTAAAAATGTATAATATATTTCTTTTTCTCTTTGGCCATAATTATTTGACGATCGACCAAATCCCTCGTGGAGGGAGTTACAGGAAGGCACCGAATCTGCATGAGATTTTCAGAAGACGCCCACGTTATTGCCATCTGGACCCCGAGATTTTACTGTAATGCCCATATGTCGGATGATATTTATAAGATAAATACTTCAGTACAATATAATGTTCATATTTGACTTATATTTAATGATATGATAGATGAACAATTATATAAAAAGAAAGATTGAAATTTGAATGTTAATCCTCTTTTTCTCACTAAATATGGGCCAAATGTAGATATTATATTGCATCGTAACATATCTCTATTTATAAGAAAAATCCTAATTATTCTTCTAATGTTCTCTCTACTGTGATGTAACTTTTAAAATTATTAATAGATTAAAAGTCAATAATAATTTTAAATTCAACGATAATTTTAAAAAAACATCACAATTAAAAAAATATTAAAAGAACATTTAACATTTCCCATTTATAAACTACCGATGAAAATGCCCATATGACCATTTGCACGTTATTGTCAAATTTGTATTAGTTTGTTGAGTTTGAGACTCAATTGACAGTATTCCCTGTACACCTTTTTTTTTTTTTTTTAAACAATGTTCCTTCCAAGTTTTTAATTGGAAAAATGCCCTCTTTAAACTTAAAAAAAAATTTGACAATGTCCCCCAGAAATAGAATAAGACAAAAATAACCTTGAAATTTTTCAAAAAGACAAAAATACTCTAATAAATTGGAATTTTTTGTTTTTAAAAAAATAATATTAGTAATTTTTTTATCAAAGAAAAAAATGAAAATTTTATAAATTTCCATACCTTGGTTTTTTTTGGTTGGGTAAAGTCTACATACCATACTCAAACTACCATGTAATTAACAATGTCCCCTCAAATTTTCAATTGTGACAATATTCCTTCAAACTACCAAAACATTGTCGATATTTCCACAAGACTAGCAATAAGACAAAAATGTTCATATAGATTTCTCAATAAAATAAAAATACTCCTATAAATTTTTGGTTAAAAAAAAAAAAATTAAACAGAAATTTGTATTTAAAAAAACATTTAAAAAAAACGAAAATTTGTATGTTTTTAAACCAAAATATAAATTTTTATTAAAAAAATAGAAACTTTTTATTTTCTTTTCTTATAAAAATGATTTATTTTTATTTTTAAAAGGGTTTAATACTCCATTAGTCCATAGGGTTTGAAAACTTTATTTTTTTCATCTTTAGGGTTTGAAAAGTAACTAAATTAGTCATTCCGTTAATTAACTGTTAGTTGACTTAACGGATTAATACGTGGACTAATTGAAAGTTGACACATGGTTACCTAATTAAATTTTTATTTTTTTAAAAAAAAATTAAAAAGAGAAAAAATTGGAGGTGGCTGAAACCACCCCCAATGGTGACCACCATTGGGCTCCATGGGGGTAGCCAAGCCACCCCTTGGTGCCCAAGGCCACCCAAGGTTTTTTTTTTCAAGAAAAATGTTTTTTCTAATTTTTTTTAAATAAAAAAAAATTAATTAGGTAGCCACATGTCAATTTTTAATTGGTTCACGTGTCAATTCATTAAGTTAACTAAGATCAATTGATGGAAAGACTAATTTGGTTACTTTTCAAAATCACAATGATTAATTTGATCACTTTTCAAAATTACAATGACTAATTTGGTCACTTTTCAAACACTAAGGAGAAAAAAACAAAGTTTTTAAATCCTAGGGACTACTGAAGTATTTAACCCTTTTTAAAATTAGCCACGACTTGGATTTTTTTTTTTTTTTAGTTCTAATTTTTATTTTACTAAAGGCACTAATTTCGTCATGGGGGAACATTAGTTTTGGAGAGACGTTTGTTTCCATTGATAGAATATTATCAATTAAATAATAATTTAAAAGGAGAATGTAACTTTATCCCATTTTTTCTTTTACTTCGTCAAGGCAGTAAATGCAAATCTCCTGAAATAAGAGGTAAGAAAGAGGATAGGTGGTGGTACGGGGTCCCAAGTCCCAAGTCCCAAGTAACGAATTAATTTACCAGAAGGCTCCAGGCTCCAGCTGCACGAGTCATCATCTACCAGTACTGGAATGACAAAGCAGGGTGCTTGCTGAATATCAATACGTGGTGTTTGAGCGCATTAGTTAGGTAATTAAGGTAACCCCTCTATTTTGATTGGTATAGTTGAGGCCTTATTTATTTGATTCTTTGAAAAGAGAGACATTGAGAAATGCCTACATACAAAATGGAATTATTATAGGAGGAACCGCACAATGATTATACTACTATTACCTACGTAGTTTCAAAAAGAACATACATTAAAAGGATGTTCCCTAGAACGGTCTCTTTTCTTTTTTTTTTTGGTATGTTTAGCAAAGGACTTGAAAAAAGGGGAGTGAATTGAAACCGAAGGCAAATTTGATTAATGTGAGAAAAAAAAAATTAATAATGTTTTGTATGAAAAAAAAGTTGTGATTTTTTATTTAAATAATAATAAAAAGTGATTGATATGATGTAAAAAGTAAAAATATTAAAATTAATTTTGAAATGAATTTTTTGGATCTTTGGGTCAGTCCAGTCCTTTGACAAACATACTTGCGTGTCAAATGAGCGGGACCCTTTCATTTACACATTCACTCTCACTCAAGAAAACTTGCTTTAGATTTTTTTTTTTTTGTTACAAAAAAAAAAGCAGAAACATGTTAAAGATACAACTGGAGTTTGGTGAAGCAAGTTATATTAGAATTCTGAAAGAGGAAAGTGGTGTCAGGAGGAAATTACACCAAATATAATGATGCCTGTAAAGAGAGCAGAAAGATGGAGAGTAACCAAATTTGGTGCCTTAAAACTTCCGACACCCAAAGGACTGTATACCCCACACCGAAAAAGAAAAAATAAAAAATAAAAAATTATTATTATTATTTTTTTTTTTTTAAAAAAAAGCTTTTCAAATTATCAGTCAAGCCTTCCAAACCAAACTACCAAAATGTAACAAAATAGTCACCTATTTTTTTTTTTATATTCCTATAATATATATTCTTTTAACTAATAAAATAATAAAATAATTGTAAAAAACTATTTTTTTTAAATACAAAAAAATCAATGGGCTAATAAATAAATAAAAATATTCGCTTATTGATTTTTTTTGTTGGGTTTTTCTTAAAAAATATTTTATTATTTTATTTGTTAAAAAAATAAAGGTAGTATAAGAATATAAAAAAATAAGTGACATTTTTATTATATTTTGATAATTTAAAAATTATTTTATTAATTTTTGAACATTAAAATTTATTATAAACAGCTAATAATTCGAAGTATTTTTTATATTTTTTCCAAGAAAAAACCAATAAACCCCAACTCCCAACTCCCAACTCCCAAGCCAATGAGGAGTTTTTGAATTTCAATGTCTTTGACTCCTGATTCTCCACATCATTCAAACTGCTACTACTCCCAAAGCCTACCGGGCAGTGTGCTCACATGGCTACATGCCCATAAGTTAACCCCACCCTTCAAAGCCAAGTTTCAGGAGACACAAACATCTACCAATCTTGCTGTTTTAATAATTTGGGTAGTAAATGTAAAACAGCTTCCACGTGTTTTTACTTTATCATTAAAAATTTTTAATTTTTTTTTTTGTAATGCCCTTGGATTAAGATTTTTTTGTTAAATCCTATCAAAATTCTCAAAATACTCATAATGCCTGAATCTTTGCAATTTTGATAAAATTTAACGAAAATGAAAAGAGATATTGCAAAAAATTAAAAGTTTAATACCTTATATTTAAGAGTTTTTAAATTTCAAAAGGTAATATCAAAACATGTAAAAGTTCAAAGTTGTCAAGTAAAATTTTCTCTATAATTTATCGGTCGAAGCAAGTCTTAGTCAACCTATCTATTTATTTGAGTAGAAAACTCTCACAAAAATTCTCATAAATTGGTATCTAAATTGCAAGTAATTCAAACAGCAAATTCCCAACAGCCATTGAGGTAGCATATAATAGAATTGAGATCTCATCCAATTAGAGAGAAATTAGAGATTCTTAAATTGTTAATCATGGCATTTCATTTTAAATATAATGGTCTATAAAATATCAGCTATTTTTGTATAACTGAAACATTAAATGTTGACTTTTATTTTACCGAGATTTAAATGATTATATAAACAATTGAATTTAAAATGAAGGATCACAATTAACAATTAAAAAATCTTCAATTCTCTCAAATTTCAGGGAATCCGGATCCCATAAAAAAAATTTAGTTTGGGCTCTTTAATCAATTACAACACACATCGGCCTCCGAAATTGAATGCAATTTTATTTTAGGTGTTATGAGACCAGAAACAAGTAGTTCAAGACACGAAGACGTATTGGATAAGAGAAAGGGATCGAATCAGCTTCTCGCCATGCCGTATTATTTTTGGCTATAATTCATGGACCCTTGACTGACACTGACAGTTTAATTGTTAGCACGCAGCTCATCTTAGCTCCAGTCTGCTTGGCGCTTTCTTCATCAAATAGTAATAGCCACAGCTGTATCTAGACTCAAGCTCATTGCCCATGGGCCACGAGCGGCTCCGTTTGGCAAAGGCCGAAAATTGCCCGATATTATTTTATTACGAAACAAAAAACTTTAACCTTTTTTATACAAAAACCTTCTTTTTTTTTTTCACATTGGTTAATTTTTATAACAAGAAAAGGCAAAAAGAAAGCCCTAAGGCCATTACTAAACATAGCAACTCTCGGTTATTCATAGCTAACCAAATTGCCTACCATTTTTTTTTTTTTATATGTTTGCATAAGAAAGGAGAGAAAGATTTGAGCTAGTAATCTCCGCTTCATTAAGCATGATTTTAGCCGATTAAACTACTTTTTGAAGACAATTGCCTACCATATTTTACACCTAGAGGGTTGACAAATCCTAAAAAGCCTATTGGTTACTATCAAGCACAAAGCATTCATTTTGAATTCTCTTGAATTAATTCATATTCACACCAATCATTCAAGGAAATTGAAGAGCTATTGTAGGGTTCTAATAATAACAGACTCTCAGAGAGTTCATTCATCGAAAAGCCCAGTTATCTTTCAAAAGTATGAAGGATCACATGCAATAAAGGGCTTAACAGCCTAACAATACAATGTCTCATAGTCTAACCAGCTTCCAGAATCCAAGTACATCCTTCACCATAGGGATGTCTCCAAGCAAACCATTCTCCCTAGTCCCTCCCACCAACTTAGCTAACCAAACACCAACACCATGTTGCCCCTCCTAACAAATTGAGGGAAGGAATCTCTACGTTAGGCAACAACCTCTTGGCGGGTATGCAATCTAACCCTTAGCAAAACTTTGCAAAAATACACTCTCACAATTCTCTTACTAACTTGGGCGTCGAAGTAGCTTCACCGAATCCCACTAGTAAATCCTTCTAACACTTTTTCTTTTTCGTAAAAACTCCTTTCAAAAAAGACGGTGTTCAAATGTCACTGTAAGTCCTTCCACTAACACATGACTTCCAAACAAAACTTCTTTTAGCCAAGGTAAAATTGTGTATTTCAGATAGCTCTACACTAATTCATTCTTTTGTTGTTTGGAATTAATATGAGATTAAGTTCGTTATTCATTATTTCTCATTACTTCCCACAGCAAGCATTAAACGCCAGAAAACATCATGACATCCTAGGTACGAAAGAAAAGAAACTTCTACGATAATGGCTGCAATGCATCATGGAAGCAAGCATCTAGTGACGAAGTTTTGGCAAAATCAAAGTAGCTAAGAACTGCTATTTATCTTTTTCTGTTATTTAATTAATTTATGAAAATTGTTATGTATCATTTTTTTCATACAACTTTTTTTAGAGAGCCCCTACCATCAGGATGGGCTGTAAAATGTTTATTTTGCGGCCTCCAATAAAGAATAAACACATCAGCTATCTCACCAAATAACAGTATACACGAAAACACATGATCAAAGGCACTTTCTCCATTTCAATCGGCAACAACCCCTTTCCTATTCAATATTCAATTGGTAGAACAAAATGAGCCAGCCCGAGAAGCACCCAAAAAAAAAAAAAAGCAACATCCAAGAACCCAATTCGATCTCCGCCAAAGAAAAACCTTCCCTTGCTACGCTTCACACAAAGGCTTCCTCCAACAGCGCAAGGCTTCAGCCAATTGCTCCAGCAACGCCTTCCTGTCTTAATCTCCTCGGGCAGCCACAAGGACTCTCAATAGTCAGAAAGAACTGCATCTATTTTAATTTCTTGCTATAAAGTTTTCTCTTGAAATTTCACTCTCCCACCAGTCCCAGAAGCTAATTTTTCTGCTGGAGAATGAATGGTTTTCTTGTTTGAGAAGAGAGGGACGTTTGAGAGGGATAGAGAAATAGACATGAAAGAGAAAGTGTCTTCTTTGTAAGGGAAGAAGACACGAAAACGAAAAACGTTTGGCTTAAGATCTGGTGTTTCTTGTCTATTTTAATTAAAGGCATTCTCTCTTTTTTAAGAAACCAGTCATTGAATATATAAAACCCAAATGAGTGAAAGTGTGAATCCAACAAATCTGATAGCTAATTTTTTTTTTTTATTTTTAACAAAAAAGGTTGGTAAAAAAAGTAACAAAAGATGAAAGACTAGACTTTCCCTTAATAGAAAGAGACAACAAGCGAGCATCTCAGGTTTTAAGCTACACCAAAAGTTCCCCTAAAAGCTTACATTGAGATATTCCCTCGCAAGGTATAAAATCCATATATTGGTCACTTTGCTTGCGTAAATCAAACCCACAAGTGAAAGCCAACCACCGATTCACTTCAGTTAAAACTCAATCAACAATACTTGTGCCCATAAGTGCAATACCAATGTGACAAAACTTAAAAATGAAACAAATACCATACGAACCAAGGAGGTAATGGAGGGTGAAATATCTCCCTAAAGCCTATAGATTGCTCTAAATCAACACCCAGATATACCCTAAAAACCAAACAATATGGAGAAAACTACTCCTGCAACCTCTCTAAAGAACAGGGAAAAATGCCGGTTCATTTATCTCGAGGATATTAACCCGACTAAATTTATATCAAGAGAGAGAGAGAGAGGGATCACCCATGTAAACCCATGATAATCCAAAATAACAAGCTTTTATGAAAATAAATATCAATTAATGCCCCAAAGAAACAATTGAGGATAATTATGGTATAAACTACAGAGTATTAAATATCAATTAATGCCTCAAAGAAGAGCGAGGACAATTATGGTACAAATAACCGTATGACAAATCTGATGTATGTGAATGCAACACCAAGTACACAAAAACATGCTCTTTACGTGGTGATGATAATAAGGAAGAGTTGAAGCAGAGCAAAATAACTAGATGGCAGAAATCCATGTGATTTGTAGATGGCTAGACCTCCTCATCGCCCCCATTGACTGCATAGTGACCGACATTTCTACCCTGTACAAACAAGAGAAAAGGAGAATTAAGGAACTAAGCATCAAAATTGGAACCGAACAGCCTAGTGATACCAGTGTATGTAAACATGTTAACAACAGTTGCATAAAAATATTTACAACAGAACTACTTGCCGCAGAGCAAAATTGGCCTTAGAATCTTAAAAGATATTAATGACTCTACAATCAACAAATTGCTTTGTTGGCCATATATAGCTATAGCAGATAAGCTACAAGTCAGCAAAAGCACATATTATGAACACAAATGCATCACCCTGACAGTGTTTCTCAGGATCCAAATCTAAAACAGTCGAAACCCAGATCAGGATTTGTTTCCATAGGAAATCAAATGCATTTGTTTGATTATAATCAGACCATTTTGGAACATTTATTTCTTTATATGCAATGTAAATTAGAAATACCATTCCTTTACAAATACAAAAGAATGATGATACATAATTCCAAGCCCAATCCACACATCTTGATATTTTGTCTCTAACTCTTATCTACTGGATTCAACATTGGGTTTCACTAATATATGATTGGATGCAACAGCTTTCCACTATTTATAATCTAGATTCAAGCTTGGACGTTCAGGGGACTTCTAAATCCACACCTAATCCACCCAAGACAAAGTCACAGAACTAGCAGGTTCTGTAAAACCCAGGAACTACACGAGTATTGGCAGCGGGTGTGACCAAGCCACTCAAGCCCCACCCCACTCACCAAGAAAAACAGAAAGAAGCAAGAGGGGAAAGATACACAAAAGAAAAAGACAGAGCACCCCAAAGTACCAACCCCATCCACATTAGTAAGGTTGCATATGTGCAAGTGAAGTATGTCTAGCAATCTAATTTAGATGAGCTCATAAATATAATTTTTAAGCGTGTTATTAAACCCAACCAAAGAAAGTCCTTGGCGGTTGTTTTCTTTCAAAGAAACTCCTTTTTTTTTTCTTTTTTTTTTCAAAGAAACTCCTTGACATACTAATTAAGGTGGATAAGAAATCATATAAACCTTTCATCAAGAAAAAACCTACCTCAGATAACATTCGCTGCTTGTTAAGCAGCTGGGTCCTAGCCTTGTTAAGAACCGAGTTCGGTGACTTAAACATTCTCTGTAGAAGAGTGAAGAAAAAGTTACACAAATAAAGTACATACAAGATGTGACAAGTATCAAAAACTCAAATGGTGCTTATCACTCCAAAGATGAGGTAAATGCAGCTAGGAGAAGCCAATAAAGATAAGAACCAACCTTTTCAACGCTAGATACACGATGTTCATCCTCTAGAGGATTCTTCTTCTTTGGTTTGAACCCAAAGAAATCCTGAAGGAATTCATTTTCCTGTCTCAATAAAATTTCCCATAATCACTCAGCCAGCAAAGCAAGACTAAATTGACAAACAGATAAGAATTTCCAGGAAACCAACCTGCATATGCTTAATAAAGCCTCCCCCAATAAAATGCTTCATAAAGTTCAACTGTTACAAATTAGATAAAACATCAAAAGTTGGTAACATTCACAAAACTAACATATATAAGTGGAGAAGGTGATGGTGGTAATGGAAAACCTGTACTAGTTGAGACCATGATGATGTCTGTAATGATTCTCCACCAATCTTCATTGAAGTCTCAGGACAATAACCGTCCTAAAATAATAATTTAGATTATTATTACATCTCTACAAACAATTGTCTTTTTTTTTTCTTTTTTTCTTTTTTTGATATTGTAGAAACCCAAAGAAGTACCTCCAAAAATTCCAACATATCCCGAAAGAAGTTCCTCTGGCTGTTAAGATCTTTCTTAGTAGATCCTTTACCACCTGCCTCAGCAGAGAGGCTTCTGACTTGATTTGTGATTTTCCCCTTCAATCCTTGAATATGTGAAAATCCTTCCCGGGGTTTGCTTCCTTGAATTGATCCATCAGTTGAATCTCTAGCTTCACGAAAAAACTTGTCCAAACTTCCCATCTCAAAAATTATAGCAAGCGCTTCACCAGCAGCAATGCGTACAGACCGGTCATCCTTGTCTAGCAGGCTAGATAAATATGATATTGACCTGCATCATTAACCAAAGATGTAAGTTCATTTTCATGAAGTTGGACAAGAGGCAGTTTTGGACTATTGAGGTCAAATAGCATCTAGACTGTGCAGGTGTCATCTTCCTCAAGGCTCCTGCATCAGTTAGGTGGCAACCATACCCATATAAAGCACCAAGCATAAGATGGTGTAGGTGGTACTGTGGTTGTGTGGTGTGCACAATCACTTTCCAGGAAGAAAGAATTGCTATCAACTAAAAGAAAAGGAGGGCAACCAGAAATAAAGTGCTGGACTGAAGTCAAGATCTTACTCTTGCCAATGTTTGGGATTTAGTTTAAATCCATCCATAGTTGTCAGAAGAAAGGACCAAGCAGATACCACTGCAGTTATGACATCTGCTGAGGGTTTGGATGCGGCAACCTAAAATGTGAAATAGCATCAAGTTCCATAAAAAACCAGTGGCCAGAACAAAAAATAGCATAGCTTTTCTTTCAAGTACAGATCAAAATCATGTATGTTCTCAAAAATTAAGCCATAAGAAAGCAAATGGCAAATACACTAAATTGTCAAATCACTAGCATTAATAAGTTGATTTGTACAAAAAGCCCAAAGCAGCAAAATTGGCATGACTAAACAGTTTCAAAAGTACGTGTATCGAGCATGAATACATACATTGGGACCAAGTTTTGGATGAACCACTTGCCACATTATTTGCATTGACTTTTCTGTTTCTTCTGTGTCACTTCCACCAACAAAACTGATGACAGCCAAGCACTCCAGCAACTAAAATTACAATCCATGGAATGCAGAAAACAACAGGTTGAGTATAAAATGAAGTCCTGATAATCGAGTGAATGAACATAAACCAATAGAATCTTAAAAGCCTATATACCAATTTCTTTGAAGATTGAGGCCCAGATTTTAAAGCCTGTGAGAGAGGAGTGACCGATTCCTCCAATATTTCACGTGCATTATCCCCAGGGCCAACAGTCAATGCCAACAATCCTACAAAAATGGATTACAATGTTGAAATCTAATCCAATTTGGAAGAGAATGCAAATGAGTCAGCATAAGGATAGGTGACTAACCAATGGCCCGTGAAGCTAAAGATATCTCTGTAGAAGACCCACGTTTAACAGAGCTCAGACACTGATGCAGTAAAGTAGCAAAACTGCAGAACACCAACGGATTGTGAGAATCCACAAGAATATTTATACACAAGTGCATTTCTTCAATACTAAACAGAGACAAAAATGAAAATAGATATACAGCCTGGAGTATCCCTTAGATATCACAAATAATGACACCAGAGTTTCTTCAAGTTGTTCTCTCAGGTTGCCTTGTGACAAACCAATTAAATGGATTTCAGTCATAAGTGCTTGAATTTATTACTGGTTTAAAACTTAATAGACCGAACAGTGGACCCGCCTTAGCCCTAAAGAAGCAAAAAGAGACTAAAAAGAAGCAAATTTCAACAGAAACAAAAAGGCAGTAAAAAGGTACTCACTTCTTTTCCAGAAACTGATGCTGCATGCTGCTATTGAAAGCCTCAATGATTGCTGCCAGAGCTTTCTCTCTTGTAGAGCCCCTTTATCCAAGAAATAACAATAATTTCCAAAAAAAAAAAAAGAGTCAATATTCAGATTTATTCATAGTCCCAAACTTAGCCGTAGAAAAAAGATAAATAATTTAAAGCACCTCAGACATAATTTCCATACAAAGATGCAAGCTTAACAATATACAAGTCTCTCCATAATCTAATTTAGAAACTTAACACAAAAAATGCCCATTCATTGACAAGAAGCAATTCAACTGAAATAAAACACCACCTCTTCTCAAACAGAGCATCTAGAGCTTGTTCCAGCAAACTATCTTTATCTAATTGGACTTCTTCAGTCCCCAACACGGACAATCGATCCGACCGCGTAGTCGACGACGAACTCACACTACTATTATCATCATCGCTGTCCAACATCGCAGCATTCTTACGCTGAGAATTACCTGCCAAGTTCCAATAATATCAACAGCAACGAATAACAAGCAATATCAAAGGAAAATTATTTTAAGCAGAATTCAATTTACCCCCAATATCTCTGCATAATTAACTTTGTTCAAACACAAACCCTAAGATCAATCAAGATGCGTAGGGAAAAATAGAAGAAAAACGAGGAAAAGAGGCTTACGTTTTCCCATTGGTGACAGCCGCTCGTTTGTCAGAAAGGGCTACAAGATTGAATGAGAATCTGAGGACGCAAGAGATCGACGGAATTGAAGTGAATAGAAATAAGCGAAGAAAAGAACAACAACAATAGCAAGAAGAAGAACAACTGGGATGATTCGAATGAGGAATAATCCATTAAATTTCAAGGGTACACAAAATCAATCCGAAAGAGAAGCTCGAAATTTATAAGGGGACCAGAGCTAGAAACGTTGATGATGCGAGAGCTAAGAGGCGTTTCTCAACACGAACTAGGAATGATATTGCGTGGTTCGGAATATTCGCTGGTTCTCAAGAGGGGTTCAGTCGGTGATTGTTACGTGTGGGGTCAGACTTGTAAGGTTCTTGACCGTTGATTCGGATTTTGGATTTTTTTTTTTTTTTTCCTTCTCCAAGTACTACTAGAAGTATAACTTTGTTTAGCGCCTTCTTATCTCTTTCTTTTTTTTTCTTTTTTTTTTAGCAAAGATGATAGGTTCGGAAGACTAATTGTGACTATTTTAGCCAGATTTGACCATATTAGGGCATTCGTAGTGGGCTCAACAAACAAGCATTTTGGCTTGTTTGTTGAGCCAAACAATCAAAAACCAGCTCCATCTGGCTCAGCAACCTCCTCAGCAAAATGGTGAGGAGCTACAGTGCTGAGCAATTTTGCTTACCTACTGTAGCTCCCCCGTTAGGAGTAACATAGTATGGGCCTAAATAGTGAAAACCATTGGCGCTCCCTCAAGTCTAACTAAGATATAACCTAACTCGACCCCATCAGAGCATCAATGAGAATTTAAGACAGCTAATACTAATCAAGCATATGCGATGATTTTCCATTGCAGAGATTCGAACCCACGCCTTATTACATGTCCTGATCACTTGAAAACTTTCTTGAACCATTAAACCACCGCCATTAATGGTTTGTTTAGTGCCTTTGGATGTGCGTTTAATGCTCAGAAAATTCGTTTAAAGAAAAAAGTATCAATTTGGTAAGAATAATTGAACACTTTTAATGCTCCAAAAAGTTGCCAGAACACACTTTTGACAAAAGCTTAAAAACGAAGCTTTTGTCAACAAAATTTAAAAAAAAAAAAAAAAAACTTAAAAGCTCTATTTCTCAAATACAATTTCAAACATATATGCTTTAATAGAGCTTAAAAATAAAAGCTTTTATCAAAAATGCATTTTGACTATTTTTAGGTTTTTTAACCTTTAAAAACGCTTTTAAATAGTTTTACCAAACATGTATTTTTTCTTTTATTTAAATAAACTTTTAAGTATTAAACACATTTTTAAACTCTTTAAACACACACCAAGCTAGCAATATGACTTTTTTGAGGTGATTTTAAAAATTATTGTAATTTTAGAATAAGCGATGACAAAAATCCTATTTCTAATGTTACTCAAATTTCTAACCACACCACAAATATCACTTGCTATTAAAGTAAGAGTAATTCTAGTATTCTAGGAAACAAAATGGATTTGCTTGATTCGTTTGTCTTTTTGTTACTATCATATAAAATATTTTTATATTTCTGAAATTTGTTGACTATTTTTTCTTAAGATTATTAACAAATTTACTGGAAATAAAAAAAAAAATCATATAATTAGGAACCTCAAGAGAGATAAAGTTACGAAACTTACTTGTCCTCATGCACTCGATGCCAAAGTTAGAATTTAAGAAAAAAATTGTGCTTCGGTACATAATAATTCAATATACCTAATAATTTTCAACGTCCAATGTCAAAGAGAATGTGCTTTTGTACCTTGTATAGGGCCTATTTATAGGCTATAATGCGGATGTTGAATTGAACTGGTTCTCCTGGAGTTTGAGTTAGTTTGAAAGTCTAGAGTTGAGATAGGACTTAACAGCTATCATGTAGAAATAAATCTTCAACAACTATCACGTAGAGATAATATTGAATCGTCATCTTGTAG
This sequence comes from Carpinus viminea, assembly GCA_013348765.1. NCBI lineage: Eukaryota > Viridiplantae > Streptophyta > Magnoliopsida > Fagales > Betulaceae > Carpinus > Carpinus viminea. Next base: position 4,098,804 of record CP054670.1, on the reverse strand, counting down.
AAATAAACCAAAACAATTATCCTGTAGAGATAATCTTTAGTAGTCATCTTGTAGAGATAATCCTAAATTTATGGGAGCTCGAGTTGTGATTGAGCTTCTTTATTTCAATATAATCCCAATTAAAATATATATTCTATTAATTAATTAAATAGCTTCTGCTATTTAACTAATGTCTTCATTAGCTTATCATTGGCCATTAGGCCCATATTTGGTGGGCTTGTAGTGTGAATTTATTCATAACAGCAATCGTATTTGCTTAGTAGGGTCGATTTTATAGTTAGGCTAATTAGGCCAACACCTAAGATCTTTAATTTGTAAAAAGCCCCAAAAGAAACTTTATATTAAATTTATCAAAATAATAATAATAAAAGGCCTCAAGAAAAATAAAATAAGAGGATGTCATTTGACATGCTATGAGGGTTTATAAAAAAAGTAAAAACAAAAACAAAAAAACTGATGTAGCATATTTAAAATCTTACAAAATTCCCAAACTAAGCCTAGACCCATTTTCTTTATATAGATATATATAGTTTTATTTCTTTGATATTTTATATGTTATACTTACTATTAGACATCGTTGATTTTAATTGGTCTTTTTTTACGAGTTTCGATCGTGTGTTGTTAATTTAGTACACAACTAATTAAATTCTATTTACAATCATTTGTCTTGGAAGAAAAATAAAAAAGGTTAAGTAAGAATAATATGCTAATAAAACTTGAACATGAAAATTTGATTAGTAATTTTATATCTCAAAAGTTAAAAAGAATGTTTTTTGAATTAATTTTTTAATATATCAAGATTTTAAAATAAAAATGCCTCATTTAAATTGTAGGATATAAATTTCATATAAATTAGATTGTAGAAATTCGATCAATAAAGTGTCACGGATGTGAAAATTATTTGTTTAATATTATTTAAAATATATATTTTTCATATATTAAGGGACACATGTCGCTTGGAAAGATTGAATTCAAATAAATTTCTTAACCCAATTTATAAAAAATTTATCCTTTTTTTTTTTTGCTTTAATTCTCAATTTTTATTGAGCCTTTTTGCTTAGACAAATAGATTCCCCAACCCTTTTTTTTTATGCAATTCCAGTAGCCAATTTTACTAAAAAATAAATAAGAAGCCAATCTTTAGATCCCGATCCGTCATGCATGGAAAATACAGTTGTTTTTTTTTTTTTTTTCTTTTGAAGTGATGGAAAATACAGTTGTTGCCTTTATTTTTGAGCAATTTTTTTTTTTTTCCCGTATTTCGATTAGCTTTCTAGAGGTTGAAAATACGGTAGATAACGGAAATAATAACATGCTGTCTCGATATCGTTGGTGCTGGTGCCAGGAAGTTGAGAGGAAAACAAGAGAGAACGTGGAATTTGAGAGGGACACGTGGAGGAAAAGATGGTTCCAGTAGGGCTTAACGGAGTCAAAGGTCGCGTGGAAAAGCGGCTGCCCTGCTCCAATTAGAGTCGCACACATAAACGATAAAACTCCAAGGAGAGATAAATATTTCAATTTTTATTTTTTTTTAGTTTATTTTCAAATAATGTTTTATCATCTCATGAGACTTATTATAAAGTATATCATCAACTAATGAGATGGTGACACATTATTTAAGAACAAACTTTTTGGAAGAAATTTTGAGATAATCTTTAAAACTCCACCACTCCAATTATTCAAAATTAGAGAATTTCATGTTATAAAATCGTAACTCTTCATTTTAAATTCAATGGTCAATAAAATGTCAGTTGCTTATATATAACCGAGACATTTAATTTTGATTTTAACTTGGCTTTTGTTTTATAGACCATAATTTTATAACATGAGAATCTCAACAATCTCCAATTTTAAATAATCGGATAAAATTTAAATCAGGGTGACAGTTAGATGATAACAAGTCTCACACTATATAGCACGTAACTGTCCGAACTAAATAACCTTCCAGTGGTTAAGTAAATTAACTCCCTACTTACTCCTGTTGTAAGATAACAGTGACTCCACGCCTACCACCAATAACCATGCCACGTTGCCTATTGTTTGCCGGGAAATGTTAGGGATTCTCTTAATGTTTTTCTAGTATTTTTAAAATTGTGATGTGATTTTTAAAATTATCGTTGAATTTGAAATTATCATTATTAACTTTTTATATATTTGTGATTTTGAAAGATACTTCATAGTTAAGAGAATACCATAAAAACAATAGGAGAACCCCCTAGCATTTTCCTTGTTTGCCTCGCCTTGGGTAATTAGCTTACGTGGCCTATCACCGCCTCATAAGACAAAGCAGATATGAGCAATACTAATATTTATAGTAATTTATCAATTTCATATCACATCGGTTAATATGACATGTTTTATATAATACTATATACCATATTTTTATTTTATAATTATTTCATAATGTTATTGTAACAATGTTAATAAACTCTTAGATTTTGTTTTTTTTAAATGACTTTTAAAATATTAATCGAGACTATCGCATTAATGTTGTAAAATAATTATAAAATAAAAATATAGTTTTCAATATTACTCAATGAAAAAAATAATTAAAAAAAACCAATAAAATGTTTATAGGAGGTTGTTTAGGACTCTCTTCTCTCTCTCCTCATAAAATCTGAATTGAGAGGAGGAGGGAGCCTCCCCCTCCCTCTAAACCCCTCCCCTTCTACTTTTTTTTTTTTTTTTAAGTGTTTTCCGGTCATAAAGCAGCAACTCTAACCTCTTTTGTCCACCCTCTAATGTGTTGTACCGCTCATTTCCTATGTCTGCACCAACACTGACTAGTGCCCATCATCTCTTCTACTTCAATCACTATTGTTTTGCTGGCTGTTTTGCTTTGTTTTGATGTTTGAATAAGAAGGTTTGCTTCTTCTTCTTCTTCTTTTTTCATAGATTTACTCTCATGAATGATCTATCTATAAGAAGAAGAATATAGTTTCCTGACTGATGAGTTTTTTTTTTTTTTTTTTGACATGTCCACACAAGAAGGGGATGGGGATTCAAACTAGTGACCTTTGCTTTATTAAGCGTGTTACCAGTCGATCGATCTACTCTTGACTAATGAGTTGAGGAGGAGTAGATTGGATTGAGAGTTTTTATCCAACGGCCAGAAAATAAAGGTTTTGAAGTATAGCTAACCATGCTTTAGATCTAGATTGCACAGGAGCAGATATGCACCTTAATGGGCAATGGTACATGGATTAGCAGAAAAATTTGAAATCATAGAGAGTACTTAATTAGAAAATCTATATTGTATTTGTGACGTTGTAATATTATAGTTTTGAACTATGTTTTTTCAGAGTTTAAGCTATGTAATGTAAGAGTTTTATACTCATTATTGTTTATCAGTGAAATTGTATTTATTCTATTAAAAAAAAAGAAAGAAAGAGAGGTTGTTGGGGGAAAATAGTTGCATTGGCTTCATATGCACGTGCGCGGCTTAATTTCAATAGAAGATAACATAATAAGAGCACTAGCCCAAAAAAAAAAAAAAAAACTCAAAAAGTTTCAATCTTACTTGTAATTATTACTCCATAATTGAAATTGAAAATGGAAGAGTAATCAATGTTCCAACGACTCACACAAAGATGATAAATTAACCCCGAAGAATACTTTGAATATTATAAATTTTTTTTTTTAAAGTTTTTTACAAGTTCATGTGGAATGCAAATACTTCGTAATTCAACATATTAAAAAAATTAAGCAATAAAACTTGAAAGGACAATTAAATTATTTAATGATTATCATGATGATAAGTGTCACATAAACTTTCAAGTGAATTAGTTTTTTTTTTTTTTTTTTTTTTTAAATGTGAATTATTATGTAGTGGACCTTAATAATATTGAACCAACCCATGCGAGGCTAAGTGGGCCTTTATCTTAGACCATCTTGAAGCCCAAGTATGATGAGTGTCACCATTTAGCTCAGGCCTTGGGTGAAAAATATTAGAGAGAGAGAGAGAGAGAGAGAGAGAGAGAAATTAAAAAATTATACATAAATTATTATTATTTTCATGATCCGATAGAAATGGTTTTTGGAAGAATTGTTAGCTATTTTAGCTAAAGAGACAAAATAAAACTTGTTGCCTACACCACACTTCAAATAGTTCCCTAGAAGAGAGTTCTTGTTATCTAGGGTTCTCTATCTACCCTCCTTTTCCAATGTTCCTCAATGTTCTATTTTTAACAATATCTCTCCTAATCTATTATTTGGATTGCAATATTCCCTTCCGCCACTCAAGATAACAAAAAATACCCTCTATTTTGACTTTAATATATATATATATATATAATAGAATATATTTTTATCATCAAAAGAAAGACATTACAACCTCAGTCCTCAATAGTAGATTCGAGGTTATTGCAGCAGTGAATGACATAACCTCAAATCAATAATGATTAATCTTTGACGAGTGTTAAGCCATGTATTGATGGGGAAAATAAGGCATTTTTCATAATTTTCCTAAGGTCGGAAGATATTTGGGGATAATATGGGTAAGATGAGAAATCAATAATGATTACTTTGACAAGTGTTAAGCCATGTATTGATGGGGAAAATAAGGCATTTTTCATAATTTTCCTAAGGTCGGAAGATATTTGGGGATAATATGGGTAAGATGAGAAATCAATAATGATTAATCTTTGACAAGTGTTAAGCCATGTATTGATGGGGAAAATAAGGCATTTTTCATAATTTTCCTAAGGTCGGAAGATATTTGGGGATAATATGGGTAAGATGAGAAAATCTCTCTCTCTCTCATTTCTTGCTTGAAAGTTTAGACCAATCCCCTTCATATGATTGGAATGCATAATATGTTTCCTTTATAGGAAAGTGAATCTCCCATCGAGCAATGACAAAATAAAATGAGGGAAAAGAGTGATGCGAGTCATGTGGCATCCCTTTTTCTTCTAGGGCATTTTAGATGGATATGTGAGAAATAAGGCTTTCGCGTTTTATTTTTTTCACGCTTGACCTCTGCTTCTCGAGTACATAAGTTGTTTGAAAAGATACTAGACTCTCAAGGTACATTAATGGTTAAAAATACTTGAGACGGTGACTTGTTAATACTCAAAAAACTTAGTTAAGGTTTAACTATTTACTTGTTACATACGAACTGTGTCAAATTTCTTATGACCTATTCATTGTGCCAAGCCACACATTGTGTCGGTTTTCTCTTATCCATGATTGAAAAAAAAAAAGAAGAAGGTGAAATTCTTCCATTTAATTAGATTTGAACTAGTGATTTTATATATACACATACTCTCCAGCTGGCAGCTGGACTCTTCAAACAAAGATTATTATTTTTTAATTTTTTGTAAGTAGAAAGATTCATCTTTAAGTAAGGCTAAGTATTGATAATTTGATATATAATACTGTATAAATGAAGTACTCTTGTTGTTATGGCTTGGCATTTAAGATTTCTTTGAAGCCAGCTTGGGGCAGTTTCGTCTGCCTGCAATGACAGGAACAACTTCAACAAATTTCCTTTTAAGTTAAGATTGTGGCCTCTAATTATTGGACCTTGACATCTCGGACTTCCAATGCCCCGATATCTTTATCACGTAACATCGACTGTAAGGGTAGTTTTTTGTTCTTTCTTGTTAACAACAGAAAAGGTACTTAAAGCTACAGCATAGACCAATTTTCTTTTCTTTTTTTTTTGAATTGACTTTTCATTATTGATGAACATCAAAAAAATTATGTATATACTTCCAAAGAAAAAAAATTGTCTATTGACCATTCTCTGCAACTTTTCTTTGTTTCTTTCACTTTTGGATTTGCTGTTAGAGATGGAAAGAGCCAAGAGGGTCAAGGCAGCGGCTTCTTGTAGAAAAAGGCATTTATTTACAAACAAATTCTAGCCAAAGTCTTTATCTACTGTTTTCTTTACATGGAAAATAAAGAAAATCGTAAAAAAGTCCCCAAGCAGCGGCTTCACCAGAGGACAGGTAAGATGGAGGAGCGTCTGACAGCAGCTCTGATGAAGGTTGGCAAAGCGTGAGGTGCATGCGTTGGCGCGTGTGGTGGTTGGAACAAGGCGGGAAAGGCGTCGACAGAAGGCTGGTGGGAGGCTGGAGAAAGCCCTATAGTGGCATGTCGAAGTGGGGAGGAATGAAGGTCAATAGATCGGGCCCGAAATATTCCAGAATTGAGAACCACCGTAGAACCGTGAACAGTGCGGCTGCAGAGGTTGGAGAACGGCCAAAGGGAGCCGACCAAGCGGGGCGAAGTGGATTGAGGAAGAAGGGGCGGCGGTACCGCTGCTTAGGGGAAAAAAAGAAAGAAAAAGAGAACTAGCGACGGAGAGGGGAGGGAAAACGGCAACACTATGCAGAGGGGAGCCGCACAAAGATGGTGGAAAGCCCTCAAGAGAAAGTTGCAAGAAAAAGCTTCTCTCCGAAGAGAGAAGAGAGCTTTTATACAGAAGCAAGCTTAGATTATTGAAATTGGTGATTAACATTGTTGCATTCTGGATTTGGCCTAATTGCCATAAAATTTTGAAAATTAAAAAAATTACATTGTTGTAAACTTGGATTGTACCAACAAACTACATCACCTAATCCAAATCCGTACAACTCACCCGTGTAAGAATCAAACTGGGATTATCCATCAAATCATTACCAAGATTATATGCAAGCTTGAAAGGATATATTGACAAACAAATAAGTTGTTGTGTTTCACAATTATGCCCGCAAATATCTCTGCATAGACATTTGCAGAGGAAATAACAGGCAGGATGATGATCAAAACGATGTTATAAGAACTTATGTGCACCCATTAAATAAAAAAAAAAAAACATCTGAAACTTTCTAAATCAAGTAATGCTTCAGAAAATGAACATTTCAACTAAACACAGAATTAAGAGGAGTCCCAAATGAGTGATGTCAAAAAGACTTTCTGAAATCCCATTTGCTGCATGCTAACAAAATTACACTTTGATCCCATCAGTTAAGGTAAAGAAAAAAGAAAAAAGAAAAAAGAAAACACCTGAAATCTACACAAGTACATTGCGACAACAACAATAACAATAATACCTACAAATTTCCCGAACCCCATGATCAACACCCTCCCCTCTGCCCTCCATCCTCACCGTCCAACAGGAAACAGCTTTTATCATCACAAAACATGATTATCAGATTCATCTTCCCCTTAGACCAAACCGGTAATCTCAATCACACCTCTCTCCGAATTGGCGCTTTTTGTATCGTTACCATCCATCAAAGAAGAAAATGCCAAACATAGATTATAGGAGGCCCACAAATGAACCAATCAGGCTTGCACCGGATGCTTCCGGGGCCTTCCTCTCTTCTTCGGGGGGAATCCCACAAACGAAACGTTTTCCGCCTTCGCCAACGGCGGTGTCGCACCGTTCCCACCACTCTCTTGCGGCGGCGCGTGGTGAAACAACGGCGGCATCCAATTCGGAAACCCCGTTTCAGCCACGGTGGCGCTTTTCGCAATATTAGCCGAATTTCCGACAGCGAAACCCATCGGAAAGACCCCCCAGCAGCAATAGTAGGCCTCCTGGCCTGGCACTTGCGGTGGCAAGGACGGGATGAGCACCGCGTGGAAGCCCCGCCGGCAGTTCTGGCACCGCAGGCAACAGCCCTCGTAAACCCTAGGGTACTCGTAGAGGTTGTAGCAGTAGGGGCACATCGTCCAGAAGCTCGACAATCTCAGCCGTTGATCCTCCGGGCTCTCTCTATTCTGCTGGCCCCTTTTCTCGCTCTGGTGCTGGCTCCGGCGGACAGGCAATTTCGACTGCTGCGCGGCGAGATCGACCTTGGAGAAGAGGCTGAGCTCGTTGTCATAGAGGGACTTCTTGGAGCGGTCGTTGAAGACGGCCCAGGCGTCGGCGACGAGCTTGAAGGCCTGATCCGCGAGGGGGAACTTGTTCTTGTCCGGGTGGAGGAGCAGCGCGAGGCGGCGATACTGCTTCTTGATGAGGTCCTGGTCTTCGGAACGGCGATCAAGCTGGAGGATCGCGTACCAATCGTGGTGATTGTTTATGCGCTTCTCCGCCGCGAGGAGGACGTCCGCTACGGCCAGGATCTGGTCCGAGCCTTCCAGAAGGGGCTCCGTCTCCTGGGCGAGGATGGCGAAGTCTCTCGATCCGGTTAGATCTCGGGTCTGCAGGAGCTTCTCGGCGATTCCCAGTAATCGCTCGGCTTCGGCTCGATTGGGATTCCCTTCCATTTTGCTGTGTCCGAAATCCGAATACTCGAGGAAATGAGACGGTTGGGTTTGGGTTTGGGTTGGCCACTTGGTTTTCTCACAAAAACTGGGGGTGGAACCAAAATGTGTTTGGTAACCTTTGGACTTTTTTTTCTCTTTTTCCTAAAAAGAGTTTTTGGAGGTAGACAACACAAAAAAGTAGTTATTATTATTATTATTACTACTATTTGAAAAAATCTAGGTACTTTGTTAGTGTTTTCTTTGTGCTTATAATTTTTATAAAATAATTATTACTTAAAACGAGAATAATATTGAGAGAATACTAAGAAAATAATTACCATTTTCCTATTCATTTCTTCGAAAACCACGGATAAACTATTAATGAAAAAAATAAGACAAACCGCCCCTTGTTTTTGTTGGTCTTATTAAAAAAAATTATGGTCATTGTTTTTAACTTTTTATTAATCTTTGGTGGCATTGACACAATGTGTACCAAGTAGTTTGAGTATGGTGTATATTTATATATATATTTTTTTTATTTTTTGTCATTGAAAATGTGTTTAGTAAATAATTAATTATATATATCATATTTTTATCTCACAATATTGATGTGACAATCTTAATAAATCGTTTTTCTAGCAATAAAATCCAAATGTTAGTTAGAGATGTCATGTTAGTATCGTAAAATAATTGTGAAGTCAAAATATAGCTTCTATGATTTTTTTCTTTAATTGATTTTTTTTTTTTTTAAGAAACTCAATGGTAATTGTAAAAAGGGGGAAAACCTTCAGGTCGGTCTGCAAAAGGCCACTTTTGCAGCCCCAATAGGAGATTGACACATCATCTGAATAAAAAAAAAAAACAAAAATTGCACAAAACTAACCTACAACATGAAACACTAGATTTTAAAGGTTTCTTCTTCTTCCTTCTCCTTATCCATCTGACAACTCTCATTTCTTCTTTCTTATCCTCAATTTCTTCTTCCTTATCCTCAATTTCTTCTTCATTTAACAAAGAAAGAGAGTGAAAAGAGAGATGCTATGAGAGAGAGAAAGAAAGAGCCACGGCAAAAATGGCAAAAATGCTGGCCATGGGTTTGGCGTAACCCACAACCAGCCAAACACCCAAGCGGCTGGGTTCGCTGAAATGCTTGCTGTGACCCATGGCTAGGTCCTGGCAGGTGGCAGGCAGCTTTCGCCTTCGGTGAATCCCTTTAGGGTGATAAAATCCCTAAAGAGTTAACCACTTAACCTTCTCCTTTAGAATTTAGTTTTAAATCAAAAAATAAGTTTTAGGGCATTATAATGGATTTTTGAGACATTAGAATCGAATTTTGAGGCATTTGAATATAATTTTAAGGCTGAGTTTTGCAGAAAAATGGGCCAGAGATGGTGACCCCAAACCCACGGCTGCGTGACCCAACTGCTAGGTCACATCGGCGCCGTTGGGTTTGTAGGGTTTGGTTGGTTTTGCTTGCACCGGGTCCAGTTGTTTGGGTTTGCTTTTTATTTAGTGTTTTGATCTTATTTCGATAAAGTGCACTTGCTGATGTGTTGCAAGGAGATTGGATGCTACAAAACACCATTTTTAAGGTCCAACCTGATAGTATGGGCTTTCTTAAAAAAAAAAAAAAACATTTTAGAGGACTTAAAGTCTGCATAATCCCTAAAAGTAAATTACATTTTTATCCTCGAAAACCCTCAACATATAATAATTAATACAACATTTTCTTCGACTTTTCAGTTTATTTGCTTGAGCCAGGCCGACAGACCCGCTTGCCGTTATTACCCACAAACTTCCTCAGAAGTCGTTACCTCACACCCCTGTTATGCTTCCCGTTCGCTAGAACCACCGTCGACGCCACCCCCTTCCATGCCATCACAGCCTCCCATCTGACGTTGTAGAGGAGCAACATGTCCTCCGAGTCATTCTCCATCAACGGAAACTCTCCCCAGGTGACGTATGGCAATGGTACAAATTTGCGGAAGCTAAAGAATATATTTGTTGTTGGTTCTCGTTCTGATTATTACAAAGAAATCAACGGTTATATTACAAAGAAATCAATAAAACACTTTCGTTACTAGCAAAAATAGATTTTTTTTTCCCAACACAAAAAATGTTTTGGAAGCAACAGTCAAAAGGTTCTAAAGATCACAAACCGGCCATCAATATTATGGGCAGTTTATACGCAATGTGCATTATTCTCTATAATTTAAAATTTAAATATTATAGCGAGAATGTAGCTGGAGTAAGCTCTAGCTGCAGCCAATAAGCCAATGGACGCAGAAATTTATAGTTCTCTAAACTTTTCTTGCCTTCCAAGAAGAAGAAGAGAAAATCAATGTAATGGAGTTAGCGATAATATTCTCAATTTTTCAATCTTGAACCAAAGAGGGGTGTTGGAGTGCCATGCTAAGAGGATATCCTTCCAAAGTAAAATCAGAAATGTTGAGAGAGATAGCCAAAGAGACTACAAAGGACATTGCCAAAGCCTCCTCATAAGTGGGACACATGGATAGCTCATATTCGAAAGAGCCTTAATTATTTTGCCACTAAAATTAATAAATGATCTTGGGTTGTAGATAATTTGACATTTTGTCCATAAAGGTAGTTCAATCGGTTAAAACTATATATAATAAAGTAGAGATCACTAGTTCGAATCTTCTTCACCCTTCTTGTGTGGACATGTTAAAAAAAAATGACATTTTAACTTGATTAGCATTGATTGGCTGGTTTTTTTTTTATTGCATGTGTCAATTGTCAAATACTACTTTTTAAAAAAATTTATACTATTATTATCTAAAAGTAAATTAATTTTTTTCTAAGAAACCATATCATCTCTAAATAAATGAAAAAAAATTAAAAAATCACAATATCTATATATTTTTATTAATATTTTTCTGTCATTTCCAAAATTAAAACTTTTAAATTTTGAAGGAATGGGTATAATTTTTTTAATGTAATCCTAAACAATTTAGGACAAATTTTTCCTTGGAAATAGATGGGAGAAAATTCATTCAACTTAATTTATTAAACAAATATTTAAAATTTGAAAAAAAAATTCTAAAGTTAATACTTTAATAGACATTGCAACATCAACCCAATAGTATGCGAGTAAGATGAGAGAGAAATATTTAAAAATTATTGGCAACATGAATGGTCCCTTATTATTTAAAATGGTTCATCTCTATTTCTCTATTTCATTTAAAATATAGAGAATTCTAATCCTAACCTAGCAACCTTTGATGGATTTTGACTAATTATGGGTCCTAATTAGTTTATGAGAAATTCAATTTTACAAGTTGAAGAAAAGTACAGATACAATAAAAAAGGGTGCATAATAACTATTTTTTTTCTTCCAATTTTTATAAATTTTAAAAAGAACACCTCAATTATTTTAATTTCCATTCCATTCCATTTCACTATAATTTATTTTTCATTATCAACGCTTTCCTGTTTTTACTGGCAGACTTCTTTTTTTTTTCTCTGATGTGCGAGCTACGACGTACGGGGATGTGTTAATCTCCTCTGATCGGGCCGGTAATATTAGTTTTTGATGGGCTGGCTCCAGATTTTATGGGCCTCATTTTCTACTAATGCTGGTCCATGAAAAAACCTTAAAATTAGGTAAAGACCTATATAAACCCATGGGCCACGAAATAAAACCTTATTCTTGCTTAGTAACAGCAAAGGAAATTTCCAAAGTGGCCGGGGCATATTTTAAGGTGTGTGTTTGAATTTTCACATATATTTGATTAATATTAGTTATCTTAGATTTCAATTGATGTCCGGGTGGTCCTCAAGATGTAGTTCAATCGGCTGTGAACCACGCTTTATGAAGCGGAGGTCACAAGTTCAAATCTCCCTCTCCCTACCCTTGCGTGGACATGTCAAAAAAAAAAAAAAAATTGATGTCCTAGTGTAGACTGAGTCAAACTATAATTCAGTCAAACTTGAGGAAGCGCATGCAGTTCTCACTGCTTAAGCCCCTTATGTGCAGCTCCGAGCGGATATGTGTTATTATGGTTACACCTAGCCCAAGTAGGATAACTATAGTCGGTCTCTCTAGCCTACTATTTATTTACTTTTAATTTTTTTTTAAAAGCAATTTTTATTTATAAATCATTTGATTTATAATTTTTTTTTTATTAAGAAAAATAGGTTAATTTCTTATAAAGTGATTTTTTTTTTAATAGAAATATCCTGGTGCACCAGCCAAATTCTGGGGAGGCAGATGAGATAGATGGAGTTTTCAATGAACAGTTGAAAGTGATGAGTGGAATTTAAATGGATATTGAAAGAGAGATGGGCATAGGATAATCCCTTTTCCGTCAATAAAGGGTTTATCTTTAAAGAAAGAAGTGTGTGCAATGGGCCATCAGGATTCGCACCAATTGACGCGTGCAAAGTGGCTCAAGAGCCGGAGATGGTCTACAGATTCTTGTAATAAAGGATTACACAGAAGCCATCTGAAACAAGACTCACCGCTTCTTTGAGTGAATCTAGGAAGGTTCACGGACGGACTCATGCCCCTTGTTTTTTGTTTTTTTTTTTTTTTGGAGAATTCAGATTTTCATTGATCAAAAAGAGCCTTGCTCAGCAAAATACATATGAAAGTTCATTATGGCATGCTGAATTATTTTTAAAAAAATATTTTCTGTTTTCATTATTTCACAGATGGAATTTTAATGGAAATTTCTGGTTTGGTTCCCATTTTGACAGAGAAAGCCACCACAGAAAAAAAACCATTCCAGGTTATCATTTTGTGACTTTATCTGTCCTGAAATTATGTGGACAACATTTGGCAATTAGGCTAATTATTATTGAGCACTGTGGGAGGAAGAATTTCTTTCTAAAATTATGTGGGATAACTTCACTTTATATCTCTGAATTACTACACGATTTGACAATCCTTCTTAAATTTTAATTATAGTTAATTTGAACCCCTAAACTTATAATTGCAGTTAATTTGAACCTCTTCGTTAGATGTTAGACGTTAAAAGTAAGACAATGACATTTATGCCCTTGACCTTTTTTATAAAATTCCAAATTTACTCATTTCAAGAGTTCTCTAGCTTTTTTGGAAAATCATGAATATTTTGGTTTTTTTAGATATTGTTGTTAGAAGTTAATGGTTAAATTTAACGGAGATTTTCAAATTAATTGCAATTAAAAGTCTAAGAGTTTAAATTGAGAGATTTTAAAATTTGAAGAACTTATCAAATTACTTGGTAATTTAATGATGTAATCTCTAAAGTACAATTTTCCCCAATTCTACTGTAATTAATAGTGAAGTCAAGTGGCAGATTTCTGAACGTCATGAAATGATTATTATGGTCATACTTTTCTCTCGCCCAAAGGGAAGAGAGTTGTAATTGGAATTGGGAAATCAAACAATGGTACGTGCGCATGCGCATGCATGTGGTGTGGATCAAATAATAAAAATAGTGAATCGATGTTGGGATTTGGAGAATTTGGTTGTGAAATCAAAACAAATATGGCAAGTTTCCTCTCGTGCACTGCAATCGGCTGCATTGTGTTTTGCACAGCCTCCACTAAGGTTACTATTTTTCCTATGAAGACAATCCATCACACATTAATTTGTCTGCTTAATTTCTAGCTAGACAATCATTTACCACGAATTAATTTCCTAATTAATGTATGTTACAAAAAGAAATAAAAATTAATGAAAACTCTACCAAAAACACAAGTTAATCAAAATAAATAAACCAAATCATTTGATTTATATTATAATGTATATGACGTTGCGGGTACATGTAACGCATATTTCTTTCTTGTGAAAGTGACAAACATGCGAGAATAAAGTAACAATAATGTTCCTTCTTCTTCTTCCTCTTTTTTTTTTTTTTTTTTTTTTTTGTGACGAGTGAATAAAGTTACAATGTGTTCGTGAAAGGCAAGCTTTGGAAGGGTTCCAACTTTATGTTAAAGAAATAAGGGTAAAAAGGGAGTTGAAATATTGCTCTTTAAGGGCTTGAGTTCACACGTATGCCACCTCAAATGTTCTGATTCTCATACATTTATATCACATGTCTTAAAACCCATAGATATTGGTGAGATCAAAAGTTCAATACAGCATTTGACTCTACTTGCACGTATTCTAGTATATATGGAGAGATTTGAAAATGAATATACATATCTTGTATATTTTTTATACATTTTTTTTTGTTATATATATACTTATTATTACTAATGACATTATATATTGCATTTACTTGTACTTTTTCACCCTTTGGGGTTTTGGGAACGAGTCTTTTGTAAATTAATTTGTAGTGTCCCTATAGCAGCCAACTTTCAAGTTTCAGACATAACTTTTTATCTAACGAACTTGGGTGTAAAAGAGATTATCAAATTTTGACACTAAAAAAGACAACAATCAAAAAAAGATCCACTATCTAAACAAATATTGAGGAAAACAATGCAACCACTTCTAGAAATTACAAATAAGAGAAGGGGGGAATTGAGCTTTAGGCTCCGTTTATTTTGACGTAAAATAATAGTCAACAGAAAACATTTTTCCTTTGACCGAAAATTCTTCTTTAATTTTCGGAAAATAGTTTATGATTTTGAAAACTGTAAACCAATTTCCGATTTTGAAAACCGTAAACTAATTTTTGATTTTGAGCATCTTATTCTCAAATTGACGTGCCCTGCCAAGACTCACCCGAGATCCGACTGGGATTTGACCGGGACCTGCCTGGGACTTGCCGAGACTCGCCCGAGACTTTACCAAGACCCATCCAGGACTTGACCGAGACTCGCCCGGGACTTGTCCTGAACCTACCCGAGACTTACCCGGGACTTGACTAGGACCTGCCCATGACTTGACCGGGACCCACCCGAGACTTGATCGGGACCTGCACAAGACTTGCTCGAGACTCGCCTGGGACCTGCCCATGACTTGACCAAGACCCACCTAGGACCTGCATGGGACCCGTCTGAGACTTGCCCGGAACCCACCCGAGACTTGTCTGGGACCTGCCCAGGACTTGATCGGGACTTGCCCGGGATTTGCCCGAGACCCATCCGGGACCTGCTCGGAACCCGCCCGGGACTTGATCGGGACCTAACTAGGACCCAACCGAGACCTACCCGGGACTTGACCGGGACCCACTTGGGACTTGACCGGTGTAGCGCCCCGACTTTACTTAATGAAAGGCAAAAGTGAAAACCTTTAAATTGCCACTAAGCACTACTATCTCTTCCTCAATATCATCAGAGATTATAAACCTAGCAACAAATTTTTTTTTTTTTTTTAAACAACCGTCACATAACACATCAGAGCTGATAATAAAACTTCTATATCAAACAGATTTTTACATTGTACTTTACAACAAAACTCACTAGTCAAAAGTGCTACAGGCGGCACATAAGTAAAAATACACCAACTGTATCTAGTACCTGTATAACTATAAATACACTTCCAAAATATAGATATAATATTTTACAAGGAACTAAGATACCAAAACTGTATCCATAATATCCTAAACAGGCATATGGATCATTTTCGCACTCCTCTGCATCTGCATCAATATCTATGTAGATGTGGCATAGTTGAAGGTTACCATATTTACATAGGCGGATTAATGAGTCCACGGTCTCAGTAAGGATAAGAATTACTAACATTTTCAATACGAGCCATTTTTCTCAAGAGTGTCTCTGACATGATGATTATAATAACATCTACGTTAAGTTTTCCAAACAAAATTATTTTTGTATAATCCATAACTGATCAAATAGGCGGATTAATGAGTCTACGGTCTCAGTAAGTATAAGAATTACTAACATTTTCAATAGAGCCATTTTTCTCAAGAGTGTCTCTGACATGATGATTATAATAACAGCTACGTTAAGTTTTTCAAACAAAATTATTTTTGTATAATCCATAACTGATCAAATAAGTATCAAAGAATTGTTTGTGATAAAATCCATTTATCTTTTCTGAACAACTTTATATTTATACATATAAGCATCTTACTTGTTTCTTATAAAATGAATATACATATAAATACAAAGAAGTAAAACAAATAAATTATAAATCATATTATTCAATGTATACAATGTAATCTCTAGTCTCTCCGGCATTCTAAAGGACTTGAATCTTTCGTTTACGATTTTTAGGAGACACTTTCGGCTCCTCGATTAGTACTAGGCTTCTTATTTTAACATGTAAGGCTTCTTCGCCTTACACCGTTAATATAAGAACACCTCATCATTTTACATTCAACTTTAGGAAGACAAAAGGTTTTTTATTTAACCTGAGAGGCTCCTTCGGCTCTCACCGTTAACATAGAAAAACCTTCTTGCTTCATATTTAATTAATCTCTTATGCTCAATGTTCAACAGTATGAAATAACATGTTTCTTAAAATTATTCTTTTGTTCTCATAATCACCACATTTCATTTCTCAACTCATAAAACTAATTGAAAGCATAAAATCATGTTATTTATAAAATATTCAGGCTCATATAATAATCACATTTCAAAAGTTTTATAAAAATAGTATCAATCTCAGTAAGCAGTTGTACTCACTAAAATAGTACAATGCTTAGTAAGTAATTATACTTACTTGTCAACGTTATGCGAGATTCCTCTACTAACTCTTGATTATAAAATGTCACTGCATTTTTGTGTGCCCACGCATGACCATATATTAGTCTAATATTATAATTAAAATGCTAAAATAACGACCTCTTAATTTTTCTCTATACTCTACCCAAAATTGGGCAGCATAACATCATATATCTAAAATATTATAATGTCACTCGAGCATCATAACAACTATGTAGGGTTACCACATATTTTAATATGGGCATTATTACAGCATTAATATAATATTTATCTAAAATGTCTAATATTACTTGGGCATTACAACGGCGCTATTGTAAAATATCTAATAAAATTTAGGCAGCACAACGACACATTTGTAATATTTAAAAAGATGATTGAATATAATATCTGTTTCGAAATATTCAATCACATTTTTCCGCACAATTTAGGCATTATAACGACATAATTTAAATTTTAATCAATAAAATTGACATAATTTAAATTCTAATAACTAGAATTGACATAAACTAAGGATAAAAGAATTATACCTAGCACTCACACTTGAAGTAGCTCCAAAGCTTATTACTAAAAATATATGTGTTTCTTACTATTTTCTATTTTCTCTCTTTTTCTTTCTTTCTTTTTTTTTTTTTTCCCTCATTGTGCGAGAGGGAGAGAGAGCTGTTCATGAAAAAAAACTGCACTAATGCTGGTCCTATTTATAGGCTACATATTGGGACAAGGTTGGTATTTGATATAAAGTCTGATCGGTGGAATTTTAAACTTTCATTATTACTCTTAGCTGTAGTGCCGAATTATCAACCAATTAAAAACACTGCAGCGGTTTTCTTCTTGTACGTGGGAAGGTCTTACATGCAAGGTCCCTTCATGGTCCATGAGTTAAGTTTCTCCAGAATGTTTGAGAATCAATGTGCACTACACATACCAACTGACACATCTGCACTTTTGTTTTTTTAAAAAGCTTTAGAAAATGCCACCTACCACGTATATTTAAAGGTGAATCACCCTTTCTCCAAATCCCATGTCCCTTTATAATATTTATATATTATAAATATATATATTTATATATATTATCATATTAAGCTAATAAAACAATTATTTAATACATTAATATCCCCATTACTACTAATACTTGGATATTTAATTAGGTAAATCTTAAATGTCAAATAATTCATAATTTAGACATCAAATATATTTTTTCAATATATTTGATTTAACTTGAAATCGAAATTTACACTAAAGCATTCTTAATAATTCTATTAAAATCCTTGGGTGTTATAACTGGGACTTGACCGGGACCCGCTCAGGACCCAACTGGGACCTACCCGAGACTTGATTGGGACCCACCCGAGACTTGCCCAAGACCCACCCGAAACTTGCTTAGGATCCACCCGAGACTTGACCGGGACCTGCTCGGGACTTGACCAGGACCCGCCCGGGACTCTCTCGGGACTTGACCAGGACCCGTTCAAGTCCAGGGCAGGTCCTAATCAAGTCTAGGGTGGGTCCTAGTCAAATCTCGGGTGGGTCCCAAGCGGGTCCCGAACAAGTCCTGGTCAAGTCCTAGGCAGGTCCTGATCAAGTCCCAGGCAGGTCTCGGTTGGGTCTTGATCAAGTCCTGGGCAGGTTTCAAGTAGGTCCTGGGCAGGTTTCAAGTAGGTCCCGGGCGGGTCCCGATTAAGTCCTGGTCAAGTCCCGGGCAAGTCCCAGGCGGGTCATGGACAAGTCTCTGGCGGGTCCCGGTCAAGTCCCAAACGGGTCCCAGACAAGTCTCTGACGGGTCCCGGACAAGTCTCGGTTAAGTCCCGAAGGGTCTTGGTCAAGTCCTGGGACTTACCCGTAAATTTAGAATTTAATATGATTTAATGAATATATATAAATTTTGTGATTTTCCATACGCGCGGTAAACACCATAAAATGTTTTCAGCAGAAAACATTTTCAGGTAAAATGACTTCTCTGAAAATATTTTCTGACGAAAACAATTTTATGTCGAAGTAAACGGAGCCTTAATTCCTACTAAGAACAATGTAAAAGAAGTTGATAACAAAGACAACGAGTAGTTCTTTTTTTAAGTGGGGGGGGGAGCAAAGACAACAAGCAGTTGATGACAAACAAACTTTTGAGGATTGAACATTGGACAAGTTCCGTTTGCAATAGTTGTGAAATGCTAGGTTTATTAATTTTCTTTTTTCTAAAAATTTGAAAAATGTTTTAACAATAATAAGAAATGATCGATGTGAAATAATATATTAACTTTTATGAGAGAAAAACAGTTTTGAAAATATGTTAATTTATTTTTTTAGAAAAGTGAAAATAAAATATTTCCAATACTATACCGTGATTAAAATCTATAAAAATCTTTAGCATCTAAATTTAAGCGGGGAAAAAAATTTATTGGTTGGAATTGGGATTCTAGTTTTTCTATTTTGTTTTCTTTTATGAGTGAGTTGAGATGAGGTGTGGTCTCTGCCGATTAACTTTTTTCTATTTTGATTCTCACCTTTTAATTTAAAAAAAGGTTACTTTTGGGACAAATATATACGTACTTTGCACAATTTTCTTTATGAGGGCATCTACATTTACTTTTGTCCTACACCCACTATGGGACGTATACAACATTATTCCTTCGCACAATTTTCTTTTTGATGCCATTTTAAAAATTATATTTTTATTTCATAATTATGCTACAATTGATAAAGCTATTTCAATCAATTTTTAGATCAATCATTTAAAAAAAAATAAAAATCCAACTGTTAGTTGTGAATGGCAGGCACATCAACTTGTAAATAATTATAAAATAAAAATGTAATATATAACATTACTCATTAAAAAAAATATATGATAAGAATGATAGCAACAATTAAAAGAATTGTATCATATCATGCTTTCGTATAATGAATGAGGTTTATGTTTTATTTCGTTTTGGGTCTATTGTTGGAGAGCTTATGTAGCATCCCACTTTTAATCTTATAAATAAATTCAAGTGTTACGCTGAAATAATCTCACACAGTGGAAAAAGTGAAATTATTAATAAAAAATAATTCCATTATAAATAGTTGTCTTTATACAAAAACATCCAAAGCTATGTTGTACAAGGCATTTATACAAATCTAACCGACTGTCTAAACTCTAGACAAATTTCTTCAATTTGGAATCTTTGTACATCTCAATATAAATTACTTTGACTTTCTATTATTGCAAGCACTACAAAAACTGTGAAATAGTGAGTCAATTAATTTCTGATAATATAAATAATTGTTGAATCATATATATATCAAATGACCATACAAGTTATAAAATCACAAGAATCCTATTATTGGATTTCAATATCATACTTAGTAAGTAAGAATACTTACATTGGATTAGAGGAATGAATCATCAAATGTAATTATTGTTGGGATTAAGTTTACATATTAATATCCAAATACACGGATACTCACAAAAAATTAGAAAGAACAAAGGACAAGATGAATTACAAGACTTTAATGTTTGAAGAGAAAATATCAAGAGATAAAATATCTAGCTTTTCACTTCAATCTTGTTTCTTGCTTGCAATATAAAACCTACGTACATGATATCCTTTATATAGGATTTCTTCAATGTGAACACTAACATACAAAAGTCAAGAAAAAACAACTAATTAATATGCAAACAAAGATGCACTTAACTTGCTTCTAAAGTTCAACAAAGTGACTAAAATTAATTACCCTACACATATAACATTTAAGTGCTTAATTAAAACTAGAAAATCACAAAGTCTACTAAAGTGGCTACCACACGATTTCTTATTAACTTCATGCACAATTTGGCTTCATGCATCTAAATGCTAGAATTAATTGGAAGGGAACGTGTACAACCTTCTTTCATGCCTTTTTTTTACTTTGCATTTTTATTTGTACTTCCAACACTTGTCGACACTTATTCTGTTACAATTAATTATTACCCATAAATTTCTCAATTACTAACTTTGTCTCACTCTTCCAAACTCTAGTGCATGAGAGTGATAGGAATTTTTTAATGAAAAACATTTATGAGCTTCGGCTTATTTATAGGCGATATTTGAGGATACGTTTGGAATTTCCTATAAAGTCTAAAATATCTATAAAAGATATTATAATATAATATCTTATATTATAATATATTATAAAAGCTTTAAAAAAAAATTATAAAAGATATTTAATATAAGATATTCTCCAAAATATCATTCTCATCCATAATATCTACAAAATATCACAATAATCCATAATGTTTCCAAAATATCGTAATAATCCATAATATCTCAAAAATATCATTCTCACCTCTTAACTTCCACTTAATAATCTGAATCTAATTCATCAAATCAATACATTATAAATTATATTAATAAAACCTAGGTCGCTACAACTTACTCATCTTTCGATTTTATGATCGTCCACCTTCTCTTATTTATAAATAAAAAATTGAAAGAATCCTCGCTTCTTTATAACTCTTTGCCTTATTCAATTAGAAAAAAAATGAATTTATGTAGACAAAATCGCTTATGGTTTTGTTAAATGACTTAACAAGGCACATCATGCATATGAGATAGTGATCTATTTGGCAAACAAATGGGATGTGTGTAATGTGTATTAAGGTTTAGTGAAAACTATTAGAGCATTTACCCCGGTTTTTCTTTCATTCTTCTCCATATTTATTTTTATTTTTTAAAAAATTCAATCATTAAATTTGTAAGATTCGTCCACTAAATGAAGGTAATTTTTTTTTTTTGGACTAATTTAATGCAAATCAAATAATGGTACATAGTATCAGAGAGTAGTACATAGAATAGGGACAACCTCAACGCAATTGGGAAGAAAAAGAAAAAGAAAAAAAGGTATCTCCCCAAGTTCAAACAAACACCCTCTTTAAACATTTACCATATATTTCGAAAAAAGAAACCAACTATACTACCCAAGTTTTAAGAAAACGAGACTCCCATTTGGGACCACGGATTCTCTATGCAACTCATTTAAAATCACATGCTTTGTCTATACCTACTCCAACAACCTTTTCTTGAGATCGAATAAAGTTGTGCCAATTGCAAGAACATCGTACCCATGGATGTACCCTTTTTTGGCTCTACAAATATTTCCAATATATATATTTACAAATTCATGTTTTAATTAGTCCGTGTTCGATAGAAATGATTAGTAGCGGATAATGTAAAATTATTGTTTTATTTCAATGGGTATTCCCGTAAAAGAAATATTTTGACACTCAAAAGATTGGTAAAATTAATTTCATAGAAATAAATTGGCTCCATCTTGTATGTTAATGTTGTTTAGAGATTTTTTTTTTTTTTTGAAATAATATTTTGACGTGGGATAAATATGAATATAGTTTTGAACATTTTATGGGTGTTTTTTTATTTTATTTTAAGTTATTTGTTAATATATATATTTTTTTAAAATAATAATAATAAAAGAAGAAAGAAACATATGATGACCATCGTGCTAATTATTATTTATAAGAGAAAGGGGGAACTTCAATTACTCCATGATATTTGGCCATTTTTACAGATACTCTCCAATGTTCAAAATTTCTCACTTAGGTATATCAAACTTTGGTTTTATCTTATTTTACCCATTCTGTATAGAAAATTTTAATGAAAATGCCAATTTTACTCCTAACTCAAAACTACACCGTTTTCACCTAGCCCAAAATGACGTCATTTTGGGCATTATTTATTTTTATTTTTATTTTAAAAAAGATGAAAATCGGAAGAAAAAAAAGAAAGAAAGAAAGAAAGAAGAAGATGAAAATATGGGGCTACCCCCTTGGCCAAAAATGGGGTGGCCCGGCCAAGGGGTGGTTGGAGCCACCCCCACGGCCAGTCTGGGGGTGGCCCGGCCACCCCCAAAAGGCCCAAAAAAAGAAAAAAAAAAAAAGAAAGAAAGAAAGAGAAAAATGGGTTAAAATGGGTTTTGGGCTTTTAGAGGTGGCCGGACCTTTCCCAAGGGCCTGGGGCCAGACCGGTCGTTTCTACCACCCCCAAAAGCCCAAAACCCATTTTAATCCATTTTTCCTTTTTCTTTTTTTGGCCTTTTGGGGGTGGCCGAACCATCCCCTTGGGCATGGGGGCGGTTCAACCACCCCAAGATTAGCCGTGGGAGCCACCCCCATTTTCATCTCTTTTTTTTTGTTTCAATTTATATCTTTTTTAAAAAAATTAATGGTTAAAACGACGTCGTTTTGGGCTGGATGAGTGTTGTGATTTTGGAATTAGTCAAGGGTAAAATTGGCATTTTTTGTACGAATAGGGCAAAGTGAGAGAAATCAAAGTTTGATATACTTAAGTGAGAGATTTTAAACATTGGTGGATATCTGTAAAAATGGTCAAACATCAAAGAGATAAGTGAAGTTTTCCTAAGAAAAATGTTATTTACATTATACACTTTTAATATATATATATATAGAAGAAAAAAATAATTGTTGAAATGATTTGAAAGAAAATGATTATGTGGCGGTTTGCTTCAGCAAATGAGAGTATAAAAAAAGAAATGTTAAGTATTTTTTTAATATTATCTTAATTATAATATGACTTTTAAAATTATTATTTATTTTAAAATTATAATTAATTTTTAATTTATTAATAATTTTAAAAATTTCATCATAATTAAAAAAATATTAGAAGAATTACTAACCTTTTCGGTGTAAAAAGGTTTGGTGTATGTGCAGAAATTCACGTGCACCGGGTTTCCCGGCAGGAGCAGACAAAAGATGCCTCCCAAGTCCCAAGCTCTCAACCATCCAATACAAAAAGCCCAAAAGCAGGTTGAATTGCATTCTGACTTGTGATGGACACTCGCTTTTGCTGGAAATAATTGATCACGTCATTACGTCCATTTGTCACTTTCTCTCAGATAGACCTTAGAAAATGACCAACACCTCATCTCATCTCCTCTAACCACAGAATGCTTTCGATATACTTTTTTTTTTTTTTTTTATCATTATATTACAGTTTATATGGTTGAGCTTTAAATGTAGCTTATATTTTGAGACGAAAAATGATATTTAATATTTTCATTAAATTCATATACTTAATGATTGATTTTTTGAAAATCAATCATTGAATTTAAAAAAATAATAAAACCCATATTATTCAATAATAATAAAACCCATATCAGTGAGAGTGTGAGTCTTACTTATCCAAAGGTTGATTTTTAAAAAAAGTTGAAAATGGAACTTATACTCTAAATAGTATTTTCCATCCTGAAATAGAAATGACCAAGAGAAAATTATAGTTAGAAAAATAAAAAAATTAACTATCTCAATGATCTATTTTCATATAATAAATTAATGAGTTCACCATTAAATTTTTGTGAAGCTCGTATAAGTCCATAAATTCAATGGTCGATCGATTGAATTTGTTAAAAAAATTACATACCTCTTCTAGTTACTATCAAAAGATAAAGTACAAATAAAAATTTCAATTTTCAATACACCAAAATTCCACTCTTACATTAAAAAAAAAAAATGCAGGTGTTTTATGTTGATAACTGTTAGAACACGGTTTTTCGAGGATGACGTGGCAGTCTTCTATTCGTTGGTACGTTGATGATGTGTTTGGTGTATGGGTTGGCTTAACTGCAAAAGAGACAAATAGAATAAGAGCGGCTGGTGGTGTCCTGGCGATGGGAGCTTCGATGCCTAAGTTAGTATGTGAACTTCAAAGATAATCAGATAACTTGGAGAAAACAAATGAACTAGGAGAAGTATTAGATACCTTGGAAGTGAGGGTGGAGCTCTCCTTTTATAGGGACTTTAGTGACGTCAGCATAGTTGACAGAGGGAATCTTCGGCAGGGTCAAGGATTTTGGCAATGTACGAACAGATGGCTGAATGAATCCTTGGATGTCCTTGAGGATTCAATAATGAGTATAATCTTCGGACGTAGCAAATGATTCAGCATTAGACCTGGTTTTCGGGAAGACTGAGGATTCGATAATCGAAAACCATATCCAGATGGGCCGAATGATGAATGCTTTATCGGGCCTTTGCTTGGGCTTGACTTCTGGATGGGCTGCGGGGCCCATATGGCTAAGTTTGGATCCTAGAATAACTAAATCTAAAAGATTTAGAAAAAGAGAGTGGATGGTGCATTGAGCTTAGTCACAAGTCCACCGTAAAATTTTACAAAAAAAAAAGGTCCACCGTAAAATGACTCACCATGTAATCTTTATATATTTACTTTCTTTTTTTCTTTTCTTTCTAATAAAGAATATGCAATTGTTCTTTTGGATATTCTCCTTGTTGCAAGCTCACAAGTCAAGAGAAACTTGAGACACAAAATAACTAATTCAATAATTAATTATCTGCCAACTTTGTGAATCCAATGAAATTATGGATGACACTTTTTTTTTTTTTTTTTTTTAAGAATAATTATAATTTTATAGATAGATGGTGAGAAGTATAAAACTCTTCCATCTCAAAACTCAAACTCTAAAAATACACATAGCTCAGAGCTATAAGATTTAGCTATACTTGCAAACCTTTATTTTCCGGCTTTGAATGACACTTACAAGCAAATCAAATGGAAACGATTATCTTACAAATAAGTAAAGAAAAAAAAAAGGATATAAGGGTTCTGTTCATTATTAAAAGATGATTTACATCCTTTAATTAATAATCAAAACTAAGTTTATAGAATTAAATGGGTTCATGAATTTAGAAAAAAAAAAATTTAAGTTTATAAAATAAAATCAGAATTTTTTAAAATTTAACATCAATTTAGAACCACCCTTTATTTTTAATTGAGAATCAAAATTACACTTTTGCATAATATATTGGATTAAGAAGAGTTGATTGAAATAAGAAAGGCGAAAGAAAGAAAGATTGAAGTAACTAACTGCTATGTAATTAATTTCCTGTACAAATTGAATCTTTATTTAGGCCTTGATCTCTAAACTATACCTCATTATAACACATTTTCCCACATTCTACTATATTATTTTATTTAAAAAAAATCAAATTATTTACTTTTTATATCATATCATTTACTATTTAAATAAAAAAATCATTAAAACAAATTTTTTTACTTTTTAATATCATTATTTTTTATTTTTTTATACTAATTTTCATTTTTTAATACATAAATAATACATTGTTTTCAAACTTGAGGAAATATGTTTTATGTTGCTAAACAACCTCTTAGACTGCTCCTTCTTGAAATCCCTTTTAACCCCAAGGGGTTGGCCCAAGTAGTGAAGGCCTTGGTCTTAAGGGTTTACTTCCTTCAAAGTTCAAGGTTTAACATTTCATAGATGCAAATAATCCCTTCGAATCATACTTTCTGGTGAAAAATCAGTAACTTAATTAGTTTCAGGTATGAAAATTTTTGTGAGTGCGATATACGGAACCGAAATTTACTTTATAGAAATGAGTATGAAAGATCCTACTTTGGAGAGGTTACTCAACAATATTATTAAATAAATTAATTAATTTTTTTAAAAAAATCTCAGGCTTGTCTGATATTGAAGAAAGAAAAGTTAGAAAAAAGGAAATTAAACAGATAAATCGAGGCAAGCCTGTATGAGCTGCAACACAGTCGATCAGGGGTGGAGTAGCTACTGGCTAGGGAAAGGGGTGTATTAATTGATCATATTATTTTATTCTTTTTGAAGTAGTCGGGTTGTAATTATGGTATGAAGTGATGGCAGCGCGGATTGAATGTACGGAAAAGCGATCGTCCGCACATTAAAGAAAGAAAAAGAGAATTGCCACCTTCATTATTTTATTGCCACAAAAAGGGAATAAGATCCATTCTATTTAAGAATGAAATAGGTAATATCTATTTAGTAACACGAAGAATAATATTATAAATTTAAAGGTTAAATATCTAATATTTTCTTAGAGTTTCAAGATTTTATTTATTTTTCTTTAAGGTTTGATTTTATCATAGAGATTTATAATTTTATAACGATCGTTTTGATCTTTATCTATTTACGTTAAGTTATTTAATGGAACTCTATATTACTAACACTAAAATTTTGACACGTGGTATAAGTGCCACATCATAAATTATGCACCCGGTCACTTAATATCTAGGTAAGTAAATTAAAAGCATTAACTTTTATTTAAAAAAAAGGAATTAATATTAATTAAAAATTAAAATAAGTATAGATTTAAAATACCCACAACCACTTAAAAAAAAAAAAAACCCACAACCATCGAATTAAAATACCGTTTTTCACTTTTCACGTTTTCAATTCCTTCACCTAAGGTTTGGGCATTCCATAGAAGAAGGAATTGAAAACGTGAAAAGTGAAAACAGTGTTTTAATTCGATGGTTATGTGTATTTTAAATCTGTACTTGTTTTAATTTTTAATTAATATTAATTCCTTTTTTAAAAAAAATAAAAGTTAATGTTTTTAATTTACTTATCTGTATATTAGGTGGCAAGGTGCATAATTTATGATGTGGCATTTATGCCACGTGTTCAAATTTTAATGTACTACCTGTAATGACATAGAGTTTCGTTAAATAACTTAACGGCAAGTGGATGGAAGTACCAAAACAGTCATTTATGAAAACCATAAGTACCTCATATGATAAAAATTAAACCCTAAGGAGGAATAAATAAAGTCTTGAAACCCTAAGGTGGTATTAGGTATTTAACCCTTAATATAATCCTTCAATTTTAATGTTAAGACAATACTATCTCTTATTTTATATTAAATAAATATTATCTATTTCATTTGAAATGGAGAGGATCTTATTCCCCATAAAGTACTGAAAAATACTGATTAATAAATCAGTTTTCATAGATCAAGGCTTCATTTTTTTCTAATTTTTTTTCATTTTGGCTTACCTAGGCTTCACTCGCTCCCCAGTCGCGCACACACAGAGGAGTATTTCCTTTTTTTTTTTTTTTAAAAAAAAAAAAACTTTCCGGAAGAAAATAAAAAGAGGGTCTGTTTAGCTATAAAAGGGAAGGCACCTTTTCATTTCTTGAACACAGGAACTCCCTCTTTCTCTCTCCAGGGTTTTTATTCTCCTAGGCTCCTAGCTAACTTGTGATTGGTGACTTTTGGTCTAAAGCTCAGACCCTAACAAGGTAAAGAAGAAAATCCCACCAATTCTGCTTCTGCATCGTGCAACTCTGCGTGTTCATGAGCTGAAACTGTTGGTTTTTTTTTTTGTCTGGGTTCTTTTTTTGGTTCTTTCTGCAATTAGATCTTACTAGGGTTTCTGCTAAATTTGGCAAATTTAGCAGATACCCACTTTGTCCTGTGCTATTTTATGTGCGTATTTTATGTTTTTTTTTTTTTTTTTTTTTTTGTGGGTGTGAAAATGTGAAGGGCTTCGTTTGAATTTTTGGAGGGATAAAAAGAGGATATGGCGAGGGTGAAGATCAAGATCAAGAAGATCGACAACGTGACGGCGAGGCAGGTTACCTTTTCCAAGAGAAGACGAGGGCTTTTGAAGAAAGCTGAAGAGATTTCTGTTCTGTGTGATGCTGAGGCTGCTCTCATCATCTTCTCAGCCACCGGAAAGCTCTTTGAGTTTTCCAGCTCAAGGTATTGTTTTTTTCTTTTTTTTTGTTCTTTTTTCTTCTCCTTAATACTGTTCTTTTTAAGAAATCACGGTTCATTTTCATTAGCGTATGATTCTTCCGGCTGCTTTGGTTTCGTGTACGTGTGTGTGTTTGAGAGAGAGAGAGGGAGCTAGAGGGAGAGATCGAGTCTTGTGGTTAAGTTCGAAGGTCAAGACCATCTCATCTCCTCATATCAAGGAAAGCGAGATCTTCGCTCAAATTTCGGGCGTGCTTTTTTTTTTTTAATGATATACGAAGAAGAAACCTCGTACCTTAACTAACAAAAAAACAAGCGTACTGGGAACTAGTTATAAAGGTTGTTACATATATATATATTTATATAGGCGTTCAAGTGATTGAGAAATTGAAAAGATGAGTTGCTTGCATTTTTTTAAAGTTTTTTGTTGTTTGTTTTTGTTATTTTTTTAATTGTAAAGATGAGTTGATATTAATACCCCCACAAAGTTTAGGAAAAATACATTGTACATCCCTAGGGGTATTTTGGGGCAAAAATGTTGTGTACCGTGCACACGATGTAAGATCCGTCTAACAAGATGAACAGAGGGTGCTAAACATTATGGTTAAGTAGTATATGGGGTTCGAATTTCAGTTTTTTCAAGTGTGTAAAAAAAAAGAAAAACTTTTATTTTGCTGAGACAAATTAAAAGAAGATGCCTAATCTTGAAATGGGTAAGACTTTTCAAGTTTACTTCCTTGGAACAGATGTCAGCTAATAATCATCAAGGGAATATTATGTAAACTTCAAGTTCTCATTGCAATGTCCAGGTCCAATATTTGAAGTGTCAAATAAGTAGCATTAGAGTAAAATAATGATTTTACCTTCTTTATTCAACATCTATATTATATAATATAATAGAGGTTTTACCCTCATGCTACAAAAATTTAACTTGGCTTTCCTTCGTCATCTGGATGCAAAAAGCTGTTGCCTAAACCATCTCCATGAATTGACACTTTGGTGCTATAATGAATGCTTTCTTTAGCCAATTTCAACAGCTCCCTATGTCATCAATCATCATCGTATCTCAACTTCAAATATATAGGATATATCAGTCATCCTCACCTTAAAAGATTTAGCCAAATTTTTTATATACTTAAAACTCTAGGCTTCCAGACGTCTATTGGGTAATGTATAAACTAATCCACTATCCATTTGGGCATGGCGACGTGCTAATTAACTTGGAAAGACTGTATTTTTTACATGCTTGAGGCTGATATTGGCATCAGTCCTCAGTATGCCACTCAAGGCCGAAATGATCAGGGCAAGAGTAGCAATCCGTTTTTTTCAAGTGTTATAATATTGATTAAATGTTTGAAATTATTTTCTTTTCTATCGGTTTAAACTCTTTGGATATAAGGTAAGTGGTGATTTAGCCATCACTACTTCGCATATGCCGTATAGTAATAAGTGCAATCTTCCATATGGTCTAATACGGGCTATGAGAGAACCTTATAATGAATGTTGGATAATATCAAATTCAAAAATATTTTAGGAATGTTGAGAATGTTTTTTCAAACATTTTGCTTGGGGTTAGAACCAACTCCTTATCTAGCTTCCAGCCTTATAATTCTTAACTGATGGATGGTTGGTAGTTAGGGGGATTGCCCGTTAATATGATTAGAAAGTAGGTGAGTTGTGTGAAGAAACTTATAATAAAATGGTAAATAAAGAAAATAGAGGAAAAAAAGAGAAAATTGGATACAAAGATTTATGGATGGTTTGGTGTTGAGCACTTGTGTCCACCACTAGGAATGAGCTCAATAGGGTTACATTGTGCTCTTATTTTATTGATATTTTACATTACAATTGAGTTCTATTTATAAGAGAATTGGATTCTGATTTGGTTATAATTGAACTTGATAACAATTAATCCTGATAATCTTCATGGTTGAGGGGCATACATTGAAGTGCTAATGTTACTAGGACATAAGCCAAAGAATGGATATTGTTCAATATGTATCATTCAATTCAGTAAACATGGTTGAGTTGCCATACAAATGATGAAGCCTAGACCAAGCTTAGGGTTGCTCAAGCCTTGCTTCTTAAGCAAAATTAAGTTCTAAAATCAAGCTTGATTGTATGCTTCTTTAGCTTTTCAGAACGATTTCAAAAGCCCTAGCTTAGCTTTAGTTGTTGGTTTGTTTCAAAAACCAGCAAATCCAAATTAGTTCTATTTGTAGTAGAAACGTGCTTTATTTTATGTTTGAAAACAACATGTGATATTTGCTAACTATAGAACCCGACATTTACTTCACCTGTACGTTATGTTATCTATCTTATAATTTACAAGTTCACTTCCATAGTGGACAGCTTCTAACTATGTCCTCTTTTCATCTTGTGAAGTATGAAGGATATACTCGAAAGGTATAATCTTCAGTACTCTAATAGCCTTGAGAAAATGGGCCAACCATCTCTTGACTTGCAGGTATGTCTGACAAGTTCGTGGGGCTTGGGGTCTCAAGGGGGATGAAATCATCTAATTGTTTATCAATGGCTTTTCAGCTAGAGCATGGTAATAACATCAGATTGGGCAGGGAAGTGGCGGATAAGAGCCAGCAACTAAGGTATATTATTATTTTAGTTGCTACAGGATCATTCTTTCATGTGTTTGTTGATACTAATTCCATTGCCTTTGACGATAGGCAGGCGAGGGCAGAGGATCTTCAAGGACTAAATTTAGAGGAATTGCAGAAATTAGAAAAAAAAATCGAAGCAGGACTTAGACGTGTGCTTGAGGCTAAGGTTTGTGCTAGGTTGCTAATTTCATTTCTCTATGTGACAATCACGTGCCGCGTGTTTTAAATTTAAATATATAGGAAAAAAAAAAAAAAGCTCAAAATCAATGGTTATGGTTTGCATCTTTATAGAATTAGTCTCAATGGTTTGAATTTTATAGGATATATCCCCAAGGTTTGCTTAACATTTCTAACGGAAGTTAACGTCGCCTGACCACTTAGATGATGGACAAGGATCCTCTCCATTTCCTTGCTTCTAGGGGGATAAAATTATCCGAAAAAATAAAATGACAATTTTACCTCTCTAGAAACAAAGAAACCGGAAATAAATGGAGATGATCTCTTTCTTACTTAGACGTACACATTAGTATTAATTATATGTAGCGTAACATTCCATGTCAGCATTACACGTACGTGGCTGTCAGCCTTGACAAACTCCACATGACAGACAGCCACATTTGCGTCACATAGTTAAATCAATGTCAAAGTCGAAAGTATGTTGCATGGAGAGAGGACCACCGTAGCCAAGAACTGAATGCAGCCACCTTAATTAAGTTTGTCGAATGGAGAGAATCCAGCGATGAACCACCAAGACCCCGCGATGTTCTTACCAAGTTGCATCCGCAAATGATAAGTAGCATGTATGTGGGGCAGCAGGCATAATGAATGATGTTAAATGATTGCTTGTTTAGTCATTTCTTGGTATTTTGGGCTCTTTTTTTTTTGAGAATTCATAGTTTCCCATCCTTTAGTTGAAATGTACCAAATCGAAAAGTACGGTTCTTGTGAAAAATGCCCCTTTAATCATGCATTATAGTTAATTGCAACTCTGCCTATTTTGTGAATTTCTCCCAATCTTTCGGTGTATGCCTTCTTGTTGTATATCTGGCTGATCTACGTTGCTTTTCTCTGCAACCAAATGAAGAAAAAAAAAAATTGGCCTAAACGAACTCGAGTTGTGTAGCTACAGGTTGCAGTTCGGCAAGTCACGGTTTGTGGCTCATGGCTCAGTGGTTCGACGCATGGATCGAGTTTGTTAAGGCTGATGGCTACGCGTGAGATCTTACGTGGAATGTTATGCATGCATGTGTTGGCTGATGCGTCGAAGTTGTCATGTAGCGTTAACTTCTGTTAGAAATCTTGATATATCATCTGTTCTATAAAATTCAAACCATAGGAGCCGATTCTATAAAAATGCAAACCCAAGTAGAGAGACTGATTTTTTATTTTTCTCACATTATATTAAAAAACAAATACAGAATAATATGTGGAGCCTCTTTTTATCTTTCAGGAAGAATGGATAATGACTGAGATTACTACACTTGCAAGAAAGGTTAGTGAACAGACTTCATTACCAAAATATATTACAAGAATAGAGACATATCATAACTTCTTCTTGGTCAATGTTTTACCTGTTTATGCCCAAATTGCATTCTCTAATTCTCATCACAGAGAGATGTTTGGATTGATGAGAATTCTTCCTTCTTGAAGTCCTGAGAACCTCTAGTCTAACTAATTTCGCCAGTGCCTTCGTTCATTTGCGTCCTTGCACTGACTACCATTGCAGGTAGCTCAGTTGATGGAAGAGAACAAGCAACTAAAACACAAGGTGAGTTTTTTTTTGTTTTTTTTGTTTTTTTTTTTCATGAAATCGGTAAAATGGTGGATGAGATTTTTGGAATGCAGAAGATAGTGTCGTACATGGGGAAAAGGCTGGTTATTGTGGACTCAGACATCGTGATCCAGGAAGAAGGCACGTCATCAGAGTCAGTCAACAATGTCTGCAGCTGCAACGGTGCCCCTCCACCAGAGGAAGACAGTTCTGACACATCTCTCAAATTAGGGTAAGCAAAGTTTTTTCCTTCACCATTTTCTTCTTCTTTTACATAACATATATTGAAAGAGTGATGGTATATAACATCAATATCTCACAAATGTTGTATTATGCACACGTGACAACTAACAAGGCTTAGTAGTTAGTTATTTTATTTCTTTATTTTTAACAATATATAAGACCATGTCACATTATATTAGTGTGGGTATATAACATTTCTCATTAAAAAAAGTAAAGAAAAACGAAGGCAAGACGACATACACAAATTTATGTTGGATTGGAGTCGGTTCTATGTTCATGGAATTGCAAGCAAGTTTATCAAAACAAAGTAAGGTTACAATGTATATATTATGGTACTAGTTAAAACCCTAATCCGGTTCATGAAAACTTTCTATATACTCTTTAACGAATTAGTATTCTCTTCGGTTCATTAGAATATCTAGTTAGTTATAATAGAAGAGTATTTTTGTTTCATCAAAAAGTGAAAAGACAAAAATACCCTCTATCATATTGTGAAGGCATATCCCACTGCTTTTAATGAACATCTTTTCAGAATGCATTTCCCATGCAAGACATGGGACAAATAAGGGCAGTACTGTAGCATACCTGTGAGTTGCATCGTTAAATGGTTTTTCATTGTATCTCCTGTGCAGGCTATCCCTTTGCTGAAACTGGTGGGAAGATGGAGGGAGGAGACTCGTGTAATGAATAAGGCTGGATCCTGGTCTCTTTAAGATATTACCAGGTTTAACGAAATGGTACAAGCGACTAGAGAACTTGTTTTGGATATATTTTTATCACTTTTTCTTGTGCTGCTCTTTGTTTGAGTATGCATATATGAATTCTCTAACTACTTTGACTATTTGCAATCGGCATCCTATATATATATATATATGTAAAGTGCTAGGTTAAATAAGGACTTCAGTGGGTTTAATGAGCCCTCTTGTTGCCTTTGCATGACATTTGACAAGGACATTTTGTGATCTTTGTATGAGTGGATTAAATTATGAGTAAGGTCCCATCCATTCCTTGCATGTAATAAAATATATAATATTTTTCATATATTCTGTAATTATGTTGATATAATATATTTTCTATTTATGAGTTGATTATAATCATATAATATATTCTCTATTTATGAGTTGATTATAATTAAATATTGAGATTGTAATCAAATTATTTGATTACTATACTTATATTTAGACATTATCCTATAAATAGTTACGTTTGTATTGTAGACAAATCAAGTTAATAAGCACAATATAACCCTTAGAGGTATTTCGATTGGTGGATGTAGTTGTCTAACACTAAATCGCCCGTTAAGTTCTTTGTGTTTATTTTTTATAGGGGTTTGCTAGGAGTTCTCTCTTAGAGTTCTCCTAGTATTCTCTCAGTTTTACATAAACATGATTTAAGAAAAAATAAGATTGTAGTATCATTTTTTTGTCAACGAATTAATTTTTATGTGTTAATATTTATGTTTTAATGCTTTAAAACTTTTTTTGGATTCAAAACTAAAACCTAAGGGTGAAAGGTTAACTTTTTAGAGATAATATCATCCAAAATTGATTTGATTATCCTAAATATAATGCTAATGTCTCAATTTTGATATTAATGCCTCAAAATTGGTGTTAATGCCTAAAAAAACCAATGGTAGATGTTACTACAATTTTATTTTTTCTTAAATCATGTTCAACGTAAGACTGAAATAACGTTAGAAAAACACTAGGGGGAGAACTCCTAGTATTTTCCTTTTTTATATTGCTTTTGTTATAATTTTTGCATCATCATTATTTAAACATGGTATCAGAGCCAAAAGTTCTTGAATCGAACATTGACTTCGTCAATTCACCTCCATTTAAATTAAATATTTCATGCGTTGAGTTTCACCTATTAAAAGAAAATTTGAGTCCATACGTAAGGAAGAATGTTAAACTAATGATTAAGTGATTAAATTTACATATTTCTATCAGGTTAGGTTTTTGGGATAATGTCGTACCAAACACTACCTAAATTAATAGATAATATTTAGTACATTTTAACTCGCAAGTGCACAAGATCAAAACAGTAATATAGTGCAAAAGTACGAAATCGATGCTACGAAAATTGTTAATTTTATTTAGAATTAACTAAATTAAAATATCAAAAGTGTCACGCAATTGATATTATTTAAAATAAATAAAAAGGTAAATAAAAGTGTAGGACTTTGATATCCACCCTAAACCCTAAACCACCCACATGTGGCACGTTACTACTTTCGAAAATTTTATAAAATAAAAATTAAATTATATAAAAATAAAAAATATATAATATAAAAATATATAAAATATATAATAAAATATTAATGAATACTCTAGTATTAATTTATAAAGGGTTAATTTAAATTTGGCAATATTTAAATTAACCCTAGCTAGCATTAATATAAGAATATATATATATATATATATATATATATGTTTATAGTGTGTAACCCTAGCTAACTAGCATTAATTAATGGGGTTTGTTAGGGGTTCTCCTGACGCTTTCCCAGTCTTACGTAGAACATGATTTAAGAAAAAATAAAATTGTAGTATCATTTTTTTGCTAACATATTAATTTTTATGAGTTAATAATTAGGTTCTAAATTCTAATACTTTAAAACTTATTTTTAGATTCAAAATTAAAACCTAAAGGTGAAAGGTTAACCATTTAGGGATAATATCACCCAAAATAGATTTGATCGACCTAAATTTGATGCTAATGTCTCAAATTTGGTGATAGTGTCTTAAATTTGGTGCTAATGCCTAAAAAAACAGTGGTGGAGGCTACTACAATTTTATTTTTTCTTAAATCATACTTTACGTAAGACTAGGAGAAGGTCAAGAGAACCCCTGGCATTTTTCTTAATTAATATATATATAGTAACCCTATGCCTAGCATTAATTAATATAAGAATATATATATATATATATATATATATATGCATATAGTACGTAACCCTAGCTAGCTATATAGCCAACATTAATTAATATATAGACAATAATATAATTAACAATTTTTTTTTTTTATTAAAAAACCACTAGTAACCATGACATATATTTACTTATAATAATATTAATGTAAAATATAAGTAAATTGCAATTTGTAAATTAATTAAATCATTAATATATATTTTAATAACATTAATAATATTAATAATATATATAAGTATGTAGCTAGCTAGGACCGGAGCCTCCAGGAACGGGTTGACATATATCATAGCTAACTAGAATTAATGTCAAAATGCTATATATGACGTATGTACATACCAAAGGGCCGGTATATATATATGAAAATAAAATATATATTGTAACCCTAGACCTAGCATTAATTAATGTATATGCATGTTTATATAGCTCTATATAGTAAATATTAATTAACCCTAGGCCTAGCATTAACTTTATACTATATATAGACATTAATATATTTAATATAAATTGGGAAAAGTATAAAAAGGCCCTCCAAACTACCATCCTTTTGTAATTTAGCCCCCTAAACTTTTATTTGGTATAAAATAGCCTCCCAAACTATCAACTTTTTATAAAATGGCCCCCTCCGTTAGTTAAAACCATCAAAATGGATGGAAACTTTGGAATGACGTCGTTTTTGGTATAAAAGTGACGAAAATGCCCCTCAAAGATTAAAAAAAAATTAAAAGAAGGCTAGAATGGCTTCGTATTTGTGGGCTTCAACAAGAAGCCTTTCTCTCTCTCTCTCTCTCTCCCCCCTGTTTTTTCTGCAACCATAGCCCCTGTGAGAACTTGGTTTCTGTAGATACATTCCCTATGGCTGATCTTTTTTCTCTAGAACCTTTTACAGGACCACTTAAAAATCTCAAAAAAGATAGTATTGTTAAGTTCGATGCAGCTGATTTTGCATTGGCAACCCTTAAATGGATCAAAGCACTGACTGAAATTTGTGTGGAAGATTCTATATCTCAGGACAAGATGATTGGTTTTTGGGGTTCTATGTTTGCTGAGACGTTTTTTGTTGTGTGATGATTATGAGAAACTTGCTGCAAGTGAAGCATATGATGCATCTAAAACATTCGAGGCACAGGAGCGGGTTGCAAGTGGTTTTGGGGAATCAGCTACTTCTAATACAAATGATTCATCTAGTGTTCGGGTTCCACCAAAAGCTCACATTCGCAGGCATGGGGTTCTGGGAGCGACTGAAATTCTGCGAGCGTGACCTGCCGAGCAACAGAGATGGGGTTTTGCGCACGACAGAGAGAAAGGCTTCTTGTTGAAGCCCACAAATACGACACAGTTCTAGCCTTTAAAAAAAAAAATCTTTTTTTTTTTAATCTTTGAGGGCCATTTTCGTCACTTTTATACCAAAAAAGGCATCATTCCAAAGTTTCCATCCATTTTGACGATTAAACTAACGGAGGGGGCCATTTTATAAGAAGTTGGTAGTTTGACAAGCTATTTTATACCAAATGAAAGTTTATGGGGCTAAATTACAAAATGTTGATAGTTTGGGAGGCCTTTTTATACTTTTCCCATAAAAATATAGACATTAATATATAGACAGAGACATTAATATATATAATTAATCTTTTCTTTTTTTTTCAAAAAACCACTAGTAACGTGGCACATGTACAACGTTACTAATTTGGTAACGTGGCACATGATATTGGCTATTTAAAAAAAAATGATAATTAATTTCATTTATGTTTACCATTAATATATATATTAGTAACCATAGTCCTAGCATTAATTAATATAATCAACTAGGGTATAATTAACCCTAGGCCTAGCATTAACTTTATACTATATATAGTTTTTTTTTTTTCTTTGAAGTGTTATACTATATATAGTTAATTATAGCATTAATATTAATTATAGTTAATATATTAATTAATACCATAGTATGAAGTTTAATATTATACTATAGTATAAAGTTTAATTTTATATAATATATTATTATATAGTACTTAATTAACCCTAGCTAGCATTAAAATATGTACATATATAGCCAACATTAATTAATATATAGACATTAATATATATAATTAACCTAATTTTTTTTTTCCAAAATACCACTAGTAACGTGGCACATGTGCCACATTACTAATTTGGTAACATGGCACATGTGCCACGTAACCAATTTGGTAACGTTCCACATCTGCCACGTTACTATTGGCTATTTGAAAAAAAATAGTTTTTGGTAATTAATTTCATTTATGTCTACCATTAATATATATATATAGTAACCCTAGCCCTAGCACTAATTAATATAATCAACTAGGGTATTTAAATTTATAGGGTTAATTAATTTATTATAGTTAAATAAATTATATATTAACTATAAATTAATTTAGTTAACTATAATAAATTAATGTATTACTTAAATGTTATCATTTGGTTCAATAAAAATAATAAAAATAAAAACGTAAATAATATAATATATAATATAATATAAAACATATAATAAGGTAACGTTTGAAAGTTCAAACGTTATCAATGGTAACGTTTCAAACGTTACCAAATTTTTAATAAAAAATAATTAAAAATTAAAAATAAATTATATAATTAAAAATCGTTTTCATTTAATTTTAAAAAAAAATTCCATTAGTAACGTGTCATTAATGACACGTTACTGATCCTACTTTTTTTTGTAGTGACAGTTATATTACAAATAAATCAATAAAACACTTATGTTACTAACAAAAACATTTTTTTTTTCCCAACGCAAAAAGAAAAAAAAAAAAAGAAAAAAAGAAAAAGAAAAAAGTTTTGGAAGCAACAATCAAACGGCCCTAAAGATCACAAACCATCAATATTTTCAATAGTTTATAGGCAATGGGCACTATTCTCTATAATTTAAAATTTAAATATTATAGCATGAATTCAGTTGGAGTGAGCTCTAGTTGTGGCCAATAATTCAAAGGGCACAGAAATTTACAGTTTTCTGCACTTTTCTTGCATTCAAGAAGAAGATGATGAAATCAATGCAATGGAGTTAATGATAATATTCTCCAATCTTAATCCAAAGAGGGGTGTTAAAGTGCCATGAAAAGAGGATCTCCTTCCAAAGTAAAATCAGAAATGTTGAGAGAGATAGCTAAAGAGACTACAAAGGACATTGCCAAATCATTCTCATAAGTGGGAGAATCTGGGACACATGGATATTCAAAAGACCCTTAATTATTTTGCCACTGTCATAATATTTTATATTATTTTAGTTTATTATGTTGCCTTATATGTTCTAGGGTTTAGTTTAAGGTTTCTTGCTTATCACTCTAGTTTATTATGTTGCTTTATATGTTATAGAATTTAGTTTATAATTTCTTGCTTATTACTCTTAGCCTCTCTATTTATAGAGGCTTATGTAATCATTATAAAAAATCAATATAGTGAGCATACAAGATGTAGCCTAAATGTCTCTCTCCGCTTCCGTTCTCTTTTCTTTCTCTTTCTTATTTTATATTTTAATATATATTTCAACATGGTATCAAAGCCACGATTGTTTATGTGGTTTTTATTAGTTTTTTCATTAGTCTTATGACGTTTTTTTTTTTTTTTTGGTGTTTTATGGCATTCTCTTATGACGATCTCCCAATTTTGTTGTGATCCATGGCTTTTTTCATTGGCGAATATTGGTATAGTGCAATTTGGCCCTTCATAGATTTTTTTTTTTTTTTTTAATGGCCAATTTTCGTTGTCCGCCCTCATTGTTAGTCGCGGTTTGGCTTTTCACCGGATTCTTTTAGCGGCTTGTCTTCGTTCTTCGATATTTCTCCAGCCATTACTTTCAGCCTTTCGAACCTTGGCACAATGTGGTTTGGCCCTTCACAGGATTAACGACTAGTTTTTGTTCTTCGACCATTGTTGGAGTTTTGGCCCATTGTCAACCCTTTTGAACTTGCATTCACCAGCCACTTGCCACCGTTGCTAGCCGCCCCACCAGCCTCTATATTTTTTTGGCAATCACTACCATCTATAGCTTTTTCCTGGCTTTAGCCATCGCTATGATCATTGTTTCGGATTTCAAACTCAAGGTTTCAGAATATTCCACCTTGAGTTTGAGGGGGATGTTATAATATTTTATATTATTTTAGTTTATTATGTTGCCTTATATGTTATAGGGTTTAGTTTATGATTTCTTACTTATCACTCTAGTTTATTTTATTATTA
The DNA here is from genome assembly GCA_013348765.1 of Carpinus viminea. NCBI lineage: Eukaryota > Viridiplantae > Streptophyta > Magnoliopsida > Fagales > Betulaceae > Carpinus > Carpinus viminea. Next base: position 4,058,730 of record CP054670.1, on the reverse strand, counting down.
TTATTATTATTATTGAAAAGAACTCATTCTCATTCCATAGAACTCAAGAGCAAAAGCTCTTATAATTACAAAGCAAGTCCTGAAGTAACCGTAGCCTAAGTTACAAAGTCACAGGTCGAATCTCATACAAATCAATGAAATTCGAAAACATATCCGCTTCCCCACGACTAAAACAACAGGATAAACATTTAAATCTGCTTAGTAAGTTCAAAGACTACTGAACCAAGCAGACGCCATCAGCTGCACAGGAAGCGTTTATTCCACGACCCTAAGAGGTAAACCCTCTTATGCCGCTACTCATCTTCCTCAACAATTAAGCCATGATACACATTTATCCACGACATAGAATTTTGGACCATTTTTCCTCATCAACCCGAAAGCCAGGGTAACATACACATCCACGAAACATAGGTCAGGATCAAAGGGGATCCAATCGAACCATCGAGGCTAGAGCATTATTACAAGCAAATAATAAATGAAATATAGGGAAAAGAAAAGCAACATAACTTAATACAAGCAAGAAGAAATACAGGAAAAGAAACCGATCGCATATACGTTGACCCCGTACAAAGAAGAGCACGGTGGAAGCTTGTCGCGTTGGGGGCGTAAAAGAAGCTCAGCAATGGACGGAGGGCAACGAAACTGGAGCGGAAAGATAGGCAGAAACTACAAAAAAAACTCAAAAAATACAGAAACAGACATAAAAGTAATACACCAAAACAAAAACCGGGATGGAGGAGGCGAAAGAAGAGGAAAAGGAACGGGGGCACCGGGTTTAGGGACATCAAGTAAACTATTAGAGCCTGGTGCGAAAGGGACGTGGGGAGGAGGGATGGCCTCCGCCATCCCTCCTCCCCTGTAGTTACGATGTTCTGGGAGGGGGGTGACGGCTTGGCTGAAGCTAAGAAACCCTAGAGAGCCTTTTCATCTTTACTTGGATTCACTATAGTTTATTATGTTGTCTTATATAGTTATATGTTATAAGATTTAGTTTAGAATTTATTGCTTATCACTCTTAGCCTCTCTATTTATAAAAGCCTATGTAATCATCATAAAAAATCAATATAGTGAGCATACAAGATGTAGCCTAAATGTCTCTCTCCGCTTCCGTTCTCTTTTCTTTCTCTTTCTTATTTTGTATTTTAATATATATTTCAACAGCCACTAAAATAAATAAATGATCTTGGGTTGTAGATAATTTGACATTTTAACTTGATAAGCACTGATCGGCTGTTTTTTTTTTTTTTTTTTCATGCATGTTTCAAATACTACTTTTTAAAAAAATTTATATTATTATTATCTAAAAGTAAATGACTTTTTTCTAAGAAACCATATCATCTCTAAATAAAAGAAAAAAAAATTTTAAAATTTAAAAATTTAAAAATATCACAATATCTATATACTTTTATTAATATTTTTCTCTCATTTCCAAAATTAAAACTTTTAAATTTTGAAGGAATGGGTATAATTTTTTTAATGTACTCCTAAACAATTTAGGACAAATTTTTCCCATGAAATAGGTGGGAGGAAATTCTTTTAACTCAATCTATTAAACAAACATTTAAAAATTGAAAAAAAAAAATTCAGAAGTTAATACTTTAATAGGCATTGCAACATCAAGCTATTAGCATGCGAGTACGATGAGAGAGAAGTATTTAAAAATTATTGGCAACACGAATGGTCCCTTTTATATGAAATGATTCCCCTCTATTTCATTTAAAATATAGAGAATTCTGATCCTAACCTAACAACCTTTGATGGATTTTGACTTATGGGTCCTAATTAGTTTATGATAAATTCAAGTTGAATAAAAATACAAATACTATATAAAAGGGTTGCATAATTAGTATTTTTTTCTTCCAATTTTTATAAATTTTAAAAAGAACACCTCAATTATTTTAATTTACAGTACATTCCATTTAATTATAATTTATGTTTCATTTTCAACGCTTTCCTGTTTTTACTGGCAGATTTTTTTTTTCTTTGATGTGCGAGCTACGAGGTACGTGGATGTGTTAATCAGATTCGGCTCCTCTGATCGGGCCGGTAATATTAGTTTTTAATGGGCTAGGTCCAGATTTTATGGGCCTCGTTTTCTATTAATGCTGGTCCATGAAAAATCCCTAAAATTAGGTCGAGACCTATATAAACCCATGGGCCACGAAATATAACCTTATTCTTGCTTAGTACCAGCAAAGGAAATTTCCAAAGTGGCCAGGGCATGGGTTTGAATTTTCACATTGAAAATTTCTCACATGTGCCTGATTAGTATTAATTATCTTAGATTTTTATTGATGTCTGGGTAGGTACTGAGTCAAGTTATAGTTCATTCGGACTTGAGGGAGCATATGCAGTTCTCACCGTTTATGCTCCTCATATGTAACTCCCAACATGTAGGTATTATTATGGTCATACACAGCCCGAGTAAAATAATCACAATTGGTTTTCCCATCCTACCACTTTTTTTTTTTTTTTTTATAAATCATTTGATTTATAACTTTTTTTTTATTAAGAAAAATAGGTTAATTTCTTATAAAGTGATTTTTTTTAATAGAAATATCTTGGTGCACCAGCCAAATTCTGGGGAGGCAGATGAGATAGATGGAGTTTTCAGTGAACAGTTGAAAGTGATGAGTGGAATTTAAATGGATATTGAAAGAGATAGATGGGCAAAGGATAATCCCTTTTCCGTCAATAAAGGGTTTATCTTTGGAGAAAGAAGTGTGTATCAATGGGCCATCAGGATTCGCACCAATTGACGCTTGCAAAGTGACTCAAGAGCCGGAGATGGTCTACAGATTCTTGTAATAAAGGATTACACAGAAGCCATCTGAAACAAGACTCACCGCTCCTTTGAGTGAATCTAGGTAGGTTCACGGACGGACCCATGCCCCTTGTTTTTCTTTTTTTTTCGGAGAATTCAGATTTTCATTGATCAAAAAGAGCCTTGCTCAGCAAAATACATTTGAAAGTTCATTATGGCATGCTGAATTATTATTTTTTAAATATTTTCTGTTTTCATTGTTTCGCAGATGGAATTTTAATGGAAATTTCTGGGTTGGTTCCCATTTTGACAGAGAAAGCCACCACAGAAAAAAAACATTCCAGGTTATCATTTTGTGATGTTATCTGTCCTGAAAAGTACAGACATTTAACCAAAAAACAAATGGGTATGCATGAATTATGATGGTCTTTTGATTGAGGACAACATTTGGCAATTAGGCTAATTATTATTGAGCACTGTGGGAGGAAGAATTTCTATCCAAAATTATGTTGGATAACTTCATTTTATACTTTTGAATTACTATGCGATTTGACAAGCTCCCTCAAATTTTAAAATTTCTTAATTTAAACTATTGGACTTTCAATTATAGTTAATTTGAACCCTTAAACTTTTAATTACAGTTAATTTGAACCTCTTCATTAGATGTTAGACGTTAAAAGTAAAACAATAACGTTTATACTCATGACTTTTTTTTATAAAATTTCAAATTTACTCATTTCAAGAGTTCTCTAGCTTTTTTCAAAAATTATGAATATTTTAGTCTTTTTAGACATTTTTGTTAGAAGTAAACAATTAAATCTAATGGAGGGGTTCAAATTAATTGCAATTAAAAGTCTAAAAATTTAAATTGAGAAATTTTAAAATTTGGAGAACTTATCAAATTGCGTGGTAATTTAATAATATAATCTCTAAAGTAGAATTTTCCCAAATTCTACTGTAATTAATAGTGAAGTCAAGTGGCAGATTCCTGAACATCGTGAAATGATTATTATTGTCATATTTTTCTCTCACCCAAAGGGGAGAGTTAAAATTGGAATTGGGAAATCAAACAATGGTACGTGCGCATGCGCATGCATGTGGTGTGGATCAAATAATAAAAATAGTGAATCGATGTTTGGATTTGGAGAATTTGGTTGCGAAATCAAACCAAATATGGCAAGTTTCCTCTCGTGCACTGCAATCGGCTGCATTGTGCTTTGCGCAGCCTCCACTAAGGTTACTATTTTTCCCATGAAGATGATCCATCACACATTAATTTGTCTGCTTAATTTCTAGCTAGACAATCATTTACCACCAATTAATTTCCCAATTAATGTATGCTACAAAAATAAATAAAAATTAATGAAAACTCTACCAAAAACACAAGTCAATCAAAATAAAAAAATCAAATCATTTAATTTGTATTCTAATATATATGACGTTACGGATACATGTGATGCATATTTCTTTTTCGTGAAAGTGACAAACACGCGAGAATAAAGTTAAGATAATGTTTTTTTTTTTTTTTTTGGTTGGATGAGTGAATAAAGTTGCAATGTTCGTGAAAGGCAAGCTTTGGAAGGGTTCCAACTTTATGTTAAAGAAGTAAGGGTAAAAAGGGAGTTGAAATATTGCTCTTTAAGGGCCCGAGTTCACACGTACGCCACCTCAAATGTTCTGATTCTCATACATTTATATCACATGTCTTGAAACCCAATCGAAAAAAGTGTCTCAGGCACCACATTAGGAGCCTCAATTCCCAAAAGTTCCTGTCTAATTAGGTTAGTTCTCACCCCCAATTAGACCAAACATATTGATCCATATCTAAACAAATATTGAGGAAAGCAATGCAACCACTTCTAGAAATTACAAATGAGAGAGAGGGGAATAATCTTTAAAAAATAAAAAATAAAAAAAATAATGACAATGTGGAAGACGAGCTTTAATTCCTACTAAGAACAATGTAAAAGAAGTTGATAACAAAGACAACGACCAGTTTTTTTATTTTTTTATTTTTTTGGAGCAAAGACAACAAACAGTTGATGACAAACAAACTTTTGAGGATTGAACTTCGGACAAGTTCCATTTGCAATATTTAAGAAATGCTAGGTTTTTTAATTTTCTTTTTCTAAAAATTTGAAAAAAAATTTAGATTGATATGAAATAATATATTAACTTTTATGAGAGAAAAGTAGTTTTTTTAAAAATATATATATATTTTACAAAAGTGAAAATAAAATATTTCCAATACTATACCGTGGTTAAAATCTATAAAAATCTTAAGCATCTAAATTTAGGCGGGGAAAAAAAATTTATTGGATGGAATTGGGATTCCTACTTTTTCATTTTGTTTTCTTTTATGAGTGAGTTGAGATGAGGCATGGTCTTTGCCGATTAACTTTTTTTTTTAATTATTATTCTCACCTTTTAATTTCAAAAAATGTTACTTTTGGGACAAGTATATATGTACTTCGCACAATTTTCTTTACGAGGGCATCCACATTTACTTTTGTCCTACACCCACTATAGGGCATATACAACATTATTCCTTTGCACAATTTTCTTTTTGATGCCATTTTAAAAATTATATTTTTATTTCATAATTATGCTACAGTTGATAAAGCTATTTCAATCAATTTTTGGATCAATAATTTTTTTTTTTTTTTTTAAATCCAACCGTTAGTTGTGAATGGCAGGCACATCAACTTGTAAAATAATTATAAAAAATAGATATATATATATATATATATAATATAACATTACTCATTAAAAAAGAGTATGATAAGAATGATAGCAACAATTAAAAGAATTGTATCCTATCATGCTTTAATATAATGAATTGGGTTTATGTTTTATTTTGTTTTGGGTCTGTTGTTGGATAACTCACTCCTCTATTGATTTTATGATCGTCAACCGTCTCTTCCTTCTGAATAAAAAACGGAAAGAATCCTGGCACCTTTATAACTCTTTGCTTTTATTCAATTAGGAAAAAAAAAAAAAAAGATTTATGTAGACAAAATCGCTTATGGTTTTGTTAAATGACTTGGCAAGGCACATCATGCATATGAGATAATGCTCTATTTGGTAAACAAAGGGGATGTGTGTATTAAGGTTTTGTGAAAGGGAAAAATACAAAATTAGTCCGTGTGGTTTACTTGATTTACAATTTATTCCCTATGGTATCAAAACGAACTCAAAAGTCCCTGTAGTATGTAAAAAAAAAAAAAATAGTCCCTACAATTAAATTTCATCTATTGACTTAATGGATTCCGTTAGCGTGTCATGTCATATCAAATTAAATTATAACATGTGTCATGTTTTATTTATGACTTTTAAAAATCACACTTAGATTTTTCACATCATATTATTATGCCAACTAATATTCCCACCTTAGTTTAGTTTTTTTTTTTTTTTTTTACGTTAAACACATCATGTAAAATATTTTTAAAAGCCATAATTCAACTAAATTATTGATCTGAAAACCTAATTAAACATAAAACAAATTCTTCTTCTTCTTCTTCTTCTTCCCTCCTCTTCTTCTTCGTCTCTTTTTCTGTCTTCTTCTTATTCTTCTCCTTCTCTCCCTTTTTTTTTTTTTTCCTTTTCTTCTCCTTCTCTTTCTCTGTTTCTTCTTCTGCATTGTACACAATAACACAAAAGTATATTTAGTTGACATCAGAAAACCAATAAAAACTTCAAATTGTTGTTTTGATTTATTCAATTCGGTTATCTTTTCTTTTTTTGACGGAATTAGTGAATTATTTTCAATGGAGTTTGGGTTAGAAAAATTCTTATTTTGAGATTTAATTGTTGTAAATAAAAATTGCTTTCATTGTCCATAGATAAATTAATTTATAAGAACTCTGTAAACTTTTTGGTAATCAATTATTTTAAATTGTTAAAGATGTTTTGAGAAGTAACAAAGGAAGTGAGAATATATACAAACTATACTGAAAGTCTATAATTAAATTTCTATATCTTATCAAGGGTGTCGGCAAAGACTTTTTTTTTTCTCTCTATCTCTGTACTGCCCTCTTGAATGTTGCCAAGAAAAAGAGGAATTTCAACATAGGAGAAGAGCATAAGAGAAAAAAAATAGAAAATAGGAAGAGACGGAGAAAAAAAAAATCTAAGACAACAAAAAATGGAGAAAGAGAGACGGAGAAGAAGAAGAAGAAGACAAAAAAAGGGAGAAAAATAGAAAGAGAAAAAGAAGAAGAAGAAGAAGAAGAAAAGAAGAAAGAAAGAAAAACAAAGAAGAAGAAGAAGAAGAAGACAAAAAGGAGAAAAGAAGAAGAAGAAGAAAGAAAGAAAAAACAAAGAAGAAGAAGAAGAAGAAGAAGACAGAGAAAAGAGATGAAGAAGAATAAGAAGACAAAGAAAAAGAGACAAAGAAGAAGAGGAGGGAAGAAGAAGAAAAATTTATTTTCTTTTGAATTAGGTTTTCAAATCAATAATTTGATAGAATTAGAGTTTTTAAAAATATTTTATCAGATGTGTTTAACGTAAAAAAAAAAAAAAAAACTGAGATAGAAATATTAGTTGGCATAATAATATGACGTGGAAAATCCAAAAGTGATTTTTAAAAGTCATAAATAAAACATGACACGTGTCATAATTTAATTAGATGTGACATGGCACACTAACGGAATCCGTTAAGTCAATGGATAGAATTTAACTGTAGGAACTAAATTATTTTTTTTTTTTTGCATATCACAGGAACTTTTGAGTTCATTTTGATACTACAGGGAGTAAATTATAAATCAAGTAAACCACATGGACTAATTTTGTGAAAACTATTAGAGTATTTATCTCTGTTTTTCTTTCATTCTTCTCTGTATTAAAAAAAAAAAAAAAATCAAGATCCGTTGGTCTAAATGAAGGTAAATCTTTTTTTTTTTTTTTTTTTTCACTAATTTAAGGCAAATCAAATCATGGTACACTGTACCTGAGAGTAGTGCGTAGATATGAACAACCTCAAATATATATATATATATACCGCTTGATTTGAACGCAATTTGGGAAGAAAAAGAAAAGGAAAAAAAGGTTATCTCCCCATGTTCAAACAAACACCCTCTTTAAACATTTACCATGTATTTCGAAAAAAGAATCCAACTATACTACCCTAGTTTTAAGAAAACGAGACTCCTATTTGGGACCACGGAATCTCTATGGAACCCATTTAAAATCACATGCTTTGTCTACCTTCTCCAACCACCTTTTCTTGAGATCGAATAAAGTTGTGCCAATTGCAAGAACATCGTGACCATGGCTGTACCTTTTTTTGGCTCAACAAATATTTCTTCCAATATATATATTTACAAATTCATGTATTAATTTGTCGGTGTTAGATAGAAATGAATGTCAAGCGGCACTCCACATTTTAGTAACGGATAATGTAAAATTATTGTTTTATTCCAATAAGTATTCTCATAAAAGAAATCTTCTGGTACTTAAAAAGATTAGTAAAATCAATTTCATAGAAATAAATTGGCTCGATCTTGTATGGTTTAATATTTTCTTTAAATATGTCAGCACAAAATAAGAGAAAAGAATTTAAACTAATAACATTTGTTTCATTTAACGTGGTCCAAACCAATTAAATTATCTCTTATAGATATAGATCTTTCATGTTAATGTTGTTTAGAGGTTTTTTAAAAAAATAATATTTTGACGTTGGATAAATATGAATTATTACTTTTGAACATTTTGAAGAACTTTTTTATTTTAAGTTATTTGTTAATATTTTTAAAAAATTCATATGTGGTATCAAACAAAGTCATTTATCCTTATAGGATGCATGGATGGATGATGACCATCGTGCTAATTACTATTTATAAGAAAAATGTTCTTTACGTTATACACTTTTAGTATATATGTATATATCGAAGAAAAAAAAAAACTGTTGAAATGATTTGAAAGAAAATGATTACGTGGCGGTCCACCTCTGCAAATGAGAGTGTAAAAAAGGTTTGGTGTATGTACAGAAATTCACGTGCACCCGGGTTTCCCAGCAGGAGCAGGAAAAAGATGCCTCCCAAGCTCTCAACCATCCAATCCAAAACCCCAAAAGCATTCTGACTTGTGATGGACACTCGCTTTTTGCTGGAAATTCCCACCATTACGTCAATTTGTCACTTTTTCTCAGATAGACCTTAGAAAATGACCAACATCTCATCTCTCATCTCATCTCATCTAGCCACAATGCTTTCGATCTACCTGTTTCACGTTTTTATTTCCCTTTATATTACAGTTTATATGGTTGAGCTTTTTAAATGTAGCTCATATTTTGAAACGAAAAATGATATTTAATATTTTCATCAAATTCATAAATACAATGATCCATCTTTTGAAAATCAACCATTGAAATTATAAAAGTAATAAAACCCATATCAGTGAGAGTGTGAGTCTTACCTATCCAACGGTTGATTTTTAAACCAAAAAAAAAAAAAACAGAACTTATACTAAATAGCATTTTCTTCCCAAAATAGAAATGATCAAGAGAAAATTATAGTTAGAGAAGTAGTCAAATTAATTATCTCAACTATCTCTGTATAATAAATTGATGAATTCATCATTGATAAATCCAATAGTCGATTGATTGGATTTGTAACAAAAATTACATGCCTCTTCTAGTTACTATGAAAAGATAAAGTACAAATAAAAATTTAAATTTTCATACACTAAAATGTTACTCTTACATAACAAAAAAAAAAAAAATTGCAGGTGTTTTATGTTGACAACTAAAAGATTTAGAAAAAGAGAGCGGATAGTGCATTGAGCATAGTCATAAGTTCACCTTAAAATGACCCACTATATATGTAATCTTTATATATTTACTTTTTTTAAAAAAAATAAAGGATATGCAATTGTTCTTTTGGATATACTCTTTGTTGCAAGCTCACAAGTCAAGAGGAACTTTGAGACACAAAATAACTAATTCAATAATTAATTACTTGCCAACTTTGTAAATCCAATGAAGTTATGGGTGACACTTTCTTCTTTTTTTTGAAGAATAATTACAATTTTATTCATAGACGATCAAAAACATAAAGTTCTTATATCATAAAATTTAAACTTTGAAAAAACATATAACTCAAATCTATAAGATTTAGCTATACTTTCAAACCTTTATTTTTCGGTTGTGAATGGCAACTTATAAGCAAATTAAAATGGAAACGATTATCTTACAAAATGAGTAAAAAAAAAAAGAAAATAAGGGTTCCATTCATTATTGAAGATGATTTACATCCTTTAATTAATAATCAAAACTAAGTTTATAGAATTAAATGAATGGGCTCATGAGTTTAGAAAAAATAAATAATAGTTAAAGTTATCAAATCAAAATCAAATGTTTTGAAAATTTAACATCAATTTAGAACCACCCTTTATTTTTAATTGAGAATCAAAATTAAAATTTTGCATGATATATTGGATTCAGGAAGAGTTGGTTGAAAGAAAGAAAGAAAGATTGAAGTAAATAACTGCTATGTAATTAATTTCCCGTACGAATCGAATCCTGAATTCAGCCTTGTCTTGATATGGAAGAAAGAACAGTCAGAAAAAGGGAAATTAAATAGATAAATCGAGGCAAGTCTGTATGAGCTGCAATGCAGCCGATCAGGGGTGGGGTAGCGCCGTAGCTAGTAGCCTAGTACTAGTAGCTAGGGAAAGAGAAGTATTAATTAATAATATTATTTTATTATTTTTGAAGTAGTCGGGTAGGTAATTATGGTATGAAGTGATGGCGGCATGGATGTGTATGTACGGAAAAGCGATCGTCCACACAATAAAGAAAGAAAAAGAGAATTGCCACCTTCATTATTTAATTGCCCCCAGAAAGTACTGAAAAATACTGTTAAATAAATCAGTTTTCACGGATCAAGGCATCATTTTGGCTTACCTAGGCTTCACTCTCTCCCCAGTCGCGCACACACAGAGGAGTATTTTCCCTTTTTTTATTTATTTTTTAAATAATGTCGAAAACCTGAAGAAAATAAAAAGAGGGTCTGTTTAGCTATAAAAGGGAAGGCACCCTTTCCTTTCTTGAACACACAGAAACTCCCTCTTTCTCTCTCCAGAGTTATCATTCTCCTAGCTACCTTGTAATTGGTGACCTTTGGTCTAAAGCTCAGACCCTAACAAGGTAAAGAGGAAAATCCCACCAATTCTGCTTCTGCATCGTGCAACTCTGCATGTTCATGAGCTGAAGCTGTTTTTATTTTTTTTTTTGGTTCTTTCTGGGTTTTTTTTTGTTGGTTCTTTCTGTAATTAGATCTTACTAGGGTTTCTGCTAAATTTGCTAAATTTAGCAGATACCCACTTTGTCCTGTGCTATTTATGTGCGTATTTCCTTTTTTCTTTGTGCGTGTGAAAATGTGAAGGGCTTCGTTTGGATTTTTGGAGGGATAAAAAGGATATGGCGAGGGAGAAGATCAAGATCAAGAAGATCGACAACGTGACGGCGAGGCAGGTTACCTTTTCCAAGAGAAGACGAGGGCTTTTGAAGAAAGCTGAAGAGCTTTCTGTTCTGTGTGATGCTGAGGTTGCTCTCATCATCTTCTCAGCCACCGGAAAGCTCTTTGAGTTTTCCAGCTCAAGGTATTGTTTTTTTTTTTTTTTTTCGTACTTTTTTCTTCTTCTTCTTAATACTGTTCTTTTTAAGAAATCACAGTTCATTTTCATTAGCGTATGATTCTTCCGGCTGCTTTGGTTTCTGTGTGTACGTGTCTTTGAGAGAGAGAGAGAGAGAGAGAGAGAAGGGAGATCGAGTCTTGTGGTTAAGTTAGAAGGTCAAGGCCATCTCATCTCCTCATATCAAGGAAAGCGAGATCTTTGCTCAAATATCGGACGTGCTTTTTTTTTTTATGATATACGAAGAAGAAACATCGTACCTTAATTAACAAAAAAAAAAGCGTACTGGGAACTAGTTATGAAGGTTGTTGCATATATATATATAGGCGTTCAAGTGATTGAGAAATTGAAAGACCGGCCATGAAGTTTTCCTTGGTCGTTTACATTGAGCTGTCCTTCATGAAATAACAGTTCAAAGTTTGCTTGTTGGTAGTAGCCACAGAAATAGACGTGTTTTGATCGAAACAACTAACTCCTAGATGTTTCAGTTTTCATCCATGTCATAAATTTTGGTGGATCTTTACGTGTCGATGTTCATTTCTTCACATGAAATCCTCTAACATGTGGTATATTAAATTAATTTCTATGATAAATTTTAGTGAGTATATATACTATGTAGCATTCTCATCTTCACATATATATCTTCGGTGGGGTATCATGGAAAATAGCCATCTGGAGAAAGCCATGCGGAGTTTAGTGGTGGTGTAACAGGCTATAAGGGTCCCATTTATCCCTCTCCTTCCCCAACAACAAAAAGGGTCCATGTAAATTCATTTTGGTTGCGTTAATTGGAAATGAATAATTTAATTATTTAATTTATATTTTAAACATTCCTTCATGTTTGAGTTAAAAGCTGTTCTTTCATTAATTAATGAGACCTAATACATGAAATATTTAATTGAATGAGAGGTTACTGACAAAGACAAGGTTTGAACTCAGAATCTCTGCTCTGCTCTATCATTATAAATCACCATTTATTTCAAAAGTTTAAGGTGATAGAAATGGAGAAATTTAGTCATTTAATTTATATTCTAATCGCTGTTAGGTTGGAAGAACTTTGTCAGTGTTAATCGCGTCATTTAATTTGATTGTTAGGAAGTGATCAGACAACTCTTAGTTCATGATATTAGCTTAACAGAAGCTGTAAAGTTTTCTGATAGAATATGCTGGAAGTAAAGAAATGGGGGCAGGTGAGACAGGAGGACCATAGAATAGCGGTCCCTAAAGTCCTTTAAAGCAGATTGATTGAGAAGACATGAAACATATATGATTAATAGCTGCGGGTGATAATTGATGGTTGACAAAACAGGCCTCTAACACCAAATATCTTGAAGTAATCTTTACTAAATATGATTTTTGCGTGTTTTAGCCCAAATTAGTTTTATTTCTAGTTTTGTTCTCTTGGTGGTACAAATTTTCCAGTGAACTAAGTTGGTCCAATTATAAACATGTTTTAATTAAGTAGTGGTTGTAGTGTGAGAGCAGCCGTGGAAGGGCCTATAAGTTCGAAGAAAGAGTTCAATCAAAATGAGAATATACGGATCATGAGTGGGGAAAATGAGGAAGGATTGTTTCCAATCGATTGTGTTCATAACTAGCCACTACTTATAATGAGTTGTTGATGAGAGAAAGTAGTCTAATTATAAGATGCATTGTTCAGTTTTGTGTAATGAAAAATGATGTATTGGGAAGGAAAAACAAGTAACTTGTTTTACATAAAAGCACCAAATAGATAAAGGGAAGATCATAAAGTGCTTGGATGAAGAGTCGTTACATAATTACCAATCATCTGTTGATGGATCTATCTTTAGATAGAGCTCAAGACCAAAGAAAAGAAAAAAGAAAAAGAGATTCAATTGGTTTATCTTGTAAGAATTTGAGATCAAAACTTTCTTAATTTAATGGAGAGCAAAACAAAATAGGGGAAAATAGATTTTACCTCTAAATTATCACCATTTTGGCACCTAAATCAATTTTCAAAGTTCAAAATGTCACACTTGGACCGCACAAAATATCTAACTGTGATGCTTACTATCCATGTTAAAAGACTTTTGGGTTTGCACATGCCTCTCCCAAGGGGTTAGGGGGGTGTCTACCATGCCCTTGGAGGTTTTTGGGGGTGGCTTGGGCCTCCTCCTAACCTTTTGGGGGTGATTTGGCCACAACTTGGGAATTTTCGGGGTGATTTGGATACCCCCAAAAATGTCTTTAGGGGAGGCCGGACCCCCAACCAAAGTGTGTTCCTGCCACCGGGAGGGGAGGTTCTTTGCCACTTTCATTTTCTAAGTTTTTTGTTGTTTGTTGTTTGTTATTGTTATTTTTTTTTAATTTATTTCATTTTTCATTAGTTGTAAAGATGAGTTGATATTAGTACCCCACAAAGTTTAGGAAAAATACATTTTACATCCCTAGGGGTATTTTGGGGGGAAAATGTTGTATACCGTGCACACGATGTAAGATCCATCTAGCAAGATGAACAGAGAGTGCTAAACATTGTGGTTAAGTAGCATATGGGGTTTGAATGTCACTTAAAACTTTGATAGTTCCAAGTGTGTTATAAAAAAGAAAAACATTTATTTTGCTGGGTCAAATTAAAAGAAGATACCTTGATCTTGAAATGGGTAAGACTTTTCAAGTTTACTTCCTTGGAACAGATCGATGTCAACTACTAATCATCAAGGGAATATTATGAAAACTTCAAGTTCTCATTGCGATTTCCATGTCCAATATTTGAAGTGTCAAATAAGTAGCATAAGAGTAAAATAATGATTTCACATTCTATATTCAACATCTATATATAAAAGAGGTTTTACCCTCATTCTACAAAAATTTAACTAGGCTTTCCTTCGTCATCCGGATGCAACAAGCTGTTGCCTAAACCATCTCCATGAATTGAGCCTTTGGGGCTATCATGAATGCTTTCTTTAGCCAATTTCAACAGCTTTCCGTGTCATCAATCATCATCGTATCTCAACTTCATATATAAAGGATGTATCAGTCATCCTCACCTTAAAAGATTAGCCAAAGTTTTTATGTACTTAAAACTCTAGGCTTCCAGACGTCTATTTTGGTAATGTATAAGCTAATCCACTATCCATTTGGGCATGGTGACATGCTAATTAACTTGGAAATACTATTTTTTACATGCATGAGGCGATATTGGTATCACTCCTCAGTATGCCACTCAAGGCCGAAATGATCAGGGCAAGAGTAGCAATCACCTTTTTATTTTTCCCATTTTTTTTTATTATTATTATTATTTTTTAAGTGTTAAAATATTGATTAAGTATTTAAATTTATTTATTTTTTCTATCAATTTAAGCTTTTTGGATATAAGATAAGTAGTGATTTAACTGTCACTACTTCGCATATGCCATATGGTAATAAGTGCAATCTTCCATATGGTCTAATACTGGCTATGAGAGAACCTTATAATGGATATTGGATAATATCAAATTCAAAAATATTTTAGGAATGTTGAGAATGTTTTTTCAAACATTTTGTTTGGGGTTAGAACCAACTCCTTATCTAGCTTCCAGCCTTATAATTCTTAACTGATGGATGGTTGGTAGTTAGGGAGATTGCCCGTTAATGGGATTAGAAAGGAGGTGAGTTGTGTGAAGAAACTTATAATAAAATGGTAAATAAAGAAAATAGAGGAAAAAAATAGAAAATTGGAGACAGATTTATGGATGGTTTGGTGTTGAGCACTTGTGTCCACCACTAGGAATGAGCTCAATAGGTTTACATTGTGCTCTTATTTTCTTGATGTTTACATTACAAATGACTTCTATTTATAAGAGAATTGGATTCTGATTTGGTTATAATTAAACTTGATAGCAATTAATCCTGATAAACAAATCTTCATTTATGATTAAGAACTTTTATCTTTATTATATATTCTAACATTGTGTATTCTTAACTGGTTGTTGTTGTTAGGTTCTTGTATGCAACTGGTGTCTTTGTAGCTGGGAGCCTATATGGCTGTCGGCCCGTTTGTAAAATTAGTAAAGTGGATAAAAAAAATAAGAGACGAGAGGTGTGGGGAAAAAGAACACTTATTGTAGGGCTGACCTTCCTTATTGATGTCATTTCATTGCTTCGATGTTTGAGGAGCATAAATAGAAGTTCTAATGTTACTAGGACATAAGCCAATAATGGATATTGTTAAATATGTATCATTGAATTCAGTAAACATGGCTGAGTTGCCATACAAATGATGAAGCCTAGCCCAAGCTTAGTGTTGCCCAAGCCTTGCGTCTTAAGCAGAATTGAGTTCAAAAATCAAGCTTGACAGTAGGCTTTAGCTTTTCAGAACGATTTCAAAAGCCCTAGCTTAGGTTTAGTTGTTGGTTTGTTTCAAAAAACCAGCAGAACCAAATCAGTTTTCTTTGTAGTAGAAACGTGCCTTATTTTATGTTTGAAAACAACATATGATCTTTGCTAACTATAGAACCCGACATTTACTTCACCTGTACGTTATGTTATCTATCTTATATTTTACAAGTTCACTTCCATAGTGGACGGCTTCTAACTATGTCCTCTTTTCATCTTGTGAAGTATGAAGGATGTACTCGAAAGGTATAATCTTCAGTACTCTAATGGCATTGAAAAAATGGGCCAACCATCTCTTGAGTTGCAGGTATGTCCGACAAGTTCTTTCGGGGGTGGGTTGGGTGTTGGGGTCAATAGAACATATTTCGTTGGGCTCGGGGTCTCAAGGGGAATGAAATCATCTAATTGTTTATCAATGGCTTTTTCAGCTAGAGCATGGTAATAACATCAGATTGAGTAAGGAAGTGGCGGATAAGAGCCAGCAACTAAGGTATATTATTATTTTAGTTGCTACAGGATCATTTTTCCATGTGTTAGCTGATACTAATTCCATTGCCTTTGACGATAGGCAGGCGAGGGGAGAGGATCTTCAAGGTCTAAATTTAGATGAATTGCAGAAATTAGAAAAAAAGCTCGAAGCAGGACTTAGACGTGTGCTTGAGACTAAGGTTTGTGCTAGGCTGCCAATTTTGTTTCTCTATATGACAATCACATGCGGCGCGTTTTAAATTTAAACATATAGGGAAAAAAAACTCAAAATCAATGGTTATGGTTTGCATCTTTATATAATTAGTCTCTATGGTTTGAATTTGATGGGATATTTCCCTAAGCTTTGCTTAGCATTCGCGTGACCACTTAGATGTTGGACAAGGATCTTCTCCATTTCCTTGCTTCTAGAGGGACAAAATTATCCCAAAAAAAAAAGAAAAATAAAATGACAATTTTACCTCTCTAGAAACAAAGAAACCGGAAATAAAATGGAGATGATCTCTTTCTTACTTAGACACATTAGTATTAATTATTTGTAGCGAAACATTCCATGTCAGCATTACACGTACGTGGCTGTCAGCCTTGACAAACTCCACATGATCAGACAGCCACATATGCGCCGCATAGTTAAATCAATGTCAAAGTCGAAAGGAAGTTGCATGGAGAGAGGACCACCGTAGCCAAGAACTGAATGCAGCCACCTTAATTAAGTTTGTCGAATGGAGAGAATCCAGCGATGAACCACCAAGACTCCGCGATGTTCTACCAAGTTGCGTCTGCAAATGATAAGCATGAATGTGGAGCAGCAGGCATAATGAGTGATGTTAAATGATTGTTTGTTTAGTCATTTCTTGGTGTTTTGGTCTTTTTCTTGTTTTTTGTTTTTGGTATAGTTTTCCCAGAAATGTACCAAATTGAAAAGTACGGTTCTTGTGAAAAATGCCCTTTAATCATGCATTATTGTTAATTGCAACTTTGCCTATTTTGTGGATTCCTCACATTCTTTGGGTGTATATCTGGCTGATCTACCTTGTTTCGTTTGCTTTTCTCTGCAACCAAATGAAGAAAAAAAAAAAAAAAAAAGAAATTTTTGGCCTAAACGAACTCGAGTTGTGTAGCTACAGGTTGCAGTTCGGCAAGTCAAGGTTTGTGGCTCATGGCTCAGTGGTTCGACGCATGGAGTTTTGTTAAGGCTGATGGCCACGCGTGATTCTTACGTGGAATGTTATGCATACTTGTGTTGGCTGATGTGTCTAAGTTGTCATGTAGCGTTAAATTCTGTTAGAAATCTTGATATATCATCTGTTCTATAAAATTCAAACCATAGGAGCCGATTCTATAAAAATGCGAACCCAAGTAGAGAGACTGATTTTTTATTTTTCTCGCATATATATTAAAATACAAATACAGAATAATATGTGGAGCCTCTTTTTATCTTTCAGGAAGAACGGATAATGACTGAGATTACTACACTTGCAAGAAAGGTTAGTACACGGACGTCATATTACCAAAATATATTACAAGAGTAGAGACATATCATAACTTCTTCTTGGTCAATATTTTACCTGTTTATGCCCAAATTGCATTCTCTAATTCTCGTCAAAGAGAGATGTTTGGATTGGTAAGAATTCTTCCTTCTTGAAGTCCTGAGAACCTCTAGTCTAACTAGTTTCGCCAGTGCCTTCATTCATTTGCGTCCTTACACTGACTACCATTGCAGGGAGCTCAGTTGATGGAAGAGAACAAGCAACTAAAACAGAAGGTGATTTTTTTTTTCTAAAATATGAAATCGGTGAAATGGTGGGTGAGATTTTTTGGAATGCAGATGATGGTGTCGTACAAGGGGAAAAGGCCGGTTATTGTGGACTCAGACATCGTGATCCAGGAAGATGGCACGTCATCAGAGTCGGTCAACAATGTCTGCAGCTGCAATGGTGCCCCTCCACCAGAGGAAGACAGTTCTGATACATCTCTCAAGTTAGGGTAAGCAAAGTTTTCTCCTTCACCCTTTTCTTCTCTTTTTTACATAACATATGTTTTAAAGAGTAATGCTATATAACATCAATATCTCACAAATATTGTATTATGCACATGTAACAAGGTTTAGTAGTTAGCTATTTTTAACAATATCTGAGACCCTGTCACATTATATTAGTGAGGTATATAACATTTCTCATGTTAAAAAAAGCAAAGAAAAACGAAGACAAAATGACATACACAAATTTATGTTGGATTGGAGTCGGTTCTATGTTCATGGAATTGCAAGCAAGTTTATCAAAACAAAGTAAGGTTACAATGTATATATTATGGTACTAGTTAAAACCCTAATCCGGTTCATGAAAACTTTCCATATACTCTTTAACGAATTAGGATTTTCTCCGGTTCTTGTGAATATCTAGTTAGTTATATTAGAAGAGTATTTTTGTCTCATCAAAAATTGAAAAGATAAAAGTGCCCTTAAAAATAAATACACTCTACCTTACCATGAAGGCATTTTGCACTGCTTTTAATGAACATCTTTTCAGAATGCATTTCCCATGCAAGAAATGGCACAAATAAGGGCAGTACTGCAGCATGCCTGTGAGTTGTTTCGTTAAATGGTTTTTCATTGCATCTCCTGCAGGCTATCCCTTTAGCCGAAACTGGTGGGAGATGGAGGGAGGAGACTCGTGTAATGAATAAGGCTGGATGTTGGTCTCTTGAAGATATTACCAAGTTTAACGAAATGGTACAAGCGAGTGGAGAACTTGTTTTGGATTATATTTTTCTCCCTTTTGATTTTGGCTGGTGCTGCTATTTGTTTGAGTTTGCATATATGAATTCTCCAACTACTTTTGACTATTTGCAATCGGCATCCTATATATATATATGTAAAGTGCTAGGTTAAATAATGACTTTAATTGGCTTTAATGAGCCCTCTTGGTGCCTTTGCATGACATTTAACAGGGACCTTTTGTGATCTTTGTATGAGTGGATTAAATTATATATGAGTAAGGTCCCATATTTTATATTTTCTAAATTAGGTTTATTAATATTTTTCTTAACACGTGATTTTTATTTATGTTCGATTATTTTTATTCTCTATTGTTATATTTCCTTGTAAGGTTTATTTTCTTAATTAGTTTTAGGTTTACTTTAGGAATTCTTGGTCACTACCCAATAAATAGAGAGTTATGTAATATTGTTTTATATCTTAAATATATAAGATGTAGAATGAACGTCTCTCTTTGCTTTCTCTCTTTTTTCTTTCTCTTTCTTATTATATTTTAATATATATTTCAATCCATTCCTTGCAGCTTTGACTTCTAGTTATAATATATCTATGGAAAGTTAGATTTTTCGTCTCTTTCCTTTTTTTTCCTCCTCCGATTGAATGCCAGTCACGGTCGACATGCATGACTTTTCCGATTTGAACTCTCAAAAATTTTATAAAAACAAAGGAAAAAAAAAAAAAAAAGTGATCGTGTCACCCATTTGAATATTTGGTGGTGGTTTAGCCAATCTTATGTCAGCTGAATGGTTTTGGCCACTCCTATATGTGCCAAAATGGGTTTGTCAAAACCATCTCAAATGGCTTGAGATCGTTAAGACTTATGCTGGGTGGTTTGGCTGCTTCTACTTGATTATTGGGGATGGTTTTAACCACCTCTCGGTTTATGACTAGCAAGCCTCCCTCGGTACGGGAGAAGGATTCTCTTCGGTTCGTTTGGATTGGAGGGGATTCAGTCCTTTATAATTTAAGGGTATTATTGTTCAAAAATATTTTGATGGACAATAATGCTTTTGCATTATAAGAGATTGGATCTCCTTTGGTCCAATCCTTGGTACACTATCATTGTTTTGTTTCTTTATAGAACTTGCATGCTATATACTTACTTTTGCTTGTCGGTGCGGTTCTTAGCCGGGATAAGCTAGTTTTCTTGGTTTAGTAAAACACAGGTGAGTTTATTGCCATAGGGCTTTTTTTATTTTTTATTTCTTTTTTCCAGATTTTTTCTTATGTTTAGAGAAAATTTGAGATTTAGGGAGTGTAATAATAATCCCATAAGGTGTAAAATATCAACGTCATATGGGTGTAAACTGTAAAGCGTGAATGTGCTAGAAAAACGTGATTACGATATACGGGGTGGGGAATGATATATACATTCATATTTCCACAATAAGTAAAAATAAAAAAAATATAAAAAAAAATATCCAAGAAAAAATATTTAATAATCTAATTATAACGGTTCAACTTAAAATTGGCTGTGTTTATCTGATTTTTCCTCATTGGCATTGTAACTAATATCATCTTAATAGACCGATCAAATCATTGGGTAATTAGAATAGGGAAAAAAAAATGATTACGTAATTTAACTGATGAGGGCCCAACTGGAGTTGGGCTTTCCTAGCAGTCTGTTTTATTAAATAATGTATTTCCGTTCACTGTTCAGTACAATCTTTTACTATACGGCACCGTTGAAGAAGGGGCTGCCATTTTTCCCCTTGGTTTGCTCAATTTCTAAAGGATGCAGTTCTAATATAACTAATGCTATATGATACTGGTGCACAAATTTCTTCAAATTAATTTATAGGAAATTTTTACGAGTCGGCTTATCTTTAAGCTAAAATATGTTCATGTGTCCTTGTCAATTTACCCTCAAATTAAAATAAAAGGTATTAAATTGACAGTGCTAGTGAAATGATAGAGTAATATTTAGCATTGAAAATTGTTTTATTTATCTCATTAGCATTACTCCTATAAAATTGACATATCTTTTTTACTAACCATTAAGACTTAATATCCAACACGTCTCTTGTCCATTAAATAATAACAAAAATACATTGAATATGTGGAACTTATATGTTTGTCTTACAAAATCAATGATAGATTTGCCTATTTAGTACACAAAAGATAAAAAAGGAGAAGAAAAAAAAAAATGAAAACCAAACATTTGTCATAAAAAAACATAGGGATAATTACATTTTCCCTCAATTGTCACTTTGTCCCAATGAATTGACGACTTTACTACTTGATTCTATCAAACTATAATTTTGTGTCCAAAACCCCAATTCTATCTGTCAAAGACGTTAATTCAGATGCTCAACCTATCATGTGCGTTGCACACATGCCATCTTGAAATTTTTTATCCCACATTTTTTCCCGTCAATTACAATACACGAGACAAGTTAATCATTTTAGTTAACGCATTTAACTAATGGAATAAGAGTTTTAGACACAAAATGATAGTTTGATAAGTTCGGGTGGTAAGGTTATCAGTTCATGAGAACATGATAACAATGTATTATAATTGATAAGAGAAGATGTTATTACCCAAAAAAATATATGAGAAACATATACTATATACAAAAAATATGTGATTTTCCCATTATAAAAGACGCTTGTTACTTTTAAATTCCAACCCATTTTTATAAGATATTTATATTAATCTCTAAAAGAGAAGTAAAAATCTCAATTACAATTAAATTTTAAATTCACTAATAATTTTTTGGGAGCCCCTACTATGCAGTCCATCTGCAAAAGGGTCTTTTGCAGCATCCATCCATATGATTACACATCACCAAGCTTATTTTGTCAAAATAAGCCCAACACACCAGATAAACCAAAACAAAGAACCAAACCACCCACCAGCTCCGGCGATGACGAAACCACCGGCGACGCGTGACCCACCGGCAAACTCACCAACGAGAGCTGACCCACGGCCAGACCCAGCCGTGGGTCACGGCAGACCCAGGGCTGCACGTAGGTGGGGAAGTGCGAACAAAAAAGAAAAGAAAATGATATTGCCGAGGTTTGACTGCATCGTCCATGGTGATGTACGTTGAATGGCAAACCGGAGTGTATGGGCGTGAGAAATAGCATAGGAGAGGAGGAGAAGAGGTGCTATGCTAACAGCTGCAGTGACATTGAAAGACTCTGAGCAACACTGATCACAAACAGTACGGAATCACCCACGGTTGCCGTGACCCATCTCCGGCGACTTTCATTTCCGGCCAAACCCAACCGGAAAACATGGAAAACGCAAACCCAACCTCAAAAATCGATTCTAATGCTTCAAACATCGATTCTAAAGCCTCAAAAATCGATTTTAATTCATCAAAACTTATTTTGGATTCAAAACTAAAACCTAGAGGGGAAGGTTAACCCTTTTTGAGATTTTATTATCCTAAAATCAGAGCCATTTTATCACCTAAAGTCGCTGGAACCATGTGAAAAACCAAAGAAAAAACCCAAAAATCAGACCCAAACCGGAGCTACCCATAAAAAAAAAAAAAACCAAAAAATAGACCCACCGGAGCAAGACCCATGATGCAGACGCAGTAGACCCACGGCCGGCGAGACCCAGGCCGGTGGCCGGCCAGATCCAAGCCGGCCGTGGGTCTGCTGCATCTACACCGTGGGTCTACACGGTCTGCACCAACGTCTTCTTCCTTTTTTCTCTTTTTCTCTTCCTTCTATTCTTTCTATTTTCTCTCTTTAGATGAAAATCAGCTGTGGAAGGATATAGATTTTTTTTGTGCATTTTTTTACTTTTGTATGAGGTGTCATTGTTTTACTGGGTGCTGCAAAACCCATCTTTTACAGATGGACCGTATTGCAGGTTTTCCCTAATTTTTTACGACGAAGAGTTTGGATTTAAGAACGTGCACTTTTAAACGTACATTTTAAATTAACTTTCTAAAAGCAGAGCATCAACGATCTCACAATTCTACGCTCTCCTAAACGAGTTCGATTTACGAAGCACCGAAAAATCTTTTTCAACGAGTCAGTGTTTGGACGCTCCGCCACTGCGCGTGGACTAGTCACTAAAACCCCTGCAAGTCTCTAATATTTTTCCCCTGCAAGTCTCCTGGAGCATTTGTTTCCTGTACAAATTAGGGCACTCATCTTCAACGCGCTCGAAGTCCCCTGATCTCTCTCGATTTCCCCGATTCTCGCAAACCCTAGATACTGATTCACCGAGTCGCTCCAACCTGCCTGAGTCCGCACCTTAATTTGTCAAGCTCGGGATGAAGAGCTCTCCTCGCAGAGCTCTCGACGTGTTCGATTTCAAGGAAGAGGATGAGCTTCCTGAATTGACCTCCGGGAAATTCCTCGGGAAATTCAAAAACTCTAATCTCGATAATCATGCCGTGTTGAAGTACGAGTTTCTCGAATGTGGTAACGTTCCCTCCATTTCTGTTTTTTTTTTTTCCTTTCAATTCCCAGGAACGAAATGGAGCTTTTGATTTTGATGTTTGAGTTTTTGATTTATTTTGGTAAGTTGTGTACCGTGTAAGGTGCATTTATTTTGTTATTTAAATTTTTAGAGCTCGAGACACTTGTAATGAACGTGTTCAATTTTGGTGTATCTGTGATTCTTGACTCTCTCATTGAAGAATTCGTTACATTATTAGTTTCTCGCCATAATAGGAACTAGGCATGTTTCGATTGGTGGTGATTAACAATTCAACTATTTGTCCATGTATGAGAAGAGGTTCGGTTGTTTTACGCATTGACAGGATTTGTTCAAACCGAGTTTGAAGTGGGTCCTTCTTAGGGTTTCATGCATTGTAGGAGTATAAAAGAGTTTATCCTGCTTTCTACTCGCACTAGAGTAGTCTATGATCATCTTAACCGTTCTGTGTTTGGTGTAAGGATATCCGATGGCTTGCGCACTACACATTCTCATTTTCGTTAGGAGACGCAGGAAGACTTAGTATTATAATATGTGAGTGAACTGGAAGTCAATGGTTCCAACAAGGCTGGGTGTATGTGAATCACTTTATTATTATTCCTATGTTTGCCGATACTGCCTTACTTTTCTGTGGGGCTGACCCAAATCATCTATGCAATTTACTGAGCTTATTCTTATGTTTTGAAGTTGTGTCAAGTTTGAAGACAAACTTAGCCAAGTCAGAATTGGTTCCTGTGGGAAATGTTGATAATGTGGCTGGGTTGGTGGGAATTATGGGTTGTGGGGTTGCATCTTTGCCTTTGAAGTATCTTGGTCTACCTTTGGGGACATCCTATAAGGCCAGGCATATATGAAGTAGTGTTATTGAGAAGATAGAACATCGATTGGTTATTTGGAAAATGTTGTATTTGTCTAACGGTGGTAAGATTACCCTTATCAAGAGCACGCTATCCAACTTACCTATGTACGTCATGTCCCTATTTTCTTTCCCTACGAGTGTAGCAAACCATATTGAGAAGCTCCAACATGATTTCTTATGGGGTGGGTTTGGTGAAGAGGTCAAATATATCCTAGTGAGATGTCCAAGGTTTGTACTCTGATCTCTGAGGGAGGGTTGGGGGCTAGGAACTTGCTGAGGTTCAGGTTCAATTATGCTCTCTTGGCTAAATGGGGCGCTATGGGCTTGAGAGAGAGGCTTGGTGGAGAGTGGTGATGGGCTCTACATATGAAAGTTCGTGGGGAGGGTGCTGTTTTATGAGCCTTTCGGAGTGTATAGGGTGGGTTTATGAAAGAATATTATGAAGGATTGGAGGATGTTTTGTATTCATACCAGATTTGAGTTGGGAGAAAGCTCCAAGGTTAGATTTTGGCATGATCTTTGGTGTGAGGATATGGCCCTTAAGGAAGCCTTTATAGTTTTATTTGGTTTTGCTTGCACAAAAGATGCTTTTGTTGTGGCTCACATGAAATTTTCTGGAGGTGCCATTCAGTGGAACATGATTTGTTAGAGTGGCTCATGATTGGGTGGTAGAAGCCTTTGCCTCGTTCTTTAGAGTGTTGTATTTAGTGAGAATGAGACGGGAAGTGGTGGATAAGCTATGGTGGGTTCCTTCTAAAAAGAGGGCTGTTTGGTGTTAAATCCTTCTACAATGTCATGGGTTGTCATGATGGTTTTAACTTCCCTTGGAAAATCATTTGGCTGACTAAAGTTTCGTTGAGGGTGGTCTTTTTTAGTTGGTTGGCGACCTTAGGAAAGATTCTTACCATGGAACTGATTCTGATTAGTTGGGATTAAGGCATACTGAGTTGAATTAATTATCTTGCTAACAAAGTTTTTCTTGAATCTGGGTTGGAGGAAAATTTTGTCCTTATCTTTTCAAGGAGGGGTCTATAAAGTTTTCTGTAAGTTCTGGACCTTCTATTTCTTGAGTTATGTCTTATGTGGAGGATTTAGAGTCTAGAGCCTAATAGTAAGTTATATTTAGACAAACGCATTGTGGAGTAAATGCACGAGTTATGTGCACTACAGTATGTAAGAATGAAGTTTAACAAGATGCATGAAGAAAATCTATCTCGTATTGATGGTTTTCATACTCGTTTTTTTTCTTTGATTGTAAGGATATATTTACTTAAGAATTTATTTTAATCCAATGAGATTTTGTAATATCATAACTTTAATGTTAAGTCACTTAGCCAATACATGCTGAGCTGTCATAGCTGTTCTAACATGGTCATGATAATTTTTGGGGAGACAGTTTATTTTGATTTAGGTGATACTGGCAATCATTTAATAAGTTTGCTTCAGTCTACAAACTTACAAGTTTATGCTAAAGCTGTTCTTACATTTGAATTGGTTTTCCTTGCCTTATAAGTTTCTTTTTTCTTATTACATTATTATATATCTGTTTAAGATTTGTATTAATTCTTTTTTTTAATCTGACCTGGCTATAAAATGAGTTGATCGAGCATTATAATCCATGTCATCTTTATTTGTTCTTAATGCATGTATATATGTTTGCAGTTGCCCCGGGAACTGATGTTGAAAGAAAAGAAGTTGGCAGTATACCTTGTGTAGATGTTGATGCAATTGACTGTGACCGTAGTCACGACAATGCTGGTTCACATACCCCTCTAGTTGCAGAGGAAGAGAACTTTGCTGACAGAGAAGAGTTCTCTGGTGCGGATGCTGCCCTGCATTCCTATTATGTTAGTCATGAACAGCATCATTTTAAACTAGATACTAATGAATACAGAAGTTTCCCTTCTGAACCAGAGAAAAAGGATTCAAGCCTTGAAGTACCTCAAGGGAAAGGCCAGACAGATTATGTCCTTTTGAAGTCTCCATTCAGTGTATTTTACTTTCATATCTTTACTAATTAACTCCATGAATGTAGAAATTCATATTCAAGGTTACATTTACATTATTTGGAATTTTTGCAGAATGAGCATGTTGACGTGGTCTCAGATGCTAACGAGAGCACGAGTGGGAATGCTCCATCAAGTCCTACTTCTGAAACTGCAGAAGATGGTATTTCTCAGAGGAACCTTATTACTTACTATCTGCATTTTATGCTTTGCATTTATGTGGAGCACCTTCATCTTCTTACTATCTGTTGTATAACTTCAGTTTCATTGAATGGTTGCGCGTCGGATCATTGCTTCGGCGACATGGAAATTGTAAGTATCTTTTCTTTTGATATGCTGAAATAGATTGGGATTACTAAAGTAGAGGTTGAGCGGAAATTTTCTGATCCTTTATGGCAAACTTGATGCTGTTTAGATCTGAAAGACACTGTCCATTATTATTTGATTATATTGTCTTTGCCACCTAAATTCCTAATTTCTATTGAGGCATTATTTGTTGCTTGGCTATTTCAAGTATTTTTGTACTGTCATTCCCTCCTGCTTTTGATAGATAATGTAATGCGTTTGAAAGCCATTTTGCACTTGTGGTAATTTTGTCTACATTTTCATGTGTATGCAGCTTATGCTTGGTGTTTTTAATGACTTACGAAAAAGAAAACAAAAAAGCCCACTATTTGTTCCCCATTGTTCATCAAGTAATGATTTTCTTGATTTTATTTTATACTTCCTGTATACCTGGGGCACCTTATGCGTTTAATGATATTTCAATTACTTATAAAAAAAAAACTGTTCATCTAGTAATGCTTATTGCACTTATAATAAATGGATTTATTAGTTACACTTAGTGCAATAAGCATTACTAGATGAACAGTTTTTTTTTTATAAGTAATTGAAATATCATTAAACGTGAGGATTCTCTCTAGTTCTCTCTGCGCGTGAGAGAACTAGTGATTCGAACTATTCTACAGCCATGATGGAGTTCTCGGATTTTATAGCCGAACAAGGGTTGGTGGATATTCCATTGGTTGGGGGCCAGTTCACTTGGTCTAATAATCAAGAAGATGAGATTTGGTCAAGAATTGATCGGTTCTTACTCTCAACGAGTTGGGAGGATTACTATCCGGAAGTGGTACAACGAAGGCTGCCACGGGTATGTTCTGATCACTTTCCCCTGATATTAGAATGTGGGGATTCTAGAGGTGAAAAGAAATATTTTAAATTTGAGAATATGTGGTTAAAGTATGAAGGCTTTGTTGATAAGGTGAAGTCTTGGTGGGATTCATATTCATTTGAGGGTTTACCGTCCTTTGTCTTGGCTAATAAGCTAAAAATTCTCAAGATGGATTTGAAAAAATGGAACGGGGAGGTATTTGGTGATATTGGGAGGAAAAAAAAAGAGTTGTTGGAAGGTATACAAGAGATGGATGTTGTGGCAGAGAATAGGGGACTAATGGAGGACGAAAAGGTGAAAATGGCGGATATGTCTAGAGAGCTGGAGAATACTTTGTTGTATGAGGAAATCCATTGGCGACAAAAATCAAGAGCACTATGGCTTAAGGAGGGGGATAGTAATACTCGATTTTTTCATAAGGTGGCCAACTCTCATCGCAGGAATAACCGGGTAGAGACTTTGTGTATCGATGGTGTTATGTCCCGCGATCCGAATGAGGTAAAAGAGCATATTGTGCAATTTTATAAATTTATATCTGAACAAAATAATTGGCGCCTAGAATGGATAATCAAGTTTTTTCGTCCATCGATGAGGAAGAGAAAATGTGGTTGGAAAGAGAGTTTGAGGAAATGGAGGTTTGGGAAGTGGTGAAGGGCATGGATGGGGATAAGGCACCGGGACCGGATGGGTTTACCATGGCTTTTTTCCAAGCTTGTTGGGCAGTGGTGAAACATGATGTCATGGCAGTTTTGCTGAATTTTATGACGGCAATTAGTGAAGTGTTTGAATGTTACTTTTGTGTCTTTGGTTCCAAAGAAGGCGGAATCGGTGGAGATGAAAGATTTTCGGCCTATTAGCTTGGTGGGAGGAATGTATAAAATTGTTTCCAAGGTGCTGGCCAATAGATTGAAAACAGTGCTGGGTAAGCTGATTTCCTATTCTCAAAATGCTTTCATTGGGGGTCGTCAAATATTAGACTCGGTGCTTATAGCAAATGAATGCGTGTGTTAGTGCGCGGTGTGATATGTAAGTTGGATTTAGAAAAAGCATATGACCATGTCAATTGGAGTTTCTTGTTATATTTGTTGAAACGATGTGGTTTTGGAGAGAGATGGAGGGAATGGATAGAGTGGTGTATATCATCGGTTAGGTTCTCCATCTTAGTAAATGGCTCCCCGGAAGGATTCTTTAATAGTTCAAGGGGAATACGGCAAGGGGACCCACTATCACCATTATTGTTTGTGATGGTCATGGAGGCTTTGAGTAGGATGGTGAATGCGACAGTAGAGCAAGGTTTGATAGCTGGTTTTTCTGTGGGAGAAAGGGTGTTTTCAGATTTGGTGGTTTCTCATTCCCTTTTGCCGATGATCGCTAATTTTCGTGAAGCATGTCCGAGCAAATTCGTTATGTCGTCTAATCCTCTTATGCTTTGAGGCTGTTTCGGGCTGAAAGTGAATCTTGGAAAATCAGAACTGGTGGCTGTAGGGAAGTGGGTAGTATTGGGACCTTGGCTGCATACCTGGGTGTAGAGTGGCAAATTTACCCATGAAATATCTGGGGTTGCCGCTAGGGGCTACATATAAGGCTGTTTCGATGTGGAGCAGTGTGGAACAGATGGAGCGGAGGCTGGCAGGTTGGAAAAATTGTGCTTATCAAAGGGAGGCCGGGTAACATTGATAAAGAGTACGTTGTCTAATCTTCCAACTTATTATTTATCTTTATTTCCAGTCCCTGTGAGTGTGGCTAATAGGATTGAGAAGATCCAAAGAGATTTTCTATGGGGAGGAATGGGAGATGAACTGAAAATGCATCTTGTTAATTGGGACCAAGTTTGCCGTCCTATACGGGCTGGTGGTCTTGGCATTCGAAATGTTCTTAAGTTCAACCAAGCCTTGTTGGGAAAGTGGCTATGGAGATATGCGACAGAAAGTGAGGCACTTTGGTATAAGATAATCAAAGAGAAGTATGAAGAACAAGATGGTGGGTGGGTTTCAAAGGAGGTTTCTGGGCCTTTTGGTGTAGGTTTGTGGAAGCACATAAGACGGGGGTGGGATTTGTTTGCACAAAATGTGAGGTTTGAAGTGGGAATTGGTTCGAAAATAAGATTTTGGCATGACACATGGTGTGGAAATCAGCCATTGCAGCAGGCATTCCCCTCTTTGTTTCGTATTGCAAGACACAAAGAAGCATGGGTGAAGGATAATTTTATATGGAGGAATGGAGTTGTTGAATGGAATGTCCTCTTTGTTCGTGCTATTCAAGATTGGGAGATGGATGTGATATCATCTTTCTTTGAATTGTTATACTCGTGTAAGATATCACAGGGTAATGTAGATCGTATTCGGTGGTTCCCTTCTAAAAAAGGGATATTTGAGGTGAAATCATTCTATAAGATCTTGTCCAACCCAACGAACGAGGTGTTTCCGTGGAAGAGTATTTGGAGATGCAAGGTGCCGTTGCGAGTGGCTTTCTTTGGGTGGAACGCAGCACTTGGGAAAATTTTGACACATGACAACTTGCGAAAGAGAAGGATTATAGTGGTGGAATGGTGCTGTATGTGTAAGAAGAATGGGGAATCTGTAGATCATTTATTGATTCATTGTGAAGTGGCAACTTATTTATGGCATTATGTATTCACTTTGTTGATTGTGGAGTGGGTGATGCAAAAGGTCATAGATTTGTTTGCTTGTTGGAGTCAGGGGAGTGGGAGGGATCTATCTAGAGTTATTTGGAGGATGGCTCCATTGTGCGTCATATGGTGCATTTGGAGGGAGAGGAATGCACGAATCTTTGAGGATAAGGAGTGTTCGGTGGATGGGGTGAGGAAGAATATGATTGCTATGCTACATGGGTGGACGATGGCTCATTACCGTAATGAGATACCAACAATAGAAGATTTTTTGCATATGTGTCCTTTGTATATTTCATAGGAGTTTTTGTATATATATTTTTATAGGGTTGCGCCCCTCTGCGCTTTTAATAAAATTTCATATTACTTATCAAAAAAAAAAAAAAAAAAAAGTTACACTTATATTCCTGGTGTAGTAGATGCTATCATGCATACAATCATACTTGATTCAATGGAATTGTTTGACTCAGTTCAGATGTGACCACATTTGGTTCAACCTTGTGGCCAGTCTAGGTTCAGAATAAAATGCTTTGCTTCCAATTTGAAGGTGTTGGCTGGTATCTACTTCTTGCTAATTCTATTTGAATAAAGTAAAATTGTTTTAAGGTGCTAACTGTTTTGCTAATAGGAAGTGTACTTGCTCTCTATACCTATTTTAACTTACTAGATACTTCTTGGCATTGTCATTGTTAACTTTTGGCACGTTTACTCCAATATTTCTATTTTAGTGGTCTGAAGGCCTTTTGAATTGTTACTGTTTATCCTGTTTAAAATCTACAGGATGACGAAAATATGGAGGTTGTGCTTTGTCCTGATTATGTTGCATATCGAGATATCTATTGTACGAGCCCCCTGTTAAGTTTTTCAAGCAGTTGCATCAAAATCAGTGGTTCAACTCCGCATGGAAATGAAGGAAGCTTTGACTTTGAATGGGGCATCGACGATCTTATTGACATTAGGTGCCATTGGATGCAAAAAGTGCGTTATAATGCTCCTATTATGATGTTTGTTGATAGTCATTAATGTTTGGTTTTGAAGTTCTATACTTTCTTTTGTTGACTACATTCAGGTTGAGACTGTCATGATAACGCTCCATGTAATAGCAAAGGATACAGTTCAAGCCAATAATGTATGTAGCACTTCAGGTCAGTTCATTGAAATAAATTTAAATTGATGCTTATTCTTGTTCATGTTTGTTATTGAGTTTGATTAGCACTTCATTTTGTATGCCATGAAATATTATGTTATCAAATTTTGGACAACATTTATTTTGGGAAAGTTATCAAATGTTTTATTAGTTTAAACAAACTAAGCCGAACTCTCATGTTTTCTGTTTTTAGCTTGCCTCTCTCCAGTTTTTGTCCATGCGGCAACTTCCCTTTCAATGACATTTAAGCTTTGAGTGAAGAAATGGGTATAGCACCAACCCAATGTGATTCATACACTCTGATAATAAAATGTAGTAAAATATGAGGATGAAATGGGCACATTGCAATGATATTTAATTTTTGTTTTAAACAAAATTGTTAGTTTATTAGTATGTAATTAGACGGTTGTACTTATCCAAAAAAAAAAGGTTATGTAATGGGACGGTTGCAAGTGAATACTGATAGGTAGTCTATATCCTTAGTATCAATGAGGCTTTTATTGTTATTCATATTTATATGTTGTCAATATTTCTTTTTTGCGAAAATATACCCAATTATTAGATATGATCGTTGCTTCTTTTTGGTCTAAAAAAATGTATGAACTCCATTCTCGTGAAATAAGATGTGGTTTAATGTTCTTTTTCAAAACTTTATTAGTTCAGTTTTCAGAATTGTTAGGACTTCAGTGTTAAGCTAATAGTAGGTTCTCATTTTGCTTGTTGCCTGCATTTACCTCAATTTCTAGGCATTGAGGAGTTGAAGATCGCAGTTGTCGACCCTAATTGGCCCCACAGACAGGAAGCAATAACCTCTTTGCATGTGAAATACTTGGCTATATGGAATCTTGTAGTTGAGTAAGTTTTTAAATTTCCTTAATTAATTCGTACATTTTTTTTTAGTTTTATTGTATCTTTGTTCATAACCTAATAACGCTTCATATTTCTGGTGAAAATCGAAAAGTCATATAGTATGTCTAGCTAAATAAAGCTGTTGTTCAATACTGGATTTCACTAACTTATCAAATCAAAAGAAGAAAGATTGAACAATGCTATTCTCTAAACTTGGAATGTTTTGCATCCCACAATGAAATTTGAATGAGTTTTGTATTGAGAGCAGTATTCTTCTTCTATCCTTTCGTCCTTCAACTGTAGATGTTAATTCATACTTTTATACCCTTGTAGTACGCTGAAATTATGACCCGGCCATAATTTTGTAAAAATCAATTACCTGGATGATTTTTCAAAGAAAATGTTTTTAGCAATTTATTGTAGTTTCGTTGCCTATGAGTGATATTAAGATCATATTATATAGTATGAAGACCATGAACAGACAATGCAGTTGAAGGATTTTTTTTCTTTGAGACCCTTTACCATTGGACAACTGCCTTTGACTTAAATATTTTTAGCAAACTATATCCTGAAATTATGACCTGGCCATAGTTTTGTAAAAATCAATTACCTGGATGATTTTTCAAAGAATAATTTTTTAGCAATTTATTGTAGTTTTGTCGCCTATGAGTAATATTAAGATCCTATTATATAGTATGAAGCGAACAGACAATGCTGGAATTAAAAGATTTCTTCTATAAGATTCTTTACCATTGGACAACTGCCTTTGGCTTAAATATTTTTAGCTTTCATTTTTTCATTACCTTTTTCCTTCTTCTAGCTAGGTGTATCTCTTGTTTATTTCTTGTATTCTTAGGTGCGTCTTTTGTGCTTTTTAATAAATTGTGTTTAATTTAAAAAATCCTATTTGTAAGATAAACAATTAATATGTGTGCTGTATATTTGCTTGGTTAGACTAGGAAGACATATGGGTTAGGAATTATTTAGTTTTCAGTTTTGATCAAAAAATTTGATTGTACATTTGACATGGTCCAGCTAGTCTCGGTCAGGTCTTAAATGTCAATGATACCGGATATGTCAATATTCAATTTGCATTGGTAGGTATTTAAATGTAATTGTCTTTGCTCATAAAAATTTGTACCTTAAGGGAAAAGCTGGAAAATTTGAGTGGGCTTCATGAAATTTACATTACATTATGTCGTTACTTATCGAAAATAAAATAAAATTGAAGAATGAACCACACACAGATGTAACCTGATGCCAAGATGAATGGGAAAAGGCATTTGTACAATGCTTTGTGGAGTAAAGTATAAGTGTACAGCAAGGTTCATATTTTGCAAAATTTTAATGCTAATATTACCAAGTATGTCTTGCATGTTTATCACAATTCATTCTGGTATTTTATGATTATATGTAGTGGGTGTGCATGTTTGTGTATATTTCTCATTCCCATACACCAATGATTCAGGGAAAGAGTATCAGAAGTTAACCATGTCTCCCTGTCATCCTCATTGCCACTAGGAATGCAATCCTTTTGCTTTTTGTTTATTTGGTGGTTCCGGCATAAGCTAGTATATTAGAAGGAGATTTCGACTTTCTTCTCTTGGCAGGGTTTGATAACCTTTGGACTTTGGCCATGTCTGTATCAAATCATTACTTTGAAGGTATTTCAATCATATCAATAGAATGTGGGTTATGTACTTCACACTTTACAGTTTCTCCAACTTTGGTTACTGGCATGGTTAAAGCAACCTTGAAGTACAGTAACAGGTTGCTTAATGTCTCTCTTCAAAGTAAGTTGATGCAGAAGTATTCTAAATTCAGCATTTTTACTGAATTTAGAAGAACAGCTGCTTAGAAGCATTTAGGGTCATTGGATGTGCAACACATATTGGTTTTCCGGTTGAGCAGCCTACTGCTTAATTGTTTTTCTTGTTTTTTTCAAGGTATCACAGTGATCCATACATCAGGACATTTGTCTAGCATCTGAATTTGCCTTTTTATTTTTTATTTTTTTTATTATTTTTTCTTTTCTGGGGTGGTGGAGGAAGAAGAAAATAAATGGTGAAAAAATGAAATAAAAACACTACTATTCTAAGGTGCATGGTTTAGATGCTGCATTTAGAGCAGTTCTGGAGTTCACTTATTGACATATAAAGGATACCGGCTGCAGTTTTTTTTTTTTCCTCCCTCCCGAAGAAGTGGTCTATGAAGGTAGAGTTTCAAAACAGTATGCTAATCACTCGCATTTTAGACTTTTAGTTAGCTGTTACACCATGCTTGATTAAATTAGTGGACTTGTGGTTTGGATGTTACTCTCTTCATCTGCTTTGATATTTTTGCAAGTGTGATGAATGCTGGCTGGAAGCAAAATTTCTGTTTTTTCATCTTTTCATTAACTGTGTTGTTTTTCTAAACTTAATCTTCACTTGCTCTACTCCATTGGAAGATAACTTCATTTTTTTTTTTTCCTAGTAGTACCGGCATGGGAATGGATGGGAATGACATACTTGGACGGAGGCATTATTTTCCAAAGTGAGTGAAAGTGATTTATATCTCTCTATAATGGAACTGCGAAGATGTAAACTTTGATGGTTCGGCTAGAATTGTCATAATGCTCTTTTTGTTGTCCCGCTATTTCATCATCTATCATCTGTCTTTCAGGAGTTCCTCTTTTCTCTTTGTAGTCTTTGTGTTCTTTTGCTCTTTTCAAGTTTGGAATGTGTTGAGACCCTTGCACCTTCTATGTCCTCTTGGTGTGTTGTGCTGATGATTTATTAATTTGAAATAAAGACTGATTTTTTTTCCTTCATTCTGTGAATAACTTAGATTTGGTTTGAAATCAAGTTGGTCTTAAGTTTATGGCTTTCACTCCTAGGATGAGTGAGTTAGAAATTTTACATTTTATTTTTCCCTTTTCATGTTATTAGATGTGATCCATAATTTCAAAGTTGAAGCATGCATGTCGTACTTTGCTCTAATAGTCAAACTGTGAACAAAATGCATGTGTAGATCTTCCTAATTGATTAAATTGTTAGTAACTCCTTACCGCTCAGTAGCTGCTTTATGCTTTTTAATAAAATAAATTTCATTACTTATAAAAAAAAAGCTCTTTACCACTCAACAACTGCATTAGATCTTAGTTTGTTTAGTTTTTATGAATTTCTCAACTTGTTTTCTGTTGCTAGCTAGGTGTTTCTCTTGTATACTTCCCGTGTACTTGGGTTTCACCTTTTGCGCTTTTAATGATATTTCAATTACTTAACCAGTACCAGTAGTCTAACCTATCAAAAAAAAAAAAAATGATATTTCAATTACTTATTGAAAAATTATTAATGATGAGAAAATATGTACACTGTACATTGGGGATCACTTATAACTGTCAGAATGGGTTTCACTCTTTTTTGTTTTGTTTTTTAAGATATGCTGTAAAAAGGCTACACTGTTAGCAAACTGAAAGTGTACTATTTTGGTGGTTAAACTCCCACTTGGGGAGAAGTTACCCTCAGCAGAAAATTTAGATTTTCTATATAAAAAGATAATAGCACCATTTTTTATGTGCACTTGTAGCATAATTTTGATTCCTTTATTTGTAGAGAAATGGTGTCTTTTTTGAACTGTTCATGTTGTTGTAGTGCCTAGTGGTAGCTCTTGTTCAACTTGATTTGTAGAGTGTGATATGCTTTGGTGCACTTTTGTGGTTTGTACTGTATTTTGTTTACTCAATAGCTGTCAGATGTATACATACAGTTTCGAGCCTTTTGAAGATGTTATCTATCCAAAAGGGGATTCTGATGCTGTTTCAATCAGTAAGAGAGATGTTGATCTATTACAACCAGATACATTCATAAATGATACAATAATTGACTTTTACATCAAGTAAGTCATACGCATACATTATTGTTTTTCTTTTGGTTATGACCTGTCAATTTATTTCTCTTATGTTTGCCAAATGGCTGGTTCTCTTTGAGGCTGACCCTGGTTGCAGTTATGATCTATATCCACTGGCTTACCTTTTAAACTGGAACTAAGCATAGCTAAGTTACTAATGAAGCTTTCCCATCATTGTTTGCATTGTTTCATTATGGGTTTTGTTCCTACATTTAAAATGTACCCGTTTTAAATTGTTTTTCGTTTTTTGTTCTTTTAAAGTAACTTGAGCCAATACCTCAGCCATCGCCATGTTCTTTTTGGGAGGGTGGATGTAGCATTTGACTTAAAAGGCCATTGGCCCTTTAAAATCTTAATTGATTGGCAGGTATCTGAAGAATCAGATTCAACCAGAGAAAAGGCACCGTTTTCACTTTTTTAATAGTTTTTTCTTTCGGAAGCTGGCTGACATGGACAAAGATCCAACAAGTGCTTCTGATGGTAGGGCTGCTTTTCTACGTGTTCGTAAATGGACAAGGAAAGTTGATATTTTTGAGAAAGATTACATCTTCATTCCTGTAAACTTCAAGTAAGATTTTCTGAGTAAACATTTTGCTTCTTGCAGTAGGCTTTAGTTAAATTTGGAGCACTGATATGAACTGTCTCTGCATTCTGATGACAGTCTACATTGGAGCCTAATAGTCATATGCCATCCTGGTGAAGTGGCTAGATTAAAGGGTACGTTTTATTGGAATATGCTACCTCTTTTTGTTGTGAATCTTCCCTCCATTTGTTATTTTGGCATATTTCAGATGAAGAATTGGACAAGTCACATAAAGTACCATGTATATTGCATATGGATTCTATCAAAGGCAGTCATACGGGTATCAAAAATCTTATTCAAAGGTATCTTTGACTTTTTGAAGTTTACATGTTTCTGTTTCCTGACAGATTTAGCTTGTTTTTCGAAGTTATGCCACGCTGTGAAACTGTTAATTCCTTCCTTTGTCGTTCCATATCTCTTTATATTGTTGTCTTCATATGCAGTTGCCCCAATGTGTAACTTTATTTTTAAATATCTTGCTTCTTATGTATTAAAAGGTCAAAACCACAGTTGTGCTTGCATGTGACATAATTTTTAAAAGAACAAAGTGCTTATAAAAATCTGTATTTGAGTTAGTTTTACATTGTAATTAGTTTTGTTTAGTATAATTAATCATTATGAATTTAGCTGAGGAATTAATTGCAATACATTTCTAATAAGATTGAATAACTTATCAAATATATATGTACAATTTTTAAAAATGATTTTTGGCAGCCTAATATTTCTAAGATACAGATTATATTTCTACATTTAACACGCTTTTCACATTAAAAACAAACTGTAGTGTGTAAATTTATTAGTTTTCATATTTCATGGCTCAGATTTTTCGACAAATATGCCTAGGGCACATCATAAGAAAATACCTGTTTCTTTTTCTGTTTAATTATTGAAGTTATAAAAGACAAGAGTTCGTTCCTGGTACAGCCTTGGAAGATGGTGGCACTATATTTTTTGTTGTTAGAGTAAAAATTAAAAGATTAAATTCATTCTTTCCTACTAACTTTAGCTCTTGGGGCAAGTGATAATATATCATGGTATGGGAGTTGTGATCCTGAGTTCAGACTCTAATCTACATTGTGCCTCCCATTTTAGTTAAGCATTCCACATATTAGGTCTCATTTGTCAAAGGGAAGTTTGGGCGAAACGTTAGAGAATGGTAATTTATTATCAAAGCTATTAGGACAAAATAGTAATTTAGTATTGGTCATCAACCAAAAAAAAGTCTAAATTATTCTTTAAATGCATTTTACAATAGCAGATCTGCTTATTGTAACGCTCTAACAACGTAAAATCTTCTTTGACAATTTCTTTAAGCTCTTTTGAAAAAGATTGTTTATACTTAAATCAGCTTTTTCCAATTTGGTCTAGTACATTACCTTTTTTTTATTTGTAGCGGTCCATTTTATCAGTTATTTTGTTATCCATTAATGGATCTTAGGTTACATACTATTTTGGTTGTCTTTTCTTCTAAGAGTGGGAGATTTATGTTACATTTTTTTTTTCTTTCTTTCTTTCAAAAAAAAAAAAAATCTCTTTCTAGCTTGGTTCATCTCTCGTAGACTTGTGAACTTGAATTGCACCTTTTGTGCTTTTTAATGATATTTCTGTTACTTAAAAAGAAAGTTATTCAAGATTAAAACATCTGCATCGCTTTTGTGTGCATAGATTGTACTTGGACTTCTCCAGCAGTGCGTGCTGTCTTTATTTGATTCCGCCTTTAGTAGCAAAAAAAATTTCTTGTCACACCCAATAGGGACCAATTTTATTTATTAAGCATGACTTTTTTATATTGGCTAATTACATCTCTTTCTTTGTGTGGCTTGTAAATTGCGCTAAATCTGTATTAGGTCATATATGGTCATCTCCCATTCACAAGTAGATGAAATTGGTGTTGTAGAGTTGGATAGGAGCTCATGAGAGGTATAGGAAGCTCTTTCTATTTCTAATATTAAGGCCTGCTAATTGTCGCACGTCTTTCTCCACTGCCTAGTATATTTGGAGAGTTTTTTCTTTTTGGTGCTTGGAAATTTTTAATTGAATGATCGATGATCAGATTGCATGTGATCTAATACGAGAAAATTTAGGGATTTAGTGACATGATGTTTATAATTTGTGATGTAGACAGCGAACGAAGTTGGACTTCTTCTATTAGACGATTAGAGTGTTTTAGTTGGCATTTGATTTATTTGGTGTTTGGATGTACTAACTACCTCATTTATAACTAAAATTACACATTTTTTGTGTACAAGTATATAACTAAAATCAGACATTGTGCTTTGCATTAATAATTTCTCTCTTCTTCACTCTCCACTTTGGTCTCCCGCAGGACTCATGGCTCTAATGTTTCTAAAATTATCCTTGATTTATCCTTCATTTTTTTTTTAATCATTATAGGCGTGTTTTGTTATACCTTTTGAAAATTACATCCTGTGAAACATTGAAATGACAGTTATTTGTGGGAAGAGTGGAAAGAGAGGCAAAAGGAGGCAAGTGAAGATATCTCGTCTAAATTCCTAAACCTGCGGTTTGTCTCACTTGAGGTACTGCCTCTAGTATTAGTTAACATTTTTTTGCTACTTTAAAGTGGAATCATGATGAAAAAGAATTGCTTGTAAATCTGCTTCTATCAGCCAGTCACTATTGGTAAGGTTTAGAGGTTATTCAAAAGGTATTATTTCATCAAATCTTTGTGTAGATTTTGGACGTTTGGAAGCCTATATGATCATGTTGTGTCTTCTTGGTAATCCTGTATGTTAATATTATAGATTTGATCCTTTTTAGAAAGGGTTTAAAGAGGAGCAAAATGAAGTATGGATCATTATACAGAAAATTTAAAATAAATAAACAAATGAATGTAAAGTGGGTATCCCTTTTAGTAGAATCTCATACTTAAGATTTTATCACAAGTTCAAAGATAATAGGTGTACATAATGTGACATTAGAAAGTAATCACTCAATGTTGTTGATTATCAAACTTCGATTTTGATGTTATTGAATCTAACTGAGCAAATCAACCTGTTTGTGAGTAAATCAACCTTATTGAATCAAGCTTTCCATTTTGATGGTGATGAAGGCTCTGTTTGTCACTATAGATTTTCAATGCTATGGAAAGCACAATGAATTGTGGGTAAATCAACCTTCAAAGAAAGTATGGATGAAAGGAAATCTATTTGTTTATTTTGGATTTCTATTTTCAATCAGCACAAACACTTATTTCATTACCAATCATAATCATGCAAAGAGTCTGAAGAAGATGGAGATGTAGGACAAGGCTTGAATTCAGTAGCATTCTTCTGGAGGGGCTGTTCAGTGACCCTTATCATACAGTAAATGGGGCCCAATTAACTCATACCTTATTGAATAAATCAAGTTACTTAAGATATGCTTGATTTGTTGAGAGCTATATATCCGATTTTGTTAATGCTTTTTGAGAAGAGTCAGATTTTTTTTCTTCTTATTGTTCAAAGAATTGGAGTTAAATCAAATGTATGAAATCCCATGTAGACAACGAACCTAGATCTTCTAGGCCAATATCATATGGAGATGTAAATGTTTTTGTTTTGAGTCGACTGCCTTACCTAAATAAGACATTGAAAGGGTTGGGAGGTGTTGTATCTTGAAGCTTGCTAGATCTTAAGAGTTAATAAGTTTTTGGGTTTTACATGATGATTATATCTGAAATATAGTTTGCATCTTTTTCCTAGTTAGGTTCTCTCTTGTATACATCTTGTGTACTTGGGTTGGGCCTTTGCCCTTTTTAATGAACTTGCGATTACTTATTAAAAAAATGTTTTTCCTTACCTCTTTTACTTAATTTGGTGTAGACTTTTAACTTCTTTTTTTTTTTCTTTTTTCCCTTGTGTGGGCGGGTGGAGAGATAAAATGTGCACTTTAGGTTTAAATGAACCTGTTATGTGTGTACTTGAGATATCCCATGAATGCAATCACATTCATTTCCTTTTGGATACTTGTACTGATCAGGATGAATTTTTACATCCTGTATGCTCTGGAATAACTTTCACATTTAAAGCTTTGCTATTTTGTAAGTTTCTTTTCTAGGTATCTGCATCTTCACCTGCATTTCTATTCTATTTGTTTAGTTCCATAGGATGACTGTCCGTTCAGTTATGTAAATCAAATTTCTTGGAAGTTAACATTGAGACTTTTATTCATCTCTTTGCTTGTTTGTAATCAACTCTCTTTTTGGGTGATAGTTACCAGTTGAGAGAAATATGAACTAGATGCAATCTTTTAATGATCTAGATATTTGCTTATTTTCACTTTCTTAGCATATATTCGGTGGGTATGTATTACTTTGTTAGTCACATTTTTCACATTCCATGTCAGCTACCACAGCAGGAGAATTCATTTGATTGCGGTCTGTTTCTGCTCCACTATCTGGAACTGTTTTTGGCAGAAGCTCCTGTTAACTTCAGTCCATTCAAAATAATCAAGTGCTCCAAGTTTGTAAGTCTGCTCACTTAGTCCCACGAGCAATTTAGTATCTTTTCCTCTTTGTTTCCTTGAATTTGATTGTGCTGTGCAAAGTCTTGAAGTACATATCTTGAAACCTTGATGTGTTGTGTGCAACCCTTTGTTGCACATATTTTGACTGGTGCAAATTGCAATTTTTTTGTTGCTTTTTGTACACGCCAGTTTGAACATAACCCAACTGTTTTTATTTTTCCTCGTTTTTTCTTATTCTCTAGCTGTTCTTCTTCTTCTCTATTTTGCCATTATTTCTCCCCCCTTCCTTTGTTTTTGTTTTGTGTGGACTATGTCCATTCATTGATAATTATACTATAGCCGAATGAATATTGCTCTTTAATGTGTTTTACTCTTTAGATGTTAACAATTCAAAATAACATTTTTCTTTATGCAGCTTAATGTGAATTGGTTTCCACCTGCTGAGGCTTCTCTCAAGCGTACACTTATCCAGAGGTTAATCTTTGAACTCCTTGGAAGTCGTTCTTCAGAAGTCTCTTCAGCTGCTTGCAGTGACGAAGATGAGCCCTCTGAATTTGCAGAGTACCATAAGAACAAAACTGGTGTAGAGTTTCTTTCTGAGAGATGCAGTCCTGCAATAGCTCAGCAAGGCAATATATCTAGTTCCCAAGATGGCCAGGGGATTGAGATGACTCTATTATCAGCATCTTCTATGAGTTCCCAGTGTGTTAACAATGAAGGTTTGGTTCTCAAAGAGTTTCTTGAGTCAGGAGCCTCTGCAGGATCATTACTTGAACGATATCCATCTTTTGGCCACCCATCATCATATTACCATCTCAATGGTGCTATATCACCAACAGAGGTATAGCTTTTCTTTATTATATTGAGAATTATCTATTCTTTTCAGTTATAAGTATACTGAAACTAAAAAGCATGACCATAGTTAAATTGATCAGGAAACTGATCTCTCTATGCCAATGTTAGTTTGTTGTAACCCATGAAATAGAACTAATAAATACTTGTCTTGTTTTGTTTGTTCGATTTCGTAAATCTAACTTTCTAAGGGAACATCTTTTATTACTCTTGTCTTTGCTCTTTATATTTTTGGTGTTTAGTTTATTACACTTCAATATAAGTATGCAAAGTTAAGGAAAGTCATACATTAATGTTTTCTTGTTTTGGAAAGTGAATAACTGGACATCTGTTTGCTGAGCATCCCAAAATGGAAAAAAGGGGACTGAATAAAAAGAAGCATGTAACTTTTTTATCATCAAATGAAAATTTTGGCTGTGTGGTGTTCTGTAATGGGGTTTTCAATGGTTTGTATGAAGGTTGTTGTAAGGTTGATGTATCGCTAAGTTCGGTTGGGCTCACAGTGGCTGGTTGGTTATCTGTGATGTGTTTCTTGAGCTGGTTTTGTGTTGCGTTAAAAGCTTTTTAGCTTTCAGTTGTAGAAGGGGCATCTGTTCTTTGCTTGGTTGAAAGAAGCTGATATTTTTTATGGTTGGGCTGGGTGATTAGTTCAAATTTCACCTGGTAAGTTGAACCAAGTTTTACTCTCAAATTGATGAGTGATGGTTAGGGGTCTGAAACTTGCTTCTATTGAATTGTGCTCTTTTGGGGAAATGGCTTTGGCGCTATGTGCATGAGAGAGAGACCTTGATGAGGGGTCGTGGTGGTTGCTAAATGTGACAGCTCATGGGGTGCATGGTGTTGCAATGAGTCTAATGGGTTATATGGGGTGGGTTTGTGGAAAATATCTGGAGGGGTTGGGGGAAGTTTTCTAGTCATACTAGATTTGAGGTG
Organism: Carpinus viminea; assembly: GCA_013348765.1. NCBI lineage: Eukaryota > Viridiplantae > Streptophyta > Magnoliopsida > Fagales > Betulaceae > Carpinus > Carpinus viminea. Next base: position 4,015,943 of record CP054670.1, on the reverse strand, counting down.
GAAGATGACTGCAAAATTAGATTCTTAAAAGACAAGTTGTATGGGGATTAGGTTCTTAAGGATATTTTTCCAGATTTGTTTTCTATTGATTGTTTAAAGGATGCTTCCATGGAAAATTACTTGTAGTTAACCAGTGATACCCATCAGTGGAATGTAAGCTTTATCAAAAATGCTCACAATTGGGTGGTGGATGTCTTTTCTTCATTTTTTTTTTACTTGTATTCCTTTAGATTGGGGCAGAGAGGTGATGGAAAGCTTCGTTGGGATTCCTCTTGATAGCACCCCCTTCCCTTAGAAGAGTATTTGGTCAGGCCTCTTGAGAGCGGCTTTTTTTGTTTGGACAGCCACCCTAGGAAATTTTTTCACCATGGGCAGCCTAAGGAAACGACATGTTATTCTGGTTGACTGATGTTGTATGTTTAAGAGGAGTGAGGAGTCTGTGAATCTATCTTTTTCTCCTTTGTGAGATCACTAGTACCTTGTGGAGTGTTTTTGTCAATCGTGTTGGGTTGGCTTGCATCATGCCTAAAAGAGTCGTAGGTTTGGAAGGCAGTCCTCTAAGTGCACTAGTGTAGAGGGTGGTTTCATCCTGCCTTTCGTGACGTCTTTGTAGTGAAAGAAATTATAGAAGTTTTAAAGACCGTGAGAGGAGGCTAGTGTAACTTAAGTCTTTCTTTTTCAAAACTCTTTCCCACAGACAACTGTCAGATCTCAGTTTGCTACTCCCTGTACATCTTTTGCTCTTTTAATGATATTTTGTTTACTTATTAAAAAGGGGGGAAAAAAGGCTCTTCATTAGAAGTTACTATTGTTATTTTCTATTTATGCAGCTTACTAGTCACAATTTTCAGTTCAATATAGTAACATTTAACTCACGTCAGCCCCCTGGCCCCCACCCATGATGTAACTCCATATTGTAACAAGCCCTGTAATTCTAAATTCTTTTAAAATTGACTGTAATATTTGCACTTCTAATGCCTTGTCTTTTTGTTTTATCATAGGAAGATGTAGAAAACGGTGACCGTTTTGGGTATTTGCCGTCCAGTGATACTGGTATTCAGCAAATGATTGGCATCATGCCCCAAGCAACCAGCATTGCATATTCATCAAGAGATTTTGGAGCTGAAACTTCTTATAACTTGGGGATCTCTGTGGGTGCAGTGCATGATGATGTTGACTCATCCCCTGAAACATCAAATTACGCCTCTGATGATTTAGAAGTAGGGTTCATTGAAAATTGCCCGGATGGAGAAGATGCGGGTACAAGTCAAAAAGAAGAAACAGATGAACAAAAATCAACACCAACAGAAAACATAGAGTGTTTGACAGAAACCCATGTTTCTGCTGCCAGCAATTTGCTGGATGCTTCTGTTGTTGAAGATTCCAGCGACTCTGATAAGATGGGTGATGGTAATGGAAACAGTGATCAGCTCCCCGTCCATGAAGAAAATTCAGTATCATTGCATGATGATGTAGATAATGGGGAGGTTGCTTCTGATAATGTGCTGATGATTGGTGATGATCAGATTGCAGAGTCAGATGGGGAACAAGCTGCAAAAAGGCCGCGGCTTACACCACCCCTCGAAGGGGAATGAAATCTTAACAGTCATAGGATAGAACATCAAAGGTCTCCCCCTTTGTAAGTAGGACCGGAGGTGAATTTTCTGTTTCTTTTACTCTTCTTCTTCACTCTTACTCTAGGAATTGATTGCTGTGCTGTGAATAGAATTGTGACCCTATGTTATCTATTGCTGGTATATGGATGAACGGACAAAAATTTATTAGATACAATTAAATATCATTAACTTTTTTTCCTCTTTTTTTTTTTTTTTTTTTGGAATTAAATATCAGTAACTTTACTTGGCCTGCCACTGCCAGGACACGTTTTCCTTTTCTTACTTTTCAGCAATATAGCAAATAAATTGAGAAAATCATGCTAGTTGCTTTGGATTTTGAAGTTTCTTTGGAAAGTTCGTTCTCCTTGGTTTTGCTTTTTAACCAAAATAACCTTCGGGTTAATGTTTTTCGTATATATTAGTGTATACGTACATATATATAGACAGCTAAGATCTGCAGTTGGCTAGGCAAAAGGAAACGCGAGTGTAGCCGATCCCGTTTCTACTCATACTTAAGTTAAAATCCTCCAAGTACATCTTCTATATTAATATCATGGCAATGAAACCAACGTGACTACGTCAAAAACTATCAAACATGATTCATCGCGAGTCTAAAGTGTTAATAGTCTATATATGGTACCTGTTTAAGCTTTCCCCTTAATTAATCCAATTATAGATAATGGAGAAAATAGTATTAACATAAGTAGTAAATTTATTATATTCAGGCTGGCCCAATACGCTGTTGAGATGTTGAAAATGAGTTAGAACGGCTACAACTACAAATAGTGGTAGACTGGTAGTGGTATGGTATGGGAAACGGATCCTCAAATGAAATTGAGACAAGCCGGTTAGGAAATAGGGATGGACAAAATTGTCCTAATTTTTACCCCGTTTTGGTTAAACGGCTCTTCTCCATTTTTAGTGATCCTTTGCTTTTCGATTTTCGGACTTGCCGGTTCGGTGAAAAGGATGGACAAAATTGTCTTAATTTTTACCCCGTTTTGCTTAAATGGCTCTTCTTCATTTTTAGTGATCCTTTGCTTTTCGATTTTCGGATAAACGAATGGTAGGGTGCTACATGATATGGCAATGACATTAATAATATGTAGAATTATGTGCACAATTAAATATCTCTAAATCTGGATCATAATTTTTTTTTGCCTTTCAAATGAAATGTAGAAGACCTATTTTCATTGGAGAAGTGTTATTTGATGTAGTACTAAAATTAACTATTGAATCCAAAATTTAATAGTGATTCATCTAAAAATTAATAATAATTTTTAGTGTCATGTCAAGAATTGTGCATTTGAGATTGGGAGTGTACGAACATAAATTTGCATAGTAATAGGTGTACAAGTGGTTGTGGTTAGTAGTTATTATCTCTAATCATCAACTGCAATCGTCTTAGGCAACTATTGAGGCGGTTAGTGGTTTAGAAATAACCACCAGTTAGTAGTTTTAGAAATGATTCTTTCAAACCTATTTAAGTGTTTTGAACCTTCATTGAGCCTCTTTTTAGGTATATATAATTTTACATTCTTCTAAAAATCAATTATCGGAGGATAATTTTGGATACAATGAAAATTATATATTACACCCAAAACAAAAACCATATATCAATGACACCAAAACAAATATATAAAGATAAGTGTTCGATGCTTATTAACCACCTTTACATACTAAAATCGCTAACGATCCCACCCTAAGTTATTTTTTCAACAGTTTTATGATTAAGGGAAATACTAAAGGCTCAACTTTTTTGCCCAACATATGTCTAACTTTTGCATTCTTTTGTAATTAAAATAAAATAAAATAAAATAATGGAAAAAAATGTCTAAAGCAATAATATATATTTTTGGTCTATCTTTTTTTTTTTTTTTTTGTTGGTATTTTTTAGGGTTTTAAAAAAATGTCACTATTATGAAGAAAAAAAAAATACCATTTTTCATTTTTTTTTTAAAGGAAAATGCTAGGGGTTCTCCCTGTAGATTCTCCTAGATTCTCCCAATCTTACATAAAACATGATTTAAGAAAAAATAAAATTATAATAGCTTCCACCACTAGTGTTTTTAGGTATTAACATCAAATTTGAGGCATTAGCACCAAATTTGTGAGGTATTAGCACCAAAATTGAGGCATTAGCATCAAATTTAGGATGATCAAATCTATTTTAGGTAATACCATCCCTAAAGGGTTAACATTCCACTCTTATGTTTTAGTTTTGAATCCAAAAACAAGTTTTAAAGCATTATAACCTAACAATTAACTCATAAAAATTAATCTATTAGCAAAAAAAGATACTACAATTTTTTTTTTAAAATCATATTTACGTAAGGCGGGAGAATCTGGAGGAACTACTGAGGCTCAAAAACCCCTTTAAAAATACCAAAAAAAAGATAGACAAAAAATATATATTATTGCTTTAGATTTTTTTTTTTTAATTTTTTTAATTAAAAAAAAAAAGACAAAAATTAAACATTTGTTGAGAAAAGAGTCGGGTTTGTATCGGTCTCTATGATTAATGGGTATTAGCATCTCTCTTTCTGTTGATTAATATTGACGTGGCGGATCATTAAATTTCTGGAACGTAGATGGAGGGAAGGAACTAACTGTAGTCTGCAGGTGGCACTTACCAGGTACCTTGAGTTTTTAAGAACAGAAGAAAAGAGTTTCATAGATTCGAAGTTCAGACTTTCGGACTGAAATCTAGGGTTGGGGTTTCAATCATATACGCCAAAGACATTCCGTCACACCAAAACCACGGGCAATGAAGCTCTACTTCAGCGGGTCCCAGAGAGCTCCTATTGCCGGGCTTTTCGTGGTGCTCTTGCCGGTTTTCCTGCCCAATCTGTTTGGCCCTCTGGGCCGTGCCTCGCCTTCCATGTTCTCTGTACGTCACTCAGATTATAGTGAATGATTAGTTTTCTTTTTTACCTGATTGTCCGAGTCAAGTTAGTAGAAAATGCTAGGATTCAATGGCTTCGCAAGTGGTCCGACCTCTTTTGTTTATTAAATAGCGTCAATGTGATTTGATTTCTATGTGTGTCACTTAATCTGTGTGTCTTACGAAGTAATTTATGATTTCTATAACGATTACAGTTTAAAATTGAATAAATCAAATGCCAAATTTTCTCTATTTTATTGTTAACTTGCACTGCAAATTGTTTTTAGGAAAATTCTGCTTGAAGCGTGGTCATTCTGGTTTTAATATAATTAAACCATGATTTGTACTGAAAAGAATGAAGAAATTGTTTCATTGCATTGCAGGAGTGGAATGCTCCCAAACCTAGGCACTTGGCTCTATTACACGGCGCTTTACAAGGCCAATTTGTAAGTAGGTCTTAACTGAGCACACGACATATTTTCTGTTTTTTTTTTTTTTAAAAAAAAAAAAATTATTTATGTAAATGGTAAAAATGTTTGCGCTGAGATTTTTTTTTTAGTCGGTTCAACAGCAGAGTAAACTTTGGTCTCCCTTGGCCAACCAAGGATGGAAACCCTGTGTCAAGCTTACAAATGTACCATGTGAGTGAGTGCTGAAAATAGAGCATAATATATAGGTTTGTCCATTACTTATTCTTGTACATGAGATGAAGTGTTGGTTAGGAATTTTTTCAGATGGGTGCTGAAATGTCTTCTCGTGTACTCACATTTAATGTCTTGTGTTAGTGCTGGAAAATTCTAGTGGGTATATCCAGGTGTTCCTTGATGGAGGATTGAACCAGCAGAAGATGGGGGTAAGTAACCAACAATCTACTGTAAGGATGTATCTTTTGGAGAGAATGGGAGAGTCATTCATAACAGGAGATGTTATTTGTTGTTACAACTATGTACCAAACTGTTTGCAGTTGAGGAGATGTCTATATAACTTCATTTTTTGTTTCATGTTTCCTAAAGATCTGTGATGCAGTTGCTGTTGCTAAAATTTTGAATGCAACCCTCGTGATTCCTCACCTAGAAGTGAATCCTGTATGGCAAGATTCAAGGTACTTTATGAATAAGCTTTTGAAACCTTACCTGCAGTTTATTTATTTATTTCCAATAAGTAAGGCATTTATACTAGTTATGCTTTTGCAGTTCATTCACAGAAATATTTGATGTTGACCACTTTATTGATGTCCTGAGCAATGAAGTTTCAATAGTGAAAGAGCTGCCTAGTGATTTTTCTTGGAGCACAAGGGAGTATTATGCCACGGGCATTCGAGCTACCAGAATTAAGACAGCGCCTGTTCATGCTTCAGCTAACTGGTATCTGGAAAATGTCCTGCCCATATTGCAGAGGTAAATGAATAACTACTTCTTACTCTTGAGATTTAAAATTTTTGCTTTGGTTGGTGATTTTAAGTTTATATTACTCTTGTCCATAAGATGCCTCCTGTTGCAGTTGATACGGGTTCATGGTATTGCTTGGAGACACACTAGTCACTACAATGGGCATTTGGCCGTCATTCTTTTATTACACTGATCGTGCTAGATCTGATTTCACTAGAAAACGTGGAAAGCATTTTTGCTCTGGAGAAGTTCTCAAAATAGGGGATAATGTGAAAGATTTAGTTCCTGGGAATGTTGCTCCGTGAAACAAGATGTTTGGTTAAGATATATAATAATATACAAACCTGTCAAGCCACCTGTTTCTTAAAATACTTAATGCAATGGAATCTTAATGCCAGAACTTGATGATTTAATTGGTATCTGGACTTTAGCCAAATTTTCTTTGGTAGTAGATCTTTTTATTCATTTTGCCTGGATTCATATGGAAAGTCCCCTTTATGTTGAGGTATCAATACTCGATATTTATTTATTTATTGCTGCTCTAGGTTTGCAATCCTAAACACTTTTTTCAAATTTATTAAGGGTTTTCTCTGATGCAGTTATGGAATTGCTGCTATCTCCCCATTCTCTCACCGATTGACTTTTGACAACTTGCCTGCAAACATTCAGCATCTTCGGTGTAAAGTCAACTTTCATGCACTAGCCTTTGTTCCTCATATCAGGGCTTTGGGAGACACCCTTGTCAATCGCCTCTGTTCACCTCCCAATAAAGTCCAAGCAACAAAGACTGAGTACCTTTTGGAGGAAAAATATCAGATTGGGAAAGAGAAAGCTTGGAAATTTGTCGTATTACATCTTCGCTTTGATAAAGTATGTTCTCATTTGCTTTTATGGCAATTTGGAGTAGATTTAAGTTATCTTTGGAGTTTTTTGGACTAATATCTTATCAAATACTAGTGTTGGACCAATTGTGCAAATGAAAGTTTCTGGGATAAAGTATCTAGGGTCTCAGTAGCAGGTAGTGGGTCCAATACAAAGAATAAGCCCCCAGGTTGGACTCCCAATAGCAACCATCTTTCTAGACCATCTCATCTGCCTTTAGTATCTTTTATTTACTTGAATTTCTTGTGAACATCTGGGGCAGGGTATAAGGACCACCAACTTACTCATTATTTCCTCATAACCTACCCAAAAACAAATTGTGCTTGTGCAGGATATGGCTGCTCACTCAGCTTGTGATTTTGGTGGGGGCAAAGCTGAGAGACTGGCTCTTGCAAAATACCGGCAGGTGATTTGGCAAGGAAGGGTCCTAAATTCTCAGTTCACTGATGAGGAGTTGCGAAATCAGGGACGGTGCCCTTTGACTCCAGAAGAGATAGGATTGCTGCTAGCAGCTTTGGGCTTTGACAATAATACTCGCCTTTATCTTGCTTCCCACAAGGTTTTCATGATTTTTTCATTAAGTTGAGATTCTGAGCAATCGTTAGACAAGTAGGTGGTTTATATGGTTTGTCAGATATCTCTGTAGTTATTAGTGGAAACAGGTGTCCCATATTTGGGCTTGAGATTTAGATTTATGGTTTTCAGGTTTATGGTGGAGAGGCGAGGATCTCAACTTTGCGCAAATTGTTTCCACTAATGGAAGATAAGAAGAGCCTTGCCTCTGTGGAGGAACGGGCCAAGGTTGAAGGAAAGGCATCTTTATTGGCTGCGGTTGATTATTATGTGAGCATGCAGAGCGACATCTTTATTTCTGCTTCTCCAGGCAATATGCATAATGCTTTGGTAAGTATCTCCAGATAAATTTATGTAAAATTATGTCCTCATGTAAATTATAGCAAGTCAGATTATCAGAATCATCAGATCATGACTTGCTGGCTGGCCGATTGTTATGGTAAGACCAATGGGATAGAGAGTCATGATATGTAGGTTTGGCTTTCACTTTTTAAAAAGTGCATTTTGAAAACGCAATTAAACATTAAGTAAAGTTGCGGATTGACCGTTAAAATTGGAGTTTATTTAAAAGTTTGTTTTTAAAAAACGTACTCCTTTACTTCATATTTGAAAACACAGTTTTTTCTATGTTTCTAAACCGCATCTTTTTTTTAAAAAAAAAAAAAAACAACACCACTTTCAAATGATTCAGTTTTTGCTATTTGGTTTAAAGTTGTATTTCCAAACGCCCTCATAAATCATAATGTCCTAGCTAGTGATTCCAGATCTTTGTGTAATGCAACAAAAGCCTGCAAATATGCTATAAAACTGAAGCATTTAATTCTTATATCCACAAATATCAAAATTCTTTGAACAAATGGAACTTTACTTGTATCATCAGGTAGGACATCGAGCTTACTTGAACTTGAAGACTATAAGACCAAACATGGCACTCTTGGGCCAGCTCTTTCTTAATAGAAGCATGAAGTGGTCAGAGTTCCAAGGAGCAGTTCTGGAAGGGCATAAAAGTAGACAAGGGCAAATCCGTTCAAGAAAGGAGAAGCAATCGATATATACATATCCTGCTCCTGATTGCATGTGTCGAGCTTAATTGAGTCCAACATACAGAGGTTACGAAAAAAATAAAAAAAAATACTGGCTTTTTTGTATTTGATGATTGGCCAGCTCTACAATTTGATAGTGGCTTATTTTATGGACGTGCAAGAATTTGGTGATATCCTGTTTCTGAGTAATGCTACAAGTGTTTTTTGTATCATTTTTATGTCCCTTTAAGGATGATGTCACTTTTAAAATCACCATTGGATTTGTGATTGATTACTATTGAATTTTAATCAAATTGTGATTTTAGAAGTCACCTCATTTTGAGGGACATAAGAGGGGTTAATAGAATTACTCCTTGTAAAGATATGGCTTTCAACCGAGCAGGGTCTCTCTCAAGCAATGAATAAAGACGTAAAAATAAAAAGTAAATGGATCATAATACAACAAATAAATTAATAAATGTTTTTCTTTTTTTGAAATTTTCATTTTTATAGCCCAATAAGGAGAACCCTCTATAAGATAGTAGAAATGTATTTTTTTATATAAATTAGAATTATTAATCATAATATAAGAATTGATATATCGATATATTCTATTATATACTTGTAAAACAGAAAACTAAACAGTGTTCTTATTTGGACGATTGCTAATTACCATTGTCTTCAATGATTTTATTGAAATTTGGAACATATGGAGTATCTTGTTTTGAAAGAGTTCTCCTCCAAGCTCTCTGTGCTAACATAACCCAAAGCTAATGGCTGACAATTTTTTGGGTTAAATATCTTTTGTTCCTTATGGTTTAACCATTTTATTTTTATCCACCTGAGTTTCAATACATATTACAAACGGTATCCTATTTAATGATTAAAACAGAGTTAATCGGCTTAAATTATTGAAACAGATTTTCTTCCAACTTTTGAACCCAAATAACATGATTAGATGCATATATAATAATATCAAAGACTAGCAAAGGGGTTATAGGTTAGCACAATTTCTTCCCACAATATCATTCGATATTGTGATTGGGCCCCGTAGCCATGGGGCCCTAAGCTGGGCCCAGGTGAGGTGAGTCGAACCCGGACCCAAGAATCTGAGTTTGGGCGATCGCCCATGGATTGGTTTCCCTATATGATCTACGCACTTGAGATGATCAGCCAAAATGAACTTTGTCGCCGGTGCTAACACTTCCTTCCGAACGAGACAAAAAAGCAAGCGGTCATTTTCAGGACGGTAGGTAAAGCAGTGCAGTTCACAATTTACAGAAGAGGAACAAGCAGCCACAACCATCAGTAAAAGGTCAGCTACTCAAACAAGTATCAGAAAACGGCATCGTATCCCAATGGCACCGAGCAATGGCAACCCGGCCATCGACCCGAGGAGCGGTTTCTGCAAGTCCAACTCCATCTTCTACAGCAAACGCAATCCCACTGCGCACCCTCCGAACCACTCCCTGGACGTCACCACATTCATTTCGTCCCGGGCCCACCATGGCAAGGTCGCCTTCGTGGACGCCTCCACCGGTCGCCAACTCACCTTCGCCAATCTCTGGCGAGCCGTCGATTCCGTCGCCACGTTTCTCTCCGACAATGGCGTCAGGAAAGGCCACGTCATCCTCATCCTCTCGCCAAACTCCGTCTTCGTTCCCGCGGTGTGCCTCGCCTCCATGTCCCTAGGCGCCGTAATAAGTACCGCTAATCCCCTCAACACCGCCGGAGAAATCGTCAAGCAGATCGCCGATTCGAAACCGGTCTTCGCTTTCACGACTCGCCAACTCGTCCCGAAACTCTCCGAGTCGCCGAATCTCCTTCGAATCGTACTGCTCGACGAGCAGTCTAAACCCGCCGTTGAAAGCCCTAGGATCGTGGCCACGTTGGAGGAAATGCTGAATAAGCAGCCGAGTGGGACTCGACGAGTCAGGGACCGAGTCAACCAGGACGACACGGCAGCCCTTCTCTATTCATCAGGTACCACCGGTGCGAGCAAAGGCGTGGAGACTTCGCACAAGAACTTCATAGCGATGGCTCAGATCTTAATCGGCCGGTTCGGATTAGACGAAGGAGAGCACAGGTTCCTTTGCGTCGCCCCAATGTTTCACATCTACGGTCTAGTATACGCGCTGGCGCTACCCGCATCGGGAACAACGGCAGTGATCCTCTCCAAGTATGACATGCACGATATGCTGTCGGCGATCGAGAAGTACCGGGTCACAAACACCTCGCTCGTGCCGCCGGTACTGGTGGCGCTCGTGAAAGGCGCGGATGAGATACGGTCCAGATACGACCTGAGCTCGCTGCACACGGTTTCGTGTGGTGGGGCCCCGATGAGCAAGGAGGTGATAGAGAAGGTCGTGGAGAGGTATCCGACGGTGGCGATTCTTCAGGCGTACGGGTTGACGGAGTCGACGGCGGTTGGGGCGAGCACGAACTCGCTGGAGGAGAGTCGGCGGTACGGTACGGTGGGGCTGCTGTCTCCGAACATGGAGGCGAAGATTGTGGAATCGAAGACCGGTGAGGCTCTATCGATGAACCGGACCGGTGAGATTTGGCTTAGAGGTCCCCCCATCATGAAAGGTACGGTTTTGACTCTTTGTGAAGTCCATTTTTTCACTTGATTTTTTAATTAGATGTCCTGTCAACTGTCAAGTGCCAACCAATCTAGGAAAAAGGATATTCTCTTTCTTTTATTTATTTATTCTTTATTTATTTATTTATTTTTTTAATATCTAAGGATCTTATGCTAAGGGCATTGTAGATAATGTCACGTGTTATTATTGCGAAATTCATGTCTGCGGTTCGCATTTCCTTTTGCTGGGAATGTTGTTGTTGCAGGTTATTTCCGGAATGCAGAAGCAACCGCATTAACTCTTGATCCGGAGGGATGGTTGAAAACTGGAGATCTCTGCTACATTGACGACGATGGCTTCATTTTTGTGGTTGATAGGTTGAAGGAGCTCATTAAATACAAGGGATATCAGGTTGAGACATTCATACTTGATCCTTAACTTCTCTAAATTTTGTCCTTCACATAACTACTCTGCTTTAGCCTTTAGTTATATATGATTAGTTTCTAACAACTGGATATTACATTTGGAAAGATATTTCAAGCTAAAATGTTACAAAAATTGTCTTGAAAAATATGCTAATTCGTCTCGTGATGTCTTAGGTTCCCCCGGCGGAATTAGAGGCCTTGTTACTCACTCATCCAGAAATATTCGACGTTGCTGTTATACCGTAAGTTTTCTCTATTCACATAAAAAATAAAGAAGCTCAAGTGTTGTTAGTATTCTCGCTGAGACTCAAGTCCGACAATAATTCAACTGGTTTGAGGGAACACTTGTGATTTCTTTTAGGCCCCTTATGTCATTGGTTCTCAGCAGACATGTGTTATTATGATTACACACGTCGCCTAGGAAGAATGACTCCTATGGTCTCTTCTATTATGTCATTTTAATTCGAAAAAACAAAACAAAATGGGGATTTTTTTAGAGAGTAATTTGTTATTTGCCTGATGTTGTTAAAAAATAATAATAATAATAATAAAGAAAATAAAAAAGAGCTCAGTTTAATTTCTTGTGTTTTAGATTTCCTGATAAGGAGGTTGGACAGTATCCCATGGCATATGTGGTAAGAAGAGCTGGAAGTAATTTATCTGAGGGTGCAGTCATGGACTTCGTAGCGGGACAGGTGAGCTGAAGTATTGAGTTTGTTAAATTCTTTGTTATCACTGTATTCTATTCTTGAGCTGCTGCTGTTATATTCACAGGTGGCTCCATACAAAAAAATCAGGAGAGTGGCATTTATAGCTTCTATACCCAAGAATCAGTCTGGCAAGATTCTCAGGAAGGATCTTGTACAACTTGCAACCTCAAAACTTTGAATTGTTTGGTTTTCTGCCGGGGTTTTTTGCGGCGGCAAGGCACATTTTGCAATTGCAAAACGGAGATTTGGCTACTCGAAGTGGTGGCAATTCAGGTAAATAGGTCGTGTCTTGTCGAGTCAAGTATATCTTGGTAATAAATTCAGGATTATGGGTTGTGTCGTGTAAAGTCGAGTCTGGAATATGCAATTATATAAGTCAATAGGATTGACTGATTAATTAAAAAGACATTTCTTTTGTCATATTTGTTAGAGCATCTCCAGCAGACTCCCTATAAGGGGGTCTGTTCCCTATGTGTAGGGAATATGTCCAAAAAATCACAAAAAACGTCCTACAGCAGAGTCCCTATATGGTTCCCTAAACATTAATATGCAACAGTAGAGCCTTATATATAAGGCTCCACTATTGCAATCCTTGTGAATATTATAATCATAAAAAATACACTCTCTCTCCTCTTACATTGTTCACACACGTCTCTCTCTCTCTCGCACCTCGCCAAACGAACGACACCCATCGGAGAATCAAAACCAAGGATCAAACCCAAAGATTGTGGGTGTAGTAGCAGAACGACACCCATCGGAGAATCAAAACCAAGAATCAAACCCAAAGATTGTGGGTGTAGCAGCAGAATTCCGAGCTGCAGGAAAAAATCCATAATCAAACAAATTCCCAAGGTTGTGAACAAATTCCGAGCAAAAGAAAAAACCTGATTGAGCAGCAGGAACTCAGGAAGTCGCTGGACCTACCCATCTCCTATCGGACCTGCCCATCACTGAAGATCGGAGTTTGCGGAGCTAGGCAAGCTTGCGGACGACGATTTCGTCCTCTCCAGTGGGGGCTTCGAAATCTGAGAAGGATGAACGATTCTGATCTTTTGGTAGTGTCTGAACAAGAAGCTTCAAAATCTGGGAAGGATCAACGATTCAGCTTGAGACAGATCGTCTCTGCAATTCCGTCCTCTCTAATGGGAGCTTGCGGATGATGATTCAACAAAAATCCTCTGTTTGACCGAAATCTTCTAAAAAGAGAGGGAGCTTGCAAACGACGATTCAGCAAAAATCCTCTTTTTAACCGAAATCTTCGAAAAAACCCAGCAAAAGGGAAGAAGAAGAGGGGAGAAAAAAGAAAGAAAATACGAGGGAGAGAGAGAGAAAAAGTTTATTTAATAAATTAAAAGAATAAAGTAATAATAATATTTTAATGATACAAGGAAGCATTTAAGGAAGCTATTGGGGGACAAATTGACATAGGGAAGCAAAAAGTGGTTTGGATCCTTAAACATAGGGAACATCATAAGGAAGCTGCTGTGAATGCTTTTAGTGAACAACCAAAGTAATATACGTAGGTGAAGTTATTTACTAAGTATCAAGTGATGGATGGAAATTCTGTGCAATACAGCACTGATGAAGTCTAACACACATAAATAGCAAAAAATGAAGTGGTGAAAAAAATATATATAAATAAAGATTTCACCTTATCTAATAAGGCAGCAAATCACCATGTCTGCCGTGAATGCCTGTTTGATTCCACAATTATTTACAAACGAAGGGATTTCAAATAATGCAGCTTTTAAAAACTCAACCGCATACACTTGAAACTTCAATCGGTAGGGGCATAGATGACTTATAATATCAGCAATCGTCGCCATTTTCATGCAGTTAATCGCTTTGTGTGCCGCTAGGAACTGCTGGCATTTGACCATCTTTCCTATCTTTGCTAGAAGGAGCCACTTCCTCCTCAATTGGAAGCGTTCGTTTTGACCCTTCTAAGGCTACACCAAGAACAATATTCTCTTCCACGGGTGGCCTCAGTATTGATTGTGATGCAACAGCCCTCTCACCATCTTGCTTCTCCTGTAAATCGGCTGAAGCATTATCCATTTTTTCACTGCCTGATTCCAGGGAAGTAGCTAATGGCTTCTCAGGGGTCAATGGAGTTAAATCTTTGGAATTCGGTTCCATTGTCTCCTTCCCTACATCTCCTGTGCCTTCTTGCTTGAGATGAAGCATTTTGGAGTTGTTTTGGGCTGAACCATCAGACACCAAATTTCTGGTTTCGTTGTCATATATCTGCATTGATGAAGTCTTAGAACTTGAGCTTGCGTCTGATCCAGCCTTTGAATCTGCCTTGGAGTCAGGTGTTGATACTCCTTCAACCTTGGTGTCTTTTTCTCCATTATGCATTGGACGAGCTGAAGCCTTACTTTTATCATCACCGCTGATTCTATAAGAGGGTTCAATGAGTAGGACAGGATTGTTAGCAGCTGCTCGCGAACGAGTGAAAATGGTGTCAGCAAATGGAATATTTTCCAAGTCAGCCTCACTGTATATTTTCTGCACCGTGCGAATGGGTGTGGCAAGCCGGGCCCGATGATGGCTGATAACTCTGAGAAGATCCAGCAGTATTGCTTCCTGTTTAATTTAGTTAACCGTCAGAGCGATAAATTTCATGTTGATAGCAAAATACAGCATGTTAAAAAAGAATCAACCTAACATTCAGAAAGGAAAAAGAAATTTATGCCTACTTCAAACTACCATAACCCCAAATTTTCAGGCAAAAAGCAATAAATGTAGGGCCTTTAATTCTGGTAAACAGGGACCCTACTCTCAGAGACCTATATCTAGTTAAAAAGGTATAACTACTTCATATAAAGGTTCATGGTTTCTTGACATTTCTAAGAAGGCTTCTTAACATTTAATTTGGCATCTAAAATCAGAGTTCATTAAAAAAGTTTTCCAATACAATCTTCCAGCTATAATTTTGGAGATTGAATCACAGTGCAAGGATCCAATCACAGCAATGTAGATAATAACAATACCAATTTAAAAATAGATATTTTTTTTTCTTTTTTTTTTTTTAAAAAAAAAAGGCTGTATGCTCTATATGATCATAATTATTACATTACATGGTTTGCACAAGATGAATAGCATTGCATGAAATATTTAATAGTAGTCTTACCTTGACACACAGGTACTCTTCAAAATGTGAGGTTTTCACAAAGCAAGATATCAAAATCTGTAACAGTATTAGCCAACGGACAAATATTAGCTCTTGCAATAAAACCAATAGTCATCATTAACCCCCATTCATAAAAAGGCAATATAGCAGACTGTTGCGTCTTCTAAATACATAACTGAGATAAAGCAAGAAAAAGGTGAACTCAAATCATGGGGAGGTGCGCCAACCAGATGTCAGGTAGGAAATATGGACCCTTTAGCCGCGTAAATAGAAATCCTACCAAACTTCCCTTGAGCTCAGAAGAGCACCTTTCATAAGCAAGTGGATAGATGTTCTCTGGCCTTGAGTGAGGAATTTTTAGCTATAGCTAGGACACACACATATATCTTGCAGATCTACTAACAACTAACACCATCATTCAACCACGAGACAGCAAAGCCATTATTTTCAAAGGTGGGATGAAACCCTCAACCAGTCCAAATTGAAGGGCATAAACTTAAATAGCAATGCTCTTTATGAGCTCGTTGACACCACGAAAACACATTTTCATCGTATATCTTTCATTTCTTCTTTGTATGTAACTCAGAGATGTGAATACAGTATTAAAACATTCTCAAAAAATGACAAGTAATATAACAAAAAATTGAAAATTTATACTGCATAAAAGAAACTTAAAAGAAAAAAAAAAGTCAAGAGAAAGGCCTTACCCTAAGAGCCTGATTTTCTGGATTGATATTTTCTAGAAAAACTCTTCTGTGCAACCTTTGCTGCTCTACTTGAGGATTTTTGGCCAAAACCTTACGCATGTCGGCTACAATAGTCTGCACAAAGAATAGGGATAACCAAGTCCCTCATATCAGGTGAACCAACAGAAAGTCCTTGGTCGCAAAAATATAATGGCAGGCAAACCAAGATTTCTTCTCACATTGATCTTATTAACATCCAAGTGACTGATGGCAAGATGGGTCTTGATGCGCCAATGCGTCTTCTGACTAAGGTTCCTCACAACATTAACAGTGAATTGGTGGTTTGGAATGTGAACTGCTTCACGATCAGCACCTCTTATAATTGTTGGAGACCACCAACCCACATGCTGGAAAATATAAAATAAAACGCTTGTTTTAGAGGAATAAAAAAAAGCAGTACACTGTGGGCAGAGTTCTCATTTTGCAAAAGGAACCAGACTTTAAAGTTATACTTATGTTCAGAGGGAAGCAATCAGAGGATAGATATACATGTTATATTCTTTACTTTTACACGAATGCCCTTTTTTAGAGGTTTGAGTAAAAAGAAATTTAATACAAACCTCAACTGTGCCAGAAACTTCATAGCCTTCAATCTTTGTTTGAATCCATTCATTCACAACAAATGGCCGTGTTGCATGAATCATTACACTTGAAAGGAAATTGGTAAATATCTGAACACGTCAAAATATGATTCAAGCTTTGCAAAAAAGAGCAATTACCTTGACAACAAAAAGCTAAAAAATGTATCTCTGGTAGAACTTTTACAGGGACCTACAAGGATGTACAGTGTGCTAGAAACAGAAAACCTGCAGCGATTTCAATGGACTATATGACAGAAAATATAGCTGTACCTCACGACCAGCAAGCGTGAGCAATACTGTGCCAAGACCACCGGCAGTTAGCCACCTTTGTGTAGAGTAACCCAATAACTCCATGAACAATGAGACAGCAGCAACCCAAACTGCAGTATAAACAGCTTTCCCAGCAAAACTGAAGCCCATCTGCCAAAGAAAGAATCAACTGTTGTAAAATGAGACTTGCTTTTGCTCTCAAATTAGCGTCCCCATAATAGGTAAATAATTTCCTAAGTCTTTGAGCCAGAATATTAATAATAATAATAAGTAAAAAGAGAAAAGGAGGGGGCAGTATGCCACAATGCTTCCTCAAAAAGGTCAAAAGGTGTACAGAGGAGATGCAATTTAACATAATTTTTACAACTGTCCTCTGAACTTTGTCTTCATTGTTTACTGGCCAACATGAAGACTCCTAACAGTTCACTGCACGTATTTCTCCATGAAATATTCCCTTACCCAACATCATTATTGTAGCAAACCAATATGCACCAAATAATAAAAACATGATAAGGAAATGAAGAAAGTTGTGTGATGAAAAATAACCTAAGCATACATTTCTTGCATCACTGGGGTCATTTGTCTCCATAAAGAATTTTTGCCCCTGTTGAATCAAGCTGCAGAGGGAAAGATAGGCGAAATAAAATCATCATTTAAACCCCAATACCAATAAGTGAACAATCAACAAGCTAAGATCAAAGTCATTGACAACAACAGATCACAGCAGTATGTTCTTGATAACCAGCAAATCTCCAAACACACACACACACAGAGGCAGAAGGGCATTAAGAGCCAACAAAACGCCATACTCACCTTGATGAACAATAGGCAAATGCTAGCACTGTCGATAGCGATTGTACAAAATTCAAAAGTCGTTCTTTGACAGCTTGACTGGATTCTGAAGGTAGAACTACACGATCCAATGTTCTGAAACAAATAACACTGTTGTTAGTACCAATATAATTAATGCAAATAGATGGTTTGGAAATAGAGCTGAAATCTAGTTTCTTGCAACATAGATATACACCTGCAGATTAGGATTGCTCCAGTCCATAGCAGCAAAGGCTGAAGATATGAAGTCAAAACATAGTATGTACTACTTTTCTTCCAACTACCATCAGTTCTCTGCAGTAAATTGTCATAAAGGTGTGAATGAGCCAGTTGAAGGATTTGACTACTGTTTAAGAAAGGGCATGGTAAAATATTTGAACAAATACATGAAGAAATATAGTTCTGCTCAGACGCATGAGTGGCCCAAGACCCCAAGCAGCAAAAGCAACAATACCAACAGCTGGAATCAAAAGCGCAAGAGTCTTTCCGCATAGAGCCTCATATGACCTGCAAGATATATTAGAATAAAAACATTTATAGGAGGAAGAAAAGAAGGTTGAAGCCATGAAAGAAAAATACAATAATTTGTAGCAACACTGGATCAGACCCCCACAAAAACGATATATTACATAATTAATCATTTGACCTAAAAGGTATCATAATCAGATACATTCACTCTGTCAACAGTACAAGTGCAGGAAGAATGTCAACCCAAGGTGTAAGTTGAGAGCTCTACGAGCTTGGTAACAAATAAAATAATAAGAATAATAAAGAAGTTCCCATTCACCCATTTCATATATTCCCAATTCACAAATTAGGTTAAAAGTTTGTGAACTTGTACAATGTACTTGGTCCACTTATATGGAGAGAGAGAGAGAAGGGGGAGATTGAATCCCTAAAATTAATCGGACACCTTAAGAGCCTATTTGGGATTGCGTTAGATAGCTTAAAAATTACTTTTAGTATTTAAAAAGTTGTGCCAAATAAAAGCTGGCATGTTTGTTAAAAAATTTTAAGAGTACTTTTTTTTTATATATACTTTTTTACTCTAAAAATGATTAAAACGCACCTTTGTCAAAAGCTTAAAAATAAAGCTTCTACCAAAAAGCGTTTTTTTACTTAAAAGCTCTATTTCTCAAACACAATCACAAACATACTCTAAATAAAAAACACAAGCTACAAAAGGATTACCCAAAATTAGATGCTTGAAGCTACGGCAAGATACGCAACATCATATCATAAGATGCTGATTCAGTTAAAGAGTCAAGATGACATCCACGAGATGTTAAGGGAGTATTTAAATTACAGCCTCTCCATGCTTCCAGTGAAGCTGGATTCACTAGTAGGCAATTATAAAATGCAGGTAATTCTATCATTCAGGAGTAAAAATAATATTATAGACCATATCAGTATGTTTCTTTCTAATAAAAAATTGGTAAAACATAAAATCCAAAAATGATACCTTGTTAAAACCACGGTTGCAGATTTCAGAAGAGAAGTCTCATTTCCTCCGCTGGGTGCTAGAACAGATTGGCACAAGAAAACATTACATCTGGAGGATACAGGACATATTGGACCACGCACACTGCTCAAAAGATGGAGACTCCAGGAATCCTGTCGCTGACATCAAAAGACAGAATTTTCCATTGCCTCAGACACCATAAAAACGAGAACATTTCAATCTTCATCTTACACACAATGAGGCAATCTTGAAGGCATCGTTTGATAAACTATAAGCATGGAACTGTTGAAACCTTCGCATGCCATATGAAGGACAGCTATCTAAAACACTAAACCACACACAAGAATGCAGAGTAAAATATCAAGCATTTGGGAAACTGTGTTGAAAGTAACATTAGAAGATGTGCATAAAACACCAACAAAGGCACATAAATGTCTGGACCCATAGAAACCATACCAAAACATTCGATGAGAATTTGATGTGCACCAAGCTTAATCGACCTTTTCCCATCACATTCTGTGAACAAAACAAAAACAAACATAATATTGGCATTTTTTCTGGAAAAAAAAAAGAAAAAAAGAAAAAGAAAAAGGATACTCATAAGCAGAAACAAAAACATTAAAAAAAAGATACAGATCACATACAGTATGTTGGTTACTACATCCATAACCACTACATATCTTGAGTTCATGGGACAATCGCATAGAACCAGCATGTGCCATCATGACTCAGTTGAATCCTTGGAACCCAAAGACTAAAGCATCAAATCTCATAAAGCAACTTTCTTTTATGGGTTTCAGAGTACCAGACAAGCGTCGAACCTACCAAAGTAAAGAATTAGAAATCAGTGGACAGAAAGGAAATACAGGAAATAGCCCAACAAATACAGTTCCAATTTTAAGTACTGTTTGCTATAAAAAAGATACTGTTTGTTATTAAAGGTACTGTTTGATTTCCTTAACTAATAAAAACAATAGTACATGACTTAATTAAGTGGATAAATGAGTACAAGCATTGCTCAAATATACAACTACAAGCATTCAATTTACCTTTTCCTTTGTTTCCAAAGATCTTTTTGCAACCAAAGTCACAAATGGATTTAGAGAGTACAAAAAAGAGATATTAATT
Source organism: Carpinus viminea (assembly GCA_013348765.1). Lineage (NCBI taxonomy): Eukaryota > Viridiplantae > Streptophyta > Magnoliopsida > Fagales > Betulaceae > Carpinus > Carpinus viminea. The sequence continues at coordinate 3,995,707 of CP054670.1, read as the reverse complement.
AACCAAAACCCTAGATCTCATAATGCATAACAATTAACCACATTCTGTAGCCATTATTTACTAATGCCTGAACTAGACGCGCCAGTCCTCTTAATTTCATGCAACAAAACATCAATTCAACAGAAACAAGGGGAAAAAAAAAAAAAAAAGGCATTCTCAGTTAGTTTATACCAGCCAAGCTGCAGTTCAAGTAGCCGTTAAAATTCAAGAACAGAAAACTTTCCTGAGAAACAAACAGAAAAACTCTACGAGAAAATTTCGAAGAACCAAAACCAAAAGAAAGAATAAGAATCTTGCCTTGCCGACTGCTGAGATTATTTTAGTAGGAATGGCTGACATTATGCTAATATGCGCCGGTGGGTGAAGTTTAAGGTGCCGACGTGCTCCAATCCGATTGCAATGTTTCTGATATTGTCAACTTTTTACGTGGACCCGGGGGTAGGGAAATGGAGTTTACAGTGGAGTTTATGTGGCAAATGGATGGAGAATGTTAAACGTGCGCGGGTTTGCGATTCTTTTTGTTTCCTTTACACCAGCAGTCCAGCACTCTGCTGAGCTGTCACGTGGCTCACTTGTCAAATGGGAAAGATGCGCTGTGGTTTTGGGCTCGGGCCGGGTTTCGTAAAAAATAATTAAAATATTTGCTTTGGCCCAAACCGATTCCCCTGTATAACTATCTTTATTTTCTTATTTAAACGCAATTTCTTTCGCACGTCGTATTGCTTTGCCTTTTTCATTGTACGACAACTTATTAGCCAAGCTATGATCATATAATCACATTCTTTTTTCGGTGGACCGTAGCAAGTATATACTGTTTATTTGTTTTTCTTGTTGCTTTCCCTTATTTGGTAGGAGGAAATGCACGTATTTCGGACCTGCCATAGTCCAACACCAAGTAGGTAGCAAGGGAGGAAAGAGATTATAATAGAGGATCATTTCCCTTCTTAATCCTAATAAAAGAAAAAATGAAAGATCCTATAGGAATACTACCAAACACTAAATAAGTAACAGTCCATTTTGCTAAAGCATTTGCACAATAATTGGTACACTTAAAAAACTTTCAATGCTTTTAAATGGAAAGAGAGCTCAAGTCTCAAGTTAGAAATAATAAAAGCAAACTACCAAGTAGTGAAAGGATAAGGCTAATTTACAGCTAAAATAACAAAGAGAACATCCCCTTCAAGCAAAAAATTCTTAAAGCATGAAGAAACTGCTAGCCGGTAGGCAATGAGGGCAGCAAAAGCTTCTCCTAAAAAAGCATAAGAGGAGTAAAGCTTTTGTGTAACAGCAAGAATAACCCCCCCCATAGGGATCATTGATCACAGCTGCCACAATCCAGCCCCCTTGTTACCAATAAAAGATGCCATTTGGAATGGCTTTCGGGACCATGCAAGTAATTCCTCTACAAAGGTTCCCCAAAAGAGGATGTGCTTGAAGAGGACTAAACACCCCTTCTATGATGAATTACACTTGTAAAAACAGCATAAAATGAAATGGTGAAAAAACATTTAAGTTTTCACCGTATGAAATAACACTGGCAAATCATCATGTCTGCCGTGAATGACTGTTTGATTCCACAATTATTTACAGACTACAATCAAGGGATTTTATGTAATGCAGCTTTTAAAAACTCAGCCGCATACACTTGTAACTCCAATCGGTAGGAGCATAGATTACTTAAAATATCAGCAATCATCGCATGCAGTTAATCGCTTTGTGTGCCGCTAGGAACTGCTGGCATTTGACCATCTTTCTTATCTTTGCTAATGGGAGGAGACTCGCACCCATTTCTCCTAGCAGTAAATTCTTTTGACTCTACCTGCGTCAGAGAAGGAGCCACTTCCTCCTCAATCGGAAGCATTCGTTTTGACCCTTCTAAGGCTACGCCGAGAACAATATTCTCTTCCACGGGAGGCCTCGGTGTTGGTTGTGATGCAACAACCCTCCCACCATCTTGCTTCGCTTGTAAATCGTCTGAAGCATTATCCATTTTTTCACTGCCTGATTCCAGCGAAGTAGCTAATGGCTTCTCAGACATTGAACCACATGGAGTTAAATCTTTGGAATTTGGTTCCATTGTCTCCTTTCCTACATCTCCTATGCCTTCTTGCTTGAGGTGCTGCATTTTGGAGTTGTTTTGGGCTGAACCATCAGACACCAAATTTCTGGTTTCGTTGTTAGATATCTGCAATGATGAAGTCTTAGAACTTGAGCTTGTGTCTGATCCAGCCTTTGTATCTGCCTTGGAGTCGAGTATTGATATTGCTTCAACCTTGGTGTCTTTTTCTCCATTTCGTATTGGACGAGCCGAAGTCTTACTTTTATCATCACTGCTGATTTTATAAGAGGGTTCAATGAGTAGAACAGGATTGTTAGCAGCTGCTCGCGAACGAGTGAAAATGGTGTCAGCAAATGGAATATTTTCCAAGTCAGCCTCGCTGTATATTTTCTGCACTGTGCGAATGGGTGTGGCAAGCCGCGCCCGATGATGGCTGATAACTCTGAGAAGATCCAGCAGTATTGCTTCCTGTTTAATTTAGTTAACCCTCAGAGAGAGAAATTTCATGTTGATGGCAAAACACAGCATGTTAAAAGGAATCAAACTAACATTCAGAAAGGAGAAAAGAATTTATGCCTACTCCAAACTACCAAAACCCCAAATTTTCAGGCAAAAAACAATAAATGTAGGACCATTAATTCTGGTAAACAGGGACCGTCCTCTCTGAGACCTATGTCTAGTTAAAAGGTATACCTACTTCATATCATGGTTTCTTGACTAAGAAGGCTTCTTAAGATTTAATTTGGCATCTAAAATCAGAGTTCATTCAAAAAGGCTTACAATACAATCTTCCGGCTATAATTTTGGAGATTTAATCGCAGGTCAAGGATCCAATCACTTTTGTTCAAAAAAAAAAAAAGGATCCAATCACAGCAATGTAGATAATAACAAACCAACTTAGAAATAGAATTTTTTCTTTAAAAAAAAAAAAAAAAAGGCTGTATGCTCTCTATGATCGTAATTATTATATTACTTACTTTGCACAAGATGAATAACATTGACTGAAATATTCAGCAAGTAGTCTTACCTTGACACAGAGGTACTCTTCAAAATGTGAGGTTTTCACAAAGCAAGATACCAAAATCTGCAACAGTATTATCCAACGGACAGATTTTAGCACATGCAACAAAACCAATAGACATCATTAACCCCCAACCATAAAAAGGCACTATAGCATACTGTACATCTTCTAAATACATAACAGAGATAAAAGCAAGAAAAAGGTGAACTCATATCACAGGAAGTGTGCCAACCAGATGTCACATAGGAAATATAGACCCTTAAGCTGTGTAAATAGAAATCCTACCAAACTTCCCTTACGAGCTCAGAAGAGCACCTTTCATAAGCAAGTGGATAGATGTTCTCTGGCCTTGAGTGAGGAATTGTTAGCTATAGCTAGGACAGACACATATATCTAGCAGATCTATTAACAACTAACACCATCATTCAACCACAAGTCAGCAAACACATTCTTTTCAAAGGTGGGATGCAACCCTCAACCAGTCGAAATTGAAGGACAGAAACTTAAATCGCTATGCTCTTTATGAGCTCATTGACACCATGAAAACACATTTTCATCATATAACTTTCAAGTCTTCTTTGTATATGAGTCAGAGATGTGAATACAATATTAAAACATTCTCACAAAAATGACAGTTACTATATCAAAAAATTGAAAATTTATATTAAATAAATGAAACTTCAAAGAAAAAAGGAGGGAAAAAAAAAAGTCAAGAGAGAGGCCTCACCATCAGAGCCTGATTTTCTGGATTGATATTTTCTAGAAAAACTCTTCTGTGCAACCTTTGCTGCTCCACTTGAGGATTTTTGGACAAAACCTTACGCATATCGGCTACAATAGTCTGGACACAGAAAAGGGAAAACCAAGTTGCTCATATCAGGTGAACCAACAGTAAGTCCTTGGTCGCAAAAATATAATGGCAGGCAAACTAAGATTTCTTCTCACATTGATCTTATTAACATCCAAGTGACTGATGGCAAGATGGGTCTTGATGCGCCAATGCGTCTTCTGAGTAAGGTTCCTCACAACGTTAACAGTGAACTGGTGGTTTGGAATGTGAACTGCTTCACGATCATCACCTCTTATAATTGTTGGCGACCACCAACCCACATGCTGGAAAATATAAATAAAACACTTATTTTACAGGAATAAATAAATAAAAGCAGTAAACTGTGGGCAGAGTTCTTATCATTTTGCAAAAGGAACCAAACTTTAAAGTTCTATGTTCTGAGGGAGGCAATCAGAGGATAGACATACATGTTATATTCCTTTCTTTTTCACTCATGTAAATACCCTTTTTAGAGGTTTGATTAAAAAGAAATTTCATACAAACCTCAACCGTGCCAGAAACTTCATAGCCTTCAATCTTTGTTTGAATCCATTCGTTCACAACAAATGGCCGCGTTGCATGAATCATTACGCTTGAAAGGAAATTGGTAAACATCTGAACATAGCAAAATATGATTCAAGCTTTGCATAAAAGAACGTTTACCCTGACAACAAAAGGCTAAAAAAAATGTTGGTCTGGTAGTTCTTTTGCAGGTACCTACAAGGATGTACAGCGAGCTAGAAACAGAAAACCTGCAGCAATTTCAATGGACTATATGACAGAAAAGCCGTACCTCACGACCAGCAAGCGTGAGCAATACTGTGCCAAGACCACCAGCAGTTAGCCACTTTTGGGTAGAGTAACCCAACAACTCCATGAACAATGAGACAGCAGCAACCCAAACTGCAGTATAAACCGCTTTCCCAGCAAAACTGAAGCCCATCTGCCAAAGAAAGAATCAACTGTCGTAAAATGAGACTTGCTTTTGCTCTCAAATTAGTGTCGCCATAATTGGTAAATAATTTCAAAAAAAAGAAAAGTAAAAAGAGAAAAGGAGGGGGGAGTATGCCACAATGCTTCCTCAAAAAGGTCAAAAGGTGTAAAGAGGAGATACAATTTAACATGATTTTTACAGCTGTCTGAAATTTGTCTTCATTGTTTACTAGCCAACATTAAGACTCCTAACATTTTCACTGCATGTATTTCTCCATGAAATATTCGCCCAACATCATTATTGTAGCAAACCAATACACATCAAGTAATTAAAAAATGATATGGAAATCAAGAAAGTTGTGTGATAAAAAAATAACCGAAGTATACATTTCTAGCATCACTGGGGTCATTTGTCTCTGTAAAGAATTTTTGTCCCTGTTGAATCAAGCTGCAGAGGGAAAGATAGGCGAAATAAAATCATAATTCAAACCACAATACCAGAACCAACATACACAATATGTGAATAATCAACAAGCTAAGATCAAAGTCATTGACAACAACATATCAAAGCAGTATATTCTTGATAACCAGCAAAGCTCCAAACACACACACACACACAGAGGCATTAAGAGCCAACATAGCTCCATACTCACCTTGATGAACAATAGGCAAATGCTAGCACTGTCGATAGCGATTGTACAAAATTCAAAAGTCGTTGTTTGACAGCCTGGCTGGCCGCTGAATGTAGGACTACACGATCCAATGCTCTAGAACAAATAACATTGTTGTTAGTACCAATATAATTAATGCAAATAGATGGTTTGGAAATAGAGCTGAACTCTAGTTCCTTGCAACATAGATATACCTGCAGATTAGTATTGCTCCGGTCCATAGCAGCAAAGGCTGAAGATAAGAAGTCATAAAATAGTATGTACTACTTTTCTTCCAACTACTATCAGTTCTCTGCAGAAAATTGTCATAAGGAGTGAATGAGCCAGTTGAAGGATTTGACTGCTGTTTAAGAAAGGGCATCATAAAATATTTGAATAAATACATGAAGAAATGTAGTTCTGCACAGGTGCATGAGTGGCCCAAGACCCCAAGCAGCAAAAGCAATGATACCAACAGCTGGAATCAAAAGTGCAAGAGGCTTTCCACGTAGAGCCTCATATGACCTGCAAGATATATTAGAATAAAAAAAATTATTGGAGGAAGAAAAATACAATAATTTTTAGCAACACTGGATCAGAACATTAACACCCCCACCCAAACAATTTGTTACATAACTAAGTATTTGAACTAAACATTTATGACCTAACCAATCATATGGAAGAGATAATGGTTATAAAGGAGAAAATAATCGAGGACCTCCCTTTCCCCACTAAGCAGTAAGGTCAGCCCAATAGAACCATCAAACTGTACAATATATCCACACATACACCCAAACACCTTGATATCCAAGAGAAATCCTAACATCAGTAAGTAAAATAAAACTAATAGAAAAACATGTTTGAAACAATTTGCTATTTCAGCAATCCCATTTAGTACCAAAATCAGATACATTCACTCTGTTAACGGTGCAAGTGCAGGAAGACTGGAAGAGTGTCAACCCAAGGTGCAAGTTGAGAGCTCTACGAGCTTGGTAGAAAATAAAATAATAAAGAAGTTCCCATTCACACACTTCATATATTCCCAATTCCCACATTAGGTTAATAGTTCGTGAACCTGAACAATGCACTTGGTCCACTTCATACAATCCCCATTTACCCACTCCAAAGAGAGTGGGGGAGAGAGAGAGAGAGAGAGATTGAATCCTTGTAACTAATTGGGTACCATAAATCAAACACGTAACAAGCTACAAAAGGATTACCCAAAAGTCGACAAGATAAGCAACATCATAAGATGCTGATCCAGTTAAAGGGTCAAAATGACATGCACAAGATGTAAAGACAGTATTTAAATTACAGCCTCTCCATGCTTCCAGTGAAGCTGGATCCACTAGTAGACAATTACAAAACGCAGGTAATTCTACCGTTCAGGAGTAAAAAATAATATTATAGATCATACTAGTATGTTTCTTTTTAATAAAAAAATTGGTAAACCATTAAATCCAAGAATGTATATACCTCGTTAAAACCACGGTTGCAGATTTCAGAAGAGAAGTCTCATTTCCTCCGCCAGGTGCTAGAACAGATTGGCAAAAGAAAACATTACATCTGGAGGATACAGGACATATTGGACCGCGCACGCTGCTCAAAAGATGGAGACTCCAGGAATCCTGTCGCTGACATCAACAGACAGAATTTTCCATTGCCTCAGACTCCATAAAAACGAGAACTTTCCAATCTTCATCTTACGCACAAAGAGACATGCTTGAAGGAATTGTATGCTAAACTATAGGCATGGAACTACTGAAACCTTCGCATGCAGTATGAAGGACAGATATCTAAAACACTAAACCACACACAAGAATGTATAGTAGCATATCAAGCATTTGGGAAACTGTGTTGAAAGTAACATCAAAGGCGCGTAAATGTCTGGACCCATATAAACCATACCAAAACATTCGATGAAAGATTGATGTGCACCAAGCTTAATCGACCCTTTCCCATCACATTCTGTGAACAAAACAAAAACAAACAAAAGTTCGGCATTTTTTGCTTAAAAAAAAAGAGATAGTCTTAAGAAGAAATAAAAACATTAAAAAAATATACAGATCACATACAGTATGTTGTTTACTACATCCATAACCACTACATATGTCCAGTTCACGGGACAATCGCATAGAACCAGCATGTGCCATCATTGACTCAGTCGAATCCTCTGAACCCAAAGACTAAAGCATCAAATCTCATAAAGCAACTGTTTTTTTTTTTTTTTTTTTTAATGGGTTTCAGACTACCAAACAAGCGTGGCACCTGCCAAGTAAAGAATTAGAAATTCAGTAGACGGAAAGTAACAATAGGAAATAGCCCAACAAATACAATTCCAATTCTAGATACTGTTTGTTATTAAAGTTACTGTTCGATTTCTTTAACTAATAAAAACAATAGTACATGAGTTAATTAAGTGGATAAATGAGCACAAGCATTACTCTAATATACAACTACAAACATTCATCAAAAAAAAAAAACTACAAACATTCAATTTTCCTTTTCCTTTGTTTCCAAAGATTTTTCAGCAACCGAATTCACAAATGGATTTAGAGAGTACAAAAGGAGATATTAATTAACCGAAACCCTAGATCTCAAAACGCCAAACAATTAATGCCTCAACTAGAGGCGCCAGTCCTCTTAATTTCATACAACAAAACATAAATTTAACAAGAAGCAAGCCAGAAAGAAAAAAAAAAAAAAAAAAGGCATTCTCAGTTTATACCAGACAAGCTACAGTTCAAGTAGCCAACAAAATTCAAGAACAAAAAACTTTCGTGAGAAACAAACAGAAAATTCTCAGAGAAAATTTCGAAGAACCAAAGTCAAAAGAATGAATAAGAATATTACCTTGCTGAGAGTAATTACTAGGAAACTTCTCCGTGGGAAGGCATGGTTGGTGGAGAAGCATGAAATGGCTGGCAATATGGTAATATGCGCCGGTGGGTGAAGTTTACGATGCCGACGTGTTCCAATCCGATTGCAATGTTTCGGATATTGTCAACTTTTTACGTGGACCCGGGGGCAGGGAATTGGAGTTACGGTGGAGTGTATGTGGCGAATGGATGAAGAGTGTTAAACGTGCGCGGGGTTGCGTAGTCTTTATGGTTTCCGCTACACCAGCACTTCGCCTAGCTGCCACGTGGCTTACTTGTCCAAAGGAGAAGATGCCCTTTGGGTTGAGCTCGGGCCGGGTTAACAGCCTTGGTTGATTGCGATTTTGATTTTGTTTTTGTTTTTAGTATAAATTTTATGCAAGTTTGTAACTAAAACGTTAAAATTTCAAAATTTTATCCTTTCTTTTTTCAAAAAATTCACTATGATACACATTTCTAAAGTGCAATTGTTCTGCGAAATCTTGAGGCAAAAGGCACTACAAGTATTGTGATGGCTCTTAGAATATATCTTACGAAGTGCAATTTCGAATACCATAAAAGAATTTGACTTTCTTCATTGGACACTAACTAATTTTCATATGAGATTGTCAAAGGTTCAATCCAATAAATAGTATCATAGTCAAAATCATGGGTTCGAGTCATAAGAGCGTCATGTTGAGGGAATAATTGTTGAGGTTTAATAATGTAGTTGCTCTGCTTACTTTGACGGCTCTTAGAACATGCATTGTAAGATGCAATTTTGAACGCCATTAAAAGAGATTTGGCTTTTCTCATGTTGTAAAATTAAATGGATGGTGCAAAAATTCTTATTGATGCTAAATAAAATTAATCCAAACAATTAACAATAAAATAAATAAAATACAATAAATAAAAATATAGCAAGGCAAAATCTCACATAGCTATAAAATCACGCAAGAGCGTTATCTTTAAAGATTGATTTTGTGCCTCCCGGAGTGTATAACTCGGTGCGATCGGATCTCTTGACACGCAACCTTCCAGCCTTCCAGGATTAGACTATAGCGTCTATCTTCGTTAAGGATGCATTTTCAAGTAACGAAGATCAGATGAACAACAATTTTGATCAAGGCAAATGAGGGATAAAAACCACACCAAAAAGGAGAACCAAAATATAGCTCAATAGCTTATGAAAAGGAAATTTGTTGGACAATTAGAATGTTGTGGATTTAGATGCTGTACGACACTTTTTGGAGCCAAATAAGTTGTTTTTTGATGTTGGTAGGTGGGCTCAATTTATAAGAAAAATGAGCTCATTGCTTTTACTAAAACCATTAATAGCCAACGGTAAAATATAATGCAATAATAAATAATAAACCGTTAAAATCAAAACTCATGAAAGTGAATTAATGACAAACGGCTAGAACATGTAGGTTGAGATATTTTTCATAAAACCCATGAATAAATAATGAAGATAATATTTTGACAAACGGTCAAAATATAGATTCAAATTTTTTTTTTTTTCTCATTTTCCTCGTGAAACTCATAAAGAAGACTTGATGTCAAACGGTCAAAAAAAAAAATCAATGACAAATAATGACAAATGTTTGTAACATCACAACATTTCTCACTAGATACTAATTAGTTTTCATATGAGATGGTTAAAAGCTCGATCCAACATGTATTACTTTGACGCTTTATTGGGCCATGCGGGCTTTTATTTGAAGGAATAATAAACAGCAAAAGAACAAGATGTGATGTCCACATGTTTAAGGAAAATCAAAACCAGTAGTAATAAGCTCCGTGCGTCTCTTAAATGAAAAACATATTCTATTAATATAAATTTTGCTATAGTTATTGTTACATAATTTCTAGCAAGTTAATATTGCAGTGCACGTAGAGCCTTACAACCGCATAGAAATTATTAATTGATAGATATCCAGAGCCTTACAGCCTACTTGAATGTGTTCAACCACATTCTCCTTTATCTTTCTTCCACCAAACATCAAAAACTTCAATGTGATATTTAAATTCCAAGCCCTCCAATCCTAATCATAATACAAAGCTAGCTAATAATTAACATGGGTCGTGTATATCGATCTATGCTCATGGTATTTCTGTCCGTTTAAGTTTTCATGACAACTAGTAATTTAACATAATATCAAAACAAAAGTTTTGAATTATAACTTTGTTTCCGTAATTCACCTCTTATATTTAAAACTTATTGAGCTACATATATATATATGAGCAACACATAAGCTTTTATGCATTGTAGTCTGTTTATACCTTCTTTGCTTATGGGTGATTTGATATCCCAAATGCAGGATGTATCATTTATGTTAAGAGACATGAACGCGTATTTTAACCATTTCTCCCCTTTTCTTTTCTTTTTTTTTTACAGTTTTTGGCAGTTCCTTTAACGTTCTTATGTTACATAGAAGCTTATAACAGATGGTGTCTAGCCAACCTCAGAGGGGTGACATCTCATATAAAATAATTACTTTTCTTGGACATTCCTTAATATGATTAGCTTAGACATAATAATGCTTGTTAAAAGCTAATCAACACGTGTTGTTACTTGATCAACTCTTACAATTCAAAATTATATATTTGAATCATTAATTATATACAAGAGGTGTAGGATGAAAGATGAATGTTATGTATTCTCTTAGTGTTCTCCTGATCTTAGGTGAATATTATTATTATTATTATTTTTTAAAAAATTGCTCTTACTTTTCTTGCTTACTTTTTAAAAAATAATATTCATATGAGACGAAAAGAGTACCCAAAAAGCATCTAGCATTTTTCTAGATGAAATGACCAGTTGAAATATTCGAGGAGAGAACAAAAAGAGAGCGGGTTTTGAGGCCTAAGGTATCCTTGGGGGGCTTCATGCTCCATGAATATTATTTTCTTTTATTTATTCACTCAAATTTCAAAAAAGAAGACAACTCATTATTTTCACCAATAATGAATTACCACATTAGTTTATAATTTATAAATACCGACTTTGAAATATTGTTTCACCATCCACTGCTTTGTGTTTGTGGGTTGTTCTTTTTCTTTTCTTTTTTTCCTAAGTAAATAAGGGAAAAGAAAGGTAGGGAGGGTCATTTTCATTAAAGATATGAAATGATCAAAGAATGAGAAATTTGTTGGGAAAGCCTCCAGACCCAAAGGTAGAAAGCGGCCCGTCAAACCATACATAATGTGCACAACAAAGGCAAATAACAAACCAAAACAGAAAATCAATAGTTAAATCTTGAGCAGCTTGACCAGTTGTGGGGTTGTTCACTTCTATAGGGGTACTATTTATAGAAGGACAAATTTAAACTCAAAAAAATTTGTTTATTAAATTTTCTTTTTATAAAAAAATTAAAAATTTTAAACAAATTTATTGTCTAATATTTTATGTCATACCAAATACTAAAAAAAAAAAAAAATTGTTGGTTTGATAGACACTTTTATATATGCCACCTTGAGCGGAGCGACTACCAAATTGTCATAGACCTATGAACATGATCAGGTGGAATAACTAACCTTTGGGCTTCACAAATGCTGATCATATTGCAGAAATCATCCAAGAAAGGATCAAGATTTGAGTGTGAATTATTAATTATATCCTAATTCTACCCCAAATATAAACGATTATGTACCTGAAATTTGGCTTATCAATTATCGATAGCCAATTGGAACATATTATATATGTCGATCATATGTGTGTGTTCTTTTCAGTTTTGTCTCCCACAGTGTACACTATTAATCTAGCCGTTTTCTCTCATTCTCTCTTTAATTAGTGCACACTCGTAAATTCGTAATGATGGATGTGGGATTAAAACAGAAAAGAAAAGGGTAATAGTACGTGGAAAGGGGTTAACGGTCGCTGCAGTGGAAAGGGTTTAACGGTTGTCGCTGTAATTAAAAGCTCAATTTGAAAATCTCACCCGCCAGTTCTATTTAAACGTGATGGTTTACGATCGAGGCTTTTGTTGTAAATTGGAAATTTGTTTTGTGACCAATCCAATGTCTTTGGTTGCATGGCTAGCCGACGGGTATCCTGCAGGATATGTGGTGGCAATGTGTCTTATCTTATCTATCTATATATATATATATATATATATATATATGAAAAATCAGTTATATATATCTAAGAGTGATGCTAAATATTTATCGGTCTTTATATATTTTGTTCTTTTTTAATAAAGGCTGATCTAAGAGCTTATGAACTGCTACATTAAACGAGCTGTATGAAAATGAAATAAGAGTTTAATATGTAACATTACCCAATAACTAATAAATTACCACTTGCACGTTAATGTACACGGTTTGGTTTAGGTCTGGTATCACTTGGAGTTGGACAGTTGGAATTAGGACATGTATTTGAGAACGGGACACAAACGACATGTGCCTTAATTTTAACATGTTCAAAAAGATTAAATCCAAACAAAATCCAATGCACAATAGTCGAGAAGGAACTACATTATCAAAGAGATTAGTTTCTCATAAGGAAAATGATACGCACACTCCCAAAAATTAGGAAAATGATCATCTCCATTTTAAATTCTTTCAATTTCCTCCAATATTGCATTTACAATGGCAAAATTATCCAAATTTTGTTGAGGTTATAATTTTTGGATAATACTATCATTCTAAATGCACTAAACGGAGAAAATGGAGATGATTTGAAATAGTGAGAATTTGTTTCCCAAAAGTTGATACTATAAAGTACATGTTATTTAAAGTAAAAATTAAAATTACTATTTAATTTTAAATTTAATAGTTGTTACTATCACAAAAAAGAAAGTGAACATATCCCCTAAGAAGTAGCTCAATCAACTGTAATCACGCCTAATGAAGCGCATATCACTAGTTCGAATCTCTCTCATCCCTCTTATGCGAACATGTAAAGAAAAAAAAGAAAAGAAAGTGAACCTAACAGTTTCTCATAAATAGTTTTTACTGCTGAGTTGGCTTAATCCGAAATTCTTTAGACTAGCTATGGCGATGTGTCTCTTAAAATGGACAAAGTTTTTATCTAAACTAGGTTGTAGGAATTTACTTCAATATAGTTTATAAAATTGATGTGTCTTTTAACAAGTGAGATACACATATTTTTCTAATACCAGGGATAAAGTTATAATAAATTTTATTAAAAACTCACGTGCATTTTATATATTATTAAAAAAATGGATACATGTCACTTTTATAGATTATGTTGAAATTTTTTTTCTAAACCCAATTTGGAGGAAAATTTTGTCCTCTTAAAATTATCAATAATCTTATGAATAATTATTATTAAATTTTAATTAAATAATAATTTTAAAAATCACCTCATTTTTATGAGTCACAAGAAAACTTCTAGAATTACTTAAGGTTCATGGTATACGGGTGTAGCTCTGTTTAAGTTTTATTAATAGTCGAGTTGGATTGGATACACACTCAGTCCAGTACCATCCGTTTGAAGCGGGCCAGCCTGGTCCGAATCAGATATTTCCAAAAATACCCGCACAATGAGTACCGTTTACAAACGCACATGACGTGCACGTGATCTATTGCTATATTTGAATTCGGACCTAAGCGCCTTTTCTCCAATTCGCTTTAATCGATTCCCAATCGCCCGCTTTCAAATTCGCAGTTTGCAATTCCATTCAATTTATTCAAAAAACAAACGAAACAAACAAAGCCTCTCTCGCAGAGAACCCATTTCTTCCATTTCCACCAATCGCTCGCTTGCTTTCTCCACCTCCTACAGGTACTCTCAGATCCGCCACGTTCTTCACCTTGGTTAAGATCAAAGTTTGATTATCTCTCTTCTTCTTCTTCTTCTTCTTCTTTTTTTTTTTTTTGAATCTTTCGTAGACCTAATCTGTGATCCAAATAGAGTATTATGCTATCCGGTTTCTGCTGATTTTTTCAATGCATTGAAGCCTAATTTCGATATCGTTGATCTGCAAAATGTCATCGTATTTTATCGGATTAATGATTGGGAAACAATGAGTTTCGATTTTGGATTTTTTTCGTCAGATGAACAATGCGGTGCTTAGAATCACTAATTTCGTTGTTGTTTTGTTTGTATATTATATGGTATTGGGGGCTTCTGTAGGGTTTGCGATTTGGTTTAGAAGGGATCGCATAAGTTGGAGATGGAGAATTCGGACGTGAGGAATGCAGATTCTTCTCAATGCGTGCGAGTTGCAGTTAACATTCGGCCTTTGATCACATCTGAGCTCCTGCTCGGCTGCACGGATTGTATTTCCATCGTTCCTGGTGAACCTCAGGTACTCAAATATTTGTGTTTGAGCTGTTGTTTCATAATTTACAAAGTAATTGCTTATATTTGATATTAAATTGCATATTTTTCACTATAATGCTTCAACTTAAAAGTATAAAATCTGTTTAGAATGTTGAAATTTTTGTTTGTTTCATGTGTGATGTCTATTGGGTGTTCAAATAGGTGCAAATTGGGTCGCATTCATTCACCTATGATTATGTTTATGGTAGTACGGGCCCCCCTTGTTCTGGATTATATGACGATTGTGTAGCTCCTCTTGTTGATGCGCTATTAAATGGTTACAATGCCACGGTTCTTGCATATGGCCAGGTTTAACTTTCATAAATCTATTATTGTTGGTTTTGTTTTTATGTATTGTACCTTAATCTCGATATGCATATTGAGTTTATTCTGTTTGTTATTTAAGACGGGTTCGGGAAAAACATACACGATGGGGACTAACTATATGGGGGAAGGAAGTAATAGTGGAGTTATACCTAAAGTAGTGGAAAACATATTCAAAAGAGTGGAGGCGACAAAAGATTCCACAGAATTTTTGATTAGAGTATCATTTATTGAGGTAAAAGATGCTTCCAGTTATGTTATTAATTTTGGTTTTTTCATCTTGATGCTTGATTTTATTTGTGGAATGTGGTTTTTGATGACAGATATTCAAGGAAGAAGTGTTTGACTTGCTTGACCCAAATTCACCGATTGTCTCTAAAGTTGATGGGGCAAAGCCTGCAGTGCCAGCAAGAGTTCCCATACAAATCAGAGAAACAGTGAATGGAGGAATAACACTTGCTGGAGTGACTGAGGCAGAAGTTAGGACAAAAGAAGAGATGGCAATGCATCTATCTCGTGGTTCTCAGTCTCGTGCCACTGGGAGTACAAATATGAATAGCCAATCAAGGTTCACATTCCATGATGCTATATATTTTCAATCTGTTTTCCTTGTCTGTTAATATTTTCTGAATATGTTCAAACTATTTGAAACCCACTTGTTTTTTTTCTACTATCATTGTTTTGCATTGCCTTTGGCTTTTACATGTTTATATAGTTTATAATGTTGTTCTGCATGCTGTTTTTGGTACTGTTTTTCAGTCGCTCACATGCTATTTTTACAATTACCATGGAGCAAAAGAAAACGTCTCACTGCCTACCTGGAGTAACTAATGATGACATTGGTGATGATATCTTATGTGCAAAACTACATTTAGTTGATCTTGCTGGTTCTGAACGTGCAAAAAGAACGGGTGCAGATGGCATGCGTTTCAAAGAAGGTATATTTAGTGTTTACACATTGGAGACTTTCCTTGCTCTAGGGTTTCAATTCTGTTCCAATAGGGTTATTTGGATGGTGGCAATTTGAACACCCATAGCTTTCTTGTTTTAATTTTTTATATCCTCATATATGGTGAATTTGATCTACTGTTTATGTGGTTTAGGCATTCATATCAATAAGGGTTTATTGGCTCTTGGGAATGTGATAAGTGCTTTGGGAGATGAGAAAAAGAGGAAAGAAGGAGGTCATGTTCCATATCGTGATAGCAAGTTGACGCGCTTGTTACAGGCAAGGGGATACTCTTTTCTTTTATTTATTATTTATATATTTTTTTAATTTTTTATTTTTACCACTTAATGTTTTAGAGGAAATCTCTCGCAATACTGTTAATTGAAGATTATCTAAAGCTCTTGGATTGGTTTTCTGCACTCTATTTATATTTGCTTATGGTCATCTGAATGTGCATGCTTTTTGTTTGTTGAATCTAGATTATTAAGTTGAAAACAAAAACAAATAAAGAAAACTGATATTGGTGTTCGATTACTCTCAAAGCAGTTATAGTAGATGCTTAGATTTTTTGGGGAAAATAAATTTCTATATTATATTTTACGTTACATGGGAGCAAGCAGTAAAAGCATCTACAATGGCTTATACATTTTGGGTTTCTATGTAAAATGGCTAACCAAAATCTGAAAAAACTCCATCTGTTCCTTTAAACCAAAGGCATGTTGCATTTCATCTTTAGAACTTACCCAAATGCAGGGAAACATTGTAGATGAATGCACATATATATATATATTTTTTTAAATGATTCTCTCTCCGTCTTTCTCATTCTCTCTCTTTTGTCCAAGAGCAAGTATGTTTGGAAAATGAAATAAATGAAACAATATTTTAAATTATACAAAGAAAGAGTATATATTTAAATGTAGAGTGCATTTGAAAAGTCATTGGTTTAAATATAAAAGTAGCTTTTAATTAGCTATTTTAGATAGAAATGTAGAGAATTCATTGTGAATGCTCTAAGTGTAATGTGGAAACTGCAACATAAGAACAAAAAATAATCGTAAGGGGGCATTAGGTACACGCAATAAGTTTTGAACCCATGTCCGCATCTTTCATCCCAGTCCTATTGAGGTAGTGCCTTTGAGCTAAAGCTCATAGGCAAAGTCATTATTAACTCATTATGGTCTTTATCTGAAAGTTGTTCACTAAGCGCTACAAAACGCTCACTTTTGATCATTGGAATTTGAATTTGTAGGATTCTCTTGGAGGAAACAGCAAAACAGTCATGATTGGTATGTATCATTTATGTCTATCAGGGCAATATAATGCTTCTTTTAAGCATTTAAGATCTTGCTTTCTTGTAATCTATTATTTGATTCTTAGCTTTTATGTTTGAAATTTTCTGTATGCAATTGAAGCTTGTGTTAGTCCTGCTGATACAAATGCTGAAGAAACCCTCAACACTTTGAAGTATGCAAATCGTGCTCGCAACATTCAGAACAAGGCAGTCGTAAGTTTTCTTTTGTAATTATATTTGTTCTTTCTTGACATATAGAGCTTATGTTTCTGATGATCTTGCCTTCTTTCTTGATTTTAGATCAATCGTGATCCAATGACAGCTCAATTACAAAGAATGCGAAGCCAAATTGAGCAATTGCAGGCTGAGCTTCTATTTTATCGCGGTGATGCTAGTACACCATTTGAGGAACTCCAGGTCATCATAAAAGAAAAGTTGGTGTGTGCTTCTTATTTGCTGGTTTCAGATGCTTATTATTAATCTTTGGCTTTTTCAGATTCTCAAATACAAAATATCGTTACTTGAAGCGAGCAACGCAGAGCTACAACGGGAGCTTCAAGACCGTCGAGTTACTTGTGAGCATTTGACACAGCGTGCTCTTGATGCTCAGGTTTTATCTAATTTCTTCTTTCAGTGGTTAAAAGATGTTATGATTTCTTATGCACATTAAAATCCAGTTTTGAAATCTGACCTACATCTAACACTTCAGGTTGAAAAAGACAAGCTGATAATGAAAATTGAATCATCTCGAAGTGGTAAATCCTGGGATGAGATTGATTCCAGTTCAAATCAGGTTTGAGAACATTTACTTTCTTGCGCAAGTTAATTCTGCTTTTTGACAAAAACATTTTGCTGACACAAAATTCTAAACTTATCAGGATTTTGACTTGGTAAAAAATTATGTCTCAAAAATTCAAGAGCTAGAAGGAGAACTATTGCACATGAAAAATTCAAATAGCTCAAAACGCAGACGATCTGTAGATTGTGTTGACTTAGATGATGATAGGTTTTGCTCAAAAAATGGGCTATTTCCATGTACTAACGAGTATCCATCTGATTATGAAACCAAAGCTGTGGATATTTCAGGTAACATATGAAATGCTCTTTTTTATTATGATGCTTTACATTGTTGTACTTTTTTTTTTGTCTAGCAAATTAGTTTTGCTAGTCTTTATTACAACTAATTTCAATGCTTTTAGTTGTTGTCCATAGAATGAAAGCCATGTCATTATATTTTGTTACTTTAGTGGTTAGTGTTCAATAGTAGTCAAGAATAAGTTTTATATAATTGTTGCCAAGCATTTCCTTTTGTTCTCATGATCTCTGCATTTTATCTTCAATCCTGTGAGCTGGCTATATGATGGTGCAAATTAAATGATATAAAACTTGTATGCAGATGAGATTGAAGATGATGAAAAGGAGCTAGAACATTCCTCTCTTCAAGAAAAGTTGGATATGGAGCTTAAAGAATTGGACAAAAAACTTGAGCAGAAAGAGGTAAGAATTATCATATTTTGTGTTATATTATCATTGCTAACTAGATTTACCTGTATGTTCCATTTTTTTTTTTTTTTTTGGAAAGAACCTGTATGTTCCAATTTAAGGAGACTGAATTGTCAATAGAGTTTTTAGCCTTTTGTGGTGGTTGCTTCTTAGCCCAAGTAGACTTTACTAAAATGGGAAAGAAGCTTTTTTTTCCTAAGAAAAACTTCTTATAAAGCCTTTTGTGATGGTCGCTCCTTAACCCATGTAGACGTTTACCAATTCATTAAATGGAAAAAGGTTTTCATTTTTTCCCTAGAAAAGCTTCTCATGAAAAGCCTTTATCAAGATAAAAAAAAAATCTGTGACTATTTTTTCTAGAGATCACATATTTGGTATGCGATATAGTGTTAAATCTTTATATTTCTTACAATGATTTGCTTGTTTACATTCTTGATTGCTGTGTCACCATTCATGCTTTACTTGTTGAAGGCTGAAATGAAGCGGTTTGCAACTGTTGATACTTCGGTTCTTAAACAACATTATGAGAAGAAGGTTCTGGATTTAGAACAAGAGAAGAAATCTTTGCTGGTCAGTGCTGTTTCTGTAAAACTTAGCCTGTGATTGAACGGTCTTGTTAGTTAGCCATTTTCTACCTGTTGCTTGTTGGCAGAAAGAGATCGAGGAACTGAGGTGCAATCTTGCAAATATTTCATCTACTTCTGATGATGGTGCTCAAAAGTTGAAAGAAAATTACCTTCAAAAGTTAAATATCCTGGAGGCACAGGTGAATATTAAATCCCCTTTCCCCTTTCATTGGCATTCATACTTTTGAGACTCATACTTTGTGTTGCAGGTTTCAGAGTTGAAGAAGAAACAAGATGCTCAAGCTCAACTGCTGAGACAAAAACAAAAAAGTGATGAGGCAGCAAAACGACTGCAGGATGAGATTCAGAGAATAAAATCTCAAAAGGTGCAATTTGGTTGTGGAAGGACCTTGTTATTCCAAAATAGATACGATTATATTTTCTCTGAGTATCAGTGCTATATTGTGTGTTTAGGTTCAACTGCAACATAAGATAAAGCAAGAGTCTGAGCAGTTTAGGTTATGGAAGGCATCAAGAGAAAAAGAAGTTCTTCAGGTATGCAAAAATACAGAGTGATCCTTCTTTTTCATGTTCAGTAGAGGGTTTCAGAAAGCTTTAGAGATTATTTGCTGAAACTAGAGATGTGGATTACATAAGTTTTAACGCTGAAGATGCTTAGTATCCTTTGTTGGTTAGGTTTACTTTGACCTCTTTTGTGGGGACTGGAAGAGAGGCCTTTAAAACCATTTGTCCTGTAGTTTGGTCATGGATTTCATGGGACTGCGAAATATATATGTAAAACTATCTATCTATCTAGCCATCTCTCTCTTTCTCTCTCTCCATGTGTCTGTGTATTAAATAGCTCTATCATGAAACTAGCATTCTACTTGTTCCTGCTTGTTTTAATGCAAAACATTTTGCCATTTTAGAACTAGATGGAGTAGCTGAAATTTGCTCTTGCTATATATATGTGCGTGTGTGTATATATGAAACGGAGGTTATTAAATTGAATCTCCCCTTCAACCTTCCTTTGGAGCTAAAAAGATTACATATAAAAAAAATTGTTCATTATCATACGGTAGTAATTCTTTTGGATTTCATTTTTGTCAATCACCAGCTTAAGAAAGAGGGGAGAAGGAATGAGTATGAGATGCATAAGCTACTAGCTCTGAATCAGAGGCAAAAAATGGTAAGGTGATGTTTGCCTAGGATTCTATGAACTTACTAGTTTAAGAGAAATTGTTCTTACTTTCTGTATTTCATGCCAGGTTTTGCAACGAAAAACTGAAGAGGCTTCTCTGGCTACAAAAAGGCTAAAAGAACTTTTAGAATCTCGAAAGGCTTCCTCACGTGAAACTTCTGGTTAGAATTTATCCTGCATCATGCAGTTCACTTTTTTTTTTTCTTTTCTTTTCCCTATGTTTATAACTTGTTGATGAGTTATCTTTTATATGCAGGTGCTGGAAATGGTCCTGGAATTCAGGTATTTATACTGTATAAGGAGTACTTAAATGGAAAATGTATCAGGATAATTGGTTTGTGTGTGCATTGATGAGTAAATGATCTGGTGTCATATAACAGTTTCTTTTTAATGCTTCTGTTTAGCTCATTGTTGGCATTCGTTATTTCATGTTTCTTGATGTATCTTATTATTGGATTTGATTACCTGGTGCTTTGGGTGTCTGTCTCTTCACTAAAACATTGTTGTTACTGCAAAGGCTCTGATGCAGGCAATTGAGCATGAGCTTGAAGTCACTGTACGGGTACATGAAGTGCGTGCTGAGTATGAGCGTCAAATGGAAGAGTGAGTTCTTTTTTTTTCTTTTTTTTTTTTAAATATATTTTGTAGATAATGCTCATTATCTTCTAGATTTTCTTTCTTGCTTGTGGCATATAAATTTCACATTGGGTATTGAGACTATATTATAAAACTTCTTATCAGTTTTTTGCTGCCCAAGTTAATCCGAGTTATGTTTCTTGATATTATAGGAGGGCTAGGATGGCCAAGGAAGTTGCAAGATTGAAGGAAGAAGCAGACTTGCTCAAGCTGGCAAAATTAAGGTTAAAAGTTTTCTAATGAATGTCCTCTTGTTAGGTTTTTTAATATTCTCTTTAGATGGCAACCAATGCTTAAATAACTCCATTTTTTTTTCTTTCTGAAATTTACCTTCATTTGGTTTCAATGTAGTGATGGCTGTGACACAATGTCTCCTGGTGCAAGAAATTCGAGGATTTTTGCACTTGAAAACATGCTTGCAACTTCATCTAGCACCCTGGTATCTATGGCATCACAGTTGTCAGAAGCTGAAGAGCGTGAACGGATTTTTAGTGGCAGGGGTCGTTGGAACCAAGTCCGGTCTCTCGCTGATGCAAGAAATATAATGAATTATTTGTTTAATTTAGCATCCTCCTCCAGGTAGTAATTTATGCAATTGATTGGTTTGCCATTATGTCATTGTTGTAATGATTTTAACTAAACTTTTTCTTTCCGTTCCTCTCCTAGATGCTCTGTACGAGATAAAGAAGTTGCCAGCAGAGAGAAAGATTCAGAAATAAGAGATTTGAAAGAAAAGGTAGTGAAACTCAGTAGTTATGCCAGGCAGGCGGAGATGCAAAAGGCAGAACTTTTACATCAAGTGAAGTCACAGGTAAGTGTGATCCAAGCCTCTTCCTGTTCCTTTAATCCAGCTCCAAGAGCTTTGAGTCGGAGAGCAAAAAAACATGAAAGTTCAGTCAAATGTTTTTTTGACTTTGTAACAGAATTCAGCCTTGAAGAAATATTCCATGAGAAGTGAAATAGAAGACCAGATTTCTGACCTGAACATTGGGGGACATAAGTATGACTTGCGCAAACAGGTAGCTTGTTTTTGTAATGTCTTGTTTCTTGTTTTTACCGTTGGCCAATAATTTATTGCCTGAATTATATTCTATATATGAATCTAGGATCACCGGAGCTCCATTTTCTTGTTGGAAGACATGGATACATCGGAATCAGAACATGGCGAAGAAGGACATGATGATGATTGGGTAAATGCCGGCTGCTCTTGTACCAAGTACTCTTCATGCAAAACAACAAAATGCGAATGCCGAGCTGATGGGGGTAGATGTGGGACATCATGTGGTTGTGTGGCTACAAAATGCGCCAACAGAGGATCTGCCTCGACCAACGAGTCGGGTGAGTCGCCGGAAACAGAGATTTTTGAAGGTAGTGGGAGCGGTTCGGGGTCTGATGAAAAAGAGAAGAGTGACGCTCTTGCTTCTCATGGTGCCATGTTACTTCAGAGTGCACTTGTTGAGAAGCCTGCGGATACAAATGATGAAAATGGGCCTAGAAGGAAGCCTCTGTCTGACATTGGGAACACCTTGGTATGTTTGATAAAGCTTATGAGTTATCATTCTTCACTTATTTCATCATTGCAAATCCAATGCTGTTGGCTCTATTTTGTTGCCTTGTTCATCGTAATTTGTAACTGATGCAGGCCAAGTCAAAAGCACCAAGGCCTAACCAGAGAAAGAAATGGCGGACATCTACTGTTCTGCTTGTTTCTGGTCCTCCTCCTCCACCGTCCTCGCAGCCAGAAAACACTGGTGGCCCCCAGAAACCAGATAATAGTAGTGCTAGTGAGGGGGACATCCCTCTAAAGTTACCCAGGGCTATGCGATCGGCTGCATCAAACAGCGGCAACCTATTGAGAGAGAGGAATGCTGGTCAATCAGATGCAGTTGCGAATAAGGAGCCTGCTGCTGTTCCTACTCCAACCAGTCCTCTCCGGCAGAGAAGAACAGAGGAGAAAGAGAACAATGGCCTTTAACTTCATACTTCTCTCCTTGCCCTGTTGGGTGAGATTCCTACCAACATTGCGAACTTTGAGATAGATGTATGGATTCACCATGATTCCATCGAAGAAGTTTTCTGTGGATTTGTTGAAGAAGAGACCCGATGTCTAACAAGATAAATGTATGTGTTAGTGAGCTTTGATCACTCCAATCCTTTTGTGGTGTATTCCATTGTGTAGGAAAATGTATGAAATTATTTTTGGTTTGGCTGTCAAGAAACGGATCTGGCTGATCGGGGATAGATGTATTATTTTTTCCGTGCACTGTTGGTTAATGACATTATAAGGTTACCTATTTGGATCCGGATCCGGATCCATGCTATTCTCTTGTCCCACCTATTTGTTGGACACCAACAAAAGTTGAACAAACTTTTCCATTAAACCTTGCATGAAAAGTAAATACCATATTATCTAAACCTGGATCGGGATCCAGTGTAATAATGTAATGAGCAATCTTATGTGAGAGGTTGTTTGAGCTCTACTAGCTCAACTTGCGTAAATTCTACTTGTTTAACTTGCTTGAATAATTACTTGAGTTAAACATGTAAGGCTTGAGTAGCCTCTCACATGAGGCTACCTATTACATATGTAACAGGCAGTTTCATTGCACGAGATTCAAATTTGGCCCAAATCAAAGATGTTTTTTAACTAAAGGTTCTTTTCATATGAACAATAATTTTTTATTTTTTTATTTTTTTTATAAAAAAAAGCTTAAAGGTACATTTTAATTATGTTTATGTTTGGATGAACTTATAAAATTATTCGATTATGTAAAATGATGGAAATAAAATTGGAGAATAAAGTTAAGGAATTAGAATATGATAATGGTTATACTGATAATGCAATAATGGTGAAAAAGACTTAGTAATGGTTATGATATGTTATTGGTGTTGGTTGTAACTTGTAAGCAAGGTGGAGGTGGCGGTGTTAAGAACAATGATGATAAATGTTAGTAGAATTATAGATTATTGAAAATCTTTAATATTTTGTAAATGTTTTTAAAATAACTATCTTCTTGATTTTTCTAATGAGAGATCGAATAAGCTTTGGCCGTCTAATTCATGTTGTTGAAATGACAGGCCGTTTGGATTGTTCTCGGCCTGAAGCAAACGATTGAAAACGGCAGATAGTTTTATGTAAATCAAGTAATTCAAACGACAACTATTACAATCAAAAAACTTTGACGTGGCAAATTTGAATTCAAATTTGTAATTTTTCGCTCCATTTTGGGTATTGGTACTGACGTGGCAAATTAGACGTTGTTGCCGAGTGAATGTGAATCGAATCATTGAATGTAATAATAAAAGTACTCTGCACTCAGCAGCGAAAATGGATCCCGATCGCTCACCAAGAAAATTGCTTTTTTATTGAAACGAAGGCCTTTGGATCCGGTCCACTCGAAACGCGAGAACCGATTAGGGTTTTCTGAGTTTCCATTTTCACTTTTTCCCTGCATTGCAGAAGATGAAGAAGACGAATCGTCGCTCAAAGCAAGCGAGCCCAGGCAGTGCCTCGCCCTCGCCATCAGCTCCTGACAATAAGCAAAAGCAGCATTACGAGGAGAGAGTTCGTCAGCTCCAACAAGAAAACAATGCGTTTCAGGTCAGTTTTATATTCGCTTTACAGTGTCTAGAATTTCTGATTTTTGCGGTCATTATTTGTGTTCTTCAGTCTCCGTTTGGTTGCTGAGAAACTTTAGGAAAAGAATTGAAAGCGATTTGGTTGAGTGTTAGTTAGGTTTTCTTTTTTGCTGAGGGTACTTGAGGAACAACGAGACTGTTTGGTTGGTGAGAAAATGTGAAAAAGTAAGGTGCTAGAACTGTTCTGAGTCTTTAGATATTTATGTCCTCCAAGTGCTGGGAAGTTGAAAATTCCGGAAGTTTAACTTGATTGAACCTTTGAAACGAAACGATAGTGTTTGGACATTGGGATCTCATCGAGAACCTGGGAAAGCGGAAAGTCTTTCCAGCGCAGTACAGCTATCTGGCTTATTTGAATTACGCTTGACAATATTTTTGGAGTAAAATAAAATGTATATTACTTAGGTTTGTTTGATTGGGCTTTTTAAAGCATGCATTTTCGTTTCAGAGAATGCACTTAGAAAATATTGATAATAATATGAGAAATTTCTTTGTGCTTCTCAGTCTAGGTATGAAAATGAAAGCATGGAAAAGGTCTTTTGAAAGGGATCATTCCTCAACGCAACTGTTTTTTGAGAGAGAACTTTGGAAACACTTTGTTCGGCCTGTTTTTTCAACTGTCAAACATCAGTATAGCTTCCTTACAGTAATTTTTGTCAAAATTGGCAGAAGGAGAATGAGGAACTAAGGAAACAACTTGCAAATGTTTCATCTACTCCTAATGTTGGTGTTGTAAAGCTCAAAGAGGACTATCTGCAAAAGTTGAATGTCCTTGAAGAACAGGTACAGTTTTTATTTGCATTGTAACAATATGTTTGATTACACAATTACATGTTCTGAAACCATATTCTGCTTTTGTAGGTTACCGAGTTGAAGAAGAAACAAAATATTCAATCTCAACTCTCAACTCAAAGACCGAAAGGTGATGAAGCAACAAAAAGATTACAGTTTGAGATTCAAAGTTTAAAGGCTCAGAAGGTGCCAGATTCTTGTAGATGACCATGCTTATGTAAATAATTGTTTATTTTCAATGTTTCCCCTATTAACAATTTCCTAATATTAGGTTCAACTGCAATGTAAGATCAAACTACAGTCTGTGCAGTTTAGGTTATGCAAGGCTTCGCTGGAAAAAGAAGTTCTTCAGGTATATGCATTGCTAAAGGATTTAACTCCATTATGCCTTTTGTTAAACCAGTTTTTAAATCCAGCCACCGTGGTTAACTTGAATTGAAGTATAAGACGTTTGAGGTGGGTTAAATTCGATTTGTCGTTCTATTTTCATTTGTTGGTCTCAAGTTGATGCCTCAAATTTGGCTTATCTTCCTTCTCAGACCGTCCAAGATTTTACGTTGAATGTTTTATGTTTACATTGTTCGGGGTCCTCATATGTCTAAGATGCTTTGCTATATATATTCATTTTTTTCCTCTTATTTGTTTATTTATTTATAAATATAGCCATACTTAAATTTTGAAGTATACTGTCATGAAAATCTAATAAAGGGTCACCTGATGATTTTTACTTTCCACGATGCTCCCATATTTATCTAGCAGTATTTCTTGATTAGCTTTTTCCAATGTTTTTTGGTCTGATCTATCTGATTGTCCTTGGTTTGTTCTTATGATGTTTATATATATTCATGTCGAAGGCACATTGATAAACTGAAACAAGTTAAATTTTCGATTTATTATCAGATAGTGTATTTTAAAATATTCACTGAATGTGGGACTAATATTCAATAAAATTTGAATATCAAAAATTTTGAAACTATGTCGAGAGTGTCTGTAATTGGCATGTCAAAAAATATGAATTTTCACAAATATAGATGTTCCTCCCAAATAGAATTCTTTGATCATGCTTTGAGTATGTGTTTGCATAACAGGATGTCATAGTATTGCGTAATTCTTTGTGCAGTTGATTTGAGACATCGTAATATATTCCCTTGTCGATTTGAAGTATGCATTGGATGTAGTTGACAAAAAGATGTATTACTCAACCTATCTCTTTAGTGACGCACTGTAATAGCCCTTGAATTTGAAGCTTGAACAAACTGTAGAATGGTGTGAAAACTTGTGCTCATAAACAATTTTTTTTTAATCCTTTGGCACTATAGAGATTTAAACTAGTAACTTGCATGTCTCTGTTAATGTTGCTGTTGGGGGTTGTTGTTTGTTTTATCTGGGATTTTCATTATGTCTGTGTCTAATTTCTTCGGAATATATGCATCAACAGCTAAGGAAGGAAGGAAGGAGGAATGAGAATGAGATGCAAAAGATATTAGCTTCAAACCAAAGACTAAAGATGGTAAATTCACGTTTTCTTTATGATATTATAAACCTACTACTTACTGAAACCACTTTTTTGTTTTCTTTTTTCTTTTTTGGTGTATTACTTCTGGATAATTATTTTTCTTACATTTTGGTTTTTTTTTTTTTTGTCAGGTTTTACAACGAAAAACAGAAGAAGCTTTCATGTCTACAAAACGGCTAAAAGAGCTTTTAGAATCTCGAAAAGCTTTATTGCGCAGATCAGCTGGTAGGGAGATCTACTTTTCATTTCATGTTTGTTTTCCACAATTATAATACATTGACAGTTTTTTTTTTTTTTGGGTCATGTAGGCGCAAGAGGTGGGAACCTTCCTAGAATTCAGGTATTTAATAGCCAAATTGGAAGAATTAGACTCTATTTGTGATTCATGCATGTGGTTTTTTTCACCATTTAAGTGATTCGTGTAATATAAATGGCCCTTTGGATGTGCTTCTGATTGGATAACATTTGTGCATAGGTTCGATTCAGGAATGTTTACTTGCTAGTGACTTTGGTTATATTATTTGGAATTAAGACATTAAGATTTTCATATAGCAGGAAAAAAGCCCCATGAAATACTTGTGAGCTCATTAAGCCTAAACAACTACAAAATCGTGGCCATAATGCTATCAATTTTCTCCCGTCCTTTTCTCTCCAAAATTTGTGGCAAGTTGCTTTTTATACTGTAGTTTGATTTGAAAAATTGTAACTCTCCAAGATTACATGACATTTTTACCCAAGCAAGAAGTCTTTTCCACCTTGTAATTAGAATTTTCATGACCCACAGACAAAGTGGTGCTTTTTTTTGGACAGTTTTATTTTGGAAGTTAAGAATGAACTGAACTGTACCTTTACAGCACTGGGGTCTTTTTATCTTTTTGAATTCAATTAGGGAGTTAATGACCCAAAAGTTATATACTCTGGATACATGTGCAATTGCTGGCTGTACTGGATATTTGGGTTTAATGCATGCCTGGATTGGTTGATAGGTTTTTTTGGGTCTATAGTTTGTTTTAGGGAATTATTATATTTCTTGTATATGTTACCTCTTTAAAATGGTTGGTGCAGAGTGTTGAACATGAACTTGACGCTACAACACAGTTACATGAATTATGTTCTGAATATGAACGTCAAATGGAAGAGTGAGTTCCTGCATCTTTCCCCTTCTGCTAATACTATCATAGTCCTTTCATCTGTTATTGTGATTTTCTTAAAGGTTCAGTCCTTGGTATAAACAGTTAAAAGAAGAGAAAACGAAAGAGTCTTATTTCCTTGATGATTTACCATACGGATACATAAGTTTAAATAGAAGGCTAATATGCAAGCTATATGGAAATATACTCATTGCGGATTAAAACATAAACAATTACAATAAAATAAGATCGTGGATAATAAAATTAAATTATTAAAATCATATAAAAAATTTCCAACACTCCCCCCCTAAAGCTGAGGCAAAGATGTCCTGTATTCCCAGCTTGCATAAAGTTGAATGGAGAACACTATTGGGTACTCCCATTGTCAAAATATCTGCAATTTGTTCCCACGTTTTCACATTGGGTACAAAATAATGTTGGCAGTGATTGCTGACATTTCAGTAACGCAAGTACATATAAGGAATCCGTCATTACAAATAAAAGATCTGTTGAGTATTTCTCTTCACCACCAATTAATGCATTCACCGTATCATGGGATGGTTAGGATGGCTGAGGAGGTCGCCAAGCTCAAGGAAGAAGCAGAAATGCTGAAGCAAGAAAATTATAGGTGAGAAACTTTGTTGTTGAATTTCTTTCATGTTTGTTTCTGTGTTCTTTTCCCTGGCAACTTTATGTGGCTATTCTATGCTGATAAAAACTCGGTAACCTTTTCTTCCTTGAACTTTTAAGGTTCACATTACAGGAGAAAGAAGTTGACTGCTTAGAGAAGGATTTAGATATAAAAGACCTGAAGGAACAAGTAGTCAGTCTAAGTGGTTTGCTTGCACAACTAAAAATCCAAAAGGCTGAACTCAATCATAGGGATAAATTACAGGTTAGTGCATTTGGCTGTGGTGTGATGTTTTTTCTCTATATCAGAATAGAAAATATTCTAACCGAGCCTGAATAACACAAACAAAGCTTTGAGGTTTGATAAATTCCCATGGTTCAAATTCAAATGCAAGATTAATTTACTTGTTATCGAAATATAATGGTGAGATATTTCAGTAATGCTATCTGATGTTCAGGATGATGTGAGTCAACCCTCTTTTTCTCTTGGGAGTAGTGACGAGTTATTTGAGGGCCCGAAGACATCTGAATCAGAAAATTTTGGGGAAGCTAATAATGCAAAGAAGAAAAGTGCAGTTGGGAAGTGCTGCTCGTGCAGTAAGAAATCTTTGTGCAAGACATCAAAATGTAAATGCAGATCTACGGGTGATAGCTGTGGAAAATCATGCGGCTGTGCACTTTCTAAGTGCACCAATAGAGAAGCAGTTCCAGTCAAGTTGAGCAACTCCCCACAATCAGAAACGGCTGAAAGCATTCTGGATTGTTCAGACATTGTTGAGGCAGAGAGGACTGGCATTGCTGCTTCTCAAGGTGCAATGCTACTTCATGGTGCATTAGCTGAGAAGCCTCATGCAGAGATGAACAACAATTGTAGGCCAAGAAAGGATCCTTTATGTGACATTGGGAATACTTTGGTATGATTCTTCTCACAAATGTCTTTTCCTTAAGTCATTCCCGTATTAGGCAGAAACTTGACTTTATACTTGCTGGCTGTTTCCGTTCTCATAAAAAAAAAATGTAACTCTCAAGTAACTGCAACTGCTTGCTGGGTTTTTCTTTTAACACTACAAACAGCGTCCATCTTGTGTACATTTTTCAACTTGCTAACAGAAAATTTGAACCCCTACAGATTGAATCAGATGCTTTAAAACCTCGCCAGACAAAGAAAGGGCGAAAGCCGGTAATTCAGCTTGTTGCCGCAGATCCACCTTCCTCGCTGCCAGAAAAAATCGAAGCCCCAAAAGAAGCAGATAAAAGTAAAGTGCAGGCAGATATTCTTGTGAAATTACCAGGGCCTGTGCCACCAGCAGTCCCTCATCTTGATGACCTGGTACCTAGTAAGGCAACTTGTGTTCCTGCTGCAAGATATCCGGTTCGGCAGGCCAGAGCATTGAATCAAAAAGAGAACCACAGCCTATGAATCGACGATTGTTCCTTAATCCCCCCCCTCTTAGTAGGAAATCCACACCAACACAGGAGTTTGAGAGGTACGAAATTCACACCAATACATACAGTTTGAGATGTACATCATTAGTTGGGAGTGGTAACTTTCTCTTGGAGTCTTAAGAGAAAATGGTCTCACGGGAATGGATTTGTGGATTGTGAGGATTGATGAATATTTTTTACGTAATTCGTTTTTCAGCTTGATATAGTGAGTCCTGTTTTTTGTATGGAACTTTCCCCGAAAAAAAAAAAAAAAATCCAGTTATGTTCTTTATTTGGCGTCGGGCATATAAGGTTGATTAAAAGCCGAACCGCTAAAGGTGGTCAAGCCCGCAATCGGATCCTCTCCAGTTGGTGTTGGGAGTCAACCGGAGAGGAGCTGGTTTTCCTTTTTTAAGGGGTATAATTGTCCAGACAAAAGGAGAGACGTTTTGGAAACGACATTAAAACCGCAGCAAGGAAACTTGGGAAAGAATGAAATGACAACCGCAGTAAGAAAATCATGTCGTTTTGGTCAAATACAAGAGCAGATTAACGGAAGAAAGTCAAAAGATGTCGCCGAATCGAACGCGCAGCCTTTCGAGCAACAGTAACAGCACCATCGTCTGAAAAAGCATCAACTGATCCCCTGGGCCCCATCGCTGAACAAGACTGGACCCACAAAAAGGCCTTGCTGTAATTCCCAAATTCTAATACAATTCTAGAATGCCTTCACTGAAATACACCCTGGACAAATTTATAAATATGCGGTCTCGAAAACAAGCATGAACTCTCACAATGAACGTTGAAGAGCAAATGTAGGACACAATATTTTATTAACTGGAACTGGATTTCCATAAAACAAACTAACAAAGCATTGATCTAAAATTGTTCCCAAAAAGGACTTCCTCCCTTTTGTGAGGAGATCATGTCAAATACTCCTAGAGTTGAGCTTCATTTGATTTCAAGTTTGGTAACCCAGTAGGCGATTTGATTGGCAACACACTCTGATCCCGTGGAACCATACGAGGAGAATTTCTTAACTGCATTTTCTACTCCAAGAAAATCGTATACATCCTCCTCAAACACAGGGTCTAAGCTTCTTAGCTCATCAAGACGCAGCTCCTGAAGCTGGCAGCCCTTTGACACGCACAAGGCAACAGCCCTTCCAACTATATCATGGGAAGTTCTGAAAGGCACTCCCTGCAAGGAAAATAACAATAATGAAAAAGAAGAAGAAGAAGAAGAAGAAGAAGTTTTGACCTCTTCTAGTTGGTAAAAAAGGCATGAAAATGTTCATCAATATATATAACATGGCTAACCTTTTTCACAAGATAATCGGCAAGTGTTGTGGCATCAAGATGACCGGCAGGTAAAGCCTTTCGTATTCTCTCCTGATTGAAGGTGATGTTCTGTGCAAACTCTGCTGACACTTCAAGCATCCCCAAAATTGTCTTCACACTGTCAAATGCAGGTTCCTTATCTTCCTGTGTCAAGGAAAAAAGACTTCCATAATCAAACATCAAAAACATTTAAGAGGCTGATGGAGAAGAGAAAAAACTGTCTTGGATGAATAATTAATTCACCCACAACTGTTGCAGAAAGAGCGAGCATCTACACTATCTTCTGAACTTTCAAAAGATTTATAGATTGAACACATAATATGTAGGCATTCGTGAGTGAATCATTGCAACATGCGCACATGTGCACTAGTATGCAGGTAAGCCCAAGAAGTGGCTGTCAGCTTTGAATAGCATAAAGGCTGAAATAGACCCAACTGAACCCCCCCTTCCTCTCGTCTCTCTCTCTCTCTCTCTCTCTCTCCCTGCCAGGAGCAACATCATCTGCTATTATAATCATGTAATAGGTTTTCCCATCACCAAATGAATGAATCAGAGTGTTCTACCTGCAAATCACGATTGTAAGCTAGAGGAAGCCCTTTGCACAATGTAAGAAGAGTAACCAAGTCTCCTATGACTCTAGCAGACTTTCCACGAACAAGTTCCATTGGATCTGGATTTTTCTTCTGAGGCATTATACTACTTCCAGTGGAAACAGAATCACTTGGTGTGATAAATCCAAACTCCTCTGAAGCCCACAGTACCCATTCTTCACCAAGCCGAGAAAGATGAATGGCCGTGATGGCATTAGCAGAAAGAAACTCCAAAACGAAATCTCGGTCTGAAACTGCATCTATACTGCTCAAAATATAAAAAAGTAACCAGTTATTTTAGCATGCCAGCAATCAAGAAGTAGGTAAAATAGAACAAATAGGAGCAACAGATGAATGCAATTATGCAAATGGACAACAAACCACCACTACCAGATTGAGCTAATTGATCTTTTTGGGGCAGAATCAGATTATACAGACTAACATAATTAATAATCTAATGCATCATTCAAAACAAATTGACTTCTCCATACGGCATATGTTTGCTTTCTCATATGTTGTTTTACCATCAAAATTAATCCTTAAACCAAGGAAATGATCTTCAAGTATAAACTTAAACTTTAGATATTGCATCTTCTAGCAATCTATTTACCACATTGGCAAACTTGGGAGATCATTACACAATAACAGATGACTATTTGAAAGACAAATTACAAGATACTGTTAAAACAATTGTTAATGCCGCTTCAGGACCAAAAGTACTCAGCTTTCACTGCCTAAGGGATAAATTATCAAGGGCATACCTGTTCCTCATAGGAGAAGTGAATTTCAGAGCATCTGAAGTCATGAATCGGTCAATGGGAAGGCCAGTGCCAGCCAATGCACATGCACCTAAAGGGCAGAAATTCAGCCTAACTCTGCAATCTTGTAAACGACCAGCATCACGTTCAAGCTACAAGACAACATTTTGGCCATAGTTTAGTCACTTGGACCCTAAATGAAGACTACAGCTTAATTAACCTAAAGAAGATTTATTTCAACCCATATGATTATGCTGGTAATAATGTTATGAGCAATTTATGCATGATTAGAATAAAAAAGATAATAACATGGGTTCCAAAGGATTTCATAAATATGAAGTTCATGTTTATGGGAAGCACCAGAGTTTCAATCATTGAATTTTAAGTTCAGGAGGGGCCTAAGACTCCATCCTTACAGTTGCTTCTGCAAGGGCCTCTTGCCATTTCATGGAATCTATGGGTTGTCACTGAAAACATTGCATTATTACTGTGCATCAAGGATGCATGTGCTTATATTCTTTTATTCTTTCTTTTTTCCCTAAAAATTTCTAGATTTCTAGTTTTTAGAGACTCCCTCGCTCGTGCCAATTTCTCCACATATGACCTATTTGCCAACCACCTCCATCAGAAATTACAACAATGAGCCCAAGCCGTGCGACAAACAGCCACCGCTTCGAACCCCATTTGTCTGAGGTCTACACTCACCACCGTATATCGAATGGAAATTTTGAAGAACCGAGTGCAACTCAAGGTCAAAAGATCTCCACCCCTTTCCACCTCTACCTTATGGCACCACAATAAAACTCTGACGTCTGTCCCCACCATACTCTGCCACAGCCAAGAAACACCCGTGCTTATTAGTGCAATGCTAGGCAAGGAAGGTTGTGATCCCAACTTGGAGGTTCTCTGAAAATCCTTCATCTCATTCTCTTGAACCAAGGCCTCCACGGTGGCTAACAACCAAGCAACGCTAACTCTACCCAAGTGGATAGATCGAACATTACCTCCAATCCTTTCAAGAATCCGTAGCACGGAAGACCCACCCTCCACCACAAACTCAAAAGATTCGGAAATAAAACATCACCTTGAATTCCCAATAGGACTGACAAAATTCACTAACAAATAACTAGGACCACTGTCGTCAACAGAAGAGGAAACCAACTAAAATGGTTGTCGGGGCACGCCTTCATCCACCGACGAGAAGCCTCAACACACAGAACACTGCTGCATTAATTTTAGAATCTAACCTAAAGCCTCATTTTGTGTTATTTTCAGTCCATGTCAACTTACTATTTAGACTATAACACAAGACCCTACGCTTATGATCTATATATGTAAGTAGCAGGGAAAAATAATAATTAGCAGTGTAAAATTCACATTTTTGACCAATCAAATTGCAAATTAGACTGAATTTTGCTCCAAATTCTAGAATTCATAGGGTAATCGCCCCTTAGGGTGACAACTTGCGTATCCTAGCTCCAAGCAAGCAAAAGTCACTTAAGGAGAACCCCAATAACAATTTATAAAATGAAAAAACTTGAATCTAAATCTAATGGAGTAATCATTTACTAACATTGCAACCATCTGAGTAAAAAAAAAATTTAATATCAATTTCATCCCTTTAATTTTCTGTATAATAATATACACACACAAAGAGATAGTTATATATAGTGTTTACCGCTAGGCTAACTTGACTTTTCATGTAAGGTTTTACACTGATATTTACTTCCATACACATACATATGTGTGTGTGTGTGTGTGTGTGTGTGTTCTTTCTCATACAAATGATCACAAAAAGACTGTCTGTAAATGCTAAAATTTGAACTCAAGTCCTATAATTATTTTACTAACACTCTTATCATTCCTATCAAAAATTTTCTTTAGCAATGCCAACACTTTTATTTACACACACACACATATAACATCATGGTCTGACCCTTATTGAACTGCCTGTTGGACCTCTAACGCTTGAACCTCTCACTTTTTGGGACTGTTAAACCATGCAGACTCTAAAACACTGCATAAACCACATCATTTACATCTCTTTAACTAGGCTAACCATAAATAGAAGCCTTCTCATGCAGTCTCAGATAATGCACAAATGAATCGATTCAAACCTGCTCAACAAAGGCTAAGAGAAGATGCTGCAGTAAAACAGGTTGTGCCCTTTGCAAATGTGTATAACCGGGTACGATAAGGCCTTCATTCTTCAAAGCCAAAGTCACCAGAGCAATCTGAAGATGTTTGATGCGTACAACAACCTTATCAATGGCATCACGACACCAAAGGCGAAAGTCTGTCAAAACTTGATCATTGCGACTCCGAGCTGTGTGGAGCTTCTTGGCGGGTTCACCAATCATATCAGTAAGTGCTGCTTCAATGTTCATGTGCACATCCTCCCTATCAGTTCTCCAAACAAATTGGCCATCTTCAATTCTCCTCTCAATTTCATCCAGACCTTGAAGAATACTGTCTCTATCACTGGTACTCATCAATCCCTGCAATAGAACAACATATCACCCAGTGTCAATGAATTGTCTCTTGTATGAACTAAATGAGTACTTATGACAAACGGATTTTTTTTTTTAAATTCGAAAACCCTAAAGCGAGCAGTTCCACTTTTACTTTCGCCTCTGAATTGAAAAGAACAATCAACACTAAACGAATTCTAACTGATTCAAGAAAATGTAAGATTCTGAACTCGACAAAACCTGGCACATTACTTGGATGATCAAAGTAGATTTTTTAATCAACCAAAAAGTGAATAAGCTTTACAAAGAACGTTTCGTTTCATGAAACCAGTGCCCCAAACCCCTGTTTGCTTGCCAAGAAATCTGATGAAAGTAAAGCAATATATCACGTGACGTTTCAATTCACCAAAAAATAATAATAAAAACTTCGACTTAGACTCAGCCAAGTGCCCGTACAAAACGTAATCACCTAGCTCAATTCAAAATTTTTCCACATTTTCCCAGCAACCAAACGAAAGCACAACGTAAACACTCGAACAAGTTGCTCATCTCCTAGAAGTTTTTTCAGGAACCAAACAGACCAAAACGCAAAGCGAGGGAGTAAAGACCTGCTTGGCGAGCATGGAAGCGTGGGCCCTGCTCCCCATAATGTCTTGCTTGTAGAGCTGCTTGTCGTAGGAGATCGACTCGGTGAACCGCTCCACCGCGTCGGTCACACTTTCCTCGAACCGTCCGCCCCAGAGCTTGGCCTCCTTGCCCTTCTCCGCCACTCGATCGCCCTGAGAAGCGCTCATGGTTTCGGAGGCGCAGCAGACCTTAAGCGCTCGATCAAAACCGAGCGACGGCACTCGATGTTTGGCGCTCACGTGGTTGGAGTGTCGGAATGGGCGCGAGAAGATTGAGGCGGTCGTACAAATAGCCAGCGATTCCATTCGTCTGAGAAAAGCGGGTTTTTATAGGTGGTTTTGGTTTCAGGTGCGTGAGTGACCGAGTGTGGTGCTGTGTGGGGGACTGGCCGACTATCTCAGGGTGTTGAGGTTCAGTGGTTTTTTTGAAGTGGGAAGACCACCAGGGTTTTGAACTTTTTGAGGTTCGGTGGGTCCAACGACCTCTGGTAAAAAGCAGAGCCTCTGTCTTCGTTAAATTGGGCTCGGGCCTATTTCTATGGGTTCTATCTCTGCCTTTTGCTTTTTTCCGCATAAGACAACGTGGATTTGATGGGACGATTAATCACAACTTCAATAATAATTTAAATACTCATAATATTTTTGGAAGAATTTAAAAAAAAAAACACAAAAATTTTTATAGAATTACTTATAGGATGTACACGACCTTTTGTTTAAATTAATACAGTTTTTACGATAACATTATGCATTACACATTTACACTTACCGTTAACTGTACAATGTATGAGCTATGAGCTATTAAACAATCAAATTAATATAATTATTAATGTAGTAAGTGTGACGTGAACTTACAAATTGATATAACAATTTATATAATCTCTTAACAAGTTCATGTGATAATTCACGTCACACTTACCATATTAACTATCTAATTGTTGGTTTTGTAAGTAACATGTGGACCTTTACAAACAGATTTGGAAGTCTAAGTTGTACTACTACGTCAGCCACAATTAAATTTAATTATTTGGTAACTAACTTAGTAAATATCTTGTAAACTATCACATTAATTTATAATATATTTTTTTGGAAAAAAAAAGTTATAATAAAAGTTAGTAAATATCTTGTAAACTCACACAGATTAAAAAAAAAAAATTATAATATTATTAAAAAAATAAATAAACAATATTTTGTTAACCGACGTGAGTGAATTGTTCACTCACGCCAGTTATAACAATATCATTACTCTTAGAATTTGGAGGCCTAAGTTCATCCAATATTTTCTATTATACAATAGATTGTTATGCACCAGCACCACGGAATACAGATATGCACATCCACGTATGCAAAGTTGATGTAAAAGCAATACGAAAAAAGGGGGTGGTCTTTGTCGACACAATCATGTGGTGAGTGCCATGTGGCATTGGGTAGTGGATGAAGCATAAATCGTCATTCGTCACTGGTTAATGATTATTGTAGAGAGAAGGCGAAATACGTCAAATCACAAGAAGATGGTTTCTAAGCTGGAGCTTTATGGATCTTCATATTTAATTAGAGTAGAGGATTGGAGCCCCAGCCCGGCCGCACATGCTTTTGTCCTCACCTTAATACAACTTGGATGTGGACCCCACCACAAATATCCCCAAGGACCCAACCCCCTTTATTAATGGGTCGGGTAAAAGCATGGGATTGGCTACTACGTTGAGTCGTTGACTACACAGTAGAATAGTAATTCTACCTAACTACATTCGAGGAAATGCCAAGAGAACCGTACAAAATAATAAAATATATATATATATATTTTTTTTAAAGAGAGAAAGAGAATTATTTTTAATCATCTATAAAAAGATTTGGTAATCGAATCGTGTTCGACTCGCTTTGGATATTAGTCAATGATAAAAAGCAAGTTCTAATTAGTCGAAAAATGTTTGTGTATATATATAAATAATTATCTTTCTTCTCTTTAAAAAATTATTTTTCTAGATCATGGATCTCATCATTTAGATATAAACATAAGGGAGCTGGATATTCTCCATTTTCAAGTACTAAAAATGGAGACCATCAATTGTATAGTCAAAATTTTATTTTGTTACACATATTAATATATGTTTAAATGATATGGCCACGTATTTACAATGTGTCCTTGAGATACACTATTAAGTTAGAGAAATCTAATAAGAGCAACAAAATAAATTATTTATATTTAAAGTTATGATCCTAAATGTAAGATGGCAGGTTAAAATCCCTTATAATTTGAAATTAGGAATTTATATTAGAAAGGTATGAGTCAGCGGTCCAAAATTTTTAAATCTTTAAGTTTTTTATTTTGACAAATTACTCATTGAGTATGTCAAACCCTACAATAAAATCTATCTGTCAAATTTTGTTAAATGCCGTTATCTTACTTTTGAAACGCACCATTTTTTACTTATTAAAATATTATTATTTTTTTAATTTAATTTTAAAAATTAAATATTTTTTTTTAAAAAAAGGTAGCCGAACCACCCCATTGGGGGTGGTTGGCCACCCATTAGGCTATGGGGGTGGCTCGGCCATCCCCATGGCCTAAGGGGGTGGTTCGGCCACCCCTGTACTTTTTTTTTATTTATTGTTTTTTTTTTGGAACACGAGCCACCCTTCTCTCTCTCTTTTTTTTTTAATAGGTTTAATTTTTAAAATTAAATTAAAAAATAATAATATTTTAATGGGTAAAAAAAGGTGCGTTTCATGTAAGGTAACGACAATTAACAAAATTTGACGAATAAATTTTATTGTAAGGTTCGATGTACCCAATGAATAATCTGTCAAAATAAAAAAACTTAAGAATTTAAAAATTTTGGACTGCTGACACATACATTTCTAATATAAATTCCCTTTGAAATTTTGAAAATAATCCCTACATTTTGTGAGAAGCAAAATCCCTGTTGGGGCCTCTTGCTCAAGTAACAAAGCCCTATTCAAATAAAGAGTCATATCAAGAATCTCTCATAATTCCTTATAATCTACTACACTTCAAGCATGGTACTTCAGGATTTAAATTCAACACGAAAGATGCCACATGTACTTTCGAGCACTTAATTCCCAATTGTTTACTCCATGATTAGGTAAGAAAATCACTATTGATATATTATATGCAGATTAATCTGTTTAAAATTCAATAATAGTTTACACGGTTACATCAAGAAACAAGCATTTAATAGAGCATGTCAAAAGAGAATTGTTGAAGAAAAATGTTACACGCATTTTCATTTTTCACATTTTTAAGTATATAGTAGTTGTTGTGTTAATCGAAAGAACCATTAAATTTAAAAATGATTAATAAAATCTATTAAAATCTAAAGATGATTTCTAAGGACACGTCTCCTTGAATGGCGGCAGAGTGGGTAATTTGGGAGGGGTCAATAAGGGCTGCCACCGCACAAAACCAAGTGGGGTCGTTACTTAAAGTTACTCGAACAAACCATAGCTAAGCTTTCCCTCTGCCCCACCTTCCAAGCAGCCACCCCCAGCCCATCAACTCTGACCTGGCATTTGCAGTGCCACACGACCCATTCAGATCGTCTGCACCCATATCCATATGTTACTTCTTGTCTTCCAATCAAAATTATTTATTCTTCCACGTGTATCCCCTTCTGTGACCCCGTTGCCTGCATGTAATTGCACCGGGACTGACCCACTTCGAAGGAATTATAGTTCCTATATAATTCTATCCGTCAAACCACTGGAGGAAGTTAGAGCAAGACGACACGTTATATAGATAGATTATACAACCCCCGGCTCTCTGTGAAAAAAAAAAAAAAAACTGATTCTTCCGAGTGAAGAGAGAGAGAGAGAGAGGCCGAGGCTCCATTTGCGAAATGTGAATCTGGCCATAACTCTCAAGGTATACATGGATTAATATTATTTATTTATTTATTTGTTTTAGTTTTTTTTTTTTGGTTTGTTTGGGTACATTGAATGATTTGAATCTTCGTCAAATATTCGAAGTCCGAACAACAAGGAAAGAATTTTAAGCTTTTGTTCTTTTTGTTTGTTGCAATATCTGGATTTCTATAATCAGAAGGTAGTTTCCGCTATCGTTCTTGTTCATACGTCTCGTAGAAACGAAGAAATATACATATATAAAATCTGAAACTTCTCTTTTGAAATTAGTTTTGTGTGTTTTTATTTTTGTTTTTGTAATTCCAATGCTTTATTGATTAGAAAGTCCGAAACGAAGACATGGGTTTTGATTGTTTTGATTATTCGGATAATGGGAATTTTTATTTATTTATTTTTAATTTTTAATTTTTAATTTTTTTTTTTGTAAAATTCGGCGTCGAGAACGAGTCCCGTTATCCAGGTGGGCTTTGAGATTTATTTTTTTCTTTTTTTGTTTCTCCGAATTTTTCTCTTTCATTTCATTTTTTTGAGAGCGCTAAATTTCGTAAATACGTATTTTCTTCTTTAGGAAAGGTGAGTTTTTGGACGAGCTAGATTTTCTGGGTTTAATTTGGACTCTTTGTGCGTGTCTCTATTCATTGTAGTGGATGGTGTGTAATTCTGTAATTAAAATTTTGTTATACTCTGATGGCCTATGTTTGGTTGTCGAGAAAATCTGAAGGAAAGAGGAGGAAACTGAATGATTAAATTTATGTACATTTTTGGTTGTCAATTAATCAGAAAGGCAATCTGAAGAAGAAATTATGTAGGTTATAAATATTTTCTCGCTCTTTTTCGCCTCTGATTTCTCAGCGACCAAACTTATCCATATTTCATTATAAGTTATAGCTTTTGCTGCATATGGTTCATGAAAGTGAGTAGTTTCTCTTTTACTAGTTATTTCCGATCCCTAGCTCTTGTATTGAACTTGCATGTGTAACTTCATTTTTTGTTATTCATGAATGTTCACTGATTAAATTGTTTTCAATGAAGATTCTGCATCGAGGGCAAAACTTTCGCCAGTTTGGACTTCCAAGTACCAGAACTTGAAGATATCCTTTTTTGTGGCGAATAGTTGGTTCCAATTGCCTGGGATTTTTTGTTGTTGGTGAATTTATGGCTGTGGCTTTTACTAATCTCACATGGTGGTTGTGGAGTGGGAAGCATCAGGAACCTAGAATCTCGAATGGGTCTTCTTTGAATTCTTCATCTGATTCAAGTATGTGGGAATCTGATGCTCTGAAATTTCCATTGGTTAAAGGGGGCACTATGGCCTCCTCATCAAGAAGGGTGAAGCGCAAATGGCATAGTCGGGAAGAACGGAAAATTGATAGGGAATATGATGTTGTTCTTGTCCCATCTGATGGAGGTTGTGTTTCAGGTTCAGAGTCCGATGATTCAGATTGGTCAATTGGATGGTTGGAGCCTCATGGACCTGGGTTCCAGAGTGATGGTGACACTGATGACAGTTTTGCTGTGCTAGTTCCGTGCTATGGGCACGGCTATGATGATCTGGTGGAGGATTCGAAGAAGAATATCTTGAGCACTGTTGGGAACATCCCGGATATTTATTTGGATGGTAAGAGCTGCTGCTTCTTGTTTTTCCTATTTAATTGCTCACATGAGTTCTTGTCCTGGGATCAAGATGGTTTTCCTTTGTGTTTTTGGTATTTGAAATATAATTGGTTGAGTCACCTTTTGATTGTTGGATGCATTACCCTAGCCCCTTTCATGTTGAATTAAAATCATAAATATTCTGCTTATCAATGCACCAATTCTGCGAATAATTTAGGATCATACCAGAAAAGGGTAAAGTTCCATATACAGAAATTATTTAACAGTCAAATGCAGGAGCCATGGTTATTGGTTTGATAATTTCATATGAGGAAAAGCAGAACCTTAACTTGGCTTTGAAATTTGTTTGGTCATACTGAAAATTTGATGTCTTGATATAGCCTGATAATTTATTTGCCTTCAATGTCAATAAAAAGTTTACATTTTCTGGGTCTTAAGAAATAAAAGTGGAGAAGTTCATGTAGGAAGCAACAGCATGCGAAGTTCTGTCAATGCCCTGATGCACTAACCTTAAGGTAGCTAAAATATGCTGAAACCTGGACTTGATAAAATGTGTAAACTGTAATCCATAGAGTGATTGCATGTCATTAATTTCTGATATTGGGTATGTAAATTCCATGAAACACTTGGCAATGAACTCTTGCTCAAATAGGCAAATGATACTTCCTCTCCCGTAAGAACATTTTTGAGGTAAGGTTGTTGATTCAAAACCCACTGCATTCCTATGTAACTCATCTATTGAAAAAAAGAAAAATTCGGGAAACACTCATTCAAAGGAGCTGCTGTTTTTGAACTTGTATATTGGATGCTGAATTGTTTGAATTTTTCATTGAGCTAAGAAAATGACCAATTTCGTGCCAGGAAAACATCTTTAGTGTATTTTATCTTCTTGAGTTTTAATATTGCAATTTTTCCCGTCTGTTATTGCTTGTGTATGAGATGGAAATCTATGGAACGGTGGTTCTCTTCACTGTAAATAGTTTCATTTGCTAATTGTCTCTACTTAGTTCTTCTCTGTTTTTTCTTCGATGTGCAGATAGCAAGAAATCTATGGAACAGTGGCTCTCTTCTCTTCAAAGTAGCTGAATACTGATGGTGGTGAACCAAAAAAAAAAAGAAAAAGAAAAAAAGAGATGTGTAATTTAAGTTACTAGTAGAAAGGGATTGGCTAATGTTGGGTTCAACCAAATTTAACTCTTGAGGAACAATGATGGTGAAGGATGAGGGAATGGCGCTCCCAATGTTGAGAGAGAGCTTCCTTTCTTACTGCCTTTTGAACTCTTGCCCGTCTTCCCCCCTCTTTGCCATACAAATTTGAGGGTGTAAATATAACTTGTGTGATGTAATCGTAATTGGAGTGCTTAGCTAGAAAAAAAAAAAAGGGAAAAAAAAGGA
The DNA here is from genome assembly GCA_013348765.1 of Carpinus viminea. Taxonomy (NCBI): domain Eukaryota; kingdom Viridiplantae; phylum Streptophyta; class Magnoliopsida; order Fagales; family Betulaceae; genus Carpinus; species Carpinus viminea. The sequence goes on along the minus strand of CP054670.1, from coordinate 3,952,793 downwards.
AAAAAAGAAAGAAAAAACGAAAAAAAAAAAAGAAAAGAAGATAGATGTGTGAGTTGGCTAGAAAATTTAAAGAAGGGTGAAGGAAAAATTGGGTTAAAAAATGGAATATGTGTGAGTGTGCTCTTGCAATTCTTTGTTGTATATAAGGGAGGCAGGCCTATGTTTCATCTATTATCATGTGTAAATAATGAGATAAATGTAAATATTCTGTGAATACTAAGATGTTCTCTCTCTCTCTCTCTCTTATTGTGTTATGGCCTCTTCTGAAGAATGAAAGCAGTGTGGAAGAGGATGCATTTTGGGAACAAGTTGAAGTCCTTATAAAACAAGAGGAAAATATGAAATATAGGATTTACTGATGCAAATCTTCAGTATCTTGAGGATAACGGATTTGCATTAACGAATTCTCTGCAATGTTACCAATGCACCTTTATTTACATGTGTACCTTTTTTTTTTTTTTTTTCAGTGACAAGCTCTTGCAACTGGTGATTCAGTTGCAATAACAAGCTCTTGAAGTCCCTTTTTTCTGTAGCATAAGCTTAAGAATGAGCGATCTTGACAGAGTAAAATTTATGAGCAGTTCCAACAACTTCTTTGAATCTTTTGTAGTTTTCCTAAATTTAAGGAAATCCTCCCAAAACTTCATTCCAGCTTATTTTCTGCACCTTTTTTAAACTGTCATCTAACAACCATGTTTCCTGTCCTTAGGGATTAGTTCAATCCACTATAAATTATGCTTCATGAAATATAGGTCACTAGTTCAAATTCTCTTCCCCCTTCCTTTTTCCTTATGTGCACATGTCCCCCCCCCAAAAAAAAAAAATCATGTTTCCCTATATATAGAGCAACACTGTAGTTCACTCATCTTTATTTTAATAATAATAAATAAAAAAAACCACACAAGTACATAACAATCCCCTAACTCCTATATTTGTCATCTTTAAAAGATCCATAAATTTGTCATAATTGATTGTATCTCACTTAATTATATATATTGGGCAATTCTTGTTTAAACCCTATCCATATTATCTCATCAATCCTACACACATTTTGTTGTACATAACATCTCCTATATTCCAGTTGTAACCATGAGCCATTGGAGTCTTAATTTCTAAGCATAGCAGCAAAAAAATGGCTCCTTTTTCATTCTTTGCTAACAACAGTGATTCCTGTTTTGTGCAAATTTAGAAAAGACAATGCCCTCTCTATTTGCTAGGTTGCCAAACTGGCAAAGCCATGACCTGCCACGTGGACACAACTCACTAGAGGCCTCCAAAATTAGAGCTTTTCAAAGGATCCAGCTAGCCCCTGTACTTGTGGCTAAATATCCTCCCCTCCATGCCTATGTCCATAGTCGGGCATTTTACCAAGCTGTTTTTCTCTTTTGCCATCTTTTCCTTTGTTTCCCACCACCACCATCATCATCCCTCACGGTTTTTCTCTAATGAATTGCATTGCATGTCATTGACTCTTCTCTGGACAGAGAAAGAGAGAGAGACAGAATGTTGCAGAGAGCAGCAAGCAATGCATATTCATGGTGGTGGGCAAGTCACATCAGGACAAAGCAGTCAAGATGGCTGGAAGAAAACCTCAAAGGTATGCGTGTTGGGGATTTTTTTTTTTTCATTCTATCAATCTGTGTGTTTCTCAGTTCTGATGATCAACTCGTTAATATCAATATATAGTGCAGTGCAATTTTCTGTTGGTTTGGATTCACTCATATTTGGTTCTGCATCTTTATGTTCAATTATCTTTTGAATGTTTAGAAGTTTCTCAGTTTCTCCATTAACTTTCGTCCATTCCCTTGCATTCATTCGTTCTTCACTGGTTTCCATTGAGATAGGTGATAATCATTTCATTGCTTTAGAATTTGTACCTGAATGTCCCAATTGGGTAATATGGTTTTTTCTTTTGTAAGAAAAAAAATTGTCATATATATTTTGAGACTATTGTAAATATGGACATGTATTTTCACAATTAACAGATTTGGAGGAGAAGGTGAAAGAGACGCTCAAAATCATTGACAATGATGGGGACTCCTTTAGACAGAGGGCAGAAATGTACTACAAGAAGAGGCCGGAGCTCATAAACTTTGTGGAAGAAGCCTTCCGGGCATACAGAGCTTTGGCAGAGAGATATGATCACCTGTCAAGACAGCTGCAAACTGCCAACCGCACCATTGCCACAGTCTTCCCCGAGCATGTTCAGTATGCAATGGATGATGACGACGATGATGAAGAAAATCTCCCTGGAACATCCACTTCTTCCTCTGATCCAAACAAACCCATCAAGGATGTTGAGGATGTCATTCAACCAACCATCCCAAAAGTCCCCAAGATTCCAGACAAAGATTTCAGGAGCCAATCTATGTTGATCTCAAGGAAGAAGGGGCCGCTTAAGAGAGCTGTTAGTTCTGCTAAAGCTACTGCCATTCCGAGTTCAGGGATGAGCAGAAGTGAGGCATTGCAGGAGATTGATAAACTTCAGAAAGAAACTTTGGCACTACAAACTGAAAAGGAGTTTGTGCAAAGCTTGTATGAACGCGTTAATCAAAAGTATTGGGAAATTGAAAACAAAATCACCGATACGCAGAAAAGAGTTTGCGGCCTACAGGATGAGTTTGGCATAGAAATTGCTATAGATGATGATGAAGCTCGGACTTTGATGGCTGCCACGGCTCTAAAATCATGCGAACAGACCTTGGTTAAGTTGCAAGAGAAACAAGAGCAATCAGCAGAAGATGCAAGAGTAGAGCACCAAAGGATTAAAGATGTCCATGAGAAGTTTGCAACCATCAAAAATGAATTTGTTTACAAACAAACGGATGGCCAGGAGAGTACAGGACTGGAATTGAAGAACATAGAGCAAGAGATGACGGGCGAGGAACAGGAGAGTACAGGACTGGAATGCGAGGAACAGGAGAGTACAGGACTGGAATTGAAGAACATAGAGCAAGAGATGACGGGCAAGGAACATGAGAGACATGATGTGGACTTACAACGGGAGAACGTTGAGGAACAACTTGATGTGAATTCAAGAACCTCGCTGACTGTGATGGAACTGGCAGAGAAGATTGATGATCTTGTCAAAATGGTTGTTACTCTGGAAACTGCTGCCTCTTCTCAGACTGCTTTGGTAGAGACACTAAGGTCAGAAACAGATGAACTTCAGGAACACATTCAAAGATTGGAAGGGGATAAGGAGAATCTTGTTGAGAGTTCAGAAAATATGGGAAACAAGTTAAAAGAGTTGGAGGAGGAGCTGCGGAGAGTTGAAAATCTCAACAGAAGTTTGGAAGACAAAAGTAACAATCTGCAAACGCATTTCACTGAAGCTAGTTGTGACCTTGATAATCTTTCTGAGAAATTGCAAGGTGTGGAGCAGGATAAGGACGATGAGGATACAGGATTGTTCCAGGAAGCGATCAAAGCTGTTCCTGACGCCGAACCAGAAAAAGGGTCAGAAGAAGATAGAGAAAAGATAGCAGAAAAGGAAGAGAAGAAGGATGACGACATTCCGGCTTTCGGTAATTCTGCTGGAGCTAAAGAAGAAAACCAGACTGACAACAGAAATGACTTTCTTTTGATGCCTGAAAAACCTCAGGAACCATTGCGGCAGGAGAGAGATGAGAAGCAAGATTCATCTGAGACAGTAGACAGTAATCTTGATGTTGTGCCAGAGGGATTGGAGGAAGAGGAGGAAGAAGATCAACCTATCTGGAAGAAGATGTTTGTAAAGGGGTTAGAGGACAGAGAAAAAATTCTACTAGACGAGTACACTTCAGTTCTTGGTAATAATAAGTTATTAAGGAAGAAGCTTAGTGAAGTGGAGAAGAAAAACAAGGATAGCAACTTTGAACTGGAAATGCAGATAAGAGAACTGAAGAGTGCTGCTGCCTCAAAAGATGAGGTGATCCAATCTTTACTTCAGAAACTAAGCTGCCCACAGCCAAGTACAAATACCACACCAGAATATAAATACGTTAATCAAGAAAGCATTAGCCAAGCAGCTATCCCAGAGGCCTCTAATATCCTCCTACCTTCGAATTCTGATCGAAAGACACTTTCTGAATTATTTAGTGATGAATCTACAGATCCAATCGACGAATCACCCAGAAACTCGAAAAGATCTCTTGCAAAGGAGGAACAAAGAAACATCAAGGTAAATCAGGTTGATCACCAACATGCTGCTTCAACTAATGAAGAAAAATTCCGCTCCGACATCGATGATCTGCTGGAGGAAAATCTGGAGTTCTGGCTGAGGTTTAGCACTTCAGTTCATCAGATGCAAAAATTCCATACTTCAGTCCAGGATTTGCATGCAGAGTTGCAGAAACTAAAGGATAAGAAGCAAGAAGGAAGTGGCAAAAACCAATCATCAAAATCAGATCTCAAACCCATTTACAGACACCTGAAAGAGATACAAACTGAACTGTCTTTATGGTTGGAACATAATGCAGTGCTAAAAGAGGATCTGCTTAGTAGATTCTCATCCTTATGCAGCATTCAAGGCAAGCTATCAAGAATGTCCAAGGCAGATTATGCAGAAGAAAAGACAGCTCTTACTGCATACCAGGCTGGAAAGTTTCAAGGTGAGATTCTCAACATGAAACAGGAGAACAGCAAGGTCTCCAATGAACTACAAGCAAGCCTCAATCGTGTGACAGCACTAAAGGTTGATGTTGAGAGGACCCTGGCGCAGCTGGACGATGAGCTTGGGATTACAGCATCAAAGAAATACTTGAGAAGTCAGCCTAGAATTCCCTTAAGGTCTTTCTTATTTGGGGCTAAGGTGAAGAAGCAAAAGCCATCAATCCCTTCATTCTTCCCATGTGCGAATCCGGCATTGCAGAAACAGTACAGTGATCTAGCCGGATTGCCCGTGTAGATTAGCCCTTCTCTCCTTGTTTTGCTTTGTTTTGTTTACTTTCTAGTTCTCCAAAAATTATTGATTGGCGTCTTCTTTCTTGATTCTGATAGTTGAATACATTCAAAAAAACCTGCTTTGATGATCCCTCTGGAAGAGAGAAAAAAGCATAATTGTGCATTTTGCATGATTCAAATCTTCTAATACTATGGGCAAAAAGGTGTCAGTGAGAGACATTCCAAGATCAAGGATAAGTATCTGGTTATCTGAAGAGGATAAATCAAAGCTAGCATCTTTAGTGATTTTGTTGCTTGTTCTCTTTGAAATCCCAAGTAATATGGAGCTAAAAACGGTGAATGTAATTATTTAATTAATATTTAAACACTCCAAAATTTTGAAATATTTATATGGAACATGCACTAGCAAACAGTCAAATGCCAATTTTGCACGTCCAAACACAAATGTACGTTAATCTTATTGTACATTCTACTGTACAAGGATGTACAAACGTTGCAACTCCAATGCATGTAGATTGAGAATACACTACAAAAATTGAAAAAATAGGACATTACAAATTTGTTAGTAGTTAGAGAGAAATAAATGGACTTTTTTCTAATGTTTATTGAGTGACCTAGTTTCAGCAGCTGCTTGCCAGGACGGTCTCCTGCCTGCATACTACATGTCATATGCGAATAAATTTTTTTTTTTCCCAGAACTTCTCTAACACTGCTATATACATATGTAGTTATGTACACACACAAACACAGATTTATCATTTTAGCATCCCACACTGCAGGGAACTTCCTTTCAAATGGAAACCACCCAACTCGAACGATATTCCATCTTGAATGCTCGAGTGCATCCCCCGCAATACCATCACCCATTTAACAAAATGAGAAAAATTTGCACCAATTTCCACACTATTCTCTGACATCTAAATTTATACACACTTTCCTAAACACAATTCAAAATAGAAACAAACAAGATTCTCTTATTTTGCACAAGTTACTTTGACCAACCTTCTTCACTCTCATTCTCAGCCCTTTTCTTTTTCTTTTTCTTTTTTTTAATTAAAAATTTAAAACCTCCTCCAGCAGTTCACCGCATCCATCTGCTACCGCTGTTGGCGAATCTGCCTGTTTCTATTGCAGACTGATTTTCACATCTAACTGGTGAACCCATCATATCATTATCGTTCATGCTTTTTCTACCTTCAGTCCAGTTGTCAATGGCACAGCTTTCTCATCACTTTCAACTGTTTACGTGTTCAAAGAACTATTTGGATTGTTAACACCATTCAATTGTTTTATGAACTCTGCTTTATTGTCTGGTGACGGGGCTTTGATCCCATCTGCAGTCCTAACCTCTTGCATTGGCAGAAGTTCAGAGGGCAGGCTAGAGCTAGCATCATTAGTCTGTTCAGACGACATATTTGAAGATGTGACAAAAGCAAATGGAACATGCTGAACTGTTGGTGAGGAAACTTTTACCGAACCAGGATGTGAAGCAGTACTTGTGACAGTGACAGCAGGATAGGACGAACATGCTTTGGCTTCAAGACATACATTAGTTTGGGTCTCTGATAGAGTTGACACACCGCCAGGCACGGACAATTTGGTCGAAAAACCACCTGCGGATTTGACATGGACAGCATTCTTTGCCTGGGTAGCCTTGATAAATGATGCAACATCTGATGGAGAAGCAATGCGGGCACCAGCAGCAACTGCAGTTGCTCTTAATGCAGAATCTGAACCAATAGTAGGTTTTGTTGAAGGTTTTATTGAGGATACTTGAGATTTTGCCAGGGAACCCAATGATCCAATGGGAAAGGATTTTGTAGGGATGGAGCCTTCTTGAGACTGGTCCTGGGCTTGTATAAAGTTGCTGGCAACCAAAGCAGCTTCACCAGTTGTAGGAAGCACAGAGTTACTAGTTGTATTTGTTGCAGCTGTTGCAAAATTCAAGGAGAGATCATCCAAATTTTAAACACATACCAAAAACTAATTGCGTTAAAAACACCAGAAGCCAAAAAAATAGTAAGCAATCACTTATGAAAATGAAGTTAATCATCCAGACAAATTCATCAGAACTTGTACATTCGTCAGTACAGGCATATAGTTCTAGTTTAAAGCTTTAGGAACCACCAAACATTGATCTTGTCCTCTCAGGACACATCATCTGGTCACCTTGTCAAAACCATATTCAGTCCGTCAAGCAGAAAATTAATAAATTCATACTTCATTTTTCTCCAAATTATCAAACATAGATATAAGTTCTCCTCGTAATTCAAAACACAGCTAAACGTTGGACCAAGCACCAAAGAAAGTTCCAAATATTCACCTCGAGAAAACGTAGATGCCTATAATTTCAAAACCGATCAACAGCTTATGTAGGTTTTCAGACAGACGTGTCCCCCATAGAGAACACACCCATAGCCAAGATTCCAAATTAAGGGGGGAAAGAAACATATCTTAGACCTCCAAATAAATCCAAGAAGACTGAGACAGACAGATAAACCATGCAGTACTAGAATATTTGTTATATTGTATCCCGGGCACTCAAATAAACTAAAATTAGAATAAAATGGAGGGGATTACCAGAGCGTATGGCTGTTAAGTTCTTAACTGGCATATCGAGGGCTAGGGACATTGCGTGATGAGCTGCCCACCATGCCTCAGAAAGTTGTGAGCCAGTGGAGTTGGATCCCACATTTAAGTTGCCACGCCGCTTCCTAATAATGGCCCACCTCTGCATATGTAGGAAAAATCTGTAACAATCAGTAGGATATAAAGAAAAAAAATGCAGAAAAAGGAAGAAAAGAAGAAAAAAAGCTCTAAGGATGGACAGAGGTTGAGTTTCACTGGCATGATGCATCCTACCATGTTCAGAAAATCATCTTGATTATTAGTAGAACAAAGGGCAGGGCAAACAACGACTACAAAACTATCAGCAAGAGGTAAATGCAGGTAAATGCACAAGGATTCAATTCATTTTAGTAATAAACAAGAACATATAGGATTCACTATGTATCACAATTTCATCACTACATTCAAGGTTTTTGTAAATATATTGATTTGGTCGACCTGATATGATAATAGAAAAGAAATTTAAAGACATTATAACAAAGTGACTTTCACAATATCCACTAAAATGAAAATAAAAACTAATAAAAGATGAGAAAACTCCGTTGCCGGGATTTGAACCCGGGAGAACTGGGTGAAACCCAGACATCCCGACCAGACTAGATGACAACGGATCTTTAGAGAATCGAAACTAAGTTTCATGATTGTTAGTTAAAGAAAAAGCTTTTCATGGTCAACAGAAAACAACTTACACTTCACTGAAGCACATGCCATTTTTCAGGCAAAGCTTGTGCCTCATTCCCACCCCTCTCCCTGCCCCTCCGCCACTCTGCCACCACCACATCCCCTGCCCCTAAACTCCTCTGAACAGTTACTGCCACCACCTCACTCCCAATCACTACCCCAGGTTGCCCCCCTTTCTTGAATTGGGTCCTTGAAAAAATTTCGTCTTATCACAAACAAATGGTAGGAGATCAATTGTAAGCATTGAATGCCACAATTTTGAATATCAAAAGCTCAATTTGTATATTCCTATATCGCAGATTCATGGGGGCCCAATTAGAGATAATGAGAATGAGGTGAAAATTAAAACTGCACCATGTCACTAAAAAAAAATTCAAAATGTTAAAAAGATTTGTTAACATTCAAATGGCCCTAAATTGTCAAATCAGGTGATTCCCAACTTATGCAATTTATTAGAAAATGAAAAGTTACAAAAAGGCAAGAACCACTGTAAATACATTACATCTCCTAAGAAATGAGCCAGCCATCATCCACCCAATGGCCAAAGTGGTTCAGCTGGATCACAGATAAAATAAATTTGAAAACTGGAAAACTGATAAAATCCAACAGTAACATGGGAAAACTAAACCCCTTGGTCAATCACAGATGGGATCAGGTGACACTCAACACCTTTATTGGCTAAATCCTACTATCAATCAAATGGGGTATTTGTTGTCTATCCACTACATTAATCACACAGATGAAGAAAAGACATTGATGAAAAAAGTACACAGAAAAGGAGAACAACCATGTAAAATTAAAAGGGTTAGTTGGTGTAAGGAAAATCACCTGAGATAACTGTGAAGCAGTCCTATCGCTCTTGAAGTCTCCCCTTAAAATGTTCACCCAATTTCCCTCGCCACATTTTTGCACAGCAGCAATCAGTTCCATATCCTCTGCCTCTGACCATGGTTTTCTTTTCCTTCGTGGAGGCAGGTTGCCACTGGCTGATCCATTTGCATCCAATACTTCAGCAGGTATACCTACAGGAAGGGCCTGCTTCTGAACAGCAACAGGAACAGTCATGCTTGTGCCTTGCATTGAACAGGTAGCTTCTGAATTTTCTGAAGGAGCACTGGGTGACAGACCATTGGGTATATTTATAGTTAATGGAGCCTCAACTATTGAGCTGGTTGGGAGACTAGACTTACTTGGTAAACCAGAAGCAATCAGTACCTGAACAAAGCAATCATTCCCAGAATTTAAACAGGAGGGAATTAAAATCTATGAACCAGTAAGAAAAAAAAAATGATTCGAGCACTATGATTGTTCAGAAATATCAAATCAAAATAGATGTACAAAATATGACATGCCAGCCTAAGTATATAATCTAAAGCACCGACCAGATATTCCATGTTCTGCCTCATATGAATATTCAAAAATTTAATCAAAACGGGGAAGCTGAACGCATATACAACTAATATAACCATACTCAATGCAAGCAATCGAATTATCACAAATGTCTAATCAAACCATTTTGCAGTAAAACCTCAAGCTATAGTCTCACCCATTCATAGCACAAGCCATTAAGATATCCTACAATCTATGAGTAAGAAAATTTACCCCATATGATGTGGGTTAGGTCAGGAGGAGGATTCGCGGCATGCGTCTTGGCCCTTAATTGATTCATATACCCCAGTCTCTGTTAATAATTTTTGTTCTCCAAGGTTGAAACTTTTTGTGAATATTAAAACCTTTTTTCAGAATCCGTGGAGATAAGAATCAGAAAGTCACTGGAAATTACTGAACCTACTTGCCCAGTACATTTATCTAGGGACAGTCTCTTTGTATTTCACCACTAATCTTCTACTATTACTCTAAACACTGATATATTTACCAAACCACATTTTCTAATTACCTGAAGAAACCTACAAATGTCTAGATTGGATGCTAGATTTGTGTTGAAAAGCATACTTTTAAACAAAGAACTAGCAGGGCTCTTTGTCCATCCAAGAGAGTAAAAAACAAAAATAGTCAATTCATGAAGCAGACGCACTCCATTAAAACTGTTCACCCAGAAAATGCAAAACGAATCATTATTAAGTAAATCAGTCATTTAGCATGCAAGTTACTCAACATACCTTTACACATGCTGCAGCCTCTGTAGAAGATTCATTGTGAGCAGTGGGAAGAGCTTCAACTTCATACTCTAAATCACTATCATCATCCTGCAAGACAATTTTAATATCAGTGTAATGATGAAAAATATATATGTATCTTAATGATCATGTGAGGAAAAGTTTACTTCTGAGATAAAATACAAGGTATAGCTGGTAAGATAATGTGGGGAAAGGTCTCCTGCAAGAGGTGGACGCTTTAATTTATTTAAATAAGACAAAGTTCTATGATAATCAAACATCTACTCAGAGTGGAAGTGTTCCATTATTTCATGATGGGATTACACACAATTACCAATTCATTGAAGATATAGGTGTGCAAGAAGATAACAAAATTCTAAGGTAGCAAAACTACTTGGCTATATATCTAAAGTATTCATGATTATAACTGAAAAGACAATTCTAAAGAATACAACATAGGTGAATGCATAAACGAATGGCAACACAAACTAGAAATGACCAAAACAAGTGCATTTTCCATTTTATGTTTTGTCTCATGATTAGAACAGCCATATGGTATATCCACAATATGCAGAATCGTCAGTACCAAACAAAATATAAGTTGGCAACATTTTACTAGCCAGCCAAGTTAAAACTCAAATTAGGCTTGTTATAGTTTTTCTTAAATACCCCAAATAACATCACGTCTCAGAGTTTTGGTTCGACTATCATATGTAGGTCCAGAATATGTCATTTAATACCCAAAAGGCTATTCTTCAAGGAATTCACCAATCCTAAAAACATGTTACATTTTTAAGGTCGCTTCCATGTATGCACCATGTGCCAATAGAACTAGTATGCAATTGCAATTATTATTTAGGATCAAATTCAACCATTAGTATCCTTTTGCTTTGCTCGAATTCTATCAAATGGGACCAAAAGATTCCTTTGAGTCAGTCAACTTTTTCAATTGACTTTGTGGCAGCATTTGTGTCAGTTAGTGAGCTTTGGTAAAATCCTCTCCTTGTGAGCAGTGTCATGGCCAAAGAATTAGACAAAAAGAAATTCTCGAGCCATGTGAAATTTGTACCAATGAGGGAGACGTTTGGGTGTATTGAGGGCAAGGATTTGAGCGTTTCTCACCACCATTGTACTTCCCCTTTTGTTAGTGAAATATCCCCTCCCTACTTTTTTTTCCATATAGAATCCCAACTTGTCATAAAAGTATCAAACAATGCAGTACGAAGACATATACACTTCAATCAGTCGTTGTATTTGTCATCTCAGCTAGTTGGGCAGAACTAGGTGTATGGCTGGAGGCTTTTAAAATTCACCCTTGCATCCCACAAACCCCATTTAGTCCCACAAACCACTACAAATCCCACCAATTTACTTCGACTATCAGACCCCATCATTCATATATAGTTAGCCAATGAAAATTCAAGGAAAAGGGGCAGACAGACCAGAGGATGAGCCCCATCTTCCAATTTATCGAGCAAAGCATGACGATAAGCTAAATGGCGCCATAGCATCTGGTACTCCCTAGCATCCGAAATCCCAGTTGAAGTATTCTGCACCATCACATTCCAGTCAATCTTCACGCCCGGACAATGCGCGACTTCCTGAAGCAACGCCAGCACTGTCGTCGCCGTATACCTGCCCAATCCCAGAACCCCTCCACCCACATCAATGTAAAGCCCAACGACACATCACCCCTATATATATGTGTGTGTGCGCGCGCGCGTGTGTGCAGAATCTATACCCTCCAAAATTAAAAGATGGAAAACAATAAAACAAAAATCCTAAAACAACATATTACCCAGAAGAAATTGAATAAATATGTATTCATGCAGAATTTCAGATAGAGTAGATAGAAAGAAAGAGCTGAAGAGAGAGAGAGAGAGAGAGATGGGACCTTTGAAGGAGAGTGGAAATGTCTTCTTCGCTGATGGAGCCCTTCGTGTGCTTCGTTGTTTCCTCAACCATTCTTCTTGTTTTTCCTATGGCATGTTATGCACTTACGTTATGTGGAAACCTCAAAAAGCAACACTATCAAATTGGCCACTAAGAGAAAAGGAAAAAAGAGACGAATTCAAAAACCGCCAAAACCCTAAACTCTAAACCCTAGAGTGTGTTTCAGAGAGAGACAGAGAGCTGAGTATTGGTCGCAAGAGAAGAGTTGAGGTGAAGAAAGAGGGTGGAGGAGTAGCTGTTGAAGAGCGTCGACGACACGCGCCCCTTCAGAACTTGTTGGCCAACAGAAATAGGTGGAACGGGTTCCCGGCGAAGCAAGAAACCGCGAATGACTGGAATTGTAGCCTGAAGAGGACGAATTGACGGTAGTGCCCCTACCGCGATCCGTACTTTCCTTTTTTGTGTACAGCATTTACTGCCATTTTAAGTGCTTTATTTCTTTCATAATAAGACAAGCAAATAATAATAAGGGTAAAGTTTCCGATGACAACTTATCCTCACACTATTAATTGTTATAATTTGTTTTTAACAATTAAAACAATGATAATGTTCCCTAATACTAGCAAAATGATAAAACTATCCTTATATAATTTTCAACAAGATAAAAATACCTTTAAAATTTTGAAAAACAATTAAATTTTAGTATTTTTGTTATTATTTTAGTAAGAGTAATTTTGCCATTTTAAAAAATTGAAGGTAAATTATTATTATTCTGGTAGTTTGAGAGGTAAATTATTGCAATTAATAGTTTGAAGAGTAGATTGTCATTGAGGTGGTAATTTGAGGTGGTTAAGTGGACCCTAATAATAATAATCTTAGATTCTATATTTGTATTTTACAAATTACAGTCGTCCAACAATATCAATGAGAAACTCCAAATGAACTATTGAAATTATTTTTTATTTAACAAAGATTAATTCAAGGGTTAGTTGGAAGTGCAAAGTTAGTTTTGTTAGATGAATATTGAATAAAATTATAATATTTTACATTTCAAATTTTTTTTAAAAAAAAAGCTCTTTTTATTTTTATTTTTATTTTTTTAGTGCTTATTGGAGAGAGTAGTTATCTTATGATGTTTCAGTTAGCTATCTCTTTTTAAAATGTTAATTCCTTCGTTTGTTTTTGTTACAACATTGATTGGAAATTTGGAATACCTTCCCTGCATCTGCTATCTGCCCATTTGCATGTATTTATGGGTGAATTTTTGGCCTTAACTTTGGATGGGGAATATCATATCCGTTATCACTTATCAGCACATATGCAAACGAATAGTGGATATCATATAATATAAGTTGTCTTGTAACAGTAAAACGACGTAGTGTTAGGATTTAATCCCAAAACGACGCTATTTGGTCTAGGAGAATTAGTTAAAAAACGGAAATAAAAGACCTTGGTCTCTCTCTCTCTCAACTTCGACGAAATTTTTGTGGGTTGTTGAAATGCGTTTAGGTCCACTTTAAGAGTACTTGGAGGCTGGTGCTAATATTTTGGTCATTTCACCTTGGCATGTCTATCCTTATTTGCTTATTCTCCATTGCTATGCCTTAAATTTAGTTGGGTTTGATCCATGTATTATTTTATTCAAGTGTCATGGAAAGTATAGTTATTTGATTGTCTACTTGCTTAACGGTTTACAGAAGAAATATTTGCAATCTCCAATATAATGCGAATGTGAATCTATGTGACATCGTGGTACACAATGTCTTTGTAAGTATATTAGCCGACGATGACATTGCAACAAGCGATTTCGTCCATGAATCAATGTTTGTTACTTATAAAAAAGAACAACTATAAGTTACTTATCCAAAGAACAATTTTTCTTTTGATCAAGTATCATTGTCAACTTTTATATGGGCTTAATCCAATTTTTCATTTTGTTTCATCCATAGGATTTAACAAAAATACCTAATATAGAGGATGGTAAATGAAATGGGCCAATAAATTAATTAAAAGATTGAAAATCGCTTTAGTACATAAGAGCAATAAATGACGTTTCCCCATTAAAATACCATCCTCCCGGTGGTTCATATGGGGCAGTTAAAAATAATAATAATTAATTATTTAACCCAACCTGACATCATCCTAGCGACAAAAATACCCATCTATTATAACTACTTGCTTCAGAATTCTAATTTCCTAATCTAGACCATCAAGTCAAAAAAGACGATGGGCAACCTCTGTAGTAATGTCCAATAAATGAAGGGCAACATATGCTTTAGTTTTTTTAACATCACGACCAGGTCAGTACCAAATGGTGCACATGGCAATGCCACACAATGTAGGTGAATCAATCTCAGTCCTGTTTAACTTGCAGAACATTTTGAGACTTCAGCTTTATTCTGCTATACCATCATTAATTCGTACAACACAATTCAAACAACCTAATAACCATCTGTAAGTATTCTGTTTCCCGACATCTTCATAACTAGCTACTATTATGTTGTTTCTAAAAATAAATGTTGCTCTTTTTTTTGGGGAGAAAGAAAAAAGCGGGAAGGGGACAAAAATATCTTTCAAATAATAATTAAATTTTATAGGAATCAGGGGTTCAGTTTCCATCACCTTCGTCATAATCTGCTGCTGCTACAGCTCCAGGATGGCAGAAACTTGCCAATAAAAGAGGCTTGAGCTTGAAGATGAAATAAATTGACTGCTACATTTGGCACAGATGCTACAACAACGATGGATAGAAAATGGAAAATATGGAACTGTCACCATACATCTCTAAGGTATCGTCCATCCATCTGGAGTTTCTTAACTATAGCCTCTGCCTTTGATGAATCCACGCTTTCCTGAAATACATACCAGAAAAAAATATTTTGAAACACAGATTCCACGTGACATCAAAATATCACTCACAAAAACTAAGGGAACATTTGGTACGCAGAATGTCAATTCCATTAGGAAAAAGAAATAGCCTTTATTAAGAATTAAATGTGGAATAAAACAGCCTTGGTGTTGAAGTACACATATAGTCTAACGCTTAGAATAGCCATTCTCTCATGGGCAATGGGCATAGCTATTCCAAAGCTATTTCATTTTGTCTTCTTTCATTCTTAATTTGTCCTTTATTTATTATGGAATAGTCATTCCACGTACCAAACATAACCTAGGGTACGTTTGGTACGTGAAAACGGAATGGTTATTCCATTAGGAAAAATGAATAGCCTTTATTAAGAATAAAATAAAGTGGAATAGAATAGCCTTAATGTTAGAGTATATGATAAGGATAAGATCCTAATTATATAACACTTGGGAATGGCTATTCCAATGCTATTTCATTCCACAATTTTTTTTCATTTCCAATAAAAGCTCTTATTTTCCTAATAGAACAGCAATTTCTGCGTACCCAAAAAAAGTACCCTAAGTGAGATTGGTGAAAGGAAGTTGCCAATTGGATGTTGCACGTTACCAGTCAAATTAAGCAAATAAACATACAAAATAGGTTCCTGGTCAACAATAAGTCTAATGATATACTATAGCAAGCAGTCAATAAACAAAATTGTAATAAATTAGGTGTAGCAGAGATAAACAAGAACATATAAAGGAAACATGATAGTGTGTGAAGATGTAAAATCGTAACTTAAAGAACAAAAGTAGCATATGTTGCAACAATAAGCAAACATATCCCCGAACGGCTGAACCATATTATTCCATATATACCTATAGATAGTTACCTCCCCTCAAGTATGAGTTTAGCTCTGGTCTTTTGAGTATGTGCAAGGGAGGGAGGGAGAGAGGGAGAGAGCACTTACCTGCTGTTGGACAATAGTATGCAAAGCCCGATGAACATCTCTAGCCATACCCTTGGCATCACCACAAACATAAAAGTATCCCCCCTGAGAAATCAGGCTCCATACGTACGCAGCCTGTGCATGAAAAAGAATTGTCGATGAAATCAGGAGTAAAATGTTTATCTTACGAACAGCAACCTCTGCTTGCCCCCTACACTACTTACTTTGTCCATCTTTTTTTTTTTTTTTTTTGATAAGTCAGTATAATATATTAAAAGCGCAAAGAGGTGCAACCCTTAGTACACTACTTACTTTGTCCATCATCTTATGTTGAACATACTCCTTCTGAGTCCCCTCCCGTGAAAATGCAACTATCAGCTCTGACAACACACCTTGTTCCACAAAATTATTTAGCTCATCCTCATAGATGAAATCCTACCAACATAGATAAAATTTAGGAAATCATACAGCAAACTCACTTCTTTTCAAAAATTAAAAGGACTCAAAGGTACGCATAGCAACAATCATTACCATCCGACGATTTCTACATCCAAAGAAGAGTAATACAGGGCCAAGCTGCACGTCCTCCTCTTTAAGGGCCGCTCTTTCCTGGAAAAACAATCTTACTTTTAATCTCGAATTTTCATAAACTAGAAAGGAAACCCTATAATCCATTAAAAAAAAATCCAGACCTGTAGAAATCCTCTGAAAGGTGCCAAGCCAGTACCAGGTCCCACCATGATAACAGGAAGTGAATGATCAGCTGGTAACTTGAAATTAGACTGCCTAATAAAAATTGGAGCCCAGCTACAGTCACGGCTCTTCTCCAGAGGAACTGTATTCTGTTTCATATGGTTGAATGTTAGAAATATTTACACCTAAGCTTTGTTCCTAGGGATGATCCACGTGTGGCATTGACAGAACCCCTTATAAAATTAGTACAGCATTACAGCACACACAAAAAGGCCACATGACAAACATATTCACAGCTGAGTATTACCTTCATCCAGGTTGAACACACTCCTTTGTGAATTCTGCCAGTGGGAGTTGGACCATAAACCAAAGCACAGGTCACATGCACCCTATTGGGTGCAAACCTGTACAAAATATAGGAAGCAACAATATTAGATGAAAGCTCTACATTATGCGATAAACCCACCTATGAGTACCATATCCAGGAAGAATAAAATACCTAGGCGAGGATGAGATTGAATAGTAACGGGGCTGCAAGCGAGGAGCTACTGCTGCAAAAAATACACCAAGGGGAGGTTTTGCTGACGGGAACTCAGCCATTACCTCAAGGAGACTTCTCTGACTTCCAACAACCCATTTTGAGTAGTCATCCTGGAAAATGAAAAACATAGCAAATTTTGACACAAACAAAAACAAAAAATGTGAAACAAGAACACAAAGACAAAGTCGGGTGGGGAGGGTTTTGTTAACCTTCCCCTGAGGCGACGATAAAAACTTGAGCCTTTCTACTTCACTAGGTTCAACAGCATGAGCAGCCAAAGCAAGTAGCGCAGCCTGAAAGAATAAACAATTAGGAGCCAGTAAGACCAAATATTTAAGTAATAAAATAAGCTGCAAATGCAAAGAGATAACCTTCCGAGGAGGATTTAATAGATCTGTATAACGAGCCAATGCAGTGCGGAGTGTGCAAGGACCAGGGAAAGGAGGCGGCAATGAGCTTCCATGGGGTGTGCCATCATCATTGTCAGTGTAAATAGAGAATAGCAAATCTAGAGGTTGACCCAACAATTTCCTGGCTTCTTCAACAGTTTCATCACAATTCTCAACATAAACACCCACATGGTCTCCAGTTTCATACCTGACAAACAAAAAATGAGGAATGATAGTCACCAGTTAAAGACTTGATTCTAGAACTAATATAAAGTACAACACAGTATTCCAATCCATTATTTGTTAAACATCAGGGGAGAAAGGAGGAATGGGGGATGGGGGATGGGGAGCACATATTGGTAAGCAAATAAAACATCCTGGAAGACTAGATACAGAAGCCAGGATATTACAACCACTCCAATCCTAAACGGTCACAATATAAGATTCTAAGTTTTCATTTCTTTCCAATAATTTCATTGACAATTGGATAAAGCATTTGTGCAAATAGAGAAATATATAAACACAAAAACACCCTGTGACCAAGATTGCCTAAGTGATAAATCTATTTCATTGTCAATTGTACGATTGGAGAGATGATAAACAAAATATCATACTTCAGATGCCAACAAGATCTGAATCTAAGAAAAACCCCACCATGGAATCGAAAATACTAGGTTCGTTTGACAAAACTTTTTAGAAGGTGCTTTTTCTTTTTGGTTGTGTTGTAAAATAAAGGTAAAAATAGTTTTGAGTGTTTTGAGTTGTTTGTTAATACTTTAGCTTTTGCTAAAAACAAAAAAGCTACGCTAAAAAGCATTGCCAAATGAGCCTACTGTTTGCAAAGAGGAAAAAAAAGAAAAGAAAAAAGCAACTATTCTTTTTTATGGCTAACTTTCAGGCAGAGCCTGGTCAATGGAATGCAAAGGTGACCAGAATAAAATCATCAACTTGAAACTTTCACTGCAAGCCCAAATTTGCAAGGAAGTACTATGTACTTAAGAACTTACTTTACACCAGTCCCTGAAATATCAAACTCCAGATGTATGCACGAGCGATCAGAGTCGGGTCTGTGAAGCTCTTTTTGAACAGCAACATTAACTCTTCAGGCAAAAGAAATGAAACCAATTTTAGTAAACAATAATTACAGTGATATAACTAACAACATTTACATCTCAAAGCACCTGCAAGGATGGTGTATATCAAATGTAGCAGTCCCATTTGCAATGTTTGAATAATTATCCTCATAGGATGTAATAGTAGAATCATGAATCACTACTCTATATTCAGGAATAACAGCTGTATATGGAGTAGATACAGTATTTGCATCATCCTCATCTCGAAGCAACTGATCTAACTCAGGCCACAATTGTTCCTTCCTATAAAAGAACAACCAAATCATTCAAGCAGAAAACACAAATCGTACAGAACACTAACGCTCAATCTTCCCAAAGCTAACATTAGAAATCAGTTAAAAAATTTGCAACAGAATAGATAAAAGTTAAGTCTATTAAAGACTATAAAGTATACCAAGCAGCAAAATCATCCTCAAGACATTGATCGTCATCACCTAGACCAACCGGAATGAGACGCTTTGCACCTGCATCAATGACATAGATATGAGTTCAACAGACTTTACACAGAGTTGACAACTAAAATGAAATTGAATCCACCATTTCATGGGGTCTAGCAAAAATTGATCAACAACTATGCTCTTACAAAACTGAAAGTTACTAGTTAGATACACATGAGTATATACTCAGCAAATGACTAAGTTGCGTTTTGAAAGAAGCTTAAGTCTGAAACCAGAAAAAATTAAGGTTCACACTGTGAATATATTACTACCAACCACTGATTCAATTGAATGCACAATCTCAGAAGTTAAGGAGCCAAATGAAAGAATGACCAATTTTGGTTTCAAGAGTTGAGCCAAAAACTTAGGATGAGAAATTAATGATGATTATCCAGCAACCAGATGAGCTTGCTCTGTATAAAACCCAATTGAAAGAAACCTCTAAAGTTACAAAGATGAGATCCACAAATTTGGTTAATGGGGTTTTGATAAACCTAAAACATTATCCAAGACAATTTGGCAGCAGTGCAGAAAATAATAATTTAGACCAGCTAAAGCAGACACACATTGTCTCCCGGTCACTCACTGACTTCGCCATCCTAACATTAATTTATCTGAAAATTACTTATCAATTACTAAACACTACAAATAACATAACCTCACACACCACTAGAGCATTCACAAGCTCATGTCACATCAACAAGCTAATATCACTTATAGTCAGGCTACCATTAAAAGAGAATGCTAATATTCCCATACTTGTATTATACATGCTTATCTTCATTGAAATCTACCACAAGTACACACTTTTTAATGCTGTTGAAGTACTACAAAATGCTTCCTAGTCCAAACAGTAAATTTGTGGCCCATAATTGGCAGCAGTTACAGGATTAGACAATAGAAGATCAGCAGACGATGCTTCTCATGATAGTGCATGTCAATATTGAAAAAAAAATACCTTGTTCGCTAAGTTGTTCATCAACCACCTTCCCAATCTGTTTCAAAAGGGGTGCTATCAGATGTCACAGTTACAATATGATATGGATGAGCATACCCAACTTACTAATTTACCTTATTGAAATGTTCATATTGCCGGTTACCCAAGCCAAAAACACCATATCTGAGTTGTTGAAGCCATGGATCCCTATCTTTACCCTGGAAATAGAATTTAAGGCATTTTAATATATCAGCTAAAAATTAAAGAGGAAATTCAACCAGATTATGACTTAATAATCTGTTTTCACGGTTGATTCGCAGTAAATCACCAACCTCAGCAAACCATTTGTAAAATCTCGCAGCATTATCAGTTGGCTCCCCATCACCATAACTACAATGTCAAGCTCAAATATATTGAATATACCATGCATTCTGAAAAGCAATATGCATTCCAATTTTAACATAATGCCATTTAAGTTAATGATCTATCTTACGTGGCCACCATGAAAAAAGCCAAAGTCTCTTTCTTCAGTTTTTCTTCATATTGATCGTCATCCGCAGCATAATCATCCTATTTTAAACATAGTCAACAAGAAAACTGAATAGTAAATGTTTTTTCTTTAAAGAAGCAATCCTGCATGCCATGATGCAACATCACACAACAATTCCAATCCAACATACCAGGTCAACAACTTTAACAGCTGCTTTATCATATCTTGCCTTGATCTCTTCAGCTAAAGCCTATAATTAAAAAAATGCAAACATAAAAGCCTTAAGAACACTTATGCAGAAGTGATAAAAATAAATATAAACTGCTAGTGGATAAACAATGACGAAAAGAAACTTTTTTTATCGAGGAATCGACTCTTTCAGGAGTTCAAGTCGCGTATTAACATAGATTGTAACCATCCAGGATAGAGAATTAGCAAGGAACGTCCCCTACCGTGATGATTATGGTGTTCCCACCTAAATTAGCAAAATGTGTGACTATTGGTACACCAAACAACATGTCATTAAAGATGCCGCATGTACTACTAGTTGCCTGATACTGTTTAAGATCAAGTTCCGTACATCAGCTGAAAATAACCAAGGCGCTGTTTGGCTATCGTTTAGGGGCGCTCTCGCATTGGGAGCAAAAACCAGGGCAAAATGCAAGAAATGCCTAATTCACACAGAGCATCCTCGACTCATGTCCACTTTAATCCGAACTCTACACAAACTGGAATTGCATAGCACCAATCGTACCAATTCTTGCAATAATGAATTAGGATTCAATTATGTGAGACAAGGAATTACACATAATACAAACCAAACCAATAAATAAAAGACGTTTCAGGTGTAATCCCCACCCCAAATCTTCAGCTTAACACCATAGCTACCACAAATCACACAATCAACAGCTAAACTGTTTCATACTTCAAAACCAAGAAGGAGAAGAAGAAGAAGTAGAAGCTTACCTTAGCGAAGCCCTCAGCAGTGCCGGTCTGAGTACCAAAGAAAATGGCAACCTTAGACTTCCCGGACTCGGCTTCGACCTCGCCGTCGTCGTCCTTGACCGACAGCTTGGGCACCACCACCGGCTTGACCTCCCTGCTACCATTCCGATCCCACGATCTCCTCCACACTAACACGACCAACAGCCCGATCACGACAGCCAACGACGTCGTCGCGATCAACACCGCCGAGTCCGACACCGACCCGCCGAGCGATATCCCCAGCGCCGATTCCAGCGTCCGTACCAACTCCGAATCCGAACCCCCCATCGTGTCAGTCCGATCCGAAATTTAAGCTCCGACCAAAAAAAAAAAAGACACAAAGCTCTTTCGTACGGACAATCTTTTTACTCAGGCTACTCCTCTTTCTCTTTCGTCTTTTAGAAAGCTCGAGGAAAGCCCTAAAACTAAAAGCCGGTAGTTGTTGTGTGTAAGAAAGAGAGAGAGAGAGAGCGCGGCGTGGAGACCAGAGCTACCTGTGTGTGTTGTGAGGTGGGTCCCACTGGGTTTGACCGGAGGTTTTGGGCGCTTTCAATTATCTTCACGAGGGATATATATATTATTATTCAGATCGGAATTCCATGGTGCAGTACTACTTTCAGTAGTAGGCCCTTCATTCTTTAACGAATGGTCCAGCTAAAGCTGGCAATGAAACATAAAAATAAGGGGTAATTTGGACCGCTTCGGAGCCCTTCTACACCACTCAGTAACCACCGTCATTACTATTTCACTGTACCATATGGCCGTGCCAGGATGGAATCGGAAAGGGGTAAAACCATGAAAAAAATAATAATACTAACAGAAGTCCAATGTAGGTCAATAAGATGAGATTATACCTAATAAAATAGAGGTCACTAATTTAAATTCTTCTCATTCTCTCCATCTTGTACGATATGTCAAAAGAAAATTAAATATAGCTTGAATATTGCATGGATCTGGGGTCTGAGAATCAGATATTCTCCCCTGCGACTGCGAGCGTTCAATACGTGTGACGTTCGCGTTTGCGGTGGCTTGCGGCAATTGAATTCTGCGCGTTGACAAAGGCTGGATTGGTTTGGCGCTGTTTAGAGTTTACTTTTGTTCACGTTTACCGCAACGATTTCGCGCTCTTTCTTTACGACTTTCGTGTTGTCTACTTTTGTTCAATCCGCCACAGTCACTTCCCTTTTTCAAGCCTTTCGTGGAATAAGGATCCGGGATCCGGCTCGATGGTCCAGTCCATTAAGAGGCAAATCACGTTAAATTTGTGTTGCATGCTTGTGGGCCAAGCTCGTATTTAGACCAAATCTCAGGCCCATATGTCGAACAAGTTTAAACTAATGCAGCAGGACTTCAGATTTTGCTTCCTAATTTTGTTTTGTATGATTCTTTTTTCTTTATCCACTTGCTACGTTTCTCCACCCAATAGGCCAAAGATATGAATATCTTCCCAATTGGGCCTGGGCGAGGAGAGCCGACTGCAACCGAAAATTAGAGTCCCTAATACTGAAACCACCCGGTCTCGATGGTCCAGTCCATTAAGAGGCAAAAAGGGATGCGCAGTAACCGGTTCCTGTATTCCGGAGCGAGACATCGGTTGGCAGTCACAACCAGGATATATAGCATGATAGCACCCTACCACCTCACAACAGTTAAATAGGGTCATCTACATTTCAAATGCAATTGATAGGAGCCGTTTAAAAAATAATTGAGACAACAAAATGAGGATAATTTTGTCAAAAATTTTAACACTTTGGTTTAAATTTTAATGGGTTGTTGTTCATTTCAAATAAAATTGAGAGGATTGTATTCCTGCAACAGTAACAAATGGCATTTAATTATGTCAAAAGTTGTGTCATAACACTAAATGACACCTAAAAATGAATGTATCTCAAAGTCAATAATCAAACATTACAACCTGTACGTTCCAAATATTGCTTGGCCATCCAACCATTGTACGACACATGGCGAAGCCTATTTAGAGATCGAAAGGGAACCACATTAACATAAGAAAAACTAAACCTTGGCAAGGTAGGCATTTATACTTTATCATAAACCCTAGCTAGATCAGTTAATTTTGTCTTTACGCTTTCTTAAACGATTGCTGACTTAGGCATTAAAAGTATCATTATCGGCACACCTTTGTGCTAACGTGAACGTCTACTCTCTTTTTGAAGGCGCCCTCGACTTGGTCTCGACCGTGTGTTTTATTGCATCATATATACATAAAGAAATAAACACCACCTTATTATTGATTTTGGGAAGTTAATTATTATGGGATGAATATGTTTCTCTCAAATTAAGTATGCAAGGGCAACCATATCTATGTCTTCCACATCCATAATTTGAAACAAGTCTTTCCGAAGGAAGTCAGGATTTGTGTCATTTTCCATTGCGTGGTGCAGGAGATCATGTCGTGTATATAGTCTCTTTTTTCTTAATAATAAATTGCAATTTAAAGAAAACAGACACTCACATACGTACTCACACACAAGACGTACGTGCTTTTTATGTTCTTACAAAGACAACTAAAAAAAACAACTTAGTATATCATGTCAATCATCAAACAGATCGAAGTAGCACACAACTTCTATATATGTCTACAGACATCATGGATTCAGCCTGCACGTCAATCTTTTACTATTTCAACGATATTCCAATCCCTTTCAAGCTTATTTATGAGCAGCGGCAGCTGATTTTCAGGAAGAACCATGGTGACCACCAACCCATCTCTCCCTTCTCCCTCCCCTTTCCCATTTATTGGCCCTGGAAGCACCAAAACAACCCCTTCATCTCCAACCCCATTGATGGCATAGTTGGCAAAAGCAGGTCTATTTCCCTTCAATTCCAGCCCATAAATCTTTGCTTCTTCCAGATTCACAAATGTCAAGTTTGCTCCATATGCTATATAATCGGCCTCCCCATTTTCTATCTCCACTGTTTCTTCATTTTCCTCCACTCTTTTCTCAGCTATCAGCTCTGCCAACTCCGATATATCGGCTTTCGCCACTGAGAAATCTACCTCAACTGTGCTTAGCACCATGTCATTGGTTGGATATTCATTTTCCCTGTTGTGGGAATTTGTTGCACAGATTGTTACAATCCTTGTCTCCCTTTCCCTGATTTCAGATAAATATTTCCATATTATAGCAGAGAGAACTTCGAAATGTGAGACTTTGGCCACGGCACGAGCTTTTGCTACCATCTGCTCAAGTTGTTCTGCGGTGACTTGGAAATGGTTTGTTTCCATTTTACAGTTATTGGCAGTTAGCCAGCAATCTCCTACGGGGTCCACCCTCTTCAACGTGGGAATTGATTTATTGGGAATAGTAGGTGGAAATTTGGGTTTCCTGGGAACCGGCGCGTGGAGACACTTCGGTGGCGCGTGACCAGACAAGATCTGGCCCCACATATTCATGAAGGCTGTGGCTGCAAATGCATCTCCAAGAACATGAGCCCAGCTGAGTCCCACGCACATTCCTCCACATTTGAACCGTGTGAACTGATCTCAAGCCGTGCCCCAGATGGAGAAAAAAGGAGTCAAATAAAGGGTAAAATTACTTTCTCATTTTAAATATTAAAAAAAAAACACTTTTAAGATAATATTTATCATCGTAAGATCCACCACTAAAACAGACATCCACCCCCTTTATATCTGAAAAAGTAGATATGAAGGTTAAATTATTGCTTATAAAAGCATTAAATAAATAAGAGAGAGAGAAAAGTGACCATTTAACCACCATAAAAGCATTCACATCCGCTACAATAAACATTTGGCTAAATTTAACTAAAAAGATTATTTTTATCTATTTTAACTACTTATTTTTTTAAAACACCCTTATTCAGTTCAACATTTTAATTTATCATTTTTATTATTTTATTTAAATAATCATTTTATATTATTTAAATATTATTTCTCTATTTTTTTTTATTCTTTCTTTCATTTTTTTCCCTTCATAGCATCTAAACCGTAGATGAGTTTAGCACATGAGCATCCAACGGTTTGTAAGCTTGTCGTAGCATGTGCAAGGAGAGAGAAATTTTAGTGGGCTAATTGTGTAGTACTAAAATGGGATAGTGGGGCACATTTAATATTGTTTTTCATATGCATAAAGTGCTACTCCTACTGTATTACCTCAACAATTAGGATGGCTTATAGCTAGCCGGATAGGGGAGCATTTTATTGTTTTGGCTTAGCAAAATAGCCCTGTTTTTTTTTTTTTTTGACATGTCCACATAAGGGTAGGGGGAGGGGGGATTCGAACTTGTGACTTCCGCTTCATAAGGCGTAGTTCACAGCCGATTGAACTACCTCTTGGGGACGCAAAATAGACCTGTTGAGCCCACTGCAAATGCTCTAATGAATAAATTATAATTAAGGTGGATGTCATGCACTTAATGCTTGATGGAACTGTCTAATCTAATTATCTTTAGACATGAGGTACATGATATTTCTGGTTTATTTTCAATTGAATAATATCTAATTAGTTATATCGAAAAAATATTTTTATCTTTTCTATTTTTAAAAAATAAAAGTACTCATTTAATATAATTAATTAGAAGTTCAACCGGATTGGAGAGGTTCTACAAGATTTTAGGTTTACAAAAAGGGAAAAAGAAAAATATTTTTAAATACCACGAATGATGATTTCATTTTCTGAAAAAATTATCTTGTTATACAATTCAAACATAACTCCAGCTTCCAATCCAATCCACTGCAACCCTTATGGTGAAGATCACGTCAAGAATTTACCTGGATATATAATTTTTCTTTTCAAGAGATCAAGGACTAATTAATCCGACAGTATATATCCAAAAAGAAAAAAAAAAACACCCGATGCAAACATATGGGAACAGAAAATAAGGCTTATTCCAATTCCCATGTGGGCATTCATCCTTCAATCACACTACTAGCTTCCTTTTTTTCCAGCAAAAACAAAAAGAGTTGACTTTATTTTCTAGTCAAGCTAAGTAGCTAATTAACTAGTTCTAAATTAGCTACTAGTTCTAACTTCTCGCTCATAGATCATTATAGATATGTAACAAGAAAAATAAGAGAAATTATATATAATAATAATAATAATTGGTCGGGGAGAAAGAGATCAGTACTACCTGTATAATGACGAGAGGCGAGAAAGCAAGCTCAGGACCAAGAACTTGAGCATAAGCAAGGGTACCATGAAAAGAGTGGTCCTTGGTGGTCAAAACTTCTTCAATGGTTTGGTCGCAGTCGGCTTCAACAATTCGGATTCCACTGTCGTTGCACTTGATGAAGGGTCGGCCGGTTTCGGATCTCCGAACCCTTCCTGAGGCGGTGAAGAAGAGAGCGAGGCAATGGAAAAAGGGTCCCTTCAAGTCCTTTGGTGTGAGCCCTTCAACTGCTTCACTCGTAAAGAAGTAAACCCCTTGAATGTAATGGAGCTTCATCGCCAAGTCCATGTCTGTCAGCTCCGAAACCTTGTTCTCGCCGGACTGTGTCGCCGGCACCACTGTCGTTAGCTTTATGTTACAAACCTCCGGGCTTCCCATGCTTGTTGAGACCATAATAATGCAGAGAGACAAGACACGCTTCCCTTAAATAGCTGCGCCTTTCAATTCGTTGGGAAGTTGGCAAATGCTTTTGTGCATTCTCCCACCCATCTCCTCTCCCTTTATTATTTATTTATTTATTATTATTTTTTGAAAAAATCAAGATATTAAAGAGAGAAGAGGGTGGGGAGATGGTTGGAGAGATGGGTAAGAGCATTCCCAGCAGCTTCCTCGTCCTATTCCCTATGTTTAAGGATCCAAACCACTTTTTGCTTCCCTATATCAATTTGTCCCCCAACAGCTTCCTTAAATGATTCCTTATATCATTAAAATATTATTATTACTTTTTATTTTATTCTTTTGATTTTTTCTCTCTCTTTTTATTTTTTATTCTTTTACTTTTCTCTCATTTGCTTCGCTTGAGATCCGAGCTCTAGAAGATGGGTTCGGTGAAGCCCACTCGACGACGCTGCTTCAGGGTATGCACACCATGGTGCAGGGCTCTCAGCGTTCTTCTTCAACACGAGTCCGTCTGGTGACCGGGTGGATCGGCTCGTGGGGTCGACGATGTGACCGAGCTCGCCAGTGGTCAGTGTTTGGGCACAAGGCGCCGAGAGATGATAATTTGCCCACCTAATCGTTCTTGCTACCGGTGCCCACGGAGATGATAATTTGCCCACAACTCACCAACGACGAAGAACGATTGAGTCTTCAGCATGTCCTTGCCCCTACACGGGAGATTAATTTTGAGGTGTTCTTAGAATCTGTTCTTTGGGAAGGATTAATTTTGTGGGTTTTATTTGTTGTTAATTTTTGGTGTAAATCCTTTGAGTGGCCGTGAGAATGAAGATGGAGTATTGAAGATGGAGAACCAGAGGCTTCTCCGTTTGGTGAGGTGCGAGAGAGATAAACAGTGGAGAGAGAGAGAGACATGCGTGATGTGAGAGGAGAGAGAGTGTATGTTTTATGATTATAATATTCACAAGGATTGCAATAGTGGAGCCTTATATATAAGGCTCTACTGTTCCATATTAATGTTTAGGGAACCATATAAGGAGTCTGCTATAGGACGTTTTTTGTGATTTTTTGGACATATTCCCTACACATAGGGAACAGACTCCCTATTATAGGGAGTCTGCTGGGGATGCTCTAAGGGAATGCATTGTAGCAAACCTCAAGGGAAGATTTATAGTGTTGTCGTTGAGGCATATTCTACTTGGCATGTCAAAGTTAAAATAAATTTTATTAAAAATTTATGGATGATCATGCAATTAGTGGCTAAAATTACTAACCATAACTATTTAAGCAGTTAGTACATTTTACTAACTGCTTATGTTAACCGCTAAGCAGTTAACTGCCCAGTTAATTAGTGGTTAACCGTATTAGAATAACCGTTTTTTTACTAATCATTTTTTTGGGCCAAATTTGAAAATTAAACTTTTTCTGGGCTCATATTAAATGTTTTTTCCCACATTTTTTTTTTTTTGTCTTTTGGTCCAATCTTCAGTTTTAGGCTTATTTTGCCTTTTTATGTGCTTTTTTGGCATCAAAATATACATTATTTAACAAGCATAAAGGTTGCGATTGGGCTCTCCAAAATGAATCATGGCAGACAAGAAACCGTGAGACAGAGCATCCTATAATGAGAGAGAGACAACAAGTCGAGGACGACAATGAGAGACGGTGTGAGGGGTGAGGCTTGAGCGGACGCAAAGGCTGAGAAAATTTGAAAACTTGTATAAACTAGGTTTAGGGTTAAAATGAGATGAATATTGAATATATAGGAGTTATATTATATATAATTATATATTATAAAAATATTATATATAGATAAAGTAGTTGTCGATTTTCGAAAACCCCCAAACCCCACTGAATTAGGATCCTCTCCATTTCAAAATCCCTCAATTTTCTCCATTTAGTGCATTTTAAAGTGTAGTGTTGCCCAAAAGTTTTAATGATGGTAGTGCATTAAATGCACTACTCTTACAAATGTACTAAATGGATAAATTTTGAAATAGAAATGATCATTTTCCCTAACCACTAAGCGATTAGTGATTACAAAGCGGTTAATAAATATCGCATAAACACCTAAAATACTCTCGTGTGTCTCAAATATTATTAAAGAAATAGACACATATCACTTTTATATATTAGATTGGAAAAAATTCCTCAAAACTGGTTGGAGGAAAACTTTGTCATATTCTTAAGAGATGTGATACAACCACAATAAAGACCCAACAAATGCCCAACTTTTATCATATTTTATAGTTTAAAGCTTTCTCTCTTCTCTACTAGCATTTTTTTTTTAAAAAAAAAAATCTAACACTTAAAATAAAAAGTTGGGTCTTTGTTAGGTGTATGTTGTGCCTTTAACATTTCTCTATTCTTAACATATGTTAGAATAACCGGTTATAAAAATAAAATTTAAGAACTGACATTTATTTGAATGAATTATTATTAAATAAAAAATTAATAACTAATTTAGATCATCACATTAACATTACTGGACAATTATAAAATAAAAATATAATATCTAACATTATTAAAAAACTAAAAAATTTTATTTTCATTCAACTGATCATGTTAAGTCAACCGTCCGGAGGGGGTGTCATTTGTTCGGCAAAGCCTTTATTTTCCTTTGTTACTGTTTATACATCATTTCTCAGGGAAAATCAACATTAAAACATTCTATATATATATATATATATATATATATATATATATCAACTAAAGGAAAAGACTTTATCAAACAAATCCACAATCGTTGACTGAAAAAGTTCTGGACAATTAAAAAAATAAAAATAAAAAGTGTTCTAATTCTTTTTTTTAGAAAGTCTTTAAATTGAGCCATATGAATTTTTTTAAATCTAATCTATAAAAGTGAATATGTTCATTGAACATATAATATGTACATATTTTTTTATACTATAAACAAAATTAAAATAAATTTTATTAAAAACTTATATACATCTCATATATTATAAAAAAAATTTAATAAAAAACATAAAAGTTGAAAAAAAAGTCCTTCTATCTAATTTAAAGGAAAATTTTGTTCTCCTTTATTCTTTATGGTACCTTAAGTTTTAATGGGAATATGTACGATAAAGTGAAAGAAAGAGGACAAGAACAGCTGGATAATTAAATACAACATTAGTTGGCCGTTATGATTTAACATAACACTCAATAATTGGTAAAATTTCATTCTTTCTTTCAAAAAGCAAATAATAATTGGTAAAAATTATTTTCTCTCACTAAGCATTCATTTAGTGTATTTAGGAGATTAATGGGGTTTGTTATAAGTTCTTCCCGTAGTGTTCTTCTGACGTTTTTTCAGTTTTACATATAACATGATTTAAGAAAAAATAAAATTATAATACTTTTTTTTTTTGCCAACAGATTAATTTTTATGAGGTAATAGTTAGGTTCTAATGCTTTAAAACTTATTTTTTTATTCAAAATTAAAACCTAAGGGTAGAAAGTTAACCCTTAAGGAATGATATCACCCAAAATGGATATGATCATCCTAATTTTGGTGTTAATGCTTCAATTTTTATGTTAATGCCTCAATTTTAATGTTAATGCCTAAAAAAACAGGTGGTTGAGGCACTACAATTTTATTTTTTCTTAAATCATATTTTACTTAAGATTGGGAGAACGCTAGGAAAACACTATAGGAAGAACCCCTAACATTTTTCGGAGATTAATATTGTCTTTAAAGGATAGTTCAATCGGTTGTGTACCATGTCTCATGAAACATAAGTCACTAGTTCAAATTTTATTTCCTCTTTTTTTGTATGAATATGTCAAAAAAAAATAAATATTCTCCATTTCAGATAATCTTTTCCATAATATAATTAATTCGTTATTAAAAAAAAAAAAATCAGATTTGTATCTCACGAAATTATTTTAATCAGAGCTAGGCTTTAATGAAGAAACGAAAGTCTATAATTTTCCACATTGATTATGGTCTGTTGGAAGTTGCACGTCTCCGTGTAGTCGTTGGGGTAAATATATTATGATGCAGACCTTTTTGTTTTTTTTGTTTTTTTGGCATGTGATGGGAGACCTTTTTTGAGAGTTCCAATTGCGACTTCCAGTCCTTTATCACATTTTAATCTCATTCATGCACTTATGACAAGTGACAAGGATAAGGATTCCCCAATTTGATTATGAAATTAGGGATTCTACCAATTGAAAAATGACACCTATTAAAAATTAGGTTTCCCTATGACAAAGTTATGAAGACGTATTATTCTTCTTTCTTAATATAGTACAACTCGTTTCTAAAAGGTAACTCAATCAACTGTATGAACCACACCTTAAAAAGTGGAGGTCACTAATTCGAATTCTCTTCTCCTCTTAACCTTATGTGAACATGTCAAAAAACAAAAAATATATATAGCACAACTCATCTCTTCAAACTCAACTATGGATATTAATCGCAGAATCAATTACCCAAATATATTATGGGCTTTGAGTGAGACTCAAGGCGGGTAATACTAAAAAGATGAACCCAAAAAGACACACTCGCCCTCTATTCAAGCTACGGCGTGGTTGTTTTATTGTAGTTATTCTGTACTTTCCGTCTTCTTTATTTTTTTTCACGGGTTGTTATCTCCCTATCATGATGTTGTTTGATATTGAGAAAGAGATTTTACTTGACAGGGATCATCCTTCAACGACCTTAATCCAATTATCTGCAATACTTTTTCTACAACAATTATTTAATGGTGGTTATTTTTACCGCATAGAACTCTTTATTGAGTTTTTTTGCCATTTCTCATCACCTTGTGCAGCTTTTTGAAAGACCCTGCTTGTTTATAGTTCATCTAGGATCATTAATGAAACCATTGCCTATACTTTGTTACTATCACTGATTATGTGCTGTATTTTTTCGTTTTGGTTTATTGTTGGGGTGCTCACCCCATTGTTGTTTGATCCCATATAACCCATTTTCCCTTATTTCATTAGAAATAATAATAATAAGACACATAAATAAGAGACGTAGTACAAAATATAGACCATCATTTCTCTTTATTAGAAAACGAGACAAATTAATATGTAAGAGACATGCTATAGAAATTGCAATTTTTTTAATAAATATTTTTTAAATCACAATATGAAACAATTATTTTATAAAATCAAAATCGCAATCTCAAATCCATCGAAATCAATTAATTAATTGATTTAGTTTTAATTGACTTTTTCAATTTGGTAGGTGAAATTGTCCCTACCATCATGGTACATTAAATAATAAAATAGTTATTAAAAAAAAAAACTAATGGGCAAAAAAAGAACAGTGGCTACAAATACAATGGGATTTGGAATGGCAAAATCTCCCTATCATGATGTTGTTTGATATTGAGGAAGAGATTTTACTTGACAGGGATCGTCCTTCAACGACCTCAATCTAATTATCTGCAATATTTTTTCTACAACAATTATTTAATGGTGGTTTTTGTTTTTACCGCATAGAACTATTTATTGAGTTTTTAACCATTTCTCATCACCTTGTGCAGCTTTTTGAAAAACTTTGTTTGTTTATGGTTCATCTAGGATTATTAATGAAACCATTGCCTATACTTTGTTACTATCACTGATTATGTGCTGTATTTTTTTCGTTTTGGTTTATTGTCGGGGTGTTCACCCCATTGTTGTTTGATCCCATATAACCCATTTTCCCTTATTTCATTAGAAATAATAATAATAATAATAAGACACATAAATAAGAGATGTGGTACAAAATATAGACCATCATTTCTCTTTATTAGAAAACGAGACAAATTAATATGTAAGAGACATGCTATAGAAATTGCAATTTTTTAATTAAACATTTTTTAAATCACAATATGAAACAATTATTTTATAAAATCAAAATCGCAATCTCAAATCCATCTAAATCAATTAATTAATTGATTTAGTTTTAATTGACCTTTTCAATTTGGTAGGTGAAATTGTCCTTACCGTCATAGGTACATTAAATAATAAAATAGTTATTAAAAAAAAAAAAACTAAACAATTTTTTTTTTAAAAAAAAAAAAACTAATGGGCAAAAAAAGAACAGTGGCTACAAATACAATGGGATTTGGAATGGCAAAATAGGAAAGTGCAAATTCGATTTTTGGGGGTTCGACTTTTTGGGGCTTCATTCTTCATCGCTTTTTCGGCTGGAATCGAAGCAGCGGATAGTCGACGACGGTGACTGGGTTACCGTCAATAACGCCAGTTGCTGGTTGGTGTATTTATCTGGAGCCGGAAGGGAAGGAGGACGTGGTTTGGGCTACAGCTACCTACACGCGGCAAGTGTTTATTGGCTCATTCATTTATGGCAGTCTAAACATGTCACACAGAGTATTAATTTCTATGACAAAATATGGATGGACATGGAAGTCGTGGAGGGAACAAAATGATAGAGCATCCCCATTTTTCAGGATCAAGATTCTCAACAATTTTAAAAAATTGTTAGTCAGTTTTTTTGAAAATTTCAGCCATTAAAGAGATCTAATGGCTCAAAATTAAACACTCATTTAATATAGAGAGATAAACTTAAAATTTTGAATTTTAAAATTCAACCTCGAAATATATGCTATCCACTAAAAAAATTGGGTGTTTTATTTTGAGCCATCAGATTACTTTAATGGCTGAGATTTTTAAAAAAATTAGCTGACAATTTTGAAAAAATTGCTGGAGATCTTGATCCCATTTTTCAATACCCAACAATGAATAGGAAAATGATAAGAGTTTTTTTTTCTGTAGGTTCTCCGGCCTGGTATTCTCTCAATCTTATGTAAAATATGATTTAAGAAAAAATAAAATTGTAATGGCCTCCACACCAAATTTTTTAGACATTAACACCAAATTTAAGGTATTAGTACCAAATTTATGAGGCATTAGCACTAAAATTGAGGCATTAGTATCAAATTTAAGATGGTCAAATCCATTTTGGATGATATCATTCTTAAAGGGTTAACCTTCCACCCTTAGTTTTTAGTTTTAAATCAAAAAACAAGTTTTAAAGCATTAGAACTTAACTATTAACTCATAAAAATTAATCTATTAGCAAAAAAATTGTACTACAATTTTATTTTTTCTTAAATCATATCTACATAAGACTGGGAGAACACTACAGGAAGAACCCTAACAAACCCCTTTTGAATAAACCACACAGACCAGATAATGTATTTAACATAAAAATAAAAACTAAATTTTTGTTGTTATTTTTAATAATAATTGAAAGAGGAGAAAGGGACAAAAGGAATGGTCATTTTCAATCTTGATTCGGATGAAAAAGAGAATGGTCAAATATAATGAAATGCTACTGAACACAATGTGGGTAGGAACGCATTTAAGTAACACATGTGCATGAAAATTTACGCATTTATACACTTTCAAAGCATTACAGCTTCAAAAGGGGAAAATATCAACACTAATGTCATAAATTATAGAAGCAAAACGCCAAAATGCAAAAAGAGAATTTTGATTTACTGGAAAAATCATTGAAAGCGCATCCCCTTCAAGAGAAAAGACATTCATGCCAGTAGAATGGGCCAACCGAATTGCAAGAAGAGCAATTGCGGCTTCTCCCAAAAGGACATAAGAGGAACGAAGCTTCAAGGTGGTTGCAACTAAAATCTCCCCATAAGAGGGTGGTCCTTCAATATAATATATAGGAGCATTAATATAACAAGGGCATTGAGGGGTCCATGGCCTACCCCTTAAACGAGTTCCTAATTGTAATGGCCTTGCAACTTTGAATTATGTCTATGTCCATATTGTTGTCTTGCAATAAAATTACAAAAATACATTTGACAATTTTAAAGACATTAAACAATTGAAGTTAGCCAATAGCATGCGAATTTGTTATGTGACGTAATCTCTCGCAGCGATATATGATATTTAGTGTATAAAAATTAATTTTTTAATTTGAGAGATCACAACACAAGCTTTAAAATGATACAAATGGATATTAAAGTGACGTATAACCTTACTAGCTCACAAGTGAGAGGGGGAGGGGGGTCTAGCACTCCAAAGGTAAGGGTATAAAAATAAGAAGTATTACTCGAGAATTAGAGAAGGGGGAGGCTGGCGCTAAGAAAGTTCATCCAATCCCGTCTTTAGATGTGCCATGAGTTTTTTAGCATATAAGAAATACATGTTTACTTAAATAACAACTATTTTGTACATGTTTTTTTAATAATATTAATATTAAAAAAAATTTGCTTCTCACGTGATTAAGATATACCTAACACTTTTAGTTATTGAGTTAAAAAAATTTATACAACCCAATTCGTTAAAAAGTTTAGCTTTTTGGCATTTATCTAATATAATTGGTGAAATGATACTAACATTAATCATCAAATCCTTGCCTTCGTTTGTATTTTTAGAGCAACTTGACTCCATTCTCATAAGGTCATTATTGCATCTAGTGTGACATAATATCATATACACCATATATTAATATTAATATGTATACGCCATTAAATTTAAAAAATATAATTTGAATCGTGAAAAAAGGATCTTTTAGGGAATTAAAATACCAACAAATTGTGAACTCCTTATAAACAAAAACTACAATGCAAAAAATACAACTATATTGTAGGCAATTGGCAAAAATGACCTGAACCTCTCTGGAAGGGTAGCTGAAAGTGGTTATCAAAGTACAATCAAGACACGTTGAAAGAAAAACAAACTTTGAAAGGTCCCTTAATCCATCTTTGACCCTAATCATTTGACTAGACACCGGCCAATAAATTAAGCACGCAAATAATTTCGTGAAATGATATGTTGCATAGAAGTACTAAATATAGTTGATTTATCCCTATCAACATTAAAGACACCATGTAATGTCGTATTTTCTTTGTCTTCCATTTCTTTCAAAGCAATGTGCAGGGAACAGACTACCTTCAGTGCCTTGTGTTTTCTGTTTCCTTTGAAAGCAATTTGACGCCATTTTTACAAGGGAAACTTTTATATATGATAAGCAAAGCTGCAAGGCATTGACTAACCCAAATCAATTGATCCGAGGCATATTTTTTATTCAAGATGACACCGTGAAGAAGGAAGGTGTCAAACAAATATTTTAATAGAAATGTGAAAAATATTATGGGCGTTCAAGTGGGCCGTTAAAAATTGTTATGCATCTGTCATCCACTCGTCACATGGTTTATAGACGAATTTTCAATCCCTATTCATGATCTTGCGAATCCGGGAATATGAGTAGGTGAAGGTGGAGATTGTCAACAACCACCTACCTCTGTCTCTCTCTCTCTCTCTCTATATGCATGATATTAGGCACAATTTTGACTAAACATTTTCTTATTTTTTATTTTTTATTTTTAAATTGAAGTAACAACATCCTATGTGGTTTTTTTTTTAAATGGTCATTATTATGAAGAAAATGCATTTTTTTAAATACCAAATAAAAAAGGACTACATAGGATGTTATTGCTTCATAATTTTTTTTTTCAAAAAAAAAATTAAAAAAAAAGTTGAATCGAAGTTGTGCAAAAAATTTGTACCTTTATTATTTTTCATACATATATATAATATTTTATTTTATTGGAACTTTATTTTTACGTGCTTCCTGCAAAATAAAGATGTTATTTACTCATATAGTGCAGATTACACCCTATAAAAATATCAATATTATTTTGCAGTGTTATTCTCTGGATTTATTATTATTATTATTAAAAAAAGAGCATTATAATTTATGAGTCTTCTTTTGTTTTTATAAGTTATAATTTATGAGTCTTTGATTCATAGATTTTCACCCAAAATATTGTGGGATCAGTACGGGTTGATGGCATGGCCTATTGGCCTTGTCCACTTTCCTCTTCACCTCTCGACTCTCATCGATACTGATAATACGGAGGAGGGTATTCGGGCAACTTTTTGGGCGAATCTTTTATTTTGTTGTGGCTTGGATTCAAAACTTTGAGACTGAAGGTCAATCGGGCCGAGCTTGATCTTGGGCCGGGCCTGGCTCAACCTGACACAAGCCCATCCAGACATAAACCAATGTTATCAAACATAAATTAACTATGAAGTTGTCTCCAAAATGTAGTTCAATCGGTTGAGATCACGCCTAATGAAGCAGATGTTAGTAGTTTGAATCCTCCTCCCTCCTCTTGTGTGGACATGTCAAAAAAAAAAAACTACAAAGTTAAAAAAAAAAACTACAAAGTTTAATTGTGGTAACAGAAAATGCTACATTTTCTCCCCTAGTTATTTTCCCATTTTTTAAAATTATCACTGAATTTGTGGGGTTATATGAATCTCACATGAACTCCACAGATCCAATTATAATTTTAAAAAATAAAAGAATAGGAGAAAAATCAATAGATGATGCATAGAACATCCCATGTTAATTCATACAAATGAGTATAATAAAGTAACATGTATTTTACTTTATTACACTGGTTTGTATGAATTAATTACATATTGATTTGTAGTTATGTGTAGTGTTATTATTTCTCTGTATATAAAGTAATGTTATACAGCATACATACATCATATAAATATCATATAAAAGCTAATGTAATAAGATCTAATGTGTGTGCATGTATATATATATAAGAGATATGCTATATTGCAATAAAAAGATAATTTTTGGCACATAAAAGTCTTAAGTGGGACCATTTTTTGCCCAACCACTGATGGGGCCTGTGGCCTCTGCCACTTAGGACTTTTATGGATAAAAAATAACCTTTTTACTGCACTATAACATTTCTTTATATATAAATATAATGACTATTAGACATTGCCACATCAATTTTGTATGTTATTTATAGGTTGTTTGTGTGGTATTTATACTCTTACATCTTACATAAAAAAAAAAAAAAATGTTATGTACTTTCTTGGTGTCCTCTTAATCCTACGTAAATATTATTTTTTAAAAATCGGGTGAGAGAAATAAGGATCATTTTTTTGTTTCTTTTTTTTTATAAAAAAAATAATAATAATATCACGTTGGACCAAAAGAGCACCATGATTACACCAGTAGAGCACCTAACATTTCCAAAATGAATAATGCTAAATTACATTTCCATTGCACAATGTTGATGTAGCATCCCAATTAACTATTGAATCAATAATTTTTTTTAAAAAAAAAATAAAGTTTAAGAGTTGGTTGGGATTACCACGTAAGTATTATGGAGTATATAGCATTTCTTAACTCCTTATCTTCAATTTTTAAAAATTTTCAATAAAATTTATCTTAATCTTATAAATATTTTTTTTTAAAAAAGGGATAAAAGTAATAGATGACTTGTTATTCATTTACCAAAAATGTAAAACCCGGTAAAAAATATATATATATATTTGGCTGTAAAAAAAAAAAAACAAAAATTACAATATCTATATTATAGTTTTTTAAGGGTCCAAAATTTAATTTTACATTCTCTTAAAGTCTAGGGAAGGCCCAGTTGTGGTCCTTCGTATGAATCAAGGAGGCCCATATCACAACAACCTGCAGATGCACGGCACCAATGGGAGGGCTCACCAATAGCCAAATAATAGCGCTCGCGCCGTACCAACCCCCACCCGCAATAGCTTTCTTTTTTGTCTCGCTCACGGCTTTAACTGAGCGCCGAATCAAATAAAAGAAAGAAAAAAAGGCCCGAAACCGAAATTCTCGACCCTCTCAACGCTGTCGCTGTGTGTGGACTGATCGATATTCATATAATAATATCATGCAAAAATAACTCAACCCATTCAGTTTCGTATTTTTCTTTCAAGCCCTTCTCGAGTTCTGATACGCCTCTGCAACATGTTCATATTAAATCAGATATAAATATTATTTTTTTAATACTTAAAATGTCACTTTCTCTCCCTATTTCTGTTTCTGACTCCTCTGTTTCATGAGATTTTTTATTATTTTTTATTTGTTTTCCGCTTTTCTCTCTCTCTCTCTTTCTAACACTATAAAACCCATATTTTTCTTAAATAAAAGGGTTTTTCTTTATTTATTTTTTTATTTGGAGCATTATGAGCAAACCAGAAGAGAGTTCTTTAGCCACGGACTCGGTGTTCTCAGGTCAGTTCCCTTTTCATGTTTTCTATGGTGTTTTCTGGTTTTCTGTTATATGTTTTTGGGCTCTACGCTTTTGTGTCTTTTTGAGTGTTCGTTGGACAATGCCTGTGGTATCAATAAACTTTGTTCCGGGTTGTGGGTTTGCGTTTTTTGGCTTTGTTCTTCTTTCATTAGAACTGGTTTAATTGCTGCATTGTTGAGAATGTGTGTTGCCCAGTATCTGAAATCTCATGGGTGTTCTCTTTCAGATAAATGGTAATTTTTGGGGTCTTCATCATGTATTTATTTTGATGGTTGTTTGGGTTCTAGGCCTGTGGCTTTCAGCATTCATGTCAATCTTGTGTTCGTCTTCTTCTTTTTTTGCAAATGTATGTACAAATTTGGGAGCTTTATATATCATCTTAATGAAAGCTTATATAGAAATATCTGTGTATTGATACTAATAACAATTGTGCTTGTTAGAACTTTATGCTCTTGTAAGCATTTAGTCAGTGTGCTAACGCTCCCCCCACAAAAAAGGAGAAGTTGAAAACTAGTTCTGGCACGTAATAAATTCTGATGTTTAGGGGACTTTTCGCAAAATACTTATTAATATCACCTACATTAAGAGCGGAAATTTGATGATATATTGATGTTGGAGCATATCATTCAAGCAGTTATTGTTAGTCAGAGATTCAGGTATTTAGTCTTTAGAAAGTACTTGAACTGCATCTAGGTCATCGTGATTTCAAATTGCCACTTTCTTGAACTGCAATAATCTGTTAAACTGGGTTTTAGTTTGACTAATTCTATATTTTGCTGAAGCTAATTTCTGACATCATTGAAAAAAAATTCAAAATTTTTTTTTTAACTGTTGGAAGTTGATTTATCTGGTTTACTGGAATGAGAGATGGCTGGTTAACTTGGGAATGAGTTCATGAGTTTCATGTCATCAGTTTATGTGAATTGATTTTAAAGGGTTTTGGAATTCAATGCTAAAACCCCATGCAGACCAGAAAAAAGAAGAGGTATTGATTGTTAAGAAAAAATGTCTTCATGAATTGACCGTAAGTGGGTCAGGATGTTTAGGTGGAAGGGTGACATGATTAGAAAGGAAGAAATGCACATTTGAGAGAAATTCTGAGTCTCTTAAATCAAGCGATTTCCTGTCCTTTAGAAAAATATTAGGTGATATAAACGAGGAATCAACCTGAATGAATGAGCTCATGTCCCTTCCTATCCAGGTACATGATTCGAGTTTCAATGTTCAATCAGCAAACAAAGCAATGCAATAATGGAAGAAATATATGAAATATAACTGGATACATAACCCAAGATCATGTTCGACCATGTCCTGATTACTTATAAAAAAAAAAAGATCATGTCCGAGCATGTGCTGATACTTTTGTGAATAAAAGTGATGGCCTTTTCTTTTTCTTTTTAAGAATGCTTTTTTATTTGGGGATGGGTTCCAGGTTGTGGGTTTGTTTCATTTTAGATTTATGACAGTTAAGAAATAATATGTCTGTGTGTGTACACACTTTGATTAGAGAATGTGAATGACACTGTTTTCCTTCATAGTTTCATTTACAATTGTTCAGTCATGCTAAACTTCTTCTAGATGTGAAAGTAGAGATCAGAAGTTCAACTTAGATTCTTTTTTATATTTGAAGGTTGTGCACTTGATCCTGCAAAGTATAGCAAGCTAAGCTTGGGAGAGAAAAGAGAGCTAGTCCATGAGATTGCCCGATGGTCGAAAGATGCCTCAGAGATGCTTCGTTCATTTACCCGCCCAGAGCTTCTTGAAATCATCTGTGCTGAAATGGGCAAAGAGAGAAAGTACACTGGGTATACAAAAGCTCAAATGATAGAACACCTTCTAAAGTTAGTTTCTCAGAATTCCAAGAGGAGCACGTCTTTTGCCTTTTCTCAGGCTCATATTGGATACAAAAGGAAAAGGAACATAGAGACCTCATCTCAACTATTGACTGACCTAAATCATGCTCCTCTGCAAAACAACGAAGAAGACTTTGGTAAAACACTCCTGTGTCAGAATGTTGCATGCAGAGCTACTTTAAGTCCTGAGGATGCTTTTTGCAAGAGATGTTCTTGCTGTATCTGTCATTGTTATGATGATAATAAGGATCCTAGTCTTTGGTTGACCTGTGGCTCTGATACTCCGGATGACAATGACCCGTGTGGATTTTCATGCCATCTGGAATGCTCTCTGAAGCATGCAAGAGCTGGTATTTTGAAGAATGGGTTTCATACAAAGTTGGATGGAAGCTTCTGTTGTGTTTCTTGTGGAAAAATCAATGGGCTAATGAGGTAATTGGCTTTTCATTACCCCCTATGGATTTCTAGATAAAAGTTGCGTGTGCTTCCAACTGGCGGATTATCCGTGGTAGGATAGTTGCAACCAGACCCAGAAAACTCAATAATTGTTGACATCTATCTAGCACACGAACATTTGCACATATATAGGTGATGTTACTGCCAGTTATATTTGTTACTTGGCAGTTTGAAGCACCTCATTGGCACATGCCATTTCGGGCAGATAACATTTACTTTTTATCCATACATGTTCATGCATAGACTGACATGACCATAGAACTTCTATTCAGTGAGGAGGGTCAGTTCTATTGGTGTAAAAGGATACAAGTTGTCCAATTTAAGTATCATAACATCTGTGAATATTATGTCCCACATGCATACTCATTAGGGTGTCTCACATTTGGTTCTCCCTTTTATGTAGGTTTTAGTTGCCAGGTGAATACCAGCTTAACTGTTAGGGTTTAAAAATTATGTGAAACAACATAGTCGGAATGCAAACCATTTACAGATAAGCTTTTTGTGTTACATGTACTTCTGTGTTATATAACGTCTGATATTTTGGAATGAACAAAATGTTCACGGAACTCTTTATAGATACCAGGCCAATTCACATTGATCTAACCAAACATGAGTTGCACTCAGTACCAAAGAGTGCTGGTACTTAACATGGCAATTCACTCAATTGGTTAATTGGTTCAACCCACTCAATTGGTTGATTGATTCAACCGAGTTCTTAGCTTTTAACACCAAGAGAATGGGGGAAAGGATTGGGTAATTGATTTTTGTTTTTTCAGAACCTGGAGAAAACAGTTGTTGGTTGCAAAGGAGGCCAGAAGAGTGGATGTCCTGTGTCTACGATTATCTCTGGCTCACAAGATTCTCTTGGGAACAGAACTATACAAAGAAGTACAGAAGACAGTGGAAACTGCAATGGAGACACTGAACAATGAAGTGGGGCCTCTAGATCAGGTATGCACAAGTATGGCACGCTGCATTGTCAACAGACTTTCCTGCGGTGGTGAGGTTCAGAAGTTGTGTGCTTCTGCAGTGGTATCTTTTGATTCAATGTTCCACCGTGATTATATGGAAAAGAAAGATTCATTTGGTAAGCTTCTTTGTAAAATTTGAGGTCTCACTTTTCTTGTAGAACATTTTGATGTAGTTTTGGAATGAAAATTCTATGATATTGATTTTCATTATGTTGGGCATACATGTCAACAGTATTAACTGCCATCATAACATATTTATTTATAAGTAATGCAAATTCGTTTAAAGCGCAGAGGGATGCAATCCTAGCACACATGAAGTATACAAGAGAACCTCTAAATTATAGAAGTAGATGTGGGGTTAATTCTTCAGTTTTTGAATTTGAAACAGCATTGTGTATATATTAATATGAAGGATAAACAACATCCTCTGAACTCTTTTAGAATGCCCCTATGTATAACAGATTCCCTCTACTTATAAAAAATTTATTTTTCCCACTGACTATGTTTGGTTGGAATCTTTCTAGCAGCTTGTCAGATCAACTTTGAAGACTTAACCCCTACCTCAGTGATCATTATGCTAGAATATGAAGATCATCTGTTAAAGAACTTAATGGGTTGCAGGCTGTGGCATCGTGAGTCTGTCATGAAGGATTATCCAGAGCAACCCACTTTCATTGTACTTAGGCCGGAGAAGAGATTCAAGATAGCCAATCTCCATCCTTCAACTGAGTATTTCTGCAAGGTTTCTTTGTTTAGCAGTACAGGTGGATTGGGTATTTTGGAAGCTAAATGGGTGACACCTGCATCAGGTGGAAGCTCTCTGACAGCTTCAGAACATGGAAAGGCGGAACACACAATAATAGCTCAAAATCATCCCCAGGTGGAGTCAACCAAGTCTAGCAACATTAAACTAACACCCCCTGCAAAGCTTAAACCAGCTATCAACGTCAACACGAGCAAGAATGAGCAGCTTTGTTCACTGCCTCCTTCCATTGAAGCTGTTTCTCCTGCCACGCCTCATAAATACAGTGGAATGCGGGCAGTTCCAGATACGGGTTGTAAAAAGCGACAGGAGGAGAGAGATTATGAACATTCCGTGCAAGTGGTCAAATTGTTAGAGCATGAAGGGCACATAGATGAAGATTTTAGAGTAAAATTTCTCACTTGGTTCAGCCTCAAAGCTACTAAGCAGGAGAGAAGGGTTGTTAATGTTTTTGTGGATGCTTTGCTTGATGACCCTCCAAGCTTAGCCGGACAGCTTATGCATGCCTTCATGGACAAGATTTGCTGTGAACAAAAACAGGTTTTTAGGCATGGTTTTTGCTTTAGATTGTGGCACTAAATACTGAATAGCGAATTTTGTTTTAGGCTTAAAACTTTAGGAGTAACCAAGGCATGCAGGCTATTTTTTTTTTTTGGGGAAAAACAGGAAAGTATATTTGGGAAAAATGTGAAGCTACTTGATTTTATTTCTCATCATACTTGATGCTTAGAATTATAGGTTAAGAATGTACATTTTGTGTACATGTAGAATGGCAGGAAGATATCGTTTCGTTTAACCGCAACGAAAGAAAGCTTATTGCATTGACAGCTTTACCAGGTTTGGATAGTGCTGCCGTGTGGCCACTCCTTTCCTCGGGTGGCTACACAGCCACAGCCACTTTCTTCCTTTTTTTTTTTTTTTTTTCAAAATAAGTAAGTGAATTATATAGAAAACATTTTCTCAAATAAAAAAGTTACCCAAAAAAAAGAAGGGAAAACTTCACTTAATCCTTTTGAACTATGGCCACTTTTGCAAATGCTCTTCTAATATTCAAAATCTTACTTAGGTGTATCAAACTTTGGTTTTCTCTCACTTTGAACATTTCATACAAAAAATACCAATTTTACCCCTAACTAATTCCAAAACTACAATGTCCATTCAACCCAAAACGACGTAGTTTTGGCCATTAATTTTTTTTTTTAAAGGTGAAAATTGAAAAAAAAAAAAAAAAGGATGAAAATCGAGGTGGTGGACCACCCCAAAGGCCTAGGGTGGGCGGCCCAGTGGTGGCCAAAGCCACCCTAGGCCCCTTTGGGGTGGTCCGGCCACCCCCAAAAGCCTAATACCTTTTCTTTTTCTTTTTTTTTTTGGCCTTTTGGGGGTGGACCACCCCCTTGGGCAAACCACCCCCAGACCAACCGTGGGAGCCAAAAATGGGGTGGCCAGACCACCCCATTTTGGCAAGGGAGTGGCTCGATTTTCTTCCTTTTTAAAAATAAAATAAAATTAATGGCTAAAACAACGTCATTTTGGGTTAGGTGGGTGTTGTTTTGAAATTAGGGGTAAAATTGGCATTTTTTTGTACGGAAGGGATAGAGTGAGAGAAAACCAAACTTTGATACACCTAAATAAAAAAAAACACAAAAGTTCGATACACCTAAGTAAGATTTTAAATGTTGGAAGATATTTGCAAAAGTAACCCAAATTCAGGAAGGTTAAGTGAAGTTTCCAAAAAAAAAAAAAAAAATCTTAAATAGTTTTACTGA
This sequence comes from Carpinus viminea, assembly GCA_013348765.1. Classification (NCBI taxonomy): domain Eukaryota; kingdom Viridiplantae; phylum Streptophyta; class Magnoliopsida; order Fagales; family Betulaceae; genus Carpinus; species Carpinus viminea. The sequence goes on along the minus strand of CP054670.1, from coordinate 3,907,804 downwards.
GCATTGATAAATTACTTTTCCCCGGAAGTAGCATTCACTTGCAAACGCTCAATATGCACCAAGGAAACCTTCATTGACAGGCAGACCAAAATGTGATCGAATTGTGTTTAAATATTTAACTAGAAAGCGAATTTGAACTTACAAGAAATAATTATATTGAACTTGCTATGTTCGCAGAGTATCAGATGCTTGCAGCCACCGGATAATTTACTCTCAATTTTAAAGATCATTCCATGGGAATGCAATTATGCATGAAAATAGTACAATTTCTTTGAACCGTCTAAAAGAGGAGACAATTAAACTTTTTGGTGCCTTCAGGTGTCCGGAGATTGATAGCTATCTTTTGCCTTCCTGCTTCTCTCTCTCTCTCTCTCTCTGTGGTTAGCCATCCTACTTAGGGGCATGAGTGCAGCAGAAGCTCTAATGGAACCCCCAGCAACTGTCATGTATTTGCTGCGTCATTAAGAGCTTCATTAAATGAGGCAGCCAAGTACTCCGCTAAGCTTGGTTGAGGACTTGACTTGTTTGAAGCTTCTGAAACTCTTGCTTTTTTTGTGCTTTGAGATTTTCCAGTCCAAGATTTTGACGAGTAAGGGGAGTTCCACCTATTAACAGGAGCAACCACGCTCCTCCATAGAACAGGTTTCAAAAACTTCCATGGGTCTTCCAACATGGACTCATTGTAGAACCGCTCCGCCCCCTGTGGAGTGTGAGAACCGTGGCCTCGTCCACTACTCCATCCTAAACTAGGTCTCATGCTGCTGCCGTACGAGCGGCCCCCACCCCTTCTTGGTCTAGGGCTAGGACTAAGCCCTTGTCCTGAACCAGGGCTCATGCTGCTGCCGTACCAGTGGCCCCCACCCCTTCCTGGTCTAGGGCTAGGACTAAGTCCTTGTCCTGAACCAGGGCTTGGACTGTGGCTGACCCATCGACCCCTGCCTTGCTCAGTATTTACGCATTGGCTACCTCCTCTTGGTCCAAAACCAGGGCTTGGAAGATGAGCCCCTCCAGATGGATTAGATGAAAAATTATAGCTAGTTGGCCCCATGGGTCCATTCCAGACTTCAGGAATTCGTGGATGCATTGAAAAAGGACTGGCCATTCCTCCTGGGCTTCTATAGGGACCAGCGCTGTAAGAAGAGCCTTGTGCTTCGTACATTGTCTGGTTGGATTGCCAACTGCCCTGGATTTGATGAGCGGGAGATGGACTCATTACAGGGTTCCTTGGTCCTACTAAATCAAAGTAAATGAATCAGTTGAGAAAAAGGAAAACGCATTGACTAGAAACTAAAGCCACAAAAAGAGAAACTTCAGGTGAACAATAATCATCATAAAACACTATTAGTATGATATCATGAACTGAATTACACTACTTGAATCCCATTTTTATTCTTTTTTTACAATAAAAGAATACTTATCCAAAAAAAAAAAAAATTAGCTTTACATATATCAAATGAGCTGAAAATAAGATCAAAAAGTTTACTGCATGCACTTATGTGCAATATTTGTGCTGTTACATACTTTTGCGAGAGATCTGGATTAAGTTGCCCAAAGTTTCAGCTCAAACCAGAGCATGGACCTCTATATATTTTCCAGTCCCTACAACCCAAGCTATCCTACCAGTTGAAAAGTGCTTGGCTAGGATTGATTGAGTCCCCCTAAACCACTGATGTATGTTCTCTAATAACCCATGTTTCATCTCTAAAATGGCTCCTAAACTATGCCATCATACTCGAAACACTGAAAGAAAACCATAGATTGCTCAAAAAGAAACACCCTTTTCCACTATTTTATTAATAATACAAAAGGATCACATCATGTCATGTCACCCAAGAACGACAATTTCATAGAGTAGAAAATGAAATTATGAGAAAGACGTGTATGGCTATAAAAATATGCATCTAGTGGTGTGAAGTAATCTGATGTTATCATATAACCATAAGAAAGGACAAACTAGTAGAGAAACAAACTACCTGGATGAGATGGTGAAAACCGTGAGATAGGAGAACCACCAGCACTTGGAGAATTGAAATAATCTGGTCTGATCTGATTAACAACATTGCTCCTCTTCCTGCTATCAGAGAATGCGGCCATTGGATCTGTGTAAAAGTCAAACCTTGGAGTGCATGACTCCTGCACCACAGAGGTTTCAATCAATGGATTGGAGAGGCAACCAGGCACCCCAGAACTTTCAACATTATTAGAAACTTCAGCCTGATCAGCTTGCATACGCATTGCTTTCAGTCTTTCTCTCCTCTTCTCTGACTCATCCATTTAACCTGACAATCAAAACAGTAGTCACAAATCATTCCTTAGTAGAAATGGAACAATACGAACAGATAGCCATCCAGCTTGATGCAACACTTTGTACTTCTACTTTTATCACAACAACCTCAACAGGTGGTTAGTCCCTTTCAAATCTGATATTTCCAGGTACACAATATTATTGGAATTGATAAATCTAGAGAAGAAAAAAAACAAGTAAACTGATATCGAAGTTTATTGCCTTTTTATCTTTAAGCATATTGATCCATATCCTAATCCTAGACAAAGCTCAATATACATGAACTTGGCACTTTGCACAAAGGTTGTAATCTGCGACAAGTATTATGTATGCTAGGATGAGCTAGTTAGAGAACCATTGGTAATCATAGTAAAAATGCATCGAGTTTCAGATGCATCAACCATTGTCTCATGTTCCAAAAATTGCAGTGACTTAAAAGGGAATAGTAACATTAAACAAAATCACCTAGGTATATATGTCATAAAGCAAACCACAACAAATGCTCCACTTTACATGAACAGAACAGTTCTGAAAATGATGTCCTCACGAGACCCAGATCAACAAAAACATTTCTTCCAGATAAATTTACAACAAATCACACCAATTACAACCAAATTGCTAAAAGAACCAATCTTACATACCAGAATCAAAACACATCGTGCCAAAGAAAATAGAAAAAATAAAATAAAATAAAAACAGAACCAACGATTTGTGATGTTCAGAGCCTTATCTGCATACCCAACAAATCAAACCCAAAACAAAATTGAAATACAAAAAGAAGAAACTTGAACTCTGAAGAATAAAAAAAGTTTCACATATGTTTTATGTTTAACATTATATAACAAAAAACGAACCATTCTAGCTAAATCATATCTCATTGTTCTTCTCCTCTATCGGCTAATTTCTTTCTCACTAAGCTTGAGCCGAACAAGGGATAACTGTGGGGAAAGAATTGTAACTAACAACTCCACAAAGTATGGAATTGCAAAAAATTACACCATAAACTCAAAAAAACTAATCAAGGGAATCAAAAACCCAAAGACCAAAATCAACAAGACAATAAGTTACTCAGAAACAGAGGCCAAAAATTGAAATATTAAGCAAGAAAAAACGTGAACTATGGAGAAAAAAAATGTAATCTTTTCTTAAACACCCAGTCGATACCAACAATGATCGTCCAACAGCAAGCATATCCTCCAAACCTTTACAACTCAACTCAATTTAAATCCCCATACAAACCCTAAATTTAAATCTCAAATCAGAACTTAGACTTTTACCTTATTTTTATTAAAAAATATTTTTTTAAAAAATAAAATGGGTAAAATTCTAAAAGCCTCTTTTAAGATTTTATTTTATTTTATTTTTTATGGTCTGATCTCTCTCTCATTCAGTTTAAGAATCAAATTGAAATTAAGTTTAAAACCGAAGAGTTGAAGGACAACAGAAAATAAAACAATTAAATTGAACTATTTTACAGGTGATCTTTAAAGTCTCATCTAATTTATTTTGAATTTTGTTTAGTTTTGTGAAATTTTAAAATATTTAAATATATATAAGAAGAAGAAGAAGAATATATTGGGAGTGGCCACTGGACATTTTTTAAAAAATATATATTTTTAAATTTTTAAATAAATAAAAATAAATTATATGAAGATTTAAGTATTCCTCAAACTCAACTAATAATCAATGATAAAAGACTAATTTGATCCTTTAATAAAATCACAAGAACCTTATAAGATAAAAATCAAACCATTAAAAAAAAAATATAATTTTATTTTCAAATCTTGTTAGTATTTAGGTCTTAAAAAGAAAATTTTATGAGGGTAATTTCATCATTTGCTAGCATAAGGGAGTCTTGTTTGATAGGAATAGGTCTAATTATCACAAATACATTTGGTGGGTAGATTGTCATTGAGTGATAGTTTGAGAGGTTAAGAGAGCTTTATATAAGGCTTACTTAAAAATATTTTAATATAATAAAATAAAAAAAAACTCCTCCTCTTTAAGATTTTTTTATTTTCTTTTATCTCTGATTTTATCATTAGTTTAAGAATCAAATTGATTATTTGAGGAAGTTAACCATTAGTTGATTTAAAAATAACATGACTAATTAAATCTGCATATGGCCAAATTAAATCGTGGGTGATCTAATTTATTTTGATTTTGATTTTTTGAAAAATATTTAAATATTGAATTGTAAGAAGAAGAAGGAGAATATATTGGGAGTTGGTAGACTGGACATTTTTAAAAAATATATATTTTAAATTTTAAATAAATAAAAATAAATTATATACGTTTGATTTAATTGGTTTATCGTGATTTAGTAGAGACCCAAAGGATAATCAATGACAGAGTTGGAGGACTAATTTGATCAGAAGGAAAAAAGAAGATGGACCTTAGATGAGAGAGAGAAAAATCAAACCATTAAAAAAAAAAAAATTCTTAGAAAGCTTGTTAGTATTTAACCCTTAAAAAGAAAAACTTCTTGACCCGTGAGGGTTTACCGGTGGATCTAGTCCACCTGTAACGTGGCTTAGCGGTCATATTATTATTATATATTAAAAAAATAATAATAAATAAAGTGACAGTGGGTCACTCCCACCGCGAGTCACCTTGTTTGCCAAGTCTAAATAATTGTAATTTCACGCAGTTTTTCAAGCCTTCTGTTGAACACCAAGGAGAGCCTTTCTAGCGATTGGGGTTGGCATATGGAGTCCAGATGAACAGTCCCCGTCAAGTTCTGGTTCGAAAGCTCGATTTATGTTACCAAATTGTCGGAGTTGCAAGTGATGCCGGTGAAACTGCACGAATGGAGGAGGATTCCCATGAACTGAAAACGTCGGTGGTTGAGCCCTTAAGCGCATATTCGAGTTTCGAGAGGATTTGGAGCTCGTCGGATTTTACACCGGAGAAAAGGGCGAGGAAGCAGCAAAGGAGATAGAAAGTGACCCCCGGTGGGTAGATAGAAAGTGACCCACGGCGGCGACATGGTAACCAATCGTGGGTCACCAACTTGTGACCTCCCGGTGGGTATTTTTTTTAATATAATAATTATAATAATAATCTTTTATTCATAAATAATAGTAAATTTAAAATTTTAAAAAATTTTAAGAGAATAAAGTTTCTTCAACTCAATATGCCGTTTAATTTAACTTAAATATTTAACGATACAAAGTATTTAAAATGAAGTGAAAGGTTTTACAAAATGTAGGTAAGTTGAAGGGCAAATGAAGTTTTCTCAACAAAAACCAAGCGTGAGTTTACATTCTAGATGCAAGTGCAGATTTTGGATGAAAAGACAAAACATTTATTATCACCAATTGAATGGATCAGTCAAATAGTGAAGGGTAGAACTGTAATTTCCAGCTTATATTATTAAAATATCAACTTATATACTATAATAAAAGCAACAAGTGAAATCGAATTTCAAAATTGACTAATTTTTAAATTTTTTTAATAAAATAGAAAAAATAATAATTTTTTTTTTAGAGATTCAATATTAACCGTTACTTCAAATCCTTCAACACTTACCAAATAAAAATTGTTATTTAGACGGCTTTGCAACTCTCTATATATCTTTAGGTAAAGAAAAGTAACCTGAAGTCTTGAATCAGCTCCAAAAAAGTAAATATATCCCCTTGATTTTAAATAAAATTAACCTTTTTTAAAAGTTATATGAATTTAATAATATATATAGGTGAGCATGTCTCATCCAAAGATGTTGGCCTAGTGGTTGAGGCTTGTGACCTTAGAGAATATCACCTCATAGATCTCAAGTTCTAGACTTGCTAGGTTATACTTTTTCTCTTTTTCTTTTTAATATGTTGCACAATAATAAAATACAAAAATTAATTATCTCCATTTTATTTAAAAATGAAAATAAAAATTTCTTTAAAATTTAAGGAGTCTGAAGTAGTAATCCATGTCCAAACAACATGGTTTAAGTAATGAAACAAATTAGAAAATACATGTTCTTAGCAATAAATCGGAGTTGCAAGTGATGCCGGTGAAACTACACGAATTGGAGGAGGATTCCCATGAACTGAAAATGTTGGTGGTTAAGCCTTTAAGCGCATATTCGAGTTTTCGAGAGGATTTGGAGCTCGTCTGATTTTACACCGGAGAGAAGGGCGAGGAAGCAGCAGAGGAGATAGAAAGTGACCCCTGGTGGGTAGGGCTGGGCATGGGTCGGTTCGGGCGGGTTTCGGCCCGTTCGGCTACCCGACCCGTGCCCATCGGGTTTTGACAATTTCAACCCGCGATGAACAGTAAATTTAGCATATCCGCCGGGTATTCGGGTAGGACGGGTCGGGGATTTTCGGGCAGGTGGGTCGGGTGGGTCGGTTAGATGCATTCTCTGCCAGCAAACCAAAATGATATTTTTTCCCCCAAAAATATGTACGTTTCTTCTTAGTTGAATCAAGAGGCCAAGTTTGTTTCTTCAAAAAGAGAAAAAAAAAAAAGAAAAGAAAGAGGCCAAGTTTGTATGTACAACAGAGGGAAAAAAAAGGAAGAAAAAGCCAGATCTGGTCCGTCCCACTACCGAAGGAAAGAGAGAGAAAAGCTTACCCGTAGCTTGGATATTCTTCGGCGGTGGTGCTTCGTCCGTGAGCCTCCGTTAGTCTGTGAGATCGAGAGTGAGATGAGGGCCGACGGATCGAGAGTGAGCCGTCGAGAGAACGGTTCTGGGCTAGGAACTCCTTGAGGGCCGACAAGGTTTTGAGCTCAAGATTGGGGGTCGCTGCTGCCCAAGGCGACAACATCGTTTTGACTTTTGAGGGTTGGGATGGTCTCAAAGCTCCTCCATTTTCCTGTGTTCTTGCGGCGGTGCAGCTAGGGCTGGGCACGAGAGTGAGATGAGAGTGAGAGATCGAGAGATAGGGAGTGAGGTTCTAACCTTAGGGTTTCTGTGGGTTAAGTATACGGCGGGTAGGAACGGGTCGGTTCGGGTACCCGTATAAAAATATTTTGTGAACCCGAGGCCCGACCTGCTCCGACCGGGTTTTGTGATTTTAAACCCGAACCCGCGAAAACATGCCTAAAATCCGCCCGGATCGGCTCGGCTCGGGGCGGGGCGGCTCAGGTTGCTCGGATCGGGCGGGTTCTGCCCACCCCTACTGGTGGGTAGATAGAAAGTGACCCACGACGGTGACATGGTGACCAATTGTGGGTCACCAACTTGTGACCTCCCGGTGGGTTTTTTTTTTAATATAATAATTATAATAATAATCTTTTATTTATAAATAATAGTAAATTTAAATTTTAAAAATTTAAGAGAATAAAGTTTCTTCTACTCAATATGCCGTTTAATTTAACTTAAATATTTAACAATACGAAGTATTTAAAATGAAGCGAAAGTTTTTGCAAAATGTAGGTAAGTTGAAGGGTAAATGAAGTTTTCTCAACAAAAACCAAGCGTGAGTTTACATTCTAGATGCAAGTGCAGATTTTGGATGAAAAGACAAAACATTTATTATCACCAATTGAATGGATCAATCAAATAGTGAAGGGTATAACTGTAATTTCCAGCTTATATTATTAAAATATCAACATATATACTATAATAAAAGCAACAAGTGAAATCGAATTTCAAAATTGACTAATTTTTAAATTTTTTTAATAAAATAGAAAAAATAATAATTTTTTTTTTTAGAGATTCAATATTAACCGTTACTTCAAATCCTTCAACACTTACCAAATAAAAATTGTTATTTAGACGGCTTTGCAACTCTCTATATATCTTTAGGTAAAGAAAAGTAACATGAAGTCTTGAATCAGCTCCAAAGAAAGTAAATATATCCCCTTGATTTTAAATAAAATTAACCTTTTTTAAAAGTTCTATTAATTTAATAATATATATAGGTGAGTATGTCTCACCCAAAGACGTTGGCCTAGTGGTTGAGGCTTGTGACCTTAGAGAATATCACCTCATAGATCTCAAGTTTAGTAATCCATGTCCAAACAACATGGTTTAAGTAATGAAACAAATTAGAAAATACATGTTCTTAGCAATAAATCGGTCCTCAAAAGGTAGTTCAATCTGTTGTGAACTACGCCTTATGAAGTGGGGGTCACAAGTTCGAATCCCCCTCCCCCTACCCTTGCGTGGACATGTCAAAAAAAAAAAAAAAGCAATAAATCGGAGTTGCAAGTGATGCCGGTGAAACTGCACGAATTGGAGGAGGATTCCCATGAACTGAAAATGTCGGTGGTTGAGCCTTTAAGCGCATATTCGAGTTTCGAGAGGATTTGGAGCTCGTCTGATTTTACACCGGAGAGAAGGGCGAGGAAGCAGCATAGGAGATAAAAAGTGACCCCCGGTGGGTAGATAGAAAGTGATCCACGGCGGTGACATGGTGACCAATCGTGGGTCACCAACTTGTGACCTGCTGGTGGGTTTTTGTTTTTAAATATAATAATTATAATAATAATCTTTTATTTATAAATAATAGTAAATTTAAAATTTTAAGAGAATAAAGTTTCTTCTATTCAATATGTTGTTTACTTTAACTTAAATATTTAACGATATGAAATATTTAAAACGAAGCGAAATTTTTTACAAAATGTAGGTAAGTTGAAGGGTAAATGAAGTTTTCTCAACAAAAACCAAGCTTGAGTTTACATTCTAGATGCAAGTGCAGATTTTGGATGAAAAGACAAAACATTTATGCATCATCAATTGAATGGATCAATCAAATAGTGAAGGGTAGAACTGTAATTTCTAGCTTATATTATTAAAATATCAACATATATACTGTAATAAAAGCAACGAGTGAAATCAAATTTCAAAATTGACTAATTTTTAAAATTTTTTAATAAAATAGAAAAAATAATAAATTTTTTTTTTTAGAGATTCAATATTAACCGTTACTTCAAATCCTTCAACACTTACCAAATAAAAATTGTTATTTAGACGGCTTTACAACTTTCTATATATCTTTAGGTAAAGAAAAGTAACATGAAGTCTTGAATCAGCTCCAAAGAAAGTAAATATATCCCCTTGATTTTAAATAAAATTAACCTTTTTTAAAAGTTCTATTAATTTAATAATATATATAGGTGAGTATGTCTCACACAAAGACGTTGGCCTGGTGGTTGAGGCTTCTGATCTTAGAGAATATCACCTCATAGATCTCAAGTTCTAGACTTGCTAGGTTCAACTTTTTCTCTTTTTCTTTTTAATATGTTGCACAATAATAAAATACAAAAATTAATTATCTCCATTTTATTTAAAAATGAAAATAAAAATTTCTTTAAAAATGGTTTAAGGAGTCTGAAGTAGTAATCTATGTCCAAACAACTTTTTCTCTTTTTCTTTTTAATATGTTGCACAATAATAAAATACAAAAATTAATTATCTCCATTTTATTTAAAAATAAAAATAAAAATTTCTTTAAAAATGGTTTAAGGAGTCTGAAGTAGTAATCCATGTCCCAACAACATGGTTTAAGTAATGAAACAAATTAGAAAATACATGTTCTTAGCAATAAATCGGAGTTGCAAGTGATGCCAGTGAAACTGCACGAATTGGAGGAGGATTCCCATGAACTGAAAATGTCGGTGGTTGAGCCTTTAAGCGCATATTCGAGTTTCGAGAGGATTTGGAGCTCGTCTGATTTTACGCCGGAGAGAAAGGCGAGGAAGTAGCAGAGGAGATAGAAAGTGACCCCCGGTGGGTAGATCAAAAGTGACCCACGACGGCGACCTGGTGACCAATCGTGGGTCACCAACTTGTGATCTGCTGGTGGGTATTTTTTTTAATATAATAATTATAATAATAATCTTTTATTTATAAATAATAGTAAATTTAAAATTTTAAAAAATTTTAAGAGAATAAAGTTTCTTTTATTTAATATGCCGTTTAATTTAACTTAAATATTTAACGATATGAAATATTTAAAACGAAGCGAAATTTTTTACAAAATGTAGGTAAGTTGAAGGGTAAATGAAGTTTTCTCAACAAAAACCAAGCGTGAGTTTACATTCTAGATGCAAGTGAGATTTTGGATGAAAAGACAAAACATTTATTCATCATCAATTGAATGGATCAATCAAATAGTGAAGGGTAGAACTGTAATTTCCAGCTTATATTATTAAAATATCAAAATATATACTGTAATAAAAGCAAAGAGTGAAATCGAATTTCAAAATTGACTAATTTTTAAATTTTTTTAATAAAATTAAAAAAATCATAATTTTTTTTTTTAGAGATTCAATATTAACCGTTACTTCAAATCCGTCAACACTTACCAAATAAAAATTATTATTTAGACGGCTTTGCAACTTTCTATATATCTTTAGGTAAAGAAAAGTAACATGAAGTCTTGAATCAGCTCCAAAGAAAGTAAATATATCCCCTTGATTTTAAACAAAATTAACCTTTTTTAAAAGTTCTATTAATTTAATAATATATATTGGTGAATATGTCTCCCCCAAAGACGTTGGCCTAGTGGTTGAGGCTTGTGACTTTAGAGAATATCACCTCATAGATCTCAAGTTCTAGACTTGCTAGGTTCAACTTTTTCTTTTTTTCTTTTTAATATGTTGCACAGTAATAAAATACTAAAATTAATTATCTCCATTTTATTTAAAAATGAAAATAAAAATTTCTTTAAAAATGGTTTAAGGAGTCTGAAGTAGTAATCCATGTCCAAACAACATGGTTTACGTAATGAAACAAATTAGAAAATACATGTTCTTAGCAATAAAAGTAACTTGAAGTCTTGAACCCACTCTAAATAAAGTGAATAAATCCCCTTAATTTGAAGTAAGATTAACCTACTTTTTAAAAATTATATCAATTTAACAACACACATATATATATAAGGCTTGTGGTCTTAGAGAGTATCACCCCATAAATCTCAAGTTTGAGACTTACTTGATTAACATTTTGCACACCATACATACAATAAACAAAATTAAGACACTAAAATGAGTTATCTCCATCTTTTATTTAAAACTAAAATAAAAAATTCATTAAAAAAATAGGGTGTGGAATTTTTTTTTTTTTTTTTAAATATCGTTTTTTTTTTCTTAAAGAAAAAAATGATTAATTTTGTTTTTTTTTTAATTTATTTATTGAACTATTTTTGTCTTATCGAAAAAAATTAGAATTATTTGTATTTTTGTTGTCCTTAAGGGGACATTGTTAATTTTTTTGATAGTTTAAAGAGAATATTATGGCAATTAACAGTTTGGAATAACATTATTAATTAAATGGCAAATTAAAAGGGTACCTAAACTTAAAAAAAGAGAGAGAGAGAGAGAGAGTATAATAATTGAGTCTTGTGAAAATTATTGCCTGGTAAGCTTATCTTGACTCTTGAGTGTGAAAACCTGAGAGAATAGAGATTGCGGTCAACTAACGAATAATCCATACATTATTTTAAAGTTAACGGCTTTAACAAACCAATCTAAATTCAGTGACTTCTACTTTTGTAAAAAAAATAGGAAACTTCAGTCTTTATTTTTTGGTACTATTATGCAATTTGATATACCCCTAAAATTTTAAAATTTTTAATTTGAATCCTTAAACTTTGTAACAAATATTAAGTAAGGCGCCAATATCTGCTATAAGAACCATGAGCTCGATGCTAGAACTATTTTTTTTCTGCAATTATGACCATTGTATGATCAACCCCAAATATAGCCGTCCAACAAAGTTTTTTGTTTTCTTTTTAATTATTTTAAACAAATTTTTAATAATATAAAATCTGTTCTTCTAGTTATACAATTTGGAATTAGTTTTTCATGGTATAAAAATGATATGAATCATGTAAAAAAAAAAAAATGATATGAAAACTTACTATGGTATGCAAAAGTAACAAATAGGTAAATGCACTTAACTTCCGTCTCATTTTTTAATAGAAACTATTAAATAGTAAATACATTTTATAAGTTACATGTGTTATAATTTGATTGATATTGATGTCTTATTTGATGAATTTTGCAAAAAAAAAGAAAAAGAAGAAGAAGACAAAAGGTAAATGCAGGACTTATTTGTTATTATTGCATAACATGTGAAGCTTTCAAAACATGTTTCTATTGCATGAACTTATTGCAAATTCTTGTAACTATAGGGACTTATTTTGTTTTTTTTTTCCTTGAATTTAACCACCGTACGATCAACACCTGATCTCGCCCATCAATCACTTCCTACAGCTCTGATTCTCGTCTTCATTTAGGTCCGATACATGTGAGTCGGTCCACAGAAAAACTGAAAAAGGCTCTCACACCCAGCCGATTCCACTATAAAAGCCCGAGCGAGATATTCGAGTACAGTACTGGAAATATTTTCTGTTCTCTTTGCAGACAATCTTCTCGCCGCGCTCATTCCATGTCCGTCTCTGAATAAATCGCTAATTCCGCCGTCGATTTTCTCAACCCTAGAAACCTAACTTCACAGGCTCGCCCAGTCAGCGTCTCCTTTGCTTAGTTTCTCGCTCCCTCTCGCATTTTCCTAGCGACGAAAACCCTCCTTGTTTACTGACAGCTATGCCGACCAACGAAGGCTTCCAAGGTATAACCTTCTGAGTATTTTTTATTTTATTTTATTTTATTTTAATTTGAAAACTGGGTTAGTTTGTAGATTATTATCATAGTAAACACTAAACAATAGAACACTATATAAGTGTATTTTTATTCTTAAAAAAAAAAAAAAATCTGGCCAGGAAATAGCAGAAAAATTTAAAGGCTGGGAAATGAAAGATTTTGATAGATGATTTTGAAAATATTTGATAAATATCGAAGCTAAAGTAGCTATGAATTCGTTTTTTCTCTATGCCTTCTTTAAAGTTTGTGATTTTGATAATTTTAGAATCATGGATTCAAATATTCTATCAAGCACATAGCTTTTATTGTGAAATTTCTTAATAATGTCAAAATGATTTTCATAGAAGTGATATTTTACTGCCACGGATTTGTCGGTTCATAATTTGAGGTAAAAGTATTTGAAGAGTATGCCCTGTCACATAGTGGTCTATAACTTGTGCTCGGAGTTATAAGAGGGTTGCTAGGGTACTACAACTTTGACTACAAGTTCTTTACATATTGATTTCGCAGTCTACGGTATCACGTCAGCCACTAAAACTTGGACAGTCTACGGGACAGTTATTACTTCAACTTCAGCCACTAAAATGTGAACCACCGCGTCTGTCCATGTATCGCTTATTCCATAAAATGTGGATTTTCATGAGTTTTTAGGGGTTTGTAGTACCCCAAGCATTTTCTCATAAACCTGGTTCTCGGATGATCAAGTTCAGTAATAGCCTCACAATTTTGGTACTTGTAAAAACAAACAAGAGAATGTTAAATTTGTTTCTTTTCTGTCAATCATAGAGGATACTAAAAATAATAAGCGATTCAGTCATCTTTATCATAGCACAGGAATTAGCATTGAAAGATATCTTATTTGCGAGTCAGTATGGATGATGTATATTGTATATCACATACTCTATTGCATTTACACACTGTTTCATTTGAAATATCATTGAGCCAATAAATGGGACGCTTTGGTTCTGAAAATTTGTGCAGTATTTATGTAGCATTATTTCATCGAATGGTGATTTTCATGATTGATGTGCTAAATGTGTTTTACTTCATATGGTTGGACCTGTTCCCCCATAAGGACAATGTTGGATATTAATGTGAATGGATGCTTATGAAGGGCATCATCAAGAGAGTTGGGTTTTAGGTGAGCAGGTTTACACACACACATAAGAAGTTCCTTAATGCAATGCAAACATAGGTTAGTAATCAGTTCTGAATACAAAGTTGATTGAAATATTGGAGTGCGAGCAGAAGAGTAGCGCTTTACATAACTGAATTGGTCATAAACTTATATATTAAATTTGATTTATCTTTTGTGCTTTTGATGTTCGTTATCTTTATTCTAAGTAATTATTATTTCTTGATACATAGCAGGTGTTTCAAATTGCTATGTGTTCAAGAGCCGTTTGCAGGAGTATGCTCAAAAAGTTGGACTTCCTACACCTGTGTATGACACTATCAAAGAAGGTCCTTCCCACGAGCCATCCTTCAGGTCAACTGTGATAGTAAATGATGTTAGATATGATTCTTTGCCGGGATTTTTCAATCGTAAGGCAGCAGAACAGTCAGCTGCTGAAGTTGCTTTATCTGAGTTATTTAAATCTGGTGCAGTCAATCAAAGCATCTCTCAACCTGTTGTAAGTTCAATTTATCTTTTACGAAATTAGCTGTAAAGCTTCGTAGTTGCGTTATTTTCCCTGCCTGATTCTGTTAATAGAAGCTGGAAATCTCTGTCCCTCCTTCCCCAACCAACCCCCCCCCGCTCATTCAACTAAGGAGCATCATGGTTTTTGTGCCTCTGGGCTGTCATGAGTGGTTCTGCATAATTCCTTTAGCTTTAGAACAATGCTTGTTAGTTGTGTTTGTAGATGCCTCCTGATTGAAGTTGACAGTGACCATATAGCAATTCACTCAGCATGGCACTACCTTATTTAACAGCATAAAACATAAAAACGCCTGAACATGGTTTTAAATGAGATATACTGGTTGTTATTGCTCTAATAAGCTCCCTTTGCAATCTACTCTGTGTACAGGGTACTTCTTTCTATCATCTTTTTCTTCCTGTTGTCAGCTAAACCTGTATTCTTGTGCCTAAAGTAGAATATGTGACATGCATAGGTCGGGGAGCACATGTAAATAACATAAACAAGATTAAGTACTGTTAGATATCCAAAGCAAAGGAAAGTGCCCCTTTTTCTTTTCTCCATTTCAAAGGTTTATATGGAATGTAGACTGCCTATTCGTGCGTAACTTGTGCATTGACAAACTATGGCATTTGATCATTACCATCATATCAAAATACTGTTTCATCCTTCAGAATTATACTTCTTTTACTGATTACTTTCCATTTACATGTAGAGCCAGCATTATTTAAAAAGTTCCAGCTTCCATGTGGTAAACAAAGCTATATGTGTTGCATATCAGTATTCAGTATTCTTGTTAGTTAGTAATTGCTATCTCACTCATAATGATGATCTTTTGGTATCCATTCCAGCATGAAACAGGACTATGCAAAAACCTACTTCAGGAATATGCTCAAAAGATGAATTATGCAATTCCTGTATATCAGTGCCAAAAGGATGATACCCCAGGCCGGGTGCTTCCTTTTTCATGTACTGTTGAGATTGGAGGGATTCGTTACATTGGAGCTGCGGCAAGAACGAAGAAAGAAGCAGAAATTAAAGCTGCCAGAACTGCTCTTTTAGCCATTCAGTCGAGTGCATCTCAATCATCTGAGAAACCCTTTGGCAACTCTCAGTTAACAGTAATCCCATGCAAGAAAAGGGGGACTGAATCAGTTATTAATACTGAGGAGGCTGTAAATGTTCCAAAGGCAAAGAAGACTCGCTTTAAAAAGAAAATGTTGAAAAGGAAACTTCCCAGAGATAAGGCAGGCCACTCTCTAGTTGAGAATGCAGTCAAAATGGAGTTCTTTATGGATAACTGCTCAGAACCCAATCAAACCAACATACCTCGGATCCAAGAAGCAAGTTTGGGAACGTTGACAATGGAAGCCTTGAGAAATTCTCAAGATGGTAGATCAGATGTGAACTCAAGTGAGAAAGAAATGTCCGGGGCGGAAGTTGCTTTGGCTCACCGAGTTAATGGAAGTTGTGAGAATGGTAAGTCAACAGCTTCATATTCTAATCCAAGCAATAACGGGAATCCTGACGCAAGAACATCTTCCGTGTTTTCTGGAGACATGACTGTGTCCACAAAGGAGGTAATTGGAGTATTTGGAGTTGGAGAGGTAGCTTCAGTTGCAGACAATTCTACTATGGGTCTGATAGAGGCTTCAACCGTCCTGCAGGCTTAAAACAATCAGAAGAGCGTATCCAAGCGGGTGTAAACCATGCTGGAGAGAGACGGGGTTCAATTGCTTGGAAATTGTTTTGCAGTTAGGAAGATGAATTGAATCGAGTGTTTTAAGATTTCTGTATCAGTTGGTCTATGCTAAGCACTCTCTAGGCTTTTCGTAAATTTGAGGATCACAACCAGGCTTCTTCAGAGGGAGCTTGAATCCTTCACATATACAAAGTTCATTGGATGTCTTGAACATTTCAGTCAAGAGTTTACACAACAGCTTTGTTTGTATGCTTTGGTAGATTCGGAGCATGAACCACAAAGAACGTACTGTGTTACAATTTATATTTATGGAACTTAGTTTTCTGTTTGAATGTTATATTGACAAGAATCTATCAGGATTGTCCGCAGATTTTGAGAAAATTTTACGGTGTTGTTCTTCAATTTCTAACAATTCATTTAATTAAATGGTTTATTTTATTTATTTTTATTGAAAACACTCAATTTAAATAAATTATATAAAGGTGCAATGGCGTACAAGTATACAACTTAATTTTTGACTTTTGTTATTCTTTCTTGAGTAAACAAAAATCTCCTTGCAACGGCGTTCTAGGCAAGTTTCTTTTCTAAGAGTAATGCTCTATTTACCATACCTGTTAATCTGAATGTCTGCGGATTGGTAAGGGGGATAATTACCAAATAGCCCTATCACGCTATGGGGAAGGAGGAAATTTACCATATGACTCTATCACATTATGGGAGCCGGTTAGTGAGAATTAGTAAAAGCATTCACACCCGGTTCAACAAAATAACATTTTTGTTATTTTGTTGAGTCAAATAGCAAAAAACGCACTTCATCCGGCTCAACAATGGAGCCATCAAATTGTTGAGGAGCTACGGTGAGCATTGTAGCTCAACAATGGTCAATGCATATCATATACTAATAAAAAATTCTTTCATTTAATAAAAAAACTATTTTATCACATCTTTCTTCTACAAAATGTTCAGCCTTCTTCTCCCTTTTTCTCTTCCTATTTTCATCTCTTTGTCGCACAATCGATGTGCATCTTATGCTCTTGCTGCAAGGTACTGTGTTTCTCTCTCTTTCAAACACAGATTGGGAATCCCAACAATAGTTGGGGAATTTTCCATTAGTTTTTTTTTTGTAATCTTGGCCCTTGAATCTCATCCAATAGTCTACAAGCCGCCACGTGTCCCATTAATTATAAAATAATATTTTATTATTTAAATTTTAAAAACAGATATAAAAAAAATGTGGTGGCTGGCCACCCCATCTGAGACATGGGGGTGGCTCCCTAGGGCCAAACCCAAAAATTCAAAAAAGCGAATCTTTTTGGGGTTAGTGCTCAAGCCTGAGAAAATTTTCGTAGATATAGATTTGGATGTTGCCAGCATATTTATCCCCACTTTGGCTGCAAAAAACTACTAAAATAGACAAGACTGGGAAGTTATATATGTGACCGTGTTAATTCATTTGAGAGATCTTATGAATATAGGGAGACTCAACTTTTTAGTTTATGCGAAGTACGGTGTCCCTGGTTTTGTGAAATAGGCTCAGGTCTAAGCTCTTGACTTTCATGATGGATTGTAGTAGTTAATAAACTTTGTTTTATTGAAAGGAAATTGAGTTATATATATGGGGTCTTCTGACAGGATTGGAGGCTATGCAACTTCTTTCTTGCTTAAATTTGAGTGACAATAAAATCAGTAGTTTCACAGATCTGGAACCCTTAATACTGCTAAAGTCACTTAAAGCGTTGGATGTTTCACGCAACGAGATAAGTTTATACTTGATTGATACAACAAGGTATTATGCTCTTCTCCTTTATCTCATATAGAAGAAATTGATTGGAATCGTGATGAAATAGTTATCGGTGATGTTAACCTGAGAAATTATTGGGAAGCTTTTCTAATATCTAGAGGCTTTAACTTGACACAGCTATATATTGTGGGGAATGCAATTGCTGATGAAAAATTTAAGTCATTTTTGGTCAAGATTGTGCCTACACTCATGTGGCTGCATGGTGGAGAACTGCATTAACCTTAAATTTGTCATTTTTTTTTTCCTGCTTTCTCCTTTTTAAGTCTACTTTGATTTGCTGATCTTGGGCCTGAGGCATTCTTTTTCCAGTTATGTTTGCTTGTATGGTGAAAATAGATTTAAGTTTTAATCTGTTTGCAAGCTACTGGTATGTGTTGACTTGCATGTGTAAGTATGTTATCTGTGTTCTGTTGATGTGCAAAGCACATGCATGTTTATGTTGGCCGTTTTCTAGTCCACTTGTCTAAGCTATAACAGCCATTGCTACCCCCACTCGTGATGCCTCTCATCTAGACCAACCAATGAGTTTGTTAAGTAGTTAAATAGAGAACTTTTCCATGGTGTTTGAGAGAGAGAACAACGGTAAATAATATTACAAAGAGTAATCTAAATATTACATTCTCATCCCACTAGGTTGATATGATAGTGCTCATCAGCTCTTGGTATTAGCCCTGCTTGGGATGGTGATGTAATATGTAGTATTACTCATATTACAAAATATCACTGGACATAGATGAAATCGATCGGGTAAATGCTATCCAAAATAGCATAGAGTTGGAAGGTCCTGGCTGCAGCGGTGACAAATATCTGAATTGCAGACACCTTGAGACGAAGAAATGGACATATTTGATTGCCAAAGTGATGAGGCCATCTTGAGTAATTCTTGCTACATTGTTTCGTAGTTGAACTGCACAATAAGCCATATACAAGAATGTGCTTTCATGAAGATAAATGATAGAGTTTAGAATCTCTCCAACCTAATAGAATATGAAATGTTTTTTAATAATATGGACAAAGAGGAATTTCTTCCAATCTAGCCTAGAAAATGACGAAAATGTGAGATATGTTTTTTAATAATAGGGACAAAGTTGGAATAAATTTATTAAAAGATCTCACGTTTATTAAAAAGTCATTTAGGAAATTCTCCAATCCAGAAACTTTGTCCTAAATAATATTAAAAACTCATGTATATCTCATATGTTATTAAAAAAAAGGACACGTCATTTTTACAGATCTAACTTAGTTTGGAGGAAAACTCTATCAGAAGATAAACGGGTTGTAGAGAGGGGGGTGTTCTTTTTCTTTCCAGAATTCCAGGGAAATGAGGGAGGGAAGAGCGTCCAGACAGCCTAGAGTGAGTGCAGGGCCTACTTGTCTGGACTCCTCGGAATTCAAAGTTCCCTCTTTCATTCTGTAGAATTCAGATAGAAAATTTAAGGGAATTCAGGTCCATTCGAAATAGTATTTAGAAATGGAAGACCATAGCGACATAGATTATGCGCTCAGATTGAATTAAACTCACCGATATCTTCTCCAAAGTGGCCTCTATTTTTGGGCCCCGAATACTTTTGAAAGCCATAAGAAAATGAACAGAGCAAAACACCAGCAAACAGCCCAAACAGGGAAAGGAGACACATTGTCTTATTCATCTTGTCTGGCTTTGAGGGCATCTGTAATCTTCCTTTTGCACTCTCTTTTTATCCCACTTTTCAGCCTCCTTTGAGCAACTCAAATGCTGATCGAGGACACCGCGATTCTGCCTTTACAAGAAGAAGCTCTTCGACTCCCCCGTTATATATAAGATCGTTACTCAATTCCCCTTCCCCCAGTCTTCTCCCTCATTGAATAGAAAGAAGAAAAAAAAAATCGTTTGTCTGATAACGCGCTAAGTTTTGCGGACTTGGACATTGTTTATTTCCCCCGGTCTTTATATTGACTGACTTGCTTCAGAAATTAATAGTCACCAAAAGACACGTTATTGTTGCATATTGGAAAATAGGAATAATAGGTTTCAATCTGGACCGTTGAAAACAGTACTCCCTAAGCCAAATCCATGTCTCATAATCACGAACGTTTGAAGGAAATCAAGTTATGATTCAAGATCGAGTGGTTGATATTTCTTGGCCTTTTTGGACAAGATCAACATCCACCGGCTGATATGATCTTGTAGCAAGTAGGGTCTATCCGTCTATGGACAGTGATGCAGCTTTAGCTTACCGAAAAATGCCCTCATCGTAACTAGTAGACTTTTCCTTGGATGTTTTTATTGTATTAAATGAATCTTTTGAAGACCTGTTCTTGAGGGAGCACTGTATTAAGTGTTAACGCACCATTTTGTCGTGGGAAGTACGCAGTCAACCCTTACTTTCATGGGCTTTTTTTCATTTTTAGGCCAACAATCAGGATCGCCCCAACCCAAAACGACTTTCCTTGGGCTCCAAATCCCCCCTCCCCCGAATTAGGATCCTAGACAGATCACGCTCTCGGTAATGAGGTGGATTTATTAGATATAAACGAGGCTTGAAGTTGTTGAGAAGAGGAAGTAGAGAGGCAAGGTCACATATTTCAAGCCGAAGGAATATCATTATGCTCCATACTCAGATCCAACAAATGATGTTCATGGTTCTTACTGCAATGCTCTGTTTCCAAGTTTCTACTTTAAATTCAATTACAACAACGATATGATATAGCTGGCTTCTCCTCTCAGATGGGATTCTGTATATGTTACATGATCCTTCTACATAAAGGATACCTTCCAATCACAACAGTTTACAGCACCCCAATGGAAATTCTATAATAAACATGCCAGAAGATGCTCTACATATAAATATATAATCATATGCAGAATTCATAAATACCTGCAGAAAGTCATATTGTTTATTCAAAATATAAAAGAAGATCCATTTTGATGTTGAAGGGAATCCCACTAGCTATAATAAGCTCTGCTCTGATTCTCCAGTGGAGACTCCTCTCTGCAGCATTATAGTACGAACCATTGAAACAAAAAGCTGATAAAGCACAAAAAACACATTGGCAACTTCAAATGAACATAAAAAAACACATTTCCTTGAATGAGTATTTTCCTATAAGATAATTCACAAAGAACAAATACTATTAACACTTTCCAAACTAAAACTACATACTTCTTCTGTTCTTGAAATTCTAACAATTCATTTAATTAAATGGTTTATTTTATTTATTTTTATTGAAAACACTCAATTTAAATAAATTATATACAGGTACAATGGCATACAAGTATACAACTTTTTGACTTTTGTTATTCTTTCTATGAGTAAACAAAAATCTCCTTGCAACGGCCTTCTAGGCAAGTTTCTTTTCTAAGAGTAATGCCATATTTACCATACCTGTTAATCTGAATGCCTGCGGATTGGTAAGGAGGAAAATTACCATATAGCCCTATTACACTATGGGAAGGAGGAAATTTACCATATAACTCTGTCACACTATGAGAGCGGGTTAGTGAGAAGTAGTAAAAGCATTCATACCCGGTTCAACAAAGTAACAATTTGTTGAGTCAAATAGCAAAAAACGCGCCTCATCTGGCTCAACAATGGAGCCATCAAATTGTTGAGGAGCTACGGTGAGCATTGTAGCTCAACAATGCATATCATATATTAATAAAAAGGGGAAAATACGTTTTAGCCCCCTCAACTACCAGCCATTTATGTTTTAGCCCCTAACTATCAAAAAGTTGTAAATGGCCCCCAACTACCAAACAAATACGTTTTAGCCCCTCCGTTAGGTTTTGCCGTCAAAATGGATGGAACCACCCAAACGACGTCGTGTTGATGTGATCAAGTTACGAAAATACTCTCCCTACCTTTAAAAAAAAAAAAAAAAACCTCTTACCTAAACGGCGCTGCTTTGGATGGGATTAGGTTTCTCTTACCAAAACGACAACAGATCGTCCATTTTTTAAACCGAAATCGCAGAAGGACTTCAATCACCTCAGATCGCACCTAGTCCGTCCTCTCCCCTTCGGTCCTCCTCTCTCCTCGAAAAAATTCTGTAAGTCCATTGAACCTCCGCGACTCTCACAAAAGCTCCCGCCTCCCACAGTCATCAATGATGGAGGAGATTGCATGAGTTCAGAGGATGATGTGAGGGCTTCGACTTTCTTGGAAGCTCGTCGTAATTCTTCCCTCGCGCATTTGAGATGCCATTGTGGAATTGAATCACCAAAGGAGGATTTCTAACGCAGAAAAATTTTGGTAGAAGGTTTATTGGTAAATTCAAGGTGCGAATTTAAGGTTTTAATAATTAGGGTTTTCCGATTTCAGGAATTAGGGTTTGTGAATCATGGGTGAGTGACATGTTATATTGTTTTTGTCAAGTTTGCGAATTATATTTTTGAATTTTATTTTTTGAGGGTTTGTTTTGGAGTTACAATCGTTCTAACTCAAGAATATTTCAGATTTTTTTTCCCTACCTAACGCACCCCAATAATTTGGGTTTGAGATTAACTTTTTTGAGGGGTTTGTTTCGGAGATCAAATTATTGAAGGGGTTTGTTTTGGAGTTGATTATCGTTGTAACTCATGAGTATTTAAGATTTTTGTTTTTTTTTTCCTAACTAACTGCACTCTATAATTAGGGGTTGAGATCAATTTTATTGAGGGGTTTGTTTTGGAGGTTAATTTTTGTAGGGGTTTGTTTTGGAGTTGATTATCGTCTAACTCATGAGTATTTCATTTTTTTTTTCCTACCCACCGCACCTCCTATTATTATTAGGGGTTGAGATAAATTTTTTTGAGGGGTTTGTTTTGGAGTTTGATTATCGTTCTAAATTTTTTTTAGGAGTTGATTATCGTGGAGGCCATTTGCCAGCCACTGCACCCACTTTTTTTTTTTTTTTTTTCCTTCTGTTATCTATGTTTTCTCAGAGTGTCCTAGTTATGGTGATAAAATATGGTATGAGAAATATGGAATTTCATGCAATAGATTATTGGTGGTTGTTTCTGTTTTTTTCCTATTGTTTAATTGTTAAAAATTTTTTGACGGCACCCCCAATAGGATTTTGATGAATATGTAGAGTTAAGTTGTGGTTCTTGTATGGCTGTTTCTCGTTTACTTTTTATTTAGGTCATTTAGCCAATGATTTCACAAGTAATTCTCATTTATTAAATATGCGTAATCTAAGGTGATCGTATCGTGATCATTTTATTTGGGTTGATTGACGAGCTTATGCTCCCTGTGTCACGTTTCAACGCCGAAATAGCTTATCAGAAGAAGAAGTTTGAAACTGAGTTGGCGAAATTGACGTTGCAGATTGATGCTGAAAAGCGCAAAAATACTAGCATGGAAAAAAATTTAAAAATGTCATTGGCCACTTGTTTAATTTTAACATTTTTGTTATTTTCTTGTTTTATTAGTGATAGGGACAACCAATCTTGTACTGTTAGTAGGGCAATGTTGCCGTGAGATAGATAAACCTATGTAGTTTAAGCACTATTAATTTATGTTGAACTGCTTTTATGACAATTAATAGAATGAGGTTTAAAAATAACGTTGTTGCCTTGCTTTATGATAGGTGTTCAAAGTACATGAGATATATTTTGAACACATGTTAACTTGATAAATATTGAATTTGAGAAATCTGTCCTCACGGGTTTGAGAGACATTATGCATATGACAAATTAAGATGATTGCTTGATTATTGGGAAAGTTGGGGAGATAGACCACTTTCTCTCTCTCTCTCTACATGCATAACTTTTTCCCTGCTACTTTGACTTGACATCATGCAAGTAAGAGCATTATTAAAGCATGTTGGGAGTGAACCATGCATAAAATGAAGCTCAATCTATAGACCATGGCTTTTATTTCTTGTCAGAACTGTAAACCCGACAAGAAAGACAAAGAACTAACAAAATGCACAAAAGATAATTTCAAAACAACTAATCAAGAAAAACAATACAAGCATCAAAGACACCCAATTTTCAAAGCAATATAAACCGCCAAAAAATAGCAACTAATCGAATCAATCAAGAAGAAACCAAAGACAAAGAAAAGAAAGTAATCAAATCATGACAAGAAAAGACAAAGAAGAAACAAAACAACTAATCTAATCTGCCAAAGAAAGAAACAAAAGACAAAAAAGACAAGAATCAATCTCGCCAAAGAAAAGACAAAGCAAGAACAAAATGCAACTAATCGCAATCAACCAAACCGCAAAAAACAGCAACTAATCGTAAAAAAACAGCAATTAATCGCCAAAGAAACCAAAGACAAACTAATTGCACATCAACCCACAAAAGGTAATCTCCTCAATCAAAAAACACATACCAAAAACACTTCAAATTATACTCATTCTAGACTTCAAATTACACTTCAAAAACAGTGACCTCATCACTAAAAAAAGAAACTCATACATATCCACTAAACCTTGAAAATTCAGTAGGTTCCACACCACTTAGTTACATATATATTTGTATATATACATATAATCAACAAACAAAAACTACACACAAAAAAAGGAAAAAAAATAAAAAGAAGCTATTTTCAAAATCTAGCTAGTGTCCAATACAAGTTCCTTGCTTTGGAGCTAATACTTTTGCCATTCCGGCTTCTTCCTCTTTTTCTTGTTAGCCTCCATTCTTGCAATTGCTTTGTCCCTGTTAGCCTCCATTCTTGCAATTTCACCTCTTCTTGTAGTTTCTGATGTGCATGCAGTATTGCGCGCCAATGGTTCTTGTGAAGTCCCTTCTGTTAGTGATGTCCCACTGACATTGCGCTGAGAAAGTGAATATTGTGTTTGGTGAGGTCCCTGAAATTATGCAACATTTTCAAATATTAACTTCCATACAACAGTAATTTAAAATGCACTACACTGAAATTATGCAACATTTGAAAATATTACTTACACTAGAAATGCCCCGAGAAGGCCCAGATAATCTCACCGTGGATTGCCCAATGTCACCTCTACCTCCACTCCTAGTAATAGGTCCACTCTCTGCAATCCACTAGGCCCACCCCTACCCCTAGTACTATGTGCACCCCTCTGCAACCCACTAGGCCCACCCCTAGTACTATGTGCACCCCTCTGCAACCCACTAGGCCCACCCCTAGTCCTAGGTCCACTCCTCTGCAACCCACTAGGCCCACCCCTAGTCCTAGGTCCACTAACCCAAGAGGTCCACCCTAGTACTAGGTCCACCCCTCTCCAACCCGCTTGACCCTTCCGGGTAGGTTGACCTACCCCTACCCCTACCCCTACCCCTATTACTCCCTCCACTTGTAGAATATTCATTAGTATCCTGTGCAATCTGCAAAGATGATAACAATTAAATAAATCAATGTAATGAACTAATTGCAATTAATAATGACATTTATCTTATTGCTAAAGAGTTTGGATATTACTGCTTCATCATCAATGATTGGCTCGGGAGCTAGGGTATGACCACTACCATGTTGTACCTATGATAACAAAATTTGTCAAACCTTAACATATTTTAAAAACAACAAAGAAGTGAACCAAAAAAAAAAAATCAGTTAGATATAGTACTCCATTTACCTCATTTCTTCTTGAACTATGGTGTCCCCTGTAATTCACCGCCTCTGTTCTGTTCCGTGGACATGTCCTAGTATTATGTCCTACCCTTCTGCATTTGCTACATCTCATTATAACTCCCCCCTTCCTTATACGGTTTTGATTGACCGGCTCTTCTGGACCCCTTCTCCTTACTTTTCTGGGCCTCCCTGGTTGTATTCTATTTAAGGGAGGGTCGACAGGATTGGAGGCTATGCAACTTCTTTCTTGCTTAAATTTGAGTGACAATAAAATCAGTAGTTTCACAGATCTGGAACCCTTAATACTGCTAAAGTCACTTAAAGCGTTGGATGTTTCACGCAACGAGATAAGTTTATACTTGATTGATACAACAAGGTATTATGCTCTTCTCCTTTTTCTCATATAGAAGAAATTGATTGGAATCGTGATGAAATAGTTATCGGTGATGTTAACCTGAGAAATTATTGGGAAGCTTTTCTAATATCTAGAGGCTTTAACTTGACACAGTTAGATATTGTGGGGAATGCAATTGCTGATGAAAAATTTAAGTCATTTTTGGTCAAGATTGTGCCTACACTCATGTGGCTGCATGGTGGAGAACTGCATTAACCTTAAATTTGTCATTTTTTTTTTCCTGCTTTCTCCTTTTTAAGTCTACTTTGATTTGCTGATCTTGGGCCTGAGGCATTCTTTTTCCAGTTATGTTTGCTTGTATGGTGAAAATAGATTTAAGTTTTAATCTGTTTGCAAGCTACTGGTATGTGTTGACTTGCATGTGTAAGTATGTTATCTGTGTTCTGTTGATGTGCAAAGCACATGCATGTTTATGTTGGCCGTTTTCTAGTCCACTTGTCTAAGCTATAACAGCCATTGCTACCCCCACTCGTGATGCCTCTCATCTAGACCAACCAATGAGTTTGTTAAGTAGTTAAATAGAGAACTTTTCCATGGTGTTTGAGAGAGAGAACAACGGTAAATAATATTACAAAGAGTAATCTAAATACTACATTCTCATCCCACTAGGTTGATATGACAGTGCTCATCAACTCTTGGTATTAGCCATGCTTGGGATGGTGATGTAATATGTAGTATTACTCATATTACAAAATATCATTGGACATAGATGAAATCGATCGGGTAAATGCTACCCAAAATAGCATAGAGTTGGAAGGTCCTGGCTGCAGTGGTGACAAATATCTGAATTGCAGACACCTTGAGACGAAGAAATGGACATATTTGATTGCCAAAGTGATGAGGCCATCTTGAGTAATTCTTGCTACATTGCTTCGTAGTTGAACTGCAAAATAAGCCATATATAAGAATGCGCTTTCATGAAGATAAACGGGTTGCAGAGAGGGGGGGTGTTCTTTTTCTTGCCAGAATTCTAGGGAATTGAGGGAGGGGACCCAGATCCTGAGGTGTCCAGACAGCCCAGAGAGCGGGGCCTACTTGCCTGGACGCCTCGGAATTCAAAGTTCCCTCTTTCATTTTCTAGAATTCAGACACAAAATTTTAAGGAATTCAGGTCCATTCGAAATAGTATTTAGAAATGGAAGACCATAGCAATATAGATTATGTGCTCGATTGAATTAAACTCACCGATATCTTCTACAAAGTGGCCTCTATTTTTGGGCTCCAAATACTTTTGAAAGCCATAAGAATATGAACAGAGCAAAACACCAGCAAACAGCCCAAACAGGGAAAGGAGACACATTGTCTTATTCATCTTGTCTGGCTTTTAAGCCATCTGTAATCTTCCTCTTGCACTCTCTTTTTATCTCACTTTTCAGCCTCCTTTGAGCAACTCAAATGCTGATCGAGGACACCACGATTCTGCCTTTACAAGAAAAAGCTCTTAGACTCCCCCGTTATATATAAGATCGTTAGTCAATTCCCCTTCCCCCTCTTCTCCCGCACCGAATATAAAGGAGAAAAAAAAATTGTTTGTCGGAGAACGCGCTAAGTTTTGCGGACTTGGACTTGTTTATTGAGTGCAGCTGCTATACGGATTGGGCAAAAAGGCAGGGTTTTCTGCCTTCCATTCAAGAGCTGACACCTCACCATTTCAAGAAAAATAAAATGAGAACAAAACACCAAATTTTTTTTTTTCTTCTTCTCCCTCCCATCACGCACACCACCTGCTGGTTTCTTTCTTTCTTTTTTTTTTTTTCTTCTTCTTTCTCCAGTTCTCCCTCACCTTACGCCTGATTTCTTTCTTTTTTTTTTTTTTTTTCTTCTTCTTCTCCAGTTCTCCCTCACCTCTCCATCTCCGGCAATACCATCTCCGGCGACGTTTTTCATTTCCGGCCAACCCAACCGAAAACGCCGAAAACCCTCAAAATCGATTCTAATGCCTCAAAAACCGTTTCTAATGCCTCAAAACTCGATTCTAATGCCTCAAAAATCGTTTTTAGATTCAAAACTAAAACCTAGATTTTGAAAGTTAACCCTAAAGGGGTCCGGGATCCGCCGGAGAAGATGAAAGTGGGTCATGCCAGAGTCACGGGGTACCATGGTGGGTGGGCGTGGGCCGGAATGGCGGTGCTGGGTTGGTGGGCGTCGCCGGCCATGGGTGGGTGGGTGCTGGCCAGCCTTCTTCTTCTTCGTTTTCCTTCTCTTTTTTCTCTCTTTTTTTCTTTGGCCGACTGAATCTAGTGTGTTTTTCTCTATACAAGTTTTTTGCAATTTTTTTGTTTTAGCTGAGGTGTCTTGTTCCTATTGGTGGGCGTAAATTTGGTCTTTTACGCCAAGACCGAATTGAAGATAAACTCCTTGTTTATTTCCTCCGAACTTTTTATTGACCGACTTGCTTCAGAGATTAATAGTCCCCAAAAGACACGTTATTGTGGCATATTGGAAAATAGGAATAATAGGTTTCAATCTGGACCGTTGAAAACAGTACTCCCTAAGCCAAATCCATGTCTCATAATCACGAACGTTTGAAGGAAAAAATCAAGTAGCTTGTCACCAATCTGATGAGTTATGATTGAAGATCATGTGGTTGATATTTCTCGGCCTCATTGGAAAAGATCAACATCCACCGGCTAATATGATCTTGTAGCAAGTAGGGTCTATCCGTCCATAGACAGTGATGCAGCCTTAGCTTAGAGCACTCACTGCACTTCAAACCCATTTTTTTGTTAGTTTGAAGAGTCAATTTAACAAAAATAGTTTAAAACTTCACTTTTCAGACTCTTTATTTTAACAAAAAAACTAACATTGTAAACAGTAAAACTTCAAAGTTAAAAATTACTATTCCCTCTTCATTCATTAAACAACTATATTTTCTCTCTCCTCATTTTTCCTTTTAATTTCTCTCTCTTTTTTTTTTTCTTTCCGCAACCCCCTTTTTTTCCCCCTCTTTCCTACAATCTTCCTCTCTCAGTGTTTTCCTGCAATCTTACCTTGGACTTTCAAAGATCTCACCGTTGAAATTCACAGAAGCTTTGAATCTCTCTCTTTTTCTTTTTTTCTTTTTGAAAAGACAAAAGCTTTGAATCTTGGTGCATGATCAGGTCCTTCTATACAGGCATAAAGATAAGACAAAATTTTTGAAAATACAATGCTAAGACACAGTAAAAAAATATAACCGTCAAAAAAATTATAAATTTTTAAAAAAATATTACCATTAGAATAAGACAAATATTCGTAAAATAGATCATTAGAAAAATATAAATATTCAAAAATATAAAAGTTAGAGAAAAAATAAACAAATCTTTGAAAAATAATATTTTAATAAAATAGTGAAAGTGAATTGTTTAAGTAGAGAGACTGAAAAATGTGCTCTAAAAAGATAAGTCGTTAAAATAACAAAAAGTGTAATTTTTGTTATTTTGAAGAGGCTGCTGTGAATACTCCTGAACAATGCCCTCATCGTAACTAGTAGACTTTTCCTTGATGTTTTTATTGCATTAAATGAATCTGTTGAAGACCTGTTCTTGAGGGAGCAGTGTGTTAAGTGTTCACCTACCATTTTGTCGTGGGGAGTACGCAGTCAACCCTTACTTTCATGGGCCTTTTTTTTTTTCATTTTTAGGCCAACAATCAGGATCGCCCCAACCCAAAACCACATTCCTTGGGCTCCAAATCCCCCCACCCCCGCGAATTAGGATCCTAGACATATCACACTCTCGGTAATGAGGTGGATTTATTAGATATAAACGAGGCTTGAAGTTGTTGAGAAGAGGAAGTAGAGAGGCAAGGTCACATATTTCAAGCCAAAGGAATATCATTATGCTCCACACTCAGATCCAACAAATAATGTTCATGGTTCTTACTGCAATGCCCTGTTTCCAAGTTTCTACTTTAAATTCAATTACAACAACGATATGATATAGCTGGCTTCTCCTCTCAGATGGGATTCTGTATATGTTACATGATCCTTCTACATAAAGGATACCTTCCAATCACAACAGTTTACAGCACCCCAATGGAAATTCTATAATAAACATGCCAGAAGATGCTCTACATATAAATATATAATCATATGCAGATTTCATAAATACCTGCAGAAAGTCATATTGTTTATTCAAAATATAAAAGAAGATCCATTTTGATGTTGAAGGGAGTCCCACTAGCTATATAATAAGCTCTGCTCTCATTCTCCAGTGGAGACTCCTCTCTGCAGCAATACAGTACGAACCATTGGAACAAAAAGCTGATAAAGCACAAAAAACATTTGCAACTTCAAATGAACATAAAAAAACACATTTCCTTGAATGAGTATTTTCCTATAAGATAATTCATAAAGAACAAATACTATTAACACTTTCCAAACTAAAACTACATACTTCTTCTGTTCCCCCATTAGAAGACATTTTCAATTTCTTGAGTTACCATCAACACACTGCAAATCAAGAGTCAAGGGAACTCTTTCACATCTTATTGACACGTGGTTCAAATCAGTAGGAATTCGTGTTCTTATCCAAACACCCTTGTATTCTATAGACTATATATGCTATTTTTGGTTGCAAGCCTGAATAAACTAACATACGGCAAATCTAATTAGCCAATAAGCTGCAAACAAAACTTTGATACACATAATTCTCCTTATTAGGTTGAAATAATTATCTTTCTTCCTCGCTACAACCCCCAAAAACAAACACAAGAAAAAAAAGAAAAACTACAAGTAGTACTACTCTTCGCATAAAAAGCCGCTTCAAATACGCCCCATCAAAGAGCTAATGTTATTCTTCAGATGTGAAGGCAATGGCAGGTGCAATCTGAAGTGAACAGTTTGATAACGCACCTGCCTATGTAAAATATAGTGGGAAGAGTTGCATTACTAATACAGACCAGGGAGTGTCGGAAATTTTGAAAATCGAACTGAACCCAGATCGAGCCGTTTTGGACTATGAACCCAGCCGGTCCAGCGCCTCACGAGCTACGGTCAATTTGGGCTCCACCCTTAGGGCGTCCTCGTAAGCCTTCTTGGCCTCATCTGTCATTTTCTTCGCCTCGTAGCACTCACCTAACAGACAGAACGCCTTGGCATTTTCCGGACTCAGAGTCAACGCCTGGGTCAAGTCTGCCACGGCCGAATCGACCTGGCCGCGCCGAGCCATGGCGACCTTCAGCTCGGCCCGCTTGAAGAGCGAGTCCCCTCGCTCCAGATCGCTCAGCGACTTGGCGCACAGAGGCGACAGGGCCACGTCGAGCGAGTCGAGCGCGGAGGGCTTGAAGCCCTGCAGGTCGAGCGCCAGGGACTTGAGAATGTGAGGCGCGGCGTCCTTGGGGTCGAGCGCGATGGCTTTGTCGGCTTCGGCTTCGGCCTCTTTGGCCAGAGAGGTCGCGGTGGATCGAGTCTTGGAGACTCTGGCGCGAGCCAGGAGCTGCGCGCCGAGGACGAAGTGGCGCTTGGCCTGAACGTCGGCTCGGTTCCGGAAGCGCAGCTTGGATAGGAGCTTGTTTGGAATACCGTGCATAGCGAGGAAAAAATATATCATCAAGAGGATTAGAGCGACTTGAAGAAGAATATCAGCCACCATCTTTTTCTCTTGCGAATTTGGTGAGACTGTTTTGAGTTTGATCGGAGACGAAAGGAAGGGAAAAGGTAGAGTTTCAGAGTTGGATGGGAGTGGTACCCACTACCCAATATATATCTAATGCTTAGCCGCCCGGTTTTACCAATGGGCCTAGTAAGTTAAAGCTTGTCGACTTGTCGTTACTCGTTATCCATCAACGATTTCATGATTCATATCCAAGTTTTATAATATCTTTTAAACGGTCGGAAAATGCTAAGATTTAACTTTTTTTTTGTCTAACTTTTTGTCTTCTTTTTTTTAAAAGAGAAAAACAAAGTAAATTAAAAAGTGTTTGAAGTAATAATATATTTTTTGGTCATTTTTTTAGTTGGTATTTTTTTTAATGCATTTTCCTTCATAAAAATGGTCAATTTTTATGAAAAATGACCAAAAAACACCAATTAAAAGAAGGGAAAAAAAAAACATTATTACTTCATACACTTTTTTAAAAAAAAAAAAAAAGGTAAAAGTTGGATAAAAATTGAGCAAAAAAATTGGATCTTTATCATCCCTCTAAACGGTATATATACTTGGCATTATATTATTTAAAATTTTTAGTTAAAATGGAAAATTATTAAATTTAGAGACAGACCCAACAAAAACCCAACTTTTCTCTTACGTTAACATTTTAAAAATAAAAATAAAAAAGAACAATATTGAATTCAAAACACCAAGCCTTGTTCTTTTTTAATTTTTTAAATGACATGTTGAAGATAAGTTAGATCTTTGTTTGGTCTATATTATAACTTTAACATTATTCAAATTTTTTTAGCTGAAATTTTTTTTACACGATAACACAAAAGGAAGAGAAATGCTATAGTGTAATAAAAAGACAATTTTTAACCAATAAAAGTCCTAGGTGACTAACGGTCACAGACCCCTCCGTAGTTGTTGCGGCCCCACCCATGGAATTTTAATTAAAGTAACTATAAGTTGATTCTTATACAACCCTGTGCTTTTATACATGTAGAAGTAATCGGGATGTAAACCTCAATGCCTCACGATGACACTCAAATATTAAATTTACTAATTTTCATCGACTAATAATAATTTAATATGATATTGGAACAGAGATCTTAAAGTTCAAACGTGTCTCAACATTTAAGTTCAGTTAGTAATTTAACCGAACACTATGAGACGCACTTACAGAGGAAATATGGCAGATTACATTGCCTTCATCCCAATCATGGAGTTGGATTACATTGACAGCAAGATGCTTAACGCAGCCAGCAAAAGTCAAATGATAAACATATCCAAGTGAATTCCAAATTTTAGACATGAGATTCCATATGGGAAAATAAGCTATACAAACAGAGGCTTCCACTAAAAAAAACTTCTCTGCATCTTTTGTATAGGCTTCAGCTTGGTGGGTCAACCACCAAAAAGGTTGAGCCAGCCACGGTTGTTTGGGTATTTAACTCCCCCAAATCAGCTTAGGGAATTTGAAAATATTTCCTAATTTTAAGCTATGGATGGAGTACTCCTTACATTACGTTCCACCCATCTGTATTAACTGCACTGGGGACTTCAGCAACTTCTTTAGAGATTCAACTATACTACCAAAAGCTGGGCGCTCAACAGGATCACTGCCAAGCAAAATTAGTAACCATTAGAATTCCAATAAAAACTGTTAAATAAACAATGGATGAACAAAGTACGTATGCGAATCTCCAAAAGATTAGTCGGAATGCAGAATTACTATAACCTAAAGCTTGCAATTTTTGACACTATCTGCTAACCCGACACAAACTCAACACGAAATTAGTGGATTAAGATTTTGAACAATCGGATTCGTATCATCTGCTTATTTAAATGAGTTGTGTCAGGGTTAAGAAGTTTGACCCTTTTAACCAAATGAGTTATGTTTGGGTTGACTCGTGAGTCGGCCTAATATGAACCCCAAACACCAATACAAATTGTCAACCCTGCTGTACTCTTTCAAGTTCTCAGAAACCCAAGACATGTCAACCTAACTGTATACACCAAAATTCCCACATAGCCTCAGTCTCCAATGTCAAGAGTGCAAGCTCCTTTTGTGCTTTGTTGGTTAAAGCAGTATATTTTGCATGATGCCTTGCAAAGATGTTCTTATGTATAACCCCCTAAAACTAAACTCAAACCCAAAATTCTAATAAAACATGACACTACAAATATGTTTGAAATGCTACAAATGAACTAATGGATGCAGGCACACTTACTCGGCCCAGCAAGATTCCATAAGGGAAGCCAAGACTGGGGAGACATTCTGCGGGATAGTAAGCCTTCTATTTTGGAAAGCAACAGCTCCAACTACCTGAAAGTTTGCACAATCATGTCAACCAAATTCAATGCACGGCAGGTGTTGTGTTTGTTGATACACAAAAATGGCAACTGATGGTGATCACAGTCCTCATCAATTACCTGTGCAGGGCCAAGTCCACTCCAAGGCTGTTGCATCGTTACAAGCTCCCACAGGATCACTCCAAAACTGTAAACATCAGACTTTTCATTTGAGGGTTCTCCACGAAGGAACTCTGGAGCCATCCACTCAGGCTGAAAATAAAAGCAAGCATGTTACATGTTGATTGATGCACTGCAAAAAACTTCAACCTGCAAAATTTTGATGCAATTATCTGACTTTCACTGGAGGACAAGACAATGGACATTATAAATATTCACAAAGGACAATGATGAAAAGTCGAACAAAGTAAGAATTAAGGTTAAACATCATGAATGAATTTGCCAATTCGTTCTGGGAAAAATCCATATTTCTACCCCTTTTTGGCCCTAATGGGATGAAAGCTTGCTTTCTGGAATTCCATATATATGAGACAAACATCTGTCCCCCAAATTTGCTTCCACCATAATGGCAATGTTTTGGAGAGAGAGAGAGATAGAGACTTACTGTTCCAGCAACAGACTTTGATGATATGAAAGTGTTTGCTTTGAATCTGGACAAACCAAAATCGCATACCTGACCATAAATGCAAGATGAATTTATTTACGTGACAAGACACCCAGTGACTTTCCAAAATGAAAAGACTCCTTCATTTGTTAATATACCTTTATTGTCCAATTTTTATCCACTAATAAATTTGGAGATTTAAGATCCCAGTGCACTATAGGAGGGTTTAGACAATGAAGATAATTGATTCCCTTGGCCTGCATCCAGTAGAGAGCATAAATTTTTGCTAACAGTCAGCAGTATTAGAAGCAAAAAATGGGAGATAATAACTAGTACAAACCACATCCAATGCCATGCGTAACCGTCTTCTTTTATCCAACATCTCACCAGAAGCAGGCCTGTGCATGAGGCGGTATAGACTACCTCTGTTCCACAAAGACCAGGAATTGCCAGTTGCTTAAACATCCACCTAGAGAAAAAAAAGGAAGGGGGGGGGGGAAAAAGAGGGGTAAAAGCCTTAAATGGTCTACCTGGGCAGATATTCTGTCACTATTGACAGATGTGGACGCTTTGTGACTGCACCCATGAAGAGAACCACATTTGGATGCCGTATACGCTTCATTATTGCAACCTGAAAAGAATTTTCACAAATTAAGACATGCCATTCGGGATAACATAGTATTTACCTTTTCATTTATTTATTTTTTACTATCTGCTCAGCGTACACATTGTGGATGCATGAGAACATGCATAATTACCTTTCTAAATTGTATAAACCATCTAGTTAGTCTAAGTACACCAAAATATAAAATTCTTATAGCAAAGAATAAGTAAACATGGAATGCACGTGATGAGAACTTATTAGAGGCAAATACTTCCAATGGCTAGCATATCTTGAACGTAATAGGGCAACAGAAATGAAAAATTGCAGGATTGTCAAATATGTCAAGATACATGACTCTAATTTTGGGTCACATATCACTACACAACCATCATTCTCCACTTCAAATAATCATTTGATGTCAAAACATCAACGTAAAGATACCGAATGATCAATAAATCATTTAGACTCAAAATATTTGAAATCACTATTATTTGATACTTATAGAAAGATAGAAACCCCACACCCCCTCCCACCCCAAGCGCAATCAAAACTGTTCTGATACAAACTTATCACCCAACCTGAGGAAAACAAAAGAAGAAGAAATTATCAGAAAAATAAAATGGAATAGGAAGAGGCATGGATCTACTGGGATTGTGGAAGGGGACAAAGATAGGCAACTGGATGCAAAACAATGCATGATGGTCACAATAACAACTATTAGTGGACAGGTTGATATTATCTCCAACTCTTTAGTTACCATGTACATACCTCTCTTAGAAACTCCTTCAATTGATCATCAAGGAAATCCTGCAAGGTAAGAACCTTGACTGCTACATCCTGCATTGTATGGGCAACATATTTTACTTATCAGAGGCAAAATAGCGTTTTGTGACATACCAAGCAAAAGGGGGGAAGAGAGGTGGGGGGTGTAAGCTTATAAAATAAGGTAAAGATTTAAAATTCCAAATAAAATATTTCAAGCGGAAGAAATTAGATTATGATGAAACTACAAATGCCCTTTGACCATCTAACTTTTCCTTGGCTTTGACAATCTCTCCCTAGGAAACAGCATAGACTGAATAATACTTCCTAGACAGTCCATCAAAGGCAAGAAAGCAGAATATCAGGGCAATGCTATAAAGTAATTACTCACGTATGTGTCCACAGATACAACAAAGGAAATCAAACAAGCTCAAAAGATCATCAATATTGGTCAACAAAAAATGATTGTCGATGGAGCACAGTTGGTGCACTCCATATCAAAATCAAACCTTAATTGATCCTTCACAAAGATATATACAGATTACCAGATCACATGGTACAAGAATACTAACCGATCCATGCCATTCAGCACGATGCACGGTCCCAAATGAGCCTGCAAGGAGAAAGAAGAGTATAACACATCAAGAATTGTCCACTCAAAGAAACGCAAATTTTGAAATGCTTCAAAAATAGAAAATATGTCCAATTAAGAAGCAGGTGACATACCAGCACCAATGCGCTCCTTGATATGTAATTCGTCCCATGATATCTCAAGCCAGTCCATTGCAAGAGATGGTTCAAGATTCAAGTATTTTGGGATGGTTACATCAGGAAATTTCCCATGATTCTCAAGTCTACTATCAACCTCCTTCAGATTTGGCTGACTTGATAGGCTGACTTTGGGTTGCTTGAGGCTGTTCTCTATAACTGGACTTCCAGATACAAAAATATCTTCTTTGCAAGTTTGTTGTATGACAACTTTGTCTTCACCAAGCCTAGAATACTCATGAAACAATGCCCCAGGAGGAGAATCTAGAGGTTCCGAAACACTGCCCTGTGCAAATGGCAAAATTGAATTCTTAAGTATGCAATGTTCAGCATTCCCTTCCAACTTGAAAGGTGTCAGAGATGATTCCATTATTCGCGGACCTTCTTCCCCACAACCTGCAAAGAATTGATCATTAATCTCTATAGATAAATATGCTAGATAGGCATGCTATATTTGGGGAGAAACACCCTGACATCTAACACTATGTTGATTAAAATAGCTGAAATCAGACTACATGGACCGTCCTGTTTCCAAGTAGCAGAAAATTCTTGGGAGCTGCACATATGTATTCTGTGTTTCCAAATGTTTCACGATGTTGCACTACGTCTACGACCATTGATACCAAACTGAGAAAAAGAGTGTTGAAAATTTGAAGCATCTACTTTATTAGTCCAACTAAAAGACAACTAGATTTTGCTAGTACAACAAACTGACTTCCCATACCACAAACACTAACAATAAATAAATAATTAATAACTATTATCAACTGCACCACTTTCAGAGGGTAAAAACTCAAATCTTATAATTGAAGTAATTAACAACAGACAGAAGATCAAATCTTGGTTTCAATGGTGAATAGCAGTGGAAAGTTTTAGCTTAGAATTTAACTTGAAAAGGATACAGTTCAAAATACAGGCGCACAGTTGTGCATGATGTATGCCATGCATCATGATCTGGTTAACTATGTTGCCATTCATATTCTCTTTAATGAAAACAAAAACAAAAAAAAACCCAAAAAAACAAAAACAAAAAATTCTGCTGAAGGAGGTGTGCATAGCAGCTGTCACTCTTTCACAGGAGGGTCCCCCCAGAGCCAGGCACAACGGGGGCAGATATGCACCCCCCACCCCCCTTCCACTTTGCAGGGGAAGGCCCACCCCGCGCCGCCTCAACTCACAAGAGACACGAAGGAGGTGGGGTCCACTCCCTCTCCTCTGCCGGGGCAAAAGACCCCCCCATGCGCCTCCTCGTGGAGACCAGCCTCTATTTTTTATTTTTTTCTATAAATAATAAGGTTAACCTCCGGTCCTCCACACATGAAAAAAAAAAAAAAAAAAAAGTATTTTCAAAGTATTAATGCGTGCGAAGTTTTCTAAAAAGTATTTTGAAAAAATGTTTGAAAAGTGTGTTATTAGGGGGGATCACGCTTGAAAAGTGTCAGTGTTTTAAAAATCTGGTAAGAACACTGAAAAATAGAGGAAAAAAAGTGATTAAATACTCAACCAAACAAGGTGCAAGTTACTTTAATCTTTCTCTTTTCCTTTTTTTTTTTTTATCTGGAACCACACATCTCAAGGTGTCGATATAGTTACATTTATGCCTCCACCTCAATTCAATCAGCTGTTCTTTGCCCCTTGACTTACTAAAAACAAACACTAACTTCATAGCATACAAAACGTAACTTACCTGAGTATAGAGGATTTTTAGTAGGAGCACACATGAGCTCTGAGTTTAAATTTTGACAAGATGATGCAATATCCCTGTAAGGTTGTTGGAATTCTTTTAGATGGGAAATTTGAAATGGTGAAGGCATTGGAGAAAGCAATCCTCCATTGATTGAGGAATCTGGACCATGAACATTTCCTGGTTCCCCAACTAGATCAACTACATATTCCCTGTTAAAAAATGTATACATGTAAACAACAAAGCATGAAATATAATTGGGAAATGCTTCAAACAAGATTAGTCAAGATTAGTTCGATCAAGACCATACAAACTCCTACCATATGTACTAACAAACTCATAATGAAGCATGTATTAAGTCCAAAAATGACAACCTAATAATGCTGCATAACAAATTTCAAATTGATATATGATCAAACATGATCCAGCTCAATAATTATCTGGAACCAATAATTACAACAGTAAAAAAAATCAACATAACATATAGGAGAATGACTGATGCAGAGCCGCAGAGGTTAATACCACCACTTAGACAAATAAAACGGCAAGGCTCAAGGAATAAATTAAATTGCCAATTGCCATGTTTTGGAAGAAAACAGCATGCTTTAATCATCTTGTGGGCATTTTGGCTTCCAAAAAACCTTTAAATTTTATTAGCAATAAATGAGGCCTGGAAGAACAGGTAACATATCAAACCTTGAGGACTGCTTGTCGCCCTTGACTTTGACGAGGCAAGAGGAGCGATGATCGGCCACACAGTATTTGCAACCTCGAGCTATTCGACATGGCAAACCTATGTAGTCTGCCAATTTCTGCATACACAAAAATATATCACCTGTTCAGTAACCAATCCTGTAGGATGAGTGACTTTTAGCAATTAATACTAATCTCATTAGATCTGCACTTGAAGGATGATCAGGCCATCATCACAAACATTCCCTCCCCTCCCCAAACCAAAAATACTCTGATTAATTAGTAGCATCTCATAATTATCTGCACTTGAAGAATGATCAGCTATCATTACACACGTAACCCCCACAAACAGAGAGAAAGCAACAATGTTCTATTTATATTAATTCATATGATGATACATTGAAAAAAAATCATAACTTCATAATAAATGTTCGTAACGTTTTATGTTTATTTAAAATGGTTTTAGTTATAATCACAGAATTAAAAAAAAAAAACATTTTGATAGTGCCTTTGGCACATATACCACACTCATTGACTATGTTGACAATCTCTATGCTTTCAGAAGCATATGATCCAACCATTAACAATAAGTTATAGATTTCAGACACAAAAAACAAAAAAATCTTGATAAAAATGTTGTTTCCCTAAGTTAAGATCACATTAGCAAAATATTTAAAGCAGTCAAGACAAGTATGGAAAGGGATAGGCCTGATCTCCTCATAACACCCCATAAATATTATACTGTCACACAAATTTGTCAGTCACACCTGGAAGGCTACAAATACCTCACTGACTGATCAGAGGATAGAAACCCTTAATGGACTGCTTAATAATTGCGGGTGTCACTTGATGCTTCTATTTCAGTTGCATTCTCATGCGATACCAATGTACCCTGCTCATACAGCCATATATGCTTTAAAAACAACTTGTAGTTCTAAAAAAGATCTTGTACTACTATGCCCTAATTACTAATCTTCCAACACATAAGCATCATCTTATTTTGGGAAAAGTGTTTGAAAAAGAATTCACATGCTGGAAAGTGAAATTTCCCAACAACCCCAAACAACACCTACAAGGGAGTGAATAAGTGTTTCCAGCAAATATAACAATTTAAAAATAGCCGCCAAAATTAATCAAAGAAGTAGGAAGATCAAACACAACAACTTTGGAGACAAAGTGAAAACCCTTTAAAGATAAAACCATTATGGGACAGCCAAACCCAAAAAACTAATCCAGAAGATCAATAATACAATCAGTTAATACTAACAAAACTTTTGCTGTAAAAACTTGACTTGTACCCAAACAAATGACCCGTTTGTTTTCTACCGCAATAGTTCCAAAACATTGCCAAATCTTCTACTAGCTCACAAAATAAGGCCTCAAATCTGAAAACCATGCATAAAGATGCTTATAGAGACCATGAGAAAACCTGAGGTTTAGGTAAAAGTCAGTTTATGAAAACGGATCTTTAGTTTTTCCACATAGTTTTGACTCCAACTTAACAACCTAACTTAGGTTTACAACTAAACTAGTTTTGACACTTAATTTGCCAACATAAAACCTAACAAACACCCTTTTTAGCAATTTGGTGACAAAACTCAACAGACCATTGATTGCAAGACAAATCCCAAAGAATTACAACCTAGCCATATTAAATCACTGAACTAGGACTGGATTGAATTCAATGGAGTAACTACCTGTCTTCCTGAAACATGCACACACGCAATAAACACCTAGAGAACAGGTAATAATTAAAAAACATTGAATAAACAAATATTAACTTTAGCATTAAATCATTTGAGCAAAAGTATCAGATCATAACATCAACCTCAGAA
This sequence comes from Carpinus viminea, assembly GCA_013348765.1. NCBI lineage: Eukaryota > Viridiplantae > Streptophyta > Magnoliopsida > Fagales > Betulaceae > Carpinus > Carpinus viminea. Next base: position 3,867,046 of record CP054670.1, on the reverse strand, counting down.
ACACAGATGTAGATAAAATATTTAATGCAATATAATACATCTATGTCCAAAGAAGATCATTCATGTCAAAATTATCCAAAACATCAAATCACACATCTACTCTTCTTTTTGTCATGAATGACAAAGGCACAATAGATACAACAATAACAAAAAATACTCAAAGAGTCTCCCTAAGCGCATCTTCCAACAAAGTACCACAAGAGCTCTACTTAAACATCTCGTTCAGACCTACTACACCAAACAAGCCAGCAAACGAATGCCTAGGTACCCCTTGTTGATGTAGCTTGTTTGGACAACCTGGGAACAATCACTCCGAATGAATGTCTCATTTCTTCAATGAAAAATTACAAGTTAAAATAAAATAAAAATAAAAAAGACTAGTATAAAACTCTATCAAACTTTGCCTTGCACCAAATTTTTTTGAACACTGAATTAACCAACATCAAACTTAACATAAAGGTTCTAAATCTTTCACCTTTAAAAACAAAGGTGTTAAATCACCACTTATCCTAAAAGTTTAAGTCTAGGAAAAAGTGAATTAATCATTTAATTTATATTCTAACACTCTTTATCACATACGGGCTCAAACACTCCCTTAATAAGTGAGACCCAATACGTGAAATATTTAATTAAAATAAGAGGTAAACATCCACAGGATTCGAACTCAATAATTCTTTTTCTAATACCATATTAAATCATCACTTATCTCAAATGTTTAAGCAGATAAAAAGAGGTTAATCATTTAATTTATATTCTAGCGAAAGGTGATTGAGTGGTTGCATACTAAACAAATAAGAGCCATTTCATGCGGAACAGATATATAAATATATATATGTATGATCCCAAAAAAGCTCAATAGCCATCAGTAACAAATACCATATTCAATACATGTGGTTTAGCACAAAATACAACATTATCTGCATTAGCGACAGAGGAGTTGACTGGCACCAAGTTTCTGACAACACAACATACTAGACTCACAGCTGCAAGGCCGTAATCAACACCATTCACCTCAGCAGAAGGAAACCAAAGATAATACGGCATCTGAGCAGATGCCGCAAATGGATGCCGGCCCATGTTTCCAACCTTTCAGAAAAATCAACCAGAATGTTCTTGACTACAATCACACTATACAATTAAAGCTGCTTCTTTCATGAATACCCTCAATGGTTGTAAAACATAAATCACCAACTCTCTAGTGAGAGAAAACAGACTCTTACATGGTTGATTTTTCTTTTTTCCAAACAGTCAGCGTCCATCTAATAGACACGTACAAAAATGTGAATGTCTAATACATTACATCATTTCCCCATGAGTGTGCACCATGTAGTAACACTAGATATTACTTGGCACACAGGCACTGTCTCACTACATCCCAGCCACAAGGACTATTTTCATACCGATTGTTAAGTTTGGATTACTTTAAACATTCAAGCCCGCCAACTGGTAACTTCTTATAAACAACACATCAAAAAGAACACTACAACAATAATGAACCAATCAATACTTAGCATGGCAGTGGCTTTTCAGAACAAACAATGTGAACTTATGATTGAATGAACCACACAGTGCATTTCATCACCTTGAAAAGAATCGCACGATGCCTGCAAAGTCCCATAGATAGACTGCCAATAGGGAGCACGATGCATTTCTGGAATTCCCTCATTCTATTGCTAACCACCTTCCAACGCATGTGGAGATCTTCTTGCTCCACTGGAAAAGAGCCCCTTCAAGATCGATTTAGAAAATTTGACACACTTAAAAATCAGCATATATAAGCCAATAAATCTTCATCGTTTAAATTTAGCAGCCCACAAAAATAAAGTAAAATAAAACGTTTGGAATCAACCTACCCCATGTAGATTGCGACAAGCTTGCCTAGCTTCTTCACCAACATTAAGGTATTCTCTGAAGCACAATACAGTTCTTGTGCTTTATCTTCAAGTTCCTTAAGCCGAGAGTCCCCACGCCTATCAACAAGCACCACCTCCATGGATGTCTCGCTGGGGTCAACTGCTTTAAGAGATATCAACGGCGGCATCCGCCTGCCTTCCTCTTCATCATTGCACATCAGCCACAGATACGGATTCATTCCCAAAATGTTATAGAAACCATCCGATATCTTGTCCGTGTAAGACAAACACCCGTTAACCTGAAATATGAGCAGCTAGAGGCAATGAACTTTACAGTATTAATTAATAGATAGTTCAATTAACTATTCGTGAGACATAAAAGAGAATATATACGAGTACCCAGAGCCGGTAAGAAACAGTTTCGGCATCCGAAGCCACCGGTCCAGTACTCTCAACCATGAACAAAGGCTCGCAAGCAAGACTAGCCTGAGAAGAGAGCCTCCTAGCGAAAGTAAGCTGAAGATAGTGACTCTCCCTCGCTCTCTGCGCCAAGCTCTCCTTACTCTCCACCTCCACCTCCACCTCCGCCGCCTCCTCCTCCTGCCGCGTAGTCGTCGTCGAGGCCTTGACAATGTCACAGGAGAGGTTTCCATCAAACGTCGTCGTCCCGGAGAACAAGCTCCCCGCATAGCTGCTACCCTCGCTGGAGAGCCTCGGCAGAGAGAGCTGGCGGTCGAAGTTCCTGTCAATGCCGTGATCCTTAACAGGCTCGGCTGCCGCGTCTTTGGGGAGCAAGAGCTCGCGGTCGTCGTCGTCGACACATGACAGCCTGGACGACGACGACGACGACTTCACGTGACCGGATCGCTCCCCTTTCCTCTCAACCAACCAGTCACAAAAAGCCGCAAATTGCTGCTGCTTCGACTTGGCGTACTGCAACTTGTCGTCGCGCGTGAAAAGATCGGATGGTTCAGCTGAGACGTCCTTCTTGGCGACCGTGAACGACGCGTCCTTCAACCACTTTCTTTCTCTTTCGGTGTAAAAGGTCTCTTTGGTGGTCGTACTCGCACATGTGGTGCTCGCAACTTTCTTGTTGATCTGCTCGTGATCCAATAGTTGCTTGCACGAACCCGGGTCTAATCCCCGGTCCGGGAATTGCCTGGGGAAGAAGTAAGTAGTTCTGTGAGGCATTTTCTCACAGGTCTCACGGGCTGATCACAATCCCCGTACTCGCACGTATCAACCAACCCACCCGCACGCACGCTTCGTTGACTCTCTCTCTCTCTCTCTCTCACAATGAAAATGGAAAATCCGACTGGCCGTACAACAGTCCCTGCGAACCCTCCTTCACAATGATCGAGTTTCAGATAAACAGAAGCAAGCACGCATTCGCTCGCTTCTAGCTTCGCTCTAAAGAAACAAAACAATCTCCGCCTTCAAAAATACTTGCAATCTGTGTTTAATCTCTTCGTGAATCGGACTTCAAGCTGGATTTCAGAGCGCCGACCACCTCAAAAGCTGCGTATGAGTGATACACAAACAAAAGCAGAGAGAGGCCGAGAGGGAGCAGGGGGTGTGTGCGTGAGTGTGAGAAGAGAGACAGAGAGGTGTGTGTATTTTAAGCAAGAGAGTGAAGGTGACGAAATCGGTGGGAAAAAAAATGAAACAAATAGGTCAGGGAAAGGAACTAACGGGCACCGGGGGCGTTGATGCGCACCGTTTGTAGCGAGAGAACACGTAAAATGTAGGGCGGATTCCGATACGACACGTAAGAGATTGGCGCAGGAGGAGCATGATAGATAACGAGAGGCCGCGGGGGTTTTTGTATTTGGAAATGGAAAGTGCCGGCTCATAAAAACTGGGGGGGTTTCTGCTCGATAATAGTTGGGAGTTGGAAGATCGGGTCGATCTCAGTCGTCGGATTCGGTGGTGAAAGAAAAATATATATATATATAGATAAAGTATTTGTTTAGGATAAAAAAGGATAAGATCATAATGACAGAAATGCCCTTTTATTTGTTTGAAATTACGAGATTGGACTCTCTTCCTCATTTTCGGTTGTCTTTTTATATGCGGGCATGTGATAGTTGTTGGGGTTGATATCGTCCGTTGGCTCAGCTGTAAAGGCAGTTTGGCTAAGTTTGGGTACTATTACGTAATATTTTTGGGGTTCATAAGTATACCCCACCCTTCCTACTTTGGGTCCCCAATCTTTTTTTTTTTTTTGTAGCGGCTGTTCATGAAAATTAGTGTTTTAATGCGATTTTCTACCTGGCAGTTTGGCCTATCTCATCATCTCATGTTTGTCTTGACACTGGGATTTGAGTCATTTGACTAAGGTACCTTACTTCTGGCATATGTCCTAGGGCCTAGGGGCAGTAGGATTAGAAATTTTGCACACACATTGTTGCGTATGATTTTAGTATTATCCTTTTTATTAAATGAATCAGGCAAGAGTTTGACAAATATATAAATAATGCCATATATTTCTTCGTGTGATTTGAGTCTCACACACGTATGTAAGATCTATAATTTTTGACACGATCGTGTAACTCAACATATAATTAGTGAATTATGATTAAGGTTTAATCCATTTAATTTAATTAATTGGGTTATAGTTGATTTATCTGATATGCGATATTTATGACTTACAATTTTTTGACGCGTCCTACGAATCAAATACGAAAGTAATAGGTTATAGTTGAGAGATCTGACTCGTTTAGTTAAATTAGCCAAGTTATGATTGACCTATATTGTTTTAATGTCTTATATTTATGCATCGACTTAACCCAAACCCAACATATGAACATAAGTTGCCACCCTTAAAATTGAAGAGATAGATTTTAACCAATTTAACCTATTAAATTGGCATGTGTTTAAAATGCATATAACTTGCATATATTGTTAAAAGCTAATGCTATAAGTTATCCTTACGTGTCTCAACAACTATTGACTTTCAAATCACTAAAAGTTTTAAAAATACATGTAATTTTTGCGTGCTTTGTTAAAAACTTACGTAATGATCATTCATATACTCTCTTCAAAATATATGTGAAAATTACATGTATTTATAACGTGTGTCCAATTTAATAAATTTTATTGATTAATTTTTTATCTTCCTATGAAAAATTTTGGTATCAAATTAAGGCCGAATATTATGAAAGATAAATGCTAGAAACACGTATTTATCTCATAATTGTTTTATAATACTGATATAACAGTCTCAACCAACTCATTATTTATTTTATTTTATTTTACAAAAAAATAAAAAATAAAAGCATTGAGACATTAGAACAACGAATTGCATAATTGATCATTCAGACCTTGTGTAATTTTTTTTTTTTCTTTAAGCATTATTCATTGAAATTCAGAATTTAAGAAACAAAAACACTAATTTTGATATAAACCCATGAGCCATTGTAATAGTTGATGTCATTCAATTAATAAAAACTCCTCCCTCTTTTTTCAATTGTATTATTCAAGGGAAATTTGTAAAATAATAATCATTGTGTATCTCGTAATATGAAATGTTAAGTGTTTTTCTGGTGTTTTCCTTGTTTCTTCATTGTCCTAGGTAAAAATTATTTTATAAAAACCAAGTGAGAAAAATAAGTACAACTTTCTTTTTTATTTTTTTATAAAATAATTTTCATATATGACGAGAATAACACTAAAGAGTACCTAGCATTCCCCCAGTAAAAACACCCGAGGGTTATGCAAAAAGCAAAATTTATATGTTCCACCCATTAGTATGGCATATTACACTACAAAAATTTGGAGTTTTAATGACGGTTTTTTTAGTGACGGTTTAAAGGACCGACACTAACAAATACACAATAGTGTCAGTTTTCCTAAAACCGACACCTCTTAAAAATGGGTGTCGGTTTCACTAAAACCTTAATAGTGTTGGTTTTAGTGAAACCGATACTATTTTTTTAGGGGTGTCGGTTTTGTGGTTTTCACAAAACCGACACTATTTAATAGTGTCGGTTTTCACAAAATCGACACTACTTTTTAAAAAGAGGTGTCGGTTCTACAGTAGTTACTGTAGAACCAACACCATTTTGAAATAAAATTAGAAAATCCCGCCTCTATCTAGATCTACGCGCGTCTCTGCATCTGCCTTTAATTTCTTTTCTCATTAATTTATTTTCTCTGTACAGCAACTTGGGAGGCAATCGGTGGAAGAAGGAATGAGTGGAAGAAGGACGTGGAGCAATCGGGTAGCGTGGAAGATGGAGATCGGCAGCAACAACCATCTGAAGATGTGGATTATTCATCCTCAGCTAGCTCGAAGAAAAGCCCGCCACCGACCGCTCTCTCGTCTTCACCCGGATCCCCGGGCCCGACAACCATATTTCCAACAAGCTCCCGCTAGTTGTCGCAGGATGAGCCCGAGAAGACCCTTCCGTGTACGAGAAGATGAGGAGGGACGGACTCGGTGTGGGCGAGTTCTTTCCGCCCGTTCAAGGCGGTGTCAAGGGCTTCGGTGTTGGAACAGGGGATGGAGATTCACGGGCTTGCCTCAAAGTTGGGTTTGGACTCGGACCCATTTGTGCAGACTGGTTTGGTTGGGATGTACGTTGCGTGTGGGTGGATTATGGAGGCGAGATTGGTGTTCGATAAAATGTCTCACCGGGATGTCGTTATGTGGAGCATTATGGTTGATGGGTATGGCTATTGATGGTATCTTTGACAGTGTGTATTCTTCACCCTTATCTCTGAATTTGCTGCTCCATTATTCTCTTCTGTTTATTTTATTTTAGGTTGTGATGATGTTTGTGTTCTTGTCTCATATGTAGATTAATCCTTGGTGTTCATCTTCTTTTCTTTTTTTTTTTCTTGTTCTTTTTCTTTCATTGTTGGAAGCTTGCAGATCTGTAGTATATTTTTTTTCCTATAAAATATACATTTTTTCTGTAAAATATACAGCTTGCAGATCTATAGTATACATCAGTACTGATGTATACATCATTGCTGGAAGCTTGCAAATCTGTGCAACTGGGGTATTGATGTATATATATATTTTTTAATAAAAAAATTATTTTAGTGACGGTTTTTTTAAAAACCGACACCTTAGGAAAGGTGTCGGTTGAACAGTACCACTGTTCAACCGACACCATTCCTAAGGTGTTGGTTTAGCCAAAATCGACACTAATTAGTGTCGGTTTAGGCTAAACCGACACTACTCTAGTTTTCCCTACCCTAGATTTGCTTCACTTTAAAACCGACACTATTAAACCGTCACTAATTCATTAGTGACGGTTTTTGGCCCTAAACCAACATTAAAAAACCAACACTAAATCCCAATTTTTTTGTAGTGTTATTTCATAGACCTTTTTGGACCACAACTTATTATAGCAAAATTGATGACTATACCATTGTAATAGATAATCTCATGTTATATGTCAATAATAATAATCTCATGTTAGGTCTTGATTCAACGTCCTCAACACTTGCATTTTTTAAATATATAAATTGAATGTGGTCCTCAATTGTAAAATCAAGATTAAAATATAACCATAACATTGATAGCTTAATTAATATAATAAGATATTTTTTTTTGTTGTTGTGAGAATATAATAAGAAAATTAATCTTATAACTTTAACTTTATGGGCCACCAGATGCTCTATGGTTTAATTAATAATGTGACAAAGCGTCCTTCACCAAAAATAAATAAAATAATAGAGGAAAAAAAAAAAGAAAAAAAAAGAGAGCCTACAAGTGGAGAACATTTTTTAAGTTCTTGATTGGTGGAATTTTAATGGTTTAATTATCGCCCACTTGCGCATGAAGTGATTGGGCATGGGGGACAAAAGAAGGGTGCTGAGGACATTTTCAATATATAAAAAAGAAAGAACACTGTCTTAATTCCTCCAAATGAAAGGAACATATCTTAATTCCCAACCAATACTATAAAATGTAAAGTCATTTTTTTTAGGGAGAAATTATTTTAGTCTCATTAATTGATAAAGAATTATGAGTATGAAACTCTTGCATTACAGAGTAAAAACTCTTAGTTAGAAAATCATAGCCGAAGTTATAAGATTACAAGTTATAAATACATACATAACAATCTGACATTCAAGACATATCTATAACATTAATATCCATTAGCTCGTGACTAATATTCAATTGTAACAATGAATATATTACAAATAGACTAAACTCAATGCATAAGTAACTCATATTCTTCGATCCTAAGAGCAAAAAACTTAATGCCCAAACTTACCCTCCTTAACCTGAAAACCAAAAACCTATTCACATTCACAACCCAAGATGTTTGTTGATATCTTTATTTTTTTATCTTTTATTTTGTTTGATATTTTGAATTTAAATATATTAATAAATAATTTAAAATATAAAAGATTATTTAAAAGAGTTAAATACCTAATACCCCCTTAGGGTTTCACAACTTTATTTTTGTACCCTTTAGGATTTGATTTTTATCACAGGAGGTCTCTGTGATTTTGATAAATGATCAAATTAGTCATTCTGTCAGTTAATTTAATGGATTGACACGTGGACGAATAAAAATTTGACACTTGGCACAAGTGACCACGTCACCAGTGATGACGTGGCCACCTAATTAAATTTTTTGTATTTTTTTTTTAATTCAAAAACATATATTTTTCCAAAAAAAAAGAGAGACAACAAATTTGAGAGCCAAGGGGGTGGCCAAAACCACCCCCAGTGGTGGTGGCTACGGCCACACGGCCCACCCCCATGGAGCCAAGGGCCACCCCAAATTTTTTTTTTCTTAAACTTAAAAAAAAAAATAAAAATTAGGTAGCCACATCATCACTAATAATGTGACCAATTGTGTCAGGTGTTAAAATTTTCATTTATCTATGTATCAGCCTGTTAAGTTAACTAATGATCAACTAATAGAATGATCAATTTAGTTATTTATCAAAACCATAAAGATATCTTGTAATAAAAATAAAATCATAAGGGGAAAAAAAAATTGTGAAACTGAAACCCAATGAAGTATTTGGTATTTAACCCTATTTAAAATACAAAAACAGTTTTTATGTTGATGAATTTACTTGGAAAAAAGTTACGAATACGATAGATAAAAGAAGTTGCATTCACTATAATAAATATGATTTTTAGTGATGACCAAAAGTCATGGCCAAAGGCATCTTATGTGACTATGTCATTGCCAAAATTATTAGCTACGTAGTGCTCCATTGAGATAAATGTAATAATTTGTATTATCCACGTTGCGCTACTCATTATTACCCTGTAACATTGCAGGGAAAGGCATTACATGTCTGTTCTCTTTAATAGTTTCAAAACATGCGCTAATAAATATGTGATATTTTAAAATACACTTAAACGTTTGATAAAGTCGTGGTTAAACATTTTAAAATCGTGTATTTTTAGAAGTACGTTCCATTGCTTGTGATTTGAAAACATTATTATTGTTGTTGTTGTTTTTTTTTTTTTAATTTAAACGCACTCTCAGTTCCCAAATGGGATACTTTATGCAATTTTATTTAAAAACGTATACGTGACTTGCGAAATTGCAAGGCCAAACACACTCCTAATGTCTTGCTAATATATGTGTTTAATGTGTTATATTAACCCTTTTGTATTTTTTGTTTGAGAAATGCTAGATATTTTATAGTGTTTTCTTAGTATTTTTTTAACTGTGATGTGACTTTTAGAATCTCCGTTGAATTTGATATTATTATTAACTTTTAATCTAATAGTGATTTTAAAAGTTACATTATAATTAAAAGATACTAAAATAACACATAATATTCCCCTTTTTATTTATGGTAACAAGTAAATGGAAATAGGAATTTGGACACAAATTACAACTTGGCTTGTATTTTTTATTTTTTATTTTTTTGACATGTCCGCATAAGAGGAGGAGGAAGAATTTAAATTAGTAATTTCTATTTCATTAGATATGGTCCCAATCGATTGAACTACCTGGTTTGTATTTTAAGTCTAATGCTATAGATAATAAATTGTATTTGATTACCGTCAAATCTTATTATTGAAGATTCTATAAAAATCAAATTTTCTTAGATTATCCCACCAAACGCTAGGCCCTATGGGAGCTAACCTCACCTGATTTTGTCTTTCTCCTCACTTGAAAACAAAAACAAAACATTAAAAAAAAAAAGAAAAGAAAAAAGAAAAGAGTGCTTAGAAAGTCCGTCCCAAGTGGGTCATGTACGAGATATTTATTTGTTTAAAGGTAATAAGGTCAGTTCTTTGCCTCCCAAAAAAAAGGTTTGAGATCATATTGCACTTAGGCTTTAATGGGATTGGCAATGGCACTGCCGCACAGTACTGGGCTCCCACCACCAAGTCACTAACACAACCTCGTTTTGTCTTAAGCAGATAAAATATTCCTAATTTTCGTACGTCATCCCATAGTATAATAGAACATCATTGAAATAAATATATTACAAAAAGACCAATAATCTTGGAGGCTTATTATATATATAACATATAATATGGGACAATCTAAGTTCCATGATAATGTCAGTCCTTACACTACTTTTTTTTAAATAAAAAAATAAAATAAAATGGGATGCAAAATATGCCTCATTCTATGAAAATGCAATAAAAAAAAAAAAAAAAAGAAGTAAAACAGGATCTTCATTTCCCAATAATTTGAGATAGAAAAAAATTCAGAAAGCCCTCACAATCTTTAAGCCTTTTATATAAGAAACCTATGAATTAAAATTTCTCTCACTTATCTCCCTGATCTTTCGTTTTTTTCATTTTGAACTCTTAAACCTTAAACTCACCGTTTCGAGTCCCAAAACAGCGTCGTTTTTTGACATCAAAACAATGTCGTTTTGAGCATTTAAAGATCAAAAGTGAGAGAAAATGAAATATCAAGGGGGATAAGTAAGAGTTTTTTTTTCATTCATGAGCTGTTTTCTGAAATTTATCCTTTGAGATATCAGTAGATGGTTACTAGATGCTCATTTATTCCTTACCTTTAAAAAAAGCTACAGCTGATTTCTTGCCACGTGGTAGATACTAAACAGCAATAAATTATCTGTTTAGGTTTTTTTTTTTTTGGTAATATATTAATAATAAAACAATACTATATTATTGTTTGAGAATGATTTGGTTTATATGTTAGTTAAAATCCGTTTGAAAAATGCTAAACATTCTAAATTTTGGAAAATGATAAAGTCACAACTTAAACCAAACTTTTCTCTTAAGTGTCATTTTTTTTTATATATTTTTATAATGCCAATGGAGGAGAGAGAACCTTAAACTAGAAATTGAGTTTAAAGTAGGAAATAAGTTATGTATTTGTTGGGTCTATGTTGTGATTGCATTGTATCTCCTAAATTTTTGTTTAAAAAATTAATTATCAAATGATGTGTCACCATCCTATGAGTTGGTGATACACTTTTCCAAAATAATAAATCTCATGAGATGGTAACACATCATTTGAGAACTAGCTTTTGAAAAGAAAATTTGGGACGTTTAACACTTTTGTTTGTTTATAAATTATTTACCTTAATTGACAGAGTTAAGAAAAAAAAAAAGATATTATATTTTTTTTGTTCTTTGACAAACAACTTAGGCCTTGTTTGTTAAACTCCCCCACATTCCCTCACACTATTCACTTACTTTTAAAAAAAAAAAAAAACATATCAAATCATTTACTTTTTATAATATTTTTCAAATAAAAAAATAACTACAAAATAAAATTTTTAATTTTTCAATACCATTTTTTTTGTTCATATCAATCATTATTATTATTTTAAATGGTGAACAATACCTTGAATGAATAGTGCCATGTAATGAGTGGGAGTTTACCAAACAATCTCTTAATAACTTGCCTATATCCAAACAATAAAATACCTAGACGACCTAACAATTTAACAAATTTTAATTTGTTTGTAAATGTAGGCAACTAGGCATGACCTGCTTGTGCCTAGTGGTCCTAAGCTAGTTGCTAAAGTAGCTAGTGGTGTTCGGCAAACTACAGGCACTATAGCCCACGGAACTGTAGCTTTTACTGTTTACTTTTTTTTAAAAAATAATAATAATGATTTATATGAAAAAATAAAAAGTAGTATTGGAAAAAAATTTTGTTTTATAATTTTTTTATTTGAATAGTAAATGATGTGATATAAAAAGTGAATGATTTTTTTTTTTTAAACATTAAGTGAATAATGGTGAAATATAGGGAAATGTGAGGGGAAGGAAGAGTGGTTGCCAAATAAGGCCTATAAACCCAATCAAAACAACACAATAATAATAATAGAAAAGAAAAATAAAAATAAAAGGAAATGAAGAAACACATTTTATAGTTAACTCTCTATAAACCCAATCAAAACAACACAATAATAATAATAATAGAAAAGGAAAAGAAAAATAAAAGGAAATGAAGAAACTCGTCTTATATAGGCCTTATTTTTGTTAAACTCTCTTCATTTTTTCATATTTTCCCATATTGTACTATATTATTCACTTTATTTTTGTAAAAAAAAATATATTAAATTATTCGTTTTTTATATCACCTTATTTATTATTTAAATAAAAAAATAACTACAATATAAATTTTTTTACTTTTCAATATTATTTTTTATTTTCTTATACTAATTATTTAAATAATAAACAGTGTCGTGTATTTTTTATTTTTTATTTTCAAAAAGTACTGTAATTTGCCGACCAACCTCATAATTTATATAATTTTGAGAGGGTTGGACCAGTCATTAACCAAGGTTTGACTTTGACCCAAAATCGTACAACAAGGTTTCCCACCGTTGAATCCCAATTGGACAGTGGGGTGACCTTGAGTACATGGGCCATTTTCGCGGATTCGCCGTACGGGATTTGTTTATTGCCGGCCGATGAAACCCGTGGCGTAACAGAAATTAAATCCTTTTTGTCAAAAAGGCAAGTAGGCTGTCAAATCTCTAAGTTGTAATTAATTAGATGCTCGAGAAGATTGGACAACGCAGGCACTATATATATATATATTTTAAGAAAAATAAAATTATGTGCTTAGCTTTGGTTTTTTAAGCGTTAAAAAAATTGAGGCATTAGCACCAAATTTGTGAGCGTTAACATCAAAATTGAGAATTAGCAATTTAGGATGATCAAATCCATTTTGGTGATACCATCTAAATGGTTAACTTCTTCTTATGTTTTAGTTTTAAATCCAAAATAAGTTTTAAACATTAAACCTAACTATTAACTTATAAAATTAATCGGTTAAAAAAACGATACTACAACTTTATTTTCAGAGCCGGGAGAATCTACGAAGAGAACCCCACAAACCTATATTTTTTGCCTACCGATTAATTTTTATGTTAATAGTTAGGTTCTAATGCTAAAATTTGTTTTTAGATTTAAAACTAAATATGAAAGAATTAACCTTTAGGATGGTATCACCCAAAAATGAATTGATCATCGTAAATTTTAGATTAATACCTCAATTTTGTATTCATTACAAATTTGATGCTAATCTCAAATTGTCTAATACTAAAAACCGTGAACAAGGAGAACCAACATTTTTTATATATACGAGGATAACTCCTAGCATTTTCCATATGTATATATATTGACATAAATGGAATTTGGAAAGGAAGTATCATACCATCAAAAATGCTGTCCGGAAATAAAAGAGGGAAGAGAAAAATATTTTTTAAAAAAAGTCCCTTAAACAATCGGCCATTTATAATATAACCCTATAATATTAAAAAAAGTAATAAAATAACCTTTTAAACTATTAAATTGTAATAAAAATACCACTTATTTTTTTTAAAAAAATTCTTATAATACTCATACTCTTTTAATAAATAAAATAATAAAATAATTGTTAAAAAACTAAACAATTTTTTTTTAAATACTAAAAAACAATAGGCCAATAAATACAATTTTTTTTAAATAAATAAATATTTGCCCGTTGATTTTTTTTTTGGTTTTTTACAATTATTTTATTATTTTATTTGTTAAAACAAATAAGTGGCATTTTTATTACATTTGATAGTTTGAGGAGTTATTTTATTATTTTTTTAATATTGGAAGGCTAAATTGTAAACAATTAGTAATTTGAGGGATTTTTTTTTTTTAACATTTTCCCATCATTATCAAGTGTTCATTTTTTTTAGCATTTTTTTTATGACAATAGTAGGCTCATACATACCACTAACACTTCCAGCCTATTACTCACTCTCTCCATGATTCAAACTCGTGAAGTGGTGTTTACTTAGTTTATGATTGGCAAGAGTCTAACCATTGATTCAAACAAAATCTTTAAAACTGTTAAATATTGATTTGGCTTAATTCTCAAGATCGTAACATCAACTCTAAGAGTTTGCCTTAAATCTAAGAACAAATTGTTAGACACCCCCATCTCCCAAATGTTTCTACTGTCTATGCTTGATAAGATAAATTCTCACCCAACGAAACCAAAGAAACTGGGGTCCTCACCCGAGCAAATATGTCATAGCCGCTTAATTTGGTCCGAATCGATCTCCAATTTTTTTAATCCTGATCAGACCACGCTCCAAGTAAGTTGCAGCCTACAAAGAATACTTGTACTTATCAACGCACTGGGTTTCCATATTGTGTTATGCATCGATCAAATGGTCGAATTATATGTCAATCTTGATGACCATACAAATAAAATTAAGGAAGAATCCATCCCAAAGCTCCGGGAGAATTTTGGAACCCCATTGTTTATTGTTTTAATATACTACAAATCCTAGCTTTCTCTTCTAGCAATTTAGATAGGATCGTTAATAATAAAGGTGTACAAAAATACTAACAAACGAGCAGTACTTGAAAATACTAAATTGAGGTAGGTAGAATAATTATAATACTATAATTCCAAGTCGCGAGCTTCCAAGGCATCTGGAAGCCAAGTCCCAACAGTGTGCCGAATTCCATATATAAGGTGGTAGATCTATATGTTTTCTTCTTGATTTGAATCACACACCATTAAGAAAGACATATTATATGTAAGTGATAAACAAATATGTTGTTTGTAATCCCTACTAAATTTCTGTTCAAAATTTTGAAGGATTCGGTTCGTATGCTACTTCTAATTTAATTATATAATGACACGTGTCACACATAATAAAAAATATAAAAATATAAAATTAAAAAAAAAGCTAGATGAGGGTCACCCCCTTATCCATTTTGTTTTTTTAGTTTTAAATTGTATATATTTATAATTTGTACATCTAATATATTTTGTTGCCAAGAATTTATTTAGAGTATGATTGAAATTAAGTTTGAAAAATAGAACTTTTAAGTAAATAAAAATGTTTTTTTTTGTTGAAAACCATTTTTAAAACTTTTGTCAATCGTTTTGTCGATTTTAGACTTTTGAATGACTTAAAAATGTTTTTAATTTTTCTAACAAACGATTGCTTTTTTTTTTTTTTTCTTCAAAGTTTAAACAAATTTTTTGAGTGTTAAACGCATTTTTAAACTCTCCAAACTAATCCAAATAGGCCCTTATTATTTGTTCATAATATAAAAAGCTCATATCGAACATTTTTATACCATAAAATGCTTATTACAAATCGGTAGAAGTAACCTCATTGAGTAAAAAGCATTTTTTCTTATTTTACACGATCAAGTAGTGCTAGACAGGTTCAGTTGGTTGAGCAGTCACAGACCAGCACATTGACGTTTAAACGGGCAAATCATTTGCTTAGTGAAAAAAATTCCGTCCAACTTCGACACAGATAAAGCGGCCCACGAGGAACAGGGGCAGTCTCGAAAATAAATGCCTTCCCGGATTTAATTCACAGCCTTGTTGTCCACTGCTCGAGCACGCTCGTTTTCTTCGATTCTACGTTGACGCCATTGAAGAAGCTCCGAGGAATTCCCGAGTTAGATCTCGCTTGGAAAACCCTAGAATTTACTCGCGCAAATTGAGCCTCCGATCTTGTCAGGTACACACCACGTCGGTGGTACAAGAAGAATTTTCCTTTAAATCATGAAGCTCAAAGTCGAAAAAAAATAACCATCTTTCATTGTCATTTATTTAATTCTCAATATTTAATCGCAGAGTCATTTTCGGATTCTTATATGCTTCTTCAAATGTTCGAATACTCAATTTGCAATTTGGCTCTCGATTTATATTCAATTCGCAGCTTATTCAATTAAGTCGCTATCAAATTTCGTTGTGATATTTGTTTAGTCTATGGGAACCTGGGTGATAAAATTCGTGGAAAATAATAAGCTCGAGGTTTTAAAATTATTGATTCTTCAAGAAAACGAGATTCTCTACTTAGGGAGGCCGTATAATCGTGCTAGACATAGTTGAGCTGTTTTTATAATTTCGAACCAGTTCTCAGTTAAAAACGCTTTCATTCTAGGACCTGTTTAAATTGCATTATTTGAAGAGAGAAACAGTTAACACCAAATTGAAAGTGGTTGGCGATTTTGTGGGAGTAGGTGAAAGTGATGGGCTGGAATGACCATTTATACATTGATTACTGGATTATGAGGTCTTGATTTTCCTCTAAAATCTTGGTGGGGAATCATGAATATCGTGAAGGGTGTTGCCGACCTTATTAGAAGGACCTCCGGTGGCCAAACTGGGGAAGCTGCTTCAGAGTCACAACCCCAGAGGTTCTTTCCTCCTGATCCAAAAATTTGCTTCAGGTATTTAATGTCTACTTGTGTAGTTTGACTTTTTACATTTTTCATTTTTGAAATCTTTGTAATTATATTAGATTATTCTCGGATTGAGGGAGTAGAACATTTAAATGTTTAGCTATTAACTGAAATGAAGTGGCCAAGTTATCCTTCATTTGAGGCATAGAGGGAGTTCTTCAAAGCGCATATGCCAAAAAATCTCATACAATTGAAGTCCTGATCATGTTATCTACTTTTTCATTTTTCTGGTGCTTTTCTGTTCAGTGAAGTTGGCAATGAAGCGGTTTTAAAGACACTTTGGGAGAGATATGAGAAAGCCATCGATAAGGTATGCTTGGAAGCTTCCTACTTTTAAAATGCTTTAATTCAAAATTCTTAAAGGTTGTCTAGCTTTATAGAGGCTTAGTTCCTCCCCCACCCAAATATCATTGCGAGGGCATACATTTTGTATGCTTTATTTCCCTAGTTTTCCTAGTTTTTTCAAAAAGAAGAAAAAACTATCCTTTATGAATAAATAAGTTCATTAATAGTAAATGTTGAAGTTAAAAACATCTAGGCTACATGATTTGGTCAGCTCCAAGGAAATGCTTTTATCTTGTTTGGCAGGATATAAATGAAACGGAAATGTATCTTTAGTTGGTTGTTTTGTATGATCCTACCTTAAACTTAGATACTTCAATTCAATATTTTTGAAGACTAGCCAGATTAGGTTAAAGAGTTTGTATTGTAGTTATTTTAAATGCTTAATTTTCCTAGTTTTCCTCCTAACAAATAAGATGGTGTGCGATTGTCACTATGGAAGGAAAAACAATATAGTCTGACCTAGGAAATTCTATTATCTTCATGAGACCACTATTTATGTTTGTTTAACATGATCAATGATAGAATGGGTATTTTTGAAGCATTGTTTCTAAAAAATAAGTTTATTTGTTGACTCCTATTTATGTTTGTTTAATGAGACTGGTTATTGTTGTTACCTGCATATGCCTTGGAATTTTTGGTTTTCTGTCCTGAACTCTATATATCTGAGTTGTCCTGTAGTTATCATGAATACTTGGGCTTGTCATCGTGACAATTCAACTGTTCTTTTTACTTCATTATGGTGGATCAGATTTTTTTGTTCTGTTGTAGGAGAGTGTGCAATTAGTCTCCTGATACACTGGATCCCTAGTTAAGAGATATGATTTTTGTCCAATGTTTGGTCTGTGGTCTGATAGGACACAGTGCAGATTTTATCCTGACAAGTTATCTGACATGAAACAGTAAGGTTCAGACATGATATACCTGTCTGAGATTGGACATGGTCTTTTCTTGCGCAATTTAAACCTAGCTCAGATCGCTTTTATTTAGTTCTAAAATTGCAAGATATTATGGTAGTTGATTATGATAATTGCTTTATCTGCTCCTTCCTACTTTGTCTATTATATATATATTTTGATAAGTATTCTAACACATTAACTTTTTAGGTGGAAAAGAGAAGGTTGTTTCATGTTTTCCTCAAGCAATTTCTGGTTGTATACAAGAATTGGGAACCAGTTAATAGTGACCAGTTTTCAGAGGCTGTTTCAAGTCCCATCCAGCCTGAAGAGTTTGTGTCATGTTCCTATGATGTAGTTGTTGGCTGCTCTGCTGGCCATCCTGCTGAAATAATTTCAATATTGACTGAAGAGGTCACAGTATTAACTTCTGTTGTCACCGAGTGTAAGTTGACTTTATATGTGCTTTATCCTGGATTACTTTGATGAGGCTTTGTCAAAACAAATACTTTTTGTGAATGTTTGCTAAAATAGAATAAATATTCTTTGTTATTCAAAAAAAAAAAACTTCTTTGTTTTGGTATGCCTTCTTGGTCCTTCATTGGATATTGATAAATTAATTTCTAATATAACTCTTCATGACTGCCCTAATGTTAAAATCCCGCTCGATAGTGGCAGTGGAAATAGATTTCTTGCCTTTCCAAAAGAAAATGACAATTGGGCCAATCTTTAATTTATCATAATCTAAGAGCAGGTGTTTTTGAGTTCAAATTCTTATTCTACCCTACTCATTTTGAGTTAAAACAATTTATGTGGTTGGTCCTACTTATTGAAGGGAACTTAGAGTCTAGCCCCATACGTGAGGAAAGTGGTAAGATAATGATTAATAATTTAACTGATTAAATTCATCGTTTCCCATTATCTTAGGCTTTTCGAACAACTGTTAATATATCAAAAGTAAACTTCATGGTTTTCGTGTTTTTCTCCTTGATCACTTATTAAAAAAAGTCTTTCTCCTAAATCAATGGTTTAGATTTCTTTACTAACCCCAAGGGGTTGACTCAAGTGTTAAGAGCCTTGGTATTTGTGGTAGTCCATGTGGTCTAAGGTTCGAATCTCCTTGAGTGCAAACAATTCCTTAGGACCAGCCCATTGGCAAAGCCAGAGTATTACCCGATCTATGTGAAGGGGGCGCTTTACATGGGTCCGAAGTTAACCTAACATGGGTGGGTACATGAAGCTGTCCTGCCTTGAAGGGGTTTTTTGTTATTCTAAAAAAACATTTCTTTACAGCTAGTTTCTATCTTTCCCTAGTCTACTTTTAATATTTCTATTGTTATTTATTTATGCACTTTGGTCCCAGTTGTAAAGGTTGCATTTTGTTTATATCTAGAATAACAGTACTGCTACGAGTTAGTGGTTTCACTATGAGTTTACTTTAGAAGTGGCAGTTTCTAATTGATATGCATGCTCCATCAATTTCAGGGCACACAACAATTTGAAGATATTTTGGAAATTACATTACTTATTCATTTGTTACTATTTTCAACTTTTCTCTCACATTTTTACTGAGCAATAGAGTTGATTCTGTTCAAAATGAATTCAACTGAGAGGCATCATACAAAATGATATTCCAATGTCATTGAGTTGCTAACAGATTAGTGATCTTGGATTTGTCCTAGACAGTTTGCTGATTTATTTTGTTTTATTTTTCCAGTTGAAGTGTTATCTAAAAATGTTATTGTTTTGACATCATTCACAATGCGATAATTATGCATCCTTTGTCTGGGAAGCCATCGAGTCCTCTCTAACTTAAGGTTGAAAGTTGGACAGGATTTCTGGAATAAGGACCATGGTTTTATTGAGATTTTGTATTTGGTTTTTAGTTGCTTCATTGTTACTTCTTATTTTTCCCCATATGCATTGACTAAAACTCTATTTTAATTAAGTCTGTTCCATCTCCAATTATTCTTGTTTTTCTCATGAAATCCAGTAAACACCAGCATGATGCGGTCAAAAACAGGCTTATCTGGGGCTTCCACAAGCTTGAATATTACTTCTGAAGGATTGCCTGTCTTGGATGCTCTGACAATTGTTACCCGGTCGCTGCATAATTGCAGAGTTTTTGGATACTGTGGTGGGATTCAGAAGCTTACAGCATTGATGAAAGGTATTGTATATGCTATTATTTCTACTACATTGCTTTGAGCGTGCCAATGCTTTTTGTTTGTAATATTGTCCAGTAGTGCTAAAACTTTTGGTTTCTTTTCAGTAGATTTGGTTTAGGGAGTGATGCACCTTTTTACAAAGAATTATACCATTCACCCTTTTAGTTCGGTTTGAGAACTACAGCTATGATCCCAATTTGGTGATAAAGATAAACAAGCATATTCAATTTTTTTTGCGAAAATATTTAGGGATGCATTCTCAGTAACATGTGGATTTGTAGTATCTTGTCCCTCATTGCACTAGTGCAATGGCACTTGAAGCTTGTTTTGGTATGTGAGGCTATGAGTGCTCTTCCTTTCCTTAATCCTCTGCCATCCTTCTTTCTTTAAGCTTGTTTCTAATAGCACTTCTCACAAATATTACTTAAAAATTCTTTTTAAAAAAGTATTTGAATGTTACCTTGCATTTCCAGTAACAACAAATATTTTGTGTTTTGTCAGTCTTATGACTCTTATTCTATGTTTTACATAGGTTCTTCGTAAGTCATACCCATGGATATATTCTGGTTTAGAAACTTGGGAACATATAATCTTTCTCTGTGAAAGCATTGGATGGTTTATGAACACCATTCTTCACCTTACTTTTCCCAATTTAGAGGACATCTACCCATAGATCTTGTCTGTCAGCTTGAGTTTAGAGTCCTTATGAACCATTTGCATTTCCTTTTTAACCAGTCCTCTAGAATGTGCCAACAAATGCATGGTTTTCCTAGTTGGATTGAAATTTGACAATTTTTTTCTTCCCTCAATGAGTTGGCAAAGACATTATGTTGCAATAGTTCAATTTACATGATGTATTCATTTTCCAGAATTCTACTAGGACGATTCTTTCACTGCTAGTATATTTTGCCTGGATTATAAGAGTATCATCTTTACTTTTACATGGTGGGTTTTATTTATTTCAGGTGCTGTTGTCCAACTTAAGACAATAAGCAGTGCACTTTCTGCTGATGAAAGTTTATCCGACTTTGCTGTAGAGAAGACTGGACTCCTGCAACAAATTCTTGTACATGTTGTGTCAATAATACATAGTTTCATTGATTTAGACTCCAATGTATATGGGAACGTTCAGTTGTACAGCAATAGTATAGACTTTGTTCCAAGCAGTGGTGCATCTTCGCTTGACTCTTCTAGTAATTTAAAGGCCACTTCTTATGAAACAAGGCTACATTGGCATCAGAAGGCAGTTGTGTCTGTGATGGAAGCTGGTGGCCTTAATTGGTTAGTAGGTAAGGTAGGCAATTTATAGTCATTTTACATGTAATTGTGGCTTGGTAATACACACGGGAAACTAGTATCAGAGACATCTGAACTTTAAAATGTATTATATTGATTGCAATACATTTATTCATTGTAAGAACAAGGTGATGGACGAGATTGTGGTTCAAAACTCACTGGAAGCATGTCTAACTTACCATAAAAAAAGATTTTATTCATTTCTATACTGAAAACAAAAAGAAAAAGTTTGTAGATTGTAACATTCTTGGTACTTCCATAAGAAAATCACCACCACTATAGAGAAGATGTGCCTTAATTGCCATACATTCTTATACTTTGCAAGAGATTTTCTTTTGGGTTGACTTTGATATTAATATGATGAGCCCTATCTATCTTCTGTCCCATTCTCATCTTGTGGCAGATTTTTATGGCATTTTACTTGTCACCTCTCTTGATTTTGCATGCTACCTGTACATCCCTGCTATTGTTCATGGGTACCTTTAGTACTCTATACCTCCTTATCTCGTGCCATAAAGATATCTTGAGAATTCTTATTCAAGTTATGACTTATAATATTTCAATAATTAATTTTAATATTGGTCCTTCTAAGATTGGTCCTTCTTGTTACGTGCTTCCTCTTGTAGACTTCCAATGTACTTAGGTTGCCTTCCTGCTTTTAATGATAATTATCGAATACTTATCAAGAAAAAAAAAACATTGGAAGCGGATAAATAAAACAATATTAAAGAGTACATTGGTGGGAGGTATGAAATGAACCGAACTTGAAACTTTGTATTTCTCTTTGTGTTTCATTCACAAGAATTGATTTTGTTGCAGAGCTGTTGCGTGTCATCAGAAGGTTGAGCATGAAGGAACAGTGGACGGATACGTCACTTCAGTATTTGACTCTCAGAGTTCTTTGTTCTGCATTATCTGAGAATCCACGTGGTCAAAATCATTTTAAAAGCATTGGAGGACTTGAAGTTCTATTGGATGGTCTTGGAGTTCCATCAAGTAAAGCACTAACATCGAAGAATTCCTTTTGTGCTGATGAAAAAAGGTAATTTATTGCTGCTGGTGGGAGGCTTCTTGCTTCATAAGAATTGCTTTAATGTGATATCATCTGAATTTATTGCTAAGCTCACCAAAAACGTTACTGACAGAATCAAACTTTTGTTTGAATGGGATTGTTCTATATAATATGGTAGTTCTCTGAAGTTGGCAATGAATGCAGTTTTAAAACTTTGGGAAAAGATGATCAAATCAGTGAACATGCTGAAATGGTTTTCTTCTCTGTTTGATCAATCATATATGTATACCAGTCTCACCTTTCAATGATTTTTGTTTCGTTGCCTTAAAATATAAGTAGCTTCAGTTGGCCTGATTAACTTGATACTTGGCCTCCATTGTAATGAAGGGGTGGGGTTTGATTCTGACATATTGGTTGTGCATTATGGCATATCTTTAATGTCTGCATCAGATGATTTTTTTTTTTAATTTTTGGGTTTCTATACTCTTTTGGATGTGATTTGTCCTTCACCATACTTACATATTCCCTCTTTCTCTCTCCGGGTGTGTTTCTCTATAGTAACAATTTCCCTTCTTGGGGGTTACCTTATTGTGGAATAATTTCCGTTGTGCTCCATGGTTGAATTCTTTTCTTTTTTTTTGTCGGGGTGGGGGCTAATGATGCAAGCAGGATATATTTTACTGTTGTCTCTGTCCATAACTGGAGGTTTGCATTTATTAAATTGGTTAGTACGGAATTGATTTCTCAGATCTTTCTTAAACATTTTGATCCATTTTAAGATCAACCATTCATATGTCTGAATAGTTGGGTTTACAGATTGTTTGTGTTTGAATATTAATCTTTTTTCATCAGTCTGAATAGTTTGATTGGTAGATTGTTTGAAATATTAATATTTTTGCTTTGCTAGGATATTAAAATTAAGTGTCCTCCTAATTTTGATTTCTGTCAATTTAAATGAACTTGTGTTAGTGAGAAATTGGATCAATCATGTCACATACCTTGTAAAATGTATATAGATGAGATTATGCAGAATTTGATCATAAACTTTGGTGCATGGTTGAAGATAATCTTGAATCTAAAACTTTTTTTTTTTGATAAATTAATCGAAATATCATTAAAAGCGTAAGGTGCGGAACTACAGCCAACTAGTAGACGCTATGCTCCTCCCTCTTGCCAGGATGAACTTCGATGCACTCCATTTACACAGGAAGTACAAGAGAAGCCATCTAGGAAGTAGGGGCTAAAAGAGTAAGAAAATCATGATGACTAATCATTAAAGGAGAAATATTAGCAGCTGTCTAAAGATACAAAGTGTTGAACCTCCAAGGTCCTTTCATGGTTCTCAAAACACCTATAATTCCTTTTCCTCCAAAGATACCACAAAAGGTATCATCTTCCATACAGCAACACTTTGAGTACTGCCGATAGTCCACCAACATGCAAACAAATTGGCTACTCATTGAGGCATAACCCAAGACAACCCCAAACGTTTGAAAAAGGCATTCCTATTTGGCACAAGCAACCTCACAATGAAAAAGATTGGTTCATAGAATCCCATTCTTTTTGCACATAACACATCAATCAACAACAATGATGTACCGCTTCCAAAGATTGTCTATGGTAAGGATTTTCCCTAGGGCTGTTGACCATACAAAAAAGGCCACCCTCAATGAAACCCTAGTCCTACAAACACTTTTCCAAGGGAAACGGAAACCATCATGACAACGCATGATATTGTAGAAGGATTTAGCACCAAACAGCCCTCTTTTTGAAGGGATCCACCACTACCTATCTTCCCCTTCTTGTCTCATTCTTACTAAATACAACATGTAGAACGAGGCAAAGACATCTACCTCCCAATCCTGAGCTACTCTAGCAAAGCTCATGTTCCACTGAATGGCACCTCCAGAAATTTCCATGTGAGCCTCAATAAGAGCATCCTTTGCTCTAGCAATACCAAAGAAAACTGGAATGACTTCTTTAATGGCCGCATCCACACACCGCATATCATGCCAAAACTTAACATTGGAACCATTACCCACTTCAAATATGGTGGGACCAAATTTAGAAGTGGAGGGAATTATATGGGTTTTCTTTGTTTTACCATCATCTTTCCAAGAAGGAAAGTTTTGCTTCCTTCTGCTGTGCAAGACTTGTGGGCTTAATTTATTTGACTTGAATTATGAGTTATATGAGCGGTTTTCTAGTGTTTTGATACCAACTTAGAAAGCATGAAATTAGTTACCTCTGAAGTTGCTCAGCAATTGTGTTATAGCAGGAGTTGTTGATAGCAAGCTATTGGACATTTAGTGGCATACACCAATAAAACTTATCAAAAAAAAAAAAAAAAAAAAGTAAAGAAGCAAGCTTTTGGATGTTAAATTTCCTGATTTCTTTTCTCATTCTAAGATGTAATATTAGTGATTTTATTTTAAGGATATTTAAAAGGATATATATATATATATGCAAAAAACGAGAGTCACCAGCAATTGTGTTTTGCACTCTCTTTCTCGCACATTCTAATATATTGGTTCAAATGTTCATTGCAGAGATGAAAACCCATTGCTAGAAATTTTCCAACTCCATATTCTTTCTCTGGAAGTTCTAAGAGAGGCAGTGTATCCTTATATGGTGTAATCTTGGTTATTTCAAAGCTGACATACCTGTTTATTTTCGGTAGAATTTGATTGCAGTAAAGAGTTTATTTTATAATGAAACCTGGGAACTTTGGATTTCTGTAGTTAAAAAAACTTGGGTTTCTTTTATTGGATTCACGTTAGTGCCCATTTAATTTCTGAAACATCTTAAATGCATCGATATGCTGTACTCCTCAAGTTACTAGTTTGGATGCAAGTAATAAAATGCAGCATTGGCTTTATTTGGGCCCCTCAAGTCCTATTTTTTTCAGAAGTAGAGATTTTCTGAATATGTCTCAAACTCGTCATATATGTAACTCATTCTGTAATACTGTTAGTGATGCCCTTAACAAGTATCCAGCTTTGGGAATTTGAACAACTTGCAGTTTCTGTGTGAAAATGGAAGAGTTCATAAATTTGCAAATAGTTTCTGTTCACCTGCTTTCATGCTTCAAGAGTACAAACAGCAGAGCAAGGATACATCTGGGTGGCATGATATTCAAATGCCCTTTATTGATTTTAACAATGAGAATCATATGAAAACTTATACAGCTGAGCATTTTGTTCCTCTTTCCACCAGTGCTTCTTATTCCCTACTTTGGAATGATTATATTACCAAGTTGGTTGGAGTTCTTTGTTCTTTCCTTCTTGCTCCAGAAGATACCAGATCTCTTAATGTCCACTTGTCCACTGGTCGAGTTGCCATGCCAATTTCTTCAGTATATGGTGAACTTTCAATTAAATGGGTCATGAGGGTTCTTCTTACAGCGTTCCCTTGCATTAAGGCTTGTTCAAATCAGAATGAGTTGCCAAACCATTTAAGGTGAAGATTAAAAGTTTTCTACAGTTATTCAATTCTATTTTCATTGAAAAATCTATTTTACTATTGATAAGTATTCGGCACACTGTGTGTCAACATGATATTTAGTTTAGTATCACTGTCTAATGGAACTCATATTTTCCTGCTTTTTTGCTTGTCTATTATCTACTGCAGGGTCTTTGTCAGTACTCTGCAGCACTATGTACTCAATACGTTTAGGAAGGTTCTTGTTTCATCACCTGTATTGCTTGAAGTATTTAGGGAAGAGGGAATATGGGACCTTATCTTCTCAGAGAATTTTTTCTATTTTGGACCAGCTTCAGAGGAGCTTTCTGCAGAATGTTATGCATACAATGAAGGGTCTCTGAGGAAGCCTGAGATATATGCTACTTCCAGTAGCACTAACAGCCAAGTAAAATCTAGTGGGGTTGAAATTCTGCAAATGGAAGTAATTTCATTCATAGAATATGTTGCAACTTCTGATGGCAGTGCACATAATTTGGTAAGTGCTTCTTTAGTTTTGAACCTTTGTATTGCATACTTTAAGCGCATATGTTTTGTCTGATGTAACTGGGACGTGGATTCGGATTGTAGTGTCTGTTCCAAATACATGGTTTATTAATTGGTCAAGACCCTTGTAACATTTAAATGTGATATATGGATTGAAACAAGACTATGGGCTGTGATATGGGTACTGGGCGTACATGCAGGCAGAGAGAGGTAGTCAGAAATGTCTAGTTGTGTTGCTTCCTCGAAAGGAGGGTTAGATGGTACAACCTCTTGCTCAATATCATTGTTGAATGAAGTGTTTTTCTTGGTTTACTTGGTAGTTGCTTTGCGTCATGTTATTCTAGGATGTAATGTTTCTTGCCACCTAGCATCTACATGTATATTGCCTGGTGCAATTTTTGTCTCCTTAAAATTGGTGTATTTATCTTAGGATGGGCTATTGAAGAACTGCCTTGCATTTATTGGATTGGGAATTCCCAATTTTAAATCTGCCGTGTTTCATGATACCACTTAAACTTTCTGTATAATTTGAAGAGGATCAGATGATGCAATGGAAAGTTTTGATGATCAGTAAATGGACCATTTGAGTTGTTTTGGATGATACTTTGTTTTCATTCATAACTTCACAATTTACGGTATCTTATGTAATGTACCATGGGTGTTCATTTGAGATTACTTTTTTGTGTTTATTTCTGTATGCATATGTGTGCACTATTGTCTTTGTATGGGATAGGGACATGAAACAGTTGGTCAGTTTTGGTTATGTGATTCTCGTTAGTGCTTTCCAGGCATCTTGCATCAGAATGTTAGGAATTTTGCTTACCTTTTATTTTCCCTCCTTCCCTTCTTCCCTTTCATGCTATCGCAGCCTGAATTGTCTACGTTGTTAGATGCGCTCGAACAATCTGCTTGTAATCCCGAGATTGCTAGTGTTCTTTTCAAGAGTCTGGTACGCATATTACAGCTTTCAGCTGAGAAGACTATTGCTTCTTTTAAGATGCTTAATGCTGTTCCTCGGGTGCTTAAAGTTGCTTGCATTCAAGCCCAAGAATCTAGAAGGTTTGGAAATACAAGTCCTTCTGTTGAGAGTAATTATGCAGAAGCAGTTCAAAATCTATGTTGTCAGAAATCTGATCCACATGAGATAGTCCAAAGTTGGATCAAATGCATGAATACATCCATGGAGCTTTTCACGGAATTTCTCTCAATAGCTGATGATGGAAGAAGTTTGGTTTTGCATAGTTCTGCATGTGTTGATTGTTTGTTTGATTTATTCTGGGAAGAAGGTTTGAGAAGCCGTGTGCTTAAGCATATACTTGAGCTAATGAAGGTATTCATTTGAGATTGTATTATTATGGTTCCCTTTTTGCTATACTGTTTGGGACAATTGAGCTGATCTTTTTTATTCCTTTCATATTTTATTACCTCCGCAGATTGTTTCATACAGTGAGGAAGATCAAAAAGCAAAGCTGCAGTTGTGTTCCAAATATCTAGAAACTTTTACTCAAATAAAGGAACGGGAAAAGAAATTCGCAGAACTTTCTATTGATCTATTAGTTGGGATGAGAGAAATGCTCTTGACTGATCCAGTGGTATGTCAATTTTTTGCTTACTTTTGATATGGTAATATATTGATATGCATGCATGAGACACACACATATATATACATGTTGTTTTCATGTTCTGATGTCTCACAAATTTGTGTTACTTCAGTACTATCAGGCTTTGTTCCGTGATGGAGAGTGCTTTTTGCATGTTGTTTCTTTACTGAATGGTAACCTTGATGAAGCAAATGCCGAAGATTTGGTTTTGAATGTCCTTCAAACTCTGACCTGTCTGCTTGCAAATAACGATGCCTCAAAGGTAATCCTCCATTTTTCTTTGCCTGTTGTGTCTTTCTTGTCAGTCTTTGTAATATGGGCGGGATGCTTCATTTTTATTAGTATTTTTGTCCAAATAACTTATTGAGTTCATTATCTACCATATGGTTTATAATCTTAATTGCTTTTTTGAATTGTCTGGGAACGCCGGAGACTATGTCAAGAATTTAACTCTCCCATATGTATGCACATTATGAGTTCTGTTAGTTATGTATTTACACATAGAGGCCAGTTATGACTCAGAATTTATATTTGTGGTTACTTCTATGTCAAATGGCTAATAAGGAGGAATTCACTTCATTATGAAAAATTAAACACTATTTATGAGTCCTTAATTATTGAGTGGCTGAGAAATGGCATGGGCATAAAATTGAAAGTAGCAGAATGAAAATGTTGAGATGGATAGCAGGCTAGAATGTAGATGATCGGATTAAAAGGGCCAAATTGAACTTGGGTGTGTTGAGTTACGCAACTCAATTCTAGTCTGTTTTGTTAGCCCTAGCAGGGAATTTCTGCAACATGATCTAAATGTGCTTGTACAGAAACGAGAGTAACAGGCCTAGAGGCCAACACTCTTATGTTCTTCGACAGGGTTACCAGGAATGGGTAAGATGTACTGTTACCGAGGACATTTGTGGGGAAGTTGGATTAGATGGCTTGTATATGCAATGAAGAGCACCAGCTGTAGTATCACTAAGTGAGCTGGTTCAATTTAATCGATGTTTTGGCCCTTGGCTTCTTTTGAATTGAAATGCATTGTTTAGATGATTTTTAGTTATTTGGTTTAGCTGAGTTGTTTAGAACTTTTGCTATTTCAAAGCTTGTGGGAATTTTCTTTCTTGATTACAGAAATGTCGAATTGCTTGATTATATAATGTTTCCCAAGATAAGCATTAAATGTTAGGTGCATTGGGATCCACTCACACTTTCATCTTACTTAATCAGTGATAATATAACTTCAACAAGCTTTTTGGATTTCCTCTAGAAATTTTTAGCGCTTTGAGCCTCATATTATGAGTTATTCTCTGTTGTTGCTGTGCATTTTTAGATATTTCTGTATATGTATTCTGGTTGAGATCTTTTAAGGCATTAAAGGTGGACTCAAGCCTAAAGGCTTATCATTAATCATGTAGAGGTTTGCCTTGGTTGGTAATATTGGAAACCTTTGAGGTATTTTGGGCAAACTTCTCTCTCCTTTCTCATCGGGGAATATCTTGAAGTTATGTTAAGAACTTCCATTTTCTCTTGTTATTGTATATATATATATATTTTTAATAGTTACTTATCAAAAAAAAAAAAAAATTTTTTTAATAGTCTTATTCTCCTACGTTGTTTGTTTCTTTTTTGGGCTATTTCTTATCTAAAAAGGCTTGATGGATTGCAAGTCAAGGTGATTTTATTTTTAATTGTTGACTTGAGCAACTGTTGCTATGGTGGTGCATAGTGGCACTATCAATAATGAAAATGATGGTGGTGGTAGTATTTGTCTTTGGTGGGATAGGCCAGTTTTTAGTGGTGATACTCGGTAGTTAGTTGACACTATTGCTTATCTAGATGACTTTGTGGTTGTATTATCCTTTCATTTCTATCAATATCTTAGTAATTATACATGATTTAATATCTTTTTGCAGGCTGCATTTAGAGCTCTTGCTGGAAAGGGTTACCAGACATTGCAAAGTTTACTGTTGGACTTTTGCCAATGGCATCCTAGCGAAGGGCTTTTGAATGCACTGCTTGATATGCTTGTTGATGGAAAGTTTGATATAAAATCATGCCCAATTATAAAGGTGATTTAATAGTCCAAACCGTGTCCAAGTTTCTGAACATTTTTAAATTCTTATTGTCTGTTTATGCTCGTGGGTTTCTCAGTTTTCTGTTGATGATTTTACATTTATGCTCTCAGTTTGAGGCATGCAATTCATATCTGACTCATATATCTCACATATATATATTTTTTGTCTTTGATTCAGAATGAAGATGTCGTCATACTCTATCTATGTGTTCTGCAGAAGGTTTGTGGTTCGTTACCCTTTTGTTGCTCTTTTCTTGTTCATCCCTATTTCCTTGATTTTTTATCTATATATTTGTGAAATTGTAAATGTCATTTGCCTTTTTTCATTCTATATTAAAATATCATTTTGTGCCATACTTGCTTTTTTGTGATTGGGCAGAGCAGTGAGTCATTGCAGCATCATGGACTCAATGTGTTTCATCAGCTGCTTAAAGATTCCATTTCTAATCGAGCATCATGTGTCAGAGCAGGAATGCTAAACTTTCTTCTTGATTGGTTTTCCCAAGAAAATAATGACAGTGTCATCTCGAAAATTGCTCAGTTAATTCAAGCCATCGGTGGGCATAGCATTTCTGGGAAGGAAATTCGCAAAATCTTTGCCCTCCTCCGAAGTGAGAAAGTTGGGAGTCGGCAACAGTACAGCTCACTATTGTTGACCACTGTTTCATCAATGCTAAATGAAAAGGGACCAACTGCCTTTTTTGATCTCAACGGGAATAATTCTGTAAGCACTTATGCAATCCTTAAAAGCAAATTTAAAGAACAATCACTTCCAGCTTAAATCCATGTGAAGTTTATTATACCAAAGATTTACATAAGTTTCCGGAGCTTGTCATTTTGGGCTGT
This sequence comes from Carpinus viminea, assembly GCA_013348765.1. NCBI lineage: Eukaryota > Viridiplantae > Streptophyta > Magnoliopsida > Fagales > Betulaceae > Carpinus > Carpinus viminea. Next base: position 3,836,360 of record CP054670.1, on the reverse strand, counting down.
TTACCTGATAATAGAAAGATGCGGACAAAACCTGCTATAATGAAGAATTATAATCATTGATTCGATATAATTCTACAGTCTTATTCTATATGATATTTGACATGCTTTTCATGTCATGGCCATAGAAGTTCTGAATGTGCAGTAGTTCACATCTTAAACGTGAAGAAATATACTTGATTGAGCTTTTCTGATTCATAAGGCTTCTGGAGCTTGCTTGTGGATGTGGCTTTTTCATGAAGCGTTTTGATAACTGAGAAGTATGCACTGGCCTCTAATAGTGTTTGAAATAAGGGATAGGTCCACTCTCAACACTGGGTTATCTATTGAATATCAACTTGCAGAACTTGTTATGTTGCAACAGTGATGCTTCTATTTTTGAAAATGGATGCTCTTTTTTACAGCAACCATTTGATTTTAATAAGATACATTTTCCAGATATCTCCACCATGTAGGAGAGGATTCCAGATGAGGGTTGTTTCTTGTTCATTAATTAGTTTTGTTTGTCTTGTATTAAGTGCTAGTTTTCATTTCTGTTGGTTATTTAGAATTATTGTCTTGAAGGAAATTTTGGGTGCAAAGTGAGAATATTTATGAAATCATTCTGCTTGAAGTTCTTTACTCTGCTTGAAATCCTAAGTAATGTTTGCTGGGAATGGCTTAACCTATATTCTGTTTTGGCATTTTAGGCTATATTTGATTCTTCTTTTTTTTTTTAATAAATATTTTTTTCTTTTGTATCTTGTAGGGGATCGTAATTAAAACGCCTGTGCAGTGGCCTCTCAATAAGGGGTTTTCCTTTTCTTGTTGGCTTAGGGTAGAGAACTTCCCACGAAGTGGAACAATGGGTCTTTTCAATTTTCTCACTGAAAATGGGAAGGGGTGCTTTGCTGTGGTTGCAAAGGACAAGCTTATTTACGAGGTAAAAGATATGTATACAGTTAGGAAATTCTTTTGTGCTTAATTTGTGTTCTATCTGAAAGCGAGTTTCATTAATAGAATTTGATTGAAAATTTTGTTCAAATTTGGCCTGTTGAATTCTGAATTGCTTTGGCCTGTATGTAATTTTGCGTTGTTTAGCTTGCTGCCAATATCATGCTATCAGTGACAAGTTTTTCCTGCCTTTTGCAGTCATTAAATCTGAAGCGACAATGTGTCCAGCTACCTTCTAATCTAGTCAGAAAGAAATGGCATTTTCTTTGCATAACACATAGCATTGGAAGAGCTTTTTCTGGGGGTAGCTTATTGAGGTGTTACGTGGATGGTGATCTTGTTTCATCTGAAAGATGCAGGTTCTAGGCCATCCCTATACTTATTCTATATTATTTCATTCCGTCTTAGAAAAAAAAAGGTTCTAAGATATTTTTTTTCCCCACAAAAATGAGAATTTTCCTGAACTATAATGCTTTCTTGTTTCAGATATGCAAAAGTTAACGAGTCATTGACAAATTGCACAATTGGCTCAAAAATTAATGTGCCCATACTTGAAGATCCCACTTCGGAATCCATGAAAGATTCAGTTCCCTTTCTTGGACAAATTGGTCCTGTTTATTTGTTTAGTGATATAATTTCTTCTGAGCAAGTCCAGGGCATCTATTCCCTTGGACCAAGCTATATGTATTCGTTCCTTGAGAGTGAAGTGGCACCTTTTTATGATCACCCGCTGCCTAGTGGAATTCTTGATGCTAAGGATGGTCTTGCATCAAAAATGATTTTTGGACTCAATGCACAGGTTTGCTCTCTTATATGTAAGAATTATTATCTCTAAGATCACCATTTTGCCTGGGTATGAACTCTAAGAAGTTCGTCTCCTCTTTCAGGCAAGTGATGGCAAGGCATTGTTTAATGTTTCTCCAGTGTTGGATCATGCATTGGATAAGAAATCATTTAAAGCTACTGTGATGATTGGTACACAATTATGTTCAAGACGCTTACTGCAACAGATAATTTACTGTGTGGGGGGTGTATCTGTGTTTTTTCCTCTAATCACCCAATCTGTTAGATATGGGAATGAAGAAAATGCACATTTTGAGTTTACATTGCTTACACCTATCATGAAAGAGCGTCTGACTGCTGAAGTTATTGAGCTAGTTGCGTCTGTCCTAGATGAGAATTTAGCAAATCAACAACAGATGCATCTTCTTTCTGGATTTTCAATCCTTGGATTCTTGTTGCAATCGATTCCTCCACAGCAACTTAATTTGGAAACTCTCTCAGCTTTGAAACATCTCTTCAATGTTGTTGCAAACTGCGGTATATTTTAAACTATTCCTCAGTTTATATTTAGTCAGCTTCACATTCATGTGCTGATTGTCTTTTCTGTTGGTTTTGCTCATTGGACTCCTAAAAGTTTTTCTTATATGTATTTATGTTTTCTTATTCCCATCAGGCTTGGCTGAGCTGCTTGTCAAAGATGCTATATCTAGCATTTTTCTTAATCCTCTCATCTGGCTCTACACTGCTTACAAGGTTCAGCGTGAACTGTACATGTTTCTTATCCAGCAATTTGATAATGATCCAAGATTGCTTAAGAGTTTATGTCGACTCCCACGTGTTCTTGATATAGTACGGCAGTTTTACTGGGATAATGCAAAATCCCGATTTGCTGTTGGCAGCAAGCTTATTCTGCGTCCTACCATAGAACAAGTTATTGGAGAGAGACCTAGTCAAGAAGAAATACGAAAAATTCGCCTTGTCTTATTAAGTCTTGGCGAAATGAGCCTCAGGTGTAGTTTCTTTATCAGAAGAGTGGGATTTGAGTCCCCTCATACATACTTGCAGTCATCTTTTCCTTGTCTGATGTAGCAAGATCATTTTCATATTTTTCAAGTTTTCATTTAAAGAAGTCCTGGGTGATATGCAGGCAGATTATTGCAGCAGCAGATATAAAAGCTCTCATAGCTTTTTTTGAGACAAGCCAGGATATGACATGTATTGAGGATGTTTTGCACATGGTTATTCGTGCTGTTTCTCAGAAGCCAGTGCTCTCTTCTTTCCTTGAACAAGTCAATACGATTGGTGGCTGTCACATTTTTGTCAATCTTCTTGAGAGGTGAGTCCTCAATGCTACAAATACAATGATAGATGAAGTGATGAACTTTGACACTGGAGCCATAACCAGCTTTGGTACATTGCTCAGAGTTGGATTCATTTTCCAGTTTCAGTAATGTCTCCAACCCTTTGTTGGACATGTTTGCTCGAGATTGGAATTATCATCAATATATAAACTATGCCAATTCTCTTCCTCTCAATACAGATAACTTAATATAGACAGATTCAAAAAATTTAAATGGCATGCCAAGCCTTGGATGCAATAAAATGTAACGATACTTGCCTGTTGAATGGGTGCAACACAATGAAGTGGGCAAAAAGATTGGCAATGGCTTTAGGGTCTAGGGAATGAATTTGGAAGCTGAGTATGCCTGGAGAATATCTGTAGTGGAGCAATATAGCCATTTATGCTGCCAATTTACTGCAGCCTTGTTCATAAGTAATACTATAACCTAACAGCCTCTAACATGTAACACTTATTTTGAGGTATCAACTTTGTTCTTTGATTTATATTCCATCATCTCTGGTACAGCATTTTCTTAATAATTTAAATTACAGAATGTTTTTTTGTATATTTCATACCTGTTATGAGCTTGTATTAGGCACTAAGAGCACTAGCAGGAGATACCCCATAGCCCATTCCCTTCCCTGTATTTAAGGGAAATTTCCAAAAAATCACAAAAACACACCCATATCAGAAACCCTAAATTTAACCTAGACCAAGCGGTACCCAATGCATTATTTTAATCCTAAAATAACACATGGCCTCTCTCCTCTCACGTTTCTCAATCTTTTTGTCCTCTTCTTCACAACTCCCCTCTCTCTCTCTTTCTCTCTCTCTCTCTCTCTCATGCTCTCTCCTCTCCAATTCTAAGTCAAGAATGGGACTGAACAAACAAAAATTGGAAGACCAAAATCTTCAAAACGATGAAACACAAAATCCTCAAAAAGCATAAATCACAAATCCACAAAATCGTCAACCCAAAAATATTGACTATTCCACCACTCAAAATCAGCAGAAATCAACAAACCAAAAAAAAAAAAAGAACCTAGAAATCAACGGAGACGAGATTGAGAGACAGAGATGAGAGAGAGAAGACATAGATGTGAGAGAGAGATTGAGAGATAAAGAAGAAAGATTCAGAGACGGAGATGAGAGAGGGAGAGAGGCCACGAATGGTGAGACAAAGAAGAGAGAGATGGGGAGAAAAGAGATTTTTCTAGAATAAAAAAAAAGAAAAGTAAAAGTAAATAAATATTATTTTAATGATATAAGTAAGATTTAAGGAATTTATTGTGGGGTGTATTTAGATAGGAAAAAAAAAGTAGTTTTATTTCTTAAATTTAAGGAAAATGGTTGGGTATCTGCTACTAGTACTCTAAATGATAGGACTATGGCATGCCTTCGTTAAACGCGTGGGTATCATCTTCAGATATAGTAACATAACATTTGTTTAAATTTATGGAGTGTACAAATTAGTACATTTAGAGGCTTAGTTGATATGTTGATGGTGGCTATTGTGAAAACAATTTTATGTTTTCATGCTTTAGTAAGAAAGAGTGGCAGCAGTTTGTGAGCTACATTGTGGGTAGTGGATTTAAAGTTACAATTGATGTTATCTTTTGGAAGAGAAACCCAAATCTATTTTCTGTATATTGTCTAGGACCCACACTCTTCCAATTGAGCAGCTTTGGCCTGTTCTCTCCCCAACGAAAATTCAGAAAGTTTGTTTCCTATAATTGTGTATTATTCCACCATGGTCTAAAAAATGTATGTAATTGGAAATATTATTCTAATTCTGAAATTTAATGCCTTAATTATAGTGTTGTTGCAAATGACCAATGCCAGGGTATGGACGACTTTCATGTTTCTTTCAAGCTTTAGAATAATGTAATTATTATTTTCTATTTTATTTTATTATCATTGTTGTAATTAATTTGCTATTTGTGTATCACGTCTCTCATGAATACTTCTTTTAATAATGTGAAGTCTGGCTGGAGGCTGCAAAAGCAAGCTCTTGAAATCATGATGCAGGATATTGCTCGACTCTCATGTCATTTAACTTCTGATTTGTCATTAACAGGGACTCTGAGTCTATCAGATTGCTTAGCTTGCAATTCCTAGGAAGACTTTTGGTTGGTCTCCCATCTGAGAAAAAGGGACCAAGGTTCTTCAATCTAGCTGTTGGAAGATCCAGAGCACTTCCAGAAAACCATAGGAATATCAGTTTGAGGATGCAACCGATTTTCTCTGCCATAGCTGATAGGTTGTTCAGGTTTCCACAGACAGATAATTTGTGTGCCACCTTGTTTGATGTCCTTCTTGGGGGTGCTAGTCCCAAACAGGTAATTGCAACATTATAGTGAAATCACTGCTATTCTACATGTATTGTTTCTTGTTCGTATCTGTTCCTTGATTAAAAAATACATCTATTTTGGGGACGGCAAACGGGTACAGGCCTCATTCTATGCAGGCAACATGTTTTTTTTCTAGTTACTAAATGCTATGGACTTTAACTTTGAATTAGAACTTTTTTACAGGTGTTACAGAAGCAGAACCAGGTTGATAGGCAGAGAAGCAAGGGACATAACTCTCATTTTTTCCTTCCTCAAATATTGGTTCTCATTTTCAGATTCCTGTCGTGCTGTGAGGATTTGTCTACAAGAATGAAAATATTCAGAGATCTACTTGATCTTCTTGATTCAAACCCTTCAAATATTGAAGCTTTTATGGTATTAGTTCAATAAATCTATTGTGCAGCTAATATATATATATATAAGTTAATGCTTAGAAGTACTGTCTAAGTAGTCAAATGTTGTAAACAGGAATATGGGTGGAATGCTTGGTTAATGGCTTCTGTGCAGCTTGATGTACTAAAAGACTACAAAGTTGAGTCACAAAATCAGTGTGACAATCAGATAAACGAGCGACACCTGGTCAGGAACCTGTTTTGTGTTGTTCTTTGTTACTATATGCATTCTGTAAAAGGTGGGTGGCAACATTTAGAAGAGACGGTGAATTTCCTAGTTGCACACTTTGAGCAGGTTTGTTGGAATCTTCACCATGCCTTTAATATCATGTTTAGTTTAGTCTGTAACTCTTATTATGATTTCATATTACAGACAAATGATGGGTTTGGTTTAATGTTTTTTCTTCACAGGGAGGTGCCTCTTATCAATACTTGCTTCGTGATATATATGATGATCTAATACGGGGGCTGATGGACTTGTCTTCTGAGGAGAATATCTTTGTTTCTCAACCATGTCGGGATAATACATTATACCTACTAAGACTGGTTGATGAGATGCTCATCTCTGAAATAGAGCATAAACTTCCGGTATACAGCTTTCAAGACTTTACTACTGGATTATTGCTGGATGAATTTTGATTGGCATTGCTGAGTCATATTATTTGCATTGTGGAGTCATATTATTTGCAACTAATGTTTGCTTAGACCCAACCTTTGATTGGCATTATCCCCCAAAGAAAAAAGAAAAACAGGAAGACGACAACATAAAAAGGAATAGAGTAATGCTATAGATTGTTCCATTATCCCTCTCCATCTCCCCAAAGTTGATGTGGTGTGGTCCCCCCTAGCATTTGGTGTATAGAGATTAGTTTTTTGGTTTGGGGGACCAAGTCACATCAGCTTTGGAGGGAGGGGGATTATGGGGTGATGAATAGAATTACTTAAAGGAATACTCTATGTGAAAAATATAAAATTGAGCATTTGCTTGGCTTTTAGTTGCCTAATATTAATTTTCCATTCTTCTGTTCATCCAGGCTATGTAATTCACTGGCAATTCCCTCATTCTCCCCAATTTTATGGGTAATTTGATAAAAAAAAAAACTTGAATTGTTCACTTATCTCTTGGCGTTCTATATATCCGTACCATTTCCATTGTTGTTAAAATTAAATGACTTAAATGCTCACTTTGTTCTACTGAGTCCTTAAGGTGCTCTTTAAAAATTAAAAATAAAAACAATGGGTAAATTGGGTGACTAGCTTGGGCTGATATAAACTGATGTCAGAAATGGATAACTCCTTTAAATGTAGGTTTTTGATGTCATAGTTGGAATCCCACTCTTCGTTTTTCTTGTTCTTATCTGAGGTGTTGATGTTGATTATATTCAGAATGAAGCATTTCATTATTCTAGACGTGGTGAGAGTGCATAAAGGTCATATTGCATTGTCTTTTTATGAAACGGCTCTTAAAAAATAAAACTTTCTACTTATGTACTTTGTTGTTTGTGCTGTAAAGGGAATATATTAATTTAATATTGTACTTTCTTGCAGTTTCCTGCCGGTAATGCTGATTTTTCTCTTGACTCCTTAGAATTAGAACATCACAAAGATTATAGCTCTGCCTTATATGAGATCTTGCAAGGAGAATTTGATGATCAAATATCCAGGTATTGCTGCAAATTTTGAAATTTTGATTTAGACCCCAAGTTGTTATTAATCCAGTTTATCAAACAAAACAATTACCAACAATCCAATCGGCACAATTATAGTCACCACAATCAATATAAGTAGAAAATAAACAAAACACAAAGATTTGGTGACAAAATGGAAACCTTTTGAAGAACTGCTTAAAAGTAAAACCACTTTGAGGGCCAACCAACCCCAAAAGTATCCATTATAGAAGACTTGTGTTGCAAATTGATCTTTACTAAACTTTTGTAACTCTCAAGACCTAATTTGCAACTTTGGTAAACAACCTGTTCATTTACCACTTCATTGGCATCAATACCTTTGGCGTTCTTCTACATGGATTGTCTTCATGAGTGAACCTTGTCTACTTTAACCCAGAACTTTGACGGTTGTAGGCTTTTTTGTGTTTGAATGATGGATTGGATCATGTCGGATTGGATTGTGAGCAATATTAATTGCAGCTTTATTGTCACCATTAAAGTAATGATTAAGTGATTAAATTTACTTCTTCCTAGAAGCTTGAGCTTTTGGGATAATTGGTAATTTAACATAATATTAGAGCCAAAGGTCTTTTGTTCAAACCTTAACTTCGTTAAATCACTCCCATTAAATTAAATATTTCATGTATTGGGCCTTACCTATTAAAAGAGAGTTTGATCCCACACGTGAGAGGAGTGTTAAAGTAGTGATTAAATGATTAAATTTATCCATTCCTATAAGCCAAAGCTTTTGGGATAACTGGTAATTTAACAGTCATAATACAACCTTATATATATAAAATAAATTTACTAACCCTAATCAGTTGGAGATTAAGGCTTCACCATGGAAGACACTATTCTAAAACTAGAGGGAAGATGCTGTGGTGAACCCATATGTATCAGACTCCATATGCTGACTTAATTGATCACAACTAATGGAACATAGATTTTAACTTGAAATATTAAATCTGCATGAATCAAGGAGAATTCCATGATCATACGGTACAATTTATAAACATATACATCAACATGGGATAATTAATGCTTATTTTCATTTTTGATGATTTTTCTTTTCAAGCTTGAGTTCCTCATGTGCTGCTTTTACTTTGTGATTTTGGTGAAACTTCTACCCATCTTGTGATATATTAGTGACATTACCTTATGTTCGATTATTTCATTTCTAGAAATTTGCGGGGTGGTAAGCAGACAGTCACAAATGAAGATGACGTAAATGATGAGAAGTGGTGGAAACTATACGATGATTTGTGGATTATTATTAGTGAGATGAATGGTAAAGGACCCAGCAAAACATTACCTAAAGCATCGTCAGCAGCAGGTCCGTCTTTTGGCCAAAGAGCGCGTGGCTTAGTAGAATCACTGAACATTCCTGCTGCGGAAGTGGCTGCTGTTGTTGTATCAGGAGGGATAGGCAGTGCATTGGGTGGAAAACCAAACAAAAACGTCGATAAGGCTATGCTTTTACGAGGGGAGAGGTTCCCACGTATTATTTTTAGACTTGTCATCCTATATCTTTGCAGATCTTCATTGGAAAGAGCATCACGATGTGTCCAGCAGGTCATTTCACTTTTTCCATGTCTTTTGGCTGCTGATGATGAGCAAAGCAAAAGCAAATTGCAGCTTTTCATCTGGTACTATTCCTACAATTTTGAAAATGGCATCTGAACAATTTCATAGATAAGTTCATAGATCCAGGATATTATTTATCTAGACTTATTTAAGGAAATTAGGTTATATAATCATGATTACATCATTTGCTGCATTCTTCACAAGAAAAGTGACTTCAGTTAAAATTGTGCCCAGGGCTTTGCTTGCCGTTAGGTCACAGTTTGGAATGTTAAATGAGGATGCTCGTTTTCATGTCATATCGCACTTGATTCGAGAATCTGTCAACTGTGGAAAATCATTGCTTGCTACTAGCATTGTGGGCAGAGATGACTTGGATTCAGGCAGCTTTTCGAAAGAAACAGGATTAATTCACAATCTTATTCAAAAGGATCGAGTACTTGCAGCAGTAAGTCTTAAAGCTGTATAGTGTTGTCATACTCATCGATTCATCAACTTATGTTCTTTGAGTATCATACCCAAAATTTTGCTGGTTTTGTGTTATTATCTGTTGCCCAAGTTATCTGCAATTCTGGCTGATTGCATCCAAGATTTAAGTGGTTTGACAAATACTTTAATGAAAGTTGGCATGGTGTAGCAATAGTACATTCAAGGCACAAAGAATGGGATAGCAAGGGATAGGAAGTTACCTTAAACCTATCACATTGTATCAAGGAACAATTTTTGTCATTCCACCATAAAAGTATGTATGGTATTATTATGACTATTAAGCATATCTGGTAAGGTCCACAGGTATTTTTCCCCGTTGACCTGTAATCAAATCAATAATTTTAGTCATGCCAACCTTTATTCTACATTAACAAAAATGTTTAGGAATTGAAATATGAAAAAATTAGTTCCATGTCTGCATGTGCACTCCACATGCCACTACCCCTCATTCCTTGCTAAATTCTATAGATCCAGCCTCTTTTTATTCATTTCATGAAAATGATTATTAATGAAACAGTGGATGGTGAAGTGTGTTTGTGGCATGTATTACTAGTTACTATGCTTTTTGATTGGTAATCCCTAATTAGTTTGTTTTTGGTTAAGAATTTTCTCATGAACTCTAGAGGCTTAAATATCCTTTTTTTTTTGGATAAATAAGTAATTCATTGAAAAGCGCAAAGGGGCGCAACCCTAGTACGCCGGATTTATACAAAGAAAGGCCCCACTAAAGGTGAAGAGAAGAACAAAAAGCCACAAATTGAGGCATAGTAGAAAACAGAGCCACATTAAAATCGCCCGCCCAATGGAAAAGAGTTGTGATAAACAGCTTTTTGAGCTTGTCCAGCGTCTTTTCTTGATCACTCCATACTTATGGGCATGGAAGTGCCATTTGGCCCACAGGCCATTTGCTCCATCTACCATGTTACTAAGTGTTTAATCGTCTAAATTCATTCTTCAGGTTGCTGATGAGGCAAAATATATGAAGATATTAAAAGCTGACCGCAGCAAGCAATTGCATGAGCTCCATGCTAGGATGGATGAAACTTCTTCTGCAGAATCTAATAACAAGAAAGCTTTTGAAGATGAGATAAAAAGTAGCTTGACTTCCATTCTTGCTTCAGATGACAGTAGAAGAGCTGCATTCCAGCTTACTTATGAGGAGCAGCAGCAAAATGTCGCTGTATGTGTACAGTTTCCATTGTTATTGAAAATACTTGATCTCCTTTATTTTTTTTCCCCTCTTATTTATTTATTTATTTATTTTGGTCTTTGTTTGCTCGTTGCCCCCTTTACCTTTTGGAAATTATGTTGACTGTTTCATCAGTATGTGTATAAAAATTAAGTATTGCTTTGACAGGAAAAGTGGATACACATGTTTCGTGCCTTGATTGATGAGAGAGGTCCGTGGTCTGCTAATCCTTTTCCCAACAATGCCCTAACACATTGGAAACTTGACAAGACAGAAGATACATGGCGACGAAGACAAAAGCTAAGACAAAATTACCATTTTGATGAAAAGTTGTGTTATCCTCCCTCCACTGCTCCTAGCGATGAGGCCATTCCTATCAATGAAAACAAATCTGGTCTTGTGGGGCTAATACCAGAGCAAATGAAGCGCTTTTTGCTGAAAGGAGTACGGGGGATAACTGATGAAGGGAGCTCAGAAAATAATTATAATGAGACCGAACCAAGTGGGCATAAGGCCTTCATCTCCAAGGATCCTTCAGATGCTCAGTGCTTGGAGCTGAAAGACAGCAGTGACCGGAAGGATGTTCTGCAAGACAGACTAGATTCTTCTTCCTCATCACCGGAGACAGAAACTAGTGAGGTTTGTTTGATGAAATTAATATGTGCATGAAATGTACAAATAAGAAAATAGAAAAATAAAAATAAAATAACGACATTGCATATTTCTTGATTTCATTTTTCAGGTTCTTTTGTCAGTTTCCTGTGTACTTGTAACCCCAAAGAGGAAATTAGCTGGGCATTTGGCTGTCATGAAAAGTGCCTTGCATTTCTTTGGTGAATTTTTGGTTGAAGGTACTGGAGGATCATCAGTGTTTAAGAACTTCCATGCTTCAAGCAATTCTGATTTGACCAAGTCTGATCAAAAGCAGAAGTTTCTAAAGTGGCCTAATTTTGATTTGGTTTCTGAGAAGGGGATCACAACTGATTATTTTGATCCAATGAATGAAAATGTGCATCAAAAACAATTAAAAAATGTCAAGCGCCATAGGAGGTGGAACATAGACAAGGTGTGGGAAATAACAATCTCAATTAGTTTCTGCTCTTACCCTTACTTCTCACTCAATCTTATTTTCACCTTGTTTTGTTTGTCTTGTGTTTTTTTTTTTTTTGGTTGATTGTAGATAAAAGCAGTCCACTGGACACGTTATTTGCTCAGATACAGTGCAATAGAGATTTTCTTCAGTGATTCGGTTGCTCCCATATTTTTTAATTTTGTGTCACAAAAAGATGCAAAAGATGTTGGATCCTTGATAGTTACTACCAGAAATGAGTATTTGTTTCCAAAGGGAAGTAGTAGGGACAAGAGTGGAACTATTTCATTTGTTGATAGACGTGTAGCCTTGGAGATGGCAGAAACTGCAAGAGAGAGATGGAGAAGAAGGGATATAACGAACTTTGAGTATCTAATGATTCTCAATACACTTGCAGGAAGATCTTATAATGATTTAACACAGTATCCTGTCTTTCCTTGGGTCTTGACAGATTACTCCTCGGAGGTTCTTGACTTTAACAAATCATCAACCTTTAGGGACCTCTCCAAACCTGTTGGAGCATTGGATTCAAAGAGACTTGAGGTTAGTTTATATTGTCTTTAGTTTATGGGATAACATGATGAAAGCAGGTCTCCCTAAGATTAGTATTTTAACAAATATCTTGGCAATATGCTTGGTCTTAACAGGTGTTTGAAGATAGATACCGGAGTTTCAGCGATCCTGATATACCCAGGTAATCTCAGCTCCACTTATAGGACATGCACTGGTTTTTTTTTATTATTGTTTATTTTTTTTGTCTCAGGCTGCAATTTGTTTTTTTTTTTTGGCAGTTTCTACTATGGGTCTCATTACTCAAGCATGGGGATTGTGCTCTTTTACCTTCTTCGATTGGAACCATTTACATCACTTCACCGTAATTTGCAGGTACTCATTGATGAAGTCATGATTTAGTATCTTATGGTGTCTGATAAATTACAGAATATATGCATCCATAGTGTGAGACTAATATATCACCGTAATTTGCAGGTACTCATTGATGAAGTCATGGTTTAGTATCTTATGGTGTCTGATAAATTACAGAATATATGCATCCATAGTGTGAGACTGATATATGTTACACGCAATACTTTTTACAATCCTTAGTTTATCTTCCACTTACAGTTGGCTACTCTTTCTAGGGATTTTTTTTTTTTTTTTGATAAGTAGTAATCCAATCTTATTAAAAGTGTAAGGCGCCTCTTAATACACTGGAAGTATACAAAAGGAATTACCTAACTAGAAAGAGAAAAATGAACAAGAAAATCATCATAACTAATCGATAGAGGGGACACATAAGCCACAGTCCGAAGATACAACGTATGATAAAAAGAGGCTTAAATATCCTCCAAGTCCTCAAAGCTTCTATTATTCATTTCCTTCCATAAACACCAAAAGAGGCAAGAAGGTATCATTTTCCACACTGCAACACTCCTTGGCCTTCCAAAGGACGACCAACAAGCAAATAAGTCAATAACATGTCTCGGCATGACCCTAGGACATCCCAAATAGACTAAAGAGAGCACTTCATATAGCGGAAGCCACATCATAATGAAGAAGGTGGTCCATAGATTCTCCATTCCTCTTACACATGCAACACTTGTCCATCACAATAACATGTCGCTTCTTGAAATTATCCAAGGTAAGGATCTTGCCTAGAGCTGCCAACCACACAGAAAAGATCGCCCTTGAAGGAGCCGGAGTCCGCCACACACTCTTCCAGGGGAAGCAACTACCTTTAGAAAAAGCCAAGGAGCAAAAGGACTTGACCTTGAACACACCTCTTTCGGAGGAAATCCACCGCAACTTATCTCCACTGCCTCTTGTCACATTAACTGAATGCAGCAATTGGAGAAAAGAAGCAAAGACATCCACCTCCCAATCATGTGCCTCTCTAAGAAAGCTCACATTGCATTGGTTGGAACTGCCCAAAAACTATACATCACACGCAACAGAGGTGTCATACCAAATATAACTGGATAAGCTACCTTAAGAGCCATATTCCCATACCACAGATCATACCAAAACGTAATCTTGGTTCCATCCCCCACCTCAAGTCTAGTACAACCTGAAAATATCTCTCAACATTTTCTGATATTCTTCCACAACCTCATACCAAAGGCTCCAGAAGGCTCAAGAGAGCACCACCCGCCCCATAAGCTGCCATATTTAGATTCCATCGCAACTCTCCGCAAAGCTTCTCTCTCAATCCCATAGCACCACAACCATTTACCTAACAAAGTGCAATTGAACACCATCAGATTCCCGATTCCCAATCCTCTCTCAGAAATTGGAGAACAAACCTTGGACCAACTTACGAAGTGATATTTGAACTCTTCACCTAGCCCACCCCATAAGAAATCACATTGTAACTTCTCAATGTGATTCAAGCTAATTAATAAAAATAAGTTTAATTTTTACAATTTTTATTTTTCTTTGTCTTGAGGTTCTGCTGGCCTTGTCAATGAGAGAGGCAACTCTACTTGAGAGATTTGAAGTATGCCATTCAATTTAACCCCTCTTATGACATGCACATTCTATCATGTTGTTATGTTGTTTAGGATTATGTCCTTTTATTTATCTCTCTTTTTTTTTTCTTTTTTTTTTTTTTTTCCCTTGTTGGTTCTAGTTTTATTTGTACATGAGAGGAAGGCTAGTCTCATATAAATGTTTATAACATAGAATGGTGCCAAAGAGATATGCCATAGAAGTGGTTCCGATCTTGGAAGTAAGAACATTAGAAAAGTAAATACACAAAATAAATATGATTTGAAAATTGTAAAATAGATATTTGGTGCTCATTCATATCAATGAATTGATATGAAATTCCTTTTTAATTAAGTGTTTGTTTGAAATCTGGAAACTAATGGTACAAAGGCTAACGTTATTTATTTGCATCTGGTTAGGGTGGCAAATTTGACCATGCAGATCGCCTCTTTCAAAGCATCGAGGGAACATACCGAAATTGCCTTTCTAATACAAGTGATGTGAAGGAGTTGATTCCCGAGTTCTTTTACATGCCAGAGTTTCTTATCAATTCGAACTCATATCATCTAGGGGTGAAGCAAGATGGTGAACCGATATGTGACGTTTGTCTCCCCCCCTGGGCCAAGGTATGTGAATTTCCCTTAAGTACTTCAAGCTACGACAAGGCATGGTCTGATTACTAAACCCTTTTTGATACGTAATTAATATCATTGATAAGCGCAAAGGGGCACAACTATAGTACACATGATGTATAAAAAGAGAGTCTCCATTAATGGCTAAAAGAAGATAAAAAATTCACTAATATGTACTATGGAGGGAAAGGAATGCACGGAGTTTTTAGGACCGCGAACTTGGAATTATAGAGTTGAAGAAAAGGGTGCTTCAAACACTTTTCTCATGGAGAGTTTTGTGGATTCTTCACAAGTTTCAACGCTTGAGGAATTCCTAGATTTTTGTGTCTTTTTCAAATTAAAAGCTTGTTTTTTGTGGGCTCTTTTTGTATACATCATGTGCACATGGGTTGTGCCCCTTGCGCTTTTAATAAATTGATATTTATTGATAAAAAAATAATAATAATAAATGTTGATTGTGATAAATAGATAGCCAGCTGAAAGAAAAAGAAAAAGAAAAAGAAAGGAAATATTTGATCCTGAACAGACCTATGTATACCTCTTTAGATATTAGAGAGTGGTTTTACCGATTAAAAAAAAAAAAAAAGATATTAGAGAGTGGCTTTTGGCAACTTATTGTAGGTAGATGAAATATTTAATATTTTAATTTGAAACAACAATAAATTTAATATTCTAGTGGGGAAGAGAAGGTGGAAGCTGGTGGAGGTAAGCCTGATAACCCTCCTTTCGTTTGGCTCTAACTGAGACCCAGGTGTTCAAGGAGCACCAACCTTTGTCAGATGGCTTAAATCCAATGGCACTTGCGACTTATCCCAATATTTGAAGAGATATTGAATTTCATAACCCTATAATTGAAGCTGCAGTATAGAAGGAGCTCTGCTCCACACATATAAGATGACTTCATAACTATGGCTTTGATAATTGTCTTTACTGAGATTTATTGCTTTATATTCTTCCTTCTTTTTTGCCTTTACTTGCGAGTTGAGATAAGTATTCATTAAGTGGGGTTCTAAATTGTAAGCAAATCGCTTATTATACTTCAAATTATAACAAGATTATACACCATGTCAATTGAATCCATTTGTGGCTTTAGATGTCTCTAATTCTAGTTTACCTCCCGAAATGAAAACTTATTTCCATATCATTTGCACAGGGCTCGCCCGAAGAATTTATAAATAGAAATCGAGAGGCCCTTGAAAGTGAATATGTTAGCTCAAATCTCCACCACTGGATAGATTTGGTGTTTGGTTACAAGCAGAGGGGAAAACCGGCGGTGGAGGTACTACCAGATAATTGAAATTGGTGTTTTTTCCATCCATGCAAATTATGAGTTGGTTGATATGCATCTTTCCTAATTTACTTTCTGTACTACACATTAAATTACAGGCAGCAAATATCTTTTACTACCTGACTTATGAAGGTGCCGTTGATCTGGACAACATGGAAGATGATTTTCAAAGAGCAGCAATTGAAGACCAAATTGCAAATTTTGGCCAGACACCGATCCAGATTTTCCGTAAAAAACATCCTAGAAGAGGGCCACCAATTCCAATTGCTCATCCTTTGTACTTTGCACCCGGTTCTATTAATTTGAGTTCCATTGTTAGTAGTCATCCACCATCTGCTTTACTTTATGTTGGCATATTGGACTCGAACATTGTACTTGTGAACCAGGGGCTCAGCTTGTCAGTTAAGATGTGGTTGACGACCCAACTACAAGCTGGTGGAAATTTTACCTTTTCTGGCTCCCAGGTTGGGTTTCAGTTATTTATTGAGATCTCTGGTGTGCTCTCATAATGTATAAACTCACCTTTATGATTTTATGTATTTGTATTATAACTACCTGTCAAATTTTTGCAGGATCCTTTTTTTGGAGTTGGTTCTGATATTCTTTCTCCTCGTAATATCGGGAGTTCTTTGGCTGAAAATTTTGAACTTGGAGCACAGTGCTTTGCTACAATGCAGACACCATCAGAGAACTTTCTGATTTCAAGTGGCAATTGGGAAAACAGCTTCCAGGTTATATCCTTAAATGATGGCAGGATGGTGCAGAGCATCCGGCAGCATAAGGATGTGGTCAGCTGTGTTGCAGGTATCTTTCATGAGTTGAAGATAGTTTAATTTACCCATAACTACAATTGTTGTAAGAGAAATGAAGTGTATGTCTACGCATGTAGCATTGTGTGTTTCTGGCTTGACTTGGGTAGTGTTTAGATAGCGCAACCACTACCTCTAGAAAGACCAGAACTTTGTTAACACAGTAGTACAATTGTGTCAACATATGGTTGTCTTTAGTAGAATGTCACTGTTATTTGTTTTGCATCTGGCCCACTATCTTCAAATAAAATATTCTCTCTTTACGAAGTAACTCAGTCACGGACTTCCCAAACATCAGATTACTTCCATCTCAACCGAAAAGTGTAAGGTTCATCATATTGGATCTTTTGAAAGGTCAAGAACTTAAAGTAGTAATGAGTTTTATAAAAATATTTAACTGCAGTGTCCTCATTGGGGTGATCATTTGCTGTTGCCGCTGTATTTGCTATATTTATGCATGTCAGCTACCTCTTCTCCTGTCAAAAAAAGTCTATATTAAAAGCCATGGGGAAGAGGATATCGCTTAATCTTATATTACAAAGCATGCCGATGTGCCTGATGTACTGTAATTATAAAATAATAAAAAATGAATCATGAGTGGAATTAGAAGCACAATCTCTTATAACATAATGGTTGGTGAAACTGGAGATGCAGGACTATGAGCTTTTGGGAGTGATGTGGACCTGCGTTGAAATTAATGATATTGTGTTCATCCTATATACGGTTTGTTATTTACTGTAGAAGTGCTTACCCATTGAAGATGAATTTCAATATTGCAGTGACATCTGATGGAAGCATCCTTGCAACTGGAAGTTATGACACGACAGTCATGGTTTGGGAAGTTTTCCGTGGTAGAACCCCAGAAAAGAGAGTGCGTAATTCACATACAGAACTGCCCCGTAAAGACTATGTCGTTGTTGAAACTCCCTTCCATATTCTTTGTGGGCATGATGATATTATTACATGCTTATATGTAAGTGTTGAGCTTGATATAGTTATCAGTGGTTCGAAAGATGGAACTTGTGTTTTCCATACCCTTAGGGAGGGAAGATATATAAGATCCCTGCGTCATCCGTCTGGAAGTGCATTGTCAAAGCTCGTTGCCTCTCGGCATGGGCGGATAGTGTTTTATGCAGATGATGATCTCAGTTTGCACCTTTATTCAATTAATGGAAAGCATCTGGCTGCATCTGAATCCAACGGACGGCTCAATTGTGTGGAAATGAGTGGTTGTGGTGAGTTTCTGGTTTGTGCAGGTGATCAAGGGCAGATAGTTGTACGCTCTATGAACTCACTGGAGATTATAAAAAGGTATAATGGAGTTGGAAAGATAATAACATCTCTAACAGTCACCCCCGAAGAATGCTTCTTAGCTGGGACCAAAGATGGAAACCTTCTTGTGTATTCTATTGAAAATCCTCAACTTCGCAAAGCTAACCTTCCTCGAAATGTGAAATCCAAAGCTTCTGTTATGGGATAGATCAACAGTTAAAAGGACAGATGTCGGGACTGTTAATGACTGGGGCTAATCTATGATGTTAGTGCCAGGTAAACTGTGGTCATTAACCTTTTTCTCTTTTCTAGGATAAGTTACTACAATCATCAAGGTTCTAATAAATTTTATCTCACAGTCACAATTTTCATATATATCGAACTTTTTCTCTTTTCTAAGATAAGGGCAGATAGTTGTACACTCTTTATATTACTTGCACATTTGTTTCTCCTTTGCTATCCCTGATACACGTTATGAAAATTGTGACTGTGAGCCATTTTACCCTAAACATGTCCTAAGCTATCTGTTAGATTCATTTCTTTCCTATATTGAATGAAGTTCGCTTGATGGCTGTTGGAGAATATTACATATGTTATGTTGCTTTCCGCTTCTATTTTGAATAGGTAACCATGATGTCTTGATTTGTTAAATTCCTTATAGAATCCCTTTCTTGTCCTCTCTTTCTTTTTCTTTTTTAATTTTTTTTTCCTTCTCTAACGGGAGAGACTACTAAATATCATAGAAGTTGAGTCATATCCACAAAAATGTTGAGTTCTGAGACCGTCAAACTTTTTCCAATTGGGCAGGTCTTTGAGAATTGTTTGGTGTGAAGACAATGAAAGAATGCACACTATTCATCCAAAAAAAGAGGAAAGGATGCGCACAATTCCATCAGCATTACTAGAACAGTTTGGAAGTATATTCAACTTTTGCTTCACACTATGGCATATACAGGATTCACGGAAGTTCCAAGGCGAACTTTTTCTGAAACCATGAGATGGGGGAATGATGCCTTCTACAAATTCATTCATCCGTTCTTCTCCGTCCTAGAAAAAGGTCAGTCAGGAATCGGATGTTTACACATACATGAACATTAAATTAAATTGATAGGTCAGAACAGAAATATTGTGTATTAGCAAATAGCAACATTTTCTCTCTTTCCTTTTCAAAATAGCAAGTGTTTACCCACCAAAACTTTGTATAGATGGGCTCTAATGACTTGTCCAAAACAAAACAAAATGTGTATAGATAGGCTTCAATGCCTTCTAGAAAAGTAAATGGAATTTTTCCCCCACATTTTCCGTTGACGTGGGATTTTGTGGTGGAGGTTGGTTAAGGTTTCATTAGTGTTGTCTTTAGAGCCGAGAGAGTGTCCAAATTTTTTATTCGTATTTTTGTAATCCGTTGTACCTGTCTCTTGTATGAATCTTAATTGCCTGATAAATGATCTAACCTCTTTTAACCATGTGGGTCATCAGAAATTGTACTTTCTTAGTTTCCTTTATGAATTGTCATAGCGACTTATGCAGGTACTAATAGTGCTTATTTAGTTTGACCAACGAATTACTTGATTGTCTCATTATCTCATATTTACAGACTTACATTGTTTTCTCTCGTGGATTTTTTATTTATTTTTTAAGCAATGGATACTTGCGCCACTGCTCATTAACGGAAGTTCACTACATCTTTCAGCTGTAAGGGGCTGGAATCAACATAGTGATAGATTCTTCAGGTTGGTTCAGGGTTGGAAAACCGACTTCTGAACTGAAAAAATTCTTTTAACTATCAAAATCTCTACAATCCCCAAACCGAACCGGTTGGAACTCCGGCCACACATGGTTGAGTTCAGTCGGGTCGGTACTGCGGGTATTTTGAACATCCCTAGATTCTCATGTGAGTTTCTTACAACTTCAGTGGAATGGCCTAGGAAAACGACAAATTTGAGTATTTGATTATAAACTACGATGATGTCGTAACACATTTGTTGTCTTGCACGAGCAAAATCGAAGTGATTGTGGTGCAAAATTGTTTTGTTTTATCTGGAAATTTTTCTCCCCAGCAGTAGTTAAATTCTACTGCTATGAATTCTTCTTAGGCTATGCAGTAGTTAAATTCTTCTTAGACTATATATATATGTACTCCTTATTTTTGACAATATTCTATAATATTATTTTCCTATAATAAGCTGCAATACTCTTTATAAAATTATATAGATGTGGTATGGCAATTAAACCAATAAAAGTTTATTCACAAACTATATGTTTATCAAGAGGAACCTAATTTATTTTAGATTTGTAACCCGCATGCAACGAGATCCCCCCGAATGCATATCATGTGATGTTTTTTATCAGATGCTCGTTACTTATGTCTTGTTGGTTCTTGGGCTGTCAATGGACTGCATAATCATTGATCAGTTGGGAAGGCAATATAAATCATGGGCTGATTATTGCCTCCAAATAAGATTCTTTTACAGCTTGAAATCAAGTCCAAATATTCCTTCTCTTTATAAATTATAATATAATAATGTCAAACCCAGCTGCCATTGTTGACTGATAATAGTATATAACGATGCCTTATCTGGTGTTCTCCCTCTGCACAGCCTCAGCCCTGCGAGAGCGTAGAAAAACTCACTCCCTTAATTTCCTCCCGCTTGTTTTCCATGGAAAACGCTGACGTTTTGCATGTGGCCGTTTTCCCGTGGTTAGCCATGGGCCATCTCATACCCTTCATGCAACTCTCCAACCGCTTAGCCCAAAAGGGTCACAGGGTTTCCTTCATCTCCACCCCAAGAAACATTGACAGACTTCACAAAATACCCTCGCACCTTTCCCCGCTTTTCAACCTCGTTTCCCTTCCCTTACCCCACGTCGACGGCCTACCAGACCACGCCGAGTCCTCCGCCGACGTACCTTTCCACCAGCAAAATCTGCTGAAAAGGGCCTTCGATTTGCTATATTCACAAGTGGCCGCCTTCCTCGAAGCCTCCAGACCTGATTGGATTATTTACGACTATGCCTCTCACTGGCTTCCTCAGCTCGCGGCTCGGAACGGTGTTTCACGCGCCTTCTTCAGCCTCTTCCACGCCGCCTTTATGTCCTTTCTAGGCCCACCGGAGGCGTTGATCGATGGAGGTTCAAGATCGACGGCTGAGGATTTCACGATGGTTCCAAAGTGGGTAACGTTCCAATCCAACATCGTGTATCGGCCTCATGAGATAGCGAAGAATGTAGAGAGCTTGAGCGCGAACGTATCGGGGACGCCCGATACGGTCCGGTTCGCGACTGTGATTGCGGAGAGTGATGTTGTGGCCATTAGATCCAGCGCAGAGTTCGAACCGGACTGGTTGAATTTGATGATGGAGCTTTACCGGATACCGGTTCTTCCGGTTGGGTTCTTACCTCCGGAATTGAGAGATGGGGAGGAGGAGGAGGATGGAAAATGGGTTTATATGAAACAGTGGTTAGACAAACAGAGAGTAAACTCGGTAGTGTATGTCGCACTCGGGACCGAGGTGACTCTGACTCAACAAGAAGTCAACGAGTTGGCTCTTGGGTTGGAACAGTCCCAGTTACCATTCTTTTGGGTGCTGAGGAACCTGTCCGAGTCAACTCAAACCGAGTTTCCAACTGGGTTCGAGGATAGGGTGAAGGGTCGTGGAATTGTTCACGTCGGGTGGGCCCCACAGGTGAAGATACTGAGTCACAACTCAATTGGAGGATTTCTAACACATTGTGGTTGGAACTCAGTCGTAGAGGCACTTGGTTTTGGCCGAGTTTTGATTCTTTTACCATTTTTGAATGATCAAGGAATCAACGCCAGGTTGTTGCACGAAAAGAAACTCGGGGTGGAGATTGCTCGCAACGAGCGAGATGGATCGTTCACTCGTGACGCAATTGCTGAGTCGATGAGGATTGCAATGATTGACAACTCAGGTGACTCATTGAGGGGCACCACAAAGGAAATGAAAGGGTTGTTTGGGGATATGGAAAGGAATGATCGTCTTGTTGATGGGTTTATACGTTTCCTTCTAGAGAATAGATTCTCTACCACGAAAAATATAAATTTACTCCTCTAGTAGTCACACAATGTTAGTTCCATAATAACTTTTAATCATAGTGTATAAATTTGGTATTTTTCATCTTTCAATAAAGTAAACATCTAAATTTTACATATCAAAAAATAATGCAACTCGTTACACCAAATAATTTTTATTCTCTTTACAAAATGCTTCATATATAAAAGAGGTTTCTGGGTTCTCTCGTAATATTTCTCCTGCTGTTTCCTAAATGTAGAACATGATTTAATAAAAATAAAATCAGAAGACCGTTTTTTTGCTAACAGATTAATTTTTATGAGTTAATTGTTAGGTTCTAATGCTTTAAAACTTATTTTTGGATTCAAAATTAAACCTAAGGGTGGAAGGTTAACCCTTTAGGGATGATATCTCCCAAAATGGATTTGATCATCCTAAATTTGATGCTAATGCCTCAAATTTGTTGCTAATCTCACAAATTTGTTGCTAATGCCTCAAATTTGATCTAATCAAAAAAGCGGGTAGTGGAGGCAACTACAATTTTATTTTTTCTTAAATCATGTTTTATGTAAAACTGGGAGAACACCAGGAGAACCTACGGGGAGAACCCCTAGCATTTTCCTATATAAAACTATCAACAAAACCAATCAAGCATCTTGATTGGTTTTGGAGACACTGTCACTTTGGTGTTGAGGACTCAAAGGTGGGTGAGGGGTTCAGTGGTGGGTGTTGAATTAGAATTAATGAAAAAATCAATGAAATTGATTTGAATTAAATATATGGTATTTTTATCTCTATTATATTTGGTGTTTTTATTTTATGTATCAAATTTCAATTTAATCTTGTGAAAAAATAGGTTTTAGACCATATTCTAATGACATGGTTGTAAAAAAATGAATTCTCGATGTAAATACAACTTTTAACATTATAAGTTTTTTATTTCCCTCTTTCTATCAAAACCATATAAAACTGCTTAAATTGTATCAACTTGATAAGTATCAACCAAGTATTTTTGCCACATTACTGAAATATATATATTTTTTTAATTTTACTACAAAAATTAAAGCCTAAAAAAAATGAAAAGGGAATGGGATAGAGACCGGCTCCCCATCACAAGGTTGGGTGACTAGCTCTAGCCCCAACAAAGAAGTGGCTCGTAACTGACCTAAATAAGGGTGACTCATCTATGACCCAAACAAATAGATGGCTTGCACACCCCAAAGTTTTATTTATTTTTTAGTAAAATGAAAAACTAATTCTTTTAATTGAAATAACAATATGCATCATTAGCAGGGTTAATGCCATGCAAGCAGTTTTTTACTGTTTTTACAAAATGAGTAAAATGAAAAATATGAAGAAAAAAAAAACTTTAAAGAGTTAAAAGTTGAGTTTAAAAATCTAAAGAATAAATTGAAACTGCACACTTTAGTATTATAATATATTTACAAGATAAAAATATAATTTATAACATTACTAAAAAATCCCTTATTTGCCAACTATTGTGTCTCACACGCATAAAAGATCTCATAAATGAGAGCATTTCTTTTTTTAACGTTACATTAATTGATTAAGATACTAAACTTTATTTGATACAATAATATGTCAAACTACAAGAACCGTAATCACATGTTCAAATTGTACATTTTATAATTGCTATTTGAAATTACAAACTTACCATAATAATTTGAATGGTCAATTACAATTGATTTTTTTAATTATTTAATTTGAGAGGATATTGCAATTGAGATGATAGTTCAACGAATAAATGTAATTTTCTCATGAATTTATTACTTTGTTTGGAATACTAGAAAGAAATGAATTCCATTATGATGCCAAATAATCTTTGCTGCATGCTCCTTATAAAACTAAAAATCTTAATTCCAATTTATTTATGGATTAATTTCAAACCGAGAATACTGCTCCAAAAAAAAACAAAAGAGTCGGCCACAAAATTCCGAAGGGGGCATCGCATACGTCGTAAATACCAGCACTATTAAGGGTCAATCTGGTTTCTTCCATATCGTCCTGTCCTGAGCTGTCCTTTACTTGCTGCTCTCTCTCTCTCTCTCAAAAACTCCCCACACATCACTCCTTCCCTTTTCTCTCACACATCCACACAAACACGAACACAAACGCAGGCACAAAATACAAATCGCATACAAATAATCGCTCTTTTTTTTCTTATTGAGGGCATATATTCCCAATTCTCTCTTTTGTTTCACTGAAAAATCTCTATCACACTCTTTCGTCCCCTAGGGTTAGGGTTTTCACCGCAGAGTTGATTTGCATCTCTAATGCCCCATCCGCACTCGCTTGGATTCCGCAAACCCCAATGTACGGACACGCCCAGCCCCTGAACATGCCCAACCAGATCGCCGCGGCCGCCGACGATGACGACGTCTCCGGCGCCGGCGCCGAGTCGATCGACAACTCCCACATTCGCTACGAAGCCCACTCCCTCGACGACACTGCCGGCGCAGTCGTTGAAGTCGTCGAGGACGTCGCCTCTGACTCCGTGTACGGTCAAGGTGGTGGTGGCGGAGCGGCGGAGATAGCGATTCAGCGTCACGACGGCACCAGCCAGCTCACGCTCTCGTTTCGAGGCCAAGTCTATGTGTTCGACTCTGTTACCCCTGACAAGGTGCGATTTCTCTCTCTCTCTCTCTCTCTCTTTTTTTTTTTTTTTTTTCTTGGTGAATTATCTGGTTTAGGGTGCCTTAGTGTTTCTTTTGATGTGCTGTTTGGATGCCGAGAGAATGTGGGAAGATGAAAGAAACTGAACTTTAAAAGTTTGGATTACTTCTATTTGGGGCATGAGAATCAAAATCTATACTCAATTGGGCTTAATAGGATTTCAATTTCAGCAACATGCAACTTAAAATCAATAAAAGTTTCACTTTTGCGTGTCTCTGAGACAAATTCTCGGCAACCAAACTGGGAATTGGGGTTCGGCATCTATAAAATTTGAAGATTTTGATTGTAAAGCTGTGTTCTGGGTTTGCATTTTAAGGTTCAAGCGGTGTTACTACTGTTGGGGGGCTGTGAACTATCTTCGGGTCCACAAGGAGATATGTTGCCTCAGAACCAGAGGGTACTTCCTCAAACCATGAATGTTTTGGACATTTGTATTTGAGAATATTATCGAGTGCTTTTTTTGTAATTGATTACATTTCTGTAGGGCGGTGCGATGGACTATCCTGTACCATGTAGTCAACCGCACAGAGCGGCCTCGTTAAATAGGTTCCGCCAGAAGAGAAAAGAGCGATGCTTCGATAAGAAAGTTAGATATAGTGTCCGTCAAGAGGTGGCGCTCAGGTTGGTGAATTTTTTTGTGTGGTTTTTTTCCCCAGATAAAATTGAGCCCTATGAATGAAAGATGCATCATTCTAAAAAGAAAAATAACCAATAGGTTGATATGTAGGTAACTTTTGCTTGCCAAATCTTTACTGACATTTGGAAACCAGCTATGGTTTGTGGTTGTCATACCTTCCTTTTAGCAATTTGATGTGATGTGCTTATAATTTCATCCACATACAGTTCATTGAAACCTTGTCTTATTAACTCATTACTCATTGAGCTCAAATTGCAAAGTTCATACTTTTCTTGTAAATGGCTCTTTAATTTAAATTGATGCCTAAGCCTTCTATGGGTGCTATTTGATATGGGTAGACACGAACTTTTCATATATTTGTTAGGTCTCTTTTCTTTTTTTTTTCTTTTTTTTTTTTTTTCTATCACCTGAGCACTTGAATTTTACCGTGATTGTTTTGTTTATATGAGACAAATCTATTTTTTTTTTTGGAAATTTATATTTATTGGAGCTTAAATGATTCTAATAATTCATCAACTTGAAAACCACCTTATTAATTATATGCCTTCCCTGGGTGACCAAATATCCTCCTTGAACTTACAAGGCCTGAAGATGCGGTGGTGAGGTACATATGGCATTAGAAAGAAGGATATGCCAACTAATCTACATTTTAGCAACTTGGATGATATGTAGGAACCAACAATTGATAGCAAAGAAGAATTAAATAGGACTTAGAAGTAGAGAAATCTAATCTGGCTCAAAGATACTGGACTAATTCTGGTAACCACATAATATAAGCATTTTATTGATTGACAAGTACCAAAGCTAGATAAAATATAAGCAACCCAAATCCCCGTCCCTTGACTCCCTTTTGCGCACACAACACCTATCAATTGCAATGATGCGCCGCTTCCGGAGATTGTCCATGGTAAAGATTTGTCCTAAGGCCATTGATCACACAAAAAGGCCAACCTCAGTGGAACCTTAGTCCGCCAAACACTTTTCCAAGAGAAACTGACACATCTTTTTTTTGATAACGAGGAATCCCTCCAAGGCTGGACCACTTTGTCTACCCATCCTTGTTAGGCAAACTTCGGACCTGTGTTAAGCACCCTCTCCACATGGATTGACTAATACTCTAGCTTCGCTAGTGGGCTGGCCCCTAGGAATTGTTTGCACCCAAGGGGATTTGAACCTTAGACCTCATGGACTACTACAAAGACCAAGGCTCTTACCAATTGAGCCAACCCCTTGGTGTTAGAAAATAACACCATCTTCTCATGTCTTTCCTCATTTTCTTTTCTATAAGGCATAATCCAAATAGAAGGTATGGAAAGCAAATAGGATTTACATTTTCGGGACAAAAGGTGGGGATGGTCATGATTGGGCAAGTGCTGTGCTATCACATGTTTATCTAACATCATATATGTATTATAAAGTGGTCGAGAGCTTAGGCATATTTAGGATAGTTTGTCATGTACCATTGGCCACTAAGGTTTTTTTTTTGACGTGCACCATTGCCCACTAAGTGAAAGGGGTAACTTGCATTTAATCTATTATAGTTTTTGGACTTCAAATCGAGCTTTCTACTTAGTTGTATAAGCCGAGTGCTTCTATTCCACGCATCACTTAGGCATACTAATGCAATTGGGTTCTTAGTTTCTACTTTCTAGGTATATGACCTCACCTGCCACTCTATTTTTATGATGGTGTTGGAAGTGCTGTTTGGCTCAAGGGCCATTGTTTAAACCTCAATAAAACTTGAATTTTACAGTTTTGTGAATAGTATTCGTACTATGGTGGACATTACTGTCTTGTGACTCAGACCCTTAGAAATGTAATTATGTAATATTATAGATCAATGACGGATTACAGTAGTAAGTTTGAAAGCACAAAAGGAACCTAATCAACCACCACAAATCTCCCCTCTCTCCCCTTGCGGTCAATTACTTATGTATATATACATATATAAAAGACCACCACAGATGCTTTTTACTTAGGCTGTAAAGTTTTTTGGTTGGTATGGGCTCTGTAAGTCTCGTTTCAGTCTATTAAGATGATTGGTCTTCCTCAATAAGCTGTCTGTGGCATCATTCTTACAAATGATTTAACTTATCAAAAGGAAATTATTCTTAAAAATGACTTACTAAAATTTTGTACATATTTTTTGACAGGCTGGTTTTACTTTGATCCTGTCTGTGCAATTCAGATATACATTACTTCTTCATGTCCCAGTGCTGGTGGCAGCAAATCTTGTTAAAAATGAATATGATGAGAACTGAAATAAATTTGTTTTATTTTGCCAGCCTGCCATTAATTGATGATTTTGCTATATTTTTGTTGTTGGTTATTTACTTATCATTTTTTTTTGTTGGTTATTCTTATGTGACTTACCCTATGTTACGAGCTATTATTTTGTGTTTCTGATACCTATGTGTTTTACTGCTCCAGGATGCAGCGTAATAAGGGTCAATTTACTTCTTCCAAAAAGTCTGAAGGAGATTATAATTGGGGTACTGTCCAGGAGTCGGGGCAAGATGATAGCCCACCAGAAGCCTCGTAAGTTTAATCATTATTACTTCCTCCAAGACTTTTTTTTTTTTTTTTACTGATTAGGGGATTCTCTTCTGTACTTCCTGTTGTGCGTGCATTTGTGAGGTTTGTGTCCCACATTGAGAAAGTATAAAGAATAAGAGTGGTTAATGAGTGCGTCTACTATACGGTCAGGGCAAAAAGAGGGGGTTTTCTGCCCTCCATTCATAAGCTGACACCTCAGCATTCCAAGAAAAAACACACAAATTAAAATGAGAACAATACACCCACGCACGCCCTGGTTTTTTCTCTTGTTTTCTTCTTCCTCTCCCTCACCTCACGCACGCCCCTGAACCTGGTTTTTTTTTTCTTCTCCCTCACCTCCCGGCGACGGCCGTCACCCACCATCTCCGGCGACGTTCTTCATTTCCGGCCAAACTCAACCGGAAAACACCGAAAAACACAAATTCAACCTCAAAAATCGATTCTAATTCATCAAACTCCGTTTCTAATGCCTCACAACTTGATTCTAATACCTCAAAAATCGTTTTTGATTCAAAACCAAAACCTAGATTTTGAAAGTTAACCCTAAAGGGGTCCAGGATCCGCCGGAGAAGATGAACGTGGGTTTGGCGTCAGTCGTGCTTCCTTCTCCTTCTTTCTCTGTTCTTTCTTCTTTAGATGGACGTGGTCTCATGCTTCAAGATGTAGAGCTTTTTTTTGCATTTTTCTCTCTTTAGCTGAGGTGTCAACTTGTGAATGGTGGGCAGAAAAACCCACCTTTTTGTCACATCCGAACGGAAGATATTCTCGTGGTTAATATATCTAAGTGGACCTAAGCCCATTAGCTTAGGTTTTTGGCCTAGAAGTGATCTTATTCTCATTTTATGTTTTTTTTCCCAGAAATGTGTTATATTTTTGTTATATTAGATTTCTAATGTGTTTATACATCTTAAAATTGCTAAATCTTCTACTTATCAAAAAATTATTGTTACATCTTTTACTGTTTTTTGTGTGCTTGTCTAGATGTACACATTGTGGCGTAAGTTCAAAGTCTACCCCAATGATGCGGCGGGGTCCATCTGGTCCAAGGTCTCTTTGCAATGCCTGTGGACTTTTTTGGGCAAACAGGGTTAGTATTTATTTTGAATGATTTGATTACTTTATTATCTCGGAGTGCTGTTATTTGGAAAATGGTTCGTCTTTGCATCTTGTGGTGCTTATGGTAAAAAAGGAATGAGAGATGCTTTGAGGACTCTGAAAGATCTTTGGAGGATCTTACGGCCTTCTTTTTCCACACTTTTCACTTGGACAGCAGCTTAGCTTGCTCCTTTAGTGATTAGCGGTCCTAATTTCCTTGTTCTTTTCTCTTCTTCTAGTTAGGCGTTTCTCTTGTATACTCCTTGTGTACTAGGTTGTGCTCCTCTGCGCTTTTGATATATAAACATTACTTATCAAAAAAAAAATTAAAGAAGCTTGATCTCTGCTGTCTGAAAGACATTGTTTATCCTGGTTTCGACAGAGTTTCCATGTAAACATAATTCATGTATCCCTCCTGTGCATGCTATTGATTCATTTGCTGCTCTTGTTTTATGAGATTTAGATTCAGGCTTGATAGATATGTGGAGTATCGAATCATAGAGTTCAATCAAGCAGGTAGCAAGAAGTTTAAGAAAATGACTATTAGTTGCAATATGTATTTGGAAATTTTCATTTTTTTTCCCCCATATCTTTTCTGAAAGTTAGTTCTTGTCTGCAATTTTTGAACTCTTTCCCCTATGAGCACACCCAAATTAGAAACAAGAGTCTAACTTCTATAAGGACCAAGTCCTCCCCCCCCAAGCAATAAGCCATGTCATCCTGGAACACCAAATCAACCAACTTCAGACAAAAACACATGAGCACATCAGCTTAAATCTGTATTCACTTGACCACCAGAACACCATCTGAAATATTTTCTCTCAAGAGAGCACCATGCCGTCACGACTTGTGGCAATGGTGTCTCCAACTTCATTGTATTCGTCTCCATTTTTTTCCTTCAAATTCTTGTCCACTCTGTTTCCTTTACAAGGGCATTCCCAGTCTCTATATCATAGATTAGTCCATCTCCACTTGTTTGTCTAGGTGATATTTGCAAGAACTGATCATGGATTACTGAGTGAATATATCAGAAACCTTTTATTGGGCATTGGGATGGAGTAATCTTTTAGGATTCCACCTTGTTTGGTTGCACTTAAGTGGAGAGAATTCAGATACCGAAGGGAATGTAGATTCCTACCCCCTTGGCCTCAAGATTGTTTACTTTCCGTTAAATGACAAGAATATCCACATAATTTGTTTTTCTATTTGTTTACCCTTTTATCTCCTCAGACAACTTTAAGTGACCAATACTTGTATGCATAATTTGAAGCAAAAATATCACCACTCTTTTGTTTTGTTTTTTCAGTTTTTCTGTGAGAGATCATTCTATTTTGTAATAGTTAGGTGTCAAACCTGAAATGATTATTTTGATCGAAGACTTTGATCTTTAGGTGAATTGATTTTTGATGGGCTCTAACATACATAAGTCATGTTGTCGATAGGTTCCATTTCTCTGTCTAGATTGTGAGTAATAATAACTAAATTCATGGTCTAGACATGTTTCTTTCTGTTGTTTGTAAAACGTGCAAATTGTATGGACAAAACGTACATAAGGATATTTTGGAAAAAATAAATAATTTCTATAGGATGTTTAGGAGTAAACAGAATGTGGGAATCTCGTGCTCCTAGGAATCTGATTCCTAATTTTTTTTCAAATGTGGGAGTAGTTATATTCTTGGGAATCCAGATTTCTAGGCATCACATCATTTCTGAGAATGTGGATACTGTGGGAAATGTTAGATTCCGCGAACCAACCAAATGCCATGTTGTTGTAATATCTGACATTTTTAGTAGCCTAGTTTGTGATTATCAGATTTCTGGCTACTCTTGTTTAATATTCTTCCCTTGATTATTCTATCCTCCAATCAGCTCATCCTTAAGATGAAGGCCTAACACTAGACATGCTTTGTGATCGTTAGTTGTAAATCTGCTTGCCTTCATGCATCTGCATCTTTACTGCTTCCAACATTGTCTTACTTTTTGTCAATTGAACTCTACAGGGGACTTTGAGGGATCTTTCCAAGAAAGCCCAGGATCATTCGCTCACTGTGGCTGAGCAGGTATGCTTTTTCATGGAGTATATAAGTATCAGGCTCTAGATATTCTTCTGTTTACATTATTCTTCCATTGTCCTGCAAATTTAATGCTGCATCCATTGGGTTTTTTGTTTTTTGGGCATTTTTATCCTTAACTAGGGTGAAGGTGAAGCTCATTCGGACTGTGGAACTGGAATTCATACAAACACAAACAACAATCTTGTTACTTTCTCTAATGGTGATAATAAGTCAGCTTTAATGGCTGAGCACTGAGTTGGGAGTTATCTTAACAAAAGAGGCCATATCTGTTACCTCTGGCATCATTCAAGTAGGTTTTCTAGTAATTTTATTTGTCTTGTCCATCCAATGTACAGATAATAGTGCCGTCATCTATCAATACAATAGGTTATCTCCGTTTATATTGCTGGTACTCTGCAAGGATTATCTCTAATGGTTCCATCTTTTGATGTATCATCATAAAGCCTCAATTATCTTTACTGGTAATTTTGAACACCATATACTTATAATGCTAATAGCCCCGCTCCATAGCACAGTTTGGTGAAATTTTCTTTCTTCTTCTAAACTCTTTTTACTATGAAACATTCTAGTGTTAGCATATTTTAAAAAGAGAAAAAAATAAATAAATAAAAATCTATATATGAATTGGTCCTTGTCATCTTTAAGTTAAAAGTAATAATTTCTTTGAGTTTGAGCATTTTATGATGACAAATTCCTGTTGATTTTTTAACTGGTTTATATAATATGAAGGCATGTTTGTCTTCCCAGTCAAATTGGGGCACTTTGACTACTTTTCCGACAGGTAACCTTGGAACCCCTCAGCGCACGAATATATTATAAACTATATGTTGACTTTGTTGGCATCTCATTTGCTTTCTTGGACTACAACGCCTGCCACCAACCAAATATGATCTTTAAATAATGCTCCAAACTAAAATGGAAACTCTTCAAAAGAAAATCGTAACCCAATCCTTCACGTAAAGGTGGTCACAGATTTGGTCGGCTGGTGATCAGGGTAAAACACTAGACCGGCCCCCACCAACCTGTGCTTTGACAAGTGGTCTCTCAACTGCCAAAGTTTTCTGTGGGTTGTTGATAACGATGGCATGTTGATGGACCTTTTTGAGTTTTCGTTGATTTTTTTTTTCTGTGGGTTTTCAAGCCTGTTCAAACACTTATCCGGATGAATAGGTGAGTCTAAGGAGGACCCTCTCTCAGTCCTCAGTCCTTTGACCAATAAAACATTGATCGGTTATTTGTCTAAGAACAAAGTTTGTTCTTTGTCCTAGATTGTCTGATTTATCTATTTTCTTGAGAAATTCTGTGTATCTTCATCAAGAGCGATAACAAGCCTAAATGGCATACTAGGGAAATCCCACCTTTGATGTGACGAATGGCGCATGATTTGACTACAAAGCACCCTATCACTTTCATTTTTTTTTGTTTTATTTTATTTTTTTCATTTTGGAATAATCAAGATAAGGAAAATGCTAGTGACTTTGTTAGGTAACCTTTTACTTTTGAAAAATGTAATTTTCAACAATCAAATAAAAATACTCAAAATTATTAGCTGGGTTTCAGGCTTTCAGCATCCGGGTGACCTGCTTTGTTATTGAGAATGAAGAAGAAGAAAAGAAGCACGAGTGGGGTTCCAAAGAGTTGATGAGATACGTTGGGTTTAATGAGGGGCACTGTGGTGATTTCACACAGTGAGTTGGGTGCAAAATGAGGAGCCTTATCATAAAAATATCACATGAGATGCACGTGAATGACGTGATATTATTTTTGTCTACTTAAACGATAATTAATAACAGTGAGTGTTAATTATAATTTTTAAAAATATTAGGATGTATATTAAACAATTTTAAGCATTAAAGTTCAAATTAAAAAAACCCTCGAACTTCAGGTTTATTTTTATATCGCATCTGAGCAAAACAGACACATTATGAAGTGCTATCCGAAGTGATAATATGAATTGCTCATTGGCTAAAAATGCCGCCTCTCTCTCAATAAAAGACGAAAAATCCGCCCGCAATAGTGAGGAGGTGACAAGGCCTTCTTCAGTACTCTCTTATGAATCATGATCACTTGTCATCATCATATCACTCTCGTCTTTTTATTTCGTCGGAAGATTCAAAACCTCATCGTTTCTTGCCCTATCCATTTCGCATACTCCTGCAATTTTACAACGAGTTTTTAATTAAATAATAGTAGTTATACATTCTTAAAACTGTACAATCCAACTAAAGGTAATAATATATATATATATTTTTTAATTTGAATTTATTTTTTGTTTAGTAAGAAAGTGAGTTAAAAATATAAGTTTGGTGTTTGTTTATTTTAAGACACAATTTTATTATTATTATTATTTTTTTCAAATACATATTTTCAATGAAAAATAATTTTCTTTAGAATATTTTTTAGTATGGTGAAAAATAGTTGACGACTTTTGACAATCTTTGACGAACATTGTTGACAGATTCCGGCAAGTGGCAACCATAAGCTGTGGCGATGGTCAATAGAGGATTATAAAGAACTTAAGTGGCAACTAACATTAGATTGTGGCGAATTCCAACGATGAATTGCAGGAGAAAGTGCATGTAAGAAGGAAAAATCTAAACTTGATTTAAAAAATATATATATATTACAAAATTATTTAAAAATTTATAATCAACAATAAAATATTTTTCGATTTTATTACTATTTTCGTTCGTAAACGATAATTCCTCGACGCAGACGTCAGAACCCTGGAAATAGTCAATATCCACAGTAAATAGTCATCGCCCACGCCTGCAGTCCTTACCACCAGCCGTCAGATCACATTTCAAAGCCCACCACACCAGTGGGCTCCACAGCCATCCATCCATCATTTAATTACCCAAGAACACACCCATGTGAACCATCACCCTCGTTGGCCCCACCACCAAAAACCACACAGTAACCTAAGATTGTACATCCGCGCAACACACAAACATTCCCCCACCTTAGTATTTATATAGAATTAGAAACTCTCGGCACGCCGTCGCCTCCATTTTCGTTAAAAATAAATAATACAAATAAAAAATAATAATAATAATAGTGAAAGTTACCTAATTGAGGCTCTTCAAGGAAACACAGGGGCACACCGTGCAAATCTTACCTATTTCGTGGTAGTTTTTTCCGTTTGTTGTCTTCGCTTCAGGACCTTCTTCGAGCTCCGAATTCAATCTTAGTGTTGGTTTTGGGTTAGGGTTTCTATTGAAGGCCGTGACGAAAGACATGTTTCTTCTTCGATGGAACAGGTCCCGGAGTTAGGGCTTGGGTTTCGGTTCCTGTGGTTAGGGTTTGGACTCCGATAGATGGCGGCTGCGAACCCACAGCCCCTGCAGGCGCGTCCGTTCGAGGACCACGCGCGGGGGCCGGTACAGATCGAGGACGAAGAGGGTGAGTACGATGACGGTGGAGATGATGCTATGGACGACGTGGAAGAGGCTCATGTGAATTCGGTGAGCGTTGCGGAGCATGGTGGAGTTAGAGTTGGAGGTGGTGGTGGTGGTGGAGGAGGGGTGGTTATGGCGTCTCGGACGAGTGAGCTTACTCTCTCTTTCGAAGGCGAGGTCTATGTGTTCCCTGCTGTTACACCTGAAAAGGTAACTTTTTCTTTTCTTTTTAAAAAAAAAAAAGTAATTCGATGGTTTAACTTAATTTAATATTCAATTTTTTGGGCATGGATGAATAAGAACAATTTCGTATTATGCTTTACGGATTTTTCCTCTTCTTCTTCTTCTTCTTCTTCTTCTTCTTTTAGTTTGTTGTCGTTTAGTTTTCTTTCGAGGTTTTTGTGAGGTTAGTGGCTTGGGGAGAATTTATAATTCTTTTTCTAAGGGAATTCATTTTTTTGGTAAAAAGCATTGAAACGGGTTTGGGATTAGGTGCTTGTATTTGCTGTTTGTGGAGTTCATTTCGGGTTGTTTGGAATTTACCTTTATGGGGAACATGGTCCCAGCAAAAAAACAGGGTTGGGGGGTTGATTTCGGGAGCTTATTGGTGATGTTATATGTTAATTTTGTTTTTATTTGATTGAATATTCTTTAATTATATTTCTTATAAAAGTTACACGACTTTTGGTATATTCGTGCTGTTTCTTTATTTGTTACTATACATCTTGTTATCAATTCCATCATACTCTGTCCGTTGGTCATGGGCTACCTTGTCAACTTGGCGATTGGGTTGGAAAGTAGAAAACTCTCTTGTCAAATGATTTTAATTATTTGAAGCCTTAATGGTAGCATTTGAGAGATAAGTTTGAAACTTACCTTCCCTGGTATATATATATATATGTGTGTGTGTGTGTGTGTGTGTGTGTGTGTGTGTTATATAGACGCATTTTAATTCAAATCTTAATATATGTTTTCTTTTTCATGTTTGTTCCTATTATCAAAGAGGCTGTTATCAGCTGCTCAAATTTTTAGTTGACTATTTTACTGGAGTTGCTCTTTAAATGGTATACATATTTATTACGTATCAGAAGAAAAAGAATGATTCTTTAAATGGCTTTTAAGATTTTGGAGTGTGCCTGTTTTGAAGGACGCTTGGGTTTGTTGGATTGTACACAACAGGTACAAGCAGTGCTCTTGCTTCTAGGAGGACCAGATGTACCAACCGGTGTGCCTACGATTGAAGTACCTTTTAGTCAAAATAACAGGGTATCACAAGATTTGAAATTATTGAAAGCAATATGTTGCATTTACTGTGCTGATGCTCACGCATTATCTGCCTCTATACATAGGGTGTAGGTGAGAACCCAAAGCGATCAAATCTTTCACGAAGAATAGCATCCCTGGTTAGGTTCCGTGAAAAACGAAAAGAGAGATGTTTTGACAAGAAAATTCGGTACACCGTGCGAAAAGAAGTTGCGCAGAGGTAGAGGAATTTATCTTTTATTTGTAATTAATGCTTAAAAGTTTGACCATTTTGAATTTTTTGGGGTATTAAGGTATTTGTTTTTAAGTCCAAATGTTCTGTAAATATTGCAGTATTTGAATTTGTCTTTAGTGTTTGTATTGTAAAGTCATTGTTTGAGCCAGATGGTTTCAGGGCAGAGCATTTTGACTGATCCTTTCCTCAATGTTATATACATTTTTGTTCTTAGTTCTTCTGTTGAAATTTGCCATTGGGGTTTTGATGCATTGTAAGAAAGCATTTCACACATCTAAAAAGAAGAAAAAAAATCAGGTTATGTTTTCGTTACTCAAAAAGAGAAATTGTTAAACTTTAGGGTTTGTTCTTGGGCAAGGCAGAAGTTTTAGATGGAAGGCAAGATAAATTTCATTGTTGAGGACGAGTTTTTTTTCTCTATTTGAGTCCACTACCAGCTTAATGGCCCACTGTTATTCATCTGATATTGTTTATTCTTTAAAACAAGTGGTTGGTTTTGTCACTAACTCTTCGTATTATTCTTGAAATTTTACCCTCTCTATCCTTCCATTGCCCCTTAGAAATTAAGTAGATCTCTGCCAGTTGCAATACAGAATTACTCTCCTTTTTTCCTTTTGTGTAAGTATAATATTCCCTGCAATAATATTTAAATATAAATAGTATTGCATGGAATATTATACTTGAACAAAAGGAATATTGTGCATATTATTTAAGTATGATTTTTTATTATTACTTATAAAAAATATATTTAAATATATCATATTGTGCATACAAAACATGGTAAACAAAACAGCAATATAGAAGTACCATCTCTTTTCCTTTCGTTGGGGGTATCATTACGAAGTTGGGCAGTCTTCTGGTTCCATGTGGAGTTCAATCCAGCAGTTGTCAAAGAAACTTGTGGCTGAAAAGGTATTAGAGGTCTCAACTCATCAAGGGGGTTGTGGAGGTCATTAGTTACTTGATTTTTCCCTCCACTCTGGATGGGGTGCCTTAATGGAATAATGAACAGAGTATTTTCTCCCTATTATAATTCCATGCTCGGTATGTTTGCCTGTTAATTTGATGGGAAACTTTGAAGCAGGCAGACTTTCCAGTGGCAAAACTTACTGCACTGGAAGGGAATCATGCAATTGAAGACCAGATGGGTTGGGTCACTTGAAGGGGATAAGTGGGCTGAATGTGGGATAGTGTTCAGGCAGAAATTGATTCAGAATGCACAAGGCAGGTTGTGTGGCTACGGTTACGGGTAATGGGTTTGAAGAGGAAGCTATGTGGCTGGTTGTTGCTATTGAGAGAAGATGGTGAAATAATGAAGCTACTGTTGGCAGCAAGAAAAAAGGGACAAAAAATACAGTTATGAGCTTTTGGGGAATTGGAGAGCTTGTCGTATTGTATACTACGATAGGAGGAGATGCAAAACATCAAGTTTTTCTACATGCTTGCTAATTCTCATAGAATAACCGATTTTATTGGTAACCTTGCTATCAATGGGTTTGTGCTTACACAGGAACCGAAGCAAAGGAGGAATGGTGTAGTATGAATCAGTTGGGAGGAGACTATTGGTTGATGGCATGCATTTCTCATCCATCGACTCGGATGCTAATGTTTGGTTGGAGAGACCTTTTGAAGAAGATGGGGTGTATGGGGTTGAAAGAAATGAATGGGGACAAAGCTCCAGTTCTAGATTGTTTTTCTGTTTGCTTTTTTCAGACTTTCTTGAGGGTGGCATGGGAAGATTTTATGAGGGTTTTTTCAATCCGTCCCCAAGAATCACATTTTTGAGAGGAGCTTAATGTTTCATTTACCACTCTTATTCTAAAGAAATCAGATGCTTCAGATGTTAGAGACCTGTTGTCACTTTCCTAGATTCTCACATGCATTGTATGGCTGGGAGCTTGAGACAGTTTATCCCTTTTTTGAATGATTATCGTTAGTGCATATCAACTGGAGGGGAATTGATAGGATTGATAGGATGGACTAGGCAATATCTAAAAATCAGAATTTCAAAGTATGGTAAGCAAGTCAATGGTGGAATTTCAATGACGAGCCATTTGGAAGGCAAAGGTTCAAACAAACATGGATTTTTTTTTTTTTTTCTTTTCTTTTCTTTGATGGCAACACCGTGAAATCTAAACAGTGTAAGGAAGCGTAAGAAAAGCATTATTCATTGTGTTGTATGTACAAAAGTGGGGAGATGGTTAGTCACCTCCTCCTACGTTGTGCTGTTGCTGGAGAGCCTTGGTTGTTAGTTTTCTCTTTATTTGGGATTTCTTGGTTTTGCCTGATTTGGTGAGGGAGCTTATGGTGGGTTGGAGAGGCAGCGTCAAAAGACACAAAGGAGTGATTTGTGGAATAATCTATATGCTTGATGATGTGGAGTATTTGGAGGGAAAGAAATTCTAGGACTTTTGATGGAACTAAAGTATCATGCTTAAACTGTTATTTTTTAGATCACTTTTGATTGGATGAGAGCGATAATATTTTTAGTTTTAGATCTACTTATCCAAAAAATATTTTTAGTTTTAGATCTAAGTTTTTTTTTTCCCCTTTATTTTTTCACATATCTTTTGTATACTTCACGTATACCAGGGCGACGCCCTTTTATTTT
The DNA here is from genome assembly GCA_013348765.1 of Carpinus viminea. Lineage (NCBI taxonomy): Eukaryota > Viridiplantae > Streptophyta > Magnoliopsida > Fagales > Betulaceae > Carpinus > Carpinus viminea. The sequence goes on along the minus strand of CP054670.1, from coordinate 3,797,463 downwards.
TTCAATAGAATGTCCTTTATTAAGATGAAAAAATCTTAAAGGCATGCAACTTTTTTTTTTTTTGGTGGTGTTTGTGCAAGTGAACTTGTAAGTATTTTATGTAGGAAGTCAAATTGTCTGTGTATTGGATGCTGGATCATATTGACGATGCACGTCATTTTTTATGTTGGTTTTTTGTTTTTTAAACACATCGAGTGATCTTTTATTCTGTTCAAATACTTCTTGAGATTCTCAAGAAGTGGGTGACATTCTATAATGGTGTTTGTTTGCTCTATATCTGCCACACCGTGCTGGGCCTTTTGGCTAAGTGTGGGTGCTGGAATATAAAAATCAATATTTTTGGAGAATGTGCTAAATTATAGGAGTGGTAAAAGTTGGTTTACCTATATAGAGCATGCTCTCTCTAAATGGTATGACACTTTTTGGGGTAAATCCAATAATAAAACCATGTGGGCTTCGCTCAAGGCGGATAATATCATATCATTTAGGGTGAGATGTTACAACTTGAAACCTGTGATTTCATATTTATATGTTATAACATACTTAATATCATTACATGAGTTGGTGTCAATGATGTGTCATTCTCTCTCCTCGTTATTATTCTACTAGGATGCATCGTAAGAATGGACAGTTTGCATCCTTAAAAGAAAGTTCAACTGCTTCAAACTGGGATTCTCCTCAGAGCTGCGTTCAAGATGATACTCCTCGCGCAGAAACTGTGTGAGTTCAAAGTTTCATATGGTTGTTGCTTATTTCAGATTTTGGATGATTCTCATGATTTCTTAATGGTAATAATTTTATTTTATTTTTTCTTGCTTATGCAATTTCTATTCCCAGTTTGCGCAGATGTCAACATTGTGGTGTTAGTGAAAATAATACTCCTGCAATGCGTCGTGGGCCAGCTGGACCAAGGACTCTATGTAATGCATGTGGTCTAATGTGGGCAAATAAGGTTTGTTGAACATGTGTTTCGCTTGTGTTCTATTGATAGGCTTCTTGTGATTTAAAATGAGTATGTGCATTTGCATGATTGGGCATTTTATATGCATATGGATTCACAATTGTTGTTATGCTCCTGTTAGCAATTGTTAACAGGAGTTGGTGTCATGTTAGAAAGTTTTGTAGTGATTCTGTGTGTCCTTTATTAGCTTCTTCAGCTCATGCTATGATAGGTGGTAGCTGAGAGTTTAAGAGTGGTGGGTGGTTATTTTGGGGGAGAGTGGTATAACCAATCCTTGATCTCTGTACCTTAAACTATTATGCCACTTTAGTTGGAAGCACTACTTGTTGGTTAGGAAGTAGTAAGAGGTTTTCTGGATATAAATGATAATGTTGACTTTGCTGGTTTGAGGTTTTATAGGTACTTTATACCAAGATCTGTTCTATGTCTGTTTGATAGGGAAATTTACACTATATTCGGACATTGATTATATGACATGTGCATATTTTCTTCAACTTCTATTTTTGGTCATTGATTGACTCTTCTTCACTTCGTCACCTATCTGTTGTACTTTCCTAGTTGCGAGAAGAGGTGTATTGTGCATGTATCAGAGCATGCCTCAGCTTTTGTAGATAATTAGAAATATACTAGGGAGTATTATTATCTGAGTGTGGCTTCAGCTTGAGTTTTCTTGTTGCTGCTATTGTTACTAGATATATTAACTGTGACCTTTAGTCTAATTCATCAATTCCCTTAACTGCTTTCTTGAATGTACAGGGAACATTGAGGGATCTCAGTAAGGGAGGAAGAATTGTTTCGATGGAACATATTGAACCTGTATGTATTACATGAAAGTGCTGGAACGTTTTCTTTAAATTTGAAAGTCTTTGTTATTCTACTTTTCACCGTGAGCTTAAAATTGGCTCTGAACACCAAACTGTTCCCCCTTTTGTGTGCATTTTTTCTTTTTAGAAGGTGTTGTACAATTCTATGCATTTGCATTGATATAACCTAAGAGTTCTGATATTACTCTGCATTATCTGATAAATGGATGGTCCTATTTTTCTTTTCATCATCATGCTTGGAATTGCTGAAATCCATATTGGTCAACGTATCTACCTAGTATACCATAGGTGTCTGTTGTACACAATATTTAATTGTTCCCATTAGTTTTCTGTTTGTCATGTTTCTAATATTGTCAAGATTTGATTACCCAAAGGCTTTGATGGGATCTGCAGGAAACTCCATTTGATGTCAAGCCGTCAATTACAGATGGAGAATTCTGTGGCAATGAGCATGTATTTATCTTCTCATCCGTTTCAAATAACTTATAAGTGAATTGGAAAAGCTTTTTTCAACCATTTAAGCTAATTTATGGTGCATGCAGGAAACTCCTGAAGACCCTTCTAAGCTTATTACCGGAGGATCCAATAAGTCTTCTGTCAACCCTGATGATGAAGTATGTTTTTGAAAAAAAAACCCACTGATAGCAAAAAATGAAGTAATGAAGTCATTTCACCTTTGCTTTATCTAAATATTGGTTCTCCCATACGACCTTAAATTGGTGATATTTTTTACTAGTTATATCTTTTCTTTTTTCTTTTTTCTTTTTTTATTCGCATTGAAGAAACATTTTAATCAACTGCACCAGTTTGTTTTACCTTTGGCACAATGGTATGAAAATCGTTCTTGCACTGGTAGGTGGAGTATATTTGTTCTTTTTTGGCTAAGCAATTTCAGCTTACAGCTAGGATTTGTATAACCTTGGTGTTTAAAAAGTACCTTCAAATTTTTAATTTTCCATTGTTAACTCAAGCAAAGGACCTAATGTTGATTCTCAAAAACTTTAAATTAAAGCAAATTATAAATGTTAGTAAAGACACACACAATGAACGCTTTTTGAACAGTTTCCATGGACTTGAAAGTGGACTCTGGAGGATGCTTCGCAGACAGAACTCTTCTTTCATCATTCCTTTTGGAGCAAATGATGCAAAAAACACCCTTATGTCACTCTTCTTTCACCTTTATGTCACCTCACAGACAAAAAGCAAAAAACACCCTCTAAACGTTTTGTTATCAAACTTCTTTTCTTCTTATTTTGTGAAAAAAAAAAATTTGATGGCTTATTTATTTAGCATATTAAGACAACTAACCTCTGGCTAATACTTTCGTATTTCCCATAAATTGCTTTTTCAATCATAATATATATTTTTCCTGTTTCTATGGTAACTTTCAATTCTTTACGCTGCAGGATTTGCATGGAACTACTGAAGATCTTACAGATACTCTTCCCATGATTGTCCATTCTTCAGCCATTGATCAGGAGCAGGTATAATAGCTGATATAGATGTCTTGGCTATTACTAAAAGGTTGTTTCCATATTTTGTAAATTATTGTATTGTTATGATATATATATTAAAAAAACCCTACTGTATTCTTTTAATATTAAAAATTCTTTGCTTTGTATGAACACTATCCTTGGTATAGCAATACACAAACTGACATGCTCATTATTAATTTGTAAGCAAAGAGATAAAATCTCAATTATTTTCAAATGTAATCTGCTGTGATTGTTTTGAAAGAGATTCTGATATACAAATGAAGGTGTTGGATATAAATTTTTTCATGTTGAAGTTGTGGTATGTACAGGAACCTTTGGTTGAGCTTGCTAATCCTTCAGATACAGACATAGATATCCCTGCTAACTTTGATTAGAAGGTACTGATTTGCTTAACTGATTCATTTTATTTTATTTATTTATTTATGAATAAACACATTAATGCGGTGAGCACGGGCCAAACATGCGACTTCCAGATTTGGCTGATCCATGTAAGAGATTAGGCTGCTCGTTGGGGTAAAATATCAAATATGATTTCTCTCACGTGCAAATGCTACGATGTACAGGTCAAAGTGTATAATCCTTGCACAGGAGGGGGGGCCTTGAGGGATTTCTCAGTCGCCATAACTACAAACGCAGGTGATGTAAACTCCAAGTGCAATGAGATTATCTTTTCGGGACTGGAGGATTGCACTGCTGCTTTCAGCCGACATTAGATTCCTGGCGATGATTGCTGTTGATGTAAGTGCTAGGATCTTACTTGTGTACGAGTTGTTAGGAGAAACGTTTTGAGTGGGCTTTTTACCTGTATGTGATTTATTTGTTAGGGCTGTTCAGATTGCATTAATATTATTTTTCACGTTTCATTTTTAGATTGGTATCAAAAGTGGTCTATAATCTCGATAAACCTCAAGTTCAGCTACAAAATGAGAAAGGTAGCCAATAATTGGTCTGATCGGATCTTGTAGACACATTGTAGTAATTCCCATAATTGAAAGTTGATGTTGATCAGGTCAATTCATTTATAGAAATGTGTCAAGGCACGTTTGCAAAAAATTTAGAACCAATAGGGTCCATGATCAAACTTGACGAGTAATGCTAGAAAGATGATTAGTTTCCTTGTGTCTTTTTAAATGTGAAGTAGCTTTTAAAATTACCATTAAATTTGAGATGATCATTATTGAATTTTTTTATTTATTGGTGTCAAATCACGTTTGTAAATTAAAGATAAGGGTATTGCATAGATTGCTCAAAATAAAATCTTAATTTTAACCGTGTGAATTTTTCAAACTATTTTGATAAATTATCTTATACAAGGAAATAATCATCAAATTACACCTTCAATTACGAAAGACGACTTTCATCATTCAAATAAATATATAATATACAAAATTTATCGTTCGATGGTAATTTAAGTACCAAGCAAACGAAATTTATCATTCAATGGTAATTTAAGCACTAAGCGAAATCAAAATAATAAATGACATGAAATTTTGATTATACATGCCTAAGTGATAGCGCACTCAACAAGAATCACGGATCCTAAATCAAGCAAGCTTACATGCTGAAAATGGAAGTAAATTCTTAGCCATCAACATCCTATAATTGTTTTTTGAGTAATGCTACTCTTCATATCAGCTGATATAATGTGTTTTAAGTGACTTTTTATTTATTTATTTGAAGAGATTGACATAACAAAAATCACTTAAAACATGTTACATCAATCGATATGACATAGGTGTGAAGAGTATTACCATTCTTCTTTCTTATTTGGAATTGTGACTAAGATATTCATTCCAATAGCTTCCTCGCTAGGAGATGGTATTGCCATGACAAGTCCTTCAAGAACCGACCCGATCCAATGCGAAACATGAACCGGTTTATTCCCTTCACAGAACGATATGTCGTTGGCCCCTAAATCATCCCAATCTGCACAAGCAAGTTGGCTCTGGAGGCTCATTTGAGGCCTAACGAGACCATGTTTTGAACACTTCTCTACCTTAATAACCTCACTCTTTTCCTTCACAAACAAATACAACTCTGAATTCATTTTGCTGCCAAGCTTGCTCTCTGTCTCTTCAATGCAAAGAAATGCAAGTGATTTCCACATTTCACTGTCCAAATTTGCAGTTGCCGCAGTGACCTTGAAATGCGTAGTTTGGCCGCAATTTTTTCTTGGAGTTGAGCTAATTAAGCCGCTGGGAGAAGAACCCTTTGTTTTAAGATTAGGGCGGTAAAATAGGGGGATTTTGGGTCCATTAATATTGGAAAGTATATTATTGTGTATGATTGCCCAACTATTAAGAAAGTTATCCTTCACCAAAAGGTCTGTCACAAGAAGGCTACAGCTAATCCCAATTGAATATCCACCACACTGAAAGTTTGTCACCTGTAAGAGAGCCCCAACTTTAGATTCTATCTACTATATTAGAATGTACATTCTTAATGTAACTACTAAAGAGAAGGGTGACACATTATGGGAAGAATTGTCACGTAAATAAATTAAGAACATGAAAGAGAAGAAAAATTTGGTAAAGTCTCACTATCAAGAAAAAGAAAGAAGAAAGTGACTGACATCTCAAAGAGCAAATCTATTTACTCATCAATTCTAATCTGTCCTGCTAATTGGAGTACAAAAGAAGACGAACAAAAATCTGACTTAAGTCAATTACTAAATTACAAAATAACACAGACTCTTGAAATTTAAATAAAATATAAAATTAAATACTAATAACAAAAAAAAACTAGAAGACCAAATTACTTATTTTTCATTGAGCATATGTATCTTCCATCTATTTTTTTTTTTTTTAACTTCTATCTCACTGTCGCTTCACCACGCATATACCCGTCCCTTATTTTGTAAGGGTATAATGGTCATTTCGTTTTTTTTAAAAAAAAAAAAAAAACTATTCTACCCTTGTCAAAAGGAAGACCGGCGACCGGCTTATCTCCGTTTCAAACCATTTCCTTTGAAATACAAATGGAAAGGATATAGTATATACCCTCCTCCCCTACTTATATTCCAGCCCAAATCCCCATTGCCTCTCTCACTCTCGCTCTCTCGCCTCTGTATCTTCCAACAATGGCTCCTGCTCCAAAAGACTTAAGGTTTGAAGAAGCTCGAGTTCCTCTCCCTCATCTCCAACGTCTGCATGGAAGTGGAAACCGAGAGCCTCGATCTCCCTCGTCTCCAAGGCCTCTTAAGGTTTGATGGGTGTCGATTTTGAGGTAGAGGTGGTCGTTTTCTTCTCCCCCCTCTCTCGTCTCTCTCTCTAGTCTCTACCATCCCAGAAGCCAAACCCAAAAACCCATGTCCCAGATCACTCCTCTCTTCGTCCTCATTTGCAACTGCATCTTCTTCTTCAAACCATTAGGATTTGTGTGTGTGTGTGTGTGTGTGTGAGGATTAAATAGGCAGAATTTACTGTTCACATTCGAAAAATTGCTGCCGTTTGCCTTTTCTGCAAGTAAAAGCTTTACCTGAACGTAAAACAGGGGAGAGAACTGGAGACTCTGTTCATCAATGTCCTTCCACGAAACAAGTTGAGCTTCTGCTTCTTCATTTTCCTTCAATAATTCAAGAAAGCTTGATAAAGTCACCGCAATGTGTGCCTGGACGAGCCTAACGCCACTATCATTGGACACAACCTCTAATTCTCCATCACCGTCCACCCCACGCCGAAGCCTTCCAGCAAGCATTGGCTGCTGCTCCGACAACGCACGTGCCAGCGACTCCACAGCCCACCCGGCCAAAAACCATCCCGAATCCTCCTCCGACACGCTCTGGTAGTAAAGAACCACATGAAGACGACTCCGGAATATTCCCGAGACGCTAGGCTCCATGGCCGATATCTGACGTGCTCGTCGCGGATCGGTCACCCTGGATGGCGTCACTGATAGCATTGCTTCAATGTGTGAGATAGGAAAAGCAGTCGTACCACAGGGGCTTTCCATCATGGGTAACGACGTACTGTAACCTTACAAAATACAAATATCTGCTTGCTTCACTTTTGGTCCTTTATAAAGATGCACCATTTGCCTCTCATCTTCTTCTCTTTTTTCCTTCTTTTAGAAAAATAAATAATTAATTACAGTAGTAGATGAAGCTATTAAAGATCTGAGAGAATAGACTCAAAAGATGTGGATATCTAAACTTTGGTCCTGACGCTCATTGATTGAATAAAGTTTTCGTACCAACACCTAACTCTCTTAACACATTTAAAGAGAGTCGTAAAAGTAAAGGCATGAAGTATTTTTGTGGGTCTCTAAATCAATCATATAATTCCATCAATTTAGGCACCGTTTGCCGAAGGATCGGGTTGGGAAGGAGAAAAAATAAAAATCGACTTTATTATTTATCTCAAAATTAATTTTAATATTTTTATTTTTTTATTACTTTTTACGTTATTTAAATTAAAAAATCATTATAAAATAAATTTTTTTACTTTTTTTTTTTATATAAAACATTCTTTTTTTTGGGGGAGAATAAAGTGTATGCATTTATTTAAGAATGACAATAATCAAGGACGAACTAGAACTTTCAATGGAGGGACCAGTCTCTGTAGATGAAAAATGGGGGGGGGACCGGGTTAAAAAAAAATACAGTATAAATTTTTTTTTTCAGATCAAGTTATGATACAAGTACCTAATGAAGAACCCACCAGGCAACCAACCATCAACAACTTGACAGTTGAAAGGTCCATCCAGCCAACTACTGTAGGCCACGCTACCTTTGTGAAAATGGGTCTTTTAATCTTACGTCCTAAGCATGTGCACCTCAGAGCCTCGTAGGTTCTCCACCTTCCGGGAGAAGAAGTACCACTCTTATTACTATCATAATAGGAATGATAGCAGGAAGAGAATAACTTCTATGTGGATGGTGCACAAAACTCAACTTTTGTGTCCATTATTGATGACATGATACATCAGTATGAACACAATAATGAAAAAATACAACCACATTAGATTATTTCACATATGAGATAAAAAATTAAATATTTTTTTAAAAAATACCAAAGTGAAGGGGGAGGTTGGCTGACCATCCTCTCCCACTTGAGGCGGCCACGCGGGCTACTTCTAGGCTTGCACGCCACCCACCCAACCCATTGGGTGGCTGGCGAGACACTCCTAGGCCAAGGGGTGGCTCGCTGGCCACCCCATGGCTTGGATGGGGTGGCTGCTAGAGTTTTTTTTTTTTTCTTTTTTCTTTTATATTTGATAAGATCAAGTGTGGCTGTGTCTTTGTCTCTACAATAAATCTAAGTTGATGGGCTGATGTGTCAACTTCTAATTGGTGGTATAAAAATAACCTTTTGTACCCTTTTGTACACAAACCACCCAGAAGATGCTCTAGCTGGATTAAAAGGTATGTTATATTCCCTCAAAATATATATCCACATCATATTGTGAAAGATTATTTGTAAAATTTTGTTTGTAAGCCTAACATTCCACACACACACACACACATATATATATATATATATATATATATACCTCTTAAATAAAAAAAATAAAAGCATTTCACAGGCATTTTAATTGGAAGCCCGTAGATAATTCCGGTCACGTCAAAGGGGAGGGATAGGAAGTGGCTAATGCTAAGAGCATTTTCAATGGAGGAGTCAAATGGTACTTTCATCTAAAATAGCTAATCAAATTTGTAAAAAACCCTACATTGGATTGGCCAAAAAAAAAACTACATGTAACAACACTTTTCAAGAGAGCCATTTTATTTTTTATTGTTTCTCTCACCTAGTTTCTCTTTTTCCCAAAATTTTTCTCACTTTTCAATGGATTATTATGAAAATATTCTTTCACAATTTTTAATAAAAAGATATTTAAATGATATAGACAAAAAAATATAACTAATCGGATGTAAAAAACCTTTAAAAATTTATTAACTAAACTAGATAAAATAAGTTTTTAGAAGTTATTTTAGATAAAAAAAAAATTAACTCTTCCATTAAGAATGGTAAAAGGCAGATGGTTGGCCGGTCCATCGATTGCCGTTTAATTGTGTATAGATTGGAACTTTCAAGGATTTGGCTTTTAGGTGCGTGGGACAAACACACTAATTATGCATTTTATGTCAGAAACACCAAAAATATTAATTTTCACCGAATATTTGGGATTAAACAATAAACAGGCACACACACACACACAGGGAAATATAACTTTATTTCAATTGGGGAAATATATATTTTGATGTATGTACAAAAGAACAAAATCTAAAACTCAAAATTTAGCGACTGGATATTTCTGTACTCGAGCTACTAAAATATACAAATAGACAACCCTTCGAGGAAGACGGATCACAGAGTGGGCAGGTGGGTTCAACTCAGGCCCTTGTAGTCAATCATCATTTGTATGCTACACCAATGTGTTTCTCGTTAACATACCCTGAAGGGGATATATTCATCTCCTCCATTCTTAGTGTTCCCCAGATTGAATTTTACTTGAGGACAAAGCAGCAGCATGAATCTCGCCAACACTCTCTCTCTTCTAGGGTGCTCGCTAAGTCGAAACAAATATAATTGCCCTGTTCCTGCACCCCCCTCAATCAACAAGGGACTAATGGAACCCAGCGAGGGGTTCTCCTAAGGCCTTCAGAAAATTCCCACTGGATGAATAGACATGTTTCTATTCTTGAAAATCCTCGTAAGGCGAGGATCCACTAGAAGAATCACTCTCATACGGAGTGGTCTCCCTTGGTGATGATGGAAGCGATTCTCTGTGTTGGGAGGATGAAGCTGATACAGAAATAAGTAGTTATCATGTGCATTTGAATAAATCAGTAGGTTAAAAAAAAAAAATTCCAATCAGGACTTCATGACTAAAAAGATACAATAATGTATGCTCTGCAATGCAGGGAACCAACCACCTCTGTTTAGGTTAAATTTGTTAGAACGCAGAGATCCAGAATCTAGGGAATGACTATCATATACCTGAAAATTGTAACTGATTACTCTGAGTGAATGAATCAGCAGTTTTGTTCTCTACATCCCTAGAAATTATCTCCATGGATGCATTGGTTTTAACAATTGGCCAACAGGGTGCCCTCCCAACAAAAAAAGAAAAAGAAAAAAGAAAAAAGAAAAAGAGAACAAGGTGATAATCACTAAAATGAAGGAAAAAGAGTTCAACAAACCTTTTTGTCCTCTTGAGCGAAACTTCTTTGTATGCCGCCTAATAAGCCTCTTAGCTTTTGTTATAGTGAGCTGCCTAGCGAAGGGAGAAAACTCTGCATCACTTTCGCTCCAATCACCTTGAAAATCATTATCTGCTTCACCCCTCATAGTTCGCAGCACAAATGCCTTGGCCTTGCGACGTTGAGTATTGAAAAGGCCCCTGATGGAAGTGACAAATCCATCACCTGCTCCATCGCGAGGACGCTTAATCCAGGACATTGGATACTGATCAGATTTCCCTGCCTGGCCTCCTTCATTATCACTGAAATTAAGGTCACAATCAAGAACACCGCTTCCACTAGGTTCCCTTTGACTGTGTGCTTTGTCTTTGAACTTCTTACCCTACAAGATCAATGAAAAGACTATGACAATGGGTTCTAAAGCGTAAAGGTCAATGTGATTGTAATTTTACCGTGAATTCAGATGAACTAGAACCTTTATAATTCTAGTCTTAAAGTGTAAGATCCTTGTCTCACATTGAGAATATGAGTAGCTCACAAAAAGTAGGTGATTTATAAAGATATCCATGAGTACTAAGTCACACATTGATTATTAGGTGAAATTGAGTTTTATAAGTGATTATAGGAAAACTACAAATTTGTTAGTCATTTTTGGGTGACAACACAGATGTGGCTAATGTTTTTCTTGAGTGATTACAAATGGTATCAGAACCATCTAGTAACGCCATGTGATACTGGAGTACTACATGACGTAACTCTGACAATGACACCAAGGATTTAAAGGGTGGAATATTGTAACACCCCAACCCCATATGAAAGATGAGTAGCCCATATAGAGTGGGTGGTTTATAAAGACACTCATGATACTAAGTCCCACATTGCTTACTAGGTGAAGCTGAGCTTTATAAGTGATTCTAGCGAAGCTCCAAATTGACTAGCCTTTTTGAAGTAGTAGCACAAATATGACAAGTGTTTTCCCTGGGTCATTACAAATGGTATCAAAGTCACCTAGTACGCCATATTTGCATGACGTAACCTTGATGAGGACGCCAAGGGTTTAAGGGAGAAAATTATAACACTTCAATCCCACATTGAGAAGATGAGTAGTCCATATAGAGTAGGTGGTTTATAAAGAAACTTGTAGTACTAAGTCTTACATTGCTTACTAGGTAAAATTAGGCTTTATAAGTGATTTTAAGAAAGCTGCAAATTAACTTGTCATTTTAAGTGATAGTGTAGATGTAATTAACACTTTCCTTGGGTCATTACATAATCATATATAAAGACATAAAATCTATATAATTCCAGTTTCACTTCCTAAAGTCATATAAAGACATATTAGAGATCTGTAGAGTGACGTGGATGATAAAAATAATAAACAATTTTTTTATAAGTAACTAGTCCCAGGAGGAGGGGGAAGGGTAAATAATCAATTCCTTCTTATGTTTCATAAAAGAAGGTAAAATTTTATGAATCTTTGTCATAATCCAAGCTAAAGGTTGCAAAAACCAATTGGGCTGCAGTAGTTGGAAGAATTTGAATAACATTGTCATTCCAGAATGGCATAGATATTGGACAACTGGAATTTGCAGCCGTGATACTGGGGGAACAAATACTAAAATAGATGTCAATGCAGATTGCTTACCTGCATTCCCGTTACAGACTTTAGGACTCCCCAGATAATATGCTTCTTAACTCGTGAGAACAGTCTCCGCCAAGTTCCAGTGAACTCAACACGGTGAAAAGTATCCATTAGCAACTTCAGATCATTCACAACAAACCTTGATCCTTCATAGGTAACCAATAGCTCAACCTACACCAGAAAGCACACAATTGATCACAAAAACCAAATTACTGCAACACATATCGACTGATCATGACTATGCACAAACTGAACCAACCTGACTTATCTTGATATCGTGAAACTCCATCATTTTTCGAGGTCTAGATCTTTTCTCTTCATGAGATTTTGCTACCTTCTTTTCTTCATGAGAGGACCGACCAGATCTGATAGCTTTAGACTCTTTCAACTTAGTTTTAGAGGATTCATCCGGTTGGTCAATAGAACCAATTGGCCCGCTTTTTGGGGAAGAGATGCTCTGTAAGACAAGTTCATTAGCAACAGATTCTGCAACAGTCTCTTCCCATGTTCTATCAAAAGATGATGTTCTTCTTAACTCTGAGGTTGAACCATTAACAGCATTTGCTTTTAGGTTTTGCAACTTTGCTGCCTGCATATTGCACAAAGGTTTCAAAAATTTCAAAGGAAACTGTGTGACCATATATCATATGAAAGAAGAGAAAGAAGCCATACTTTACCCCCTATTATAAGATATATAAAGTTCCTGGGTATCCTGCCTACACGGAGATCTAAAAGGAACATCTACTAATTACATTTTAGGGACAATTTCACTAACCCCCCTTAAACTTTAGCCACTTTTGCACACCTCCTAACATTTAAAAACTCTCACTTACTCCCCTTGAACTTTCAAAAATTCTCACTTACCCCCATCCGTACAAATTAGGGCACAAATTTTTTTAAAAAGACCAAAATACTCCTGTTTTTTATTTTTTAAAAAAATTAAAAAAATATCTGGAAGTTGGAATTTTATACAAAAGTCACTGTTTAAAATTTACTATTTAAAATGTCAACTTCCAAAATGTTTTTTTTTTTTAAAATGAAAAACAAGGGTATTTTGGTCTTAATTTGTATAGATAGGAGTAAGTGAGAATTTTTGAAAGTTCAAGGGGGGTAAGTGAGAGTTTTTGAATGTTAGGGGGGTGTCAAAAAAGTGGCTAAAGTTTGAGGGAGGTTAGTGAAATTATCCCTACATTTTATTAATACATTCTTTGAAGAACCGTGTGGCAGAAGAGACTTAAAAAACTTACTTGAGCAGAATCAGCATGGGCAGAGTGTTGATTGGTAACAGAGGCAAAGGCACATGATTTGGATGTGACATCAGACTCTTTTGTTGAATGACTGCTTGATGCAGAAGCTTCATGCATTATTGAGCCTTTCTTTACACGTTTTGAACCAGCAGTTGTTGAAACCTTCCACACTTCCTGCGCATTACAATGAGAACCACCAATTGCCTTAGCTTTTACAACCAACTGTTCTTACCAGATTGGCTGGTGTAAAAAAAGTATCAACAACTTTCAAAGCCCTGATGCTCCAACTAACCTGCCGCCGTTGTGAATCTTGTTCTTCTTCGGGGAAGAAATACTCCCACATCATTCTATACATAGTCTCTGTCAAATGGATCTTAAGGGGATAAATCTCTACCTACAATGTAAAGAAATAACTGGCGTTAAGCAATAAACTCTTGACACATCCAAATTACAATCTTATAGACAAAAGCCGCTTCAACAGAAATTATTCACTACAAGTGGGGATTCACTACAATTTTGATTTTCAATAATAATAGTTCTTTTCATGCAGCAGATACATGATATGATAAGAGGCATCACTGCTCAAAAACAATGGCATGGATGTTAGTACTGCATCTATCAACAGTAATCATGAAAAAAATTTATTATCGCTCTACTGTGATAGGTTTTAAGTCAGCAATAGAAACCCATAATGCCTTTATTACGCATATGTCATTGTCATATCTAACTCCAAATTATGGAACATTTTAGGCAGCAGTTTTCCCAAATATTTCATATTTGGCCTCTTCACACTCCTAGAAAAACTGATTATAGAGCTAGCATTTTTTTAATGAAAAATAATTTATTGAATAAAAAAAGGCAGATCCCTCACACACAAAGAGATAAAACCACCCTAAGGGTGTCGAAAATCTAAAAAGTAACTAGATCTAATAGATTCAAAGAGGTGAAATTAGGAACATAAATTACAGTCCAATCCAAAAGAGATCTCAAAAAGTCATATTTTAAACTAAGCACATTAGATTTATAGCTCTCAAACAGGCACTGATTCCTTTCTCTTCATATGCTCCACATTAAGAGAATAACTGTCTAGATAGTCTCATTGGGATGTCCCTGCCCTAGTCTACCAACAATGGAGTAGATCTAGGATGTTAGGCATATCCCACAAAACTACAAGAACTAGGTGCCAAAGATTGCTAGAGTGCTTGCAATGGATGAACAGGTGATTACTTGTCTTCTCATTCATTTTGCATACGCAACACCAGTTTACAAGGGTGAAACCTCATCTTCTAAGATTATCAATTGTGAAGATTTTACCCAAAGCTGCCAACCAAGTAAAGAAAGCAATGTGAGGTTGTGGCTTAACCTTCCAAACACTTCTCCAGGGGAACGAACCACACTCTCCAGATTATAAAAATTTATAACACCTCTTCACTTCAAAGCCATGACAGTTAGCTGGCATCCACAACATTCTATATGCCACCTCCGGATGGATTTTCGAGTACTATAACAAATTAAGGAAAAAGACAAGAGATTCCAGCTCCCAATCTTGAAATGCCTGGACATTGGTAAAACTCAGGTTTCAAAGGATAAAGGTACCCGGGGAATCTAAGTAATTTGACACCAAGGTCTCTTTTTCTAGAGCTATAGAATAAAATTCTGGGAACGAAGACTTGAGAGTGGTTGTTTTGCACCACAAATCATGCCAAAAGCAGAAGCGGGATCCATCCCCAATCTTGAAGGAAACAAGATTGGAGAAGTACCCCAACCATTCATAATATTCTCCCGAAGGCACACCCCCATAGGGCCCATGAACTTCCACTAAACCCCAACCCCTTCTCTAAACCCCATACTACTCAACAATCACCTCTCCATAAACAAATTCTGCTCTTGCTCCATAAGCATTTCCCTAATAGAACTTTATTGAACAACATGGGATTCTTAACTCCCAACCCTCCTCTAGAATTTGGTGAACATATAGTCTTCCTGTTCACTAGATGAAACTTATGATCACCTCCGGTCCATCCCGAATAAAATCTCTTTGGAGATGCTCCATCCCCAAACTATACTATGGTAAAGGACAAGGGGACAAGATGTAGGTAGACTGGATAACGTACTCTTAATTAGAGTTAGGTGTCCACTCCAGGACAAATAGATCTTCTTCCAACTAGGCGAAATTTATTTTTATAAGCAGTTATAGTAAACTCCAATTGCAACTTGATTAGTCATTTTGGAGTGATAGAGTAGAAGTGACTAGCACTTTCCCTGGATCATTACATAACTCTTTTTTTTGGCTAGAATCTATAGGGTTATCAATAGATTCACAAAGGTTGGTGAATAAAGGTTAGAAGGCAGGAAAGAAAATTAATTGGGAATGCAACACCCATTTTGTCCTTCAATGCTTTTAATATCATAGAATATGACAATAAGGAATGCCTCCATTAAGCTCAAATGATGACAAAGGGGAAAAAAGAGAATCTTTTCTCATCTTATCATCCTCCTATTGTTTGGATTTGGGGTAACGCCATGATTGTGTTGAGTTGAAATAGAACATTGGAAAATGATATAATCACATTTGTTTTCCAAAAATATATTAATTGATAACTCAAAATAATGTTAATAAATTGTCTACTCAGAATGAAACCAAGAAAACTTATCACCTGGAAAAGTTCAAGTGGAGAATTCCCCTCCCTTGAAGCTCCCTGCTTTGCATCTACACGAAGCATGACCTTTCTACAGCCAGAAAAGTTATAAAAGTGTAAGGAGTTACCTACACTCTTATACTCAAAAGGATAGCAAAAAAAAAAAATAATAATAATAAGAAAATACAAACAAATTATGCTTCTTAAACTAAAGCATGGTGCAACTATAAAATACCCTTGTTCCGGGAAACAAAATTGTAATTTGTTATGTGAATGACTAAAAAAGGGACGGAGGTTGAGTCTTTTGAAATCCTTGCATTCTTCCCTCCCAATCAAAACAGTTCATTGTTATGAGGGAGGACACGGCAATATGTTTGACTAAAGCAGAACAGCAATTGTTAGTTCTTAGGTTGAATATACCAATAAAAAACTTCAGAACAAAATCCATGCAACACGGAAGGGTTGGATGCCAAGATTGTAACCCATGCAACTGCACCATACAAAGGGCATGGACATAACAAAAACATTTTATGAGAAACAAACAAACAAAAACAAAAGAGAAGTATATCAAGGGCATGAAGACAAGCAATAGGATCATTTTTGCATGATCCAGACTGCAGAACAACTTCTTTGTAAACAGGAAGATCACAATCAACTGTAGCATACACAACAAAAAGGAACTGCAAAACACTTTGTGTGATGATTCAGAAGAACTTTTTCTATGAATGGAATGACTAATAACCTAATGATACCACCAAATCCAGCTGTTACTGGCTAACAGGCAGAAAAAAGAGTTCATACTTTGCCCATTCAGTTGGAGGATTCCACGCAGATAAAAGCATATCAGACTTGGCATTAGGCAAGCAGTTTCTGACAACAAAATACTTTGTAGTGAACTGAGCAACACCAACATCTCTGTAATCTCGGTCAAAGTCATAAATCTGTAAGAAGAAAAATATAACAATGCATCAACTAGCAATCTTAAAAAACCAAACACTTCCAACATTTATTTTTCTTTTTATTAGTAATGCAATCTCATTATAAAAACGCAGACCCACAAACCTTTTTTTTTTATAAGTCAGGAGAATTTATATCAAAAAGCGCAAATTTAAAGGGGGTGCCATCCAATTATACAAAGAGTATAACTAAGAGCGCCTAAGTGCACCCAAAGAAGACCCAAGCTCATTAAGAGCACCCACACAACCAAGAGCAACAACCCAAAGCAACACCACCCTACAGAAAACCCACAAAATCAAACCCCACATACAAACCCCACATAGTCTAACCCAACAAAACCCCAACAACCCTAACCAAACACCTCGCAACCCTAACCCCAATCCTTGTCCCCAAAATAGACAAAACAAGCGGTCGAAATCCTATGTTCTAGCTCTTTGCAAGTGATCCTATACAACTGAATAGCTTCCCTCCTTGGAGTGGTCTTGGAACCAAAAGACCTTTTCGCAAAACCAGCGAACGTGGGTGCATCCTCTAAAATCGGAGGGAAAAGAAAAAAATTCCCTCACCCAACAGGGACATCCAGGGGAGTGATACAACCAGCCCCAGCAGAGGCCGAAGGAACCCCAGCCGCCACCTCTGGAGAACCATCCTCAAGGCTTGCCGCAATAGAAAGCACATAACTTCGAACCACATTCTCCCTGTTAATGGCCTGTATCCCTACCTCCAACGCCGCCTTCAACTTCGGGAGCTCCACAGAGCAGATTGGAGGAAGAGCAACCTCGTTCTTCCTCCGTTTTGCACCTCAAACAATCAATGGCTGCGAGCAACTCGTGGCACCGAGTACCATCCCTTAACCACCCAAGAAACCAAGCCTGGGATTCAGTCAAACCATTGACCAAAAGCTAAGCCTCAAGAACGGCCAAATCAAGAGCACACTCGGACCTTTCGCTAAAAACAACGAGACCAGAAGGCTCCGGCGAAATCGACGACCCCACCAGAACCGTCTGGGTGAGCTCTGGCAATGATAGAATGACTAAAGCAACCTCCGTCGATGTCAAGATCGTCTCCGGCACGATCTGAGTGGAACCCATCGGGACCGGAGTCAAGCTCGTCTCCGGCACTATCTGAGAGCAACCCAACAGGACAAAGCTAGAGTCTATCATTGCGGGGGAACTTTGGGCAACCTCCAGCACCACCAGAGTCATAGAAGGCACGACCGGCGACACCAAGGTGATTGTCTCCGTCAAAGTTAAGCTCATCACCGGCGACAACGCGACAACAAAGGAAGGCAACGCTCCTCTGACGGACTCTTCCTAGTGGAACTTGACTCAGTAGGTCTCGGCGACAGCACCACTACCTCCTCAGGCGACAACGAAAACCCCGGCCTAAGAAACTCTCACCGGAACCTAGTACACAAGAAGCATATAAAAGAAAATACATCCAACGTTATAAAGCATAATACAATCCAAAGCATTAATGAAGGATACTGGCATATGTCAGGAAGCATGAATATCCAACAATGAGAAAGAAGTCCATCGAAGCCAGGAATATCCACCAAGAACATCAAACTAGGTAGTCATTTGAACTGCCTGACATAAGCCATCAAACCCTCCATTATTCCTATGCTCCAACAACTATTGGAAAATCTCACATCAAGTCTGACCAAACCAAGAGCTTTATCCCATCAGCCACTAGGATAACTATACCTCTTCTTCCTATAAAGGAAAAAAATTACTCCATCTAATGGCACAAATGAACCAAAACATATCTCTTAACACAACATGGAAAAGGCTTTGACTAGACGAATTTAAAAACCCAAAATCTTCTTTTTCAAGTGTCCATCTTTAAAAAACTTTCTCACCCACTTTCTTGTGGAAACAAAGTAGTGAAAGTACTGCCTCCAAAAATTAGCCACCACTAAATAGCTTATTAATCCTTCTGAAATTTTAATGAAGTGGCCCAGCTGTTGTCTTCCAGTATCTCCTCCAACTAAACAATTCTTTCCTGCAAGCTAACAGTTTTCACTTCCTCCTTGGCATCAATGATAAAATTAATTTGAGGGCCTCAAACCTTCCTCTCCCCTATCTCCTAGAAACCCTTCTGTTCACATAAATTTTGCCTAAACTACATTGCTGAAGGTAGACATGTTTGCCAGTAGAACCAACCACATATGAAGATTGCCAGTGCTGTTAAACAAGATCCACAAGGCGCTTATCACTAATACTATAAAACCTTTAGCCAATTGACCCACTTCCAACCTCCCTAAACTCTGCAATAATGGGTAAGTGGTTGAAAGCAGCTTTCAGAAGAACTACCAGGGAAGCAATAAATCCTAACAATGGCTTACCAAAATTCAGACATGCAAAATCCATTAAGTTTCTTTTTCCTTTATCATTTTACTTTTTTCCCCTTGAGGTCTCTCAAATCGTGCAAGGGTTATCTGGAACACTTGATCTAATGAACAAGCACCAGTTTCCCAACCATCCAATCAAAAGAAAGCCTTATTGAAGGATAAAAGAGTGTCCTAATCCATGAGAAAATCAACTGCGGATCTCTATAATCATCTATTATTTTTCCTGAAAATACAACACTAATACCATTTCCATTATCAATCTACAAAGAAAAAAAGAATTAATATATTGAGGAAATAAGAAGAATGCAATTATGCTGTACAGAGAAAGATTTACAAAAATTGAAATGTGACATCATCTCTTAGCTGAGATACTACATGGAATTCTGCAAAATACTGACTGATCTTTCACTAGAACAAAAGGAAAAACAAAATTAAATTCAGTTCAGAACATCTTCAGACACTCACCATGTCATTTATCTCAGCTTCAGCAAAAGATTTACCATCTACAAGCATGCTCCAAACCACTTTGTTAATTTGCACAGAAATACGCATCGCATATGAGGGACTTTTGTTCTTTTCCTTCTCCATCAGTCGTAGCTGAGCAGCTTTCTGCAAGGCCATTCTTAATGAGGCAGATGCTGTCTTCCTGAATTTTTGTGCCTTTACAAGATCTCTCTTTAGTCCTTGCACCTGAAAGGTGAAGCTCATGTTGTTTATAATCTATAACATACTGAAGAATTGGAAATTGATATTGAATGAACAAAAAAAAACATATACGAGTATAAACATGCACAACAACACACTAGCGCAAAGGTAAGAGAGAGCAGTATAAAAAGCTTAATCCCAATCCGTATTTTGGTGTTTGCAACTAGACTGTTCTTTTTCCCCACTTGAGAAAAAGAGTTTGGTATGATTACTCCAGTAGTTATTTTAGCTTAATAAAATAGATCATGCTAAACCGCAGTTGAGTTTTGAAAGTAATAAAAAAGAAAAAGGTTTGATTTCAGAACTCCATTATGGGGAAGGATCACTAAGTTTCTTCAAACCCATAATTCTTCATACATCCCATTGGACAAAATCCTGGAGATTCATCATTACACTGGCATGCAAGTATTGAAAAGTAGATTCATCCAAATTTTACACAAGATGCTATTCCCACCTAGATATGGGCTCAGCTATGGGTGCAGGTGCAAGCATGTGCTGAAGTGCCAAATTTTCCTGTTTTATGAAAAATTTCCATTATGTTTGAGTGCAAAAAGTGTGAGCATGGTTGTACTGAAAGGTCCAGCTAACACAAAATCCAACTACAGAGTTTAGGCACGACACAAAAGGGGTTGGCAGATAAGAGGCAAGACTTGTGGGTTCAGGTACAGCTAAAAAATATCCCCATCTGGAATTGCAGATATGGTGACATATTTCACAGTGCTTGCCATTCACAGTGCTTGCCATTTAATCAATGAAACCCAATACAATGGCTGTGGGTTGATTGATACAATAATGATCAGCAATTTGACTATTCACTATTCAGCAACATCTAAGGACTTGCAACAAATCAAGATAAAAAAATCTTGCAAAACTGGAATGCAAAATACAAGCACAAAGATATCTGGGCTAAATTGGCCAATAATTAATAAAAGAAAAGGTGATCTTATTTCACTACAGGCTAATGGCAAATGGAAAACCTTACTAGAAAAGATTTTTGTTTCTTATTTTTCCAACCGAAAAAAAAAAAAGAAAAGGAAGATAGCTATTCCCATTTCCAAATCATAAATCAAAAGTAAGATTTTGTTTTTCCTAATAAAATCTAAAATTTAAGCAAATTAAATAATTCAACTGGGATGACAAGGTCACATGAGGAGTACAGAACTACCATGAGTACTTCAACCATGGTATTATGCAATCCCCAAAATAACTGCATTAAATTAAATTATGAGGAAATGTTTATTGGCAAAATGAGCGAAGATAGCAGAGAGAGAGAAATAATCTCCGACCCTTATTTCAGTGCAAGAAAGTTGATCATCAAATTTGTAAGTAAACAGTACTAGCATTAGAAACCAGTTACAGCTTATCGCCAGCCATGCTTCATAAATTGTCATTAAACTACCAATCTATAGAATGTTGACAAGGTTTGTTTCTCACCAAGGTGGATCTTCCACCAGTTATCATCCAAAAGTCAGCTTCCTTTTCTGGGTATGGGTCACTGGATGTATCGCACCTAACAGACAGTTTCCTAATGTCATCAAGAAGCAACTTCTGCTCCCGCTCTCTCTGTTCAAGGTTAATTTTGGCAAGTTCTACCTCCTCAACACCATCAGGAACAACCTCATCTGCCTCCTCTTCAACATCCTCGTCATCTTCAGCAGGAAATGACAGATTACTTTTTCGAGGCCTGAATCACATATGTTAATCAAATCAACTTGAAGAGTTTATAAAATGGCACAAAACATGTTTTATACCCAAATCACACATTAATTTTGATTATTTGAAGAGTAGAAAGTGATTGCACCCAACTAATTTATATATGTATGCATGTTTATGCACTAGAACAGAATTATCAATATAACTCATGAATAGATATTTGAATATCTGAATAATATAAAGCAACCATCTCAAGCATATTGACAGCAATGTTGAGTAGAAAATATATCAAACATTTAATCAAACTTCTACATACTACAGCGTTAGATTTTTTTTTTTTTTAATTTTTTTATAGCAACTACAGTGTTAGAATAAAATGAAAGACGAGAGGGTTATGCAGCTGAATAGCATTTCAACATCAATATGACATATCAACATTATACATGCAAATTTTTTATGAATAACATTATACATGTAGATATTCCAAAAACATGATGAGCATATATGAAATTTATGCTTTGAAACACTGCATATAATTTAGAATTTCAAATAGGATTAACGGACCTCATGTGACTCCAAAAAGAACGGAAAACAAAGAAAAAAAATATATGCTCACTTGGGGAGACGTGCAAAAAGAAGATTGGTCAGCACATCCAGCATAACCTGAAACTGTCGAGACGTCATTGTTGCTGTTATATTGCGAGAATTGAAAATGAGCTCCTTTAAGGGCTTCACCTGCAACAAAAAGATGCAAAAGCAAGTAAAGTGTTCAAATGAGCATCTTATTTAGTAAAATTAAACAGCATTTGTGTGAAACAACATCACATATGCGTGTGTGTGCATGTAAAATCTCACAAGTGCAAGTTAAGATATTTGATACATGCGTAGCCATGCACGTGCACACACACTGATGTACTGATGTAGGAAAAAGGCTATGCTACTAAATCAGACATAGAAGCTTCTAGCCAGCAACTTGCTTTAGTGTTTAGAATGAACTATGACTAGGATTTCGCTGGGAAAAAGTTGGAAAATATATTTTTTTTTTGATAAGTAATGTTGTATATATCCAAAGCAGAGGAGCGCAACCCTAGTACACAGGAAGAATAGCTAATAACAAAGGGAGCTAAATAAGTAGATGTCCAAGTGAAGAGGGAAAAAAAGAAAAAGGACTTGAGCTCCTCCAAAAGTCCTCTCAAAATTACCAAAATTCCTATCGTTTTTTTCCTTCCAAATGCACCACAAAAGACAAAGAGGCACCATCTTCCAAACCCAGTAGGAATATAGGGTTTCTACTGGGTTAAGGGAAAAGTTAGGGTTTAGAATATTTTTTTTCCAAGTTAGGATTTAGAAGATAAACAAAGGAGAAAAGTTAGAATTTGGCCGCGGATACTGAGCTGTGTACAGTAACCCGAGAATATTACTTTTGTAATTTTTAGTTGTTCAGATAATTGGTGGTTTAGAGTTCTTTAGGATTGGATTCTAAGGATATACTACATGAAAAATCAGATCTAGCGTAGGCGCCCCCAAGCATATAGGAAGTATACAAAAAGGACACAAAAGGCAGAAAAAACAAGAGAAAGCATGAAAACCCTACACCACCAATACACAGAACTACCCAATAAGCCCACAACAAACCCCACAAACCCACAAGGACCTAAAACCCTAACACTCGAAACCCACAAGAACACTCAGCGCTACCACACGTGAGCCTTACCTTTCCCTCGCCAAATGGAAGTATTTGCATCGCCATAGTTAACAGAGTTCTTCAAATTGAACAACTTCCTCTTGCCTTTAGTCTTTTTTTTTGATAAGTAATGTGAAATTTATTAAAAGCGCAGAGGGGCGCAACCCTAGAAAAAATATATATACAAAAAACTCCTACGAAATATACAAAGGACACATATGCAAAAAATCTTCTATTGTTGGTATCTCATTACGGTAATGAGCCATCGTCCACCCATGTAGCATAGCAATCATATTCTTCCTTACCCCATCCACCGAACACTCCTTATCCTCAAAGATTCGTGCATTCCTCTCCCTCCATATGCACCATATGACGCACAACGGAGCCATCCTCCAAATAACTCTAGATAGATCCTCCTCCCCGACTCCAAAGCAAGCAAATTTATGACCTTTGTGGCATCACCCACTCCACAATAACAAAGTGAATACATAATGCCATAAATAAGTTGCCACTTCACAATGAATCAATAAATGATCTCTGATTCCCCATTCTTTTACACATACAACACCATTCCACCACTATAATCCTTCTCTCGCAAGTTGTCATGTGTCAAAATTTTCCCAAGTGCTCGTTCCACCCAAAGAAAGCCACTGCAAGCGGCACCTTGCATCTCCAAATACTCTTCCATGGAAACACCTCGTCACTGGGTTGGACAAGATCTTATAGAATGATTTCACCTCAAATATCCCTTTTTAGAAGGGAACCACCAATCTCTACATTACTGTGAAATCTTACACAGTACAACAATTCAAAGAAAGATGATATCACATCCATCTCCCAATCTTGAATAGCACGAACAAAGATGACATTCCATTCAACAACTCCATTCCTCCATATAAAATTATCCTTCACCCATGCTTCTTTGTATCTTGCAATCTGAAACAAAGAGGGAATGCTGCAATGGCTGATTTCCACACCATGTGTCATGCCAAAATCTTATTTTCGAACCAATCCCCACTTCAAACCTCACATTTTGTGCAAACAAATCCCACCCCCGTCTTATGTGCTTCCTCTTGCCTTTAGTCTTAGGTCATGCAACCTTAACTTGCTAACAAAAATCCTCTTTAACGGCATCCAGTAGTGCCAATGTCGGATCATCATCTTCGTCATAATCCAACACCCACTCAAGGGGGTCGGGGGAAAAAAATCCTCTCCCTGGTCCCACGCAACAGTCTCCCCAGACAGCGAAACCTACTGGGGGATAATCATCCAGAGGGAAGGGGGAATTACTCGCTACTCTGATCCCACACAATGATCTCCCCAAACAGACTAAAGCCTACTGGCCCCTTTTGGGATTGGATCAATCCATTCAAACTAAGGTCCTCACCCATTTTAGTAATAATAAAGCTAGAGGGGCAGCCACCCAATGGAAGGGTATTCCCTTTCACCCAATCATCCTTAATAACCATAGTTGATGACGAAGAAACCGACTTCTCATCTTCCACTATATGAAGAGAACTTGAAAAGGAAGGGGGCACCAAACCCACTTGTTCCGACTTCTAGCTGACGTGACAAACAGACACTTGGCCAAGTGCGGCCTCTGACAAACACTGTGCAGTGAATCCAGCAACTGGTGTGGAAGGATACTTCACCAACGGAGCACTGAGAGAATCCACCACCTCGAGAAGAAGTGAATCTTGCACCGAAGCTCTATGGCTTCCTTAGCTCTCCAGTAGTATTTCAACGTCTATTTATACACCGACCAGACTAAGGGAGTCCCACTCTCCGAAACCCCCGGAAGGGAACAAAGTCTTTCCCCTAGTGCTATGACCCCTGAAGCATGGGCAACAACGTTTTTGGCAAAAAAGAATATGACCCAAAAGAAGTCAAGCTGATACTCTCCCTGTCAAACCCATATCGCACTTCCTTCAAAATCACCTTAGAACCACCTTTCGACAAGCCTAGAACCTGCCACCGCAGAAAAAATACCAATACCCATCAAAGAAGACAACATCGCCGGATCAGACCCACGACTAACCTCCGTCAATACCGCCGGCATAGAGAGCAGGTCAGGAGCTTCGAAACCCCCAACCTGACTCGGAGACCCAATCCCATAAAATTTGGACTGAAGAGGAAGTGCACAAGCCTGTTGTTCTGATTCTGGGGCACCAATACCAACTGCCTGAACCGAAAGCCCATGCCCAGAAACCTTAGGCTGAAGAAAAGACCTAGAAATGGGCTTGAAACCCTGACCTGAGTCCGCATAATGACACTCAAAAAGACTTGCTTACCTGATTGGGCTTAAATAATGAATTCCTGAAGCTTAAGCCTTTGGGCTTTAAACCCAACCCAGCAAAATGACCCAACCAGCCTTTGACCTGGTCCAGCTCAAAATGAAAATGGCCTAGGAGCATCTTCAGCCAGCGAATGACAAAAATACCCTTCGTCACTTTCCTCTTCTTCACTGTAACGCTAGCTGCAGCTGCCAACGAACCAGAAGACCCTAACTTGAAATCAAAGCAGTTCACCACCGTTCTCACCTCCTTACCTTCATTCACCAACATCGGAAGCATATCAAGGGTCGCAGGCAGCGGCTCTAACCCAACAGGCTTCTCAACATCTCTGGCCGTCATACGTAGCACATTTGCGAAAGAGCAGCCAGAAGTAAGAATATCACCCTTTTGTTGCCCTGCCGGAGCCAAAGAAGAATCGCTAGAAAACAGTGACCCAAATTTGGCATCAAGAAACATCACCAACGCAACTCACCCACCACCCAACACCAACCCCTTCCTTCACAGCCCTCAGTGAGCCAAATAATCCCTTTCCAGCTGCCCTCTGCATAGACAGCCACCTCCAGAAATCGGCCGGCCTTGTTACCCCCTCCCCCCCGCCCGAACCATCAAAACCTTTGCATCCTCTCGGTAAGATTTAACAAAATCTGCCTTACCTCACCACCTCTTCTATCGTAGCCACCAACGAAGCAAAACATTGAAAACCCAAAAGAAGGAACCCTACAAAGTCCTTCCTTCTTTCCTCTAGACAAAGCACGAACTTACCTTCACCAAAAAAAAAAAGATTTGGCTTCCACGGAGAAATGCCGTTCCATGACAGGCTCACCTGGCAAGCCTCGATGAAGGACACCACAGAGACATAAGCGCAAAGAGCCCCGCTTCACCACTAATCGGAACAACACCAGCCGAGCTCAAAGAAGACGAGCCAAGACCGAAGCACAAAGGACCAAGATCTGAAAAAGCAGTAGGAGTCCAGAACACCAGAGCGAGCTGCACTCAGGGGCGTCGAGCTGGAGCAGAACCCTAACAGCGTACCTGCACGCGCTGCCGCTAGAGAAGAGAGAGAAAAAAAAAAAAGGCGCATGGGAATGAGGATAGAGATCAGAGAATTAAGGAAGAAAGTAATAATTTTTTTTTGAGAAGACAGAAGAATATATTAAAAAGCGCAGAGGGGCGCAACCTTTAGTACACATGGGGTATACAAAAGGGAGCTAGGGGGAAGAGGAAAAGAGAGAGAGAAAATCAGAAAAACTAATCACCCCTAGGGCCAACCAACCCGCTGTCCAAGAGAAAAGGGTAAAAAGAAAAAAATGGAGAAGTTCCTCAATAGACCTCAAGGAGTCCTCGAAACATCTATTGTTTTGCTCACTCCAAATACACCGCATAATACAGAGAGGGACCATTTTCATACAACAGCACTTTTGGAACGACCACTCGACCACCAACTAGCCAATAACTCCTTAACCGAGCAAGGCATAACCCAACAAAGACCAAACCGATCGAAGAAAGCATTCCACAAGGCTCTCGCTGCCCCCACAATGGAGGAAGAAAGTAATAATTGAGATTGACAACTCAAAAATCAGATTTAGTATTGGTTGGAAGTTGATACAAAATTGCTGGAAAACTGAAAGGAAAGTAGAAAGAAGAAAAAAGAGACAGACCGAGACATCAAACCTAGTTTTCTTAAGTATCACATTTAAGGTTTCCTTGGCATCACACCTTGGAGAAGGGTTGCACCAAACAATCCTCAGGAGCAATCATTGCTGGAAATTTCACAGCCATCTTTCCTCATTCAACCATAATAAGAAAAACCTTTACATTCATAAATATAAGCATCTATCCTAATAGGATTTTTTTTTTTATGTCGGAGAACCTCTCCAAGGCAAGGCCCTTCGGACTCACTCTTGTAGAGTAAACCCCGGTCCGTGCACCGCACCCTTGGAAGTTTCCCTACACAGAATTGGTTAAATCACTGGCTTTTCACCAAGGGGTGTGGCTCCAAGAGATTGTTTGCACCCATGAGGTGTTGATAGGTCAAAAGGAATTTTATTAAAATCAAAAGGAATTTTATTAAAATCTATCGTAATAGGATTTGCACTTGGTTTTAACTAAATCCACAAATAAAACCCAATAACGTATTAAACCTAAAATAAAACCTAATGAATCAAAAGTACCTGTTTCCAGAAATATAACATTACAAAAACACCCTTGATTCTTAAAATTATATAAAACTATATTAAAATAAAATTGATTTCTTGATGCCGGCATCACACACACACATGTATGTACCTACGTGCATAGGTGACTACATTAAAATATATTCTAGGGGAACTGATATCAAAAGAAATTATCAAATGAAAATATCAAAATAAGGACACAGTTGTAAAATCCATATTACCTTAAGTTCAGGAGTCCCACCTTTGTGCCTCGTGTACTGAAAGTACATATCACAGGGCATAAAAACTCTCTCAAGAAGAGCACCAGTACGCTTTACTTTTGGAGAGCTTCTAAGAATTTTTGGAAGCCACTGCAACCCAGCCCCTGGATCAACATCAGTTGGTGCAACATGAGCCTGCACATGCTCCAACATGACAGAGAACTCCATGCGTTTCCATGTCATTTCAGGTTGAGATTCACGGATATGTACATTTCCAGTACCAAGTGCTTGCTCAATCACCTCGTATCCTACATGGAGGACTGAATGAAATGACCGGGCCAAAACACGACCACTAACTGCAGCAAGCAAAAACCTGCCCTGTTTGGCAAAAACATGATGACCCTAGAGCATTAGTGCAATTTTTCTGCCACTGCAGATGAAAAATTGAAAAGTTCATGAAGAAAACAATCATTATATAATGCAAATATCTCAACAACGAATCTAATGCATAAGAACTATTCCGGAAAAGAAAAGTATTACAAGCACTTTCTTTTTTGCACATTGTCTTGCAGATACGGATATAATTTGTAAGAACCAGAGAATGGATTGAGAACTCAGCAGTTTCAAGAAATTTAGAATACTATTATTAGACACCTAAAAGAAAAACAACTGTGCAGATTAAGAAAAGTTCAGCAGCAAGACCATTTTGTAAGCATATATATAAAAGACGACAAAGGCAGAAAATATGCGATCATGTTTATAACATCATAATATAAAGTATAAAAGAAGAACAGAATATTTAAAAATGCAGTGCATTCTAGTTGCCAACATCTAACACTTTGCAGCTAGTCTCTATTAGTAATATACAACTTGTATAGCTAACAATAATTGGTCCTGCACCCAAATGAAGTGTTTAAAACATTGAATTTAGCTTATAAGAAAACCCAATGAAAGGTCCCGTGCTTTTCAAATTTGGGTGTTGGGAAAAAGATAATTAAAAGGTACAAAAAAATGAGCTTGGATGAAATGAGGATGCTTCAACAGATAAGTGGAAATTAAAATAAAAACATAGAAATAGAAATAAACAATTGGTAGCTGGATCCAGCCAGCACTAATTAAGGACAAGATGATTGAAACTTCTTTAAGATGCATAAGTTGAACAAAGACCAATAACTGTAACAATTTGGATGAGAAGTCTCAAGGGAGAACAACGTTTCAATGCTGAAGCTTCCTTTACAACTTACATTGGCTTCTTCTGAATGAAGATTGAACTGTGGCTCAATAACATTCACCATAAAATGAAGAGTACCATCCTCCTCAGAATCAGTCACGTTTACATTTTTCGCTGGTAATCATGCGAAACAAACACCTCTTAGGCTGAATCTTTTCATAATAGAGAAAAATATGCTTATAAAAAATTTAATAATGTGATGACAAAATATAGCTAGATATGTCTTCAATGCTGCTGACAATCATTTCAAATGGACCCTAGAGTAAAACTACACTAACAAAATATCACTAGTTCAGTAAACAAATTTGCATTGCCAAACTCATCCCTTAAAACCAAAACTTCAAAGATTACTAGAGGTGTACCAGCAGCAGCAGCTGACAAGTTCTCCATTTTAGCTGAATGTGAAGGAGATGATGAAGTCTCAGCATTTTGAGAAGAATTTGCACTGTTGCTGGTAGAAGACGGCTTAGCCAGATCATCTTGATGTGCTTCAGCTCCGCCATGTAGCTGATTCTCCTCCTCGAGTAACTTCCTCTGTGCATACTGCCGAGAAGGAGAAGGCTTTGGAGGTTCAAATGCTTTGGATATGCCACCAACCCAGGACCAGACAGCATCTCTATTCTCAATAGTCCACAAAAGCTTGAGGCCATAAACATAAACGCGCTGGCAATTGTCAGCTAATAAAACATTGTACCCATCATCATCACTTTGGTCAGATCGTGTATGCTCATCACTCTCACTCCCATTTTCAAACTCAGATCTCACATAAGTCATCTCAAGATTTCTTCCTCCAGCCTCTTGCCAGGCTAATAACCTGGCAGGATCAGCCTTTGGGGCCTGCCTTCTGATTGTGAAATAATCAGATGATAACAGAAATCCATCATCACGATGCTTCTCGGTGCAACCAGCCACATAGTTACTTTTCTCACTGGAAACTCTATCCATTGATGCAGATTGGGAACTTTTCCTTGTCTTTTGAACTACTTTTGCAACACTAGTGCTATCCTCTTTATTTACAAATGCCTTAGGCATGTGAAGGTCAAGACCCTGGTAAACGAGATCAAGAGGGTCACGCTTGCTTTCAAAAGTATATTTTTGCTTACCACGACTATAACAGAGTTCATACTTCAGCTTTGTCATATTGAATGTCAGTCCTTTGGCTGGATCATCATCATCTAATGGCATATGTTTCATACAAGTAGGAGTAGCATCTATGCGGAGCATAAATTCTGTCATGACTTTGTCCAATGACAAATTCCCTGATCTGGAAGATCTTGGAATTCCAAAACGAGGCCAGCGAGAGAAAGCACGCAATTTGTGAGGAGGAACATAATTCAGGTTCCAGAATTTTATTATCCATGCTAGATCATGAGCACCAATATTCAGCGCTGGGGAAACAATTGAAACATTCTCAAGCTTATGAGGAGGACCATAGACAGTTCCATCCACACCAGTACTATCTTCCAAGGTCGAAGATGGAGATTGTTTCTCAGATGAAGGAAGAGGGGGTCTAAGAGAGAAGTTCCACCGTAGGGACAACGAAGTTGATCTGAAGGGGTCAAAAACTATTTCACGAGGTTCCCCTTCAGAGGGAAACGCATGTAAATAGTGATTTAGCGGATTGCCAGATTCACATTCCCAGTCCATTGTAACTTCAAGAGTGAAGGCAGGAGCTTCCAGTAAAGGACCAGATACACCAGTAGGAAGTTTTAAACCACGACGACTAGCCAAACTCTCCAAACTGCTCAATAAGAACTTAAAATCCCTTGCTGAAACATGAACACGACCATCCGACTGTTGGATCTCCATCGAACTAGAGATTATTTGAAGTTTGTCGAGCTTTTCATAGGGATCAGTAGTGGCAAGGAGATTCCATCTGGTTTCAGAGAAGATTAAGGTGATATTTCCATGAATGTAATATCTTACATCATCCCACCATGGTAAGCTCCGTTCCTTTTTTGGCGGCTGAGTTTGTGGAATAGAAGAATTAACATTCCTAATACTTAGATTAGCCCTGCGAAGAGCCACAGTGAAAGCATAGCTCACATCAGCAAAAGCCGGTTCATATCCCACTCCAAAGGACACTTCTGCTTTCTGAAAATATATGGGCAAATCTGAGTATGTTTTCACTGGTGGAGTTGTACCACTAGCTGAACGAAGCATGCGCACCTTTCTCCATCTTCCAACAAAAACATCTTGGTAAATTTGAGGCTGAAAACATGTTGCCTAATTCAAAGAAAGAACCGTCACAATCACAGAACATAACTCAGATGTCAAGACATTATATGATTTCAAGGACACAATCAGTGAAGCCAGAGAGATGCACAAAGAAAAGCTGGTGTAGATGCATTTCAATGTTATGCCCAGAAGCCATTTATTCTATTCTAGTTCGATTAAAGAACAAGGAATGTAGAACAACAATGTTCAAAGAGAAGACAGGGAGTTCATAGAAAAGTTTCTGAGTTGATTAGGTGGAAATTGAGACATGGCCACTTTAAAAAAAAGGTAGACATGCTTAGTTGAGGGTCCAGGAAAGAAATCCCTTCTATGTAAAGCACATACAATGCAACTGAGTATATACTGAAACTGAAAAATCATAAAAGGTGGTAGAAAAGCAAGGGCAGCTCTGAACCTTACCTGCTGTGCTAGCACAACACAACCTTCACATTTACCAGAAGTTGCAGAAAATAGAGGAAACGTGTAATTTCGTAGCTGAACAGCAAGAGATCCTGTATGCAAGAGAATGTTTCTCCCATACAGTCGAGAAAATGGAATATTTTCTTCAAGGCAAACAGGATCAAGCCTCTTAAGAACCTCTATCATCCCAGCATCTCCGCCATCAATTCTAGTCAAGCTTACATCTAAATCTGTAGCAGAAATGGAAAGAAGAGAAGTTCTGGCAGTGCTAGGCTTAAAACCAGCCTGAAACCCTTCCCTACAGGCACCTGAACCTTCTGATGTTGCTAGACT
This sequence comes from Carpinus viminea, assembly GCA_013348765.1. Classification (NCBI taxonomy): domain Eukaryota; kingdom Viridiplantae; phylum Streptophyta; class Magnoliopsida; order Fagales; family Betulaceae; genus Carpinus; species Carpinus viminea. The sequence continues at coordinate 3,765,292 of CP054670.1, read as the reverse complement.
CTGACATGTCTGGTAATATGATCGAAATGACTGTTTATAAATTTCTTCTTCCACTTTGTGAATGGCTGAAGGATCCTCCACATCAACCTCAACTCCATTATAATAAGTCTTTTTTTCTTGAGTAGAATCACTTGTTTCACCTGTTTTAGGACATTGGTTGACTTTAGAAATAAATTCATCAAGAAATTTTAACCTGACAGCTAGCTCACACGCCTCATTCTTCATCAGCTGATAGTGTTCATCAAGCCAACCCTGCAAAGGTTCGTCTTCAATATCGGCAGTTAGCTTGCGTATGCAAAACTTTAAACTTCCAAATTTCACTGAACTAGGCTTTTTAGCTTTTGAGCTTTCTTTCTTCATTGGAAAAATTAGATTAGTTTTGGCAGCAGTTATAAGCTTCAAGCCACGCAACATATCCTCAATGGCATCATCGATGGCACGCAATTGCAACCTGAAAGGCATGCAAATATGAACATCAAGGCCTTGGATTACCCAATCCCATGAGGTGGCTACTGGTAGCTTTGCATCAATAGAAGCACTAGGAATTCGTGAAATCTGCATCCGGCTACTTCTGAATACTCTTGACCCATTGAAACTAAGCATAAGTCCCTCCAGAAGTACTCCTATGCGGGCATTCTCAGAGAAGATAGACTGAACATGAACCATAGCATCAACCCCATCCCCAACCTCAGCAGATATACGCAACATTTCTACATCAACAGCAAATATAGATTCCCTTTTCTTGTGCTTATCAAAATGTCCTGATTCCATGATGGCTTCTTTCCTCTGTTCAGTATCCCTCCCACTAGAAACATCTTCAACAGATTCACTTTCATGTCTTTGAAGCTTCTGATTATATAGGAGCAACTTCAATTGCAAAACAAGTTCAATTAGTGATAGATGAACATCAGGCTCCCACCTGACCATAATATCAGTAGCGCTAAAAAGGGAGCAAACAGCAATCTCTTTTAGACCACCAGAACGCCGTACAAATTTAGCATTCTGCATGTCAAACAATGTCACTTTTGTGTCAGGCTTTTGTTCCACCAAATATTCCTGATAGACAGATCTGGCTCTTTCAAGTTCCATCTGTGTGGACTGTTTCTCCTTGTTCACACACAAACTGAAATGAAAAATATCAAGAGAAACAGAATACTTCAACTTCTTGCATTCTTCAGAAATTGTGGACATTACTTTTGCGCAGCGTGGTGTGCCATCGGCTGAAACACTGATAACAACTTGACCACCCTGTGATCCATAATTCACACGCTTGGGGTCTACAACAACTGTGTTTTCCAAACCCACATCACCACAAAAGTTTACAGAACACCGTTCAAGATTAAATTTCAAGAGTCGCGTCCCTTTCCCTGATGATTTGGATGAACGCCCTCCCCGATTTTGAGCTCTTTTTCCAGAACCAGATAGTTTTTTCAAGAGAGTTTGAAAGGACATAGCAGTTGATATAAGTGATTCAACACGCTTGAAAGTTAAATAAACACCCATACCAGTTACATCAACAGATAGAACCAATTTACACATAGGACCATCTTCTTCAGATGATTCCATGTCTTTCTTGCCCCAATCCAAACTAACCTTTGCTATGTTAATTAAAGAACCTGAATTTGATTCCACACCAAAAAGGCTTTCTTTCAAGCATTCTTGATACTCATCTGACATGTGCAAATTTATTTCACCAAGTTCCACGTGTACCGAAGTTCCCATATTTGATATGTTATTTGCAAACACATGTGACGATTGTGAGCAAACCCTAGTTTAGGAAATCAGAAGTAAAAATAGTATGCATTAATAATTTCAGAAATAGGGAAACAATTATAAAAAGAATGGAATGGGCATTCAATGTGGATATGTACTTCATAAAATAGTGCAAGTTAAAAAGTAAGAAAAAAGAAATTGATAAGAAGTTTAAGTAAGAAATAGAGAGATAAATGAACACTTTTACAGGTGAGAACCTTAAGATTCAGACCTATAAAAACAAAGTTATGTCACGTACTATTTACATTCCACCATAAAAACAATTATGAAATCTACAGCTCCTCCACAAGGGCAATTACAAAATTTTGATACTGAGCAAGGATCAGAAATGCCAATCGGAAAATTTTAAAAACAAACCTTAATTTGGTATAAAACTTCAGTAATTCAGAAAGGTTAAAATTGCAGAGACACTAACAACCCATGAATAAAGGTACCATGGCAACTTCAATCGCTTAAACTGTACATCACAGATTGGCCACGAAACCTCTAAATACTACTTAAAAGGTTAGAGGTGTGACATGTCTTTCTAAACAAGAGGCTAAAACACTCTTTATCATTAGCACCAACACCTTTAAAGCCTCAAAATGTCATACACAAGTACCTGTTATACGAAAAAGAGGGAGGGGGGGGAGTAAAATTGATTTACCTCCCATCAGGCGTCCAGTGATTTTATAAGCCTCAAAAAATCATAATGATAAATTTCAGACCACCAACCACCCCCCCAAAAAAAAACCCTAATTTATATGTTCTTAAAGCCAAATACTATTCTATCATATACCAAACTGCCCCCTTCAGTGAAAGGTTTCTGTCACAGTCCTCAACTTGAACCCTTTCAACTCTTTTAACAGTGGCAGAGGACTCCAAGCAGTGAACCAATTAACTGAATTTTACTGAGAGCCCGTAAATAGTACCTAGAATAAATACTTTAGGTCCCGTTTGGTTTGCGGAATAAACCCTAGAAATCATTTGGTATTCTTCAGGATAGACAAGGTTTTCCAAACAAAACCATTTTTTTTCTTTCTAATTTTCTCTCAAAATCAAAAATTTTAAAATAAAATAAAAGGTTGCATGTGTGGGTGGCCGACCACCCACCGATTTTATTTGAGTTTTGTAAAAATTAGAAATCATATGAGCTTTTTAGTAATTTTGGTTCAATTTTAATTATGAAATATGTGTTACTACCAAACCAAAGAATTAAAATAATTATACCATTCCAACCATTACTTATCAAAAAAAAATAATTATACCATTCCAACCTCCTCTATTCCCAATTATAAGTATTCCTTTTCCTAACACAATACCCACTTGCAAACCAAATGAGGCCTTAAAATCCAATTGAGATGGGAATATTGATTCGAGGGTTGAAGCTACATATTATGGAAGTAAAGAGAGAAATTTGTTTATGTTTATAATTTTTGTAAAACAGAATTCTCATTGTTCCACTATTGTGCTGACAAATTAGTTGGTAAATTGTCCAGTCATTTGTGGAAAAGTTTCTGAAAAAAGCTTAGAAGAACTTTGGTCAAGACGGATAATACAGTGATGAGTGACTTCATGACCCAGAAGAAACTCACACTGGCTGGAATATTTGACTTGCAGTAACTTGAATCTATTGTTTCCCAGCTTGATGAATTCGGGAAACATGGTAATAAATTAATGAGAGAATCAAGTAGAGCAACACTGCCAGTAAAACTGGAGTTCCATCCCTCATATATGAGTATTCATTATGCACTGATTGCCTCAATTGAACAAGAGAAAAGGTTTAAACTTATTCATTATGTACTAACACAACACTAATTCAAAACAAAGGGTTCAACCATTTCACCTAGCCCTACACAATGACATAACAACAAATAGATTACTTACATGATATACTGGCAAACCACTGATACTATACAGAACAACAGTCATCTCAGGGGCTGAGACAGTACATGTCCACATGATGGCTTTGGATTCAGTTGACTGCTGCTTTTCAAGAGCAGGCTTTTCCTCCTGAAGCACGATTCTCTTCTTTCTTGAGTAGTGGAAGTGTAACCATGGCTTTAATCTACTCATTATGATGTTGCACTGAGTACCCCCCAGTTTAACTTCAATTTCAGCTCTAATAGGCGAGCTCAGCTGAATAGTAGAAACATTAGTGAATAAAATGACACACCATGTATAAAATTTAACAACTCTCGATGCCTCACAAAAGCAAGACACCAAAATTAATAGGAGTAAAACTCAAGTAAAATAGTAGTTTTGATGAAGTACAAATATGACAGCACTGATGTCAACATTTTAGAAGTCAATACATTAACTTGTGCACATTAAAGCATAATTAAGATTAAAAGAACAAGCTAAAAACATCTTCTCCCCACTCGATAAGAATGTAAATTAAACCTGTCCTCCCCACTATTGCAGCAAAAAAATTTGTAATCATCCTAACCTCTCATATACTCTAGCTGTAACCAAGAATGATGAGAGTAAGTAGGATAACTAGATAGTCAGGCTTGATAAACGCAACTACCTAGCTGATATAAAATTCTACCTTTCAAGAACTGCATCCCAAATTATTGTAAGCTTGCAACATGCATCAATAGGAGCCCAAAATAAATAAGCAAAAAGGGTTGGGGCATCTCTACTAACCCAGCAGAACCAAGACAGAACTTTAACAAAATAAAATGCAGTTCATTTTGTTTCGAGGTAGCATTGTCAAGCACCTAGATCCACATCATATGCTGACATCTGTAGTGGCATCCATTTTACCTTGCTCAAGTCAGAATCACTTGTTTGCCATGTATGATGATTAATAAATTTAAATTTTCAAACAACAAAAGTCAGATTGTTCAAGATAATATCTTTTTTTTTTTGTAAGAAATTTCATATCATTAATAAAGGGCAGAGGGGCACAACCCTAGAACATTCAAGACAAAATCATACAAAGAAATAACATATAGAGAGTGAATATATTGACAAAAACATAATACTCTAAAATATAACTAACACATTATTGTTCCAAAATAACCTATAATAGAAAATGCACAAAAAAATAATAATAATAATCAGCGTGATAGAGATACTAGGTTGCCACAACTTAATTGCAAGTACTTACCTGTATTGGTACATACAGAAAAGAGATAACATCAACTTTCAGTATCTCCAAAACAGAAGTGCCAGCTTCTCTAAGAAGCTGAAATGTAACAGAAAAATCACTGTCAACAAGAAGAGAAGCTGTAACATGGTTGTAAAATTACAACACCAAAAGAGCTTTAAGAACATTGCTAGTTAAACCCGTACATGAATCTCACTGAAATCCATTTGAACATCAAGGCGCGTACTCTCCCCTGCATCTTCACTGGATCGAGATTTGATTATCTTTAATTGAATGCCCATGATGTTATTCTCAACATCAAGTTCATGCTCATGATGCAAAAACCTCACATCCAATTTTGGTAAATTGAAGCAAACCTATAAATTAAAGACATTATTTTCTGTCAGTTTTTTTTTTTTATAAGTAAAAAAAAAAAAATGCAATCAGCAGGTATTCTATATATAAGAGAAATGTTACACTTCCCTAAAAAATTCTCCAAAATTTGCTCCCCAAATGATTTTTTTTTTTTTTTTAATAAGTCAAAGTATTATATACCCAAAAAAAGCGCAAAGCGCCTCTATAATAAGAACGAGAACGCAAAGCGCCTCAAGTACCCCAAACCAACAACCCAAGGAACGCACAAATTCGTCTCTAAGTACACAAAAAGCATACAAAGGAACCTAAAAAGAAAACCCGAAACAACCCAACCCAACATCCTTTGTATACAAAGAATACAAATTTGCTCCCCAAATGATGTATCACAATCCTATGTAATTTATTATTTTGAAAAACGTGTCATCATCTCATGGGATTGTGACACATCATTTGGGGAGCAAATTTTGGGAAGTGTAGCATTACTCTATTGAAAATGATGTAAAGCAAGTAAACATATTGCTGCTACCATAAGGAACCAAAAAGATTCTCAATTTATGTAAAAGCAGAGAATGACTAACTCTTATACAATGTATGTAATTGACTTGGTAAACCAACTTATTCCATTAAAAACTAAGATAGTAGTGTTACTGTATTATGAATATGATTTAGTAATACATAACAAAATAGATGCATGAGGAACAGCGATAAAACAAAGATCCTACAAAGGCCAAACAACTGAAAATATTCATTTTGGGCAGGTTAGCAGGTTCAAGCTATAGATTTTCCTGTACTCTGCTTATTCGTTAATAAATAGCTATGCACTATAGCTCTAGTTTCCACATATATAGTCAAGCAGCAGTAAGCACGAAACCATTATTTAAAACGTTGTAGCAGAATGTGACTATTAAGGTGGAAAAAACATTGATATGTTAGTCCAACTGATATTGCTTATAAATTCTAATGAAAGAGCATGATCCCTAAATCAATTTACTTTTCAATCACAATAAAATAAAATTCAACAATAAGATCTTAAAAAATTGACTAGACACAGGCAAAAAAACAGGGTAGAAAGCTATCTAAATTGACAAACCTTTTCAGAATGAGAAAGAGTGTCTGATGATCTCTTGCTTTTTGAAAGCAACTTCTCATTCAGATTCACAGTGACCTCCCCACTGGTAATATCCAGATTCTTGATAACTACACCTACTTCCCTACATACAAAAGAAACAATGGTAAGGTCTTTAATTGATAAACCAGCACTGTCAATATCAAAGCTAACAAGCGGAGAATATCCATATTTAAGGTGTGGAATTGCAGACAGAATGCATCTCTTTAACAGAAAAGTTAGCACAATAATGAAATGTTAACTTATGTTGCTCACAAATCAACATATTACACTTTTTGCCAAAATAAATTTTAGATTTGCGTCTAAATAAAGACTAAAGAAAGAAACATAATTACAAAAAATACCTATCATGACCAAATTCACAACATAGAGACAATTCTTCACAGCTAATAGGAGCAGAAGACCTATCAATCATGGGAAAGGATGACTGGCTTGCAGAAATGCATCCTCCACTATTAAAATTGGATGATTGGTCACAAGTACCCCGGGGTTCACCTATGTGAACGAAAATAGGTAATATGCGTAGCTTAACAAACAAATTTGGCTTCGATCCACCATCTTTAGATATATCCACTTTCAGTTCCTTAACTTCAATAGTAGCTTTGGGTGTCTGCAAAATTTTAAGAGAAAATTTTCATGACCAAAAAAATTTCTATCCACAAACAGAGATGACAAAATAATGTTTGAAATTACATTGTTCTAAATTAAATAAAAATTTATAATTAAAAAAATTTAAAAAAAGGATTTTACATCCATTTCATTCACTCAAAATTAAATGGCATTATAGTGATTCCATAAGTCCAAAATGACCGTAAATATCCTATAAGTCGTTATCCATGCAAACTATTGGATGAATAATGAAATACAAAATAAAAGCACAGACGAGTCCTCTAATGAATTACAGTATTATGAAAGAACAATCAGAAGCAAAAAAGTTTTCACCCAAAAGAAAAATAATCAAGCATTGCATACCTTCACGACCAAATCGATCACAGAAACTGACAAAAATCTTGTAATGCTAGCTACCACCATCCACTTTCCCCTGCCTGAGGTGCGGGATCTCCGACTTTTACCCTTCAGTGAGCTTTTAGTTGAAGGTCTAACTACAACTTCTAAATCACATATTAACACTTGCAGCTTTGGATCTTTAGAAATAAAACCGACGCCAAGTTTGACCAAGGACTGACGTAAGCTGAGTTTAATTTCACCAACAGATACAGATTCAACAGCACCCTGTCAAAAACACATAGGATGTCAAAACCGTTCGGAGGGCATTCCCTTTTCTTCTTTTTTAGGGGGAAGCAACAATAAACTATCATATTTACTAGAAGTAGTCCAGTTCAGTTAAACAAAATTGCTTTCAGGTCTGTTGAAGATAAATTTTATTAATACTCGATTCTTTTTCTTTGCAAGCAAAAAAGAAGGCAAAGGAGAAGAAAGGACAGGCAAGGGAATCCATTTGTAAGAATATCAATGATTAAAGTTACAAAGCCAACTAAAGATTAGCTTCCGATCAGTAAAGAAATCTTCTAAGAAATGTAAACAAAAGAACCATGACAAAAGAACATGGTTGACTTCCCCCACCTTGTGGACAGCTGACTTGCTTTGTTTTCAAAGAACCCCGAGGAACAGCCAAGAAAGAGAAATCTTATTATTGGCTCAGAGCCTAGATAGACTGACTCAGAAAAATATAACTCAAGATTTGGGGGGTGACCCAGACCATGAGCAAAGAAGGATGTTCACAGATATAAACTGACAATACATGAAGCATTCCCTCAATCATTGTAAGAATGAATAGCAAGTCGATTAAAGAGCACCATCCATGATTCAGGAGATTGAGAACCACATTATTGCACAAATTGATGCACCACAGTAAGGATCATTCAATCAACTTCATTAAACTCATACCATTTCCAATGCCAACTTGCCCCACCATATCTTGTCAATCATAATCTATTTTAAAGTGGAAACTTGTAAAAATTTAACAAATGAAAGTGCTTGTTTAACCATAACATCAGCCCCTCGTTAGTGATTTAAAGTGAATTCTAATCAGAAAAGGCCTAATGATGCTATTGCTGAGCCATTAACTTAACACAATGAGGAGAAAATTGAGCCCCAATTCTAACCCAAGCTCTCATAATAACAAATTAACCCAGTTACTGAAGTAAAAGAAAAACCTTTTTAAATGTCACCACAACGTCCCGTAAACATTTCCATCCACCAACCCGAAATCTGATAGATGCTCCCAAAATCCGGCTTAGAACCCAAGCCACCAATCTGGAAGCAAATCTGGATAAAAGGAAAAAACAAAACAAAACAAAAAGGTTTAATGAAGATTATTCATCCAAAAAGAAAGGCTCCAAAATTCCAAATTGCATCAACCTATAAGATATAACAATGACAAAATTGATGATCTTTTACAATGGCAATGGTGGCAGAGCGGTGATAGCATATGCAATGTAATAGCATAAATATCCCATCTTTATCTACTTGGTTAATTCAGATCATATAAAAGAAAAGATTTCCCTGTAAAAGATGTACAAGACAAGATCCCTTGTCAACATGGCAAGAAAGTAAACTCCTGGTCAAATAAACGAATTCTTTATATATATATATATATATATATATATATAGGCAAATATCATTAAAAGCATAAAGGCGCCACTAAGTACACATGAAGTATACAAAAAGAAGCACCTAACTAGAAGAAGCAAAAAGAACAAGGAAATCACTATAACTAATAGTTAAAGGAGAAACATTAGCAGTTGTCCAAATAAACAATTTTTTGCAACCAAAAAAAAAAAAAGACTTGATCTCCTACAAAGTTACCTCACAGTCCTCAAATTATTTGTCATTCATTTCTCTATAAACACCATAAAAGGCACCTAGGCAACATCTTCCATACAGCAGCACTCAGCGTACTACCGGTAGTCCACCAACAAGCATATAAGTCAACTACACATCTATTCATAACCCAATACAAACCAAAACAACTTTAAAAGGCAATCTAAATGGCATAAGGCACGTCACAATAAAGAAGAATATGGTCCATGGACTCCACATCCCTCTTAAGCATGCAACATCTGGTCCACCACAATGACATATCGCATCCTAAGGTTTTTTTTTTTATAAGTAATAAACAAATCTTATTAAAAGCATAAGGTGCCCCTAAGTACACCATGAAGGTATCCACAGTAAGGATCTTACATAGATCTGCCAACCAAGCAAAAAAGGCCGCCCTCAGCGGATCCTTAGTCTGCCAAACACTCTTCCAAGGGAAGTGGTAGCCTTCACTACAAACCAAGGAACAATAGAAAGATCTCACCTCAAACCCTTTTTTGGAGTGGAACCCACCACAGCTTATATTCACTACCACGTCTCACTCTAGCTAAATACAACACCCTAAAGAAAGAGATGAAGACATCCACCTCCTAATCATAAGCTCTAACAATGCTAATGTTCTAGTAATTGGAACCACCAAAAAACTCCAAGTGAGCCTCAACAAAGGCATCCTTTGCATGGGCAATACCAAATAAATCTTGAAATGTTTCCTTAAGGGCCACATCCCCACACTACTAATCATGCCAAAATCTAATCTTGAAGTCATCTCCCACCTTAAAGCTAGTGTGCCACCATAAATTCCCCCAACCCCTCCTAATATTCCTCCATAAACTCACCCAAAACGCACCAAACAACTCAGTAGAACACCACCCACCCCAAGAACTTGCAAATTTAGAACCCACTGCCACTCTCCACCAAACCTCTCTCTCATGCATATAGCGCCAAAGCCATTTACGTGAGAAAGCATGATTGAATAACCACAATTCCGAATTCCCAACCCTCCCTCCAAGACTAGTGAACAAACCTTGAACCAACTAACCAAATGATATTTTCACTCTTTGCCTAGCCCACCCCATAAGAAATCACATTGGAGTTTCTCAATACGGTTAGCAACACTCATTCATGATCAAACCAAGGTCCTTAGATATGAAAATGAGTTAACCTAATTGTCGAAAATGGGATTGTCATGGGTGGGGAATGGAGCTACACAATTTGTTCTTTTATTTCTATAACCAATAGATTTTCAGGAAACTATGGCAACCCCCCTCCACCTTTTGTGCTTTTTGAAATTGTAACACCAGTTTTTAATTTGATAAAATCAAGACCCCTGTTTTATATATTTTTAAATAAATACCTCTGTTAGTATTTTCAGTCAAATAGATAATAGAAATGATATGAAAATACAATTATGCCTCTTATGAAAAAAAAAAGGGGGGCTTTTTTGCTCTTTGTTTTGCCTTTATAAGAAAAAATTAATTTGAGGGACATAATTATATTTTCATATTGTTTTTGTTATCTATTGACAGAAAATACTAACAGATATCTCAATTACATATATTCAAACTACGGATCTTGATTTCATCAAATTGGAAATTTGTATCTCAATGTCAAAAAACATGAAAACAGAGGGGATTGTGGCATAATTTCCGTAAATTTTATTCAAAAATATCAAAAAGAGGTGCACCCACCGTATACTACGAGAAGTATACAAGAATAAACTCACCTTACAACTGAAGGAAAGCAAATTTGAAAAACCAAATATAATTGATAAGGAAAAACAACCTATTACTTAATCCAATTGAAGAGTGTTCAGAGAAACAAAAGCTTTAGATCCAAAATTGAAATTTCATGTCCTGAAGGCATACAAATATTTTGATCTCTCCAAAGAGACCACATAATACAACATTCCAAACAATAGCACTTCTATATCTGCGAAAGTGACCTCTCCAACTAGTCAGCAACTCTAACACTGAACAAGCTATTACCCATATAACCTTGAAGAGTGAAAAAAATAAATGACCAAGTTCTCTTGCTGTGAAGCAATGGAGAAGGAAATGTTCAGTCTTGCAATTTCTCTAACACGTGCAGCAGAATAAGTATTCGAAGAATGAAACCACCAAGAGATTACATACCCAAAACAGAACATTTATCAATGACGTTAATTCCCTTACAGAAACTTTTTTTAGCTTCAAAATTTCTTTATGGTGGCCAATATAAGCAAGGAACCACACGTTTTTAGGCTGAAATACACTGTGGAATCTAATGTGGCAACGTATTATGGAATGTAAACATTTTTTATAAGTAATTGACCCCAAGGGGAGGAGGAATGAAATATTTGACCTAATAACCTCCGGTTCATGAGGCATAGTCCTTAGCCGATTGAGTTGTTACCCCTTGAGAATATAAGCATATATAAAACTTACATTTACCCTAACCTGAGAATATAAACATATATAAAACTAGTAAATATGGGAAAGGAGGGGAGGGGGGCACAGGAATAACACTTGTAGGACTTAGAGAGTAAGAACAAGGTTTCTATATGATCCTTCTATAAGAATCTTTCCATAAATTTACCATAGAGTATGCTGCTCATGCGGCACATCACATTCATAAATCATAATTATCATCTCATCTCACCCTTAGCAATGTCTCACCATATGCCTTCAACTCTTTCTTAAGCATACATACATAAATACATGCATATATATACACACACACTGTGTGCTTGTGTTATTAGCAATGACTTCACGAGCAAGGCTGCTAAAATGGTGCCAAAAGAAAATTCAGATACCATAAACACTCCGCGAAAGTAATATACATGAGAAGAAAAACTTTCATTCATCTACTGTAGAATTAAACTGCCAGTCTTACATTTCAAACCAAATGCCGGCTCATTTAAATCATGTGAGCAAAACTATTTGCTTAATAAAAGAAAAATCCAATACAAGTGCGTCAAACTGCACAATATAATTATTCGTACAGCACTGCCCAGCCCAAATTTGATACAATTAATCAAAAATAAATAAATAAACATAAAAATGCAACGCACGTGTATAATGCGTGTGGCAGCGAAATTCAGGAACTTACATGATGACCAACCACAGTGTGATGGAAACTAGCAAGAACCCGAAGAGGAACTTGACGGGCGAAGCTGCCATTTCCGCCGGATAGTCCGTTTGTCCCCCAAAATGCGTGAAGTTTGATCAAATCATCCAATTCCAGAGACTGAAATAGAAGGCATTCAATGCACGTAACTTCATGTCAGAATGCACGAAACAAAACCCTAAGAATTGACTCCCAAAGATTTTGTTTAAAACCGGCTGGTGTGAGGACCAATCAGACTGGGTCTTCGATGCGCAGCGATCGGAGGTGCGTGTAATTATAGGAGAGCGAGATCCGATCCTTGAGGTGCTCGCTGATCACACACAGAGAGAGAGAGAGAGAGAGACTGTTCCTTTGATAGAGGACCAGTGAGGATGCGGGGCTCGGATCTGGTGCGGTGCGGGGTAACGGGTGAAGTTGGTGTTCGATGAGTAAGACGTGCGAGGATGTCCGTCCGTGTTTTGAGGGAAATGGCCGACTTGTCCTCGGGACTGGGAAGGAATGCATTTTTGTCAACGGTGCGTTTGTTTGGTTTCTCTCTCTCTCTCTCTCTCTCTCTCTCTCTCGGTCAGAAACACTTTTGGGCGTTTGCTGTGGGCGGTGGTTTTGTTATTTGTTTACCCGCCAGTGGGGAAGGGCATGGTCAACGTCAGATTTGATTTATTCGCCGGGCAAATTAAATTTTTTTTAAAAATAAAATCACTATGATTATTAGGTGCATTTTAAAAAGTGATAACTTTAGTAACTCTGAAGTTTGGCCATTTTTTTAAATAGTTCTCTAACGTTTAAAAATTCTTTTACCCCCTAAACTTTCAATGGCTCTCAATTTGGACTTATCTGTACAAATTATGGCACAAAATTTTTAAAAAGATCAAAATATCCTTGATTTTCTTTTTTTAAAAAAATAAAAAAATATCTGGATGTTAAAATTTTATACAAAAGTCACCGTTTAAAATTCACTATTTAAAATTTCAACTTCCAAAATATTTTTTTATTTTTTTAAAAAATGAAAATCATGGTATTTTAGTCTTTTAAAAAAATTTGTGCCCTAAGGGTCCAAATTAAGAGCAATTAAAAATTTAGGGGTAAGTGAGAATTTTTGAATGTTATGGGGGTATTTGAAAAATGAACTTCAGGAAGTTAGTGAAGTTATCCCTTTTAAAAAATACTTATAAAAATTGTATATCTTTTACTCCCAAATCAACTTGGTAGATTTGAGGGAAGAATTTTCCCGACGTAATTTTAAAAATAAAAAACTTCATCCTTACTAAAACACCCATTATGTTTTTCTTAATCTCATTACAAAAATATTAATATGGTATAATGTGAATGAGTACGACTAAATATCACATTTTTATTTCATAAATATATTATGATGCCGGTGGTAGTTTCAATCAACCATTTGATCAATTATTAGTAAAAAAAATAAAGATTTAGTTTAGATTGTCACATTAATATTATAAAAAAAAAATAGTTTATTTATCATGTCATTGTTTTATGATGAAAGTGTTTTGCATAAATTATTTTATTATTTAATACTACTCTTGATGAAAGTATTTCAATTTGGACTATAAATTATTGAACACATGAGATTATTAGGCTTCAAGGCTTCATTTCATTTATAGAATTAAATGTGTTTTGTTTCATTGTTGATATTTTGCAATTCCTCTAATTCTATTTAATTTTTTGGAAAATATTTTTTATCTCTCAACGTGTTTTAGGGACTTTTTTTATTTTGTTTTTTTAGAAAAATGTTATAACATGACACAAAGTGTACAAATGTTTTTTTATTTGAACTACTGCTTGAAAACTGTTTTTACACTTTTCAATATGGCTTTACACCTCTCTGGGGTTCTTTCTCGTATTTATTAATTTTTAAACCATTAGAGTATTCTTAGTGAACTGACAAATTTTTAGCTAAAATTGGACTAAAAAACCTTTTTCTTTTTCTTTTTTTGGTTAAGGCTAGATAGCAACTCTCCAAAAGCATCCGATATCAAATTTGTTTAAATATTCTTATACTCCATTTAAATATCCCTCTTTGTTATTGTTATTTTCAAAATCACCAGGAATATCTAACATTCATCATCAATTGCACAAGTCAAGGGCAAATTTGAAAACACAAGAAAACACCGACCCTACCAGATCCTTTTTTTTTTTTTTTCTTGTCTTAGAGCATTCATATTGGCTAGCCAAAATAGATAAAAAAGGATTATTTTGGCTAGTTGGTTAACAAGAAATAACCCCCAAAAAAAAAAAAAAAAAGAGCATTGGGCTAGTCACGTTGGAAAAGGAATTGGCTAATGGCTACCAATTAGCATTGTATTCACATAACTAAATAATACTTTTTTTAAAAAAAAAAGTTAACTACCAAATTTTCAAACGTACACATCAAGTTTAACATTTTAGCTATCTACTTTTATTATTATTAAGGATTGGCAAATACCAGGCAAACTCGCAAAATAGATGACCCAACTCACCCGCCCGCACCGTGCAGCCCAGATTTTAAGGTTTTTTTTTTTCATGGGTACATGTTATTTTTTCACAAATCAGGTGGGCAGGGGGGGGGAGGGGGGGTTATGGGTTATTCAAATGTTTATGGGCACCCGACCCACTTATAACCTAACACAAAAAAAACCCGAATTTCCTAATCATCTTTTCTTCCAAGGGTCCATTTGGAAATGCATTTTAAAAAAAATAATGTGTTTTTGCATTTTTAAACAAAATCGCAATTTTGGACCATAAACTCTCATTTTCACTCTTTTCATTTTCTTCTCCAGAGGACCATAAATTCTCATCTTCGTATGCGTGTTGCACCGCTCCATCCCACCTTCCCAGAGCAGCTCTCTCTCTCTCTCTCTCTCTGGGGGAAGTAATTATATTTGGCGTCGTGCAGCCTATGCAAGTATTTCACGAAGGTGATTTTCAACATCATCATTATCTCTCCCAGAGTTTTGGCCTCAAGTAATGAAATCTCGTTTGAGTCTTCCATATGTTGTTAA